>CAIIXF020000009.1:30507258-32907258 GCA_903813345.2 Owenia fusiformis
TGTATCATGTAATACAAACAACTTTGCCATCTTTCAATGACATTGATAAAAACTTGATATATAAAGCTTGACAGATCGAAAATATTTTTTTGATAATTTATTGTAAGCTTTGATGTGGTCCATTTAAGCTGTTATTGGTGTCAAATGAAAGATAAGGTTCTTATCAATACATTGGACATACAGTATGAAATTTAAATGTAAGTCTTTATTTTGCCCAAAAATGTTTAAAATTCCCAAAGTGGGCCTTTAACAAAGAAGATCATAAATTATGACACGATACATGTCGTATAGTACAAAGAGGAAGTAAATTTCTAGTTTTGATATTTCAAAAAACAAGAAGCTATAAAAAAGATGTGTTTTATTTTTCAGTGATTTTTGCTCTAAAAGGCCTAGCCTAAACAATTTTTTGGGAAATTACTACTCAAAAGTTATGAAGTCCGAAATCTTCAACCTTTGATTTCGCTATTTCAGCTAAGATGTAATTGTAACAATGTGGAAATAGTTAAAAAGATTAAAGTTAAGATTTTGATCAGGTTACCATGGCAACCTTATCTCAAAATCAATTTATGATATCGCTATAAAGTTTTGGAATTGTATGACTTGTGTAATTCAACAAGATTCTGAAAAAATGACAGGGATATATGATAAAATCACAAAATGAGAGCATTTTTATCAGAATATATGGATCGACCTTGTATAGTGTTCAATCTAAATCTCTGTCCCATACCCTTTTCAGTTTCAAGTTTGTCATTGAAATATCTTTGGGAATACATCACATATTCCATAATAGATCTAATATTCAAAAAGTCAACCTAGTGTTAAATTATATCACTAAGGAGATATTTGGTTGAAACTAAATTACCTTTCAAATATATTCAAATTGTGACGTGCAACAAAATTACAATGATTTTACAATCAACTTAGGACCCTTCTGTAAGTAGACATCTAAAAAGCATAATTAAAAGTCAGCCTAAAATTGTATTCTGAATAAGGTCATTGAGCATGATGTTAAATAAAGAGGTAACATTTAAAATTACCCATCTATAGTCTGACAATAGAGAATTGTAATTTTTTAAAGGAATAAGAAGAGAGTGAGGGTAAAATGTTGGAAGCAATATTTTCAAAAATTATAGCAATGTTTTACAATCCTTATTTTGTTTCAGTGAAAAAATTGACATATTTGGTCAAAAATAGAAGTCATTGACGATTTTAGATGAAATAAAGTGAGAACTGGTAGACTCTTTTTTTTAGAAAAAAGCATAATCATGACAAATCTTTCGAAACGAATTCTCTCCTAACTCACTTATTATCTTATTCCGTGGTAAAGGAAGCGAGTCATCAACCAATAGCTGCCATGTTATTAGGTTGCTCTTGCTTAGTATTGTTCACAAAAACATATTAATAAAAAATCTCCTACCCAGCCAACTAGCACGCTCCGAATTGAAATGGGGGCACTTTGAGTTTGTTTCCTTTTTAACAGGCTGTACCGTCAATTCCCTGACTATGTTCTGTCTAGCAGTCTTTCTATTAATTTTTTACTTTACACTTGAATGTGTTTACAGGAACAGTATATGACTGTCATTCCCAAAATCATCTTCCAATATCAATGCCTTCCCATCTGCCCCGTTACTCAATCTACTTTGTGTTGTGTTTTGCAGGGTGGCGATTTGGAGCTGCAATGTGTAAAATTACTCCATTTGTGCAAGGTGTGGTTGTCTGTGCATCTGTAAATACCCTCGGTGCTATAGCATTGGACAGGTGAGGCCTTGTACACGGTGGGCCAATAAAAATTGGAACAATTTTCTATTTATTTAATTGCCTTTTTATTGCACTTCAATCCACAAAAATTCAGATAATGATCAAATGATTATTAGTGAAAATATTAAAGGTAAAAATATGCATTTAAAATGTATAATTATTTTTGACTTGTTATGGACATGATCTATACTGCGTGTGTCATGAAAAATTTCCACTTTTTCTGCTGGGGACATTACTGCTGAAAATACAGTCTCTATCATACCATACAACATGTTACACTTTAAATTGTCTCAACACAATTTCAATCAAGTACATATATGTTGTTATCTCCAGGAGAAGCGAAACATGTCTCCCATGAATAATATAACTTATTAAAATAATAAATGACCAACTTTTCAAAACTGGCACAATATGTCTCAGAATCATTTAAGCCATGTATGACCGTTGGTGTAGGACATGTTCAGGAAACCCTTGCGTTGAGTAATAATGGAGCCAGTTAAGGCAATGAAACCCTTGAATTGCAATTACTATATATAACGCACACTCTTTTGACCCTAAGTATCATTAATTAATTAATAAGTTTATTGGTCTCTTTAACATCTAATGTACATCGAGATATAAGTCCAATAAAGCATAAATTAATACTAAGATATATTTTGGATATCTAACAATGTTGTGTTAAAAATTGGCCCCAGTTGATGAGGGTTAAATTTTTTCATTTTCCTACTTCAAAAGATATTGGCGTTTGAACTTCCCCATTGACTACCATTAAAACGGCTATCAATGTGGGTTTACTAAAGTGTCCTTTTCTAAAAAATTGGAACTGTGGAATTTTCTAATATTGCAGATTTCTATAGCTAATATATTGATTTAAAAAATCAAACAGGTATATTTCTAAAACTTTCTTATTTCTGATATATTTAGCCGTTAGCAACTATAAAAACCTTGAATATTGAGCCCCCATGTTAATTTTATCAATCTCCAAAGACCCCCTGCAGAACAGTTTTAGAGTAATAATGCCCATTCTAGTATGTTACAATAACATGATTATCTTCAAAAAAGAAGGGTTAACGTTTTTTCTTCATGTTCATCAAAAATATATGTATTAATGATACTTATATTAAAAATGGTGCTTTATATATAGCAAATGCAATTGAACAGCTAATTGACCACATTATAATAATCCAGATGCGAGTAGAAATAATCTTGATTTACGTCATTAAAAATTCAAACTTCAGTCAAAGTAATATCATATTTGAAATCTACATGTAAAATTACATCTAGTAATGTGGTTTTAAAAAGTGTTTATTAACTTTGAAAAATTAATTTTCTTTGAAAATGTGACTTCTAGCTCGGGGAGATTCCCCATAGACCCCATGCTATAAAATCACAAAAAATGAAATATCTTTTCTTTTAGTGGACAGATAATATTTTGCTTTACTGGATATATTTTCATTAGTATAAGTATCAGACACATACAGGTTATATGAAAATTGAGCCACTTAAATTGATAATATTCAAGTTTAAGGGAACTTTCTTATATACCTGCCATGCTAATTGACCCGAATCAGCCACCTGGTGGTGAAACTGGTAACTACCTACTCGCATTTGGGTAATTGAATGTTGAGCTTGTATATTCATATTTATATACAAGCTGTTGACAATGAATTGTTTTACAATTTCATAAAGTATTCTATATAATACATGACTAACAAAAAGTTACAATGGATGGAAAAAATGTTCCAGTTTTTGGGCCCACCCTGTATTTTATGTAAATTTTCCAGTTTGTCATCATTGCTCATAGGTGGATCCCACGATATAGAGACTGGTCCAACAATGACTGTAACTGGCTACTATACATGCTCTAGTTTACACAAATAGCTGGATATGCTGTGTGTAAATAGATGATAGGCATCTTACTATGAATAAATAATATCAGTGATAGGACCCCTGTCATTACAAGACCCTGTTGTTAAAAGAGCAGACCCGTAGCCAGGGGGGGGGGGGCGGAGGGATCGGCCAGAAATTCTTTCAAAATCGTGCAGTTTTTCACCATTCTGAGCACTTTTCGCATAATTCTTTGCCAAAAACTGTCAAAAGCCCCTCCCCCTGCTTGGCAAAAGCTCCCCCTTGGTAATACCGCTCCCCAGGGAAATCCTGACTATGGGCCTGGAGAGATAGAGGGGGAGTCCAGGATCTTGAAGCAAGATTACCTATTGAACGACATGACTCTATTACTATTTGCATTCTCACATAGCGTAAAATACTTAACTGGAAGACATTCAATTTGTTTTATTTAAGCTAAGATGACATACATTTAGCGCTCATATTTCTCATCAGTCAATAAACGTTTGAAGCGTTGCAAGAAAGCACAACTTATCTTGCTTATCAGTCAGTTTATGGTTATGTAATATTCATGAAATCTATTTTTCCAGATATCTGGCGATTTGTTTCACCATGGAATACACGATTACGAGAAGAATTGCTAAATTTATTATCCTTTGGATATGGGTGTTCTCGGTGTGTCTTATGACTCCATGGGCGATATTTTATAGACAGACGACATATAGTAAAACGCCTGTCCAAACATTGTTCATATGCACACAACATTGGCCGGAACAATACCAAGAAAGACATTATTTTCTAGGTGCGATATTTCTTGGGTGTTACGCTATTCCCCTTGTTCTTATAGCAGCGTTCTACACTTTAATCGCTATAAGAGTATGGACTCGAGATGCTCCAGGAATCTCAAAATGTTCAGGGATCATTTACGAATCAAAAATGAAAGTACTGAAAATGTTATTTGCTGTAGTGCTTGTATTCACTCTATCATGGTTGCCATTGTATACAATACAGCTATATTTCTATTATGGGGAGACTATGCCCCCTGCACTAAAGCATACCATGCATACAATCGTGTTTCCTATAGTGCAGTGGCTAGGGTCATCTAACACAAGCGTTAATCCAATCATATATTGCATGTATTCCAAAAAATATAGAAAGGGCTTTAAGAAAGTTATGAAGTTATATTGTTTGAAGAAAAACAACCACGAAACGCATGATAGTCCGATTTTCAATTACTCCAGTACTCATATAAATCACCGGGTGCTCAACAGAACTACGATCAAGAGAGTTAGCACCATGAAGACATGCAGTTTCAAACGCTTTAGCACATTCAAGAAAAATGGAGAGGCTAATGCAAAACCTGAACATGTTTGATTAATCCTGCAAAATGTAAATTGTAATTTATATTCAAAGAACACTGGTATTAGGTTATAAAAATGTTAATCATTGTTTTAGATGTATTTTATTCTATAATAAATTTTGTATTACATCATATTATTGTTCTTTGGACATAAATTTTCTTTTAATAATGTTATAAGTACATCGAAGAAAAACGTCAAGCCCTTCACCTAATCTCAACATATTTAGTCTAATCCTCTATATGTGTGTAAATTGTAACTGAATAAGAAATAGATTAAATATAACCGTATAATGTGCAATTTTGGTAGACTCTTTTGCGATACGCGTTTATTGTCAAGAGTTGTATGACTTGCTTATCGAAATACACAGTCTTCTTGAACTGGGCAATCGTATCATCCTACGACTAGGCAAAGCCATATAAATATTGCTAGGTATTTGTTGCTGACAATATCCAGCGTTTTAGTAATTATAACTGTTGCTGTATGCTGTAACAAAATGACAAACATCACTCGTAAAATGAGTACCATTATAATTTTAAGGTTAAATGTAAACAAAGCTAGTGAACATTTTATCGCAACCTTTGGAGCTATATTGTGATCAGTTTGCCTGGCGGATGGAAGATCGGGCGGTCAGTCGGTCGGTCGGATGGGCGTCCCGATAAATCTTGTCTACAGCTTTCCAGCCAAACCTTTTGAGGGATGCTGGAATTTTTAGGGATGTTTCTTCATACAAATGTCTAGAACTGATAACCCTACTATCACACCAAACTAGTTCTCACTACTTTCTCGAAAACGGGCTTAAACTGTACACGAACGGATTTGACGTACTAAGAACCCACTAAGAACCGTTTGGGATCTGTTTACAAACTTCATGAAACTACTAGAACGAGTAGGTCCTCCAGAACTTAAAGCATGCTCAACATTTTCTGGTGATCGTCAAAACGTTGCCGAATCGGTTTTAAACTGTGTGCGAACTGTATGAACGTATGTGAATGAGATGGACGTATTGGAGACTGTTATGAACGAAGTAGCTAATTATTTAAGACACATTTCCCGACCACAGCCAGATTGAGCCCGCTTTACGACATTTTCGTAGGACTGGCAAGAACGGGTGAGAACTAGTTTGGTGTGATAGGGGGGTAAGCGGAAGAATATATCTGGATCGTAGCGTCTACACAGGACATGGGGCCTTTTGTCAGATTGTTGAGTTTTCATGACTTGGTATGGTCGAACAAACCGAATGTCCACAAGGAATTAGGAAAATTCGACGAAAACTATTATTTGGTCTTGTTGCCCAGCTGATCGGGAAAGAATCTTGTTTCCGACCCTCTTTCGCTTTTGGATGATTATGCAATTAAGCAGGGGAGTGGATTTGGACAAAATGGCAAATTTGAAATTTGAAGAGGCAATCAATTTAACTGAATGTAGGTCAAGGCAAAAATAATAGTTTATTTATTATATATGGCTATACGGAGTTCTGATTAGCTTGAATGGGAAATGTCAATTGACATTTACCGTTCGCAGTTATGAAGGAGAGAATACCATGGCATCCTGATATTAACCGGTGCTTTTGTGACGACCATTGTAATGATATACCAGGTACCTCTTGTGCACAGAGTGAAATAACAAAATCACTGAAGCACGGTTAAAGTCACAGAATAATTTGATAAAAGGAGCACTTGGTTTGTATTTTGCTCACCATATAATTACGGTGTGCGATTGCAAAGTACGCTGTGTTGTATTAGTATCACTATCACTGTTCCACAACTAGTTACTTTGACGGAACGTCAATGTAACAAAATGGAAGAACTTCCTGGCTACGAGTTTTTTGTTTTCTCGATTTAAACCTACTTATAAGTCAAGTTGCAGATTATAATTTGGCACAAAGCTAGAAAATATAGTATAGTTTCTTTGATTTGGAATTTGTTTTATAAATGAAGTTGCAATTCATATAATATTATTTAGCCCCTCGCTTTTGTTACATTGACAAAAGTCCGTTATTTTACCAGTGTTACTTTGACGACTTACGTCAATGTAACAAAAGCGATGGCCTAAATGCATGAATTATACAGCCTTATTTAATAATCAAATTCCAAACTGACAGCATTTATAAAAGCTAGGCTATATTGACTAACTTTGTGCCAAATGATAATCTGCAGCATGACTTAGACGTAAGTTTAAATCGAAAAAACAAAAGACTCGTGCCCAAGAAGTTCATCCATTTTGTTACATTGACGTTCCGTCAAAGTAACTAGTTGCAGAACAGTGACTATGGTATGATATTGTCTCTATCATAAATAGACTGAATTATTAAATCGAATGGCCATGTTAAAGTTAATGCTTAGCAATAACAAAGGAACGCATGACATTAAATCATTGTCTTTTATTAACAACGATATTATTACAACTTAAATAGATAAGTAATAAATAACAGTATACTTTATATTGACAACTTGGGGTTCTGTATGCTATCTAATTCCAAGGTAAAGTTTAAGTAATTATGGCCATTGACAACGACAAATTGATTAAAGTCCCCATATAGTTTAAACCACATCGGGTATTATAGTCTTACTAAATGTTATCAAAATGTGGTTGATTTTGAAGGAAAAAAAGTTTAGTTGCCACGCATGTGCATTGTTAACCAACAATTTACACCAGTGCAACAATTTACACCAGGCCCAAAAAAGCCTTTAAAGGCCCTATGCCTTGAGGCCCTACAAAATTTTGAGGTCCCTAAAATGTTCGGGGCCCTATGTCCCCCTCCCTGGCTCCGCCAGTGCAAGGCCAGGGATAGTACAGGCTGTGGGATCCCACAATTGTTTCATGTCTTATTTTTTGAATATGACCACGTTTCAGCTGTGGTCTGGCATTTTTGCACTACTTTCGTTCCCCCAAATTTTGAAAAATATTATTTGTCAATTCAAGCGACAGCTACTAATCTTTGAAGGCCACAGTGTATAAACGCTAAAACTATTACTGGCGGTTGGTTCCAATCAGTGTTCGACTTGATGAAATCCAGCGTTTGCTTTATTACATTGCATTAGCCAAAACATCTCACTTATGTGATAATAAAGATAAAAATACATGATAGCAATATTGCGTTTGGGTGGGTTTTAATGTTGTTTTTATGTCAATCATAATCAGTCTGATTTGGAGCTCATTTTTATTTTGATTACATATTCATCAATTTTGAAATCTTACGGTCAATTTTATGAAAGTTAATTTCCATGCTTTTGTTTTGTATTTTCTACAATAGTTTGACATCCTATATAATTCAATCGTAGAGTATCGATCCATCCAAAACTTTATCATTATTCTTTCGTGTGACAGCAAGAATGAAGTTTCGATTTGTATTGAAAAATTTCTTATGGTTATGACTTCTGGAACAATCTGCAATAAAGAATTAGAGATCATTTATAGCACTTTATAGATACTTCAAAATACGTACGAAAATTTTAATTTCATTAGAGATAGCCTTAGTATATTCAACCCAGACATCACAAATCAAAAATAACATGAAACCGACATTTCAGCTCATATATGATTTTATTTATTTACATTTTATTTGTTTTATAATTGCTCACATTGAGTGATTTATGGCAAAAAACTTTCCAAGCATGGCGTAATGTACAAGGGCAAATTTACGATAATTGATATTTTCAAAATCAGTTTTTTTACTGAAGCCAGTGCTGTATGTGATGATACCAGGTACATTTGATGTGCGCTATTTGAAAGTCATCTAGTGACTAGTGATGTATACTGAAAATATTGTTACCATTTCTCAAAAAAGCTTAAATGATGATTTTTTTGTCAAAAACAAAGTTTTGTTTTGTTTGTGGTGATACAAAATCCGGATTACAGTACATACAGAGCATCGATTGCATTGATATTTTTCATACTACATAAAAAATATGTTTGACATCAGGTCTTAAAAGGGCGATGTTAGATGTGTGTGCAATGAAATACTTTTTCTATGCATATACCATTTGTATCTTCCAACACATTGTTTAAATTAACATTGCTGGTGCATCATTTGTTTGAGATTTCGCCAGAAAGTGCCCTTCTGGGCTACCTCTTAAATGACAGACACTGAAAACATAAAGACATGAAAACATAACATTATTTTTGTGGTGGACTTAGGTTCTGCTGTCCAATATTTTGTATCCTCCAAGCATTAAGATTTGATGAATGCACATAAATTATTTCGAACAGTTATTTTCAGAAATAAGACTAATCCAATGTAGTATTTAAATGATTGTTATATAGATTCTCAATTAATTCGATTTTTTTAGTAAATTGAATATGTAGAGTTTGAGGAGGATACAAAACATATGGACATTATAAAACGTGTTAGTTTTGAATGAGTACGACATATCAAACAACCCCTTTTGAGAGATGGCGGGAAACATATTTTATTAACCAGTTGGAAATCATCGACGGACTTGATGCATAATCTGTTTTGTTGTCCGAGTCTCCATAGCAACATTTGATTTTTGTCCCAAAAAAATCAACATTAAAGCTGTTTTTAAGAAATAATTTAAACATTATCCCATGCCAAGTAGAGTTTTAGGGAGATAAGCTGGTAAGATATATCCCGTATCCTGATTTTAAGGTTTCCATATCCAGAACCTCCATATCTCCCGCCATATCTCCCGCTTCGGTGCATATAAATGACTTTGCATATGAATGATTTGTTTATTTTTACACCTTGTACTATTGAAATGGCCATATGCCACTGAAAACTCAACTTGGTATAGGATAAAGCAGTTATGTACGGTCGGTTTGGATATAGGGTTCATCCCTCGTGAGATATGCAGATCTACCTTTGGTCCCTACGGTCCTTCGGGTAGATATGCATATCTCCCTCTGGATAAACCCAATATCCAAAACCTCCCGGTACATAACCCTTATATATTTTCAATATATATTGCATGGTCATGGTAAACAGTTGTGTTGACAGCACAATAGCACATATATAGTGTCGTTGATCTTATACACATGGCGCAGGATGCGGTAGAATAGCAGAATTCATGGAATTTAAAAATAAAAATCATCATGCTGAATAGTCAGTAATGGCATGGTTACAAAATATTGATGGATTATATTTTTAGGTACCTAAATATAATATCTTAATATATGATCAATCTGGAGACAGCATTTGGTTCATTATTAGGAAGTTCACGTTTCTTTTGATCTGGTGTGTTTCCTTATCAGTCCAACTCTATTATATAAACAAATCAATTAGTTCAGTTCTTTACTACTTAATCGGATTCACAATATAAATGTAAACAGACGCCAAAAGCCGACCGCCGAACACCAACAGCCGAGCACCGAACGTCGTCTACAAAAAGTTGGGAACTATAACAATATATCGCCTCAAAAAAGCTCTATAACGAACATAATGTCACTAACTCTCTAACTGGGCAATTGCAACTGTGCTCTCGCTGCTTCTTTTAGAAGTAGTCGACATCATTAATCGTGATGGGAGTAAGTTACTGCCCACACTCTTCGTAGTAAACATTGCGGCTACGGATCGAGGATCATCCAGACTTGTGTTAGCACCTAGTACAGCACTTTTATATACCTTGTCCGCATCACTGACGACGATTGTGTTATTACCAAGGTTACTTGGGACAACAGAATTATCTCTAGCCTGAGAGACATCACCAGTTTTACCCGTACCACTGGTTTCATTGGCGCAGAAAATGGCGTATAGCTTTGGAACAAACATGCATATAATCGTGACGTATGCATTTATGATCAACGCCAAGTTCCTTAAGGTAACACGGTGATGTCCAGCAGATGCAGTGAAGTAGCTCGGTATGAAGGCAATCCATAGAATCAATGTAGTGTACACTGAGATCATGATGAATTTAGTTTCGTTGAAGTTTGCTGGCAACCCTCTTGCCTTCCAGGCGAATGCACAGCAAAGAAGAATCAGACAGACGTTATAACATATCGAAGCAATCATGCCTCCGATAGAGACGTTGCATGTGATTTCTACGTGAGGTTCCATTGGATTTGGCATTTCACGGATGATACTAGGAGGTGACGCTATTGCGATAATAGTGCTAATGATGATCTGAAACAGACAATGTAACAGTGAGACATCTTTATATTGTAGGTAAAAGAGTTTGCATATAGTGAGTAAAAGATTGCCTGGGTTCAATTTGTCTTTTCGGGTAATCGATGCCATCTATTAAGTGACCATGACTATCGTTGTTATATTACAAAATCTGCTAATGGGCTGAAACCAGCTAATATGGGCAGTGGGAGCCCGGGGGTTTCACTCCAATATACTTAATACCTATGTGCTGCCCCAAAGACCCCCCTTTTGAGCATTTTTCCATGTCAATTTCCTCTCAAGATTGAAGGTTTCCATGTTTAATTCCTCTGAGACCAATTGACTAAAAATCAACTTTTCTAGTGATTTGTTCCAGGCCTTAACAACTGATTTAACGAATTTTATACAATATTTTGTAGAAAGACTGAATTTTGAAAAGGGTACTTTCATAGACAATTTCCCATGCTCAAAATTGACCGTGCTGCACATACCTACCCAAATTATTTGGTGAACTCCCCGGAAGTGGGAGTTCGCAGTTAGCGAGTTGGCGAGCTTACAAAAGGAAGCTCTGTGATCTTTGGTAAATGTACATCAAATGAAATTGGAAATCAATCTGATTTAGAGCGACAAATCATTTTCTGACAAAGATTTCTTCAACGCAATGCACTGGTATCGCGTGTTTTACTAAAACGCATACTATACCTGTATTATAATTAAGACAATGGCGATGACAAGTTGAGAACGTGTTCCAACAAATCTTGGTTTCTGGGTTGTCTTTGATCCAGACTTAAAGATGACATATATCCGTCGTGTCTTAGTCAATAACGGGGCGTAACACATTGTGAAACTCAACCCAAGTCCGAACGCGTCTACATAGCATGACGTCACTGCAAAACATAAAGCCAAAAAATAAGATAGACTCTCTAATATGTTCGAACGAGCGCCTTCTGGTTGATAAAGAATTAAAGGTATGCATACATAGAGCCATATATTAATTTAGTTTATAAATGTTTATCCTGAACGCAGGTGTCCAGAATCTGGATAATTATCAATAACTAGTCTTGCTTCAAGACAGTGGACCTGGCTCTCTATCTAATAACACAGTTGCGATTGTTAGAGTGGATAATCCAGGGTCTTGAGGCAAGACTATCAAAAACTAAATGGAAGATATTCTGGAACGAATGATGAGAGCTCAGTATTAAAAATGCAAAAACCATATTAGTAAAAAATGCAAAGACTACTGTAAAACAAATTCCAAGACTATTAGTACTTACCGCTTGGTGTAGACACAAAGAAGAAAACAACAATAAAAGACACATAAAGCCCAGCAATCATAATAAACATCATCTCCCTACTGGACGCTTTGACCAGTCTGTCCTCTCGATACTTCACGAAAACAATAAGAATCAAAGTTGCGAGCGACATCCCAAACGCTGTGAATATGATCATTATGATATTACTGGTGTCACCCCAAGAACGTCGAGTAGCGCGGATTTTGAGACACGTTTTTCTTTCTGATTGGTCAGGCCAGTAGTGTGGCGGACATGTTATACAGTTTGTTTGGTTTTGATCCGTGATCTCATTCATCCTACAGCGCTGGCAAGTCCAGCAACAGAGAGTGGAGAACTGACGTTTGGAGCCGACTGTACAATCCCTGCTGCAGACTGATTCAGGAATAACACCACCTTCACCAGGATCTATTCTCGGCCAATATATGGCATCAGTATCCATCACAAGATTTCCAGCTAGAGATTCAATCTCAGTCATGATTTCCAGATCATCAAGGTCGATATCGTTCTCCTGTGTGGTACGTGTTATATTTATGCATTCCTTGATCGTGTTCTGTCGTTGGACATCATAGCAGTATTGGCCTCTGTCCTTTCTTTTGACATTTCTTTTATCAGTCTCTTCGTGACTTCCAACTTGTCCTTCGATATCAACTTGATCTATGTACCATATGCCAACACGCTGCATCTGGAGATTTCCCAATACACCCCTTTTCATATTGACGATCTCGAAGCGTTTTTCAAGAGTACTGCCGAATAAGTCAAAAGCAATTTCCCCTGTAAGACCCTCAAAACTAACATCTCTAATAGCCTGTACTACTTTCTCTTGTGTGACGCACTCAAGGATTTCGTCACGTCTGTGAAATGTACTTTTCCTTCGTGAAACAACATCAATACATTCCATGTAAACTGTATTAAGTCCAAAAACCATTGCATACACAGAATCTATCACTAGGGATACCTTAGAATCAGAAAAGAAGCCGTGTCTTTCAGTTATTCTTAAATCTGGTTTACATTTCTTTGAAGGATTAGTTGCGTTTCGAGAACACCGAAACTTAGTCTCCATAAACTTTCTCAAGAAGACGTTATTTACGACATCCTTGTACTGTAAGTTTGTAAAATAATTATCAAATTCAGGGACCTTGATAGTGTAAGGACGCAACGCAAAAGATCCGATCATGGCGCCTCCTTGATTTTCCATATCTTTAACATGCCACGGCCAAGTATCAGACCCTATCCATATGAACTCTTCCGTTGCGTTTAGGCGATTGACATGCTTCATTAATGTAATAACATCCGCAGTGTTGGAAATATATAACACGACCACCCTCGCCTTACGAACCATTCGAAGTCTATGGATTACGGCATCGAATTCTTCGTCAATATTGGCGCCTCGTCTTAGACTGATAACCTGTCCAAAACAGATATTGTGGTTAATTGTACGTCTAAACAGTCTTTGTAACGCCATCGACCCGTAGTCCCCGGGTGTATAAACAGCTGAGATATACCTCCAGTTGTATCGTTTCAGCAGGTCAACCAAAGCCTCTACAGTGAAAACATCCGATGGAACCGTTCTGAAGAAGTTGCTGTAACGGATCCTATCAGAAAGCACATCGGTGGTGGCAAGGAAGCTTATCTGCGGAACTTGTAACACACCGAGGATGTTTGCCACTAGGATCGAAGCATCACTGGCCTGTGGTCCGATGAAACCAACAACCCTATTCATATCAATAGGAATGCTCTCATTTCCGAGCGAACATTTGTTTTCTATTTGTTTCTGTATAACGATTCGTAGCACTTGTGCGGACGCTGTCATGTCAGTGTGACAGCTATCCGTTATCATATATCCCAGCGTCACGTTAGGGAGAATATCATCTCTTCTGTTGATCTCCTCTATTGCGAAGATCATGGCTTGGTACCTTAGGATCGATCCCATTGATCGAATATGACGTCCGCACGGGTAGAGTGCGTTAAACTCATGCAGCGGGAATATCCCTCCAAGTATGAAATCACCCGGAGAAGCTGCGATGTCCGGGTAAAAAAGATTAGTTGTCCCCTCGATAGCTTCCCCGTTGCGAAAGATCGACACAGATAAACTAAGAACGATGATATCTCTGAACTCGAACATCTTGTTCTTAACCGATGTCGTATCGTAGTTGGATATTTCTAAGAACTATACTTTGAACAACCTTCAATTCCACACTCAAATATTTCATCTTTTACAGTTGATATGATATTCTTTTTTTTAATTAAACACGACTTCCTATCTTAGATAAGTATTAGGGTGCCGACATTTATTACTCTTTTCGGATTTTTATGTTGACTAATTAGTTTTTGTATTGCATCTCAGATAGTAACTAAGTTCCGAATGAGAACTAATTACGATCCATTTACGTAATATTCTAAGAAGGGTAGATCGCAAAAATGATTAGTTAGTTAACGACGTTGATACATTTTTTCAACAACCTTCATTATGTAACCCCATATATCAATAGTTGTTCGATTCACGGGGATTCAAAAATATCCACATCCAAAACTGGAATGATTTCTTTAATATCTATGCAATAAACATTAGAATTTATGGAACACATAATGACATTGTATTTAGAACATAAACCTCGGTATTCAAAATATTAATGTTGTCACTGTTCCACAACTAGTTATAGTTACTTTGACGGAACGTCAATGTAACATAATGGATGAACTTCCTGGACTTCTTGTAAGTCAAGTTGCAGATTATAATTTGGCACAAAGCTAGAAAATAAAGTCTAGTTTTAATACGTTTCTTCAGTTTGGAATTTGTTTCGCAAATGAAGTTGCAATTCATATATTTAGCCCCTCGCTTTTGTTACATTGACAAAAGTCCGTTATATTACAAATGCATGTTCGTCAATGTAACAGAATCGATGGTTAAATGCATTATTTATACAGCTTTATTTAAAAATCAAATTCCAAACCGAGGGCGTTTCTAAAAGCTAAGTAAGTTCAACGTTAGTTCAAATCGAGAAAACAAAAAACTCGTATCCAGGAAGTTCATCCATTTTGTTACATTGACGTTCCGTCAAAGTAACTAGTTGTGGAACGTTATGGACATTCTAAGATTGACTTATTTTTCGGAGAATTTATAATGAAATGTTCCAAACAAATGAGAATGCCTATTTATGTTCGGTGGAGCGTAGCGACTTTAGAACATAAATGCTTTCTATTGGCTGAACGATGAGTTCAGTTCAATGTAGAGTTATGTGAGTGAGTGGATGTTTTTGTGGTGAAGGTAGAGTGTATAGAAAGACATTCTCACGGGTAGTATCTAAAGCCCCGCTATGATTTAGAAGTCGCGAGCAAATACCCGCTGAAATCGCGAGCAATTAAAAGAAAAGAAGGGTTATCTTTTGTTTACTTAAATTGTATGTTATAAAAAGCGTTTTCATTTAATTTTACTAAATTATTACATGGTATTGATACTAAAAAGCAACTTCTGCAAAAAAGGATCACGAGCTGATGTTCTGAGTTTTGTTATTCGATAATTGGAGAGAGAATGTATCATCTTGAATCTTTATCTATATATTTCTATATTTTATAGCTGAAGAAGGTCATTGTCCTTCAGTTGAAATGGTCATAGTAATATGAAATGAAGGTATTGTGAGTTTCACTTCCTAAAGTTTCACGAAAAATTATATATTTCAATTTTAGCATATCCCTTGAGGCCCCGCTTCTACCATGAGCAATAAACTAAAGATCCCGCTGAAAACATGAGGAGGCCCCGCTGAAAACATGAGGAGGTCCCGCTGAAATCAGGAGCAAGTGGCTCTCTAAAATGGAGTGAAGACCGATTTGACTTTGCAAATCTGCCTGTAGCCAACGTAATAAATATATTAATTATTGATACTCTACAGAGCACATATATATCATATATCATTGTCATTGTTATTATCGGTTCGAGCAACCCCCCCCCCCTTACCAAAAGCTGGCTACAAGCATGATTCCAATAAAACCATTTCACTTAATGTATTTCGACCTGACTCCATCGAGAAATTTACCAAGAGAAGATTTAAATCCATTCCACGACTTTTGACAAGTTTCAAATAACTCGTTCTTCTTTGTATGCAATATATATTTATATTTCACTGAAGTTACATTATACTGTAGATCAGTATATTACTACCTTAGAGGATTCAGCACCAATGGCGCACACGTTTGAAAAGGCAATTTATGGATGAACTGCTAGATGTAAGTAACAAAGGATTACATCATCCGATTATGAGTCCGAAATAATAATAATCAAATAATTTCATCATTAACAATTAATCGTAGGTTATGTTAAACGCACGTGTTACGCGGAAAACATGATGCAAATATTTGTCATATTCTGCAATAAATATGGCATATTCACTTGCGGTGTATGACAGATTCAGCTGCAGTATATTGCATACCCACTAAGCAATGAGAACACGATACAGAAGTACGCAATTGTCAATTGCATTGATTGAACAAACGGGTAATCATTGTGTCATTTTCACCTGCGGTATATGACATATTCGGCAAGTGAGTATGACATATTCTGCAGGTGAATATCAGGTATTCACTGAAATCAATGTATCACATATTCACGGCGGAATATCGCATACTCACCTGCGGAATATGCCATAAACTGCAGGTGAGTATGGCATATACTGTATACCCGTATCACAAATACCACGCAACCATAAATGTATGCCATACTCCGCGTAACATCGTATGTGTTACGCAGAATATGGCATTATTCATGGTTGCGTGGTATTTGTGATACGGATGTATATGCCATACTCAGCTGTGGTATATGGCGTATTCCGCAGGTGAGTATGGCATATTCCGTATTGAATATGTGATACCTTGATTTCAGTAAATACCCCATGCTCGCAGAATATGTCATACTCACTTGCAGAATATGCCTTACACCGCAGGTGAGTATGCCATATACAGCAGGTGAATCTATCATACTCCACAAGTGAATATGCCATATTCATTGTGGAATATGACATATATTTGAATCGTGTTTACCGCGTAACAATATGTCCAGGAAAATGGCTTATGCAGGACATACGATTTATATGTCCCGTATCCTCGTTTGAGCGGGACATACGAAAAATATTTTCCCGGATATGGAATATATTCCCCGGTTGATATGTCCCTGAAAATTATCAGGTATGGAATACAAATCATCATTATTTTAATAAATAAAAATTGTTAAATGTTATTGTTAAATTATAAAAGTAGAACCTGAATTATCATGGAGACTTTGTGGTTCTCCTTTCTCTCTAAATTTCATCTTCTTGCAACTTGGGGTGTCTTTGTTTAATACAAGACTCATTACCCTGAACCTCAGGCTTCAATTAAGTTCATTCTTGAAATGATATCCACCTTTCTCCTATACATTTTGATATGGATGCAACTCTATAAAATGTTCGACGAATTCTCTGGTGGCTTGAAGTTGGAATGGAAACATTAGAAACCTGGCCCTAGAATGAAACAGTATATATACAGTAATTATTAAAAGTACTTAACTTGGTCTTTCGTGTACGTTTATTTGAAGAACCTCAATATTTTATGTAATAGTAATGAGCTTTCCTCGTGATCGAAGCGGGTACTCGTGATATCTGCTCCTGTTTTCAGCGGGACCTCCTCATGTTTTCAGCGGGGCTTCCTCATAATTTCAGCGGGGCCACTGGCACACCTTCAATGATGTATTTCACCCCCCACAGTGGATGTTTTTGAAAACAAACTTATCAATACATACAATGTTGGTCCAATATTCATAATGAGGTATGTATATCGTAGTTCTTGTCTCTATTTTAACCATAAAAGTAATATGTTAACAGTAAATTATGCAAACGTGCATATTGACGCCCGTTTCTTCCATGCCAGTAAAAATAGTTATCTTTCATGTCATTGTTTGTGAAGATATACCTGTTCTGAAAGTATACCTAAAGTATCAAAGAACAGTAATGCGTAGTCTTACCTTTTTGGTCCATATTTCCAGATGAATTAAATAAAAAGGACTTTGCTCGTGATTTCAGCGGGAACTTGCTCGCGATCTCTCAATTATAACGGGGCTTTGGATACAATCCGTGATTCTGAGCTTTGTCACCGTGTAGTCAACACATACACTTCGTTTTATTCAATAAACCAACAGATTAGACAACTTTTGTCGAATTTAATTCGAAAGTTCAAGACACATTTGAAGAAACCTCCATATTACTCGTTACTACATAGTTGAAACAGCTGACTTACAATAGCACAGTCATATGAGGAGAATATTACAGAAGGTAAAACTTTTATATTACGAAAAAATAAATTGATTAGTTTGAACAGGTACGTTAGATGTCTTTTGGTTATAAACTGTTAATAATATGACTCCAATCACCTCAGATAGTACAATCAACATCTATATATAAAAAAGCGTAAAACCGAAGCTTCAAATAAAATAACAAAATTGGTAACAAAGGCTTTCTCGAGGTCCTTTACGTTTCAGAAAGTTCTGGATGTCCTACAGTATGTACCACTAGACTCGAGAGGTCGCAACTTGTTTTACGACAACATAGTATCGGGCAGTGCCGGGGTGAGCATGATTACCAATGATGACCGATGTCTGGTTTCAATGCTCAACGACTACTGCAATCACGAATAAGTTAAGTAAATTATTATGTTTTCTTATGTTATTGTTTGAAATGCTAGATATCTCTTCAGGGATTTACATTACTGACAGTAGTTCGGTGCTTACAAGATTTGTTTAGAGGTCTTCTTCGTAGATTTCAATCTATGTACGTACAAGTACTTGTACCAACATGTTATAGTGTTTCCTCAATTGGGAGGCCTTTACAAGTTCTTTTCGTATTTTATGTTCTTTTCCTCGGTATTAGAACTGAGAGATTGATATTCAAAAGTTGATAGGTTTGTTTCACAATAGCTATTTTAGATGAACCGATTCGTTTAAAAAATAAAGGGTATATAAAGCAGGCAGTAAAAAGAAATAATTTGTAGAAAGATCAAATTTAGTGGTCAATGTTCAGAATTTCAACTTGATAACAAGTAATGACATATTAGATTTTCAAATAAAGACAGGTTTCAGAAAAGATCAAACACGTTTAAACGTATAGGAGTTAGTTAAAAACGTTAATCAAAGACTCGACATGTTTTACTAACTCGTAAACACAGAGGCTTGATTGGGAAAACGCTTTTTGGCTAGATAATCAGTTATTTAATAACTTTACAAGATGGTGATGATGATGTTTGATAGTGCTTGCACAGGCGTTATTTTCAAAGGTGAGTTTTCTCACAGTAATTGTTCAGAAAAGAAAGCAAAGTATTTCAATGTAGAAAGAGTTACACGTATAAAGTAGTTTTATAAGCTTACTTGAAATATCTTCAAAACTAGAATTGTGGTTGACAGATTATCAAAACTTAATACGAAGGCATTTGGATGTGCCCATTTTTAAAAATGTTATAGGTTAATATAGAGTTGAAATTAGAGTTTATTCCAGGGTAGACAATCGTAAATATGACGTGCACGGACCTGGGGACAATTCGGGAAATACGGGCTAATCTCAGCTCCAAGCGTTAATATCTGCCTTATTTAAAAAGCTAACTATGTGCATTATATATCAATTTGAAGTATTTTTTATTCCCATTTCACTGAAATCCCTTTTCCTTGAAAAGTTTGATGAGATCTACCATATTTTTAAAGTTAAATGTACTCCGACATCGTCAAATACGCTGTAAGACGTAACATTCCATGCTTACACGGTTCGTTGAATTCGGGATAACTTTTGAAATACTGATCAGAATTTTACTAAAATTTCACATTTTATTCATTGAAACATGTGCTTTTATGACGTCACAATTGCCTAGCGGCTACAGTTCAAATCGTCTTATATGAACGCTTTTAAAGTTTTCAAAATTGTGTAAGGTTTTGAAGGCGAAGGAGACCAGCAATAAGTTTACCTTTATTTAACCTTCTAATTTAGGTCTGATTTCAAAAAAAATTTAACTGCACAATATTGTCATGGGGAAATTTACGAAACAATAACCGATTTCTTTATTCTTCAAATAATAAGAAAATAAGAGTTGTTTTTAGAGACTTGAAAAAATGTAACGCATCGATTTTTTACCACAAATCTCATACATATCAATTTTTGCTAACGCCCCGATTGGATTTCCCGACCGTTTTTCAAAAATCAAAAACATTTTAAAAATATTGTCCTCGAGATCTTGTTGCTCTGTGAATTTTACCAGGATTGAATAAGAAGAAAGCATCTTATTTCTAGGTTGACTAAAATTGACAAAATGTAACGCTTGTCGTTTTTGACGTTATAATGCTGATTGCGCCCTATACTGCCCATTGTATTGTTTTGTATTTTGACGCCATAATGTTACTCTAATTGTCCCCAGTTTCGTGCGACGTGTAAAAGCATTTTTGTAGATATAGATGACAGGACAGTGAAGCTTGATTTCGAACTACTACTTTCATTAAGAAGGTTGTTCATTAATTTTAAAACGTAATGCAATGAGAACTTTAGCGTTGCAAAAGCTTAACATTTTGACTTTAGGCTTTTAAAATCATAAAAAGAGGCGTTTTCAAACAATCCTTTTGTGGAACAAGACCCGGGTAAAGTCAGAGTAGTTAGTTTAATTCACACGTTTTGGTGGTAAAAGTTAACATGTATTTGCTTTAAGATTTAAGATTCATTTTAGTTTAAGTTACAGTATAATCAGGCAAAGGCTAAATAGGTGCAGGTAAGCACTTTGCTGTGGAGGTAAACAGTGATATTCAGGTAAGAATAACGTGGTGTACAAGATAACACATTGTGATCTACATGTAAGCACTGTAATGCTCATACAATCAAATTGCGATGAAGAGGTACTCTCACTGGGATGTGCGTGAAAGCACATTGTAATATATAGGCTAGCACAATGGGATTTGCAGATCGAACACACTGATTTACAGGTGACCACACTGTGATGCATGCATAGGTAAGCATATTATTGTGACATGCAACGTGATGTGAATGTTAGCACACCGTAATATAAAGGCAGGCATACCATTACGTGCAGGTTAGCACACTGATAGTTGAACGTAAGCAGACCATTATATGCAGGTAAACACACTGTGATGTACAGATAAATTAAAACGAGACGTGTATGTTTGCATAACATGGCGCGTACAGGTAAGCCACTGTGATGTGTACGTAAACACACTGTGATATGAAGGTTAACCAACTGAGATATGTAAGTAAGCACAAAGTTATGTGATTGGTAGCACATTTTATTGTGTAGGTTAGCACGCCGTGACATGCAGGGTAGCACACTGTGATGTGCAGGTTAGTACAGTGTGATATGTATATAAGCACGCTGTGACGTGAAGGCTAGCACACCGTGATGTGCAGGGTAGCACACTGTGATGTGCAGGTTAGCACAGTGTGATGTGTATATAAGCACGCCGTTACGTGCAGGCTAGCATACCGTGATGTGCAGGTTAGCACACCGTGATGTGCAGGGTAACACAGTGTGATGTGTATATTAGCACGCCATGACATGCAGGCTGGCACACCGTGATGTGCAGGGAAGCACACTGTGATGTGCAGTTTAGCACACCGTGATGTGCAGGGTAACACAGTGTGATGTGTATATTAGCACGCCGCGACGTGCAGGCTAGCACACCGTGATGTGCAGGGTAACACACTGTGATGTGCAGGTAAGCACACTGTTACCGTGATATGCAGGGTAACACAACGTGATGTACAGGGTAGCATGCTTTGATGAGCAGGTAAGCACGTCATGATGTGCAGGGTATCAGTGATGTACAGGTAAGCACAGCGAGATGTGCAGGTAAGCACACTGTAATGTGTAGGTAAGCACACTGTAATGTGTAGGTAAGCACATTGTAATGTGTAGGTAAGCACACTGTAATGTGTAGGTAAGCACCCTGTGATGTACAGGTAAGCACATCGTGATGTGCAGGTAAGTAAATAGTGGTGCGTAGGTAAGCACACTGTAATGTGTAGGCAAGCACATTGTAATGTGTAGGTTAAAGCACACTGTTATGTGTAGGTAAGCACCCTGTGATGTGCAGGTAAGCACATCGTGATGTGCAGGTAAGTACACAGTGATGTGTAGGTAAGCACATCTTGATGTGTAGATATGCACACCATGGTTGCAGTTAATCACAATATGACGTGAAGGTAAGCACACTGTGGTTTGAAGGTTAGCAAACTGTAATGCGCGGGCAAGAAAACTGGAAAATCCTTGAAACATACGGGATATACAGACGTAATGTGATGAATATGTAAACACATTGAAATGTATAGGCAAAAACATTGGGATGTTCAGGTAAACATTGAGATGAAACGCAGAGATATTCAGATAAACATATTGAGAAATGCACGTGAATACACCAGGTTATATATGATAGTGCACAAAATGAGAATTGCTAACGACATTTCTATATATGTGAGATTACGATGTATATGCTGACACAAGTTTATAGTTTAGACGTGTGTAATGTACCACTGCATAAGAATTACAATTCACAGGTAAACATGTCATGATAAGCAATATACAACCTGATGATTTCTATATGTATTTCATTGGTCAATTACTTTTCAGGTATTTTGATCTGGATGGTGTCCATTTATATTGAACAATTTTCTTTAGATATTGCTGAATTGCAGATGAGCTGTTGGAAAATCAGTGAATCGTTCACGAATAGATTTATTGTTAAAGATATTGTTGTAATTATACATTTAAAATTTGTTAATGGATATATTTCCAGGCTGGTAGAGCAGTAATTAAAGTAAAGTGATGTTTATATGCCGAACTAAGGGATTTTGGCACAGATGTTGCAAGCACCGTTGTGCTAAAGGGCTGATCAATACAACTGAAAGAATGTACAATTGCCTTGTGACAAATATGTTGTCAAATCTGACATAGGATGGATATACGTCATATGGACTTCATAACATTTGTGATTCAACATCAGTCAAATATATCAGCGATGGGACATTTGAACTGATATTCAAACAATCGCAGACGGAGCCAGTTATAGCATTGCTTGTTATGATTCTTCCTAACACGAAGCGATCATTGAACTTTATACCTCTTGGAGACATTGCAATGTGTAACTTCGGGTTTGCTGCTTTTTGCTTTACATTGAGATGACATTATACTGTATTTTAGCATTGGTTCAGTGTAAAATAATTCAAATACTGACCGACATTTAAAGACAGGATTGTTGAAAAGTATTTCTGCCGAAGACTGATACTTTTATCTATAAAGTGTTGGTATCTAGAATCTGTGGATTCAAATTGACATAATCAATTTATTGTTCTATATCTTTCCCGTTCTTTAGATTTTCTGTGTGCCAAGTGCTCTCATTCCTTGAAACTTAAAGTTGGTGTTATGTTGAATGACGGGTAGTGATGAGAGAATAGAATGCCTATTTATGTTCGGTGGAGCGTAGCGACTTTAGAACATAAATGCTTTCTATTGGCTGAACGATGAGTTCAGTTCAATGTAGAGTTATGTGAGTGAGTGGATGTTTTTGTGGTGAAGGTAGAGTGTATAGAAAGACATTCTGAGCTTTGTCACCGTGTAGTCAACACATACACTTCGTTTTAATATTCACATTATAGTGTTGTATTCGTAAATTTCAAACATTATGTATCAACTCTTGTAAGAGTATTGTTCAGTAATAATATACATGTAGATAGTGGTTTTGATTGACATACCTTTTCATCTCCAAAAAAACCTCAGTTTAGATGAAGATGGTTTTTTAAAGCTTTTAAGGAGTCCTCGGTCTCTCATAATAAGAGTAGAGGTTTTAATGGTGCCAATCAGATTCACTTTATACGTATTAATAGTTCTAGGATTCACTGAGATATCATTATACTTTATATAGGCTTGTTTATTAACGTTAATTTGATCTGTATACATACATTTTACGCACAATGAGTCCTCGATAATCGAACAAACTTTGTGTCTTGTCAACCCCGTCTTGCGGGATAACGCTACTAATAAACACGGGTGCCAAGTGCTCTCATTCCTTGAAACTTAAAGTTGGTGTTATGTTGAATGACGGGTAGTGATGAGAGAATAGAATGAGAAAGAAACCCATATAAGTCGTTGAAGCAAAAAATTACAAATATAAATGGAACAAGGAAGAACAAGTACATGTAAGCCTAGAGAACAAGAAACTAATTTTGGGCGGATCTATTTTAAAAGTCACGTTGTAAATGAGGCAATTATTAGATTAATTAAACAAATGTGTGTTTTGCGCTCTCGGAGTTAATTTCTACGTACTCGAAATTATAAACGATGAAATAATTAATGAATTCGAAGAATCGAAACAATATCTTATAATAGATGGTGGAACTGCTGTATACGGCTACAAGCAGAGCTGACATATTGGCGAATACTACGATCGTTTGTATAGGATACAGTGAATGTTATCTTCAAATTACGCCATCACATTAAAAGTGTCATATCACGCAATACCTTGATACAAGTAAAATTAAATATAATGAAAACGTCTCCCTCAAAAACTAGTGAATGTCTAAAATTATGATACAAAATGGCGACATAACTGGGCAAGGTGTGTCCAATTCTAGTCAATTAAAATGTATTTCATATAATTGCAATTGCATTATATAAACAAAAACAACAAGCCATCCAAGGTCATTATTAAAGTCTATGACAATGCATTAGGTATGAGCATTTTTGCTATAATTTGCAATAAAAGTTTTTATCCACAAAACAGCAATAAAATATATTAAAATATGTTAATATTGAAAATATATTATTTTAGTAAGTCATTTCTTATTTTCTCCCCTTCTAAGGAAGTGTTGTAATCAGACAATTGGTAGAGTTTTTGTTAAAGGGGACATCTTTACATAACAAGTTAAACTCTTCATACTCTGTCCACTGATAAGGTTCTGAAATTCTTGCACGATTTACGTATGGACACTTGTGAATCTAAAACACAAAGCGTAGACTCATACCGAATAGGGGGATGGTAGCATTTCTCGGCCATATCCCTCATTGTTCAATTAAAAAACTGCCCATTTGAGGATTTTTATGATCATGTTTTTCGGCCTTTGAGCAGTAAGTAATTTACCAGATCGATGATATATTGGTCCACTTCTCCTCATTTAATTTTTTCTTTCGGTAAATATTCACGAAGCTATCACATTTGCGTGTAAACAATTTCTGTCCTGCATTTTCAATTAAATCATTCAGTTTCGTGCATTTTTGTAATTTGGCAAACATCTAATTGCATAAAAGCATTAATTTTACTCAACCTGTTTTATATATAAGATGCATTATATTCCATCTTATAATTTGATGTAATCGAACAATTGTTTAATTCTTCGGTTGTGCCAAGCAAATTACAAAGTTGATAATCACTCCCCTCAAAAAGCTTGGCAACCTTAGCTCCCTCATTGAACTACGTGTTAAAGACATGGTGAAAGTCGATTTTCAAAAATTCATCAGATTTATCATCAATTCTCGACCTATTGTAATTGAGGGAAAAAATTGGGAAACTTTGTTACATTTCCATCAATATTAAGTCTTTTCCTCGCAGGTTACGTAAATAAAAATTCAAACATAAAGAGGCTTTAACACGTTGTTCAATGAGGGAGCTAAGGTTGCCAAACTTTTGGAGGGGAGGTCAGTACTGTTCTGAACAGAAGATTGAAAATGTAAAAGAAACAATGAACATGTAGTGGACCTTTTATAGAACTTTTAAGGACATGAATGAAGTCATAATTGAATAGCTGGTATTTTGATCATCATATTCCCACACTTTCTGTTACGGTACGCTGATCCGAAGTTTAGTTTTTTCAATTTGTTTTTCAAAGCAATTAACTAAACGCAGTGTTCCATAGGGGCATCATTTCAAAAGTGCCAATCTGTTATATGTATCAAGTATAAAAATAAAATAAATTGTCTTTAGCTAAAACGATTTGAAATTTCAATGAGAGTCAATTTAGTCCGTTGGTCCACAAGGAGGATCACGTTGAATAGAGCCTTAGTCATATTGAAATCTCGCCAGTCGTCTCTCTTTAATGAGATTTTAAGAGTATTGCATATCTAACCACTAAAAACTCAAACTTTCTTCTTTTTGATGACAGAGCCTATTAGTGAATGTCACTCGAAAATACGAATTCAAAAGTATAAATCGCTCTTGTATGAAAATTCGATTGACAACATTAAAACCTCACATCGTTATTCACAAAGTTTCAGTTGCTTTAACTTTGTGTCATAGCCACCTTCAGGAAGTCAAAGATGAAAACCTCATCCAATTTACCCCGAGCAGAGTTTATTTATAAACTAAGATCTCTTTTAAGAAGCTAAGTCGAACGAATGCAAAGGGTATTACCAATTCGTTAGGATTTCTGACGACTCCTGCTTTCAATCAAAGACCCAAATTATTGAGACCGAAATTTCAAAAAGATTTTCGCGGAGATAGAAAGGTATGTCAAGTGTACGATCCAATAACGAACTCAGTGATTCTAGAATAACAGAGATTTTTTACTCACTTATAGCATGTTTATTATTCCCGTATAACTTATGAAGCTTTATTGGGCACCTCTATTAGTACATTGTGTGCGATATTAGGGAGGTTAAGCTTGCATATAAAATTGAAACGCCATCCTAAACGTATGGCTAATCGCCCATACAAATACTTCAATTAAATAACTTACGTTCGCGTTTAGGTTGTGAAAAACAGTGGTAGCTTAAACTCTCTATTAGGGAGTTTAAGCTTGCATATACAATTGAAACGCCAACCTAAACGTATGGCCAATCGCCCATACAAATGCATCGCTTAAATAACTTTATACGTTCGTGTTTAGGTTGTGATGAACAGTTGTAGCTTTAACTCTCTATTCTCATAAATCGTCGTCTGTACGTAAGGATATCACACTTATGAACGTATAGAGCTGCGCAATAAATGATGACGTAATCACACACTTATAAGTTATATGGGAATAATAAACATGCTATAAGTGAGTTGCGATACCTCTCTAATATCTTCCTCAAATATATGACAATAATTTCTTAAGCACGCTTGTAAGCCATAGAATGACGAATAACGTGTACAATTCACTTACTCTCTCAGGACTTCGATAACCACCAACACCAAAAAACTGACCAACATCAGCAAATTGAAAAAAATTTGCAATTGAGCACAACTCGCTCCTCTACGTCCCGCTCCATCAAACGATCAAAATATCTTAAAAGTATGATTTATTATTTAAAGGATTACGAAACTAGAATATACTAGTAGCCAAGACAAGTGGTACCATCTATTGGTCCATGTATACAGCAACTGGTCAATTCTCTATGAAGACCGAGTTTTCTTTTCAAGAAGATTAATCATAGCAAAAACAGTGATTGAGAAGTTGAGAAACCCCTTATCCAACCTTCAAGAACGTGATGGTATCAGAACCGACCAGATAGTAGCTTTGAACTACAATACTGTCCCTAAGTAAGTTTACCAGACCAGAGCGATTTATAAAATATATACCTAGATGATAGATAAAATCGAGGCTATTTTTAACAAAAACTGCCAACATTTTCTGGATATCGATTATAAAGACATCCTCAGAGCTGACACATAACACCTCTAGGAAAATAAGCTTTGTGTCGGTGAATCTCATTTTCATTAAAATACTACAAAAATAGGAGCACTATAAAAGTTTCATCGATATCATAAAGATTGATAAGGAAGCATTGTCATTCATTCTATTGTTTAAGTGGTAAAAGAAAGGGACTTTCCTCAATAACAATTTATATTACTCTGCTTAAGATAATGGAAATGTTCATCCATGCGGGAATTTATTATCTTTGTGCTGTATTGAATTCAATCGTGTATATCCCAACTTTCATTACATAATTTTGCATAAAAAATAGTATCAAGGTCAAAAGCATAAGTTGGCTAGCTAAATCTCAGGAGCTGCTGTTAAAACTTGGGAACAAAAATATGGAAATATCGGCTTAAATGATTTGTGAAGAAGAGAAGAGAACCAGAACTTTGCAACTCTTTCATTTTTGGAGACTTTGAAGCTGTCGTTATCCTAGCTCTTTTGTTTAATGCACACTAGAAGCTACATGTACATTGTCATACCCTAGCCTAGACAGCAAACATTATCTATTAAGGTACAATTAAGGTATCGCAAAATAAAAATATTTTTCAGAAATAGATCCCTGAAAGAAAAGTGTAAAATAGAAAACAATAATTGGAAGATACTTAGAGCAGAATTAACAAAATGCCAGCACCAGTCTTGTTTCTTTTGGAACACCCTGTGTGTCTCGGGTTGTTGCCTTTGAATTTCGACACGTACAGCAATTCGTATTGAATAAATTATATAAATATAAGTAGTGAAACTATGGCATTATTTTTGCTTCTTTATTCATTAAATTCAAATATATTCGATATATGAAACATTTATATTCGCTAAATCATTTTTCCATTCGGTAAAAACGTTTATATGTTTGTTACAGCATATTAAGTTTTCAAAATAGCTAACCACTAATACAATGTGCATTAAATTACATATTTCATTCGTTAAATGATATTTTTTGCGTAAATTGTTATGGTATTCCTTAAGAGTAACACATTATATTCACAATATTGAATTTCTATTTGAATCCTACCGAAATAAGTTTGCCTATATTTACCAAATGGTTTATTTTTCTATGACATAGTTAATGCATTTTACCGAAAGCTAATTTGCTATTTACCGAATGCAATAAAGTAATATTCGATAACATGCGTTGTTGTTCGATATTTTGTCACGTGACTTCAAGATTTGCAAAATGGCCGCGCAGCTATTCTACATCGTACAAATATATCACGTGACTGAACGTCTCGTAAATTATCGAAAAATAAGGAAATTTATCGAATGTGGCATTCGGTATTTACCGAATATAAATAATTTAAATTCCGAATGTACAAATAATTAATTGAATTATACGTGCGTTAAGGAAAACAAATTGATTCGCTGCATCACACAAATACATGTATAAATATCAAATATGAATGTCAATACAAAGAACAAGTGAAACTATTTAGCGAATATAAATTGTATAGATTATTACATTTGGTAAAATAAAAAAACATTCGATAGATTGGGTAAAGGTTTGGTAAATTGTTTGTTTTATTTGGTATTTATGGAATATTAATGTACCGAATAAAGAAGCAGTTTAAACACCATATGAAACAGCAGCACAAACATTGCATTTGCAAATCATACGAACCACACAGAACAGTTCTTAAGCATCGAACCATATTAAAGGCATACCAAGATTTCTTCTGCATGTACTGTAGTACAGTAAATAAAACCTGTCTTGGTGCACATCTTTCTCTAGTAAACACCTGTACTGTTAAGTGAACACCACTTCAAGACATAGTGAACACTTTTTGTGGCTCAGCAGCTGTTCACTATATACAGGTTTTAATGTAGTTTCCAGTTTGTGATTAGCCTGTATAGCCTAAGCACCTGTGTGAAACTCTTGCAAAATTGATAATGTTGTCTCGAATTATTTTTACGGTGACAACTAGAACGTTTTATGGCAAAACTATGAAACACTTTTGACATGAAATTCATACAACATGACAATACATAACAGAAACTATTACAATGTAAAGCTTACTCAAGCTATAAAAACACAAAACATCTTATTCTCATCAGATTATTGAACTTGTACCGAATGATTAACCTAAAGTAAAAAACACATCTAACTAATCCCAGTGTTTATCAATAGGGAATTATTCATTTAATTTTTCCTGTTTGCTTTGATAATTAAATGAATACTTAAATAGCAGAGTCGTAATATGGCACTGAATTTCATCGGGGATGATGCGAAGAGATCAAATATTACATACAGCTAGCTACATATTAAATGACTGATTTCATTATTGCGAAAGCAAGAGGCGAGCAAATTGACCCATTTCCTTTGTGAAAAACAAATTCGGGAAGACACAATAACCTATAAAAATGGACAATAGCTGTGATATACGCTAAAGGTCTTGTGTTTTGAATGCGATACGATCAGCAAGCAAGGCAACGAAAATATATGCGGATTTTATATGAAGTTAAGAGCATGATTTATTTGTAACTTCTTTTCCTCATTCTAGTGAAATTGCTTTTTTATTGTTTCTCCAATTTACGAAGCTATTGTAAGTAATCTCTACTTGAACCCCTGTGGTTGTGTGGTCTGCCTGATGCGCTTAATTCTTGTAGCCAGATCAAACCAAAATAATATGATTTTCATGCAATGGGAATCCATTTGCAACAAACATTCTTATAGTCATTACCTCCATCTGTTTTGCAAGTGAGAGGGATGGCCATTAGTGTACATATTGTGATTAATCTTGAAACTTTTGGTTGTTGAACGGATTGCAGATTTGGCCCATACTTAGAAAAGAAAAAGTCATGGGAATAACTTAAATGACATAACTGTATACAATATACACCAAAGCTAATTTTTTGAAAATATGTTCACTGAATTTAAATATGCTATTAAAAAGAAATTCATTAGAGGTTGAAATACAAATCTCGCGAAAAACGAGAATTAGCGAGATTTCATACCTATATAGAAACTGTACTATTTTGATTTATTCAAAATCAGTTATACTGTTACAATCATATTATTGTACAATTCTGTTGTTGCTATAGTGACGATTCAATTCAATTTCTCTGGATCGGATCAAAGGTAAAATGACATGCGTAGTGCTAATCATCTTAGCACTGAACGTACCTGTTTGTCATTTGTGCAATTTGCCAGAACGGCCTTACCTTACAACATATCCCACTCGACAAAAATAGTTTACAGAAGGGACTGTTGTGAGTTTGGACAATGGTCAAATCCACGAAAGGAAACCATTCCCAGTAATCATTCCATAATATATTATTAATTTACATCAAAACACATTCTTCACCCGATATAGTATAATCGGAATTTTATGATATCCTGATCGCCATCATTATGTTTGTGTTACCTATGAGGCTAAACTAGTGTACATCTGCAAAAATAGTACCACGGGTACTGAGCTCATATGGGAAGATTTCAATATTTTTGATATGTTACAGTAGGAGCTCAGAGTAATTAAAGTATTTTGCGGGGTGATATAGTAGTTTTGTAAATTTTGTAAATTTGCAAGCTGATGAAATACTTTTTTTTATAGGTTATTGTTATTTATTTCTATATAATTCAACATAATTATTTACGTAGATTGTGAGGGGCCGAGGCTGATGAAATACTTGTGGAGTAAAGACCCAAAAAGCTGAAAACCTGATTTTCTTGAATACATAATAACTTATTGAACAATTGACAACTTTGTATACACACATTTGAAACCATTACAATTGTCGTGAAGGATTCCGAATTCTACCAATATGAGATGTGAGTACCATACTAATCCAACACGAAATTCGAAGATTCTGAACAATACTTTGCACATTATGGCGTTCATCAACTATGAAACGCTTACCCCCAGTGTGGTATATATCAAAATGTACCTGTTCATATAGGTGTCCGATTGATCTACATCAAATGATAGGGGAGTCATGTTACATTTAAAAATCAGTGTTCGTTTATTGTAACTCGATCGCAATTTGCTATCATTTGCTCAGTTTAGAGATGACGGGCACACGCGTGGCAAACATGCCAAAGTTGGAACTATTTTCGACCTACATCGTTATTTTCATTATTAAAATCGAGTTAGACTCCTCCTCTTTATTTGATAACAAAGAATGGCATATTGTTTACCCTAGAAGCCAACCGTTGCGTTGTTCAGAACAAGACCAGGAAGTTTTTAAATGGACTATAAAATGCCTTTTAGTGGATGGATATGGAAACTCACACTTGACAGACAGACGGACAGAATTGTACAGCCATATCTAAAATGTCCACACATTATATTTCAAATTACATCTTGAATCGTCTTACAGGTACCGTCTTACAGATTCATTTGCCGTGAACCGGCAATGATGAACGAGACAATGCGATATTTTATAATTAAGTTGCTCTAGAAACCCTTCGAGAATGTTACTGTGGTGATCATATCTTAAATTATGGGTGATCATTTCAATCGAAGCTTGGTACAACTTAAAATAGATACGTGTAGTGTATACCTATATTTGTGAGAGTTTCCCATATATGGCCGAATCCAATTGAAATTACAGCACCAGTGTCATCAATTGTGGGACACCCTGACCGTTCCTTAACTTGTTAAATAAAGAAATATACTTTTAGTTATTGTCATTGCTATTAGTCATGCGCCAACTTCTATAGATAATCTGAAATACATTCCTTACGTTTCTTCAAAATAACTAGTTAACACAGTCTTTGAAATATAAGGCTATTATTCAATACGATGGTGTAACAGTTTATTCTCATTGTTTTTATAACACTTTTCGTATCAACATTATTCTTTTATTCAGTCAAGATTAACGATACAGACCATAATTAAACACCTACAATAATGGTTAAACAGCTTATTAAATGGGATGGCTTCTAGTTAGAGAATCATGTTTACATCGAGTTGGAGCAGCGATTAAAGGATGAATGTATATAGCTTTTATTCATGTATGAGACGCATAACCTGAAGATTTGGATCTAAATACTCCTCAATGGATCTTGTACTTAAACCTAATCGCTGTGCCACGTAGGATTTTTGATCGAGTAGCAACGTACATGGATGCAGTGCTATGTATTGTCTTCATGACGACCATTAGATATTACATGTAATGTAGGAACTATCAGGAGTTTATTTATCTTTCGTATTTTCATTGCTGTTCACCGTTTGGCTTATTAAATAGTGTAACCACTCCACAGGCTCAGCTTCATAATTGATAACGATAAAGTGTTCATGATATCTACTATATTCATCTTCTCAGATCAGATTTTCCTGAGGGTCACGATGGTACTATGTGAAGTGAAGTAAATCCATGAAATTAAACAATCAGCTGTTACTTTACTTACGGAATATCTCACTGTAGTTTTCACCACCACACCTATTCTTGTGGGACAGAGCGATTTCCAATCCAAAAGATGCTTCATCAGCACTGCTGTAAGCTTAAAGCGAATGTTCAGAATACTAAAGAAATGTGATCACTCACAGAGGATTATGTTTGCGTTGAAAAACATTAATTAGCATTGGATTTGACATTGGGACTACTTTAGATAGATTGATTTGACTGGTAATACTACGATATGCTTGGCGGGAGAGAAAAAAGCACAATTGCCCAGTTGGTCTCAGTTGGTTTCAACTTGGCCATGGATTCGAACGTCAATCAGCAGATGACTAGGTAAGAATAATCATAATAGATCCTAGAAACATCACATACTAGCCAAAAACAATACAAATTGACCTATCTACTTTTTCAGAATATGTTTCCAGTAAGGTAGACCACGTGGTGTGACTTTTCGAACTTTTTGCGCATGACATCAACTTTTCTGTCCAAGGGTCTACCTTAGTGCCAAATTCAGTTAGCCAGTCTTATTATTCATTCTAGCTAAATGTGAGTTTACCCATTTGGTTTACCATTTGTTTTAGCGAACGTATACAAATGTGACATTATATACAACCGTTGTACCAAGGTGTTTGTTATGAATTGATTTCCTCTCAAGGTGCAGTGGTGTGTCGGAAGGGTGGAATGAGGTATCATCCTCTATTTAACAAAATAATTGTGTCTGTTGACGTCCATCGTTTATCCGATATTTATTTAAATGCTATAGCTATTGCAACTAGGTTTTCGGAAATGACACGAATAATTTACGAGTGGTGTGAATGTTCGATTCCTTTATCTGACTTGAATGAGTTCTGAACATCTTACAGCTTTAATTGTTAGTCAAATGATGCATTTTAAATGTCAGTTTGCGATAGGTAACGACGCCTTTTACCCAACTAGCTACCCCCGCAATATTACTGTAATTTAAATGTCATTTTGCGATAGGTAACGACGCCTTTTACCCAACTACCCCCGCAATTTACTGTAATTTAAATGTCATTTTGCGATATGAAACGACGCCTTTTACCCAACTACCCCCGCAATTTACTGTAATTTAAATGTCATTTTGCGATAGGTAACGACGCCTTTTACCCAACTACCTCCGCAATTTACTGTAATTTAAATGTCATTTTGCGATAGGTAACGACGCCTTTTACCCAACTACCCCCGCAATTTACTGTAATTTAAATGTCAATTTGCGATATGAAACGACGCCTTTTACCCAACTACCCCCGCAATTTACTGTAATTTCAATGTCATTTTGCGATAGGAAACGACGCCTTTTACTCAAAGGCCCCCGCAGTTCACTCTATGGCTGTTTAACTCATGGATGAAATAATATTGCAGGTGTTTCACCCATGGACACCTTTTACGGGTGGCCATTCCCTGTGGACGGTGGTCGGCGTCTGTTGTAACAAAATCTTACAACTTCCAATGTTTAGACTGGCTGCACTTGTTTTCAAAATCACTTTAGATTTGAGACTTGACCTTCAATGACCTTCACAAATTTCTTGTAACAAAATCTTACAACTTCCTTCAACTTCAAAGTTCCCAGAGGTCCAAATTTGACCTTCAGTGACCCTCTCAGGGTACACATGGTCAATTCTTTGGTAACAAAGGTCCATGTGCAATTTTAGACAGTCATATCTTTCACCATGAGTATTTTCTGGGTATAAATACAGTTTTTTTTATTAAAACAATATATTTTCATTAAAGATATGACCGTCTAAAATCACTTGCCATACTGCACATGGACCTTCCTTGTAACTCGTGCTTGTAATAAAAACTTGCAACTTCCCATGATTTAAAAAGTACTGTTTAAACTGGTTTCAATTTTTTCAAAAGTTCGGATTTGACTTTACATTTGAAATTCGACATTCAAAAAAGGTAAAGAAGGTCTTTTTCGAACTTGTTTCAAATTTACAAAATATTTCAGAATCATCTACAAGTACTGAGAAAGTCAAATCTGACTTTAGATTTTAGCTTTGTCTTTCAATTAATTCTCAAGGTCAAGAAAGGTGAAAATGTATTTTTCGAACTTGATTTAAACTTTAAATCATCTACAAGTTCTCAGAAATTCAAATCTGACTTTAAATGAGAGATTCAATGACATTCTCAAGGTCAAAAAAGCTCAAAGGGGTATTTTTCGAACTTGCTTCGAATTGACTACTTTTTATGACAGAAGACTCCTTTTAAGCGCAAAACACATAAATGTGTGGAAAATGGCAAGATATGTGAATAAAATCACCGTAGAATGATGAATTTGCCCGAATACAGCGAAATATGCCAATCGTCAAATGTTGGCCCAAGTAGCCTAAAAATGTGAAAATCAAGAAACACAAATCAATCTTTGCTACTAGTCTACTCTGTTTCTGTTTTTTGATTCTGCACTACCATTATCTCTCTAAGAATATACTTGAAAGAACATTTAAAAGTCATTCAAAGTCACCCCAATACTACTGAGGACCTCAAAAATGACATGGAATAAAATATCAAATCCTTTCTACGAGCCACGTTGGAGAGAGCTGTATAAAACTTCAGAAATTATTAAGACCATAGACCTTTTGGTTTCCCTACACATGGGTATTTATGATATAATGTACCATTATAGCATGTGCAGAGGTATTTCCTGGCACATCGGTTGTTTTAAAAGAGAATTTTATTTTAAAAGTTTAAGAGTCAACCATCGACATAAATGACACACATGCACATATAAAATAAAAGAAGGTTCGACCTTAGCATTTGCAGGGACAATCTCCAAGACAGGAATATTAATCAAAGAAGGCTTTCTCTTACCATGTACAGAGGCATATGATAGACTTTGAACAGTTTCAGAGACACTTACTTATCACTTACACATGGAATATACGCGGGCTCACTTTCAACGTACGTGCACAGCCGGATGTGCCGGATTTAACGTTCTTCCGAAACGTATACCTTAAATTTAAACCAGGATCCGAAACAAGAATCAAAAATGATTGCGATTCTCGTCTTAATAAGCTCATCTTTGTGACTGGAACTTGTACAGCTTTATTAACTAGAGTCTTATAGTATTTCCCACAACCCAAAATTATAAATTAGAATTGTATTTTTTTGCCTCATTTCACTGTTTTTGTCGGCTGGTATAATTTACCCAGACCTTCACCTTGACCTAAGATGATCAAATGAGTTTTATCCCGATTTTGATTGGTTGAAATTTTAATTGGCCGGGGAATTTGAATTTCCAGCTTGAGATCGAGAATTGATCACGTGATCTTCTGCCAAACCCCTGAACGACTTTTCAGTTGACCTGTTCAAATATGTTTAGTCCTAATTATCGCGTATTGGAGGAATCTTGGATACCATACTTTCTACCGACATCGATCACGAAGCATCCCTATTACGCAAAACGATAGATAATTGGTTAAATAGTGTTAAATAGCCCCGCAAGAGTTGGTGATCTCGGATCCTGTTTCCGATCCTGGTTAAATTTAAGGTCTAAGTTTTGGAAGAACGTTGAATCACATCCATGCTTTTGATAAAATACCTGACATATATATGTGATATGAAACAGTGTTCGCGTTTAGCCTTTGTACAGTGACATCGCCTGACATACTTAATAAGCGGTTTTACTTTTAGCCTTTCTTATACAATAAAGAGCACTTTATCAATGGTTTTATAACATGCGTGCTTCGAATACGAAATAAATATTGAATACAATTTAATAATTGACGAAACCTTGGAAACTATTCTTTAACTTGACCTGATTCGAGACTTCTTTAAACAACCCGAACATGGATCATAGTATGTATAACTAGATTTGGCACATACTGTGTTTAGCCAAATTGATGTAGATTTACGGGTGTTCTCCAAGGGAATATATGTCTTGGTATAGAGTCAAACGCTGTATTGACTGTGAATACATTATATTACCAAATCAGAACACATTTGCAAACGGTGTCCTTTGGCAATTAGATTTGTAGACATTCATTTTTATCTCAAATAGCAACATCTATATCGTGAATTTCTAGTCTAATGAAATGCAAACCGAACACGTTGACTTTCCTAAATAAAGTGCAATAAAAATAGAATATTATGGTTTACCGCCGGAAGAACAATGATAAATAAAAATTGTGATTATCTGCAAAGATATTACTTTCTAAATATATAACAACGAGCAAACACAATGATAATATGCAATCTCGCTTAGTAGACAGTTTCCCTTCCGTCTTGCTTTAGCACGGGGGTCTGGAGAAAAATACTGAAAATATTCGATCAGCTCTGACCAGATTTCATGGCGAGGCGTGCAAAGTCGATGTATCATTAAGGTCACCAATATTGGATCCTCGGAATACCCGGCCAATATCCATTGTCTAAGTCCATTCCAAGTAACATTACCATAAGTGCCATTCTATATCATATGAGAAGTGTTCATCCCAAGACACCTCATCTCTTACTATTCTGTCACACCCCCGCTAAACAAAACACCCAAAGAACCCGTTAATAAATTATTCAAACATGACCGTGCTCTATTCGAATTTCTCAACCAATCAGAATGCAGCATAGCCAATATAGAACGTTCTCTAATTCTCCATAGATGCACGACCATGCTCTATTCAATCTGCAATTTGCATTGTTTTGAGTGACGTCACATCTCAGCTGCACATCTGGGGCTCTGTCCGGGGATAGCTGTTCCTTCATGCCCGTTCCACAGACACTGCTTTTACTACTTTTTATGTTTGAATCGGAATAAATAATGATAGGCCATTCAATATGGTGAAATTCAGCACTCGTTGGACAGAATGTTAGTACAAATGCACTCACCTTCGGTTCGTGCTTTGTACAACATTCTGTCCAACTCGTGCTGAATTTCACCATATTGAATGGGCTTCTGGGAATCTCGAAATTAAAATGCCGTAACTGCAATATGGTCAATTGTGTATAAATTAAGTTAGATTAATGAATGCAACATCATGACATTGTAAATGTATATTAGAAGACATGCTATCTACAGATTTATTGCTCATTGAAACTCTCTAAATCGATGTATTACTCAGAAAGGCATAATAATATAGATAAATGACTTCAATAGAGTTCTATATGACCTCATTTTCAAAAAGACAGTTCAAATTTGTCTGCAAACTGTAAAAAAACAAGGGCTCACAGTTCAAGGTGACCAAATTGCCGATTATCAGCTCTATCCAAAAAACATGCCAAGGGAATAAACGATGGCCAAAGACATACTATAAATGAGGGATGCATTGTCCAGATATGGAAAATAAAGTACCCCGACACCTCTTAAACTGCCTAGAAGACAAATATTTTTGCATCATTATCATTATGGCGGACATTCAAGATCATTCTACAATTAAGCATGTCAAGATGTCTACGATATGCAACTCTATTAGTTTGGGCTTTGGGAAAACCAAACACGCAACCATTTCCATATCATATAGTCTAGAATTAATTATATATTGTCTAATATGGCGAACTCCAGTCATCTAGTTATTTTTAGGTCCATATCCATATAAATGCGAAAAAATGATACGTAACTCTGAAACTGTGGTTTTGTACCAAATAACGGTGTATACTAATAGTGTCAACCAATATATTCTAAAGACCTTCCATAAGGTGTTATGTCCTGTTGCAGAACCACTGTCTTCAATACTTAAAAACTGTAATAGTAGTCAGTCCTTGATTTATGTTTTACAAAAGCCAATTTAGACATGTAGTATTATTAAGTTATATGGGATTTAAACAAGGGATCTTTTATTAGCCCAACTCTTAACAAAAAATATAAAAGACTAGTCTCAATTTGGAAAATGAAATCCATCAGCCACTCCACGTTACACATGACAATTTTTATATTTTTAGATATTGTAGATTTAAATGTCTTCTTTAGAATATCCATAATTTAATGTGGGTGATATTTCTATATTTGTCATAAAAAATTATTAGCGCAGTGCACTGATGGACTTCTCTCTCCAAATCGAGACTTGTCTTTTATTGAATCGGTCTATTGCACGTTATATTTACGCCTGCTTCGGACAATTATGATATTTTTACATCTTGTATATATAAATGTCCTCTTTTGGACATTCACAATTTAATTTGGGTGGTATTTCTATATTGTTCATAAAATATAATTAGGCCAGGAGACTTGTCCTTTTTCTGAGATATACTCTGTTTAACTACGCACTTTGCTACTAGAAAACAATAATATGTTCATTTATTGATTTTATCTTGACTATAATCAGGCAAATCGATATGAGTATACAAAAGTTATTAAAGGGTATAAGCAAGGGTCTATTTTATTTTTTTATTTTAATATATAATACTTTTTTTCAAAGACATCTGCCAAAGGGACCAATGGATACGCTTTTGATTAAAAAAATGCATAGAATCGTGTCAATCTATACTTAAAAATGGTTAAGACCCAACAGACGAGTTTTTGGACCGACCAATTTAAAGAATACTTATAAGCATTACAAATGGTTTTCAAAACGTCACCAAAAACACTGTAATTGACAGGATAATCTTGTTTATCTGTACAATGATATATCATATATTGCAAATGTAATTGTAACATTTTCTTAAAAAAGTTCTTAACCGACTTATTTTTTCTATTGCTATATTTTCGAATACTTTCTCGCTTCCCACGGGTAAAACAAATCTAAAAATAATCACAGCACATTTAGTTGTTTAAACAGCAAAAGCCAAGATTTGGCCTTGTTTACTACCTTTAGGTCGAAATTGATTTTGATTTTGACCACGAGAAAATGTGAAAAATATGATGACAACCAATCATAGAATCAAGAAAGGTCATAGAAAAAGGAAAAACTAAACATTTAGTTAATTTTCTTATCTGGTAATTACAACATTAAACAACCTATATTCTATCTTTTCTGATATTGTTAGGTTCTTCACGTTATGTTTGATGTGAAATAAATGTGTATCTTTTCTGATATTGTTAGGTTCTTAACGATATGTTTGATGTGAAATAAATATGTATGCTGTGTTGAGATTACTTTGAAAATAATTCTTAAAAATAGCTCCTTGCTTAAATCCTCCATTGCATCAGCCCTTCAAACAGGATTTAATCGTAAGTTTCAACTAGAATCAACCAATACAGTATTTCATCTTCCATAATTTGAATTTGTATTATACTGAGCTGGAAAGCACAACCTCACCACAAACTTCAATGGGACAACTTACCAAGAATTTTCGTACACAAATCCCAAATGTAGTATAACCATCATAATGAATCTATTGCAATTCTTCCAAAATATGATCCGATGTCTTTGAATACTCTGGGAACATTTTCAGTTACGTAAATAATTATTCATTTATTTAGCCTCCAATATTGAAGGGTAGTCTTCTAATGAATCGTTCACGAAGTTATTCTAACATAACAATTTTATGACTTTTAACATTATATAATCAGTTGAGTTCAGCAGGAATAAATTCGTTACGTAATCTAACATTTCCACCGGATAACAAGACAAAACATACATTGATATTGAAAGCAATCATTACGTGCAAATTATTGTATATGATCAATCAATCATTTACAATAATTACAATAATAGGAGAGGTATTGTACATGATACATAAAGGACTTACTGGAGTATTTCATATCAGCTATACACCGATTTGTAATGACTGATGGTTTCAGGTTCACTACCTCAACCCCATCAACAACTTCAGCACCACGTACACATTTCAAATAATTATCAAATAGGTCTTCATGCTGAAAATGGCATACCTGCGTAATGTTTTAAACGTATAATGATACTAATAGGATAATAGAAAACGTCAACAATCACCAAATTAACATGGAATTAATGGGTGTTACATAGGTAAAAATGTAGTCGGACATCTCCTGATTTGTGAAGGAAAATGATTTGCTAATTCTTTATTAACCTGTGGATATATGGTATTGATAAGATAAATGTAGAAGTTAAATATTCGGTGGAAAATGAGGGGTTCTAGAGTACTAGCTCGTTAAGCTTATAAAGTTGTTTTGTACATCATATTGAAGCTGTGGGGTAATCGCTGATTAGGAGTAATGGCTTTCAACATTGGCATTTAATGATTCAACACAATGCTTACTTCAATCTTCAGATAAAATAATGTTAATTAGTAGTAGCATTTATAGCGTCTTAATTAATCAAGGCTAGAACTATAATGGACGATAAGGGAGAGATAATGTGATATAGGGTGCAGACTAATTATTATCATGCTACTTAGAAAGATAATCGACTATATAGGCAAAGATTTAAAATAGTACACAGGCCAGTTAATCTTGATCAGTGGCTTGGTTGAAGTAGTAATTTAATGTATTTTGACCTCTGATTTTGACCTAACATAACTTTATTCCAAAATACTCACGTCCGCCGGAGTACGTTTGGTATAAGCAGGGCGGATCTGGGAACCAACAAGGGGGGGGGGGGCAAATTTTAAGTCTGAAAAATAGGCCTTAAATTTAAGGCCTATTTTCTTGATAATTTGGCCTTAAATCTAAAAATGCAGCCTTATAAGGCCCAGTAATGCCCAAAAAGGCCCACTCATTGGGCTTCTAAAAATTGTTTGGCCCAATTTTTTCTGGGACCATCCCATACATAGTTTTCAAACATTGTTTCCGAGGTGGAGTTAAGCTATGTATATATTGAATAACGTATCACCTCTATCAAAACCCTCGAAGGGCATTGAAAACAATGAACAGTCTCGGAAAGTAGAATGGACTTCCGTTCAGAAAATACTAAATATACAACACTAATTTCTGTAAATCAGTTAAATATACTAGTGTCGATTATTGGAAAATAGGGCACTGTTTCTTATTCTTGATGTTTTTTATGAAATCCACCAGATAAAGTCCTGGTTGCTGAAATGAGGAATTCTGACTCGCTTATTGGAGCTGCTGGATTTATTTGCTCGTGATTGACTAGATTTTCAGTAACCGGAAGTTACTTTTTACATTAGGGTAAAATATTTGGACACAAATCAACCTCCTACTTGGTAAAAGTAAACTTTCCTCCAAGGGATGTTCATCCATTTTGTTATAAATACAAAATCTTTATGACCAGGTATCACAGGCTGGTATCGAAATATTTGTCCGCTGTGACGGAGCATGCTATTTTTTATAAAAACACTAAGAATACTTCACGATTTATTTTTTAACTCATATGTTTCGTTATACCATACAAAATTACTTACTCCATGCAATGGATGTATCATTTGCGGGTAACTTTAACTTCTGTTTGAAGTCCAATTACGCTGGGAAGAAAAGCTATTGAAAATGGCGCCGGAGTATCATACTTCAAAATGTATCATTTCTTGTTTAACTTTCTAATGGCACGATATAGTGACACGATAATATTTACACATGGTTTCAGCATAACTATGAAGGTATGAATGAGATGTTGATGTATTTGGTCTTTTTAATTCTTTTATAAAAAATAATGTTTAATTTTTTTGTCCGATGTGACGGAGCAGTTGCAAATGTGACCTGTGAAAATGCTCCGTCACAGCGGACAAAAAATATTAATATTATTTTTTATAAAAAAAATTAAAAAGACCCAATGCATTTATATCTCATTAATACATTCAGAGTTATGCTGAAAACATATGTTAATATTATCGTTTCACTATATCATGCCATTAAAAAGTTAAAAAAGAAATGGTACATTTTAGAGTTTGATACTCTGGCGCCGTTTTCAATAGATTTTACTCCTAGCGTTATTGGACTTCAAACAGAAGTGAAGGTTACACGCAAATGATATATCCATTGCATGGAGTAAAGATAGTAAAAGAGACCGACTTGGGCAAGGCTAGGAGTAAGTAATTATCTTTGATATAACGAAACATATGAGTTAAAAAATAAATCGTGAAGCATTCTTAGTGTTTTTATGAAAAATAGCATGCTCCGTCACAGCGGACAAATCTTTCGATACCAGCCTGTGGGTATAGGGACCAGTGAGATTGTAGACGTTGACCATAACTACATGTACGTCTGGTAGTTGGGCAAAGACACTCAGGAAATCGATAATTTCATGTGTTATGAAGAAAAGCATTTTCGAATTTCCCAATGATATGAAATTCATAAAGTACCAGTTCACAAATGATGAGAAATTGTTTTTGAGCCCTGGACGTCGTCAAATATCTATTATCTGTTCTTTACTTCGGCAAAACGATTAAGATTAATGAAGTTATTAGTAGAAATACAAGGGTGAATGTCAACCTATGCTGTTCCTCTGATTCATCATTCATGTTTTTGTCTTAATCTACCGGGCTCTGTTTCAAGACTAACCGACTGCTTCAGTTCTACAGGGTGTCAGAAAAAGATGTGAGGAATTGACCTATGTAGTTAATAACACCAATCGACAGTTCAATATTAAGTATTCAGTCAATATACTTTTTGCATATTTACCATGATTATCCGGAACATCAACTAAATTTTATTTGGTGGATAAGTTCCTTAGTAGATCATTGTAATGACATTTCTTGAGATAGTGTTTGTGTTTAGACTGTAATTGAGTATTTGATTCTCTATACATCGTGTAAATAATGCATATATAGTTGTATCTCCCGTTGTACGTTGTCAGCGTTCCACATAGGCAATGGTATTCATCCTCTCATGCTTTTATTACAGTTACAATCTTATAATTGATAAAAATAGGCTAATCCAATTTTGACGAACAGAGTTATCTTTCGTTAATTATATAGATGGGCTAAAGGTCAATCTAACTACAAAGTGATAAATTTTATTTGAGGTTACAAGTCAGTTTGTCTACCATGTCTTTAGCAATTATTTCAGTCGTTCCATTCAAGACTGAACAAATCGAAATATGCAGTACTTTAAATACTAGGATATATTTGGTGCTAAATTGGATCTCATATTTTGTTAGAAATCTAAATACACTAATGCGTTTTAGGATTAAACATATTTCTATTGGGATCCTTAAATGATACTATGATACTGGTATATCATATTTCATAACAATGGAACAATTTATCATTCAAATTGTTGTTTTTCGTTTGATGTATTTCTTTATTTATTCAAATGCTCCCTAGGGTGTCGTTGGTTTCAGATCATGTAAAATCAGATTAAGTTTTACTACCGACGGATCAAATACTGTTATCATCTTTTTGTACTGATTTGACTTGCACAAATGTGTTCTCCATTACAGTGTATCGTATTATCAGCACCTTCACTCGGGATCAATTTAAAATTAAGACGTGATGTCTTCGTTGTTTCAGCATGGCAGAGCTTCCGTTGGAAGAATTTGGAAAGAATTTTGTTTTCTTGTTTTTTTTCACTTCTATCCATAAAATCTCAGAAATAGAGTAGTTATTTCGATATTTACAAATCGGTTTTCTCGCTTGGGAAACGAAAACAGTTTTCTATGTAGCAATGATACGAAGACATAGTTTATTTGCGACAAAGAGGGTCATATCGAAAGCACTTGAAAGCACCTATGTTTTGATATATAGCATGGCATATCCATATTTTCTGTTAATAGCATTGTTTAGGAGTCTCCCGAAAAATAGATGTACCATTTTTGCTGGTATTTCTGTAAATGACCACTGACCACTACATCGAGGATGTGTATTATTTGCTGGTACAATAAACACGCAACCAGTTCTGCTAAGACCAATTTCTCTGTTCTTTTCGTTGGATCATATTTTGGGGTATTGGGGTTTGTTTTCATTGTATGACTAGTTTTGGTCTTAGATGCTTTTTTTTGCTGTGTTTTGAAACATGCTTTGGTCTTTCCTCAATTAGCACGACTGAACTTTTGTATTGTTTTCGTACTATGTTTTCTCCATCTCTATGTCTGAAAATTACTAATGAAACCCAATAAAACGAGTCTTTCTGAAAATAGATATTAGGTTTATCAAAAATGACTGATAAGGAATCAGCGAATCATTTTTCAAAACAGTGACTCCATTTGAAATTAAGACTTCATTTATTTCAGATGGGTCCTTTAAATACTGAAATTATAAATTGTTTAAGCCCATCATTAAAATTAGATTTTCCCGTATAAATAAGTTGTAAGAGAACAGTTCGCGTTTATACTTAACATCATGTATCTGCTGTTAATTCTTCCTGACATAATTTACAACAAAACGATTAGTCTCTAAGAAGTACGGCTTATAGAGTGACATTCTGCTCGCCAGACGATGGAATGCCAATTAACGACGGACATACTAACATCGGCACTTTACTCGACTCGGGAATCTTTAGATTTATGTCTTTTATAAGCTGCTTTGAATTGAAGGAAATGGACAAAATCAATAGTAACTTTAACACTAGTTTCAAGCAATATCTTCTGAATTATATTCCAAGTTTACCCCTGAAAATTATTGAAAATAAATCTCGGCTTTGAATACATTATTAATGATTTCATGACGCCGATCTGAGACGATCTGTTGCTGCATAATTTAAATCAAGTTTAATTAATTAAACTTACAAATAAATGAATGTACATATTATATACAAGGGCCGATCAAAAAGTTTCGGAGATATGGAGGTTCTTACCGTTGGCTCTCAATTTTATAATAAAGAGGAGTTGGACGCTTAGACTTTAACATGAGACAGGATGGCTAGTTTGCTTGAAACTGTATGAGTTTCATATAAATTGGTTTATTGGTAGTGACACAGAGTCAATTCATATTGTCAATGACAAAATTAGGTGGAGCAGCGTTATATATAAAATATCTGCTGTTCAACAAATAAATTAGAGCTGTGTATTGCGCGTTTTTGGATATAGGGTTTATCCAGAGGGATATATGCAGATCTACTTGAGGGACCCTAGGGACCGAAGGTAGATGTGTAGATCTCACGAGGGGTAAACACAATATCCAAAGTGACCGTACATAAATGCATGCTGTATCCTATTCCGAGTGGAGTTTTCTAATGTTTGCCATTTTTAAACATTTTTTCAAAAAGAAAATTCTAATGCTTTTTCATTTTTTTTCTTCTAATTTTTTTTTAAAGCGGGAAGATATGCCCTGGAGCGGGAGATATGGACGTTCTTGATATGGAAACCTCAAAATCAGGATACGGAATATATCTTACCAATTGATCTCTCTAAAACTCTATTTGGCATAGGATAAAGACGTATTTGTAACCCCCCCTATCACACCAAACTAGTTCTTACCCATTCTTGCCAGTCCTACGAAAACGTCGTAAAACGGGCTCAATCTGGCTGTGGTCGGGAAATATGTCTAAAATAATTAGCTACTTCGTTCATAAACAGTCTTCAATACGTCCATCTAATTCGCAGTTCGTTCAGGTCGCACCACTGACGTCGGTGTGTAACGTCGTATAACGCGTTCCTTAGTCTATAAGGTCACTATGACCTGATTACAGAACGGTATGGTCGCCAACGAATTTTGAATCGTTTCAAAATTCTAAATCACATTCCCCGTCCGGGAAAGTCAGAAGCACTCGTTGCCATAAGTTGCGCCCTCAAAACCCGGGTTTGCCGTCATCCAAACCCGCCTTTGCAATAAAACGAACGGTACATTATTTGACTCGTTCGTGTTATTTTCGATGATTTTAAAATCAGAATTTTCATTGCTTTTATTAGAAGGGTTCCTAGTAATTAACTCTTAACTATGGATATGTTGACTAACTGCAACGGACTTTTAACGAGATGTTTTGCGCATAGGGTTATAAAGCTATGGCGGATCCGGGGGGGGGGGGGGGGCAATGGGGCCCGCCCCCCCCCCCTAAGGTTGGCCCAGAAAAGAAAAAAAGTTGGGCCCTAAAAAATTTAGGCCAAAAAAGGCCCCAAAAGTGGGCATTTTGGTCATTATTGGGCCTTATTTTTTTAATTTTAGGCCAAATTTTGAAGAAAATGGGCCTCAAATTTTCAAAATTTGGGCCCACTTTTCAGTTTTAGGGGCCCAAAATTTTTTTCGGCGCAAGCGCGGATGGTCTTTCTCTGACCTCAAATTTGGGCCCCCCCCTTGTTGGTTCCTGGATCCGCCACTTTAAAGTGCCCAGTATGATGAACAAGCTCACTGGCGGATCTGGGGGGACAGCCCCCCTTCCAAAAAGCCCCAAATTCACAGGCAATGGAACATAGAAATAATCCCACCCCACTCTCTATATATAAGTAAATAAATATTTATTTACTTATATACAGAGAGTGGGGGGATTATTTCTATGTTCCATTGCCTGTGCCCAAATTAGTGGGCCTTTTTGGGCATTACTGGACCTTTTTTACCTGAACTGTTTTGTCAGCCTTGTAAGTTGCACCCCCACCCCTGCAGTGGCCAATCCAGAAATTAACAAGGGGGGGGGGGGCAAATTTTGAATATGTAAAAAATTTTTTTAGCTTGCGCCCTTAAAACCCAAAATTTGGTCCAATTTTGAAAAAAAAGTTAAGGCCCATTTTTGATAAATTGGCCAAAAAATGCCAAATTATGCCCAAAAAAACATTTTTAAGGCCTTCCAAAAAGATTTCCAATAAGAAAAAAATTCTGGGCCCACCAAAGGGGGTCAGGTCCTAGTGTTCTTTGAGAGCAATTAGTAAATATATTGACGGGTTTGTGAAATGGATTAATTCTAGCACAATCAAGTATATCTGTTGACACAATCAAGCACAATTGTCACAATCAATCTCTATCTAAAATTACTATATCATGTCATGTCATATCATGATCAAATCCCTTCAAGAGATCTTTTTATTGGGTCTAGTAATGCAAATGAGGAGTTGTACATTTAAAATTGAATCATGTTTAATCATGTTAATGGGAATGAATTGAAGAGATGAAGAGAACATTAACAAGTAAATACAATATCAAGTCATTTGGGAGTTGAACCCAAACCAAAGAATATTACTTCCTTGGTGAAGCCCACACAACTTTGAACAATATTGTATAAACACATTTATGTTCATTTTTGACAAAACTTGCCCTCTGCTTTTACAAGGACTTGGGACCTTCTAGCTAGGCTAGGTAGCATTACAAGTTTGTCGGTCTTCACTGTTCACTAAACTTGGACACTCGATCGCTTAGCGGCTTTGCCCTCCATCTTGTTCTTCTCCACTCTTTTGCTATAGGATTTTGTACTCCTGGGTATGCGACTTCAGGAACAAAGGCCAGATTAACCAGGAAACAGCTAGTCCCTAGTAGGAGCAATCATAACGTACCTTGGAGCGGGATCTGGAGGAGCACTTGCACTGGAGGTGAATGGTTAGAATTTCAGGAAGAATCCTCCTCTTCACTCGTGACACTCCTTCACCAGCTGTGTTCTTGGGTAGATCGAACATGCGGGGATCATCCACGCTGGCTGAGGGCAGTGCTGCCACCTTCTTGTCCTTCGGGAGAGGTTCTGCTGATGAAGCACTTGCACTTGACAGGGGTATCCTATCCTAGGGTGTTTCACCAGTTTCAACTATTTTTTCAAATCAAGATTGAGTTTTGCCCAGTTGGTCTCTTGATAAAGGAAAACAAGCACAAAAAATTCAGTCAAATCCATTGGGGTTTAGACCTCCCCCTACCGCATATTGTAACACTCATTTACTACCATGTTAATAATATTGTCTGAAAATTGCAGAAAGTGCCATTTTCATCATGTTTGAGACCCATTTTATACCAAAGGCACTAGAATGATTTGCATGAAATTAATTTAGAATGTTGTTCAATATGTGTTTGAGCCATGGTAAAACATAGGAGATGGTACTCTGCCTCATTTCTGAGAAAATGATTGTTAAGCATTGATTCATAAAAATGTGCTATACATCAAGGTTGCCAACTTGCGTCAGTATTTCAGCAAGATTCAGGCATTGATAGAATGAATTCTAGAGGACCTATATGATCCTCAAAATTACAGATGCAACAGATCAGGCTATCGGGTTTTACCTCCTAACAGCTCAGGAGCAGTCTCTCCCATTTTCAGGGGAGCATAATTCGACAAGAAAAACAGCAACTCCACGGAGTAGCAAATCCCACCGAACAAAACACATTTTGATAATTAGTGGCCATCTTGAACAGAGTATATCAGGTTCTAAATTTTAAACTACTGTTGAGTAGATATGACCCACACTGTATTTCAAGCTATGGCAGGTGGTGGGAGGTCAACAGTAATTTCAACCTTGTTTACATACCTGTGTCCTTCCTGAGAGGGGTGAACTATTTCTGGAGCTATTTCTACATCAAACACATTAAGCCTAAACTAGCCAACTGCACTTTGCAGCAGAGTGTCTTAGTGGAAGGATGGCTAGATGAGATTGCTGCATGGACCCTGTGCTCATTCCACCTTGCTACACCTTCCGGAAATGCAAGGCACTGGCCCTGGTTCCTTAAAGTAAAGTTCAATCATTTTTAAACATTTTAATAATAATATACATAACCAGAACAACGGCAAAGCCAAAGCGTAGCGATTCCATCGAACAGAAATGGCTGGCATTTTTACAAACGAAGCGCAAATATCATAAAACAACACACCAGAAAGGCCATCATTTTCAAAATGGTTGCTCACAAGCCAAGTTGTCATCAGAAGAAATAATATGCTTTTAAGTAGCCACCTCTAAAATTTTTGAAAAATTGCACACGTACTTGTAAAATAACACACATAAAAATGGTGGCCATTTTTCAAAATGTTTTTCAAAATGGCCGCCTTCTACCAAAAGTGTCATAGGACAGTGTGCCATGCTTATAGTATTCACATACCAAATATGAACAAAATTGCTCCACTACTTTCCGAGTTATAGTAAAATACGTTAAAATGGCGGCCATTTTTCAAAATGTTTTTCAAAATGGCCGCCTTCTACCAAAAGTGTCATAGGACAGTGTGCCATGCTTATAGTATTCACATACCAAATATGAACAAAATTGCTCCACTACTTTCCGAGTTATAGTAAAATACGTTAAAATGGCGGCCATTTTTCAAAATCTTTTTCAAAATGGCCGCCTTCTACCAAAAGTGTAATAAGACAGTGTGCCATGCTGATAGTATTCACAAACCAAATATGAACAAAATCGCTCCACTACTTTTCGAGTTATAGTAAAATACATTAAAATGGCGGCCATTTTTCAAAATGGCCACCTTCTACCAAAAGTGTCATAGGACAGTGTGCAATGCTTATAGTATTCACATACCAAATATGAACAAAATCGGGCCAACGGTATTTGAGTTATTGCCCGGATGGACGGACAGACGGATGGATGTACGTACGGACGGAGGCATTCCCTATATCCCTCCGAACTTCATTCGATGGGATAATAATATTATATTATATATATTTTAAGACCACATCAAAGCAGTATTCACATATGCTAATATTTAAAAAATTCTCTGAGACAGTCTGCATTGTCAGACACTACAAAATTATTTATCAAATAGATAAAGGCCCCGTCAAGTTTGGATATATAGTTTTAATCATTTAAATATTACTTTTTATGACTTAAAAAACTATTTAGATAGGTTGCCCACTTTGTAATTTTCAAATATTTGAATTTTAAATGGGGCCTTTAATTTCTTCAGAATATTCCAAATAAGAAACTCACCTGGTATGATTGTGAAAAGACGCAAGCGATGTTGAGCCCCGGGGACATCTGTAGATGGGAAGTGTTACCCTACCTTTCACTAATGTCCCAACCTCCATGTACAGAGGAACAGGTTCTCAGATCTAGGTCCAGAAGTTGTGCTCGATAGTATTGCGTCCATCTCTACCTTTAAAGGTATTGAATGCTTAAACTAATTATCCGACCTTGGGGGACTTTGGGATTTGGGAAACGATTGAAGGACCACATCTCCTGTTGCTTGCAGCAGCTCTGTATCTGTCACATCATCTGTGAAAAGATCCTCTTGCTGCCCTTTCTTCACTCCACTGTAAATAAAATAGGTCCATTTCAAAAGATTAATGTGAAAAATATGTATTATGATGAGTATAACATACAATGCATTTGCCAGTTTGATCACGTGTGTGCAACAAAGGGTTAGGCTGACCTGAGTGGAAAACTCTGGGGAAGCCCCTAGGATCATTAAGCGGATTCATTAATAAAATCATTATATATCGGACTCAAGATATTATTTGATTTTTAAGATATGTTGACTGAGTTTTCATTAGCAGCAAGCAAGAGGCAATTTTCACCTGTTGTTTTCACAAAATCGCCTGTTGTTTTCAGGGATTTTTCAACTTTTCCATGTTAAATTTATGATTTCCATAAATTTTTCCTGTTGTTTTCTTTTATTTAGCCTGTTGTGAGAAATTCTAGTGAAACCCCTGTGTTTATGTAATACTATAGAGTTCACATTAGCTTCGTCAGGTTTCAAAATAATTTTATAACATGTTTGTACATACTAGGAATATTATTTGAGGTGTAACAAAAAATTGTTACATACACTGTACTGTAACAATTTTTTTTATACCTCAATCAAACATTTAAACACTAATATATTCACTATAACAGTGTATATCTTTCAGTGTTTGAATGTTTGATTTCTAAATTTCTACATATTGTGGATCAAAAAAAATTTTGCATGTGTAAAAACTTGAAATAATACTGGGGCCATTCAGAATAATGCTAGAAATAAGACTAGAGCTCTTAACAGCTCCAAAATATTTTTTAGCATGTACGCACATATAAGAATATTGCTCGGGCTATTAAGAAAATTCTTACTGCGATTTCCCTGAAATGTTTTACATGTATGTACATGAGAAAATGGATCTATATACTTAATCAGCTTCTGGGGTCTTTTCTTTGAACCCTTTAACTTCTTCATCTCTAAGGCCTCTTTGCCCTCCAGAAATGCCATAAGGTACTTGACCAGAGCTGCCTTGTTCTGGCTCAGGGATGCAGGAGTTGCACACTCTTTGTCGACAGATTCTACAATGTATGCAGCATACCCATTACTTGGGTCCAAAGCCTTCTCTATATTCCGGCTTTGAGGAGGAAGATTGAGCTGCCTTAGTATTATAAATATTGTAAATCATTGTGTCACACGCACAGTAAATATGGCATAATAATATGAAATATACCTTTATGTATAGATTTGAAGAACATCAGCTCACATCCCCGTCTGAATCTATTGTTATATTTGATTTCTTTAAGCGAGAATAATATTTCAAATGTTATTCACGTCCAGAACCGGAAGCCATTTTTAGCTACAGCGAGAAAATTTCACCATGTGTCAAACTCCGAAATGAAATTTTGAAATATCTAAATCTAGACAAGCAACGCTTCATCCTAAATATGATTAATATTCTTAAAAATATTTATAAAATTTATTAAAAATGAGTTCTAGGTGCGTGTAGGTGCGTGTAGCACAGTACATACGAAATCAATGAAGTTTCGTCTAGCTGTAAGCTAGAGACTCGAGTAACATACCCAAAGAATTCTTTACAAGCCACTTGAAGGTCTGGCCTCTGAAGGCAGCAAACTGTAACATGAAGTGAGGGAGCCAATCCCACTCTTCCTTCGCACCAGGTCCAGTTTTCTTTGCTTGTGCCAGCACCTCAGCTAGGGCCATGGCCCTCCCAACAGGCTTCCTCGCCTTATTGACTTGGGCAGCTTTTGCAGCTTTCTTGCTCAGACACAGCTTTCCACTCGATAGTCTCACGAAGAGGCTAGACATATTCTGAAACATACCCCCAGGTTATTTTTTAGTTCTTCATTTTAAAAGTCTGAGAAAAGTAAACATCAAAACTACGACTCGAAACCCGCATATATATTTTTTGAAAAAATGAAAGAATGTTTCCTGCTACAATGAAGCTGTCTATACCCTCTCAGTTCGTCAGAAATCGCCGATGAGTTTTCAAAGTACCAGTAGATCTAAAAAAATCCGTTTTTTGAAATATTTCAAAATTCGATCGATCATTTCGTAGAGAAATACTTCGATTTTAGAGTGGAAACTTACCAATTCTCGTCTCTGGGTAGATATTCTTCAAAATATATCATGGTTTTGCTATGAAAAACAGTTATCACGGAGTAAATCCAACTCAAAGTACGCATTTTCTTCATTTCAAACAAGTTGAAAACAAAGATGGCTGAACTATGAAGTGACAAGTTAGAGTAGAAGGGGTCTTTTGACTTTTGGTACTTTAGGCCACTGATAAAAATAACTGATTTTCATGTGTTTAACATTTACTAAGTACAAAATACCAGGTATATGATTCTAATTAAGCACATTTTTCTATTTCTTAGCCTCATTAAACACTTATTTCGTTTGGAATGCCCTTAAACCCTGCTAAACCCTGGTCTAAGAAACAAAGATCTAAATAAGGCCAAAGAGCACCCGGGTTCACTGTTAAACCTCCTGCTCACTGTAGTATGAATCATGAATGTACTTTCACACAGGGTTTAACAGAAAGAAACAGTGAACCCTGGTCTAACGAATCCGTGTTTCCAGGGTTCGCCTAGCATGCCTTCGACTCTTTCTCGGGAAAGTCCATGAAGTTCGTAAACAGACCGTAGAACGTTGTAGCTGCGTCCATTCCGTTCGCACCCAGTTTAAAACCAGTTTTGACGACCAAGAGAACATTTTGAGCATGAGTTCTAGAGGACCTACCCGTTCGAGTATGTTCGATGAGGTTTGTGAATAGACCCCAAACGGTTCTAAGTACGTCCAGTCCGTTCGTACACAGTTGAAGCCCGTTTCCGAGAACGTAGTGAGAACTAGGTTAGTGTGATAGTAGGGTAATGAAGGGAATTCAAATATTTTAAAGTCATAATTAGTTTGCTCAATACAGGATTCACAGAAAAGGTGCGTATAGACTGACACTTATTCTTTCAGAAGAGAGCTGGCAAACTCATTAAAACAAATGTACATACTTTCAATCGCCATCTTGGAAGAGTTTTTTGAATATTACTACGTCTGAAGCCACCGTTGTGATCTCAATACGTATCATTCTTGTTGGTACATTAATAAATTACACATTGAATGCATCAATAGATGGTATCAGATACAAAGTACTTGGAAAAGTGGTGTTTTCAGCACATTCAGCCGCAGTCTGGCAATAGCTGTTGGCGCATACGAAGAGATCAATAACTGAAATACACATTTGTTGACAGTCATTGTATCAAGTAACAATTTAATCATATTTCATGAGTATGACTTTAACATAGACATTTAATGTAGTATCAACCGTTTAGACTACAATATCACAATGCCTTTGATCTTTTATAAATTACTTATTTTGGAGCCAATCGGTCATTGGATGAAGATCAACGCAAATATGTCATATCGATTGATTTCCATCTTGCTAGTGCTTCTTTTAATGGCATCCTTAGTATTAAATCATTTGTATGGAAACTAAAGTTAATTAATAATGAACCATATGCTTGTTTATGGCCATATTTGAATGTAATTGTGTAGTCGGATATTCGGCTCTGCAAAATAGAATAAATATGGAAAGGGGACGTTTTTATTATCGAATGACTTTTGTTTAACTAATTGTAAGAATACATAATTGTGCAAACTAGCTCTACCGGTAGAATACACTCTGGTTGTTATTGAAGAAGGGTTGAAACAATTGCTATATCGCCTACTCCAAAAATATGTATAACAATTGCAATGATATATGGTGATAATTGTGAAGAATTTTCACTAACTAGTATAAAGATATTCTTAACTCTTTTAATGTTCCAAAAATTAAGAGGAAAGCAATAGAAATATGTTTGACCACACTCAAAAAATATTAGAATATGATCTACCTATCCATTAACTCAAACCCTCCTCGATTGCAATTATGAACCAACCATCCCCGTTATCTAAGTTGATATGTTGCGATAATATAATATTATACTTAATCGATGATGTAGCCTGTCCTCGAGCTCGGAACAATTTTTAAGCAATTATATCATTTTAATGATAGTGCCAGTAATAAAATATTTTCTTCCAATCCTAGCTGCTTGTGTATTTTTAAGGTACTACTCAAATTATTCTATATCTATTTTGATTAGGTGGAATATTTATGGTATAAAGGACGAGCGTCACAAATCGCCATAAGGACCGCAAGGAAAGAAGATTGGAATTTTTACATGTGTATCATAATGTCAATATTGCGTTTGGGATAACTGGAACAGTCTACTGTGTTAGTAAAAGGGACGATCTTAATAACACTAAAACGGAATGTTTTAGTAGTGTGTCTACAGATAATAAGAATTAGCAATGGGTTTTTCTCCAATATTCTTTCTTCTATTTCCGCAGTTCACAGTTGATTTGCGAATTATACATAACATAAATCAATTACACATTCAGGAGAGATTTTTGCTGTGATTCTCGCTCCATATCTTTTCACTCCAGTAAAGGCATCAGCCATTGGTCAAGCTGATAATTATACCCGTGATCAAATGACTATATGTCTTATTTCCATCAATATGAATGTTGAATATTCGTCATGTGAATTTTGGCATGTTGAAACTTCTTGAATGAGTTTATTCATTTGCTCCTGCATCGTATATTACCGGATTACTAGAACGATAACATACAAATCAGTACATACAAAAATGTTAATAAATCGCCAATAACAATGCAGAATATTCTTGCGGATACAAAGATGTCACAATATGTTGTATTGAATTTTGCGATATTTTTTATTTGGAATTTTATAATGTGCATAACCTATAGGCTTTTGTGCTCATCATACTTAAAATTTAAGCCAAGGACTTGAAAATGCTTGGAATAATCTATGCATGGGGTTCTTGTATGCAGACTAAACCGAAAACGCCAAGCCGAAATTCTAACTAACATACAAAATGCACATCGTCGCCTTCCACTGGGTCTAGAGGGGTAGGAACAATCGAAACCTCGTGAATCAAGATGTAAAATACATTGAATCAGATTTTGAATCCTTGACTTGCTTCATTTTCAAAAACAATCTAAATTCAACCACAAAACGTCTACACTATAAGAGATTTCCCCTGTTAACTACGCTTAGTGACTGAACGAAGCATAGTCATAAGTCATAGCTGTTTTCTGAATTATATTTATGTTTTTATTTTATAATTAATGTCATTTGCATTTGCATATTGCCAACGTTTGGTTCAGAAGTTATTTGAATCGTCCCTTAAAAACTTTGATTAAACATATTCAGACAAGAATGAAACCTTAACTTTTGGAGTCCCCCAGGGCTCCTTCTTGGGACCAGTATTATTTAAACTCTACATAAACGATCTTTTTAAAGTATCGGATATTTTCAAACTAGTTATGTTTACTGATGATACCAATATATGCCTCGAAGATGAAAACTTAGAACATTTATTTCAAATTTCAAATAAGGAAATGATTAATATATCTAACTGGTTCAAGAGAAATAAACGTGCACTCAACATTGATAAAACTAACTATATGATCTTTACCAAATCAAAAACTAAACTCAATGATCCAAAATATCAGTTAATGATTGATAAAATACCATTGAACGTGTCGATAAAACACATTTTCTTGGAGTAATAATAGACAATAAACTCAATTCGAATGAACATATATCTTATATTATTTCAAAAATATCAAAAACACTAGGTATACTTTATCAAGTACGTTACAAATAAGATTTGACAGCATTGCTAGATATCCATTACTCTCTTTTATATTCTCACATTTTATATTGCAATATTATATGGGGAAATGCCACCAAATTCTTATTGTAGCAACTACATATCTTCATGATTTTAACCATATTTGATATTTACAAGTTAGAAATGCAAAATTCATGTTTAGCATTATAAAAGAGCCAACACTTTTCCCTTCCCATCTATTCAAATAGTATTTTAATGTAGATTTTAAATCAAACTTAAAAAATTAGTTCAATACGCCAGATCAATGGTATGGAACAAATCTGTGTGCAGGCATAATTGTATATTTTCGTATTTTATAAGCTTATTATTATAAATTGTATGTTTTGCTCAACTCATATAAATTGTACACCTTTGTGGCTTTTCCAATTTTTGATAATGCATTGATATACCCCCTATGGGTATCTAGTAAGTAAATGTAACACTTGATAATGATTATATACGTGAATAAAAAAAATACATCATTCGGTCATTCAGCGTATACTATAAGCGAATAAAGTTTAGTTTAGTTAGGATTTTACAAAACAATTGTATGAAATTGAATGTATATTATGTATAGTGCAACACATCTATCCCACGTTTAATCTTGATATCGTTGCCATATGAATAAAATTATACAAAATAGTGTTGTAACTAAGGTACTTATTAAATAACACTGTGTAAAATTCCATTGTTGGTGTAGTATAATAAGCGTATGATATGCACATCCTGTGTTAAATTATGTATATTGGACACAATTACAATCTATTATACGGAACATTAAAGTTTAATTTGAAGTTCCTGATACCAGCATCACATGTTATTACACAATTATTTTATGCACTGTAAATGTATACCCTGGTATTACTGAACATTCCTAATTAATTGCTGCTTATACAAAAAACATCAATGTATAGGCAACTAACACATTTCCAAGTATTACAAAGTATTATTTAAACACAATATCCCTATCCTGTTGAATCTAATTTTCTACTAAACTCATATGCATGCACAGGGGCCAAAACGAAAATAATAAAAGGTGTTGGGAAACAGTGAAAGAAAATAAAATATCAAGTAAAACCAGACATACTTAGATGGACCTCCAATATCACAAACTATAATCTGACCTGTAAAGAAACAATGTCTAATAATCCATTTTCATGATTAAGAAAACATTATTAAAACTCAAGACCACAAAACTATTGTCATTTTATTATAATGAAGGCCTTACAATAAATGTTGAAGAATAAATCAAAGCTGAAATCCGATAACCTTGACATGAAAACTTGTTGCAGATATTTGAATTCATACAATATAGAGACAGAGAGCATTCGTTGGGACAGACAGAAAACCACACAGACTATAAGAGACAATTACAGACCCGGGTGGCCCGGTGTAAAAGGGTAGGAAGTCCTATCAAATTATGGTCCTACTCTCCATTGATTTATATGGTGACCTAAATACAACTCCCCCTTATTATCTTATACACTATCAGGGCCAGTAAGGGCCTTAAAAGGGGACCATAATCCCTGGGGGACCATTATTTCTTTCACACCGGGACTTGTGGTTAAAAAGAAAATAAAATCTAAAATTAAACGTGTTTCATTTACAATTTTATCTGATCAAAAAACGCCAAGAAACGTTTACATCAATCTTTGCAAAACTATCTGTTTCAATATGCAAGCGTAATAAAAGCTACAAATCTTAATTGAGATGATCAACTTATATTTCTTGGAATGTCAAATAGTTAAACAATGCAACCTGGAGAAATTCTGTTTGAAAAGGCAAATATGTGCAGAATTTTCGTTATTCAATGTGCCACCTTTCTTTCTGTTTGTTGCCATATCCAGTCTGGATCATGCCACAGGATTCAAACCAGTAGCCTATTTAAGTTAAATTAGGAATGATCTCCAAGATCTGGATTAAATATGTACACAGCAAGAAAAAGAAAACATCTAAGAGCACACCATTCATAATGAAAACAAACCCCAACTATCCCAAACCAAAATCTAATGTGAAAAGGAACAATGTCTGATACTCCCTTTCCTCACCTGGGTTCAAGTACCATTAGCACTATCCAAGGCCGCAACACAATGAGACATTTCATTCATACTGAAGACATTACAAGAGTAGAATGCATTTAAATCGATAACCAAAATACTCTTTACATTAAAAATAGTTCTAGATACTAGAGCCTTTATTTATTTATTAAGCTAGATGCACAGTTTTTACAGGGTGACAAAAAAAACTGGAACCCACTTAAGTCTTAATAACTTCTTCAATGATGTATATTGAGCTTAGTTATTTGGTGCATGTATAGTTAACTGAATGTATGACAAGATGTCACAGTTTAAGCATTCTAGCTCAATTAGTCTCCAAATGAGGCGCGATTAGATATTGTGCTCCAAATGTGCACCACGACGTTAAATGCAGAGCTGGATTCTTCTTGCAAAATTGTCAATGACCCTACTGCATTCATCTCTATCTATCTCTCTAATTAGTCTTCCAATGTTGAGTTTGAGGTCATCAATGGTCAGTGGACTATCTGTATACACATTATCCTTGAGATACCCCCACAGATAAAAATCTGGGGGGTTCAAATCAGGGGAGTGGGGGGGGGGCAGATGTGGCGGGTATGGTGACTGATTAATCGATCACCAAAGTGAGCCTGAAGCCATCGAATGGACTGATTTGAGGTGTGGGGTGTGGCACCATCTTGTTGGAACCATTGCTGGTCCCTTCTCAAGTCACATCGTCTTCCCAGCGCTCTCCAAAACTTTTGAACGTTAGGGATGTAACGTTCTGAGTTGACTGTTGAGTTGTCTTGAGTTCTGACAGACCTCTCTCTCTCCCCGAATAGGTTGGTTTACCATCACCTTTCTTCTTTGTTGGTTTTACAGTTCCTTCTGAATCAAACTTCTGTACAAGCCTAAAGATCTGTGACTTGCAAGGGGCTCTTCTTGCCTTGTGATCTCTCATTATAGGCAGTTTTTGTCTCTTTATAGGATTTTGTCTCAATATACTTTCTCACAATATAAGTCTTTTCTTCTGTCGTCCATGGCATGATTAATATCTAAGCTACAGTACTCATTGTTGTGTCATTTTGTTATGCATTCAGTCTAGTTTCTACCCTGAAGAAATGTATAATACTTTCCGAGAAATTTGATGATTTATGGGTTCCAGTTTTTTTGTCACCCTGTAGGTCACTGTTTCAACTTTTTCTTGTGATTTTTTAGATTTGAGTCACGGGGTAAGCAATATCTAATATTGTACAGTGGTTGTACACTGTTGGTTAATATATTCATACCCATATATATCTCGGTACTTCCGTACATGAACATAATTATAATTTTATCATTTCGCTGTACGTTTTGAGCACAGGGATGTATGACATATATGTATGGTCATGAAGTGTTTTGAGATGGGGTTCTTATTATATTCTTGATATGACTCTCTCATAGTTTATTAGCTTGTGTATTTTATTGAAGGGGGTGATCTTTGACAGTGAGACACACGAGAGTTTGTCGCTTTCACGGTAGACTTTGACAATATAGCTTCCCGAGCCGGTCATTTGGGACTACGTAGACAAATGAACCTCAAAATAATGAAATATGTGAATTATATCATGTTGTGGTTCCTTCATTTGGTCATAATGTATATTAGTGAATATATGAATGGTAAACTATTGTAATCAATGCAGAAAGGCAATGTATTGAGAATAGCCTGATGAAGCTGATTAATCACATATACTGTGCTCTACTGGTATTCTTTTTTATTCTTTGTGGCTTGGTGTTGGTGTTCGATGGCCACCGTATGTCAACATTGATCATTATTTGTGGCCACTCGGTCTTATGGAACAGATACATGTATATTAGTCTATATGTCCAAATTCAACAATAGTTAACAAGACGCATCCTTAGATCGACAAGGACAAGAACAGTACATTTTGTAAATATGTTTTGTTCAATCGGATTTATTGTAAAGCACAGTTCCTGTTCCAATACTGCCATCTATCGATAGTCATATTGTGAAGTGTTGGGTGCTTTTCTATTGGATGTTTTCTCACGGGTAATTAATGAGATAATTAGATATCATTTAGTTGTTTAACTGCAAAAGCCAAAATTTGGCCTTATTTACTAACTTTTAGATAAATATTAATTTTTATAATTGTGATAATACCAGTAGGAAGGTCAAAGAAAAATAGAAAAACTAAAAATATAATTTATTATATAATCTTATTACTGATATTACACTTGCATTTAATGATATATTTGATGTTCAATGAATGTATATGTCTATATTGTGCACAACATATTCTCAAATAGTATTCTAAATAGCCTCTTGCTAAAATCCTCGATAAAAAGTAGAAAACTCAAAAATCGGGAGTACTATCGTCACGGATTGCACAAGTGGCTTGGGGGTCATCGTGCTTTATATTTGTAACTCAAAGAAATTTAGAATACCCGTGTAGAAGAGTCCTCTTGTCGTTGATTTGCTATTTAACGTCATTCATGCCGTATAATGACTTTCTACTTGTTATGAGTACTTGTCTAAAGCTTTTGTACTCCCTATCGCCATTCTTACCGAGTCCCCACTGGATTCCCCTGCGTGTAATTGATTGATGTAAGCTGAGAGTCGTGATTCTGTGGCGATGGAACTGGCGTTTTGTTGAATTCAATAAAGTGACTGATATTTCATAACACAAGCTAGTAATCTGTAAATATGTATATGTAATACTGAAAAATAGAGGATGTAAATCCTTTGCTAATGAAAAGATCCAAAAATCCACAACTGGCTGATTTATTGATGTAGACTCGCCTTACTTAACCCGAGGAGGACCCACGAATGTCTTTTCTCACTGTGTCTCGACACCTTTTTCGTTTTACTCTTCTAAAGGCGCATGTGCTTACATATCTAACTACTCAGCGTTGCATGGAATTCTATGTAGAATCGTGGGCATGACACAGTTCAGATATATGCGATTATTCACACTTTCACTCATTATGATGATATTGTATTTCTGTCTAACAGCAGTGATTGTCTGACAAACTGTGTCATTATCAATCAAAATAAAGACACGATCTTAAATCCCTTAGATTCCTGCGGTTGCATGATAACCCTAATAAAATCAACTTGGGAGAAAATAAACGCATCCCATGTCATAAAAAAGACGTTTCGACAGTTCAGTTGAGAAATGTCAATTTCGCGCTATGTGTAAACTCTGATTAGAACATACCTCCGAGTAATTGCGAAAATGATAATGAAACAATTCGCAATGTAAGCGGACATTTGGGACATCACTTAAGCAATCCCAGCTTCAATATTTGACAAAAGCTTGCAATTTTGCTCAAAGATGAAATGCAATTCCTTTTGCCTATAAATGGAAATAACCGATAGCGAGTCCTGATGGCCAACAATCTCTCTCGGGACGTAACTCCTGAACGCAACAATATATCTTCATTAGGGCGTCACGTACTTGAGACTACTGCTCGCTGATCTCTTCGCTATCACCTGTTCCTACATTTAACTTCTACAACCAAGCATCAGAATCGTTCATGTGCCTGTGACCATGCCTAATTGGTATAAAAAGTGTGTCAACTGGAGCGGGAATTTAAACACGATTATTCATGTTGGTAAAGTGTCCGAAAACACAATTCGGATATCTATATTACTTTTGGCCTCGTCCTAAGCCATGGATTAAGCAGTGAAAGCGAGTCCGCTTTTGCTTTATGACAAATGTTGCTGACATGTCATCGCAAGCTAATCAGACTTGGATATTTAATTAAAATCTATATGTAGGCATTACTGTTGTTAGCCTTTAGATCATAAACTAGATTAAATAAGAAGTTCGATCCTCAAGAATGACTGATTTGCTACTGGGAAAGGACACGATATATTTGAGGTTTTCCATAAACAACAGTGAATCAATGGGTTGCGTTCATTCCGCTCATCTTATTGAAAATTAGATTAGCCCATTCTAAAGTCATATATCTAATTGTTAAGAGATTACTATGGGTAATGGATATCACTTATGGCTGTGAATCTCTGATTTGACCAACGGCCTAATTCAAAAACATTAATCACTGAACCTGTTGATGGATGGAAATATCTCTCCTAGGAATTGAGGTACGTGTAAGAAACATTCCTAACGCGCTACTAAGCATCGTAGATGAACATATTGTTCCTGTAAAGACAAGAGTTGAGCAAACAGTACTGGATAAGACATTTACATCTTGCGTGATAACAACCTGCAGCCATTCAACTACTTCAAAAATGATTTACTACCAATACTTTTGGAGTTTCTAGAAGTCAGTACGTTTGTCAGTACGGTTTTTTAAAATGTCAAATAACAGTCTAAAAATGGATAGCCTTGATATCCCCGATCTGTCATACTGGAGTGAGATGAGGGGCCTCATGGAAGACAAGTAAGAGCTAAATTTACATTAATTAGTGCATGTATCTCTGACCTTATGTAACGTATGTTTTTAATAATACATTATAATATTCCTGTGTTGTATTGCGCATCGTAATGGCGCAGGACTGCAAATAGGAAGAGCGACAAATTAAAAGTTGATAAGCATGATCAATTTGGCCGTGTGACATAATTAAGGAGTTTTGACTTAGTTTTGATCGCAATATAGGTGCTTGAACTGTTGTGACTTCGTCTATTGATTAAATAGAAAACGAGTATGTACGTTGCTCAGCTTTGACTAGGGTAGCTATCCAAGCTTCGTGTTTTAATTCCCTGTTTTAATCTGCTGACAAATTAAAAACAGTAAAACAAGCCTATAATCTAATCATTCAATTCTTTAAGACCATATCAATACACATACATTCGGAGCAGTTTGAAATGATTTTATCGCAATATACGGGTACTTGCAAGTATGGGGAATAAAAGTCAGCGAGGGAGAAAAAGATTATTAAATGAAAAACATCCTAAATATAAAGTGTTGCTTTTAATGTAGAAACTCATCCATAAATCCGTTGATTAGAACAGAAACCCAATTAACAATTCAAACAACCGAGCCAATCAAAAATGCAAGATATAAATATATACCATGACCCATTTCATTACATTATTAAAGGCAATGTGCTTAAGAACAATCTCAAATGAATACCTATTAGTTGTTATTTCAGATCCGTTACACACATCTCACATATATATTCCCGCGAGATAATAGCATTGGACTTACGAATACGTACGAGAGTGTTATTAAAGTGGTTGCATAGATTATTTGTTCAAGTGAATCGCAGGACAATTGAGAGTTTGGCATCAGCTGACTTATATAGATGGATGTCAAATCGTACAGTACAATGCATTTGATTAACAGACTGTTTAGTTGGGTCTTTAACACGAATTCTCTAGCTATAGGTACAATGTACCCTATCGCCTTGAAAAATTGTTTAATCTCCAGGCTTTAATTAATTTGGTTGAGGGGCTAAAGGAGATTTTCGATAAAATGTAATACTTTAGCTGTTTAGGGTACAATGACATTAGGTTTAAAAATATTCCATTTATTCAAATTGTAGTTTAGTTTATCATTTTGCATAATTAACATCATTGGTCGCATTGGAGGGCTTGGTGGTATCATTGGAAGGCTTAGCACCGGTGGTCTAATTAGATTTGTTGATAACATCATCAGTGGTATCAGTGGTATCAGTGGAAGGGTCAGCATCAGTGGTTGCACAGGAAGTTTGGTATCCATGGCCACAATTGAAGGCTCGGCATCAGTGATTGCATTAAAAGGCTTAGCACCGGTGGTCTCACTGGAAAGGTTTGCATTATTTGTTCCTTTGAAAGGGATAGCATCTATGGTCGAATTTAAGGGTTAGCATAAGTGGTCTCATTGGAAGAGAGTCAACATTAGTTGGCCTATTAGAAGGGTAATCACCAGTAAACTTATTGGATGAGTTAGCAACGGTGGTTTAATTCGAAGGGTTAACCTCATCAATGGTATCAGTGGAAGGGTTAGCATCCATGGTTACACTTGAAGGGTTAGCATCCATGGTTACACTTGAAGGGTTAGCATCCATGGTTACACTTGAAGGGTTAGCATCCATGGTTACACTTGAAGGGTTAGCATCCATGGTTACACTTGAAGGGTTAGCATCCATGGTTACACTTGAAGGGTTAGCATCCATGGTTACACTTGAAGGGTTAGCATCCATGGTTACACTTGAAGGGTTAGCATCCATGGTTACACTTGAAGGGTTAGCATCCATGGTTACACTTGAAGGGTTAGCATCCATGGTTACACTTGAAGGGTTAGTATCAGTGGTTGCATTTGAAGAGTTACCATCAGTGGTTGCATTTGAAGAGTGGAGGGTTGGCATCAGAGGTCACATTCGAAAGGTCGGCATCCGTGGTTGCTGTGGAAGGGTTAGCGTTATTAGGTCGCATTGGAAGGCTTGGCATCAGAGGGTTACCACCAGAGGACACATTGCAAGGGTTAACAACAGTAGTTGTGTTGGACGGGTTATCATCTGTGATTTGATTAGGTTGAATAATACCAGTGGTCTCATCGGAAGGCGAAGTATCGTTTCAGTTGTTGCATTGGAAGGCTTGGCATCGATGGTCCCATTAGATAGTTAACTCCAATGCTTTCCTGTGATGGGATAACATCAGTGGTTGCATCGGAAGGGTTAACATCAGTTGGCCTTTTAGAAGGGTAATCATCAGGAATCTTATTGGATGGGTCATCACCAGTGGTTTAATTAGAAGGGATAACATAAGTGGTCTCATCGGAAGACTCAGCATCAGTATTTTTATTGGAAGGGTTAGCATCAATTTTCTCATTGGTAAAGTTAACATCAGTTGTCATACTGGAAGGGGTAGCATTAGAGGTCTCATTGAATGGGTTAGCATCAGTGGTTTAATTAGAAGGGATAACATAAGTGGTCTCATCGGAAGAATCAGCATCAGTATTTTTATTGGAAGGGTTAGCATCAATTTTCTCATTGGTAAAGTTAGCATCAGTTGTTCCATTAGAAGTGTTCTCATCAGTGGTCATACTGGAAGGGGTAGCATTAGAGGTCTCATTAAATGGGTAAGCATCCATGGTCGCATTTGAAGGATTGGCATTAGTGGTTTAATAATAAGGGATAACACCAGTGGTCGCTTTTCAACGGTTTATGTCAGCAGTAGTGTCTTTGGGACTATGCTTTAAGTATTAACATCACTTTTAATATTTTAAAGCTTAGCGTTCTTACTCTTATTACGAAATTGATGGGTATTTTTTACAAATGCATCACCTGAGAAAGCCAGGACGAGATTAAGCCGATCATTATAACACGTCAAGAAACTCTCTGCCTTGTAGGTAATTATGTAAGAAAGGAAAAGTAATTACACAAGGAAAATAGTCTTTCCAGTCAGTCAGATTAAGTTATTTTAAAAAACAATGTTGAAGTATTATCATAGTCTTCCGATAAGAATAATATCATACAAATATGCTAGATTAGATATGTTAACACAAGTTCCTAAAAAGGTCAAAGGAAGACGAAAATGGAATATGTAAACATGGCCTTGATGATGTTGTGTTTAGAGATGACAATGAATGGTATGATTCTTTTTTGACCATATCCTCCCAACAACACAAAAGTAATTTTCTATCTGAATGTTCCTCGAAATCTTCACTAGAATTTTATGAATCAATCAAACAAACCCCATTTCTGGAGAATTACCTTACTTCAAGTAATGATTTTGTTGGACAGAGATTGAAGTTCAAAGCCAGAACTGGGTGTTTAGGTATTGGAACTGACCTCAAAAGAAGAAAATGCGATGATGGTTTTTGCAAACTTTGTTCCCTTCATCCAATTGATGATTTAACACACAGATTTTTTACATGTAGTCACAACCAACGTGAAAGGATTGATTTTTACAACAGAATTAAAACCTCATGCTCCCCTGATGTATTTAATATGTTCTTAACGCTTCCTTTAAATGAAAAATTAAAGTGGTGCCTAGGAGATGTTGTTTTTAGTATTTGGGGCAAAGACCAAGGATTCTTGTTTGACAAGTGTGTCAAACAATTTTTAGTGACTATTAATAACGATATTTTAAACTCATAACATATGTACAATTTAACATATTTATTTTATCTATCTGTATTGTATTGTATTTTATGAATATGTATTTATTCTATGTACTGCCGCACTGGAATTTTCCATTGTGCCACTGATTAAAAAGTGTTTGGCAAATAAATAAATAAATAAATAAAAATAAAAAAGTACGACTGATAAAAAGGAAATAACTCCGATATCCCAATGATCAGTGATCGAATGTATTTTTAGATCTAGAGTGTATACCACCGTTTTTACCCCAGTCATTAAGAAAACGTTATTATATATATCGATATCGAACAACATTTTAAGTGTACCACTTTGTTTATATTATTATGAAAATACACAGATTTCCTCTATTTATCAATAACATCGATTATTCATATCAACATGAGGTGTGAAGAACACAACACACATTCGGATATTGACATTATTCTATCGAACTGTATCAATAGTTTTCAAAAAGATGCCGTATGAGCTGATCAAGCTAACCGTTCGTCCAAGCTGCTTTATTTTGGCTTTTCAACATTTAAAGCTTTTACAACTATTCAAGATACACAACCTCACTGACAGTCTTAATTAGATTAAATAGGCGTGTCTCTTCTATGTATCTATATCAACTCGGAAAAAGTACTTTAAGAAATCAACGATCAATCAAAAAGATGCAGACCAGACAATCAGATTCTTGAGTTCATGCAACGTCAGTTTACATCAGCATTCTGCTGAACAGAATTTACAACTTACAAATTAATGATGTAGCCCAAAAGGTAACACAATACCAAGTTATCTAATTTGTACTTTAACACCATATGATTGCGTAATTTTCTAAACTATAAGAAATCTGAGATGTTTTATAGCACCGGCACAAACAGTAAAATTTACAAAAACGAATCAACCCTAAGACATTGCAATATCAAACAACTATTCAGATAATAAAGAAAATCAAGATAGTTCAAATGATATATTCCGATCTCACGTGTCTTATCCCTAGGTTAACACAAAATAATAATACACAACTTCCTCATCATGATTTATCATTTACGTTTCCACCCTGGCATCCTCTTATTGCAATTTAAACAGTTCACGCAGATTTGCAGGAGATATGATATCATATAATAGACACACAGCTTTTATAAATGTATTTTCCTAGACAGATATTTTGTCAAAATTAAATGACTTTGATTTGCTCTCCTCTTTATCGATTTTATGGTTTTGTTGATAAGCCATGACTTTGATTCCAAATGAATATTGTCATTAATATTATACGCTAATCTTTTCTCAGATTCGGGTTGTAATGATCCCATTTGATTATCATAGCTTAGATTTAAGAATCGATTCGACTATTTTGTTCTCCAGTGATATTTGCGCTTGTAAATATGAAATACACCATATTCCTGCAAGCCGAATTAGGAATGTATTCAATCAACGCTTCTCTTTGTGAACACTTCAACGTATCAATACACGCTAAACTATGGGGTTAATTTAGTTTTGACATAACCCCATGTCCCATAAAACAACATTTAACAGTACTGATTTTCTAAGAAGCTTGATCTGTAAGAAAATCAATGTTACCAAACAAACTGGGCTGCAAATAGTCTTTACCCTTCTCTCCATCTTGTATTTTAACTGTTACATTGTGCATGATATTTTTTGAATCGGGATTTGTCAAGAAGTAAGATAATGGTAAGATAATGGGACTAAAAACAAAGGAGTAAATGATGATTTCATGCGATGTTTTATTGAATTAGCGGATTAGTACAAATCACAGCAGCTTTTCAGATTACCAGTACTACAACTGAGTTCAGTGACCATCATCATGATAAACCATGACATCTCAAATCTTCTCAGCCCTGCATGTTTCAGGTGAAACAGAAAGATGCAATGAAAATAAAAATTGGATGGATGGACTGTCTCTATCGGTATATCAAATATACCAAAATCGCATGACATATCGTGCCTGAACTAGGGGAACGTGCTTTCGTGGTAAGAAGCCTATCTGCTGCCTAATTGTTTTCTTCGGTTAAATAATGTGTTTACTTTATCTTCTCCTTGTTATCCCATGGTTTTAGGGATATAGATCGAGTATCACTCGGTTATTCTTCATTCTCACGATAATCCCATGGATCGATTTCAGGACCACTGTGCTTAATATAGATGATATCGATATATTGCAATTGTTGATATATTCACTAATGAATATTTATCATACTTTTTCAAAACCATGGAATTTTTTTATTCTGCTACCATTGCAAGGGTACGTAATATAATAATTGCAAAATAAAGGATACAAGACCCAAATAACAGGAAGGTCAAAAGGACCTAAATTATTGATGGCAGTAGCTTTGATTGATGAAACCTTAAAAACAGATCCACGATGAAATTAGCATCAACAGAGATATAACAGCAAGATCTGTAAATTCTCTGTCGTAATGCGACTTATATTTCGCAACCCGTCTCGTAAATCTTAGCCGTTAATTTTTAGTTGAATAATCTCGACAGCCAAAATTGAATGTCTTCCAAAGCATAACAATGCCTATGCTAAGTTAAACGTAATTGATCTGTATAATGATATAGTTTAGCTGTGCCTGGGGACCATGTCAATGTTTCAATGGTGTCCCTAAACAGTGATTGATTACGTTTAAGATTGTTTTATTTTCAATTTGAAATTCGCTCCCTTTTTGTTTTAAAATTGTATTCTACCCCGTCCTTCCTTTACCAACACGTTTCCGCCAACGTTCCGCACCTGAACGCACAGCTTACGTAATTACGTTTGTGATCGCCCGTCAATTATTGTCATTCTCCCTTACTCTATAGCGAGTAAATGTTCCATCCTGGTAAAACTAGTCTCACTGTTTGAGGAAAATCAGGAATGTATGAATTTATCACCGACATCTATGGTACTTATTGGAATTAGTTTATATGTACTTTGAGTGATTCTTAAGGTTAACGTAAAGAGGATATCATTTCCATCGTGAGTGGGTATCCAATAAAAGCTGTAGAACACTTAGCTTAAATTACTATTGCATCTAGAGGGGTGGATCTGTTAATAAGCTGCATGGATGCAAGGATGTGCATCAGAAGTAAATTCAGAACACAATAAATTACCGCAATTAAATTGATATCCAAATATGAAGGAATATGTTGACGGTTTATTTATACACCGTGTAGGAGATGTTTTCCGCCGAGTGATTAATTTCAATTATTTTCAGTTATGTTTTTATACAACCATATGTTCACCTGGAATGTGGAATGGAGCTCGACGTTATCAAAAAATATTTTTGAAACGCTTTTGCATCTTGCTTCGTGTTTGGATTGCCATACGGCAGGAAGAGCGTAACTTAACACTGTTATTTTTACACATGATCAGAGTTTTATGATAATTCAGATTTAGTTTCCTGAGTTGCCCAATCATATTTTTGCTGTTTTAATAGGCTTACTATTTGGCCGTTGGGTCATTATCCTGCCTCTGGGCTAAAGTAATCACGAATCAAACTAAAGCCGTGTACAAAAATATGAGCGGCAAAACGATCGATTTGCCTGTCTATTTTTTCTTATCAAATCTTTATACAATTTAATGAATTCCTCGACCCAGGGTTACGAGACAGTGAGACGGAAATAGAGAGTAATACGATGAAGACAAATGCAACCTTGCGTCTACCTACTCACGCGGAATAATTAGACTTTCGACTATTCACCAGGCGACGCGATATATTTTTTATTTGATAATTCAATAACCAGGTGTACGGGTATTCCATTTACACATTTGTAAATAATCTCTCTAGTTTAATAAATAACCACTTCAGAATAAGTACGTAAAGGTAACGGTTCTCTATATCCAAGGTTGCCATGATTTATATCTGCGTAATTCTTGCAAATCTTTCCAAGGATTACGTGTTAGAAAACCTTTCTGAAAGAAAGCGCAGTCTAATATACACGCCTCTATCAAACAAACGCCTGTACACTTATGTGTATTCAATTTAATTGAAATATTTCGCGATTGGATCATAAGATTTTCGAACTTTTTGGAAATTATTTTGCAACCATTTATACGATGTATATTAATATACATAAAATATATAGACGAATATAGCGCATTTCTTAAGCTATACAGGATATGTTTTTTCATTTATTTCTGGGAATCTGTCATTCGTATACATTATACTCTTCCCACGCACTGTACTGGACATTTGGAAGACATAGAACGTTTGGAAAGTCGTTTAGTAAGAGAGCGCAAAGGAATCAACCTTAAATTCCGAAGCCGCACAAAATACATTAGGAGGGGATAATCTTAAATTTCATGATTGAGTACTGGTTTAAAAGGCAACTGGCGGAGATTAATATCTATAGCTTCCATATAATATTTCACGCTACTTGGATTAGAATCACAACTCAGGGTGATATTGTGAGACAATAGTAAAGATCTGCTCCAAATTGCACTTATTTTCAACACAGAAACGGAAATAATATTATGTTTTGACTTTTATCTATGGATTCGTCGATGATGTATAACAAGGCTAAAATAAGTCAATGAATGTACATGTACTAATACAACCAAACTATCGCCATTAGTGTCATGTCTTGTATAATCCTGGAAATGTTAATTCTTTCGTCAATATTCACGAAAGATGAATCGCAATCATGATGTAAGGCGTCACATGAATAGACATAACAGTTATAAAGTTATGATACAACACATGGAGTATGAAGAACCCGTGGACGATTATGAGCACGACCAATGGTACATAGGAGATGAGCCAATAAGGTAAGATACCAGAAGTAGAAACGTCACAATATGCAAACAACACCAGGTGGTAGTTATAGAAACAGTGTCTTGTTGACGAATTTGTATTTTGTGTTGAATAAGTTTATCGCAATTGTCAGCACAACGACAGACCCCTGCTACAAGACATACAAAGTGTAACATCGACTTTTGCAATTGCTCTTTAAGAAAACTGCTCGATATTTGAATTGATCAGTGATAAGGCAGTAATAGATAAATCTAGATGATATAATCAATTGCATCTGTTACTTAAAATACTTGTTTTGTCGTATCCTCAGATTATTGCGTCTTGTAACAAATGTGGAAATTCATTGATTTTGTCAAGATTTTGAGTTGATATTATCACAATTTATTGTCGTAATATTCATATATATGCATATACTGTTGCAACAGTGGGTACCTTGAGTATATTATCAGATCATGAATTCCTTTGTACATTCTAAATGTGAATTGATTAACTATACGATAAAATAGATTGTGACAATTGAACTACGGTTTTCACTCTGAAGGTATTTGGGAACATACAATAACAACCTACTGTTTCCGACTTCACATCAAAGCGTCTGATTTAGATCTAGACAACCGAATGTTTAACATGTTTTTGTCTTTCCGAGCCTCGGAGGATTTTCAATAAACGAATGAGGAAAGGTATTTCTTATATTACACAAGTCTGCAGGAGTTAACCACGGCCCCTCAACTGTATCGTAGTTTTTACGGGCTTATATTCTTTATTAACGGATGACTTATGAGTTCCCTATGCTGACGTTCTTATCCTGAGTGTGCGCCCTAATGGCCTTCTACTTAGATATCATTGAGCCTGCTATTTAGATGCAAATGCCTTGCTTGTTCCACTATTGTAGCTTTCGCACTTGCATGTTATCTTATAGACTTAACAAGGTGTTAGGTGTTACTGTTGAAATCTGTGTAACGCTTCTTCCATCGGCACTTTTGATAACATTTAGCTTTATTGGAATGCTCGTATGGAACTTTGTTGTTAAGGTTAAAGTGTTGTTTACAAACATCTTTATTTGAAACATCAATCTCTTCCCATGTCCACCTGTAGATAGTATTAAACCAATAACTTTATTTATTTATTGGCACGGGCACTGATTTTCATCAGGGCATGGCCTAAACTTTTATAACACTAACAATATGCAAAACACACTAGACGACGTTTTGCATCAAGAATTCACTGGTCTATAATCGCTAAACCTTTAGTTTATTGAGATGCTAGTGGTCAGGGAAAAATATAAAGAAAGATCTAGACTATCAAGATGATTTTAATCTTTGAATATTCCTATTGGGCTCATATACGTCAAGTCGATCACTTATTTGATGTTATCTTAACTTTATAGCTTCACCTTGCTTGTACAAAAACGTGTTAAAAGAATCAAAACTAGATCTGGAAGAGTAATCCTAAATTCCACGAGTAATAGGTACTAAACAATTACAGGTTTGATTTGTCAAAAGCTAAAACCATTAAATACATTAACAATGAATATTGTGTGATAATTTGATTTTAATATGCCGGAACTGTGCAACTAGTCATGCGCATGCGTAACACAAATAAATACATGTATGGCCAAAATGCCCTAATACGTCACTTCCGCTGAATAGAAAAAAGTAGTTTAAAAAAATGAATGTAGTCCCAACACAATTGTGATCATGACGAGTCAGTAAGCTAGTATGTAGGTACAGTTGTCATCTTTTTGCAATGACTACATGCCCTTTCTTCTGAAAATGCGTTTATTTGGGTTATCTGAAGGAAAATTTCGAGTCAAGTGGCGTATTAATTTTGCCTTGATTTTTGTGAATTTCAATTTCTGTCTGCAGAGAGAGGGGGTAGTGTCACAATTGACCAATTATTTCAAAAAGTAGATGGTTGGCCCCTATTGAGTTTAGTGTCAAAATGTAGCTTAGACATAGCTTTAGAACCTCAGATAGGCCAGTGAGGCCACATAAATCCAAAACTCGAGATAAAAAGTCAGGCGTTTGACCTTTTGCCCATTGACTAGTATGGTGACGTGAATTAGGGCAGTTTGGCCTATGTGACATAAATCCATGGATTAACATACAAATATGGTAGTAACATACTAACAAAAATACATGTACCTGCCAATCCCCAATGATAATTTCATCTGATAACCAGATAGTGAACAGCGCATCCTAGCTTCACTGCTTAGGAAAGAGTGTCGAAACGATGAAAACGATGTACGCTGAACGATGCTGAAATCAAATGGGAAATTCAATCAATACACGCAATTGGTCAAACGCAAGTGATTCGTCTATAAAGGCCTGGATTGAAGTGTCAGTTTTAAATGTAAACTGGTGGGCGTTTTGTTCTGCAGGGATGTTCTGTAGGAAAGTGTCCACTAGAGTCTCAACTAGCTCATATATGATAATAAATTTTAATGGATTATCCACTTCTATATTCCTTTCAAATAATACGTAATGGTGAACATGAACGTCACCATGCTTGAATATGTCGCAGTATTTTCTAAAAAGAAAATACAAACATATCAGAAACCAACCCATTGTATTTCTTGGACGTTCTGTAAATAATGGTTTGATCAACCGATCGCGTGTTTTATTATCAATTCGAAATGACCTTCACTTCACACCATGCTTTGCTGTTTTATTGACTCCATTTTGTTTTAAAATTGCATAAAACAACTTTTTCATTATGAAATCATATCAGATGCGTGTTTTGTCTAAAAACAGACTTCGAAATGTATATTTTGTTAGTATGGCTAAAACATGGCCCAATCTTAGCTTCTCCGGTTTAAGTGTAGAGCTGTGACCTTCCGATTAATGTACAGGAAGATACTATTACAGCGAAAAATATTTGAAATTCTTATTCTGTTATTCTGACATCAAATATTAAAGCAATTGTACTCCCTATTGCGCAACATACATGTACCTCCTAAATGCATAAAATTGTTTTAATTTTCGAAATTCTTCAATGGAAACTTTTCATCTACCAGGGGAGGGGGTTTTATTGTTAGGAATATGTAGGAGCCCTTCAAAACTATTCTTAGAGACATACATTGCTGATTTGGAATGCGTCAGGAATAGATGCACAAAATGAATTAAGTACTATCAAAAAAGTCAAAGGTAACCATTGAATTTCCATAATTGGAATTATTTGTATTGATGTTTTGGGCCTGAAGGTACATCCAGCAACGATTAAGTAATCAATCAATGTAATCAATCAATCAAGTAATCAATGTATTTAATGTAATAAAGGAAATAAAATAAAACTACAATACAAAAAACGAATACATGATACTTTGGTATACATATTTCTATTTTCCCATGCCGCGTCTGAATGAAATGTACGTGTGTGTTCAAAGAAGTTATCCCCATCTTAATACTATTATTAAAGCACTATCACATTTGGGTGTAGATTCAGCAAAAACACTTTGTCGTTGAGACTAAAGAAGCGTCTGTGCGCCGCGTTGTGTCTTATTCCCAAGGGTTATCAGAACTCGGTAAGTAAGTGTTTCATATTGGTTTTTAAGTTATCAATGTGATTATGACCTAGTATGCTTGAGACCCTTTCCCCTCAAATTAGGTGTTTCAGAAATGTGATAACGTTTGAACTAGGATCTGATCCTCAACATCTTTATCAAAAATCCATACTTATTCATAAAAAAAGTTAAGGAAATATATAATATTCGGATAACACTAACTTTAAATAGGTGAAGCATTGCTTTATGGATATCGCCCTTTTTGTACTCAAGATATTTGAACGGGAACTGCTGTTCGAATGCTGTTACGTTAAGCGTTACGGTTCAAGAATCGAGTCTAATGTATTGTGACAATAAATCTTGAATTCTTGGGTAAGGGGACGTAAGACATTACTTCTTTGAGCGTTGGATCAACTTTAGAATATCGGGGATTGATTTTCTAAATTGAATGATTATTTACTGAGTTATTTCGTTTTCTAGATGTGCTTTTAATACTCAACGACATTTCCTACGTTTGGGCCTGTGCTTGCACATCCCCTTCATAAAGGGAGTGCCCGGGGCAAACATGAAATAATGCTGTGAGTTATATCCGGATATTCTTGAAATTTATCATCTGACAGATAATCTGATTGTAATAATTATCTAAAAAGTATACTCGGTTTATACATCTATATGCACTGTAATAAGCATATCATCATCACTGTAATACTTTCATAAACGTATTTCTTGAAAGTGATACTTCTCTCAGGAGACATTCATGTCTAATCATTTTTTGTCACTTAGGTAGCAACACAATATAATGAACTGTAGTTCAGTTCAAAGAATGTACAGTTGTAACAAAAATGAATGCATTTTTCTATAGATGGACACTTCGCAAGCTATCCAGAACCAGTGTGGCACAAAAAACGATTGGCAGTTTTTGATAGTTTCCATCATTTAAAAACAATATGCAAATGATTGTACTCTTATTTTGCCACAGTGTATTCCTTGAAATAAAACAATTCATTAATTTGTGTTGCTTCCTATAGTGTTGATCTAAGCTTACTTACAAATTGTGTTCCATCCATGCTCAATGTTTACACCTGGACTGTCACATGCAATGCACTGAAGATAAATTAATTACACACTATTCACTCATTCAATAGTTGAATAGTAAAATAAATCACATTTTAAACTGAACTTGGCCTGCTGCATGCAGTGCGCCAAAATTGAACAATTGAACTAATTATACCCTATAACTTCTCAGTACACATTATACCTTATAGTCTATACAAAAGAAATCAAATTTTCCTAAAATTGGATCATGGGCCATTTACCTTTCATAAGATTCAGCGTGGGGTTCAAGTTAGCTAAACCATTCGTACTGAGTCGATACTTGGTACTTGGCCGATAGGCTCGAGGCTATTGCTTCTCCTAAGACCCAGTACTCATAGTTTATCCGTAACATAACGTCATCTAGAAAATCAATTTATTCATCTTCGACTTCAAAAGGTAATACTGGGGCAACTGAAACATTGAGAATGAAGATGTATTGTTTCAGTTACCTTGGGTTTCATAGATTCACAGTCTGTTGATACGTAAAAGCGTATAACGCTTTGGACGTTATCTGTAACGTTAAGTACCAGTACTTTAATTGTAAGACAAATCTCCAATTATTACAAAGTGTGTGTTCTGCTCCAATAATTGATTCAGAATAATGCGAACTGTATGGATAGCTCGTCGTTCTTTCTAATTTCTAATATCACACAGACTAGTTTAGTCGGTTTAAACTCTTAGGACCCGAATTATACGTAGATTCGAACTTCTTGACTATTTGAATTATCCATATCATTTACTTTTCCATGTTCAAATGAGTCATCGCGATATATTACACTGGCAGTGATTGTTGTAATTATTGATCGATATATTTTACTACAGTTGATCTTGACATGGTTCGCTTTCGACTTTGGATTGTTACTCATGTCAGGATAACCATCTGCTCTCGTACCTGGTATACATATAACTCAAATAGTATGATTATCATAGGGATAGCAAAACTTAATTGTTATCTTCAAAATGTTTTGTTATAACTTAAGTACAGGGTGACCGGAAAAAGAGATGAAGGATTATCTGACCTATGACTGACTCAGTGGCGCTAGTCAGTTGCAGTATCATCTTAAGGAAGTTTTGGTCAGCCCTCGGTTGCCATATAGTGGTTTGGGTAAGATGGCACTATTCCCTATACCTAAAATAACTCACTAGATTGGCTGAATTAGCACTTTAACAACAGGATCATAAGCCATAGGTCAGATAACTCTTCATCTCCATATACCCCCAACTTGAATCCACTTGATTTATTTTTGTAGGGCTACTTTTGTAGGAAAAACAGTGTCTACCACGACAATCCTCAGACTATTGCTGACGTTAATTAATAAAGAAGGTTTTGTATACTTTTGATATTTCTTTCTGAAATGGTAAGAGGGTGGAGCGTTAGATATAGTTTCTTTATGTTTTTGATCGTTTTGGGGGTTTTAGGGTTTGTTTACGGTTATTCCCTCTGAGTGATTATAGTCTTTCACAGATTAAAATCATTCATTTATAAGAACAGGTTTTGTATGCTGTGTCTTTCCCATTCTACCACTCGTGCTTCCACTTACGTTGAATTCATAAGATAAGTGTTTGTCCTTGAATTGTTTAGCTCAAAATGTTCATGCTGTACAAGTACATTTACAATGGTAATACTTCCTACTTATTGATACCCAACAGACTTTCCGTGTTGCGTTTAGTTGACGTTTTCAATTTTGACGATGACAGGTTTTGGTTTTGTTGTAACGTAGCCATTTATGTTAATGTTCTCAGCATGACAACATAATTCTTTTTACTGGTGCCTATTAGGCGTTCCGTGATAATAAACATCGATGACCTCATAATGGCAGTGAAATTGTATAGAATTGCAGTGTAGACTATAATTTCTTATGAATGGGTAAAGAAACCAAGAGCTGTATGTTTGGCATCGTGTTTTGTTATCATTGATTTTTATTGCCGTAAAGCTTCTTTTAAATGGTTTTTGAATCAAGGTTACTACAGGTTTCTTATAAATATCATTGCAACTATCTCATAATTCCCTGAGTTTAATGACATCTATTGACTGTCCCCATTGTCGTCCGACGATGAAATAGTTGATACCGTCCGTTGCTTAGCAACCGTTGTTTTCATTTCTGATATTGGAACTTAAGAAAATATAATAAGAAATCTAGATAAATTAATATCTTTCTTTGTCCTTTGTAGTTTCCCTTCACGATTTGTTCATAGCTATTGTAATTATTGATGTAAATATTAATTGAGATTAGTGGATTCCAGCAAAGAACAACATTGCCTCGTGGGAGGATCTTTCATGTAGTCTGCATCTAGCTATACGGGCTACGTCTTGGCTATATCATCGTCATAACCTCATGACTAAGTAGTATATTATTAGAGTGTGTTATGTTACCTTTGAGAAATTGTTCTTATTAATCGGTGCATCTTTTACTTCCAAGACATTTGTCATCTTTAATAACTAATTAATGACTAATTAATGACTCTCTCATTCAATATGAACATCATTGTATTCCTTAAGGTAATGTTATTAATTTGGTATTGGTTTAGTCAAATACTATTCAAAAATGATGTATGTATAGTATTTTAATTGATTTGTATTTTATTGATAAGTCGCCTGTGTTGGTTTCTATTCTACTGTATCGATGGTTGCTCATACTGATTTTGCATTATTAATAGCATTATTTTTACAGTGATCATTGACGAATAATTCTTTGTAATGTGATGTTTAGCATTACCTCGAGGGAATGTAGCAGCGAGTCACTCACCAACTTTTGGTCCTCTGTCACAAAAAACGTTAATCGTTGGTCTGTTGATGGTTGGAGATCTCTACCTGGAGTTTAAAATGTTAAGGGAATAAGAGTTGAGCAACCAGTTAAGGATAAGACATTTACCAATTTTGCCATAATAACCTCGAGCAACCGATTACGTTAAAATGATCAAATGACAGTAATAGAAGTACAATAAGAAGCTGTCTTTATAGTTCGTTCTGCTTTTCGAAAATGTCAAACAATTGGCTTGGAATGGATAGGCTTGATATCCCCGATCTCTCCTACTGGGGTGAGATGAGAGGCGATATGGAAGACTGCACGTAAGAGCTAACTTTATATATGATTAGAAGTGACATTTTTCGGCATAACGTATGCTTTAAATCAAAAAGGTAGAGAATGTTCTTGTATTGTATTTCCCATAATAATGGCACAAGATTCCTGAATGAAAGAAAAGTAAATCAAAATTGATGAAGCATAGGTCCTACCGTATAATGTGACATAATTTGCCAAAACAGTTGTAGCTTGGTCTATATACTCGGTTCAACTTTTCAGTATTTGTAATTATGCATTAAATGGACAACAAAAACTAGAGATGGGTTGAAAGTAAGTCATGCTTTTAATAAGATACATATTGGTATTATACTATGTTTGATTATATTTCTTCAGTATTCCATGTCAGGTCAAACTTCGTTTAACAGTTCTGACTTTTTCAAAATACTAATTCATTGACTTCGCTTTTTAAAAGACAGCTTCCTCTTATAGATACATACCCTGCGCGCTGAGTCTAGTTATAAACTACTGAAGACGAAGCTCTCTTTTAAGAAGCGAAGTCGAGTCAATAACTTTGAAAAATGGACGCTCCTTGATCAATATGGATAAAGAATATATAGACTATAGACACACCCCCGAGGTCACTTATTAATAAGATTTTTAAGATCAAAATGTAGACAAATCGTATTTTCAAGAAATGCGAATAAAATACATTATTCAATATTAAGGTCTCGGGGTAGTTATCAGATATTTACACCAAACAGGAAATCATCAAGAAACCATTTGGATTTTAGATTTTTTAACTAAAATAGCAGAGGTCTGCTTAGACCTTCAGCCAGTTTTACTACTCCCATATATTATTTACATGACCAGGATCTCAATGATCATGGTCAAAATGTCTCTAAAAATGATGAAATAGCTTTTTCAACCCTCTGAAAAGTTAAACTTTCGAAAAGGTCACTGAAAGGTCACAAATTTTCAAAACTTCTATCATTCCAAGCAATATATTGGGCACATTTTCTGAAAAATTTAAAATATTCTGTTCAGTCACCTTTCCGAAAGGTGGACCTTTAACTTTTTGTCAGTCACAATATCATTTTAAATTCAAAACATATGTTGTCATCTGAAGATGATGATAGCTCCTAGAGTCTCTTATACTGAACTATCATATGAATGTACACTCCCCTCCATAAGTTTGGCAACCTTAGCTCCCTCATTGAACTACGTGTTAAAGCCTTTTTATGTTCGGATTTTTATTGAGATACCCCTTGTGCTTCCTCATTGTGGTGTCAAATTTTAAATTCATTATTTTACTCCCACTTAAATGCAAACTGTATATGGGCAATTGATCTACATAAACAGATCCATATCGTATAATTGATTGATGCATTTTTGACTAGTTAATTAATTAGAAGTTCAATTAATAAAAAGTCTTAAAATACTGTAAATAATAATCATTTTGATAATGAAGAGTGACTATTACGTGGTAAACACGATACAAAAATATGTCATATTCCGCAACGAATACTAGTATGGCATATTCACTTGCGGTGTATGACAGTTCTCGCAACAAATCAAATCAAGGCTTTCTGTATCACGTTTTCACCTGCGGTATATGTCATATTCACCTGCGGTATATGGCATATTCTGCAAGTGAGTATGACATATTCCGCAGGTGAGTATCGGATATTCACTGAAATCAATGTATTGCATATTCACTGCGGAATATCGCATACTCACCTGCGGAATATGCCATATACCGCAGGTGAGTATGGCATATTCACCCGTATCACAAATACCGCACAACCATGAATGTATGCCATATACCGCGTAACAGTGACAATTATGATGTGAAAAGTGTGACTTTCCTTCAAAATTTTATACATGTTAATAGAATGGGATATACTTTAAAATATAAAGGTCAGAATGACGTAACTTTAGGATTGTGTTATCAAACAAGAGTCCCTTCTTTGATATCCTGTACAATTTATTCTAAAAATCTTGAGGCTAATATAGGGTCTTAAAGACACTCGTCCTTTTCGCATTTTAATTCTTAACATCTTTCACATTAGATATCAAACTTAGTATAAATATAAGAAACAATTGGGTGTATAATTTAATCTTGGTATCTCTTGTCGTTTAATAGGCTGGTCACTATTTTCAATGATTGAATGTGAGCATCATTGTACTATTCACTGGACAAGCATCTTATTATATTGGTATTAACTTAATGAAGCACTATAAGAACATTACGTATGATCATTTAATGAAAATGGATTATATAAGGATTGCATTAATATTTTGATTGATTGATTTGCATTTTTATTGATATATTGTTTCAACCTATGTCAATTGATAGGTTTTTATATAACATCCGTTACAAAGGATTACCATATTCAAGTCTTGGTTATTCCCAATAAATGTAATCTTATTTTGTCTCGCAATTTATGCAAGTGTAGTTGATCAAATCTGACTGCAGATTCTTTGGAATAATCTGGGATTCTTTCTAGAATTGTGTGTAAATGTATAAGTCGTAATAGGTGAACTACATGTACAATGGTACTGTATAGATGAAACATTGAACATTAAACTTTCTGCAGAAAACTGAAGTTACAAAAAAATTCCTAAACCCTACTCTAGACAAGAGGGGGAGAAACCCCAGGGTTCAAAGATGACATACGCATATAATATAAATCTGTATTGAGATGACATCGTCGCTGATTGGTTTAGCGAGTCGATCGTTGATTGGTTTAAAACTAGGTCAATTTGAAAACTTTGAAAACCAAGATGGAGGGAATTATAAATATAGGTACTTCCGGGAAAGGAGGTGCGCGAAGGAGGATATCGTATATGTCATCAATTGAATCATGGGGTTTTCCCTCCTCTTCTCTAGACACAGCAACACTAACTAGCTACTAATTTTGCCGAAACATTTCTTACCAAATCTTATAATTCCATAAATATACTGTAGGTAACATTTTTCTTTATAGGTAAGATTAATTACCTGTATAGGTAATAAATGTGAATATGAAGACGTCATAGGGTCCAGGTGGCAAAGTAATCTCGATGTTACTTTTAAGACTATCATTCATTATGACCAAACCACTTATGCAATCAATAATTCAATTCCATTAATGCATGGAAATGAGGAAGAGGTAAATGAAACTGTTTGAGATATGTTTGATGCGGTGTTTTTTCACTTGTTAACTATGGAATGTAATTCATAAAAATACCTGTAATATAGGTTTCAATGCAGATTACTTTATTAATCGGTGAACACATTCTGCTTAGGAAGTGATTTATAATGCGCCGTTTGTTGAAAAACGATGACAAGCAGATACATAAATTATATATTCATGTAAGATATAATCTGATAGAAGCTAAACGAAACCTGAACCAAAACAAAGGGGATTAGAGAGATTGTTGAATTTCTCTATTTGCTGTATTGTTATGCTACTTGCGATGTAGATTAGATCACGACCTGTCAAATCTTAAAGACAAAGTCAACATGGCGAGGCAAAATAACCATTATGACAAGGCAATAAGTTCCTCTCTGCACGGATCGGTATAGATAATCTTTCCATTGAAAGTAGTGCAAGCGAAACATTTGCAAATGACGCTGCATTTTTACAGCAACGGAACGTTTTTCAGCATGGTTTATATCTCGTGCCTTCAGTGGCACTACCGGTCGATCACTAACAGTCATAAAGTGAACACTGAGTTAAGTGCATTTGGGAATTGCTTGGGAAAGTAGTTTAACCCTTCCGTTGACCTGAAAGGTCAATCATGACGAAGTTAATAAGTGTTTTATCGAATGTTCTATATTTGTTAATGAGTGAATGTCATAGACGATACAGCGCAAAAGGATGCAGTCCATTCGTACTCGCAATTAAACGTTAGTTAAACAGTTCGACAATGTGACTGAGCTAACTGTATCTCCGGATATTAACGCAAAAAGATAAGGCACTCCCCTTCAGGATGAATAGTTGTGTATTATTCAATTGATGATTTAACATCGTATTCGTCGCCTTAATCTACAGAACAAAACGATAAATAGAAAGCGCATGACTCCGTACACCGTGATTAAAAATATCGACTTGAAGTTCTTCATACTGAATCATGGGCATCTGATCATAAGTCAGAAACTTCAATTGCGTGAAGTTATTGTATTGTATACGGTTTATCACTGCCGTAAGTTGTCACGAGAGTCGTAAACACTACTGTCAATTAATACGCTACGGATATCATTGCGCGTTAATTTGTCTTCAATAAGTGAGAAGCGCATGATCATTAATTTTGTCATTTATGACTTCTGTAATTTGTTCGAAGTAGTTTGGGTTAAGTTGGGCTTGGTGGATTACATCTCATAAGAGCGATAACTGTGTTTCTATGTTATAAACTAACTAAGTAGGAATACGTTTATCTTTGCAATAGTTTCTTATATCCCCTTGGATGACAAATGTGAAATGAAATGAGCCAGATACCCACATTTTGTTAGTTAATGTCGAAACAATAGACCGGAAAGCGAAGAAAATCAAATCGATGAAGAGTATGCGACATATTGTGATGGAAGTTTTATACACTAGCATCAGTTATACCAATCAGCATGAGTCAAGAGATGATGGATTCACGAACGGGTGTCTTTAGATGGCAAAGACCTTCAGGGACTGCACAAAATACACACATGGAATTATAAACACTTAATCGTAGAGAAAGTCTCATTTGTGCCTTTAGGGAGTTGTTACATTATATGCACGGTTGCAGATAAGGAATTCTGCTCCATTACATCTCATTGAAGGATATTGTCGACTTTACGGCAACAATACGCCGACGGAATCCAAATAAATCTCGAGCATAACTCGTAGGATCATGTCCTTGAAAAGGGGCGATTGTTTTCGAGCACAAACATGTAAAAATAGTTTACAAAGTTAACATAACAAATTAAACACATGCCAAATATCGAATACTCAATGCCCAAAAATGAATTCCAAACAAGTCGAAATCAGCACGGAAATCTACCTATCAAAACATACAGATAATGCTTCGATACATAAAGTATCACTTTTGATACAAACGGAAAATCTGAGATGCCACGAGGGCTTATAAAGTTTTGATCCTTACTACGTGGAAAATCACGATGCCACGCGTTCGCTTTGACGATAGCGTGCAAGAATATAGGTAAGTTTCACGGTGTTGTTGCATGATATGTTATTTGTGGATTATATATGATATTTTTATGTTGGTTTGATATAACACGACATATTTAATGACTGTCATACACCGTTGCTCATATATCTGGAATATAGATAAATTCACAAAAATCAGATATTCTAAAAGTATAATTATGCAAAACTTATTGTTCCAAAATCTTTAGAAAACTTCAATTAGTCTAAAAATACGATCATTAACCAGAAAATTCCAAGACATGGATTCTGACGGCTTTGTTACGGAAAATGGAAAATGTTGTTTATAATAAGAGCGTCTGGGTTACTTTTCCCGAGCGGATTTTTAAAAAATCAAAGAAATCTTCATTTATTAGCATTTGACAGGACTTAAAAACGAGAAAACAAATGGTTGAAAATATTCCATGCATACACTCCCCTCCATAAGTTTGGCAGCCTTTTCATCCCAATTGAACTACGTGTTAAAGCCTATCACTTTGAATTTTTATTTACTTAACCTGCGGTGAAAATACTTATGCTATTGATAGAAACGTATTTTGACCTTATTTCAAATACCTCCAAATTTCCTCATTTTTTTCCTCAATTGCAATGAGTCGAAAATTGATGATAATTTTAATGATTTTTTAAAAATCGACATTCCCATGTAAAACAATGGGAAATGGTGGGTTCGGGGCAAATTGGAAATCAGGATATCCATTCAGTAAAAGATTCAGCAAAAAAAAATTTTATAGAAAATTGAATTAGAACTTTTTTGTACACTATAAATGTTCAGTTTACTTGATGAATACCAAAATTACAGAGCTTTAAAGTCATTTTTGAAAATCATTTTTCGCCTCCTGGTTATTTCAATGGGAGAGCTTTTTTGAAAAATAATTTTGACTTTAAAGACCTATAACTTTGTTGAACCTGAAAAAACGCATCAATTTTAAAAAAATAAAGCTAGCAAATTCAATTGCCTACCCAACTTGTATTTTTTCAAGGACTCTTCTGTCATATGACCTGCGGCAATCCTACCATTTTTAATTGGTTAACATGGGAATGTCGATTTTCAAAAATTCATCATGGTGGGTTCGGGGCAAATTGGAAAGATTCAGCAAAAAAATATTTTTATATAGAAAATTGAATTGTCTAACTTTTTTGTACACTAAATGTTTAGTTTACTTGATGAATACTGAAGTTACAGAGCTCCAAAGTCATTTTTGAAAATCATTTTTCGCCTCCTGTTTTTTTCAATGGGAGAGGTTTTTTTGAAAAACAATTTTGACTTTAAAGACCTATAAGTTTGTTGAACCTGAAGAAACGCATCAATTCTTTTTAAATAAAGCTAGCAAATTCAATTGCCTACCCAACTTGTATTTTTTCAAGGACTCTTCTGTCATATGACTTGCGGCAATCCTACCATTTCTCATTGGTTAACATGGGAATGTCGATTTTCAAACATTCATCAAAATCATCAATTTTCGACCTATTGTTATTGAGGAAAAAATTGAGAAAATCAATAGTATAAGTATATTCATCGCAGGTTAAGTAAATAAAAATTCAAAAGTAAAGAGACTTTAACACGTAGTTCAACGGGGGAGCTAAGGCTGCCAAACTTATGGAGGGGAGTGTATGACCAACGATGTACTAGATTAGTTCAGTAGACGGTGCTGATAGACTTCTGTGGATTCATTGAAGAAAATTTGTAATTAAAACAACATGTGGCATGGATCCTAAGAAATATATTCGTGTTACGATTATCGTTAAAGTTACATGCAGTGTATATCAGGAATACAAATTAACCATATATTTGTTTGATTAATTCTCAATTGCTTAGAGTAAACGAGATGTATTTCATGTTGATTGACATAGTATTAAATTGTATTTTATGTTAGCGTGTGACACCATGTTATTGGTCTATTAATTTAGACTTGATGACACTCTCTGTCAATATAATCCAAGCCAAGCCCCTTCAATCTAATCGCATAATCGATGATGGATCTTTGAATTGAGAAGCAAAGACATCATGGCTGTATTCGAAGCAATCGTATACGTTGGCGTGGTCAATATCACCTTAATTCTAGCATTGACCTTTAAAGCGCCAATATGCCAAATGTTAAATCATTTTATGTGTAAAACATATATTATATTCTAACATCTAATAACAAATTACATCGACCTCAAATTATTTTATGACGTAAAGGAACAAATTGGAATCAAATTGGGTTCATAAACAAGACACATACCAAGGCTACCATTCAAAGTAATGCCATAACACTGTTGTTTTGCATTTGTACAAAATATACTTTTTAGTGGTGCTCGGCGTCTGTAACAACGTTAGGCGGTCGCCGTCTGTAACAAATGGCAGGTAGTGATATTCTGCATGTTAATGCCTTGTCTTTCGAATTATACTACTACTAGGGGGATTCAAAAGTGCTGGACATAATATGTTCCACCTTTTTAGGATAAGTCTTGGTATTTGCTTACATTGATCTCCACCAAATGTATTCAACCTTGATATACCTTATATCTTTAACATTAACTTTTTCCCGGCGTCGTTTGCATGATTTTAAGAAGTACATGAAATTAATAGATGTTATCTGTCACCATGTTTTGCTGTTTTGTGCGTTTCTGAAGCTGTATTTGAGTTTTGAGGCGGTGCTCCCTCAAAGGACTGCTAATATAAGATCACAAATGTCCGTTAAATCCTATTCTGTTCGTGATGAGAGAAACGTCCTGACCATTTAGTGATGCATGCAGTGAATCCTCAGATTCGACATTTGCTAATCGACGGCTACGCTAACCGATTACACTAACTTTGAAACTAGTGGTATAAAGCGGTGAATATAAGTATTGTTGTCTCACATTAATATTTACAGTTGAACAATGAAAATGAAATCATTTACAAAATAAAGTTATCTGAAACATACATTATTACATAAAAGTCATTGGACAATGATGTAAAATAATACTGGTTTCAACATCTGACCTAAAAACTGCAAGAAACTGACTTGTCATTATGTCAAAGGTTGAATGAATTTCAAATAGAATGCCTGTTTCAAAAATTGTTTTTTGACTTTTACCTATGTAATGGTCAAAGTGGGTGGATAAGTAGTCCTAGAAGGTCCAACTAAAGAACTATATTTTTAATACAATCTTGAGGATCTACTGTTTGCTCAAGGGAGAAACAAAAACAAATGCGGTCTACATTCAATTGATATAAATACACACGTGTGTGTGGTGAGATGATTCCTAGTAGATTAAACTGACAGTGTACACCTTGTATATTTTGCTACAGATCAACTGTGATTGAAATCGTGGAACAAATAAGGCCTTTCACATCTCTCAAAAGTTACGTTTTACATCAGTGCTTACATGGTAGGGTTAGAATCCTTTTATTCTCTAGTATATTGGTAATTTGAGGACATGCATTTAAGAACTGCGTGCACGGATGCACAATGGATGCAACAGATAATATCATAAATGAACGGTCTAACTTTGATTGATATGCAGTGTGTATGGAGATAAGAAGCCGTGGCTGAATATTGCCCATGGTCCAGGGCAACGACTGACATCGGTAATTTAGTCTTCTTTGACACTATCCTAATTGAATCACGTAGTCAAATGAATGCTGCACAACCCGAAGATCGACATGAATAATTTGATGTATGTACTTATTTACTTTTGGCATATGATGGGCAATTAGGTAATATATATAATACATAATAAATTAATATACAATATTTACATTTCAAACAAAGCGTATATTTCTTGTATATCTCGGTTGCTATTTCTAAACCAGTGATTTGGTCTGAGCTATTAATGATACTATTTAGTTAAAATAATAGATTAATTCTAAAACGCAAGATCAAGTGTGAAGTTCCCTCCTGGGTGTAAACAAATTCCCTCCTCAATCACAAATGCTTAGGTTGGCAATTTCCTCAGCATGGGTAACTGTTAAAACCATTATTTGGGCTTCACTGCTCTACTTAGATTATTTAATTCAGATTTTTTTGCATCAGAATACATTCCCAAAATCTAATTCCCTTAATACAAAAGTTAACTGTCGCCATTCTTATATTTGATATCCTCTGTGGGATGTTCATTGTTTCTGGGACTTAAGCATAGGGCTGGGGAAAAGTACAAGTAAGCTAATAGGCTATAGAAAAAGACAAGTAAAAAACAACAGAAATATGCGTTTTGAAAAAGTTGCTAGTCATGCCATTTTCTCCCTACTACATGTAGTTTCAATTTTTGCTTTTTGTTTTCTCAACTATTTTCATCTGGATGGGTATTTGATTTTACAAATCTAAAAATGAATTCTATATAGAAATGTCTGTATTTTAACATGGATAATACAGTTATATATTTAAAAGTTACATATCTATATAAAGCCCTTTGTTCAAATAAAGTTTGATGACAAACTTCAGTCTAACCCAATCCGATTGCAAGGTTTTATTCACTCCATATGAATAACTTCTCTTCCAGTTGCAGATTTTTTGATAGTCACTGATTTAAAAAACACATTTCATGAAAACTACAGATTTAGATTTTAGTAAATTGAAGTCTGCATATTGTAATACCCTAGTGGAGATATTTGATAGAATATACAAAGCATAGCAACCAAACTGTTAAAAAGAGGTTCTGGTTGTTACTTTCTGTCACTTTTTTACTGACTTAGTACTACCAGTATTTCCCCCTCTGCCTATGGTCCTTACTTGTCTCTTTTGTGGACCAACAGTTTTTTCTGTTGTAGTTCAAATATTTGTTTTCTTTGACGGTTTTGTTTCTATCATTGTTCTATTGCAATGCGATTGAAGCGGGTTGCTGGTGTGGTGCAAGTATCAGAGTGAAAAAGTTGGCAGGTTTCGAATTTTTTTGATCGTGTGTTATGGTAATTGATAGGAATGCTATGCATGCCAGGAGTCTATAATATGGGATGGAATGGTGTTAGGTAGAGCGTGAAGCAGCTGTTTGTTGATAGTCGTGATTAGAGCATCCTGAACCAACTCTGTACATGGATAGAAACTTTGTAGAAATCGTTAAAGTACAGTGAAGACCTAAAATTGATGTATCGAGAGGGTAGTGGTGAATTAGTGAATATTAAGAAAGTTTTATTTTGTCGACAATGACACGCCAAAATCTTTGCAATAGTATCGAACAAGAGAACAGACTACTAATAGTATTATTTTGTTGACAAAGACACATCAAAACTGTTTCGATTGGGGTATTCTTTAAGGTGGCATCTGAAAGGAGAACAGACTATTTTGTTGACGATGATAAATCAAAACTATTTCGATAAGGGTATTTTTCAAAATTGTATCCATAAGAGATCAGATATTTTGTTGACGATGATCGACAAACAAACAAGGGTATCTTTCAATACAAAGCCACACCAAAAACGATTTCGATGCGTGTATTCTCCAAGGTGGTATTTTCGATGCATGTATTCTCCAAGATGGTATGCATTAAGAAAACCGACTATTTTATTGACAAAGACACAAACTATTTCGATGCGTATATTCTCTAAGATGATATCCAAGAAGTGAACAGATTACTTTTGTTTAGCAATGTGCATTTATCAACGACCAATCACAATATTGCCTTGAATTTCGGAGACTGGTCGTGCAATGTATGAACCACCTTGTTACTGTAGATGTAATCTTTCGAGGCGTGCTTTCTTCATTATACTCAGATTTCATAATGTCCATCTTATCATCTAAATCTACATGTAATCTGAACCCATCTATTTGAAAAATAGTCCCAAACTTCTTTAGCAGCATGGCAAATGTAACAACAAGGAAAGGATTGTCTTTCATTTCCCTAGTCTCCCTAGCTTATTTTCCTCATCCGAAGGTGATGTCAATTAATTTGCAAAAAACACCGAGTGTTTTGTAAAACATCTAATATTGCACAACATACTGTAGTTTATATATTAATAAATTATATTAGGAAGTAAACAGGCTAGACGTTCTGTGTCACCCTGTATATCGTATACTATTTTTATCAAAAAATCACAGTGACGGACGTGACCCCCATATAAGAAGTACTACATTATACTGTATATGATTTAATGATTATTGAGAGTTGCACCACACATTAAATCATTCCCATATAGAAAATCTGCGTATTAACAATACTTCAAATGTTATGATGACTAAAGGACTCATTTGAATAGTATTCATTCAAATCATGAATTACAAATTACCCCAGTTGTGCTTACACAGTAGATTAGAGTGACATATTAAACGATAATGTCGAATCATGTAAAACTGTTAACATTACAAGGAATCCCCCAAGATATAACATAAACCTTCAAGCGATCTTTATCGGTTGTTGCCCGGAATGTGAATTCCTGTGATTTCCAAGATAGCAAATCTTCTCACGCCCTTGTGTTCTCGTCGCATGAGTAAACAGTGCCTTATCTAAACCAAGAAACATTCTAAACGTTGTATGTCTGCGGCAATAAACCCTCGTATTTCATCATAATAATAATTTAAGTGAATCCAACCAGAAAACAAATCCAATATTGTATTAAAAGAAACATTGTGGAGAATGAAATATCGCTATAAAGGCTTGCGTTATGAGCCAAACGAGTATTTAAAGGAGTACCGAACTGAGAAACTATCGAGTGTGACTATTAAAGAATATTTAGAATAATTGATCCAATCTTTTTGATGCTGTACACGCCTTTTGAATCAATCACTTGGCGCATAGTATTGAAGTTTAGGTATATGTAATGCACTCAACAACTTATCTCATAACTATGGAAAGTTTATCCAGAAACGTATGCCGTTCAATTAAGAAAATCCAATTTTGCGAGAATTCGCGGCAAAAGATCTATGTCCATGGATTGCCTCTGTCCCAGATGAATTTCTGATAAAAGTAAATTTACGCAATAAAAAAGTATATTGGACAATTTATTGTGATTGATGTATTTTTTCAATCACCTTTAGAAATATTTTATGAAGGTAAAGTGCGAATTATTTGTAACATTGAATTCTCATTGGATTTTCGTTTTCGTGCTTTGTTACTCATTATAAAAGGCGAAAAAAGTAATTTCATGAGACATTCATCCGGAACAGAAGCAACCCATTAGCAAAGTATTAATCGTTTATGTGTAAAAATTCAAAGTCGTGAATTATTGAAAACTGCGTGTTCCAATTGAATAAAATGGATTTAAATAGTCTCCCTGGATAGTAGTTACCACAAGAAAGATATAGTTGATTTGTATGCCATCTTTTGGCCCACGTCAAATTTTATCACCCATTATTGCGGTTTTATACCGAAATACGTGTTATCCAATGGTTTAGAAGATTTCTTCCAGGTTGAATAGCTCTTGTGGGGTCAATATTAAGCAAATGGCATTGTAATAATTAAGTTCTGCGAGTTTACATATCACGGGCGATATTACTTTATCATGCTCCCGGGGTTTTTTTCTACCTCATTAGTGTAAAAATATGAATGGAACCGTACCTATCTCATCCATCATCACCATGCGCTAAGCAAGTCATGCGTTGTGTACGACATCAAAGAAAGGTATACATAGCTGTACCTGCTGCTCAAACAGTACTGTAAACGAGTACAACTGAGCTGATGTGATATGATATTTACACATTCATTTATTAAGAAAATTTTCACTGCATCTCGCTTGTGGAATCTAATTAGAAAGATATACCACTATATCAGATTGGCTACAGGAATTGTTAAGTAATGATGAATTGTATTTAACTACTTTCTTGTATATGAATGTTCTGAATGAAATCTTGATTAATTTCCGTTTTATTGTGGTCACTCTGATCGCTCAAAGTAGTTCAGTCTTTGCGTTTTTGGATGCGCATATTTCTCCTGGCTTATATTTGCCAAATTGAATCGAATGACAGAGCCACTGGTACTCACCTAGTTACGCTGACGATACAAGATGGGAGAACTTCCGGGCTTCGTTTTCGTTAAGATATTTTTATTTCTTGATTTTAAATCACTTATAAGTCAAGTAACAAAAGCGAGGGACTAAATGTGTGAATTTTGTCTTCGTTAATATACCAAACATAGAACCGCCTGCATATTCTCAAACTATACTATCTTCCTCAACTTTGAGCCAAATTATTGTCCACAACTTGACTTACAAGTGGTGTAAAATCGAGAAATAAAAATATCTTACCGAAAACGAATCCCGGAAGTTCTTCCATCTTGTTACGTTGACGTATCGTCAGCGTAACCAGGTGAGTACCAGTGAGAGCACTAGAGTTGTACGGTTAATACAGACCAATGATGCCCAAAATAAGAAGACTATGTTTCATTCTTTCAACTTGAGAGAATTTATCAATACCATGTCAAGCTGTTTGCTCTTGATGCAAATATATATTTGAACTTTTGGAATTATTCACCAAGTGGTAGTTTAAGAGCGGTAAAACATGATGTATGTAAGTTATTTAGTTTATTACACTTAGTGATTTTTGTTATCATTATGTCACCACCACAAAGTGGTGACATATTGTAGTGGTCTCCGTTAGCGATCGGCGGTCGGAGACTGTAACAAATTCCTACAACTTCCAATAATTTAACAAATACTGTATAGACTGACAATAGTTTTCAAAATCATCTTCATGTTTTCAGAAGTTCAAATCTGACTTTATATTTAACATTTGACCTTCAGTGACTTTTTCAAGGTCGAAAAGGTCTTTTTCAACTTGCTTCAAATTGACCAATTTGTTTTTTCACAATTATCTTTAAGTTATCGGAAGTTCAAATCTGACTTAACATTTGAGATTTGACCTTCTTTTATCCCAGGCTTTACTACTCTAACGCTTTTGAAATGCATGCATGTGTATCACTTGGTAACAATTTCTCTTTTATCTATCCCCAAATGTGGTTATGTTAATTTAAACTTAGGATCAGAGAAGTAAATCTGCCCTTCAGACAATGTTTGATAGCTCTGCCTTAGTATTAGTTATAGAAACAAGAGTTCTGGGGCACTTTAACATGGAGTCCAATGGGGAGGTATACGAATTTTCGTAGCCTCCCTGTGCACGAGTCTTTTAACATGGAGTCCAATGGAGAGGCACATCTGTTAGCCTCCCTGAGCTCGGGAGGCACAAACCGACCCCCCCCCCCCAGTCTTTTAACAATCTTTTCCCGAAGTGCTTATTTCGAGGTTTTGCTTTGGCAACGCTTAGTAAAAAATCTAAGTGATTGACCTCCCTTCATTTGATATTTTTGTTTTCTTGGAGCGTTTTAAATGATATAAAAATTTAAGAAAAATATATATCTAGAAATATTTAATAAATGTGAGTGACATATACAATAAGCACATGTTTTCTTATTCACCATAAGTGTAACTGTTTAATTGCGACATTTCAGAGAAAAATGATATGCAGGAAAATTGACCCCCGAAGATGCCTGTATTAATTGAAATTTTGCTGTGTTTTAATGGCCTGCAAAATGGTTGGGGTATGGGATTGGTATACCTTTTGGGCTTATTCCAGTTGCCATTTTAATCAAATAAATGGTGACATATATCACCTTTAAGGTTGAAATGTCGCCACGGTGGTACCAAACTACTATACAAAAGGAAAAATAAGTGGCAAAATAATGGTTTGCAAATTCACCACTTGCCACAATCAACCTCACTGTTAACAAATCGACCGAGGTCTGTTTTCCACCAAACTTGGTCCAACTACCACTCGGTAGGTATTCAAATCAAATTACCAAAGCCTTATAGTTAGCGTGGCAACCGTGAAATTATGAGTAAAACGAGGGCAAAAACAACCAAACTTATCATAATGGCACTAATTTTATAAAGTATTTCGAGACATGCAAATTTCTTTAACTTCATTATCGTCTAGAACACTCCTGGACAACAAAAATGTTAAAAATTAGGGGTAGCCAGGGTTTCATTTTATCGACAAAATCGTATTTCGCGGCAAACTGTTTCAACCACACACGTCATGTCACGTGACGTAAGATTTCTCTTCTGAAAATGAAATCAGTTTTGCCGCGAAAATAGACGCGCACTGACTTGTCAAATCAAAGAAAAATAAAAAAGTGAAAAAAAAATCCAAAAATACCCGATATCATGATAAAATGAACTTTTGGAATTGTTGATGGTTCACCATCGTAAAGGGTCGCCTTCATGCGGTAAGATGGCATAGATATATCTTAATCGAGTAAAATGGTTTGAGTACAGCTTTAAGGAATTCCGAGACACCAAATCATTAGGGACTCCGAGACACAGAATCATTAGAATCAATGTCTACAAATCATACGCCAAATGATGATCATCGTGATTGGAGATTTTAAAAATTATTCACCAGTTTGAGATTACAATCCATAGTTTGTATGTGTTAAATGCCTTATGGGTTTAACATCTATCATAGTAATTTCCGATCATCATGCTTTTACATTTTTTCATTGTTCTACTCATCTCACTAGAATGTCATTGTTATTAGTAGGCTAGGTAGTCTTATTCATATCTAAAACAACATACTATTAACTTGTCACCACCAAAAAGTGATGACATATTGTATTGGTCTCCGTTTTTTGACGGCGGTTGGCGATCAGCGTCTGTAACAAATTCTTACAACTTACAATAACTTATAGACTGGCCTAAATTTTTTTCAAAATCAGCAACGAGTTATCAGAAGTCCAAATCTGACTTTAGATTTGAGATTTGACCTTCCATGACCTTCTCAAGGTCAAAAAGGTCTCTTTTCAACTTGCTTCAAATTGACCGTTTTTTCACGACCACCTACAAGTTGTCAGAAGTTCAAATCTGACTTTAGATTTGAGGTTTGACCTTCAATGACCGACTTCTTCTTCTTCATATTGTTACCACCAAATGACCAAAACGTGGTGATATATTGTTATGGTCTCCTTTTTTGACGGCTGTTGGCGATCGGCGTCTGTAACAAATTCTTACAACTTCCAATAACTTAACGAATACTGTTTAGACTGACTTGAATTTTTTCAAAATCATCTACAAGTTATCAGAAGTTCAAATTTGACTTTGGATTTGAGATTTGACCTTCAATGACCTTTTCAAGGTCAAAAAAGGTCTCCGTTTTTTTGACGGCGGTTGGCGATCGGTGTCTGTAACAAATTCTTACAACTTCCAATAACTTAACAAATACCGTTTAGACCGACTTCAATTTTTTTCAAATCCATCAACAAGTTCTCAGGAGTTCAAATCTGACTTTAGATTTGACCTGCAATGACCTTCTCAAGGTCAAAAAAGGTCAAAAGGGTATTTTTCAACTTACTTCAAATTGGCTTACTTCAAATTGATTTTTTTTCAAAATCATCAAAAAGTTATCAGAAGTTCAAATATGACTTTAGATTTGAGATTTGACCTTCAATGACCTTCTCAAGGTCAAAAAAGGTCAAAATAGTCCTTTCAACTTGCTTCAAATTGACCATTTTTTCAAAATCCTCTATAAGTTATCAGAAGTTCAAATCTGACTTTATAGTTGGGATTTGACCTTCAATGACCTTCTCAAGGTAAAAAAGGTATAAATTGATCAATTTTTTCAACACCATCTACAAGTTGTAAGAAGTTCAAATCTGACTTTAGATTTAACCTTCAATGACCTTCTCAAGGTCAAAAAAGGTCAAAAAGGTATTTTTCAACTTGCTTCAAATTGACCAATCTTTTTTCAAAATCATCTACAAGTTATCAGAAGTTCAAATCTGACTTTAAATTTGACCTTCAATGACCTTCTCAACCTTCAATGACATCCTCAAGGTCAAAAAGGTATTTTTCATCTTGCTTCAAATTGACCATCATCTACAAGTTCTCAGAAGTTCAAAGTTTAGATTTGAGATTTCACCTCCTATGACCTTAGGGTCAAAATAGATCTTTTTTCAACTTGCTTCAAGCTTATTTTTCAAAATCATCTCCAAGTTCTCAGAAATTCAAATCTGACTTTCAAAGATTGAACCCATTATATTGTGAGCAACAAGGTAGTGACATTTTGTCATGTTCATGCCTTGTTTGACTTTGTGATACGCGTTGCCCTACATTTACCTATCGTAATCAAGTAACGTAAGATGTTTGGGAAAAGGAAAAAAGCAAGGATAAATGAGACAAGGTAATATTTCACGGTGAGTTCAAGAGACATGAGCGTGCGATTATTCATTTATCAACGTTTTTATTTTTTCTTAAAAATCAGTATTAAAGTGTTTATTACCAATGGCTAATGAAAGGGAAAGATGAAGTAAACGGTGCCAATTTTAATTAATTTGATTTCAAATTTCCAATGGTTAACGTCCAAATTGTTCAGCAACCATTGGCGGATCTGGAGGGAGGGCATCCTATTGATTTTCAAATCCGCCCCTGTAAACTGCATTTGATGCGGTTGATTTTTCATATCTAATGCCAAAGATATGAAACATCGATACTAGATCTTTAATAAGCAGCTATTGTTAGTTGACGTTTTTAATATTGACCGTTGGCCGTTACCGTTAGCAAACACTTGTCAAACACTCTACAGCGACCAGTAATGGTAGATGCATATCATGCTTAAAGCGTCGCAGAAGAAGTATACAGGGTGTTCCATATGTTTCAGGAATGATGCTGTATTTTATTGGTTTTCTTTTCAATCTAGCTGATATTTTGACAAAATGTGTCCAAATATGTTGTGAATAAGTTGAAAAAGTTTCATATCATGAAACTCAGTAGACTGAATAATATGGTTGCTGTTGTGACCTAGGGGTAGGGTAGGTGGAGCAGGTGAAACAACGCGCAAAACCTGACATTTTTGTAAAAAATAGTAGTTTTTGAATAAAGAGTTCAAAGTATTAATTTGTCATAGTCGCATCAAACTTGTTGGAAATTTAAAAGAATAAAGGTGGATGCCTGGAAATTAAAAATGTTATCACACCCTTTATTAGCCATCATCATTATTTCAGCATCTATCCCTTCTGCATTAGTTAGCGCTCTCACTGTTCTCGGATGTCCACATTTTGGATAATCGGTCTCAGTTTCCCTTCCAGATTTGGACCGCTTGTACCACTCATACACTCTAGAGGTTACCATCATTGAGTCCCCATGTGCATTTCGTCAGGAGTTTAATTGTGTCTGCTGCAGAAAACTGTTATTCACACATGTCATGTCTTGTCACAGATTGTTGTGTGTTGCCTAAGTCGAAGGTTTTCCTTTGCTAATGACCTTTTCACTTTTCAAGATGGCTGCTCGTCCAAAATGACCGGGGTTTATTCTCCTTTGTGACTCATGACATGACATGTGTTTAAATTGTGATGTGGTCAAGGGTGATGAAATTCTTTTACTTTCTTGGAATCCACCTTCATTTTTGTTTAATTACTGACAAGTTTGATACAACTCTGACAACCTAATACTTAGTCACACTTCCTATAAAAAAACTACTTTTACAAATATTTCATATATTTTGCGCGTTGTTACACCTGCTCCACCTACCCTACCCCTAGGTTACTATAGCAACCATATAATTAAGACGACTGAACATCAAGATATGAATCTTTCCCAACTTCATCAAAACATGTTTAGACACATTGTATCAAAAATTCAGATAGATTGAATAGAAAACCAATAAAACACAGCATCATTCCTGAAACATATGGAACACCCTGTATAATATAGAACATTTTTTCACTTATACTTTTGCCATAATTCAAGTTATACTACGGCAGACTTGGAATATTAACGATGGTGTGGATTGATTTGCTGTCCAATAAATATTTCTACTTCACATTGAGAAGCAATGAATTTTATCGGTATACTTTTTGTATTCTATAAAACACAAGTGACGTAACAACACCACCCCTTTAAGAAAACAATTGATGATTGTGTAAATTTTCCATAGGTATTATAGCACTTCACAGTCATTACTGAATCGTTTGAATGTAATCTACGCTGTTGCCGCAATAGTATTTTCCTTTCTATTGTCCCATTTGATTTTTTGCGCTAATCGCATCTCTCACATTGGAATTAATGAGCGCCTGAGCGAAATCCCATCTCTGCTGTAGATCATTTACATTCCTCTTCTATAGGCTCTTCCCAGTCTTTAGGAAATGCTAGGTCGCTTCATCAAACTTAGATTTGAATATATGTGTCATCCAACCTCTTCTCAGGGAGAAATTATTTGAAAATAGGTACGTTTATACGTAGCTGGGAGAAATCAATTCCAACTGATTTACATACTCGATGATCATCCCTGCATCTTGGCGATCTATTATATATAGGAGTCCCGTTGTGAGTCATTAGGACCTAATGGCTATTGCCCAGAGGCTTGTTTTTCCAGATAGATTGAAAAAATACAACAAATCTATGCAATATGCGCAAAGATCTTCGTTAGGTTGAGCCTATATTTCATCTGTAAACCATTGAACTAAACGTGATTGAGTGTGAACGCTGCAGAGTTATGATTGACTGATGATGTATTAATTTGAGGCTGTCATTTCCGCACAGGATGAATTACATTTGGGAATTTTCTTGAATAAATCCAGTCAAAAACTTGCAGGATGTCTTTATTATTGAGGAAGAGACAGAAAATTGGTCAATAGATTTGAGCTAAACTGAGTCGTTTATATTGCGCTTAAAGAAGCCTATGTAAATATGTACATGTTGAAATACTAGAGCTGTCTGCAAGGTGAAGATGGGCAACCTTTCTCGGATTTATCTCAGAGCAAAACGTGATACATGTGGCGATTATTCGTATCTCACTCAGAGAAATCTACCTCTGATAGCTAAATATGTAACATAATTCAGATGTTCAAATTGTGAAATAATCTCTCTATACATATATTTATCCTCAGAACTATGGCCTCTGAATAGTTATGGGAGAAATTTTGATTTAGGAGCCTTACTGGATAATGGAAATGCTATTAGAGGGTAGATTAACGCATAATTAAAATAATCATGATCTTCGCACAGATATACACCTCAAACATCATGAAAAACAAATAAATCGAGAATCGTAAATGACGAAAGAGGTTAAGTTGTCTGGGGCAAACAGAACCATTATCAAACTAGAATGTCGACCATATTGGATTTAATTCTCCCCACCCTATAATGACAATGTGTTTGTGGCTAAACGGGATATAATCGCTGCCCCATGTTTATACAGATCATGTTACTATTGCGTCGATTGAGTAGCTTAAAGGCAAGAATTGTCATCGCACAAGCAGAAGATGTGGATTCAGATGAATTCACCCCCGAGGAGTTACTTGGTTTGCCGGATTACACTCCAGCGTTGGATCATTTGGAAGCGTTCTGTAAACCTAGGTCACTACAAAATAATTCCAATGATACGAAAAAGGACAAATCGTTCATTACAAAAAATGAAAAGGTGTACGTGGAAGAGAAGGTCGAAGAGAAAGTGCTTAGATGGGCCGCGAAAAGCCCAGAGAAGGAGTAAGTATCTTTGGTTTCCTGTAATTACTGTCCTTTTGTGCCATTCACTTTTAATGTCCCGATCAAATGAACATTCAAGGTTGAGGCTAATGTTGAAAAATCTATTCGTTTGAATAGCGCCATTACTATTTCCCATTACATTAACAAACACAATTGGTGATGCAAAAAGTGACTCAGATTCGGAATGTCCATGAGAAATACATTAAGAGAAAACACTTCATGGATGTTTGCGCACGAGACAGTGCAAATAGTTCGCTTTGCATTTGCTTACTAGGACTTTTACTATAGATACAATGGACAATTTATAAACATGCAATTGCAAGTTGATTCGAGGATTCTTACAGTATATACCCGTGTGGAGTTTTTGAGAAAATCATATTCTCAAATCACAATGCACGACCGTTTTAAAAAGACCAGATTTGTCAAGGGACATTTTTCTGTCGTTAAACAAGTTTGACCGCTCCCCTGGGTATTTGAAACTATTGTTTTATTATTGGAAAACGCTCTCAAACACTATAGTTTATTTTGCAAAGCATGTTAAATGGTGGTATCTTTATTTGTATTTACGAATGGCATACATCTTCGAAACTCACTTCGTAAGTGGCTATCAATACTGTTTCTACATAATCTGAAAATCCACCAATGTTTGTATAAATGAAACATAGACGAAGTTGGGAATTAGAACCGGGACAATCGTGCTGCATAGAAAATGTGTAAATCTGTTTCATTGCATTTGATATCACGCTTCATTTAAATCATTTCTTTCGACCTCAGTAGAAGATAATAAATATAATTGCATACGGTCTCATACACTAAAAGACCGTTGATTCGAAGGTAATCCAGATCTAAATTGAATTTTAGTTCTTTAACAGAACATTTATTGATAACTGCGATATTGTGATTCTTTACATTGCTATTGCCATCCTTGGTTGAAGGTGACTTCTAGGAATAACGCTGAATACGTTTATAAATTGGTTCGCTATATGATACTTCCGTCTTACATATCGTTATTCTCTCTCGGCTCGTCGTCATTCAGTATGTTATTCGCATCATTCTTTTCATTGTACTCTTCCCACGCTTGAAATAACTTCACATAGGAACAACTTATTGATGTTTTGTATTATTATACATACATACATAGAATAATATAATGCTCCTGTCTCCATATCAAGAAATGTTCAACTTACCAGTCCACCCACATGCAATCAATGGCTCATTGGCAGATCAAAGGTTACCGCTATCGCTTGGCCCCGGGTTTGATTCCCGGTTCAGGCAAAGTTTGTGAGTTTTGTAATTCTGGGTGTTTGACTGAGTGGTCCACACGTCGTCTAACAACTTTGGCTGTGGTGTGTTCGTGTATGTCTGTGTAACGGTGCACAGTTAACAGTACTCCTCCAAAGAGGAATCTCTGGCTCTGTCATCGAGTGTAAAATACCATATAAATACGGAATGGGGGATTGCTCACCAAAATATGGCGATAACCAAGATACAATACAAAACCAGGTCTCATATTTCAAAGTATATAAGAACTATGGAAATGTTATAGTCATTGAAGTTTTCAATGAGGTAATTGGGTTTGTCTGGCTACGATACATGCCCATGTCAAGTATTTGATAAAACGTTTTAAAACCACATACTAGAGAGACATTTGCCAAAAATAAATTTCAGTGCTATCTTAACTTAGGTACAAGTCACTCATGAATGCGCTTTGATCGAAAGTAGCAACCCTGGATCTGACTGAGTGCACCCTTCTGAAGAAACCTTCATTCAGATGATCATCTAATACACACATCGTGTGTGAAGCTCGTAGGAGTTTTTCACCCTGTGAAGCAACTCTTACATCATTCACATCCTCAATCACCGTGTTGCCCATTGCGTGTAAGACAGAGTTAATTTCTTGTTCAGAAGGAGTATGGAATGTGCAATGCTCACAGTCGGTGGCTATGCCCACCTATGAATCTTGAATTTTCTATCGCTTGCATCACACTGCTTGGATTTACATGTAAAATTGATTTTATTTGATTTTGTTGGATTTTCCAACTACCCAAACGAGGATTGTGTAAGATTAAGAAGCCCCGAATAAGTAGTAAAGACATCATGATTATAGAGACGGTAGTGAGGACAATTCACTTGCCTATACCTACACATTAGTCAAATTTTGATTCATTTATATAATTCCACCAGATTACACTTAGAAACCCAATGGTTATTCCAATAAGCATTATTATTATGCGAAAATCTCTATCTGAGTAGACAAAGCCAGTCCTTGTATTATTGCATTGTTGGCCAGAACTCTAATTTTCAGATCTAGCAACTACAGGGTATCTATTAAATATGTTTTTCTCCTTAACTGTTAACATCCACATAATTTTTTGTCAGCATGATATCTGAATTGTTCTTAAGTACATTAAAACTGGGCTTCATGGAGCAACTGTTCAAGAATTTTAAGATGACAGCTCAACTAGATACACCTTTATGCACAAAAGTTTATACTCATGAAATTAAGGGGGTTGGATATTTATTTTACACCCTGTAGATGAATATATTATTTTGTTATTGCAGTCACAACATTCTAGTACTCATCTTTCTATTGTGTCAATTGCATTTAATACTCAGATATCATGACACTTTTAGCGCTAATCCTTCCGGGTTTATTTCAATGAAATAATTAAGGAATAAATAATGATAGGCCATTCAATATGGTGAAATTCAGCACGAGTTGGACAGAATGTTGTACAAAGCACGAACCGAAGGTGAGTGCATTTGTACTAACATTCTGTCCAACGAGTGCTGAATTTCACCATATTGAATGGCCTATCATTATTTATTCCGATTCAAACATAAAAATTAGTAAAAGCCGTGTCTGTGAAGGAAGAATACGCATGCTGTCAAGATTCTGAAGTCGGCCGGAAAAATTTTAGAATTTGTTTGGGCTGTTTTATTTTACTCCCCGTTTTAGATTATTATATTATATAGTCAGCCATAGTTAAATAGTTACAGTAGTTACGGAGGGAGTAAAAAAGAACAGCTATCCCCGGACAGAGCCCCAGATGCCGGGCCCAGATGTGCAGCTGAGATGTGACGTCACTCAAAACAATGCAAATTGCAGATTGAATAGAGCATGGTCGTGCATCTATGGAGAATTAGAGAACGTTCTATATTGGCTATGCTGCATTCTGATTGGTTGAGAAATTCGAATAGAGCACGGTCATGTTTGAATCTTGTTTCTTATCATATAAACATGTATCATGTCGCCCTTTGCCATTTAATGTCCACTTTATGGTATAGTCGGTGTATGGCGGTGGTCTGAGCTAATCTGATTGAAGAAGTTTAAATACATTTTCATACATTCTTTTGCGAAAAGCAAAATAAATTCCAAATCACTCATTCTTATAACTTTTAGCAGTTGCATCATATACATTAGTTATCTCAATACATTACATAAAACGCTCTATGAGAATTGTGAAACTGAGAAATCAATTTTAAGGCATTTGTAACTTCAATAATACTATCTATCTGTCATTTGTGACTTTTTATACCCTTTGCATTCGTTCGACTTCACTTCTTAAAAGAGAGCTCCGTCTTCACTCTTTCAAACTAAAATAAACCTGTGAACTCACCGCGCCAATCAGTGCTCGTCGGCCAAATTTGACCGACGTTCTATATATGGTCATTCCTTCTGACGTCATCGTTAAGCCCGGAATTGACCAATGACAATTCAGAATTTATTTTGGCGCGTGTTTCTTCAAGCTCGCTGATTGGTGGAAGAAAGGTCAGCGCGTAGGTCAGAAGTGATTTATTACCCGAACTGTCATCGGCACCCGTCGTGGGGGCGGGGCTACTAAACTGTAATATGGTTTCTACTAGGCAGAGTGTAGTTTAACTAGACTCTGCATGCAGGGTAGACTTTTTACATTGTTTTTATCATAAATTTGTGTAAATACACTAAAAAATCATGAATTTTAAGATTTTACAAAACAGTTTGTTTTATCGTAACATTGAAAGCTGAGCTGTGTCCATTTTGCTATGTATTTTCAATGGACACAAATTTCTCTATTCATTTTTTCAAATCTCAGTTTAAAAATGTAATATAATAATTCCTAGTCACATGGTGTAATTCAAACAATTTGATTGGTTAAAATGGTACAAATAGGACAAAGTTAAATTGTATTTTTGATGGAGTTAGGACAATTTGACACTGAAAGGCAGGCTATTGAGAGGAGATAACGGTAAGGGAATATCACAGGAAGGAAGAGGATGATTTAAATAGTGGAAATCTGTGAAAATCCCAATGGCACTTGGGACATTATTATTCTCATACGACGACTAGACTAATCTATTCTTAATTTTTGGTAGATGAACCCGAGTTTGTGTTATAAAATCTTAGCTGATATGAATAATCTAAAAAAACTTGATCAAATTCGGGATCTCCTGGACACCAAAAATCATCTCACTAAAAGAAGGAATGGAATTAGTTTACACGATTACGTTAATGTGTCAGAACATATGACAATCACTAAATATACTCTCAAAAATGAGATATGATTATTTTTTTTATATGTATCAGGTAATTTATTTATTTCATAAATCTTATTTTACATCAGAAAGAAGATGAGATATGATCTATAGCTTTGATATCGTTGCTCTACTCGGAGATTTTGCATGAAGAGAACATTGAATACCATCCATTTAACGATTTGAATACGAAACGTATCAACATCGGTCAGCGAAACACCATGTTGTTAAGGCAGGTAGTCGGGTCTCATTTCCACCAGCCAAAACATTTAGGTGATCACTGTTCCCAGGTTGGTGTCTTTTTATAGTGGAAATGGCTTCACAGTCATTATTCCAAGTGAATATTCCGATTTGCTTTTATATCACATAAGAGAGATTTCAAATGACATCTAGGGCCATTATATCATAAACGTATGAGGAACCAGTTTTATCTTGCGTTCCATTGAATCCCCTCTTGAAAGGTGTCACTGCACGTGATTGAAACCAAGCAATGGAGAGTTTGTTGTCAGTTTTCCCATTGTAATGGGCGGCTCATCAATTACTGATACTATTTCTCAGTAAGTAATTACAAAATTCAAAAATGATTTTCAACCTTATAGGACTTATTCTTTAAATTATATGAAGAGGGAAAGGGCGTTGGCGTTATTCCCGCTTAATTTTGAAACAATATCGTTTCGCGAGCTATACCCTCCGTTAAATCTTACCATACCATCCACTACCCCGAAATTCACCCTGTAAATGATTCATCGCAAATGAGAAAATATAACAATTTAATGTAACAAGGCATTAACATGACAAAATGTCAACACCTTGTTGCTCATAATATTATGTCTTCAATCTTAAGTAAGATTTGAAATTTTGAGAATTTGTAGATGATTTTGAAAAAAGAAATTGGTCAATTTAAAGTAAGTTGAAAAAAGACCTTTTTGACCCTGAGAAGGTCATTGAAGGTGAAATCTCAAATTTAAGTCTGATTTGAACTTGTAGATGATTTTGAAAAATGGTCAATTTGAGGAAAGATGGAAAAGGACCTTTTTGACATTTAGAAGGTCATTGAAGGTCAAATCTTTTTGACCTTGAGAATGAAATTAGAGATCAAAGCTTAAGCCAGATTTGAACTTGTGAGAATTTGTAGATGATTTTCAAAAAAGAAATTGGTCAATTTGAGGCAAGTTGAAAACAGACCCTTTTGACCTTTTTTGACCTTTTAAAGGTTGTCGAAGGTCAAATCTCAAATCTAAAGTCAAATTTTAACTTCTTATAACTTGCAGATGATTTTGAAATAAATCAATTTGGTCAATTTGAAGCAAGTTGAAAAAAGCCATTTTTACCTTTTTAACCCTTTTCTGACCTTGAAAATGTCATTGAAGGTCAAATCTTCAATATAAAGTCAGATTTGAACTTCTGAAAACTTGTAGATAATTTTGAAAAAATTGAAGTCAGTCTAAACAGTATTTGTTAAGTTATTGGAAGTTTTAAGAATTTGTCACCACTTTTTGGCGGTGATATATAATAAAAATGATAGAGATTTATATTTCCAGCTTTTCATACGTCGGTAGACTGGTAAAGATTGGATGTCAGAAGAATTACAATTAAAATAATGAACATTGCCTGTGGTCAGACTAAAATACTATTGACCAAATTGATATGAAATGTCAAGCGCGCTGTTTAAACCGTTTAAAGAGCATTTCATCTTTCTGATTTGGAATACTTGGTAATGATTGATCGTTACATATCGCTGTAGGGAGATATGTCATTTAAAAGAAATCGTTGCCATATTTCGTTACCATTCTGTCACCACTGAGTATTCATAATACAAAGTATTACCGAACGTTAAGTTTCCATTGAATCTTGTCGTTCATCCGAGACTTGGATGTTAGAAAAACACGTTATAAGGTCGTATAGAATACCAGGCTAAGTAATTTAATAGGCTAGTATTTGTACAACATCAATAAAAAATCACTAAGGTTTAACCGATCGATAGGCTTGATTTCCATAAGAATTAATAACATCGTAAAGTTAATCTCTTTGTAAGAATTGTTTAGAGATGGGGATACAAAAAACGTGTCCATCATGTGTTTCACTTTTCATATATCTTTGATTGTTTAACTGAGACAGGTACTTATCGTCATGTATACCGTTGGTCATATATGGTTCACTGGACCAAACAAGAGTCACTTTGAAATCTATTTTAAAAAACTTTTATCCATTGACTTGACCTGTTTGGAAACGATTTCCGCATTTACTCGAGTCTCTTGCCGACAAACGCGGCTAGGGGTCGCCACATTTGGCCCCACCGTGTATTCTAGAGAAGCTCTTATTCGCGGTGATTGGGCAATTAAAATTTTATTCAAAAATATTTGTGAGAATTGCAGTTTCATCTAAACTGAATAGAGCAATGTTGCATGTGAGATATTGTGTTATTTCGTCGGGGGGATTAATATCAACGGACCAGCTATATTCAAAAACATCTAAAATTGTTGAACTTTATTTCGCAGAGCGATCTTCATATAATGGTGTCATATAAAGGTCGAAACTTGGTTGAGAGAGATAAAATAGAGCATATTTATAAATTTAAGTGAAACTATGCTCAAAAAGCAGACTAGCAAAAATGAATTCGACAATTTTGTATCTGAACCTTCACTAAATACAGAAACGCTCGTGATTTATGGTTATCACGAAGTTAGCGAAAATGACATGATCAAATTAGTTGAGATGGTTAAAAAGAGCTCGTTTAATGCAAACTAACATTGGCAACCATGAAATTGTTGCATAAACACATTTTCTGCATAAAACTTTGACTTTATCTTTTTGCTCTATTTGTCAATTATTAAGACATACATGTACATTAAGCTAGATACTCGTATAATATAAATGATAAAATCCTATATTTTGGATGTATATTTCAAATTCAATGAAATTAATAAAACTCTCATCAGTTTTATTACTTCAAGTTGACCATTGAGGAAATACAGTACTATAAATATACAATGACGCGAGTACTGCAGGTGCTAAGTACTATGCAGGTCGAAACACCTCATGTTACATACCAAAATAATTTTATGGACTTTTAGGATATATGTATTCATAAGTGACATATTTAAAGCCTCTGTCACGTTTGTTCTACGGCGGTTGTACGGCGACTACATCGTACTGCTTATCCCTATATTTTAGGCTATTTCTCTCGAATTTTGAACGCTACGGCTGCCGTACGGTTGTGACTGTGACTGTGACTGAGGACTTAATGCTGAATTTCACGCTTTTCCCGAATTCTTGCAAGGCGCCAGATGAATTTTAATAAAATTCAGATATAACTAAACACGTTGATAAAATATGGTTTTCAATATACAGAAGACTGGTGTAGGGCTCTTATAACATCATGCACCGGTGAGTAAGATAATGAAAAATGTGAAAAATTAAAAATTTTAGCTAAAATGATAGAAATTAAACAATGATTTAATTACATTTTCAATAGCTGCCTTTGTCGGTAATGCACGACATGACTTGTTGAGGGATTTAAACTCAACCCTCAATGAACTGTTGACAATTTTATGCACGATGGTCTTGCATAAAACTTTGAATGAGGGAGGCAAGTATCAACATTCAAGTACACACCATAGCCTTTGTAAGAGCCATGGACCATTCAGTCAAACACCCTGAAGTACTTAACACATCAAGCGTTTGAACCGGGGATCGAATCCATGACCTGTGCGTAATTGGTACAGAAAAAATCATTTCGGAAAAGGCGAATGACCTGTTCCATCAACGCTACAATGTGATAGTATTAAGGCAATAATTGATATCGAATGACGTTCATATTGATAAATCCGAGTCACGACACACAACGTAACTTATTTATTGACATGTTATGGGGATAATCAACTACATATACTAATCAAATACATATACTTATCAAATACATATAGTAATCAATGATGCCAGATAGATGGCATGGTGGAGCATCACAGTTTCAATATATTACGTACTTTCTGCGTCCTCAACTTTTAGTTTTTAGATATTATACATGAGATCCAAAGGATTATGAAACATTGGCTAGTTAATTTGATTTCGTCCAATTTTTCAGCACTTCTATGACAGATTCAGATTTCAGACTCCCTAAATGAATTCAAGAACGACAAAAACCAGTTGATATATAAGACAATCAATGATTCATTTCAGAATTCTATCCACGATTAGTTTTTGAACCATATCTGTGATATCAGCTGAAGTCGAATGGCGGTGTTCCCCATTGATTTATACTACCTTCCTTTTATCAAAGTTGCAATATATTTAACGAAGTGCCTTTCGGGAAACAAACAATGGCCCATTGCGAAACGTTCGGAAAGTATGGACTAGCTAGAACTGATCCGAGGGGAAATCGATGACTTTAGCTATATATCAATCGGTTATCTTGCTTCGGCAGTAAGCTAGTCTGTAAAACGTGTCATTACACAACTTTGGAGGTAACAGAATCCAGTTGTTGTTATCCCGCAAGTAAAATGTACTTACTGGCAACATTATTTTAAAATTAGATCGAAGTATTGTTGTTCATCCCGTTCTTACCTTTAAACCTAAAGATTAAGTTGGATCCTTTGTTAGAAAATACGTCGATTTCTCTTGAACAAATTTAGAATGTTTCAAGTAATTTAAAGATCGTTATTACTCATTACACCAAACCCGCATTCTAAATGTATTTGTGAGTATGCGCGTCTGAAAATGATGGTACCTACTGTATGTAATTATACCATTACCATGAATTATTTACATGAATAAATTGAAAAATGTAAGCTTTCTACTAAATTAAGTGTACCTTGTCATTATTTTGGGTAGGGGATTTATCTATGACGTTGGATTTCCACAAAGGTGAGCCCGGGTAAAAGTAACATTACTTACACTGTACTTTAGTAATTACTGATTTCAATTTTAAGCAAATACTGTCCGAGGAAAAAAGTTGATAAGCGCTCAAATAAGGACTTTTTTCAGAACTCCTTAACTATATTGGATAACATACAGTATAACCGTATACAAGATGTATTTTAAATCCCAGTATTCACGGGGTCCAACTATTCACGTAGACAACCGTTAATTTGAATTTTAAACCTACCTTTGAAAATCAAGGATTGTGAGTCTCATACTGCACCGTTTTTCTTCAAACTTGTTCAAAATCTGCCGGTATACCAAGAGAAAAGGCATTTTTGTTTTGCTTTTAATGGCACTAGTTTGAAGAAAAACGGTCATTTGGTTTCTGTAACAAATTGTTACATTCTCTGCAACCTAGTGATATTGGATTGAAATATGCTGTACTTTCGTTAATACCTTGCTAATGACTACATTCGAATGTCCTTTATGAGCGTCTAGTACTTCACTGTTCCATTTCAAATAATATACATGTATATAGAGATAATTGAAAAGATGTCAATTCTTGATTCACTTTGTTCATTGACCCATGGAACTCTAAAATAGCATCCTGTGTAGATTGTTATTTGAAGATAAATAATTAGATCCAATATTTCTTGATTAATAGGTTTAGATGTGTCTAAATCAGAAGTAGGGAAAGATATAGGATACACGCAAGTTATCAATCAATTTGTGCTACACTTCATTGGCGTTACCTATCAATCCATGAATTGAATTCTCTAGGGAGAGCAAAGGTATTTCACAGTCCATGACCATGCTCTGTACCATAGATTAGCTACTATAACATTGCTACGTGAAACAGTTATTGGGATTGTAAAATATGACTGATTCAACATAGATTGATTTAATTGAATTACGGTATAATGGGCTGGACTTGAAGAGATACGCTTCAATATATCGTTGGCCAGCAGTGGATTATTTCTTCTAAAGTGGCAATATTTTTCGGACATAACGTGTTTAAAAGTCATTTTGGAAAAGATTTAGCATGTTGTGAGGCAGTAAACTCTTATCAAGACTCTTGCTGGAGCATGTGCTTCATCAATGGACGAACTAAACAATAGATGAAAAATCGTTTAAATCAAGGAAGAAATTACCAAGTTCATGATCGACAAGAAGTGGAGGATATTGCTTTATCATCAAAAATCGGAATTGGATTATTCAGTTCACCCATTTACGGTCGATTGGAGAAGCGCTCATTACAGCAGTTATAAGCAAGTTAGCAATGTTTCCAACTTTATTCTGCTCATAGCATTATCGAAAAGGTTTATAATCTGAAACGATTTTGTCGTTTTTATGCGGAACGGAAATTAAATACTGTTTCCAATTCCTCTGATATCGTGACGGTTTTCCGAAAACCGAACAAGTGGCGTGACATTTTTGGGAGTTATTTTGACTTTGGAAATTGGCTTAAATATTTTTCATACTGAGATTATCGGTCGTTTACTGATAAAGAAAATACTGCATCGTAAATTGAAAAACCTCGAACTATTTGATACAAATCAGCGAGAGGTGAGGAAATAGCGGACAACATACCTCGCATTGTTGAATACCATGATGACGGTATAGAACTACAAATTCTAAACAAACAGACAATTGTGAAATACGGAAGATTTACCATTCGATTAAGTAACGATTCAGATGAAGCCTAGCCATGAGGAAATACTGACAAACGATTCTTGATGAATCTTTACTTGTTCAGTACCGGAATAAAAGAACCTATACATAACGAAACACACTTCCATTAAGAAAGGATTAATACTCTAATCACACTCGCTGGGTAAATATACTTCGTCGGCATTCAAGAGTCTCATTGAAATATTAGGAAACTTGTTGAAATGATGCATTTAAAAGAGCGCTAAATGATGCTAGCATTGGATATGTTCAGACGGACAATAGGGGCTTTAAATTGGAAATAATGAAGATAATGTGATTATAAAATATGATCGGCCTCATATTGTCATTCACTCGATCCAGGATATCTTCATAATTGATTGGAATCAATGCTAGACATATTTATTGCATACTGGAAAATTACTGATTGTTTATGTCCAGATTGCTCATCGAATGTAATTTACCCTGCATGCAGAGTCTAGTTAAACTACACTCTGCCTAGTAGAAACCATATTACAGTTTAGTAGCCCCGCCCCCACGACGGGTGCCGATGACAGTTCGGGTAATAAATCACTTCTGACCTACGCGCTGACCTTTCTTCCACCAATCAGCGAGCTTGAAGAAACACGCGCCAAAATAAATTCTGAATTGTCATTGGTCAATTCCGGGCTTAACGATGACGTCAGAAGGAATGACCATATATAGAACGTCGGTCAAATTTGGCCGACGAGCACTGATTGGCGCGGTGAGTTCACAGGTTTATTTTAGTTTGAAAGAGTGAAGACGGAGCTCTCTTTTAAGAAGTGAAGTCGAACGAATGCAAAGGGTAAATGTAATTGAAAAAGACAAGCAAAGTTTCTTGTTCTGCAAAATTATAGATTGTTACATATAACAATTACTGGTATCAGAAGTCAAGACCGAAGGATCGAATTGAAAATCATTATAATTGTGGAAACAAATCTAGTTGAACCATCGGGATTCATCAATCGAACACGCCTGTATGGATGGCAATCTATTGTAAACCATCTCTGATCACGGGAGCTTCGTTATACAATCAATTTCATATTTTAATATCCTTTATACCGTGATCGATACGCATAAATACATAACCTCTCCAAAATCAGATATTTTATTATCAACTTTGACAAGAGTAATTAAGAACGAGAAAAGTGTTTCCAAAACACTCGAAAGTCCACTGTACAGGACAACAGTTGCATGAAACGACCATTGACGCACAACACGATGGGAGCAAAAACCTAATTAACTTTCAATCTGCGACAAGACAAGTATACTTTCCTTTATGCATTAAGAAGGACTTAAAGAGGTTTTGACGGAAACATTGATATATTTTGATATCTTACCGTAACCCACGTGACGTTATAAAACGGTGGATTCGTATTAACAGATTAAAAACACTTTAGGGATCAACTGAAATATCTAACCTCAGGTGGTATAATAACACAAATCAAAAAAAAAGAAATAGATATATACATGCATTTAGATTGGATTAAAGATAGCGGATTACAGTTGGTATGGGAATAATATTTTGCAATACAGGATATAAGTTCAGATGTCTTAACGAAGACACATATGCTTAGAGGAACATTTGTCAATTGATGAAAATATGATAGAAAAACCATTCACGCCACTAACAAAATAAGACTGCTACATGTGGTAGCAGATTAAAAAAGCGAGTAGGATACATCGGATACTGAAGATTTTCCATTAGATTAATTGGAGGAATGAACTCGCTAAGCTGAAAATCTTAGAAAAATAAACATGGATGACGAATACACACGTTTCGTACGCTCGGCGAGCATCTACCACATAACGAGTAGCGCCACCTTTCCTCAACTAAACGGGGACCTCAGGTAAAGTTGAATTTTAAAAATTAATTGTATATGTGCATCAAGTACTGGTATATAATTGTATATCATATATACGAGTATATAATGTCGTATAATCATTATATAACGTCAATGATGTGATGGATACCTTAACACAATGCAGATATAATCTTACAGATGTAAGCCCCCACCTTCACGACCCCCCCCCCCCCACATATTATCAATCGTTCCATTTTCTTATCACACAGTGTGATTTGAAAAGGATCGACTGGAGAATAATATGATTTCATTTTATTACACATATAAGCATAATAAGGATGTGGAGATGTACTCGAAGAAAACCTAGCCACAGGTGAAAAAATTCCATGCAAACTTGATGATTGTGAAAACCGCATTTTGATACCTTGGTATCAACAGTGCCATATACCACAGCGCTATTTCGAAAACAAGCTTTAAAGACACGAGCAACGCACGCATCGATGTGTTTTTTATAGTTGTACCATTAGGTGACTTGATTACTCTTTAAAGTTTCTGACAGATTAATCTAAATACTATGACAACCAAGAACAATTTACGTAGGTCAAACAGTGCGTGTCAGTGATGGGTCTCACGAATGATCGCCTTCAACTGGCTTGTATCTTTTCACCCCCAGAGCAAAACAAGCATAATTGACAAAAATACGATATACACTATTGTCTTTTGCAATACCACACAAATTCCCAAGGGTTCAAGTGACTCTAAAGAGCCACCCAAAAAAAATTGGAAGGGGGACAAACTCAAGCACCATTGTCATTTACTGTCTCGACTATTAAATCAGATTGGATCTATTTCATAAAAAACTTTAGTGTTAGTCACCGCATGTTGCATCTTTGGACATGTTTGCTCAATGAGTTTTTCAATCGATGGAGAGATGCATGCAGGTAGTAACTCCAACGCCATTTTGAATATCATATCCGTCGCCTGGGACCCGTCGAGCGACTTGAAAACTGCAACCTCATATCAATCAGTAAAACTATATACAGTAAAACAGTCATAATGTCATTAGAATGATATCCAAAGGCATCTCTGAGAATTAGTATGACAGGATAATTGTGAAAAGGTACATGCATTAGGTAATGAATTTTCCCTTACGGTTATGAACTAAACAATATATTCTATAAAAGGTGGAAGTGACCTATAGCTCTTAGCTCATTTATAATTTCCGAAGCTCCTCCCATCCAGTTATATTGAAGTTATCAAAATTGCCAGAAAAGGTAAATATCTCATTTGTTGGATGTAGTATTCCCAATAAACATGCCAGGGTGTTCCCTTTGCACTTCCAGACAGATACATTTACCGTACCAAATATTGCTAGATTAGTTTATAAAGAGTATTTATCTATTCACGAATATTGCGTCTGTTGGCTCTTGATCATTTTAAAAAGGTCTTGTTCAACATACAGATACAATCTATGGTGACTACCAAGTCTGTCGTTTGTATATACGGATAGGTCAGTCTAGCATCATCACCTGACCCACCTGACCAGTATCAGAGCTTGTACATGTAACATATGCATACTGCAATACCCTGCGTGCAGAGTCTAGTTAAACTACACGAAGACGAAGCTCTCTTTTAAGAAGTGAAGTCAAACGAATGCAAAGGGTAATACTGCAAAGGATTCACGCTTGAATTTCTTGAAGTTCTCCTTAACTACCACTACATAAAGCCATCCTTTTTACCAGAACAGCAGGTACAAAAGTGATTTGAATTATGCCCTTTTGTTGTAACTTCAACTGAACGTACGGGTTATACACTAGCTATAGACATATCCAAGCACTTATCTTTAAAGCAGACAATCTGGTGGAAAGCATCTTGAACTCATGTTCATATCATTTATCCTGCCTCGATTTACCTATTGTGACATCTTATATGGTTCTGTTAATATCACCAAATTAAATCTACTTGACAAACCGTTTTATAAAGTTGCTTGTACTTGCTCAAGCATTGTACCTGGCGCCTCGTCAGCAAAATGGTCGAATTGTCTTACAAATATCGGAGGTGTAAACAAGTACTTTAACTTAAGAGAATTACATCCGCTAACAATGAAGTCGGTGCTAAATGTACCGTCCTATATATATGATCAGAACATTGAAATTGAATGTAGGAGGAAGGAATAAGCAGTTTATAAATCGTAACAGATGTAAGGGTAGTAATAGTACACAAGACCAAGCTTATCAAAAATAAAGACATTATGTTGGATGATTTATAGTTTTCTTTTTATTGCATTAGTGTTCCTGAAAATTAAAATGGAATTTTGAAGCAATATAGGCAGATTGAAATGTCAATTCAAGATGCAAAACTATCAAAAACCTAAACTATTGCCTCTCCAAGCACAATTGTGTACATAAACAGCGTTTTTACTAACATTAGTTGTGTTTGGTAGAACTCTCCTTACCTTTTGTACCATTGAGATGCATGTTAAATTGACAAACTTCATATTAGATTTTCTCAAATCGCAGCCAATCAATTTTCAAAGAATTGAATACAGCAAAAAATTTAAAAAAAGAAATATCCCACGAAGCTCTCTTACAGGGTGGCCGAAAAAAGGAGACCATGCATTGAAGTAGGCAATATCTCCTAAACTAGGCAAGTGACAGCAATGGAATTTTGCTCACAACAGGACAGTTTTATGGATATTTGTTCCTGAAAGTTTCAATATAACTGGTCAACTGGTTCAGGAACTGTCATCATTTACATTACATGCTCCAAATGGCCGCACTTGAGCAAAAGGCCAACTGGTCAGCATGAACTGTCCATTATAATGTGTTTGGATTCCCCACTCACAGGTCAATGTGATTAATATTTCTGGCTGTCTTTCCTGCAAAAGAATTATAGTATATCAGAAACATGTAATTTATAAATGATACAAGTTTTTTAATTGTTAAATTTATTAAGATGGCTTTTGTGTGGAGACGGCAATTCATTTACAACATGTGAATTTCATATTTTATTGAATTGTCAGACTGACCACTATATATAAATAAATAAACTAAAACTAAACTATAAAACATTATGTAATCATCATGTACGGAAGACGTATAAAACAATATTTAAAAGTAGGTCAACTTTTCTACTTAATTTAACACAATGGAATGAGGCGCAAGATTGCTCTGAATGAAATGCGACGAAAATGTGTAATCTCATACTTTGTTGACATCATCAACTTCAGTGTACAATCTTAAAGTGGACGGGGCAAAATCAAATTTGGGGTATACACTTCAATATGAGAAATCTCCGATATCTTTCATTAATATGAGTTAAATATATCTTAGTATCAAGGTAAGATGGTGTTCTTCATATGATCTAAAAATAGGTTTCCTAACATTGCCTTAAAATCCGTCAATATTGCTTTAATTTTCACGCAGTTTGAATATTCCCGATGTTTATTTTTGACCGAGTTGGAATTATCCAAAGAAATGAAAAACAAATCCAACTGAAAATGGACAGCTAAAGATACTCATCTCTAATAGCAGAGATCGCAAATTCAAGATCAATGAATTATTGGGTAAAATAGAATTTCAAGTCCAAGTCTACATTTCTAGACAAATTATGTGATGTCATGATGTTATAGATAATCAATTCTCTTTATTCTCAGATCTCTTAAAGCAGATCGTACATGCATTTCCAAGTAGTGAAATATATTTTCATTTTGTGCTTCTTTTTGTTATAGTGTTATTTATCCATGGTTTAACAATTTCTGCAGACAATATCGCAAACGTTTGTGGCTTTGTTATTTCTGCTTGAATTTCATTCTTTGGAAAAATAAATAATATTTTATCACATCTAAATTTGGTTCATAATTGTTATATTTCTCCATGAAAGATATAGCCTGGTATTTTATGCTAATTCACCCATTGCCAATACATACTAATGTCACTGCAACAGATCACTACGACTGCTATACCAACCGGAAGATTAAGAATAAATTGCATTATGTTTCTTTTTAATGTTTTTGTATACCTCCAATTATACCAATCAATACAGCTCAAAAAGAAAACTTTAACCAATGATCTTATAGAGTAAATGTCATGCACATCACAATTAAAGGAAATGTTCTTGTACTTCTTACGACCAACCATGCTCCTTTAGTATTCAAAATCAATTTGAAATTACGTTGTAATGAAGGGGTCTACTTTGATTAGCCAATTTTAGGTTTTACAACGATAAGAGAATGTTCTGATCAACTTCTTTAAACTTGCATAAAACATTGTTAAATCAAAATGAAAAGTAATTGAAAATATATAAACTATACAAATTCGATACAGATCTCCTAGATCTTTGCCAGAATCAAAGAAATTCTCTTTACTGTGTGGCCTAATTTACATACTGTAATCCGCAATATCCCAAAACACTCAGTACCAAAACGGTTAACATCAAATATATTGAATAGAACATTAAATATACAACCAGTCATCATACCAACCCCCACCATTCAGATTAACGTAAAATGCAGCAATGCCTAACGCCCCTGTCCCCGTGGCCGAGAGACCAGTATTACCTACAATAAACTTTTATAAACTCATTACTAAAATATATGTGAATGACTATTTAATTAGCTTAGTTGAGAATGAGCGTGACAAAAATGTTTTAAATGAATACGTCCAACCCAAAACTATTACTATTCATCTTAAATTCTCATTTCGGTAATAACATGAATATAAATGAGGTTTTCTGTATCTCTAATATTCAGAAACAGACCATGTCATGTGTAGGATCTGGACACATCTCGGATATGTTTGTGTAATTGTCTAATAAGTACAAAGAGGATTATTTACATCATAAACGCAGTAAGACTGGATACAACAGAAGTATCACTTATTTAAGTTGACTTTTATTTATTACTTTGGAGAGACATTTGAAATATTTCACGATAAAAAAGTGAAACGCAACAAGCGACTTAGAAACAAAAAAGTCTGATCAAGAATAATTGAGAAGTCATATTTTTCTGTTTGGAAATCTTAGGACCGTTTTCCCCGTCAGATATGGTGCTCATGCACAACAAATTGTCTTCAAATGGCACAAAAATGATGTTTACAAAGTAAGTAGCAAATTTCCTCCGACTATCAGTTATTTTACCATTGATTTTATCGGTTTTCAATGTGCGCTAAAATTCTGACAAAATCCATAGCAGGTTCGTCGTTGTTCATTTGGAATGTGCACTAAAGTCCTATCAAAATAAACAGCAAGTTGCTCGTGCGGAATATCGGTCAATTTACTATTGATTTTACCGATTTTAATGTGCACTAAAGTCCTATCAAAATAAACAGCAAGTTGCTCGTGCGGAATATCGGTCAATTTACTATTGATTTTACCGATTTTAATGTGCACTAAAGTCCTATCCAAATAAACAGCAAGTTGCTCGTGCGGAATATCGGTCAATTTACTATTGATTTTACCGATTTTAATGTGCACTAAAGTCCTATCAAAATAAACAGCAAGTTGCTCGTGCGGAATATCTGTCAATTTACTATTGATTTTACCGATTTTAATGTGCACTAAAGTCCTATCAAAATAAACAGCAAGTTGCTCGTGCGGAATATCGGTCAATTTACTATTGATTTTACCGATTTTAATGTGCACTAAAATTCCAACAAAATAAACAGCAAGTTGCACATGTGGAATGTCGGTCAATTTACCACTGATTTAACTGATCTTAGTGCGCACTAAAATTGTAACAAAATGTTCGAAGTTGCTCAAATAGAATATCGGCCAATTAACCATTGATTTAGCCGATTTTAATGTTCACTTAAGCCCTATCAAAATAAACTGCAAGTTCGCCGTTGCTCAAAAGGAATATCGGTCAATTTACCATTGATCTAATCAATTTTAATGTTCACTAGTCCTATCAAAATAAATAGCAAGTCCGCCATTGGTCATATGAACTATTTTTATCCAATGTCAATGTGCATTTTAATCAGTACTATTGGCCCGGTTTTAACCGATTTTAATGTTTACTAAAATTCTAACAAAACAAACAGTAAGTTCGTCGTTGCTCGTATGACATATTTGTTAATATACCATTGATTTAGCCGATCTTAATGTTTACTAAAAGTCCTATCAAAATAAACTAAGTTCGCATGTTCTCATAAGGAATATCGGTCAATTTACCATTTACTGATTTCAATGTGCCCTGAGATTCTACAATACAGCTTTTCAAATGTTCGTCACAGTTTTGTCAGGAACAATAAGCTCAACTTTTTGCAATTAACAATATGTTTCATTTCCCAAGAATTATAATCCATTAAAGTCGTCTGACATTTTTCGAGAATTTCAAGTAAAATGCCATGTTCGTTATATTAAATAATTCTCTCAATGGGATATTTCAATAAGTACGATAATTTTTGCATATTTCTCGACAGATATTTTATATAACCATTGCACAGTATTCTACTAGTGGATGGTTAATTATGCTAATCCTGACATTCTGATTGAACAATTAATATATCAATCAATGAATAATTAATCAATCAATTTGTCATAGAATTTTTCATGAATTTCTTTCTCGCAGTTGTAATTCCGTTTTACATGTTCTATGCACGTATTGAATTGATCGGTAGTTAACTTGTGATGTCAGCTTTATGGGTGTTATAAATCTAATGCCTATCACTAGCCGCCCTCAGGGATATTGTACTTCTCTTCAGGTTAATTACACGTCATACATTACTAACAATTGATACGATATATATTCTATGGCACTTGCATGTATCCTACCCTTTGCATTTGTTCGACTTCAGTTCCAAAAAGAGGTAGTTTTTTATAACTAGCCCCTGTGCGCTGGGTACATTTGCTGGTTTGTGAAAAATGAATGTAAGTGTCCTTGCCGTTCCATAAGTGTGTCTAGAGCTGCGCAATAAATGATGACGTAATCAAACGCTTCATAAGTTATATGTTATACGAGAATAATAAACGTGCAATAAGTGAGTTGGGAAATCTCTGTGTCTTCAAATACATTTTAGTTCCTTAAAAATGAGTGTTCTTATAACATCTGTCATTGGACAATTCTTTGAAATGAGCTTTGCTTAAGAAGACATTTCCAAGATGGCTGCTGAATTTCAAAATGGCTGCCTTTTTCGTAAAAGAACGTAATCTTTGATAACTTAAATACAAGTTGACGGTTTTAGTTCAAATTTTATATGCTGATGCCTAGGGACACAATATTTCTGCTCGGTAAGGAATTTTATATGCTGGTGCCTAGGGACAAAGGAGCTCTGCTCAAGAAGACATTTTCAAGATGGCTGCTGAAAAAACGTAATTTTGATAACTCAAATATTAGTTGACAGATACTTTACTTTACTTGATAAAACATTTTCAGATGGACACTGAATTTCAAAATGGTTGCCTTTTTTAAGAAAACCCTAATCTTTGATGATCATATACCAGTAGACTTCAAACTTTCTACACTGATGCCTAGAGATAAAGGAGCTCTCCTAAAGATAGCATGTAAAAAACATAATCTTCAATAACTCAAATACCAGAGGACAGATTTGGTTCAAATTTCAAATGCTTATACCTAGGAACAAGGGAGCTCTGTTCAAGAAGAGATTTTCAATAATAGCCACAATTTATCAAACACTGTTTTGTTCGGTGGGACTAGCTACTTCGTGGAGTTGCTGTTTTCTAGTTATTCATTGAACTATAAATGCGTTTTTTAAATTAGTACTTTAACAATCCACATGTATTTCAGGATGAATCGTGTGGTTTTGAGTTGTGATAGAATGACGGAGGAAGGAATAATATATAATTCAGTGCGTAATATCATTATTTGAGATATTTGGGATTTATTCCCTTATAACTGGCTGTGTTCCTAAATGCTTCAGATTGCCCTAGTTATGAATAACATAGTTACAGATAACATGGGAATAAGTGCATGTATGAAGTTCATGTTGATGTTTATGCGAATGAGCATGGCATACTAAGGAGATCAGATATGTACAATAGTGTCATCATTCATTTTTGCTTGTACAAAGTCCCATGAGGAATCATTAGGCATAATTCGAGTTATTATTGCTATAGTAACCGTATCCAAGAGTAACAGAAGCAATTTAAAACTAGTAATTTTACAGGAAATGGTAACCACTAAATATACGTTTCGATATAAGTATGCATAAGTAGTGTAATCGAGGAAGGTTTCATATGCCTGTCTGATATATTTTCTAGACCTGATCCTATAATGTATTTGTGAAAATATTTTTGATCATAACATTAAATGAAAAATGAAGTGAAGGCTTACTAATTATAAATATTCAACTTTTAAGTGCAAATCAGCTATGATAAAAGTTAAGGTACTGTTTTAAAAGTCAGTATTTCTCAATATTCTCGTAGACACTTTTAATTTAAAGATGCCTAGCATTTAACAACTGTTATGATAAATAACTGTGCCTGATATTAATTTAATCAAGTTCAGAGATTGAAACAGATTGAATTCCTATTTCGTTAAATCATGCATGCAGTGACTGTGGTTATCCATTGTAACACAGTGTTGTCGTGCTCTATGGCCACCCGTAACATAGACGTAGCCCAGTCAAGAGCCAATCGAGACAACTGCCTCACAGGAAGTTTTGAGGCAGTTCATTTTTAGACGTTTGCCTGGTAGAATAGTGGAAATGTTGTTCAAGGGCTGTATAACCTCCCTAAGACCAGTGGAAGCTTGCCTCACCTATTAGTTTTTGCCTCGCTTATTCGTTTTTGCCTCGCTTATTAGTTTTTGCCTCGCTTATTAGTTTTTGCCTCGCCTATTCGTTTTTGCCTCGCCTATTAGTTTTTGCCTCGCTTATTAGTTTTTGCCTCGCCTATTAGTTTTTGCCTCGCCTATTAGTTTTGCCTCGCCTATTAGTTTTTGCCTCGCCTACTAGTATTAGTTTTTGCCTCGCTTATTAGTTTGCCTCGCCTACTAGTATTAGTTTTTGCCTCGCTTATTAGTTTTTTCCTCGCTTATTAGTTTTATCTCGCTTATTAGTTTTTGCTTCGCCTATTAGTTTTTGTGTCGCTTATTGGTTTTGCCTCGCTTATTAGTTTTTGCTTCGCCTATTAGTTTTTATGTCGCTTATTAGTTTTGCCTCGCTTATTAGTTTTTGCTTCGCCTATTAGTTTTTGCGTCGCTTATTGGTTTTGCCTCGCTTATTAGTTTTTGCTTCGCCTATTCATTTTGCGTTGCTTATTTGTTTTGCCTCACTTATTAGTTTTTGCTTCGCCTATTAGTTTTTGTGTCGCTTATTAGTTTTGACTCACTTATTAGTTTTTGCTTCGCCTATTAGTTTTTTCCTCGCTTATTGGTTTTGCCTCGCTTATTAGTTTTTGCTTCGCCTATTAGTTTTTGCTTCGCCTATTAGTTTTTGCTTTGCCTATTGGTTTTTGCGTCGCTTATTAGTTTTTGCCTCACCTGTTAGGTTTTGCCTCGCTTAATTGTTTTTGCCTCGCTTATTAGTTTTTGCATCGCCTATTAGTTTTTGCGTCGCTTATTAGTTTTTGCCTCGCCTATTAGTTCTTGCGTCGCTTATTAGTTTTTGCCTCACCTATTAGGTTTTGCCTCGCTTATTAGTTTTTGCCTCGCTTATTAGTTTTTGCGTCGCTTATTGGTTTTGCCTCGCTTAATAGTTTTTGCCTCACCTATTAGGTTTTGCCTCGCTTATTAGTCTGCCTCGCTTATTAGTTTTTGCCTCGCTTATTAGTTTTGCCTCACCTAATTTAAAATCCTGGATATCATACGCCCCTTCATTTGAAAAATGCATTAAAAAATATTAGGGATGCTTTTCGGATCACAAATAAGGACTTATTAGTCCATGGACAAGCAGGGTACATAATAAGGTGGCCATTTTGAATTTCTTAGCCTGCCATCACAGTCCATGTTGAATTAGCTTTTAAATATCTTCAAGTTGTTAACCGTTTGTCATAGTATAGTATTAATACCAAATTGTCTGTCGCAAATCAATTTTTCATTAAAATACATGATAAATATAGAGCACCAACATTGAACTTGAATTGTGGGCAATTCAATTTTTCTTGATTGACTGGTTGTGTTTTCGCAAAATTTGTATAATCTTTCAATATCATGCCACTGATTTGGATTGGTTGTACGGCTAATTGCACAATTGTAAGGTATTCCTCGGGACATATTCACAATCACCACTTTCAATGAACTTTCCATTTTGATCATGGAAGCTGTAGAACACTTGTTTTATTCAATTTCAAAACGCCCAACACTTATTGTGCGAGAATTCTGCCGAGATGCAAGTTATGATTTCTATCTAAGTCGGTATTCTAAAGGAATTCGGAAGATGAGTAGAAAATGGGTTTATTATGGATTCTTTACAAGTATGCTTTACAGCAAACTTTGCAATTGATGTATAACTCCAGGAATTCATAGTGAACTTAGTTAATAAGCAAAATAGTTTGGGTCAATATTTGTGTTATCACATCTGAGGACATTTTTTATGATGTAACTGAGAGGTCAACTAGTACAATATGTTCATTCCTTTTCAATCAGACCAATGAAGTCTGACGTAATATAAGAAAGATGTGTACTAGACAGAATGTCTTACTTGTAGTATTCATATGTCAAGTTTCTGTAGGTCTCTGATGTCTAACTTCGAGGTTCTAGTTCTATTATACTTAGTCCCTGATGTTAAGTTCGATTTTATGATTTTGAGGCAAGATGATTTTATGGATTTCTAAGTATGTAAGTAGGCTAGCGGGTTATTTGAAGTGATATTTTAGTTATTGTTTAATTGGTTCCTTAGCATTCCAAAGCTACTTTTATATGTTTAATGGTCACACAAGACTGTCTTTGATTTCGCTGTATGCTCGATATTTTTCTGCACTTATTGAAATTGCATAACGCATAGAGAGAGTGGAAAATGTTGGAAGCAGTATTTTCAATAAGCAAGTCGGTGTGCCCCTTACCATTGAAATCAAATATCTGAAAAGATGAGTTCATTTATCTGATCTTAGACTTGATTGAAGATTCATGATTCGGAAATGTCCAAATTCATTGGACTTGAAAGTAGAGCAATTATTGCCAAATATAGTGTACGTTACCTTTGAATATAAAATTAAAGAACGTTCGTGAAATAAACTCAGATCTGATTTTACGGAAACATTAATGATGCTTATAAATAATAACTTGAGCAGGAAAATATTGATACGTTTCAATCAACCTGTTTCTATCCCCTATGAATTTGGACATTTCCGTATCATCACGAATCTTCAATCACGTCCAAGATCAGATAAATGAAGTTTAAGGGATAAAGGCCTTTACTTGTTGCGTGTCAGGTCTTTCATAAGATGCAGAAAATATATTATACGGTAAATTTCAATCTGATATGTCAACATGAATTATTGTGACGCAATGTCATTTATATATTCATTCCCTCGGAATTAATGTCCAACAGCTTCATCGAAGAAGTGGATTAATAGATTGTCTAAATGGGGAATTTTCCGTCTAGCTGTACAAATGTATTTTGAGCTGGCTTGTTAATGTGATGGCAATATTGACAAGGTGAAATGGTTAAAAGGAAGAGCAAGCACTACAAATTAAAAAGTTCAAAAGAATGACACGCTTGTGGACAGATTAATCAGATTGGCGAGGGAGGGAATCAGCACCGTGATTTACATGTCTCTGTTTGATATCGTATCGTATCATGTGTGAACTTCATCTGTCAGTGTATGGTCTAATATTTCCTTCCTCAATTAGCATCTTTGTGTTACTATCAGTGTCATTTGTAGATTACGACTTACATCGTTGCAATAGTTATTCGATTGCTCTGTTTCAATGTGTTTGGAGAGTTAACATAAAGAATGTGATTATTATTGGATTAAATTGTATGTTATGTCGTATAAGGGACGTCATAATGATAAGGAGGTTAACAATAAAGCGAAGCAGGCAAAAGCAAAGGTAACATCAATGTCTTCCTCTTGCATACATTTAAGTATCTGTTCGTTTTGTTCTAATTATACTCTATGAAGGAACTTTAAAGATTGTGGCAATACAATTAATAGTCAGTTTTGATTTTTTTGGACTCGTTTCTTACCATTTACCACTACTCATTTTTCCTAAAGTAGGCCTATTGATTTTGGACCCTCATTGTGGCTACGGATAAAAAGATTTTACTATCTGGAACGTTTGTAATTACATTGTAATAACAATACCATTTACATCTTCGCACGCTCGGTCTTCACTGCGTCCATCACCGACGGGAGCCGAGTGAACGAAGATGGCCATTTATGTATTCATATAAGTGTCTCATAAGCCGGCATCGGCTAGAGGTTTTTTAATGTATTTTAGTATTGTATTTCATTGTATATGTATGAACCTGTGACACCATAATAAAATAAATAAACTTAACTAAACTATACATAATTTAGTGAAAGGATGCAGACAAAAACCGTTAAAAAATGAAAGCAAAAATCCGCATATCTAGTAAGAAATTCTGTAAAAATTCCCAAAAATAAAGACCATGGGGAATTAGATGGACATAAAATGCATTTAGATTGACCGGGGATTGTGAACCCCAAAATGAATTAACCGGTCGTGCCATATCATTCAACAGCCTCTTGGTCTTCTGTTTCCTTCATTTTAGGGTTTTTGCCAATGTTAGAGGAAGAGAAAAGTCTGGCCACCAGGTATTTGTGATCCCAATAAAAAGATAATTAACAAGGGGCCTTATCTTCAAATCAAAGCAATACTCCACAAAAAATGATTAGATTTCTTAGTTACAATACTTAATGTATATATGAAATAATATACTTTAGAAAACCGTTATTTTGAGATATGATGGCGTCATTTATCCCTATGCGTTACTATCAATTGATAGTTTGCCATAATAAGCACAGCATAATTGATACGATGTCAACCATTTATACCTAATCAGTGTGCTAACAGTGTGCTATAATCTTTAAGAGTGCAAAAATGAGTGGGCATGGACGTTGAAGATTATTGATGGGGTACTAAAATTAGGTGAGAACGACGTTGTATTTATTCATTAAATAAGTTCTTTGGATATGAATTAATCACATTAATACTAAATGATTGTGTCTAAAATCCGTTAATTAATTACTCAATTTGTAAGTAATTTTGAGTATTTAAATGTACGTAGATATGGTAGGATAAGTCTCATAGGGTATTTTTGCATTTTATTATTAAATGCAGTTGGTTTCATTTTGTACTTGACAATATCCTCCTCATTCAAATCCCTAGCTGGTTTTAGAAGTGGTTCATAAGTATGGATGTTTGTCGTACCATACATATATAATAGGCGGCGTTTGCGCAATAATTATACCCCGACTTGGGATTTCATTTGCTTACGTATCATGGACACAATGAATTGACGGACGAAACTTCAATGAGTAGATGAAAAATAAGTCCAAAGGCGAAACACACAGCCTTGAAATCATTTTAAATGTATGTCAATCCTGAATCAATAGTAATTTACAGTAAATGGTTTGATTCGTATCTTTTGACTGAGTCCTTTCTAAATTGCTTCAAGTATGTTTCTATAACTCAGAAGGGTTAGTTGAACCATTTAGAGGATAAATGTACGTGGAAAGGATCCCTTGTTACTTTCTTCCAAATTCGTTTTTAATGATCGTTGGATGTGTTTTGAAGTTACACCTGTATGGCCCTGCCTCTTATCTCATTTCAGGAAACAACAAACAGTTGTCATATCTTGAGTTTAGAAACTCATTTGCGTGAACCGAGGTTTGTGAACTAACTTTTTATGAAAAATTCTTCAATGAAAGTCAATATCAGAAATCTATAGTCACACAAAAACACGATCGTGATGCTAGAAAATATCAATTCTAAGAGTCCAGATCAATAACTGAAAAGAAGCGAGATAGAATCTGTAGCTTGGAAGAAATTATGTCTTAGTCGGTTAAAAGACGGCACTAGCTGCAGATCGCCCTTCCGTCGTGTAGCTGTTATAAGTTATGAATGTATAATGTGATCAGACGATATAATTAAACGTATTCGTTCTACAAGGCTAGATTGGGAAAAAACAAATGAATGAACATGAGTAATTCATGAATTAGAAACCCTCAATTATATATTCACACTTATGTCAACTATTTTACAAGTATGGCAGATTGAGTTTTCCCTGAGAAAGTTTCCCTGCTTCGTAAGAATGAACTAATCAAGGAAATTAAGTTTACCAATTTAGAAGGGGAATAACCCCGAGAGGTGCGGTACATATACAGCGATGACATTGAATGGAATCGGAGAGAGGTGACGAGACATCCCACACTCATTGACAACTTAGAAATGTCCCAGTGGCATATTCTATCACATCGGCATGTGTTTTTTATGATTAATGCTTCCCTTATTGAAAACCATATTTAATATCTATTTGCAATAAAACTAAGATTAATGTAGCCGTTAAGTGTACTTTCCTTTTTTGTTCCTTTATTCTCCATTATTATCGCCAACTAATACGAGTCCGTCATAAGACACAATGATGATATCATTGCCAGTATCTTCGTGTACGATGACTATGATTACATTGTCAATAAATGCATGATTATATAGCCATTTAAACGCGATAAGACCGGTATTTTTATTTTATACGAATATACTCTCCCTTGCATATGTGTGGATCCCATTATCGGTGGATTTCCATATAAAATATGTAGTTATAATAATGATCTTACGGACAAACATCCCCTCCCATTCACAAATCGTCCAAAACCATCATCACGATCCAACACCATATAGGCATATATCTCATTTTCGTTCACTTGGCTCTCATCGGTTGGCTGAAATCCGAGCGTGCGAAGATGAGTAATAGCATGGGACATTTCAAAGCCTCCCAGCTGTTGGAGGTTAGAAATATTAAGTTGCTTCATTTCAATATACATCTAATTTTTCCAAAAACTATTTGTATGTGTCAACACTCGAATTTGGTGAAATAAATATGATAATTTCTAATGTAAATGAAAGAGGTGAAGCACAGTGATTGAGGACAACACGCATGTCCATACAAGTAATCCAATAGAAAATGATTAGAGGGCAGGAACTACTTCGAAATGTAAAATTGCAAATTCCTTTCGGACCAGGACTTGTTTTAACTTGTGAAGCGTATATCAACTAGTTTCCAAACCGACGTTCACGAAGGGGAGCGTACATGCAAGGCAATTAAAGGTGTAGTTTAGATTAGAATGGATTAAGTAAGATGTAGACGGGGTCCTCATGCTCAGTACCCATGCAATGACAAGATGATAAGCCTTCTTCTAAAGGTTAATCATCATTTGATTCGCTTTTATGCGAAACTTCGTTCACTATAACTTCTGCGTTAACTTCCGACCATTGTACTCTATGCGCCTACCTTAGATGCCAATGTAATCATCGTCGCAGACATTCACGTTCAGAAAATTGAGTTTCAGCTAACTAAATGGAAATACTTTATAAGATCTAATACTAATGTGAGGAGCACTTCATTCTCAGAAAGCATTGTCAAAGACATAATCAATCTTCTCGATTCCATATGGCAGATAGTTAGAAAAAACTGTAGCATGTTCTTTCTATAGATGTAAACTTAACACGAACAAACTGTATAGATCAATATTTGATAAACATGGTCAGTGGCCAGAAAAATTTGCAGAGGGTATATATTTACATGACATTTGATGGTAAGGATGTGGAGAGCAAGTATAAATTGATGGGTAAAATTGCTAAACGTGATCAGTAAATATTTGAATAGAGATGTGTACGTTTCCAATATGTCACACATTATAGGGCAATTAAAGGAACTTGGACAAAGCGCACTCATGCAGAACACTGCTGAACTTAATGTTGTATTGATTCGATACCTGCGGGAAAGGAAATCTAATAGAGAAGAATCCCCTTACTTTCACTTGTCGTGTATCTTAGATAGCAGAATTGTCACTTCAAGTCAGAGAACATTAGAAGCAATACGTTGAACACACACGGCTTTCCTTCTTTCTATTATCATCCCTCGCTTGTAAGGTGGAGACAGCTCAAACATTATCTCTTCAATATGTGGACAAAGTAATTGAGGACACGCTAATTACAACCTAGACACAACCTGTGAAACATACCTGTTCATAGGAATCCTAGCTAGAACTACCGTAGGTGATATGATGTGATATGATGATTAGCAAAAGAAGGATTGATTATTTGCTTTCATGTAAGATACATTTCAAAACACAGGAAGATGTTAAAATAATGAATTCAAAAACGGTTGTTCTTATTGAAAACTCTGAATGATAGTTGAATGAGCTCGAAATGTGAATAAATACGACATCAGACAATATAATGATATGAAAACAATCAAATGGGAAAAGGATTATATGCTTTTATTTATGCTTCATTCTCAAAACAGAATGGATGTTGAAATCAAAAACTATAATCATTGAATTATAAATTATTATCAAAACCATTGATTGCAAGAATTGGCGAAGAGGAAGAAGGATTATACTGTTTGACTTTTATCTATCCTTCATTCACAAAACAAAATGGATGTTGAAATCGGAAACTACAATTGGATTCCTAGCAAAACGTTGGTGATGAAAATAAACGAATGGACAGAAAGATGATGCGTATCTTTCGATGCTACGTTTTCGAAGCACAATTGATGCCAAAATCGAAAACTGTGATATTGGACTCAGAGTGATGAAAGCAAATGTCGGATTAGCGCTATTGGATAGCTAATATATTGTAACCCAGGGACTCCGTACGTCTGAAGAAATCGTACAGATTATAATATTGACAAGGATATTTGGTTACCAGTGATTGTTTTTTCTCATCTGAATCTCAGGATTACATTTTATCAGTATTTGCAAAAACATAAGCGTGATGACGTTGCTAATAAATACAACGCATAAAACAACAGCTGATATAAATATAAATTTACTTACACGTATGCAATGGATAAAATCATAAAAATCAACCTAGATAAAGAATTAGACAATGAAAAATGAGAATCGGAATCGAAACAAACCTGTTTCGGCCAATATGTCGAGGATGATTGAAACTCGGAGTTAAGCAACAGAACTGTCAAATGACTAATTCCAAAATGGACACATAATATACAAACGAGGCATTGGGGATCCCAAATCCTGTTGAATAAACATATAAAAGATGCAAAGAAAAAGAAAGGAAAAGAAATCACATGTAATTTTCGCAATTCTCCCACACGAATAGAATACAAGCGTACCAGAGTTGAAAATGCAATTTCTTAGATCGATTGCGTCATCATAACCAATTTTCATAAGATTCTATCACACATAACCTAGCGCAGGATAAATCATAGTATCTTCGAATTGATTGATGGACCTACATGATTAGAAATCTTCGCTCTTCCAGGCTAGGAAATTACTTAAAAAGAAGCAAGTCCAAAAAGATTTTTGTATTTATTTAGCGTTCGTATCATTTTCCTCACTTGCACTTTTACTGTTTTACCCAATAAATAATTCATTTGGATAGCACGAGTCAACTATTCTTAAGGGATGAGTTTTGGGTCTACCAATTTAGAAAAGAATGAATTCTTGAGATAATTTGATTGTGAAGAAGTAGTCTCCTAATTGTGTAATAGGCACTTTAGCATGCACAGCAATTTTGAAATCGTATCTTACCTTTGAGTAAATGGTAATTTCGTTTTTCACTTTCATCCAAATCAAGTTAGATGTCTCGAGAAATACAAGTCATTTACCCTTGAATATTTATCCCATAACTGTGGTTTGGATACGCAAATAGTATGCAGGAAGATACGGATATCTCGATATATTTACATATCACGCATAGTGGCCGTGCAGCTAGCGATTCACATAGCCCGGGAAAATGACAGACACAAAAGGGATACCTAAACGTCCAAAAAGCTTCGTCAGTGGATGTAGTTATACAAATGTAGGGAACGGTAATTTACTTAATAATAATAATAGTCTAAAGACGTCGAGTTCTAACGGACATGTGGGGACATCTAACGGTTCAATAGGAATTAAGATGGCGGATAGGGCAGCAAAACTCAAATTTCTTGGGAGATCTCATGAGCGTGCCTTGAATCACCCACTGCTGCAAAGTAGTGTTGAATCCCTGACTAGTTATGGTAGTACACGAAGCCTGAGTGATGGATCTCCACACGCCTATCATGGTGTTCCAGAAGATCCCCCTCCGTCTTACAATAACCCTGCTACAAACGTCATCCCACCGACCCCACAAAAGAAAGGGAAAACATCAGTAGAAAAAAACGATTCAGCCGATCTCAAACACCAGACAAAGATGTCTACGTTATGTGTATCGGTGGTACAAGGCGGCGGTGGGAGGACAACCACTAAAATCGCAAAGAGACCAGTTCAAAAAATCTCTCCGCAAAAGTAGGTGTCATTATACTTTTATGTGTGTGTTGGCAATGTTGGTAGCAATGGCCATGCGTCTGACATGTATAACACTATGATTCATGTATTGTAAGCTAACATTTGTATTTTCTTTTCTCATTTATCCACATTTTGTTCGATGCTAGGTGCTGTATTTTTTTACTAGTTGTGGAAATATGTTATTTTCACCGGTTTAACATATAGAGGGGAATGTTTATTTCAAAGCGCACTTATCTCTCAACACTTTGCGCAAGAAATATAGTTCCATGGTAATAACCGCCTTCATAAATACTGTTTTGGCCCTTATTATTATTATATAGTTATGAATGAGGACTCTACGTTAATCGCCCATAACTCCACATCTAGATTCACAAGGTTTCATTTGCTCCAGTTATAACAACTTGGAAGTCGAAGATGATAAGTCCAAAGGACATCATTTTCTAGAATAAATAAATGAGTAATATGGATTCAAATCAGTTATGGTTTACTCCCGATGAACATTCTTAAATTCGTGTCATTTATGGATAAAAGTTGACCCTTTGACCCTCTTATGGAATTGGATACTAAATCTGTTTCATTTCATTGGAGCCTGAATGCACGCGTGTTTTGATGTTGGATAATTGATGTTCTCCTTAATCATTCTATTTTCAGTGAGTCTGTGCATTGTTATGAAATGAAATAAAATGGGTGAACTGAGTACCACCAAACATTAATACCTTGATTGATCAAGATGGCGTACCCCGTGGTCTTGTGATTATTTGAGTGTGATATTGGTTCCCAATAGGTGTTTGGGGGGAGGTCTGGCCACTACATGCAGTGCCGTTTGGACATTACGTCTTTGTTTAGGAAGTTGGGGTTTATTTATCTGGTTCTAACGTTTATTGTTACTTTTTGGATTGTGTTTTTAATACGTATTTCCTACATATGAGATCACTTTCTCTTACAACTGACTCAGTTGCCGCCTGCTTCCTTATTATCTAGTCAATTAGATTCAGTTGTTTTAAATAACTTTTCTATTAACCGAATGGGGGCATTCAATAATAAAGGTTGGGGAATGTCAATTTGTATCTCTTCAATCATTCATAGCCGGCTAATAATTAAATCAGAAGCTTCTGATATTTTGGAAAAACTATTAAGAAATTCATTCTGTTGGTTTAAAACCTTAAACAGCTTTTTTTCTAGTAGAGTTATAAAGAGTTATAGGCTCGTGCGTCCTATTTGGTAGAATGGAAACTCAAGCCTTAGTCACATTTGGTCTATGGCGGGCGTACGGCGGGCGTACGGCGGCCGTAGCTTCACAAAATCGATATAGAAAATCTACATCGTACTGCTTATCCCTATGTATTATGCTGCATATTTCTTTTGATTTTGGCAAGCTACGACCGCCGTACAGTTGCCGTTAATCGATGTGAGCACCACGATAAAGTCTTACGTTGATAAAGTAACATATTCACTGATGAAATAATACGATCATGAATATACTTAATCAAACTGAATTATTTTGCTTAAAAAGTCATCTTGGTCTATATAATTCTTCTTCTACTTAGTGTCATCCATGCATTCAACATGAACTCAAAATTTAAATTTCTATAATATAGAATGCGCTATTTTCATCTACGAAACGACGCTTAACAACTACATTACTACACCGACAAATGTGCAACAATTTAATTTAGTTATATTGTCAAAAACGTTTCGTAGTAATGATAAGAAATGATCAAATCCATTTTGGATATCTTGTAAATCTAAATTAATGGCATTAATGGTTGAGAAATGGGGATCGAAACCAGCCATAGTTTTCTATTGATGACCCTTGTGGATTGTTGCGTTTTATGGATTCTGGCAACAGTTTTGCTAATAGATGTTGACCCTATGAATTGCCTATGGGTTTTGAGACTGGATTTTGTCTATCCCACATCATTTGAGACTGGATGCTCTTTCTTTTATGGGTACTCGCTAGTATCTACTTAACTATTTAGAAGTTATGAGAATTGGCTATAAATTTTTCTTTCATCATGTATTGTGATGACTTCAGTATGAATGAAATCTCCCACGGTGTTCTGGTTCTGGATTGTGATATTGGTTCTCGATTGGCGGGAGGGGGTGTTACACATTATTTCTTTTCACGTTAGATCATGGTTTTGGTATATCTCGTATATAGGGTCTATTTTTCTTATGACAGGTTCATACTTCGAGTTTTCTTTTCTTACTAGTTTTTTTACAGTTTTTGGTCCTTTCCCTTTGGCATTTGCGCTTAAATGTATTCTGTGATAGGCTTTTTCACGAATCGTTTTATGTAAAACTTTGGTACAGGAAACCTCCCATATGAAATAATGTGAGAATCATTTCAATTATATTGATTGATTAGCAACTGGTTCGCTTTTGGACGCTTTGTGTAAATTGAAGATTTCTTGAATATCATACCATATTTTTCATTTCTGCTTGCCCTTTTATATATTTATAGTAATACACAATTTTAGTGCTCATTTTCTCGTATTACTTAAGATAGAAAAATACACGTATTTTAATTGTTTTCTGTGTAAAGTGAATGACATTTGTTAGAGCCATTTCATTAAGAAAGTCTGTGACTGATATGTATGTCACTCTATTACTCAGGTTTGTTTGAGTGTTATTTTAGAACACCCGGTCTTTCTAATCAGTAGATTTGCAGATGAAACAACTTTTTTTTGGGGGGGGGGTGTCGATTTAGCCGATTGAGCACGCTAAGCTAGATGCTGTCGCCGTAACAATGAGGACGTGAGTTTTGTGCTTATTACTAGGTGATGTATTCATCAATAGAAAATTTACCAATAGATTTAAATACACCTAACATGAAAAATCCATGATTTGGGGTATTAAGTATTAGAAAATTTGTCAATATATTTCAAAAAAGCTACCATAAAAATCGCACACTCTTTGTTTTCATAAGTGAAAAATTGGTCAATGTAATTCAAAAACAGTGCTTCCACGAAAAACTTCCACCTTTTATTGTATTTATGGAGAAATTTTATGTGGAGTTAGAATGAGACCTTTTGAGAAAAGTGTGTACAATACATGAACAAGATTTATTTCATCGTTCAGTATCAAACGCAACATGCTCGAGCACTATGACGCTCCTTTGACCATTTCATTTGTTTGAATTCTTAAAAGATCATTTCGTCTACAGGCTGTCTTCATCTATCCAAATGCTCCTATGCATTAAATATTTGATTTATTGTCACGCTATATTTATAGATATTAATAAAAGCAGACACAGGTGAAATTATATCCACAGATGAAATATGAACCGAGATGAAATATCTTAAGAATCGTAGAATTAGTTTGTTAAATCAAATCCAATACAAAATACTGTAATTCTAAGCGATAGATCTTGATGCATGGTACACTTAATCTAGAAATTGGAAAGCACAATAGGTGTCCAAACTACTACTAAGCCCGAATTGCTTTTCCCTGGTTATTATAAGACACTGAAATATAAAGTTTTTCTGGCCGTCTTTTTGACGCGGCCCACCACTTTCTGTGCATTGATTTTCTCTGCCAATGGATTTCTCTGAACCACCATATGTGATCAATGAACGGTACTAAAACACAATGAAGCTTCGTTGACCTTCTTTGTGCTTATGACCTCTAATGCATGCTAATTGATTTGTGCAATAGAAAAGAGCATGTGCTCTTGTGTATTCTCATCTAATATTATTTATTTTAATTACATCATATTGTTACCTCGTTATGGTTTTCTGTGTGCTGATAAAGATATATCATAAGTTGCATTGGAAAGAAGTCAAATATATTGGACTGAGGAATCATATATCGTATGACTTTCTGGGTTAATTTTCGCTTACTACCGTACGCCATTGATTTTATGTAAATATTTCTGTTATAAAACCAGCTGAATAAAACACATCACCTACAGGCTAAAATGTTCACATTTTTCTGTAATGTATAAACCATTCGAACTGGTAAGCTAATGCGATTGGTTTATATGTATAACTTAAAACCCACACTAACTCTGATGAAAGGTAAATGATCAATGATCAATTTAATCTTACACTGTACTATTCACCTGTAAAGTTTTTGAATTTACTTTTCAACTATTGTTAGGTCATTTGTGCCACACTCATTTTTGATAGCTTGCCAAGTGTATATTACCTTTAAAAACAATAGAAAAAGAATGTACTCTTTTGTTGCAACTGTACATTCTCAAAACTTGACCTTATTTCGTTAAATAAATTTTAAAATCTGCTATGTAGGATACATATTGTTACGGTAAAAGCCTGAAAATACTATCGGTAATCTGCGAGTGAAATGTGCTATTGACCGAAACAAAAATGATTGAGATAAAGACTGCTTTACAAGAGATTATTCCTGAATCTAGAAACAAATGTAAATTGCTATAAGCTTATACGACTAAAGATAAAAGACACAATTGTCGTTCAAGTTAGTTTGAAGATTATCTTTTAATGAGCACAATGAAAACGATACATAAGGATATGCTGTGATAATTGATTTTCCTTAGTTCAGGCATTCGTTTACACTTTGACTTACAATTTATAGAAGTGTTACACATTTAATGATATTGTTCTCAGTAACCATTTGTTGGACAGTGTAATTGGTATTAATCAGTGATTTATAAGAATTGGACCATCAATTTTAGGCTATCCTTTATCCCTTTGTATAGTAATGACCTGATTACATTTTAACAGTCCCTCGTATACGACGCAAAACAATCTGAACTTCTGAGTCACCTCTCGGATGGATTTTGTTGACAAAATATCTAACTGGGGAATACATTTTGGCATAGTACAACAGTCGTAAATCAAAGAAAGCTGACTGTTAACAATATCGAAGTCACAAGCAGACGGAAATTAAGGAATCACCGAAGTTTGGATTTTCTGTTGCAATTGATATATTGCAACTGATGTACGATATATGAGCGAGACAATAATACAAATGACTTGACCGATCCCGGGAGTATTAATATGCCGATTGTCAGTGAGTAATTAGCAAAGACTACCGGCCAAGATCCTTGGATGAATTTGCATTAACTTTAAGAAAGGTACTAAGCCTATTTGATTAAACGGTTGTATGTTAATAATTCTCTATACTCATATCATTACTCAAAATGCCTCTGATATCATTTTGTATTCCCGAGGTACATTGTTTTATGCCGGTTCCTTCATGATTCTTAATGAATACCTCATAAAATAATTGCTTATGAGCTGTTTCCGGAGATGGACTTGCTGTAAGAACTCTGCCTTGTGACGATCTATTTCCCTTTTAATGACTTCTACAATTATTCCATGATCGGCTTTATACTCTTAACGGATTTCTGTAGTGTTTACCATTAAGGATTGTTGGATGATTGTTGAGTGGGTTTTGTGAAATTTGGGTGGACATTCCATATACGATTTGCACTAAACAAAGAGTGGACAATGGATATATATAAAGAAGTAGACTTCTAGAAAGATGAAGCGCGCACTGACGTTCAGAAGACAGCGTCCGAGACAGAGGTAAGCGCAAAAGTATTTGAGATACACTTTTCGGTAGTTACATAAAACAAGAGACGCTTCATTGGATCATACTGTTAAAAACTTCACCTTCACTCATATGGTTTCCTTCGTGGTCTAAGATCCATCGAAAAGTGTGTATCGAGTCTACAGCAACAGGTATGGCTGTTATAGGAATATATGCCTGGATTTAAGAAGTTCTGTTTTGTGCAAGTCACCAATGGACAATATACAATTGTTGACCGCTAATCAACCAATCAGAATCGAGTATTTCAGTTGTGGTACTAACATTACATTTGTTTCATATTGCTGTTGAAGGTTACTACTGTATATCGTAATTGTTTTTGAATTGGTATAGTGATTGCCTCTCTCCAGAGAGACTCCTTTTCCATTTGAAATTGCCCAATTTTGAAGGTTTTCTCACTTTTGCCTGGTAGGACCAACGTTTATGAATTACATGTAAATATACATATTCCACAGTATATATTTTATGTACAGTTTATTTGTTCACTTCTGATTTTGGTATTCTTTTAGGATACAATAAAATGCAATATCATGCCAAAAGAAATATTTTTGGTCACCTGTTGACACATACTTAAAACCACAGTGAACAGAGTTGAGAATTGTTTTTGGCCTTGTCAGCTCTAAAACGGGTTCGAGGCAGTCTTCTTGATACTGTATATCGGCATCCCGATGTCATTTCTCACATCGTCAATGTCCACCGTGCAATATTAATTTTTAGAAATCTTTAAAACGCATCGATAATGGGAGATTACAGAATTTGATATAAGAGCGATATACTTCTGGGGTGTATTAGCAATACTAGCGTCAAACCAGTTGGGCATTACTCCCTTCCCTTAAAGCGAATAAACAAGAACTACTGGGAAGGAAACAAATTCGTTGATCAGTGATTCGGTGGTCAGTCAATTATCGAAAAATGTCGGAAGACAAGCCTTGATTTCATGCTAAATTCAGATATCAAGAAAAGCAATTACACTTCCATAACTAGATTTTTCTTTTTATCAATTCATATTATTTATCTTTTGGTCAATGGGGTTTATTAACCTCACTCTCAAAAATGAATATCTTCAAAGGAACATGGAAAATAATGGTCATAAGAAATCCCATCAGTTCCTCGGATGATTAACTTAAAGTGGGAGCAAAGAATTAAGTGTAAAATAGTGGAAGCAATCTTTTCTAAAAGCATAGAAATGTGTTCCTTACAATTCTAATTTTATCATCTAAAAATTGGGATATCTGATCAGATATAGAAATTATCGATATTGTACAAAGATGTACAAAAGTCAAACAAATTAGTTCCAGTTGATGATTGCCAATAATATTTGTAAAAGTCAAATATAATCATGAAATAAAAACTTGATTTTTTAAAGAAATAGTAGTGATATGGAATCTCTAATCTTTTGTCTGCTTAAGACCGAATTCAGTATTAGAATTCAAACTTTATGAATATATACATATATGGAGCCCAATCAAACTGTTAATTCCCAAGGGGCGTGTGGTGACTTCGAATTGTTGCATAAACCGTGCATGTAGATATGTTTTAGCAATCTTGAATATATTGACCGGTGCAGGGCACAGCCTTGTCTTAGGCCATTAATAATCATCTTTCATTTTTGAAGCAGAATTTGACACGTTTATCTTTACCTATCATACTTATATCTTCATCTCTCGTTTAGAAAACACATTATATCTTAAGATAAGTTTTAAAAAGGAATTTGAGATAAGATATTTAAATATGGAGCTTACCATTCCGGATGCTGCTGACTTCTTCTCTTTGTAAAGTATATTCGAATATAACGCTCAAAATTATAACCAGGTGTTGGTCAGATATTCGATGAATCGTGAAATATGTGTTTTTCTACAGGCGGGTCATGTACATCTATTAAAAGGCAAGCAAAATAGGTAAAAAAAAGTAGATCATTATATCAAGTCATTGTGTGTTCCCCTGACCATAAATATTTGTTTTGTAAATATAGAATATGTTAGATCTGGTTATAGTTGATAGTTGATCTGGTTATGTCAAACAATATGATTTCCGACAATAATAAAATTGGAATACTAGAAGATTCACTAGTAGCAAGTGCTGAATATCTATGAGCGATGATACAGTTTAATCTCAATATAGATAAACGGCTCTCAAAACATGACACAACTATAACAAACTGTCATGTTAAATGTGAAATCACTGAAACATGTGACGTTTCCTATCATGTTAGTGCAAATTTGTTACATCGATTTACATTGTGACATGAAACTTATGGACACAGTGATTGAGGACAATGACTACTAAGTAATCTCGTTGTGTTAATCCAGGGGGTCCCATACTAATACAACAAAGATAATTGCTATTATATTACATGTTTTTGGCTTATTGTTGTAAGGTACCGTAAATGCCCATTAGAATAGCCCCTGTTCCTTTGATGTCATGTGAATTAGTTTATTTCAAGAAAAATGGAATAGTTTTAAAAAAGCTTGAGTTCATATTGTAATGATTTGAAGTTCCTGATATCATGTATTATCTCACTTTACTTTTTTTTTGTTGCATTGATAGACGTTCATTTTTGGTTTGTTGAATCATCGTAGGAGTGATATGCCCCAGACATGCTTTGGATCTTAGATCGGAACCAATGATGATTGTTGCAAAGTTGTCAAGTCAAATGTGCCGAACACTAATAGGATACAACCAGAGGACTATCCCGTCCTTTACTCGATTGACATTAAAAATAAGCACCATACCAACCCGCATCATGAAGGACCTTAGCAAATACAGTTTTCCTTGATGGAATTCATATTCCATTTTATTCCGTTTATGTGCCATTTAACAGACATCCCCTGAGGAATTTTGGAAAAGTAAGAAATTTTAATAAAAGCTTATTTGTCATAAATAACTTACATGTATCAGAATGGTCATCTCGAATAAAAGGAACGTTGCGGTTAGCTTTGACAATGCAGAATACGATTAGAAATACACGGGGCCACATAATCAATAGTGTTGTAAAATCTGGTCAATTGAGGGCACGGATGCATTACTGCATGATAATGCATCAGCGGCTATCTCTTGTTCCATATATACTGATTCAGTCAAATGGAACGATGGTTCGTGAACGCATCTGTGATGATATATGATTATGACAGGTTCATTCAAGAAAATCAAGCAAATTACTTTGTCCAATATCTACACACATAATCAAGGGATCACAAAATTGATGCAGATTGACTGAATTTTAATCATTCCCAAATTAAATGACATGATAAGTGTCTACATTTTGGGTGATTTGGGATTAATTCAGTGAAGTATACATCAGAGCTCCCGTGATCGATCACTTCGTTCAGCCTTAAACCTCCAAGTTCCCTATAAGTAGATCATTATGAATATTAAGGTCGTTACTTCTGATAACTGTCAGAAGTTTCTGATTTTCTGACTTGTAGTTATGCTTACATATTCTCCACAGGAATCTGTTAAAATTTTACTTCTGTCTGTAAGGCAGATACTACGACTAGATGATTCTTCGGATACACCTTTGGGAGATGGTCGGAAATTACTCCAGCCGATTTTATACAACAATCAAACATTTCCAAGAATTATGGAATTTGTCAACGTAGATTGTATTCAAATAAATTCTGGTTACTAATTAATAAAAAAAATGGCTGTTCCATCAAATGCTAGACGATTGAGTTTGAGCTTTAAACGATATCAACTGCATACACGGTTGGCAAGTTTGGATGGAAAATATGACAGTATAGCTGCACAACTAGCTGCATGTCCGTAAGTAAAACAAAGAACAGTCGCATCTTTTAATTAGAATTCTAAAAATAACAAAAGACTCATCAGCATGCAATAATATTTAGATTGCATAATCTTGTTGAATTCAATTACAGAGTGCTGCTTATAAATGAAAGATATGTAATAATGACATGAACTTCATATTATCAATTACATTAATGAAAGATAAATCCCGGGCATCCCTTAATTTAGTATTTTCATTTGTGCAATTTGTGTGTAGCGATTATGAGATAAGTAGTTGAAATGCAGCTGGATTAGTCGTTTGCTCTTTGAATTATGATATACCGTTATCCTAAGTTACTGTTATGTGCGCAATTATCAGAACAAAAAATGTAATATTTCATATCTTGCATAGGTATAAATACGTGTCACAGGTGATTGATTAAGTTTGTGTCTGAAAAAAAGCTATCTAATGTTATACGTTAGTGATTCTATTTGCCCATATATCTTCGTGAAAATTATTCGATGTGAAGTTAATATCCAGATAAAGAGGGGAAAGAGGGGGATTAACCCCAGAGTTCAAAGATGACATACGCTTATAATGTAAACCTGTATTGAGATGACCCACGTTTCTGATTGGTCAAAACGACAAACAAAAGTGGTGCATTCAAAATTTTCTAATAACGCTTCGAATAATATTATGTTAATTTCTGGCGTGTTAACCAATATCATAGCTTGTTATTTCACATCAAGATAAAGAAAGATGTTAGGAACATGCTAACATCGATTAAAAGATCACAACGACGCGTTAGATTCGAAAACTAACTGGTGAAAATTTGCGCAAACGAAAGAGGTACGCAAGAGACGTAATATGTCTGTCATCGGTAAAACTCTTGGGCCCCTCCTCTTATCCAGATAACTACTGGTTTTATTAAGTATTAATAAAACTAACAAGAACGTGGTTATGCTAATTAGACACATGACCCTATTTTGAAGCTCTTCGTTGGTTGAATAAGTAGGTCATATAGGATCATATTGGCTTAATGGAGGAAAAGCCGAAATACAATATCTTGATTATTCTCTTGTCTCGTAGAATTATAAAAATTAAAAATCACAATTCACTTGATAATTGGGTTATGTAAATACATTTACAACGCGCAGGGTCGTAAAGTATAAAAGCATTGCATATTGAAATGATTGGTAGTAAAACCCAGATTTTATTGCCAACTTGCAACCTCATCACTAGGGTATATCAATGAGTAAACATAGGCTATTATTACTTATAACGAGATGTACGATTTTATCTATTCAACTTATAAGAGTTAACCAAGCGTGAAATGATATTACAGTTAAAACTGTTATCTTGGATGTTACATCGTACGTTGTGAGAAATGGCGTTTCGCTGTATAAATTATTATACATTTTATATCTATCACAACTTACTGGTACAAATGCTTTTCACCTTGAATTCACATTCATCTCTTTCTGTCAAGCACTATGGGATGTGCTTTTCTACTGCATTGTACATAATCATGCCGTTTTCAATAGTATATATTTTGGTTTTTGAAAGAGAGTGTGTCTCTAGTTATTGTAACTAGCCCTTGAGCGTCTGGTAAACATAAACTTAGACGTACACATATTAATAATCCATTGTCCTTTTCAGTATTTTCTACTTTAAAACATAAAAGTATGGTTTGGAAAACTTTGTTTATTATCAAATTAAAGACGATGCTCGCCTTTAAACATTGAAAATTGAAAGTTAAAACCAGTTTGTTTTTTGTCTGGTCAATCAACATATATGGCTTGTTTATCTGTTCATAAGTGTTTACGAACATCAATTGATGATAATATCTTTGACATGGTACTGTTTCTAGACCTATCGAAAGCGTTCGATACTGTTGATAACCAAAGTTTATTTGAAAAAAGATTTTTACGGATTAAGAGGAAATGTAAATATTTGTTGAACTTCATATTTCAGGAATGGAAAACAAACCACCTGTAAGAATGATACTATTTAAGTTGAAGAAAAAATCAAATGCAATGTTCCTCGGGGGTCAATATTTGGACCTATTTTGTTTCTACTACATGTAAATCATTTGACTATAACCTCTTATCTTCAAATTATGTTTTAAACTTTACTTATATTTTATCCCAATTTAGATGAATTACCCTATCAAATAAGTTAAAAACACATTAAAATGACAGCATTTATGTGTTGTTACAGGGTAACTATTTTTAGATATTACAAAATGATCGTGTGAATTGATTGATGTCATATAGAAATATTAACATGCTTTATTGGATGTGATATCAGACTTCGAGACTCTCAGCTAATGATACAAAATGATGACCAAGATACAGGGATCGTAGAGAAAAGATGAAACTAAAATAATGAAAAATTATGTTAATCATTTGCCCAAACTAAAAATGAACTTAAACAACTGGACTGATATTTGGCGAGGGTCTGGCTTCACTTCAAATGGAGCATGTCAAACATAAATTGTTACATCTTACAATTCACATAATATTTTTAAAAAGTTAACAGCAGGCAGTATTCAACATTTCTCATGGATTTGATAGCTTAATTAATAACTTATCGTGTACTTGTAAATTGGAGTCATTCTTTAAATTTCATAATTTAATGATATTTTCTGTTACACTTAATATTTTTGCACATTTTGTGAATACTTGGAAAACATACATTTTAGACCGATATTATTAGAACTTTATGATTAACCCTCGTATACACAATATACATTCTAGGCTCTGCGAAGAAACATTTAGTCTTGCTTCAAGACCCCCCCCCCGGAACGCTGCGGTTGTTGGAGTAAATAAGGGGGTCCAGGGTCTTGAAGCAAGTCTAGGAGATATTTATCAAACATTAGAATATCGTTATTCATAATGTATTGCCGTTTATGGTTGTCCCGCCTGAGTTTGTTTTGCAAAGTATTAAAACATTTTAGCGCATCTTGGAGATCAATCAATTTATAGTTTCCCTACTGTCAAAAGTAAAAACAATCTTCTCTGCTGAATGCATGCGATTTATGCATCGATCTAGTTCCATAAAGCCAAATTGAAAAGAACATTCAGTTGTTTCGCCACATCATTTGACAAGTTTAGTCCTTCAAATTGCCATTTTACAGCTGCTTCGGTTCAAAAGGTTTTTGGGGGAATCAAACGCAAGCATACATATATATTAGTACTATATTATCCATGTTTTATTCCATATCATGCGATAAAGATGTCAAAACGAGGCTTTAAATATACTCTCTACCCGAGATTTTGTAGCGGAGTTCACCAGTTTGTAATATTATAATTATATGTGTTTGTATCTCAAAACGTTATGAGGACTTAATCTTAGATTTCCAAGATTTGGATTTAGATTTTTCATTGAAATCTCATTGGATAACAAGAATGATCATGACCTTGCTTACAGTGAACAATGTCGTCACTTTTCTCATCTAATCGTGTCAGGCTTTGATCTGACCACTCCAATCCCACACCGAGTGCTAATTAACTATAAAAAGACAACATCGAAGTAAATGTGCCTCAAAGAAGAGGCGGCCAACTTGACCATGACTAAAAAGCTTTTCTTGTCATGATTCTTTCCGGAGCCGATCTTCAATCGTTATACTACTTGCCCTTCCAAGTCATTGTGTGGTAAACAAGGCATCTCATTGACAGAGGATCTTATGTTGCGCGGAGGCAGAATATCCGAATGCTGTGTGCCTCTCTATAGCAAATCATGTCTTGCTGGCAACATTTGCCGCCTTTTTTATATATATTTTGCAAAACAAATAGAATGAAAACTTGTAACATGACACAATTACATGTTTTCTTATTGTTGATAGGATTTGGTTGAGGAAGTTAGGTAAGAATGCAAGGTCTGGGTTTCAGGCTAATTGGGAACTGAAATACAATTTTGATATTTCGCTCTACCTTTCGACATCTTTGCAAGTTCGTAATCAATATATAGCAATATGAAATTCATGACATATTAATGGGGGTTTTCCACATTATTGAAGATGAATGTATACAATAAATAAATGTCACAATAAGAATAGAGAATTATGAATATTCGGCTCACTTAACAAAGCCAGGAGAAAAACAATTGAATTTCATTGAAAGGCTATGACAAAATGCAAAAGTTCTATTCTTCTGTCTTGTCCAATCAAACGAACCTACGGGATCGATGCGATTCAAGATGAGAAAGCCTCTGCATGATAAATCGGTTTGTGATTGTTATGTAGCAAGATATTTTCTTTATGTAAATCTGGTCAGTTCTCAGAACTGATCATTCCTTGACAGTATGTAAAGAAATGACAAAGAATATGACTGTCAGTTCTTATAACAGTATATAAAGGAAATGACGCAGAATGTGTCAGCTTCTACAAATTCAGTGCCATTGTTCTGAATATAGTAAACATTTACTAAAAGTCACAAACGTCAAATATCTTTTCTTTGCAACATTGATTTTTGAAATTACGTTTACTGTGTACATACATTGCCCCCTGATACAGAATCAAGAAACCGCTTTGAAGAACCAGCAATGGCGATGAACTTACATTCCGACCGGAGGCCATGTCAGATCTGAATGGATATATGTATTATGTTAGAAAAACTGATTCAGAGAAACACCTTCAGCTGCTATTTAAGCCGTATATTACCAAAGGGAATGCACATTCTTCAAATATTTTATATCATATAGGTATAATATGTACTAACAATGATGTGTAAAAGCATGATTATCTAAGTTTTTCCCCATCTGTTACACAATGAAAGTTCCCAAAGCTTATCTCAAGGTTCTCATTACTAAGGAACTGAAAACCACGTATTGATATTTTGACGGAAGATTCGAGTATATTTTCCTTGATTGATTCATTTGAGGGTGTATAAATTTATTCATGAGGTCTACATTCAAAGGAGCATCCTTCAGTCCGTTCTTCATATATTCCACAGGGATTAGGAATAGTAGAGGCAACTTAAGCAACTTATCAAACCGAAATTGGCATTAGCAAATGTAGAATTCATCGAATAAGTACTTTTAATAATTTTATGACGTTTGAGTATCTGATGATAGTTGGGACCAAATATGGTATTAGTAAGACTAGCTCCTTGTTGGATTAACATTTTCCATTCTAGATATTATTAATTTTGTCTAAATGCTATGGCATGGGTGCGGGATAGCTAACTCTCTCTTGTGTAAAATCTGTATTGGCTTAGAGGTTAATACTATTCTAGTAATACGTTACCAGTGGAATGGGGTTCACTTATTTGTTGATGTAAATGTAATTTGTCATATTCATTGCTTTTTATATCGCATATATTACACATAATGTACTTTATATATACACGTTGACTAACGTAATTGAATTGAGGATTCATCAAATAACTCAAACTATTTCGGAAAAATAATCTTGGATTTGGACCTGCACAACCCCTGTGCCGGTTGCTGCCTAAAAAATTATTCCAAATTCAGATTCAGTGGAGGTACATGACGCACGATGTTCACACCCTATTTCGGTATTAAATGGCAAATGCTCTCTTTACATAAAAAGAACATACCTATTGGAGATTCATAATTGGTTACCATGGCGATATCACCGCTAGGGCTGTTATGAAAAATTACTTATGTCATATCCGAAATCTTACTCAATCATCGTGGCGTTTAGATAAGACAAAAGTATGTCATATGTTGCAGCATAATCACGAACACACACGCTGTTTAGATAAGACAAAAGTATGTCATATGTTGCGGCATAATTACGAACACACACGCTGGTGGAAATATCTTACTAATGTGATGTGCTATTTAATCCATCTTGCAGATATATCTTAATATACTCTGACGGTTCATTTTGTGTTGCAAGCAAATATTTTCGATATTTAACCCTAATGTCTGCAGGGGTCAATCCGACCCCCCCCCCCCCGTCTCGATTTTTTCAAGAATCGAGTTGAAATTTTATAATTTATGAGGGATATGATTTTTATCCATGAAATGATATGATATCTGCACGAGTGAGTGTATCAAAAAATTTGAGTTGATAAACAATCATATCATGAGTAATCATAGGAAAGTGTTTTTGTCATAGTTAATAGATACTTGTCAAGTTTTAAGACCTGGAATTTAAACAACCGTGCCAACTCATTTAATTTTTACTATAAGCCTCATTTTGAGTCAAGTAGCAAAAATCCGTTAACCATACGATCTGAAAACCGTATTCGGTGGTTTAGTGAATGTTTGCAAAAATCACACTACCATACCCCCATACTGCAGCCTGTATTTCTTTTAAAGTGATACAGGCTACAGTGAAGTTACAAATGGAGCGGGTATTCTCTATCTATGCTTTTCTGGTAAATAATACAATGCAGAATCCTCGATGAATCTACTCAATGTATAGTACAGAAAAAGTAGTATACCTTCATGAATATTATGGAAATAAACAAACGTCCTCCAATTGCAGCGTCACTGCAGATTGTATCCCTTTTAAAGAAATACAGGCTCCAGTATAGGGATAAGGTAGTGTGAAAATATGGTATTGTTTCACTGGTTACAAAATGCCGTTTTAATTTTGACATGAAACGAAAACTGTCTTAAGTATTAATCACAGTGACTATGTAAAATATATGACTTTTGTATACTTTATATATTTTCAGGCCGCTGGTGAACCTGAATATGCACGATCTGAAAAGGACGCCTCAACATGGAACAACCAGCGGCGGATCACAGTCACTCTTCACAAACTTCGAGGATGTCCAGGTAAGATTGGGAGGATTAGATGCAGAAATGTTCTTATTCATTAGAATTAGAAAATTGGCTCAGGGGAATACCACTCTTTCAAATCTGCCCAGTTTTCTTGAAGTTTGAAGGTATCTGTGGCATTGGAATGTCTTTGCGCAAAAAATCCTGGAATGAAAACGACCAGTCGGCCATTGTTACTGTAATGCTCATTATGAGGTGAATTCAGGGTCGTGATGTTATGATGGTGAAGGTCGCTTAATCATAGGCAATATTGTGAGGATTAGATGAAGAAATGTCCTCATTCATTAGATTTGAAAATTATCTCAAAGAACTCTTTCAAATATGACCTTTAGAAATGGCACAATATCGACGAAATGTTTTGAAATGCTTATTTAAAGGTACATATGCAAAATGATGTACCGAATGCATTTCTATTTCTATTATTTACAATAATACATCCAATGGCCTGTATTTGAAAAAAATCTAAAATTTATTTTTCAACTCAAATCACACTGTTATACCACTGAATCAAAAATCGATAAGATATTTGTGACTTTTGATCTAAGAATAAAAAGCTTTACATTGTTGAGATGATAATAAAGGAATACACCTTCCAGGTATATTGTATCTGATGAGTTATTGGGTGCAATAGCTCTTTGAGAGTTTACCTCGTACAACCATATCGTTATCATGGTTTCACTTTAAATACACTGCATTATAACCGTACCATTTTACCTTCGTTGCCAAAGTGAGCTACATTTTATACTGGCGTATCCAGGGGCATGAGGGGGGCGTGAGAAATACACACGATTCAAAAGGGAAATAACCCTTGGCCTTACACTGATCCTACTGTGCCCGTAGCGTACAATGTATTATACAAAATGTAATGTCAGTCTTTTTAACTCTTTTGGAATTTTGCATAATAATAGACAGACTTGAAAAATATATAAATGGCCTTGTATCTTGGGTTTATGGTTATATTATAGTTTATCGATATATTTATAATGTCAATGCAGAACGCTATAAATTGATGTAGTATTCTTAGCAGAACAAATCCTACTTTGTTTTTGAATAATCTAGGTTGCATCTTGTAATTAAATATGATCGAATATATTTATCATCTCTGTTATCACACATTCCATCGGTTTCCCCTTGCTGTACACTCGGTCATTTCTCTTTTTCTTTTTTTCTTATTCAAAATGATCACTTATATGAGGAGTCACGTCATGCGACTGATTTACTTTTAGGTAATAGCGAAACTAAATTAACCCTCGTGTTTATCTACTATCAAGAATATATTGGTGAAATAAAAACTGGAAAAATTGACAACTTTGAATTTTTCGAATTCTACATAGCTCGATCAAGTGAATTTTGTTGTATTTCGTGGAATACCTGCGTCACTTCACGAGAAATTTAATTTCCCATTACCCTCTGAAGAACGAACATTTTTGATTGTAACAGGGGTGTATTCTGATTGAATAGCGTGAAAGGTGAGGCAAAAATTTGGCTTAGTTTCACGGTTTCTATTAAAAATGTCAGCATTTTGTGGGAAGTATACAATTAGATATCATGTCGAAGTTAATCCAATGGGTCATTGTACAAATTTGATCTGATGAAATTCTCAATCTAAGATTCGGATAGTAAATCGAGTATGCTATGTGTACAATGTTGATATATCTTCCTCGAATGATAATTTTTCAATTCATTTTATTTTGATAAAGCAAGAGGACATAATATTGTACCGATGACTTATCTGCATGTTCACGGTCATTTTCCAGTTTGATTTTGTGGACTTAAAAACTCATATTGGGTATTCATATCTGTAGATAATACCTAAAAAGGAAATTGTGTAAATAGTTTCAATTTCAAATTCAAAATTGGCCGTTAACTCCGCTCCGCTCGCAAATGAGAATACGCACTAAGTTTTCTTCAGGCAGCATCGCCTACATACATGAGGGCGATAACTCAATCGTGTATTTAGCATCATTTGGAAACTTAATCAATTCATAGATGGCACCACGTTATGGCCGATGGTTACGAGTAAATGTTGGGAGATCACTACAGCCGTGTGCTGTCCTATGTCTGGATAAGCGGATGCATCTATGATATTCCAAATTTGTTAATTGCTTCTTTTTATTTATTAGCATGGTATAACTAAATACATCATGCAATTAATCAAATGATTTGGGTTAAATAGTTGTTTATCGTGGCAACATAGGCTACCAATGCAGGTAAGGAACCAATCCCACCAACTCACAGCTGAACAAGTAATGCACTTTCGGTACATTCGTAACAGGTATTCATCGTGAAGTATTGCTTTACGTAAAAGTGTCCTTTATGATTCAGTATGTACAATACACGGTATATTGAAATGAAACGATACAGATTTTTAACTGATACATTAGTCTTGTGGTGTGATTACTTCCCCATTTCGTCTATCCTACTTCATGTTTCCAATTCAGTGAATATAATACGATCAATTGTTGAAAACTAGCCATGAGATCATTGACAAATTGAAATGACATTTTCTTGAGAGCACTTTATTAGCGGTGCGTTCGAACAAGGTCGGTCTAACCCAGAATGACTAAACCTTGTCCAAAATCAGATCCATTTTTGCATTCCTGTTAATCATATATTCTTATAAGAATGCGAAACGAAGTCCATGGAAGAAAGTAAATGCAAAATAACATAGATTTTCCAATCTGAGGTTTAAGATATTCTGGTTATCCCGATCTGCAAATGTAAATTGTCTAGTCTGAACCTTGAATAGGATAATCTTTATATATTTCCTTGCCCTTCTGCTTTTCGATCAATTGGAAATTGCAATATCGCAACCATGTCGTTTTCGACCTCTAACCAATAAAGTGAAAAGCATATCTATTTTTGGCCAAAATGGTAGGGAAAACCGTTTCACTGATCACGTTCTTAATACTAAGTTTTAATACTAAACGTCCAATGTCATATTCCTAACTCGGGAGATCGACACGTAAATTGACCTGCTTCTGCCACTAACAACAAAAAGAGATTGGTTTTGTGGTGAGAATGATGTTATTTTGACAACCCAGTCTTTCTAAGCACTCCTGGGTTACCCTTTGCGTTCGTTCGACTTCGCTTCTTAAGAGAGCTTCTTCTAGACTTTGCGAGCAGGGTATCCTGGGTCGGTTGCTTCATTTTGTACATCGTTTGAGCAAGATCATTCCCCGTTCGTGCAGTACAACAGCACCTTATAACAAAAATGGACTGGTTTTCGGTGAAATGAAGCATTCCGATAAGTTACCTTATTTTCTTTATCCCTCCTTTCTTCAGTCGCTTGTTATAGAATTCCTTATTCCTCGCCCTAACCTTGACATACATCTAGGATAATAAAGAGCCAGGGGATTAATGTTTATATGGGGCATATAAATGGTATCAGGTAAATCCACATTGTTTACTACCTGACTGATATTGAGAAGGTTTGGGTTAACTAGTCCATGATATATTCTGCGATAAGTAAGTGTTTATAGGTGCAATACTCAGTACATTTTCATAGTCGATGTAAAAGCCATCTTTTATGTGAAGTTCTATCTATTGAGATATATTCTTCTTTGATAACACGGCCTTACAACGCCAAATAAGTCACTTGTTGCAGTCAGTACAAACTACAAATACTGTTCTGTATCTGTATAGACTAGGCTAAGGAATTTCAAGTTCCCGTGGTTCAGTACCTACTGGGGTTTAGACTTCATAAACTGCCGTAGTTATATTTCTAGCCTACCCTGAATATCAATTGAATTTGAAAATAAAATTCAATAAGCCTGTATAACAATTTCAGAAGATGCGATTAAGTTTGTTCACGAAATATTGATATAATAGGTTGCGAGGTCTGTGTAAAACGACGACATAACGAAGAAAGAGCCCGGGTGCCAAGATGTATCCATTAAACAGTTTCTTATCATAGATGATTTATTTGTATGGGATCAATTGATAATGTTCATTATGGAGCACTGAGAGTGACATTTCTATTACGACTATCAAATGAAAGTATTCGCGTAGCAGCTCATTGGAAATTAAAAATGTGCTTCATCAAGACTTTTAAACGAATATCCCTCAGTGGACTCTACAAGCACCGACGCCTGGAAGACGACCATCTTTGTGGTGTCATAAATCAGACCACTCTCCATTTGGCGTAATAAGCTTAAACTCAATTTGCATAGAAATAGACGTCCGTAGTATTTCCGTCAACGTGGTGTGAAAACAATCGAGACGAGTAAGGGCAATTTAGAAGGAGACCATTAACATTTATGGGCAATGATTACGAAGTACGAAGGGATAAAGAGAAGCCGATTTCGTTCGGCCGTCCGTTCGTTCGCTTGTGTGTCCGGGCGATATAAGCCTTAAGTGTAGCACCTCTGTTCATGAAAGGATTTTCAATATACTTCTCAATTAAAATTGGCCGCCATTTTTCGTTAAATGTAATCTATGATAATTGAAATAAAGGCGGTTTGAAAATTTTCTAAAAATACTTCGAACATTATTATATTAATATCTAGCATGTCAACCCACATCATAGGCTGTTATTTCACATCAGAGATAAAGAAATGTTTAAGTGCTAACATCGATCAAAACATCACAACGACGTGTGGTATTCGGAAACTAGCCGGTGAAAATTCGAACAATCGAAGGTGGTAAACAAGAGAGGAAATTATGTCTGTCACCTCCATAGCTCTGTAGTTTTCCCTCCTCTTGCTCAAGAAGGAATTTTCAAGATGGCAGCTAGCTGAATTTCAAAATGACAGCCATTTTGCATAAAACGTAATCTTTGATAGCTCAGATACTAGTGGACGGATTTTTTAAAATTTTATATGTTGATTAATAAAGATAGGCTAAAGGAGCTCTGTCCAAGAAGAAATTTTCTAGATAGCAGCTCAATTTCAAAACGGCCGCCTTTTTCGTAAAAAAACTTTTAAACTCAATCACCAGTGCATGGATTTTGTTAAAATTGTTTGTGATGATATCAAGGAACTAGGGAGCTTTGTTCAAGAAGAAACTTTCAAAACATGTTTTTATTCGGTCTGATTTGCTAGTCCGTGGGGTTGCTGTTTCCTCTTAGTGTAGCACGAGCATCGTGATAAACCATGACATCTCAGTTCTTCCAAGCCCATGTTTCAGGTGAAACAGAAAGATGCTATGAGTATCAGAATGTAGCATGAGAACTATGCAAATTGTTGTGCAACAAATTAAAGAGAGTCAATTCTTCCAAATGTTTGAAAAGCAGTTTATCACAAAGTCTCGCTAATCTTTGAGTGAAGGAACACTATGCCTCATCATCAGATCATCACGACCGGCAATCTCCTTACATTCTTTAACTTTCTTATCTTGTGATCATAACGCCTTTATTGTGTTCTAAACACAGGCCCGTAGCTAGGGGGTTCAAGTATGGTTGGCCTATTAGTATAAAGAATGCATGCGTTGTTTACGGGTGTGTAGGCGTTAATTACGCTCGTGTAGATGTAAAATTACGCCCGTGCTGACGAAAAATTACGCCTGTGTAGGCGTAAATTACGCCCGTGAAGAAGTAAATTCTACGGGCGTTCAGAATACATTTACAGGCGTGAACTTACGGCGTTAAAATTATTAATTACGGGCGTTAAGACTGTTATTTTACACGCGCTGAGAAACATCTTCACGCCCGTGGAGTTTATTTTTAGCGCCGTAAATTATGAACCAATCAGAACCTTACTTACATGATGATTTAATGCATCCTTGCTAAAAGAGCAACTCCGAGATACTTGCGCTAGTAAACAACAATCAGAAGCCTGCTTACATTTTAGTGTGTTGCATTGAGGTCCTTAAATATTCGTTCAAGATTGAACTAGATTTAACCAAAGAAGTATTCATTTTTTAGAGCAAATTATATTAAAAGGCAAATTGAAGAGACATGTACTGTGTTGGCAGTTATCAACACCCATTGTAGAAACGACAAAATTGCAGAGTATTTTGAGAAGGTATGCATGTTTGGTTTCTAAATACGATGATTTTTGGATAATTCTCCAATCTAGGCGTCGGCTTCAGAGGTAGGCTAGGTAGGGACTTATTAAGCTCACACGCATTGCAGCTAACAGTCTCATTATACAGTCAGATCGCTAATGTATCCCTCTAAAGGATGTGTCCAGATACTAGAATTATAGTATCTGATCAACTGCAAATTGACTCTAGACTATATCCTGCAGATCTGGCATTTTTTGAAAATGTACTGAAAATGTCAAATGAGCCTATATACCTAGTATACCTAGCCAACATATGTTCAAATTTGGTGTTAGGGAGATGTGTACTTTTTGGAATCTTTATGCAGCCGTCTTTATATGTCACATGTTATTTCCAGGAATACATAACTCATTTAATATACGATGTAAATCTTTCACATTTGCACAAATAGTGCACCGAGATACCCAGAAAAGAAATAATATTTCATATGCCTCCAATTGCAACAGTTGTTCCTGGCACAATCATGAGTATGTTATTAACTTGCACAAGGATCTTGGAGTTGTACTTTTAGCTATAATGCATCGTATCATCATGTAAGCAAGATGCTGATTGGTTCATAATTCACGGCGCTAAAATGAACTCGACGGGCGTGAAGATGTTTCTCAGCGCGTGTAAAATAACAGTCTTAACGCCCGTAATTAATAATTTTAACGCCGTAAGTTCACGCATGTAAATGTATTCTGAACGCCCGTAGAATTTACTTCTTCACGGGCGTAATTTACGCCTACACAGGCGTAATTTTTCGTCAGCACGGGCGTAATTTTACATCTACACGAGCGTAATTAACGCCTACACACCCGTAAACAACGCATGCATTCTTTATACTAATAGGCCAACCATAGTAATTAACGCCTACACACCCGTAAACAACGCATGCATTCTTTATACTAATAGGCCAACCATACAGGAGTTGCGGGCGAACTCTCCCTTGCCAAAATGTAGAGACAATGAACCCCGCTTGGAAAAGCGGCTACGGGCCTGACACATACCTCAAATAACATTACACTTGCCTTAAGGCACCAAGAAAAGTATAAATTCATTTTCGTCAAAATATGATAAAGACTTCATTATTACATGTTTTGTTCATATTGCTCTTGCCACTAGTTCTTTAATTATGAGACTTGTTCTCTGAGAATATTAGGCTTGGAAGCCTCCAAAACTCTACAACAAAAGGGAATCGGGAATCGGGAGCAGGCGTAGACCTGGACTTCATGCAATACTTGTTCGAGAGAGAATAGAAAATTGCTAACGCATGGGTTTGGAGAAAAAGTTGTGTCTTAGAAAAAGAACACGAGTGACATGTTGGATTCATCTAATTACTTGTATTTGAGAGAGTCAATACTGGGAAAGGTTGAAACAGAGTCTTGATGAGAGAGCTATGTTTAAGAAAAACAATGTGGGTGTCATATGGGAATGGTATAGGACGTGTATAGATCATTGTATGAGCGCGACAAAGGTTTTAATTAGGTATTTGAATTGAGTGCATTTCCTTTCGACGTAATTATCTACAACTCAACCCAATTACCATGAACTAATCACATGTTTATCTTGTAAAAATCAAAGATGTACATGTAGCAAATGTACCTGTGAGAGATCTCTCTAAAGAATACTTATTCGCTGGTTTTATTACCTTATAATGTGCAGCAATGCCATTAAAATGTCAGTATAGTGGAACTCTGATCATTTTTAATGTCTTTATCATCTCTCTGATTGTGAATAATACCATCACTGAAATGTATATTGCTTAAACAATTCCCAGTAACAAATTATCATTGGCCAATGGGGAGTTATATTCCTGATGCCATCCCGTTATGTGTAGTTAATAACTACTAGTTATGCAAGACCTAAAACTAAAACTACTGAGTAAACCTATTTTTTAATTCAGGCATGACTTAGCTTAGCCCGTCTATAAAAATCTAGATATTTCAACGTACATTTACCTTTTCGTGCATTATTTGAGACGCCTCATATGTCTTCGGACGAGTTTTGAGGAAGGACCAAATCTCCAATTTGTGCATAAAATCATATTTTCACAACCCTATGTCTAAGTTGTGAGTAATCGCAAAGAAGGTCGCAGTAAAGATGAAAATGAAAATTCTCTCCCTGATACTTGGCTCAGTGACGTATGGTATCTTTCGATTTTTTCAATTTTACAATTTTCAATTTTTTCAATTAGATATATTTTCAAACAAAGTCTAATTATAATTTGAATATTTCTCGGTTTTAATGTTACTTCTGTCCACAGTGATACATCATGTAAAAGGAATAAATAAAACCACGAACTTTTGATAACAAGTCGGTTCTTTCGATTATTGATTCAAATGAGTGTGCACGTATCATTTATCTTATACATGACAGTAAATTGATAAGTTTGTTTGGCTGTTCGATGATGGCCGCCCAGAACATGCAATTATATCCATGGAGGCCGTACTCAAAGAATAAACGACGGCGTTTTTCTTCACCTTCTTAATGGGTTTTAGTAATAATATCAAGAATTTAGTAAGAAATCGAGGCTTGGTGCTAGTGCAGCGTAGGTAGATAGAAAAGACGTGTTTTTGAACTGGTTTCTTGTTCCACTGAAAGTCGATGTAGCAAATATTCTGTAAATCAAGGTTAGGAATGAATTCATGCCAGGAAACAAGTGTTTTGTGGATTAGAGCTTGAGAAGTATGCTCCGAAAATGGGCACGCCAAAGAACACTTGAAGATTAAAAGCAGATACATGTATAATTGACCTACTTTACATGGAAAATAAACGTTATAAAAACTTTTAAGTATCGACTTATCTGAAGGAATTCCATTAAATCTTGGAATGAAAGGAAGTTTATTGCATTAAACATTTCGGGCAGTGGAGGTGGGATGTGAAACCCATTTGAAGCTTCCTCCGGGTTGATATGATGTGGATTAAGCTGTCACTCTGCAAGCTTACTGCAGTGAGCGTTAATACACTAGGAATCGAGATACAAGAAAGTCCTGACTATTTGATAAAGGAAAAAACCATTTGTTCCTTTTATTTGAGTCAAAAAATAGAAAAACACCATTGTAAAATGTAATTTTTGAAATGAGATACTTTATTTCAGATAGACAATTTGTAAATTAAATAGCAACATTTATTTTATATTTGTAAATCAGTGTTAATACTTTAAGTTATTGCTTCCAATATATGCTAAAAATGTATCAAAAAGGTGAATCTGTTGGTTATAGAACTCTCTATACAAGAGGTAGTCCTTCAAGTGTAGAAATGTATAAAGAAGACCGAATAATTATCCGTATAGAAATTTCTATACGAAACAAGCTACTCATTCATATAGAAATTTCTATATTAGAGAAATGGTTGCCGTTAGGAAATGCTGCCTGTATAGAAATTTCTATAGCAAACTCGATCACTATACGTATAGAAATTTCTATACGAGGCAAACTAACAATAGAAAAGATGCATACTTGGAAATGGTTACATGTTTCATGTGTATAGAAATTTCTATAGCATACCCTATAACTGTCCGTATAGAAATTTCTATACGAGGCAAGTTAACAATGTATATAGAAATATCCATACTGGGGAAATGGCTGCATGGCTGGCTGCATGGCTGGTATTCTCGATTACTATTCGTATAGAAATTTCTATACGAGGCAAACTAACAATGTATATAGAAAGATGCATAGTTGGAAATGGTTGAACGTATCATGTGTATAGAAATTTCTATAGGATACCCTATAACTGTCCGTATAGAAATTTCTATACGAGGCAAACTAACAATGTATATAGAAAGACGCATACTTGGAAATGATTGAATGTATCATGTGTATAGAAATTTCTATAGCATACCCTATAACTGTCCGTATAGAAATTTCTATACGAGGCAAGCTAACAATGTGTATTAAAAATATCCATACTAGGAAAATGGCTGCCCGTATGAAAAATTCTATAGCATATCCGATAACTGAAGCAAAGAAATTTCTATACGAGGCAAGTTAACAATGTTTATAGAAATATCTATACTAGAGGAATGACTGCCTGTATAGACATTTCTATAGCATACCCTACAATTGTCCGTATATAATTTTTTATATGAGGCAAGTTAACAATATATATAGAAATATACGAGGCAAACTAACAATGTATTTAGAAATATGTATACTACGGAAATGGCTGACCTCATGACAAGGCAGCCGGGGTGAAAACAAAAAAGATAACAAGGTATCAAAGTAAGCAGGTACGATTTCTTTAGCCGGTCTAGTGATCTGTTAATTGTGTCCGTTGCCCATTTTAGTGATAAAGGTGGTGCCATGGTCCCTAGTCTCCCTATTAGCCACTGCACTTAGCATGTCTAAAAATCTTTGTGAATAACTGTCACAGACATGTGGACTGAACCCTGCCATGATGAGAACTGCTATTCTAAAAAGACCTCACATCACTTCTTCAATATAAACATGTTCACATTAGACAAAATGGTCTGTATGAATTTTGTATGTGGCCAAAAATCACAACCATAATACTTTAATTTTAGGCTGCCTCTATCAGAATACAAAATGACTGTCTTTATAGAAATGTCCACATGAGACAAGATTGCGATCCATAAATAAGTTTTCTAGTTGAACTACTTTCAGTAACCATGAATGTTCTTAATCAGTAATAACTACAACTTATACTAATATCCTATGTCGTATGTGCACAGTTATCTTACACAACATTGGTCATTTATAGAATCATACTGCGCCAAATCTCAGCCTACCGTCACTTCCAAGACCGTTATATTACGACCAGATGTGAGCATCATATCACGATGATATGGAATGTTGCAATGTTTTTGCGCTGATTTCAGAGAAATAGACTGATCGATGTGCTCTCGAATGTGTGCTTTCAATATTGCAAGATAAAGTAGATACATCAGATTCATGTATTGGTATAAGAAGATGAAGTCGAAAATTAGATCAATGTAAACATCGAGGTTGATAATAAAAAGTATCCAAATGTCCTTTGTTAGATCATATGGTATAAACTGTCCCCAGGGTTGAAAATGGAAGTTTTCAGATCTGCAGCGATTCACTGAAAAAAAGATAAACAAAGAATTATTATAATGATTAGCTTCAACTAATGCCTTGAAAATAAGTACATGGGTGTGATGGGTTCCCATTGCAACTTCTTAAAGTTTGTTTCCACTTAAATATTGTAATTGAATGGCTATCACTCTGAAAATGGACTTCTTAAAAAACATATGGAGTGCATTCAATGATTCTAACCATTATTTCTCTAAATAATATGTCTGTAACAAATAGGAATTGATAATATGGTAGTAATATAATGAAAGTAATGTTAGCTTTAAAGCTTTTGATTAGTAGTTTTCATTACTACATTATACAGGGCGTATCAAAAAAATGCAACAAGTAATTATCTCGTAAAATTCCAAGACTACTGATGACTACATGAATTTCATTTGATGTACCATAAAGCCACGTCTCTCCTCTTTGCAATGATATGTCATTCATTCACATGTGGTAATGGTTGGGTGAGAAATCCTTCCATTTGCACAGTGGGTCAAAATCGACTCTGGGCCAAGTTTTAGATATTGCAAAAATCAGTGCAAGGGCTAATTGCCAATGGAAGTTCCTCTGACTTTGTTGTGACTTTTTCTTTTGGAGCTATCTCAGGAGCATCTGTGCTCACAATTCCTCCACCAGATATTGCAAAACCTCGAGAAAGAATTGCCCATGGGCTGCTTTTCTCTGCTTTAACCCACAGATGACTCAGGGCTGAATCATGCATGACATGGAGAGATGAGCGCTTCTTTATGTAAAAAGAAGTGGTGGCAATTTGGAGGGGTATAGGATGTATTCTTGCAAGAGTATGAGTATGAATACTTTACTGTCTATGCCACACCTGTCACACCTTCTTCCATTGGCCCCTATGCCCCTTGTACTGACTTTTGCAATGTTTAAAACTTGGGTCCGAGCTGAAATTTGACCCACTTTACAAAATTAATGGTTATTCGGCCAGCCATGACTCTCTTTGGATGAATGATATTCCATTGCAAAGAGGAGTAATTTGGCTTTTTGGTACATTTAATGAAAAGGATGCAGTCAGCATTGGTTTTATGTTTTCTTCCAATTTTGCATCGAGCTTCGTACACTGACTTTTGCGATGTTTATAACTTGGTCAAAAGCTAATTTTGGCCTACTTGGCCAATGGAATGATTACTCGCCCAACCATGACCAAATATCAATGAATGATATATCAATGTAAAGAGGAGACACATGGCTTTATGGTGCATTTAATGAAATCAATGCTGTTATCACTGGTTTTGTGCTTTTCCGAGATAACAATCTGTTGCGTTTTTTGACACGCACTGTATTATCAAGAATTATAAAGCATACCGATTTTCTTCCTCAACTTCGTCGTTTTTCTTTTCCTTTGCACATTTTCCTCAGAGCAGGGCGTCCTTTTAGAAAAAGTTTTCTGAACTTCACCTAAATTATATGCAAAAATGATTGATTTGAAATTAATTTAAAGTTGATTTTGAAAACTAACACATAGTTTAAATATTTTTTTCATAATAGACTGAATCCTAGACGAAGTTTGTTCTATGCATTCGTTTATCGACTCATGTTATATTTGAAGTTATTTTTTGTACTCATCACGTGGTAAAATTCAAATTGAAAGGGAACATTTTTACCTTTATTTATACTGTTACTTGTTTTGCTTTGTCCCACTCTCCCACGAGATTGTTTTTTTCTTTTAGCAGATTTGTCTGGAAGCATGGATATAAGCCTGATAAATTATTAAATAGTTAAATAATACACAATACAAAACAAACCTTTCACGTGGAAATTTGATTAACACAATGTTTAGGAAAATAACTATAAGCCCATAAGGACATACCCTACGTGATATTAGGCTACAATCACGTGTCACAATTACCCATTTGAAACAATAAGTGCCTATGTTCAAGCATTTCTTCATTAATAAATCGAATATGCATGGTGTTTCATATATATGCACCCCATTAAAACTCATACATGTATCATCGCCAACCTGTCATGATTTGACTATCAAAGGGGAATAAATCTTTCGAAATATTTTATTTTAACATAGCGAATGTAAAATAACTATGAATTAATCTTTCCTAAAAAGTTGCAGTGTGATACGAGGCTACAATCACGTGTCTAAAAGAATGTTATGACTGACAATCTTTTTAATACATGAAGTATTGATTTAATATACCTGTCCCTTGTGTGCCTCCCTTCCTTTTAGCAGCTGTCTTTTTACCCACCACAATCTAGAATGATAATTCGAGGTAAAAATCAGATGACTATGAATGAGTTACAACAATCATTACATCATGTAACCTGTTAATGTAACGATATAATTATAAGATAAAATAGTTTTGTTTTATTGCAGAAATAGTTTAAACTATGCATTTCCATTTTCTTTCACCCTTCCCTTTGGCATTTGTGCTTATATATCCATATAACCAAGATATCTAATCCTTTATGTTTAAATTAGAGTATTCTTATACAGGCATGCTAGTTATTTCGCAATTGCCAGACATTACTAATCTGTCGGCAAGCAGAATAATCATTAGTATAATTATATTTACAATACAATGGTATACAGATGAAGAAATGAGAGGCTTGGGATACAGGGTATATCTTGATTAGAGGAATACAACATATCTACCCAATTGATCTAGGGTCGATTTATCTTGTGCGTTATTTACCTTTAGTACTACGGAATACAGGATATACATATGTACTTGTATGTATACATTTACCCAGCACACAAGTGCTCCTTTCTAATCACACCACTCACCGTTGGTTGTTCTTGTTCTATTTCTAACATTCTGACGACTTCGCTTGGAATGACTGACTCTATTGTGGGTTGCTCCTCATGTGACAATTTGGGCAATCCGGCAAACATCCACTGTGTTTTGAATTTTAGCAGATACTGATTGATGAGTGCATCGGATGACAGAAAAGCTCGTATACGCTTAATATACTTTTGCCACCAGATATATTGACTGGCGTCCCTCTGGTCACTGTACAATGGTCTTAAGAATCGTTGGTTTCGTTCTATCCCATCGATATTCAATTTTTCAAAATTCGGTGTCTGCAAAACTGGCTCCCCTTTCGGAAGCGTTTTTAAAATGGAAGGAGCCTCAACCCACGGTTGTGTATGGAGCCCCTTATACAGTAACTTCACGCCGCTTGAGGTCTTAATAAATTTGAAATGCAAAGGTTTTGTGTGGTGCTTTATGTCATTAAGGTGTGGTTCTATCCAATTACGGAAATCGTAGACAACATTTATTCTTTGTCCGTTTTTCAGCAGATAAAGAAGATCATCCATTGTCTCTGCCTCTTGTTGCCTGAGACTATCAGCAATCTTGTGGAAATAGGAATCGATGTCCTCATGCGTGTGTCCCACTATCAAAAATGATAGTTCAATCTACAAATAAACCATGCGTTCACTGTTAAGAACGTAACTTATGTAATGGACGGGGAAATGCATGGGCAAATATTAGTTGTTCCAAACGTATTTGAGTTGAGATATTTTAAGGAGTAGAAATATTAATATTAGCATGACGATTGTGTATTTTTCAAACAATGATAATGAAAAAGAATTGCATCTTAAAGGAGTCGGAGATTGCAATTCTTTTTTCAACGAGTCTCTATGTGCAGTAACTCAATAAATGCAGATACAGAACATATATTTCTGAAGAATAACTACAAGCATACTCTGCAGTGACATCATTTTTGTACGATTTCTCAAATGCATAGTTTAACTGCTTATTGTCGGGGGAAATATACACATATTCTAGTCATCGATGGTATCCATTGGTTCGATTTTGAGTTAATTACCTCTTTAAAAACGCCATTCCTAATAAGGAGTTCACAGAATCCAAGCATGAATCGATTTTTGTTCTCCCTCCAACAGTTATCGGCTTGTAGATAAAGGGTGGGGGGCAATTTGTTACCCTAAAAATCAACAATTAATGTACAAGTATTTGTACAAACACTACTATTTAAAACTGTCATGTAATTTACATTTATAGTCTAGGTTCTAACCCCTGTAATGCCCCACTGCCACTAGACATTGGGTTGATAAAAAGGCTACGGTCTTGAAGCAAGACTAGATTAAAGAAAACATGTTTTTTTATGAATTGGTTATGAAAATCTTCAGCCTGTAGACAATTATACTATAGTACATATGATCACATACCATTTTTGCAGCGATTGTTTGCAACACGAGGAGAATAACGTTGATTGATAGGTTGGAATCATGCGGGTATTCACAGGTGTCAATAAATGTCCTAAACAACCTATGGCCATGAGATATCACACCAGTGATATGCGTCTTTAGCAGGTCTCCCTGTCCAACGGATTTAGCTTTAGAGCCTATAAGATGTGGGAGTGACGTTTTGCCTGAAGAAATATAAATAAATCATGCGAATGCAAGTTCAGAGAGATATCTCAATTGGAATCTGTCATTTTTTTTATTATGACTCATTTTCATTTATGTGTATCGGACGATAACAATATACCTTTATGTTTGGTAATAGGCGTCGATAAAGCAAAACAATATAGTGTATATTGCCCAGCTAATGCCTATGTCACATTTGCTCCCATTCATTGGCCGGCGCCCGGCCGATTGTCGTTTTTTTGGTCAGAACTGATTTCAACTTGCCTTAGATTGAACAAACATTTTTGTAAAGCATGAACAAGTTCTCATGAGCCTATACATGACCTCAAATTGAGATGTGACCTTCAATTTTGAACAAAATATTCAATTGGCAATGTTCCGGCCGAATCGGAGCAAAGGTTACTCAAAGTTAGGCACGATATATACTATTTTTAATTCTTAACAATCTTTATAGCTTTCCGATTAGAATTCCGTTACGCGTTACTTCCATCGGATATGATTTATATGTTAAGTTGTGATTCTAAAGAAAAACGTGTACATCAAAATACGTATGGAACTGTTACATGTAGATAATAAAAACTCTAAATTAATTTACCTTGATCCATGCCGTCAAAAATAATAGAGAGGTACTGTGTCGGTTCATTCCTCGATTGTTCCCGTTTATTATAATAATATTGCCTCTCCATCCTGTAAAATAAAATATAAATTGATAAATCCCCATTTTATATATTCGAAAACCATATTCAATATCATATTAATTATATCTAATCGTATCAAATAATGTATTAAATCTTTTTAAAAACATAAATTAAAGCGTGGAGCGGAGATCGTGTCCATGTATTAAGAAACTTAAGAATATGCGTTTTCAATACCTGGGTTTGATCTTTGTATATGTGTCTGTGCTCGTTACAATGAGATAACAAAGATCGATAAGTTGTTTAGCAAAATAATAAAATATGATATTTAATTGCAATCAACGAAACGCAGTGTTAGTTTGTTATTAAAACAACGGGCTGGTTGTTGAGAGTGGGTGCGTGGTTTTCGAATAATTAGATACATGAAACCATATAGTCCTATGTACACAATGTACAGTAATGCCTGGGTTACATGTGCCCAGATTCATCGCCCGTCGCACGGCCGATTGAGTATTTTGTTCAAAATTGTATAGTTTTGACCAATATACTCATTCGGCCGCGCCCGGGCCGATGAATCGGAGCAAATGTCACCAAGGCTAAGTCAGGTAATCAGACATTATACATATGATTTTTTGAATGTATTAGGTACGTATGAAGTCCTTTACTCCAATGTAAATTCATTCTGATAACATAATAGCATCTTTATGTTTCACCTCTCAGGGCTGAGGAGAAATGAGATTTCATGGTTTACCATAGCCTTGCCCCAAGTCGGTCTCTTTTACTTATCTTGATTTCTATTATGACCGCCTTGTACCAAAGAGAAAGCCACGTGCCTTACCGACAGTTTGTTTATGTCGGTGATTTTGACCAATAGCACGCGATCTTTCAATGTCTAAATTTAGGTTACAAACACACGAGGTAATACAGTTGTTGATTTTGCTCCAATCAGCAATTTAGTATTGGAACCTTTGATAGTGGCATTGTGGGAAGTCCTACCTCGCTTTACTTTCATCAGCTAGCAAAACTGAAAATGACCCTCGCAAAATCGATAAACGTTTTATTTGCTAAATATAATTGAAAGTAATTTGAATGTAGTGAACCGATTTAATATCAGAAAGTTGATGACTGATCAGTTCACATATAAACACTTATAGTTATGCTGTGAAAAGGATAATGAAAAGTTATTATGGTTCTGGTGAATGCGTTTTATTTGTAAGGGAGATGCCTGGATTTGCAGACTGCAAGCATGCCGCATATAACTTCACAATCGCATGGCGAACACGTGGATTTATTTATTGATTTTTGTGTATGACTACCGCTATTGGCTAATGCTATAGGGCACGCGTAATAGTTGGTGCATAATTTATCATAATAACAGTGGAGATGTATCGGATTACTAGTCTAGAATATTTTCAAAATAAAAGCCTCTAGAAAGAGAGAGTTCTTACATTTTTGCGAGCACCCTAGAGACCTGTATCAAAATAATCCTTTATATCTTACAAACGATTTGTGAGATTTGCCAAAGTGAACGAGGTGTCGAAAGGCACTAATTAGACGATTAATTAGTATAGCATTCCTCATTTCTTAACTAGTTCAATCAATACAACCAGTGTTGATCACCACTTAAATGCCAAAACAGCTATGGTCAATGTGTCAATTGTTTCATGCTGGACATGTGCCAGTGTTTTGAAGAATCCATAGATTACAGTACTCAATCTGGTTTGATTAATTTTACTGAACTAGTAAACCCAATAATCAGAATCACACTACAGCATTGCAGCATTATCTGCTCCTGAGATTCTCTCACAAGGGAGCTACTGTATTTATAAGTCTGTTATAATTATCACACAGAAGTACATGCTTATTTGATATACCAAATGGTTATTTTACTATACTGTAAGCAAGGATACTTGGTCTTGATCTTGACTTGTGTGCCATTACTGTAACAAAGAGTTTTCGTAACATGCTTGATATTTAAAATTGATGGTATCAATGAAATTACAGTCAATAAATAAATGAGAATAATTATGAAATAGAAGATGAAGGTAAAAATCACATTAAAATATATGTCAAATGTACGTGTATTAATCATGAGTTCTACATTCATACCAGACATACACTGCACAATGGAATGCAACGCTTATTGGTCAGTGCCAATGAGCCCAGTGTCTAGGATCAAATGTACTGCTAGGTGCAAATATGATAACAGATTGATGCAGTTCAAATCTTTGCTAATTGTTAATATTAAATACTATTTGAATCAACAATTAACATTGTTAATGGTGATGCTTTCAGTGTTAGTGATAATTTGATTGAGAGAAGTATTTTAAAGATAATTTTGTATCAAAGGATTTCCTATTTATGATCAATTTTTACAAATTTCATTGAGCACGTATCTTCAGCTTGTAATAGAGGATACATTAAAATGTTCATTGTAGATATCCACTACATCACAGATAATTATATGGTGATTTCATTGACTAAAGTTTGAACTGGAAAATACATAAAACAAAGGGTATACATAGCAGGGCCATAGCCCGCTTTTTACCAGCTGAGGGGGAGGCTGCGATCGTATTATTTTAAAAATTGGTGCAACTCCTTCAAAATTGAGCTAGAAACTTCAAAAAGCATTCTAAACCTCTCATCTCTTTTATTGGTTGTATTTTTGGGTGAGGTTGAGATCGAAACAACCGCAACCCCCTTAACTCCTTGCAGTAACATATGCATTTGCATTCACAAGATACAAACCACAAGACAATACCTCAAACAGCTTCGAAATCTCTCAAAATTGATAACAAATAGTTGTTCTCACTTGTTTTATAATCAATCGGACTATATTTGTTAAAATTTAATTTCAAAAAAGATATTTCAATTTTTGAAATTCTCTTGTAAAAACGCATTTCAACCGAAACACATTTTGACACCTATTTCATCTTGGTAAATCTCAGTATCAATAAAGGAACCCTTGATTAAACATGGTATATTTCGTCAACAAGACTGTATTTCAAATAATAATTTTTCTAAAAATGTTTTTTTAACATAAACTTATTTTTGCAAAAACTCATTTTTTACCCAAAAACTTACTTCGACACCTATTTCATCTTGGCAAATCTCAGTATCAACAAAGGGACCCTTTACTCTTCAATTATATACCATGATTAAGCTGCTCGTCAAAATATGTTAATGGTGTCATCATGTTTTGAACACACTCGTTTTAGTTGATATTGCATGCAAATCACAAAGAAAAAATTGTTAAGCTCCCAAAATCCCCCTAGTTGATTAAACATGGTATATTTTGACTTTTGAGAGTCAACTAGACTGTATTTTATATAATAAATTTTCAAAAATATATTTTTATCAATTTAATTTTGTTTTTGCAAAAAAACACATTTTTTACCCAAAAACTCACTTTGACACCTATTTCATCTTGGCAACTCTCAGTATCAATAAAGGAACCCTTTACCTTTCAATTATTAACCATGGTTAAGCTGCTCGTCAAAATGTGTTAACGTTGTCATCATATTTTGAACACACTCGTTTTAGTCGATATTGCATGCAAATCCCAAAGAAAAAACTATCAAGGTCCCAAAATCCCCCCAAGTTGATTAAACATGGTATATTTCGACTTTTGAGAGTCAACTTCGACTGTATTTTATATAATAAGTTTTCAAAAATATTTTTTATCAATCTAAAATTTTTTTTGGCAAAAATCACATTTTTTACCCAAAAAGTCACTTCGACACCTATTTCATCTTGGCAAATCTCAGTATCAATAAAGAAACCCTTTACCTTTCATTTGATAACCATAGTTAAGGTGCTCGTCAAAATGTAAGATGTCATTTTATTTTATACATGCCTATTCTAGACTATACACAAGGCGGTAATAATTCAAGATCAGATAAAGTAAAAAATACCGACTTGGGGCAAGGCTAGGTTTACCATGGTGATGTAAATTAGATAATCAGAGATTGTTATGTGTAATGCGAAACGCATGCGGTTAAACCAGTGCATTCAATCCTTTAATCATATACAATACATTGATGGATCAAGATGCACGAAACGTGTTTGTTCTTCAAATTCAAATAAAGATATATAGTCCAGGAGTAAACGGGTGAAAAACCTAAGAAATTTAGCTGGCCATAAATATTGTTTCAATGACAGAATAGATTATCTAAATGTTTCCGTTTGAAATTCTATATCTCTGTTCATATGAGTATACTAGTAGATAGAATATCTATATCAGCTACTTGAATGTGAAAGCAACTTTTAATACTTGTAGTTAAAATGCAGAGTTTTTACATTTCAATTAGAGCATAGGCGTGGGGGGGGTTGCAATTGGTGATCGCCCCATTACCATGAGAAGAAAAGAGCTTTGAAATGATTTTTATTTGACGCTTCTAGCTCAATTTATTATAAAGGAAGTTGCATAAATTTTCGTGAAATTCAAGATAAATCTTAATTGTTGGCTTTTTATGCCACAATCGCATCCCCTGACTGAAAATGGATTTTTTGGCGATCGCACAAGCCCCCCCCCCCCCCCCCCAATTTAATTGTGGAAAATGTCAAACATTTTTTTCCATGATTACTTGTCAAGCGTAGGTTCTATGCGGAGGATGAGTAAGGACCCCAATTAGCAATATACTCATCTAATAATATAACCACATTTAAGGCAAACATTGCTTCTAAAATATGTGAACGAAATACGCCGATGATGAATAAAATACTATAATGCTCGGTATGCCTATCTACAAAATTGACGAAAAGTAAAAATATAAAATAAATATATAAATGGCACACGCTTCTAAGGATGAGTAAAATGTCCCTATATTACGCAAGCTAAATCAGTTAATATTAATATAATACAAGTGACAAAAATACTTGAATCGGATTCATGAAGCGACTATCATATTTATTTAAGCATTCCTTCTAATAAATTAATTCATTGGTCATCAGTATCTACTGAATCAAAGGGTATATAGCAGCGAAACGCAAAAATTACTCTGTGTGCTTGGCGAGATGCAATCGGTTACCTGACCAACTCTGAATTCGAATGAATGGGTATTAAAATTGACCAAATCGAAACCAATTCAAGACAACGCATCTTTTGCGCATGCACTACTATAATATGTAATTCAAATGGGAATTGACCTCCAGTTGACATTTCAATATTTGTGTTAATTTCGTGAAGTCCTACCAAAATCAAAGACATAACGAAATGTCCTAGGAAAGCGTACTTGTTACTCGATATAGATAAAGGACCAGGCTTACTGTTATCACCTTTGACGAGAAGAATTTTCTTCAGAGGTTTATTGACGAATTGCATCTTGCAGCTGTTGTGATTAGAAATAGTCTAAAAAGTGTACGTGCGATGATAGCTCGAGTTTTTTGCCGAAACCTAATTAACCTTGCTATCATAAAATGAATTGTCTGTAAAATGCAATTTTCGAATAACAAATTGAACTAAGGAACAAAGTTACCAGCAATTTCGCACGGGGACTTATTTACCCTAACGATCAGCAATCATTTATTCCAATGACTTAAAAGTGTAAATACTTACATTTGCCTATTGTTATGCTCGTTGAGTGCCTTTTTGATAAGTCTTCTTCGTTCTGGGTTCAGAGTTCTCTCAAGGCGTCTGTTTAGACTCACACATTTATCACATTTAGTGAAACAGTTTGTCTGAAATATAAACACGATTTTACTTGATATATATTAATCAACATACAAATTCCTGACAACGAACTTCACAAAGGATTTCAATGAGCCACTTTACTAAACAACTTTAACCAGCCTAGGGAATCTTTCTATCTAAATTAACGAGATTTTTTCAGCGCATTTTTTGAATTTATGGATCCGTCACTAAAATTGTATGCTCTTTGAGATGCTGTAATCAATAGTAACACAATTTACCAAACTCCAGAAAGAAACTGATTTTACAGTATGGTTCACAGCTAAATGATCTCACCCTGTTGTAAACTTAAGGTTCACATGTAAAGCTAAAGATTAATTACTAAGCTTATTGAAATGGATAAGGATCTCTTCTGTGCTACATTATATAAATCACGGGTGACTTTTTACATTTCTAATGATTTTGCCATACTGCTATATTATACTGAGAAGGCCTATCTCACCATGGTAAAAAGGCCAAATATCAAATGTAAAATAAATAGCAGTCATATTTCAGTACCCTTTCATTTGTGTTTTGAGAAAGTGAACCATGATTTTGAAAATGATATGAATAACATTGCTAAATGTAACGCATTTTGACTAGTTTTTATTACTAGTTGCTGAAAATCGCAAGAAGAAAGCTGCCATTTTAAAATCGACCTTTTATATCATTAGACCTTCAGTGTGATAAAAAAAGCTATTGAAATTAAAAAAAATTATAGCAAATTATAGAGAATTTATAGCACTTGTGATAGAATGGATTGCTTAGCTTCCCCTTCGTGAATATGCCTGTTTAGGCTAACAGAAGTATGTCGCGAATAAATTACTCAGTTTTATTTGCACCCCGGGTGTTGCACTAATAATATGATATTTTGATGTACCATAAATAATTTTAGCCCCGCATATCTGGTTAGTATTACAATACCAAATTATGTAACATGTGAATTTGGAGTTTCAGTAAGTTTAAATATTACATTTAGATGGATTATTCACTTGCAAAACTTTCAAAATCATAAGTATTCAGATTGAAATAACTTTACAACTTAGTAGAGAATGTGGTAAAGAATTAATTAATTATTACAAACCCCTTTATAATAAGGATAACATGACCTAATTCTTGTTTGGGCAAGGTAAAACTTTATTTTGTCTAAAAATTGTTTACAAGTAAACAAAGCTAGTTCCTACTCCCTACATGTACGTACACTACAATTAGTTCTACTTGACACAGAGCCAAGCCAAAGTTCAAGGGTGAACTTGAATTACCTTGTATACAGATACACGCGTGTGTGTAATTAACATTTAATAGAGTACTATATAATAGAATAAGCACAGTTGAGTACCATAAGGTAATGATTATTTGATAGTCTAAATCAAATAAGCTGCAAAGGGAGTGGGATTGGCTGGTATTTTAATGTAAATATATTTTCTACTTTTTATGACGTAACATTTATCAATTATCGCAAAAAAATTATGATATGATGTAACTTCGAATTGAAAAAGATCTAAGGCAATCTAAGGATAATTTTGGCTTAAAGGTACGGAAAGCTGCGAAAAGTTATTTATCGATATTAAAAGTTGAATAATAAATGCATAACGATGAACCTAGTATCAAATATATCAAAGTTTGGTCCTGCAGTTATAATCTTGAAATGGGGTGGATCTTAAAAATCTATTTAATAGTGGGACTGATTTAAGTGGCAAAAGGGCAATTCAAAAGTGTTAATTGGGTCCGTTATCCCTCCCCCTCTCAGAGAATCATACCTTGAACGAAGGTTGGATGTTTTGCACTCGGTCCCAGTTAAAGTTAAGGTCTACACCTCTCATTTTTGTACAAAAGGTCATTAAGGTAAGAATAAGTAGAATATTCAGTGGTATACATTTCAAATTTGCAAAAATCCATATTTTCCACACCAACCTAAAAGTTCGCAATGTAATTACAAGGTGGGCTTTTTAATAATGGAATTAATGTTGCACATAATTCTAATGGAATGAACTTCTTTTTGTTAATTTGTAACATAAATCTTACGCTTACCTTTTTAATCTTAAGATGGGGAAACATGTCAGCCCACATACGCATGAAACTTGTCTTGCTGAAAAAGTTTCGAAACTTTTCTACTCTTTCGCTTTTGTATCGAAGGTACAGTCCCTCTTTCCTCGTCTTGTAGGGAAGCATAACATCTTCTGAATCGGGCATTCGGTCAGCATGATAAGTCGCATATTCTTCTAACCAAAACTTAGCATCGTCGTAGAGTGATGTTTTACTTCTGCGCCTTTGATAACCCGTTGACAAGACTCCGTTTTCATAATCTTTCACTGATTTATAATAGAAACCTTTGCTTATATAAAAAAGTTGGCAAAATGCCTTTGAACATATTCCCAATCCATTTTCAATCATTAAAAAATATTTTCCATTATTCTGTTTTGCGTCTCTTAATTTCTGTATCAACCATTCGTGTCTAGATTCAAAATCCTTCGTCCATAAAATCTCCCTACATCTACGAGCCATGTCCATGTTTACATTTAAATGACATTTTGAAATGCAGCATTTCTTCATATATTTAATCTGGAGTAATGATCCGTGTCTTAAGCTTTTTTCCAATATCCTTGAAACCGTTCTTTCACGTTTTGGGGCTATAAAATGAACAATATGTTATAAATTGACAAGATTAAAATGTGCAATTGTATTAAATGTTAAATGAGTAAATTTGAAATGGCATACTTTCGCTGTGACATTATTTTCTAAACATGCAATCTGAAGTCTAACATCACTCAAATCGATGCAGATAGAATAAGGGATGTCTCGTCTTGAAACAAGACAAGTGCATGATCAAAAAGTAGTCTCCTGAAAATTTATGTGTATTTTTGTATTTTCTTATATGTACAAGCGTTGTTAAGGAGCATTTAAATATATATATGTCGAAAATGTGTTTGCCGGAAAAACGTTATTTGAACGTCAGGTGGAAGGAAGTGGTCACTGGCCTTAAAAGTTATCCTTCCGTCATCTTTCCCAGGAAATAAATCATTTCGAATACAAATGTTGTTGGATAGATAATTTGTTCAAATCAAATGCATTTCTGAACAAAATACTCAATCGACCGGGCGCCTTTGTTAGATCAGAATATTACTCACCTGTTGAGAAAGAAGTGATGTTGACTTTCGGGGTAACACTCCCTAAGTCTTCCGGAAGTAAATCTTTTAAGCTATCTATAGGAGATGTCTCGTCGTCATAATCGCTAAAGCTATCGTTCCATAAGTCACTTTTCATCTGATTTTTGAATGGCGCAATGGGAGTACTGGTTAATTGTTTGTTTTCGTTATGACGGATTTTCGAAGGTGTTTTAACCGTATTTTCGTATTTGCCATCGTCGTCGCAAAAATCAAATACATCTAGTTTTGGACTATTGGCGCTTGTATCCATATCATCTTGACAGATAAGTGAAGTACCAAGTGGCTGATCATTGTTTTCAAGAGATATTCCAAGAGGGTCGTCATTGTTGTCATCGTTTGCTATATCGAGGGATATTCCCAGGGGATCCTCAGATGTTGTGTTTAAAAGGAAGCTTTTACCCTGAAAATCGAAATTGAATTTTGTTAAATTTTACTGGTTTCATATAAACCTCAATTCCTAAACTGTCTTGACAAAGGAAAAAAGAGCATGTATTATGTAAACCAGGTAGAAAACGCAGTGCTAGCCATAAAACCATTAACGCCGGAATCGATGATTATTATAATTTCTTTCTTTAGTTTCATGTTAGAATTGGCATATCAATTCATTACTCACCGCATTGTTGTCAGCACCAGGTATTTTGATTGGGTAAATGTAGTCGGATATTAATAGAATGAGACAGACATATATGGTCCATCTATCCATGTTCCGTGTGTAGACTTCTGATTCGTTTTCGACTTTCTAAAGTGTCCAAACTCTAATTATTCCATTGTATTTGTCCTTTGTAAATGTATTAGTGATCATATAACGTCAGTTAGCAGGTTAACAAAGATTCATTTGCGCATGTTGTTTGTTGAAACAAGTATTTCGTTTCTGGGTCACTCATTGGCTCTTTACCCCGAGGCTAAGGAATGTTATGGATTTCACGACTGGTACATGGCTTATCCAATGATACTTGTATAGTATTTTACAATCTAAAATACAGTAAAACCTGACTAATCTGAACGCCATTGGAACTAGCTAAAAGTGTTCGGATTAGACAGGTTTTCGCATCTCCAAGATCCTGGACTTTGAAGGCCCGATATGATTAAGAGTATTAGATATTTTTCCAAAAATGTTGAAACAAAAATAAATCTAAGCTTTTAAAATATTTGAGAAATCTGTGAACTATTTTTAAAAGTGTTCAAGTAAGACAGGTGCATCTTCACTTTTCAAGTTTCTATGACATGAAAGTAAATGGTAAGGCAGAGGGGAAAGCGTTCGGATTTGAAGGTACTCGGATTACCCAGGTTTTAGATTTAACAGGTTCTACTGTACTCCCTCTTTACTTTTGAGATACCCTTTTGAAATATCCTATCATTTTATTGTTTCGGTTTATAATAACGTATTAACCAATTAAAAAGTAATTACGGTTATGTGTCATTTGCTGAAACCTTGAAGTTCTATGCTAATATGACAGATTTTAAAATCAAGGTCTCATTGATAAAACAAAGCTAGTGTGTGACATTTTTAAGGGCTGCATGATTGCAGGGGAATTTCTTAGTAACATGGAGTATTACGTTTTTACACTCTGATATACGTACACGCACATGCAGACTATGCTTGTTATTCCATCATGGCTTCGTTTCTGAATAATTGGCATATGATTGAAAGCGATGATAAAATATACCTTCAAAAAGAGGTAGAACCAGAACTCTATGAGATTAAGGGTGTTTATCAAGCAAAATTACAAAAGCAGGGCGAGAAGATAAAGGTAAGTTGTTTCCATTTAAGTTCTTTTGCAAGCCGTGTTGACTTTTGAGCAAATTTCAATGAAAGGAATTCCTGGGTCATATTTGCTCCGATTCATCGGCCAGCGCCCTGCTGATTGAGTATTTTGTTCAAACTTGTATACACTACAGTTTTGACCAGAATACTCAATCAGGTTTGCGCTGGCCGATGAATCTGAGCAAATGTGACCCGGGCATCAGTCACCCATCCCTCTTGTATTCTAGGTAATTTATTAACCTATAAATGAAGAAAATATGAGAGAGGGATGACTTGCTCCCCGTTGTTCAATGGGAAGGATTTTGAATGGACTTTAGATCAATGTTTGTGATTTTGATATTACCTCATTCTCTTAGGACAGGTTTTCACTGTTTTCACAAAATGTAGGACACTAATATAAGTTGAGTAAGTTAAAGGGAGTAGAAAGGATAGAGGTAATGAGTGCTTGTCTCCTTGGTTTCCTCACAGTTTTTAGTCCTTTTCGTTTGGCCCCTAAGCTTAGATATCTATATTCTAGGAAGGGGGATCAGCGTTTGCAGTTTACTACTTTCAATATCTTTCGTCTGGAGGGGGGGGGGGTCATGTTGATCATGCAGTGTATCAATCATCCGAATTCATACTGAAAGAATGTGGCTTTTAGTCAAACATCTGTAACTTCTGTAACCATTTACAACAGGTATGATGAGTTATGGCATTTCGTCAGATCATATTATAGCATTATTAATTTTAATAGAAAACATTAGTAACATTTGGACAAATAATCTCATCTTATGCACAAATGTAAAGGTGCACACTTGTTTCCAACATATATTTCCATTTCAGATGCTTATTTGGGACCATGTCCTCGGGGAAGCAACAGACAAAACTGTGTATCTTGGGTCCTTGCAAACTGGAAAGAACGCTTTTAGCAAAAGGTTTCAAGAGGCGGCAACTAGAGTGTCAAGAACATTGTTCTGCAATCTTTGGGAGGAAACCGGTCGAAAATGTGAGTTATGAACAAATAAAGTATAATATATAAAAAGCAGTGCCTCATTGTTTTGCTCTGTGTTTGAACTTGAAATTGAACTTGAATTAAAGTTCATAAGATCGATATGGCGTTCCAAGTTAAATGGCATTCTGGATTTCATTTGTCATTAAACATTATTTGGCTTTTTCAGGTTTACCTGATCCATTACCGCAACAACGACAGTTAGGTTCCCTGGATGTAGACGACGCTGATCATTTGGATTTGGTGAGTTCAAGTATTGTTCTTTCTGTTAAGATATATTCTGGTGATACAGCACAAAAGCGAAGCCATAATTATCACCCAGTTCCCCTTTCCGTTTCTTTGATCTCCATGGTTTTGAACAAGTTAGACCAAATGGAAGTCGAAGGTTTTGATAGGTTTTAAAGAGAAGCTTTTAATGAGGTTTGAGTCAAATTGTGAAAATTAAGGGGAGCAAAAGAATGTGATCTTAAATTATTGAAATTTTAAATTTCAAAATATGTCGCATTTCATGTCTTGTCTGGAAAGTAAGCAAATCTCAGCGGTTGGTATGGATAATCCAGTTAACCTCAATTTTGCAAACACATATATACATGTATCTCATACTTGAGTGGGTTTGGGGTAGATATCACCCGGGAATATATATCGTATCTGAGGAGCGGGCAGGATATATTGTATATGTCCCGCTCCAGGCCAAATGCGGGCAGATATAATATATCTATAATTTTTCAAAAGTTTAAAAAAGTTTAAATATCAAAAGTTTTAATTTTTTAATTTTAAAATTTTAATTTTTTAAGTTTAAATGTTACAATTTCATTGTATTGAACAAAAAGAATGTTACGAAAATGTTCAATATAAATATCTTGTCATTTGAAAAAGGTGGAAAAGGTTATATCTACCCTAAACCCACTCAAGTATGAGATACACCAGTTATGCACGGTCGGTTTGGATACATGGAATATCCCTTGGGATATACAATACATCTTCCCTCGGTCCCTTCGATCCCTCGGGAAGATATATTGTATATCCCTCGGGATATTCCCTGTATCCAAAACCTCCCAGTGAATAACCCCTATGTACTGAAATTATAAGAATTTAGAGCGATGCTTAAAAACCATAATTAACTTCTATGACGTGCACGGGCCTGGGGACAATTCCGGCTAATCTCAGCTTTAAGCGTTAATATCTTATTTAAAAAGCTAACTATGTTCTTTATATATCATTTTGAAGTAATTTTTATTCGCATTTCACTGAAATTATTTTTCTTTTAAAGGTTTGATGGGATCTATCACATTTTTAAAGTTAAATATACCCCGACATCATGTAAGACGTAACATTTTACGCTTACACGGTTCGTTGAAATCGGGATAACTTTTGAAATACTGAGCAAAAGTTTTTCTAAAATTTCACATTTTATTCAATAGAACATGTGCATTTTTTCAATAATCTATTGTTTTTCTATAAGTATGGTTACCATTCTTATTATTTGGAAGAATTTAAACATTTTTCACCCATTTTTGGACTTTGAATCCATTATAACTTCACCAATTTATAATACATCGTGAATCGTTTTGGAGGTATTGTATTTGAATAGATTGGCAGGTCTGTTGCACATGTTGCTTGTAAATTTGTCACCCCCATGGATTTGATTGTGCCTTTAACCTTCTAATTTAGGTCTGATTTCAAAAATAAATTAACTGCACACTATTGTCATGGCGAATTTTACAAAACAATAACCGATTTGTATATTTTTCAAATAATATCAAAATAAGAGCTGATTTTAGAGACTCAAAAAAATGTAACACATCGATTTTTACCACAAATTCCATACATATCAATTTTTACTAACGCTCCGAGTGGATTTTTTGACCGTTTTTCAAAAATCAAAAACATTTTAGAAATATTGTCCTTGAGATCTTGTTGCTCTGTGAATTTTACCAGGATTGAATAAGGATAAAGCATCTTATTTTTAGGTTGACTAAACTTGACAAAATGTAACGCTTGTCGTTTCTGACGTTACAAGTCTCTTTGTGCCATATACTGCCCATTGTTTTGTTTTGGTATTTTGACGCCAAAATGTTACGCTAATTGTCCCCAGTTTCGTCCGACGTGTATTAGCGTTTGCTTACATGCATTGACATTATAAGATACAAGGGGCGATCAAGAAATAACGTTAGTATAACCCAAACTCAGAAAATAATCACCCATTTATCCCTAATGATGATATTTATTAATTTTACAGGCGCTTCAGTATCGGCGTCACATACAAGTGCGTCACATTCAAGTGCGTCAGATTTTTATAGAAAATTATGATAATTATATCTGATTTGGCTATAATAGAGGACCACCTCTTAGGTATGATACATACGACCACCAGACTCAGTAATCCGATAAGGCTAAACAATCCTAAGTAATGGCCATAAATCAGCAACCATATAGCACAAAGTACCAGACTAATTAAAACCTGCTGCTGCTATCAGTGTAGCACTGGTTTCTCCAGCGATAACAGTAACATTAACACCATCATTCAGTGACATTTCATTAATATCAATTAAAAATTAACTCTATATGTGTTTATTTTTTAACCTTATTTATAATAAACAATTATTTGTTGTTTACTTGACAACAAACAACTGATCTTTTGACAATCCTTTATTTTCATTAGTTTATAAATGATTTTTGTATTGTATAATCATGTTCGTATCAAGTCTTAAAACGGGGAGCGTGACCGTTGAACTCGCGGGGTAAGCTACAACACCACTTCATAAAGTCCATTGTTCTCCAACTGTGACGTCTTTATATCCATTTCAACTAGATAAAATGGCAGATAATTCAACATTTTCGATTCGGGTGCTAAACTTCAGTACGGCACAATTATGTAAGCAATAATATGAATATCGTTCCCAATATGTTCGAGCCTAAAGGGAAAATCTCTAAAAAATTCAAAGAAAAAAGGGGCTTTCGCGTCTAACATTGCACTTTGATGTCTCAAATGGTATTAGCCACGTGCACACATAAAGCACTTTATCATAATACGAAGTGAGGCAATGGACGATGTGGCAGCATATGGTATAACGCCTGGCGAACGATGGTAAAGGTACGGAACAACAAAAGGAATTTATGTGCTTGATTTTGATGAACTAATGCATGCTATCCGATATATTAACTTGGAACTCATGCAGTTGTTACCCTGGTTATGGCCAATCCACCAAGATGTTGTACACCATAAATGCATTTTGTTTTGCTCAATCGCATAAGACAGGGGATGGTCTCGCTCGGGATATTTCCTGGGGTATATCAGAATTTCCCCCACGAAAGACAATTAAGAAGACAAATTCTAACACTCAAATTACCCTCTGATGTACTGGGAGTGTAATGGGGGTATCAGCAAGTACTCAACACCATAATTAACAGTAAAAAAATATGATACCTATTCGGACTTTCTTTTTTCTGGTGAACCCCACAAAATGTCCCACGCGAAACCATCGCTGATTTTAATAGATAACTTGATCTATCTTCAACATATACGCCGATGTGCGCTTATATGTCAAGATAATTTATCATTAATGTATCTCACACTCATATTTGCAACCGGAGTTTCTTGCTCATAATTAAGCCCATTTGAGTATGGTAAGAGGGGTAAATCAAGAATAACAACGTAAGTGATTTCAAATGAACGCCAATTTGAGAAAAGATTAATCACAAACCACTATGGCTAATCTATTTTGACATTTATTTTTCATAGCAAGTGACTGTGATTTATATTCGGATGAAATCATTTTGCTTCTAGACACCGGCAAGAACTATTTCATGTTATTTTAAAGTACAGAAAAAGTACTTCTTAGAATTAGCAAATATTTTAATAGATTTTCAAAAATCCATTAGATTTATCATCAATTTTCAACCTATTGTAATTGAGGAAAAAATTGGGAAAGTTTGGAGGCATAGAAAATGAAGTCAATTTACATTTCCATCAATATCATAAGTACTGTATTTTCCTAGTACATAGTAGGTTATGTAAATAAAAATTCAAATATAAAGAGGCTTCAACACGTAGTTCAGTTGGGGGGAGGTGTTAAAGAGGCTCTATGCCATAGGATAGCACAATCAAGACACCTCTGGACTTTTTTGCATATTGAGTTTCACCACATATATACCCATCTACTTACAAAAGAAGAGGTCGCAAATCCCCTTCTTTCAGTGTTAATTTTGCGATTGTGCTGGCCGATCTAATTATTTTCGAAGAAATTAATTCAATCTGAAGTTTGAATATTCCGGGAAAGTCCTCCTGTTATCTGATTGGTCGTTGAATTTGTTTATCATAAACCTGATTGGCTCCCTGGTTCAAGGCGATTGTGTGACTCAATGGGGATTCCCCTCTATAGCCGAGGAATCGATTGTGTTTAATTCTGGAGTTTGGTTGTTCTGTTGATTATTTCTGATATTTCGACAGTAATATACCAAAAAGTTATTCTCAAGATTTATCCATGGTATGTGTGATATAATATGAGCAATAACACTAGTACAGCATTCATTGTCTGGGGGAGAAACCTATGGCATAATGCATCTTTAAGGTTGCCAATTTTTTTTATTTTATCAATTTTATTTCTAAAGTCTTTGGTTCCATAATGGTCCAGGAGTAAACGAATGAAACACATTAAATTCTCAGAAATTTAGCTGGCCATAAATATTGTTTCAATGACAGAACAGATTATCTTAATGTTTCAGTTTGAAATTCTATATCTCTGTTCATATTATCATTATTATTATGAGCTTTATTATACTTGTATCCCACATTTGGGCAAAGTGTACAGCTTAAACAGAAAAAAATGAAAAAGCTTAACTAATTATCTATATATTATACTAACTAATCAAAGGGTGCTTGATCATTGCAAGATTTTATTGGATGCATTTCGTGTTTTTTTCTCTCTCGATAAAAAATATTAGATATATATCTTGCTAGTATATTTAATATTATTCCCTCTGAATTAAATAGAAACATTAATTTTTGTTCCACTTTATTCATGTTTTCTAAATTTTGACAGTGTTTTTTTATTTTATCCATGTAACTTGACCGAACATCTTTTAACTTATTGCATTCTAATAGGAAATGGCATTCTGAACCGGTTTTCTTGTTACACATTAAACATTTTCTTTCTTCAATAGGGGTAATTGGTTTTGTGTAACGACCTGTTTCGATTTCTAATTTATGTGCGCTAATTCTTAGCTTTGTCAAGTTATTTCTGTCTATTTCATTTTTGATTAAATCCAAGTATGGTTCCTTGTTCCATTTTGCTTTTATTATCTTATAAAACCTCAATTTACCATTATTTGATTTTATTTTAGTTTCCCAAAATTGTATGTATCTATTTTCCAGTAATTTCTTAATTTCTCTTGGTTTTAAGTTTAAATAGTTTGGTGAAGTACCATTGTAAATATATTTAAGTACATCATTGATGTGCGTGAGCCATGATTGTTTATTCATATCTGTCAGTTGTTTATTTACCTCAAGGGCTTCACGTGCTCATATGAGTACACTAGTAGATAGAATATCTGTATCAGCTATTTGAATGTGAAAGCAACATTTAATTCTTGTAGTTCAATGCAGAGTTTTTACATTTCAATTAGACCATAGGCATAGCCATGGGGGGGGGGTGCAATTGGTGATCGCACCCCCCCCCCCCCCCATAACCAATAAAATATAACCATGAGAAGAAAAGAGCTTTAAATTAAATGCTTTTTATTTGAAGCTTCTAGCTCAATTTATTATGAAGGCAGTTGCATACTTTTTTGTAAAATTCAAGATAAATCTTAATTGTTGGCATCTTATGCCACAATCGCATCTCCTGACTGAAAATGGAATTTTTTGGCGATCGCATCTGAAAGCTGGCTATGCCCCTGTAGACATTTCCATTTTTAAACTTCATATCCTGCAGATTCCTATAATAATTATATTATATATAAAAAATATCTATATATCAGGCAATAAAAAAAAAAGTTCTATCTGCACAATATCACATTGTGATCTAGATAGCTAACTAGCTTGACTGACTGATATTCATTTGCTTTCATCATATTATGTGGCTTACAATAGTCAGGATTTTGTGACTCGGAGGGGGTGGTTCATTTTTTAAATTCATGCAAAATACTTCCCCACCCTGCCCACACTCAAATCACCTCATTTTACAATAAGTAATAAAGGTATCATAATTTGATCATTATGGAATTTATTTTATGAAAGTTTAAGATGCAGAAATTGTTCACAAATTGTGAACTTTAGAAATCAAGTGCATCAATGAAAAATATATACATGAAATTATATTCATTAATTTTGCACTAACAAGACTTGCGAATGGTCATTAAAAAATAAAAGTATGTGTATCTTGCATCATTATGAAATAAAATCACAACCATTTTTAGGGATAAATATGAAGTCCCATGCGCAAAAGTTATCAAAACATTTTCAAAGTCGTGAATTACTTACAACTCATCTCTAGACTTAGATACCCTTTGAGACAGCAATCCATTTAGGCTCATTCTATTTTCAAGATGACATCTGAATTCAACTTAGTTTTGAAGTGTGAACTAGGCATGAAGTATAAACTACCCTAATAAATTAATTATCTCATGTTTATTTGATTTTAACAATGGCCATTGTCTCTATCAAAAAATATAATTATACCAAATGAAATTTGGTACTCCATTTTCCATTTTAGAATATTTAACTTGAAACTGGAGTAGATAGTATATCTGTCTCTGGGTAGTATAGTACATGTATTGTATACTAGTAACATCTTATTTAGTCTTGAATACTTCAAGGAACACTAGATATTTGCCTTTAAAAATACATGGAAACAGACTGCAATCTGTCTATGAGAGGAGGACAGTGAGTTCACTCTAGACTAAAACCAAGAAGACAAACCCATAACTTACATCTTATCTAAATAATCTGTCAACTTAAACTCTGAGTTTTCCAGAGCTGATCAGATTTGATCAGAACTTTGCAGTTATCTGGAGAACTAATAACATTCTATGTTGAATTTCGAATCTAAACTAAAATGCCTCCTCGTGGCTTGCGCTTGACATCTGAGGCACATCGCCACGTGGTGTCTCAACTTACCAAACCAGATGTGAAGAGGAAACATCGCTCTATAACAATACTACACATCTTATTTAATGGGTAAGATTCTTTAGTGAGCCAATGTGTGATATATTATCGCTGTCACTATCGAAGACCGTAAAGAACCATACTTTAGAAAATTACTTAAAACAGACATGGATTTTTACAGCAAGCATATCATATTAAGAGCTTGCGCTAATTGTTTGGGTTTGAATACTGATCTTGGAAGGAGACGACTGTCACTTGGGTTTTGTAATATTGTCTGTCAGAAAAATATACCATTGCATTGAACAGCGCTTATTTACGTGTCCATCCTTAATAATGTTTGTTTATAAATAAAGTTGACCTGATTAGTTCATGTGGCCATAGAGGCACAGGTTGGTGTTGTGAAATACAACGCTAAACCATTACAACAGATTACAGGTTGATTACCCTAACAAAAGGCCAAAACTTTATGGAGTGATAAGTGTGCAGTGTGAGATAATGACACTTGACATAAATACCTTGAAAATAGTATAATCACTGTGACTGATCAAGAAATAATTTAACGACTTCAATCTACAACAGCTACTTGACACCTATCTGAAAAGGAATCTCTAAGTATCTCTTTAATGAAACAGCACAGCAGGCATGCTACATTGGATACCCCATGAAGCACCTAGCACACAATTTTAATTAGATACATTCAATTCAATTAATTCCTTTATAATTTCATAAAATACACATATAAAGGTTTAACAGGTGACATCATCTCTGATGTTTATACCCGTACATATGTTAAAGCATTATATTACGAATATTAAGAACAAGGTTATGTGAAGTGATCAATCCCCGCTCAACCATATCAAGATTGGGTTTTGTCTAAAAGAAAATCTAAGAGGGAGTGTGGGTGGGGGAGGTGCAGCACAGATATAAAGCTAAGAAGGCGTGATTATGTGGTCGTAGTGGCGTGGTTTTCGGCTCTTGCTTCTATACGCAATCAGGCCCTTGGTCGGGGGGGGGCTTAAGGGGTTGGGGGGGGGGGTCGTGCGAACATCCCCTGGAAAAAATCGTCTAAATCATTTTCATCAATTTTGAAGTGATTTTCGGCATATTCAAACAAAATTGTCAAAAGTAAACCCCCTGATATTTTTAAGAAATCGGCCCCCCATTGGCTAATTCCGGCTACGGGCCTGTGTAATCGAACTTCTCGTGAGATTTTACGACAACTGCTACCTCGATTGAGCATTTCTAGTTTGAATCTATTATTATTAATCTAAAACTCGATTATTCTAATTTGTACACATTTCAAGTGCATCAGATCAGATAACCAACCAGAACGTTTCTTAAACTAACTTCATGCATAATCTAAACAGGTGGCATGTGGGTGCGTTTACAATCTTGAACCGACCTAATGCCTTGGTCACATTTGCTCCGATTTTCACTACGGCGCCCGGCCGATTGACTATTTTGTTCAAAATTGAATACAATATTGAGCTAAACACTCAATCGGCCGGGCCCCGGCCGATGGATCGGAGCAAATGTGACCCGGGCATTACCAGATTAACCAAGTTTTACTCTGGTCAGATATAAACATTAAACATATGTGTTTTATTCGTTTCATGATGGTCTCGTTGCATTTTTCAAAACTATAATTTCAGATCCAAACGGTCCCAAAAGATGGACACGGTGAATCATCGATGAATTCAGACTTACAAACAGGCAAAGAAGTCAATGGAGAAACTGATCTTGCGGTTAAATCACATCTTATTGGTATGTTCCCTGGTCATTTTGTTTGGATTTTGAAATGTTTATTTTCGAAGGAACAGTGTATATTGTACTTAATACAAATGAAAATAATTCTACACTTTTTCAATGTGCTTTCTACTGCTCTACTGCTTTCTACTGACTTTTGTTTTTCATATTGTTTAATAATAATAGGGCAAACGGAAACTATATACATTTTGATAATTTTCTTACTTTTTTCTTTTGATCTAAAATTATTACGGGGAATGAAGTTTCATCTGTCTTATGCCGAAATATCGACTCATGCATAGCATTCTTGGTCTTACATCAAATTCATCACCAAAGTCCCATGTCCATTACCCTGAACCTTCACTATTTAGGTGACTTCATCACCGTCCCGATAGAAAGTTTGATATCGCCATCAGAAGTCAACAAAGTGAGAGATCTACACCAATGGCAAGTTGATAAGATTATGAAGTCCATCGAGGCAAGGCCAGATGCAAGCTTTACTGTAATGTTGGGGAACATCGTGTCTCCCAAGCCCATCAACAAAACTGCTGTGGAGGGAGGCCTTCACAAAATTGAAGTTATTGGAGGACATCATACCCTAGCAGCGCTCAAGAAGCTGCACGAAAAAGACGGTTGCAGTGATGAGTCTAAATACAGCAAATGGTGTATTAAGGTATACTAAAATGTAAAGAATAATGCCTTTCTCAAGTCACAATGTAATGGTTTAAAGTATTTTCATAATATAAAATCAAAGCATATAATAGTATATAATATAATCATTTACTTTTTATACCCAGCGAGCACATATTACAAACCCCATCAATTATTATCATCATCGCACAATACGAGAAAGCAAAGTGAATGTTTTTCTTGATAGAATCGACCAAACATTAATGTGATTTTTATTCAAATATCTTACATTTTTTAAAAATCTACAATACTGACGTTTGAGAGTATAATGTAATCCTCAGGTGTATTGGGGCCTGTCTAACACGCAAATCTTAAAACTTGGCATGGACCACAATGAGGTGATGGGAATGCATCTCAAGAAGACCTACGTGGACATGGTCAAACTTTTTAGAAGGCAACTTATGAAGATTCTGGATACGGACGTTGTGCCAGATGTATTGCCAAAACCAGTGAACGCGTTGTGGAGGAATACGCTATGCTCTATATTAAGGATAGAGGTAAACTATGATTATGAATATGATCAAATAGCATTCGATAAGGAACAAAACCCAATAAAAGTGTTTAATATAACGTTGTCTTAAAAAATAGTTCAATTCGCTCATAAACTCTGATTTTGAGAGAACGCGAATTGAAAAGAATAAAGTGAAACAGAACTTGATAAATCTAGACCATATACTAGAATGACAAAAAAAGTGCAATTTAACAATTACATTGTTGGAATATATTTTGAAAGGGAAAGTATCGTGGATGCAGCAGTGATACTTCTTTTATATGTTTCATAATCAACATTCAAAGTGCATTATGTTACCAAATGATGCAATCTCACGTTTTCAGTAAGTTATCAAGAAGTTTAAGCTTGCATGTAAAATCTAAATGCCAACCTATACGTATGACCAATCGCCCATAGAAATGCATCGCTTTAATATTTTACGTTCAGGTTTAGGTTGTGAGAAACATTGCAAGCTTGAACTCCCTATTGTATCTTTCTACACGTTCATGTTATATTTTAAGGACAAGCAGAAACTCTCTAGTAGTTTCCAGAACTACACACGGATAGCAGAGCTTCCGAATCATGTATGGGACGTGGTAAACACCTTCCTGAGTAAATGGGAGAATGGGGACATTAAGGGACAACCATCTGCACCTTTAAAGCAAACGGCAATGATAAATGTTACAAGGGACTGCTGGCAACACCTTGAAAAGGCAAGCAATGGAGAGATAACATACAAAGAGTTTCTCGCTATCAAGAAACCTGGCCAGAAAAAAAGGTTGGTGTAAACATTTTTTTATGAAAAGTATTTCATTGTAGTCTTACATTGTAATCTGATCATATGTTCTATGATGCAGGATATTTCCAACATAAAATACCATTTTTTCACCACAATGTAAGCCTAGATGTTGAGTCAGGTCATGTCATGTCATTCGTTCATTTATTGTTTTATGCCTCATATCCCCAATTTTTATACAATCGATATTCTATTGCATTGTTTTCAGTTGTTTTGCACTGTATATATTCATTTATTTCAGATCTAATTCTTCAAGAGCACAGAATACAAAGAAGGCAGATGTGGAGGATAGTGACGGATGCATTGATAGCGTGAACCATACGGTAAACATTTGCAATTACCGCTGTCATATACCGCTGTCATATTTCCCACTCTCCTTTTGGTCTACATATAACATGCAGTTAAATTATACATGTAAACAAACACCCGAATATGGAATGGTACTTGTGGACCAGTTCACAGCATTTTCTTTTAAATGGGTAGATTTGCATTGCTCATTATAAGCTTTGCAACATTAGGACTTAAAATGTATTTATTTTAGAGTGACAACGCGCAACAATCAACTGGAACGAAAACAAATTCGAAAGATACATTGGTTCATGCCCTCCAGTCTGAACTAAAGAAAAAAATATCTACCGTCAAAAAGGTAAGCTTTACATATTTTTGAAGATAAATAAAAGAAAAACGTATAACATGTACATTTTCTGACAAAAATACATCAACATCCTTCAAGTAGTTATTGTCAACATTTAAAGTCTCGAAAATGTATAACTTTATCATTTTACTAACCTTAATTCCATGTCTACTATTAGTAGCACAGAAACGGTGAGAAAACATGGTTCAACTTAATTTTTCTTGACAGTTTACCTTTAACGACACTATTTTTAACAGCATATCATTTTTCCGATTTTCAGTTAGAGAGGCAGTTAGATGAAGCATTGGAGAGGGCGTGTACTGCGGAAAATATAGCCAGTGATCTCGAATTGAAGTTGACCAAAGTCAAAGGAAAACACGAAAGGGTATGTTCTATCTATAGGAACAATGAAACATTAATATTACTGAAATATCTTGTCATCCAATTCACGGATAATGTGATTGTAACAATTAGTATGATATCAAGCTGAATGAGTTTAAAAGTGTACGATGAATATGATTTCAATGCCATATAAGTATATGCTATTCCACATAAGTTATCAACGTATCCTGTTTTGTCCTTTGTTTATGTAAATGAAAATGATCGTATCATTATTTGCAGAACGTTGATGAAATCAAAAGTCAGCATATTGCAGTGGAAGTACCCTGCGTGCAGAGTCTAGTTAAACTACACTCTGCCTAGTAAAGACCATATTGCAGTTTAGTAGCCCCGCCCCCACGACGGGTACCGGTGACAGTTTGGGTAATAAATCACTTTTGACCTACGCGCTGACCTTTCCTCCATCAATCAGCGAGCTTGAAGAAACATACGCCAAATGCGTTCTAATTAAATATGCGCGTGTCATTGGTCAATTCCGGGCTCAACGATGACGTCAGAAGGAATGACCATATATAGAACGTCGGTCAAATCTGGCCGACGAACACTGATTGGCGCGGTGAGTTCACAGGTTTATTTTAGTTTGAAAGAGTGAAGACGAAGCTCTCTTTTAAGAAGTGAAGTCAAACGAATGCAAAGGGTACAGTGGAAGTAGAATTGCGTAGAAAGTTGAAGGACGCACGTGAGTGTATTGAGAAGAAAGCAACGAGTTATTCACAAAGGGTGGCCTCATTAGAACACGAGCTGCGACAGGTAATCTTTGGATCACCATTGGCTTTCATTTTGATCGAAAAGTGGTCAGCTATAACTGATGGATCTAGCCCCCTACTTAAATGAACCAAGAAGCGCGGATTTATTATCTCATTTTGCATTTGCTCTTCCCTTCCTTTGTTAGCTTCTGGATCCGCCAGTGGCTATTGATAATAAAATCCTTTCTATTGCAGGGAATGTAAACACTGATTCAATTATTAGGAGGCTTTACAAATAGTCAGATTGGGAGGGTTTTCAAATTGTTGAAGGGGATTGTATGTTTACTGCATACATTTTCCGCACCTATAATATACATGGATCATTTTTATAACTTCCAGATGAGAGAAAAGACTATCACTCCAAATGCAGATACGTTTACTTTCACTTCCACTCTAGAGGATGATGACACGCTATCTGTGGAAATACCTTTAGGTAACAATCTTACTATAGTTTCTCAAACTGTGCAACGTTTTTTTGTCAAACTAGTCTGATCCAATCCATCTTTTACAAGAATCCAATATTTTAATCTCTACCTAGTTTAAGCGACATTTGAAATTTAAAATACTGCTTCAGGTACACCTGTACACATTTTTTAAATGCACTGTAACTTCGGAATCATCAGAAAGCAAGTAATAATATAAAACAGTGTCAATACATTAGAGCATTTGTTTTGGTATTTATTGAACGACCCTCGTATATATTATATAAGAATAAAGATCGATTACCTTTCAGCTAACTTGGGCCAAGAGGATGAAGATATACCACCATTAGATAAACGGGGTAAGTATCTAAATAAAGTGAAGTCCAACCTCCTACATTTTAACTGTTAAGATCTGCTCCAATACAAAACTACACTGTTACACAACCTTCATAGACCACGTGTTATAAAATCATAAAAAGTGAAATATATTTTCTTATATTGGCCAGATAATATTTTATTTTATCCCGTGGTTACAAGGATAAAGATCGAATATCAGGTGAAGATATATTTGATATGTGGATCAAGATATCATATTTTAGCAAAAAAATCCAAAAAAACATCGAATATCACTTCTCGAAAATTGATATTCGATGGTTTAAAAAGTAATATTCGATCGATTCAAAAGTGATATTCGATGGTTTAGAATTTTTTCGCTGGGTTAAGACTTCCCATGGAATAAACGGACAGTCCTATGGTTTTTCAAAAATATCAATTATATCCACTCAGAGATATCGATATCTTCACTCATTATATTCGCTGCGCTCACTCATGAAGATATCAGTATCCACTCATCGATATATCCACTCATGGATATAAATGATATTTTTTCAAAACCGTAGGATATTCCTATATTATTAGACTTATTTTAATTTGTATAACTATCATATACATATGGATATATAATATGATAGAAAACCACTAAAACTGATGAATATTCAAGTTTAACAATGAGTTGAAGAAAATAGAAGACCGCTTATTTTCCTACTTTTCTTTATATTCTACCATTTTCTAGCCTGAGCAATGTCTTAGTATGCAAATAAAGTGAATGTGATGGTCCAAACTTGGAAAGTCGTGTCTTGACAAAAAAAGAAATAAAACTTCAAATATACATTCAATTTGTATTGTCCTTATCTTCCATGAATATAATGAACTGATATGGCATGCTAGAAAATTATGCGACCCCTAGGTTATTTTCCTTTCCAACAAAACCATCTGAAAAATTCTCTGCTTGGAATATGACAAGTATATTTCTTGATGAGTTGTCTCTCTAAATATGCTTTGCTTTTATAATTTCAGGATATTGCCCAATTTTTTCTTTATGTTCTTTATGTGTACTAAAATTGTCAACAATTTATTTGCAGATTCCAAAAGGAAGTCAGTACAAGAAATATCTAAAGTTTGCAGTTCAAGTAAGTAGTCCTCTATTTCTCAAAAGTATGGCTTCAAAAAAGGTAATTTTCTGAGGAAGCACACACCAGTTGGAAAATGTGGTTCGTATTAATTATACTGATGCCTTAGGACGGATCATATGCAACTGGTTAAACGAGATCAAAATTGCCACCTTTTTTATATCAACATATAGCAGGGTATAATTTAAAGCAGAATGAGAACAATACAGTTTATGTATGTCGTTTGGAAAGATTATATTATCTAAGCTTAACAGTGAAGCAAAAGTATATTGTGATTATATTCTCCAAAATAGACATATAAATGAAAATAAATGAACACGGTAGTAGTCGTGTTAAAGAGAAAAATATTGATCGAATATACACATTATATCATGAGAAATCGTTACATGAACATATGTTATATCTGTATACAATGTATTTTAGAGAAGCGAGCGACCAGCACATCTTCTGGAGAGATACAACCAAAGGTAAATCAGGTGTAACCACATACAAGTTAAATTCTCAATAAGGTGCTATAACCAATTCCACATTTAACACAAGATTATAAGTTTATTTTACGTTTTATGTATGTAATTTATGTATAACCTTTATGTTAGTTTTGACGACTCGAGAGCGTCCATGTTATATGATCGTCCTTCTCGTTCCAGGTCATATGCATTAGATATGAAAGAGATATCTACTTTGCTGTGTTAAAAGGAGACAAGATCACATATTGCGCTCGCAGAATTGCAGCAAAAGCAGACATTAACAACGTTGGAAAATTGACGCCACCAATGCTGAAGGTCAATGAATTTGACAAGGCAGACGTGTGCGATGTGTCGCCTAATATGTATCGAATCATAGACAATAAATACGTTAAGGCTGTTACTAAGACAATTGTATTCACTTTCCCTCATTTCACTTTCCCTCAGTTTTTATCTTATTTATCTTCTTTGGTTTGTCAACTTTAGTAGCATAGTTACTTTTCATTGGACATATTTTGTTAAAAGTGAACAATTTGAAAGTAAGAATTGTTCATACATTAAATGTGCAATGAATCATGATTTTTAATTTTCCAGAAGAAGGGATTTTGTTGTTAAAGTGATATATTTGCAGAAGCAACAATCTCATTATCTTACAAATAAAATAAAAGGCAGTTTAAAAGTTTGTCTTTCACTGGAGTTATGCTCTTTCTAAGTGAAAGCGGGGGGATTCCAAAATGCCATGAATTCAGCTTATCATGAATTCAGATATTTCAGTGACTATTAATCAGAGAAAACTGGAACTATACAGGTAAAATCTATCTATTTTTCTGAGGTTTGACAGAAAATCACCAACAAAACAATTGAGAACAAAGCAAAAGTGTGTATCATGTTGAGCATGTTCAAACGTAGGATTTTGATGTGCAGAAACTGTTCATTGACAGGTTCATCATATACTTGGAATGTTCTATGAACTATGTAAAATAAGCTCCTTTGAGAATGCATGTTTTAGTTACACACATTACCTGTATAGATCTTCCTAGATGAAATTCTAGGGACAGGTGTCGGGTATGCTATAGAAATTTCTATACAGGCAGCCATTTCTCTAGTATAATTTTTTTTACAGAAACTTGTTAGCTTACCTCCTATAGAAATTTCTATACGGATAGATATCGGATATGCTATAGAAATTTCTATACAGGCAACCATTCCTTTAGTATAGAAATTGTTAGCTTGCCTCGTTTGGAAATTCCCATATAGACAATTATTGGGTAGCCTATACAGGCAACCATTCCTTTAGTATAGAAATCTCCATAGAAAATGTTACCTTGCGTATAGAAATTTCTATATGGACAATTTTCGGGTATACCATAAAAATTCCCCTTGTAAATTTATTACTATTACATTGTCAGCTTACCTCGTATAGAAATTTCTATACGGACAGGTATCAGGGATGCTATAGAAATTTCTATACAGGCAGCCATTATCCTTGTAAAGATATTTCTATATGCATTGTCAGCTTGCAATCGCCTCGTATAGAAATTTCTATACGAACATGCACAGTTATCGAATTCGGAGGCACTATAGAAATGTATCTGCATGCAGCCATTTCTCTAGCTAATAGGAGATACTTTATGAGTGGGTAGCTTGTTTCGTATAGAAATTTCTATACGAACAGTTATTGTTCGCTATAGTTATTATTATTCATGGGGTCATTTCTTCTGGATTGAAATCTGTGCTTTTAAATTGATTTTTAGCAAACAGTATATCGACAGCAATAACTTAGTGTACAAATATAAAGTAAATGTTATTGTTCAATTTACAAATTGTTTATCTGAAATAAAGCAAATCATTTTTAAAATTACATTTTACTATGGTATTTTTCTATTTTTGGACTGAAATTAAAGGAACAAATGGTTTTTTCCTTTATTAAATAGTCAGGACTTAAGAGTTATCTAGCAATAAGGCTATTCTGTAATTGGATGCGCTCGCTCATATTCTGGATCAAGACTATACAATTGAGTTCTTCGGATTTAAACAAGGTGTTTTACTTACAAACAACTGTCTCAATGGACTAATAGAATTGGAAACAATAGAAACAATGTGCGGACGAAACAAAAGACAAGATGGGCAAGATTGACTGATTGGAATAAAGATGCGAGGTGTCTAGATACATTCGAAAAGATGATAGGATAATGTGTGTCGCGCTCTTGGAAAATACTTTATTCATTTATGGATAGCGGAATACAAAACCACATTTGTATGCAAGCGGTGCCATGGAATCAATCATAATTTTCAATATTTCGTAAATAGATAATTTCATTTCTTTTGTCGTGTATTATACAAATCTGAAATTGCGCTTTTTACTCTCACTATACTTCTATATAACAATATTCATACACATACATCATAAATAATATTCTTTAATAAGTCAATGTCGAATTGAGGTTCCCCCTATATGATTAATAGGAGCGTAGATTAAACGCGAAAGGAACACACAAAGGTTAAGTTAATTATATTTATTTAGATATGTCGTTTTCTAATAAAACGCCACAAATATTCATTCCAATGCATTTGTTGTGCAATTTTATTTTTAGCAACTACTCCTTGCAAAAAAAACATTTAAAGAGTAGAATTATCACGTTTTACTCAAAATATATTCAATGATTACCCGTCCAAACGTCAATGATTACCCGTCTATCATCAAAGTTAAATTAACAAGCTTGAGACTAAAAGAGAAAACTATTCCTAGAATTAAGCACATTTCAAAGTCACGTTACACTAACCAGAAGACTTGTGTTTAACGAGGATATGTATCCTATCTGTCTAATATAGGCTAATCAAATCTCTCCAAAAAAGTTATTGCTTTTCAAATCAGAGCTGTCTTGTGATTTTCCAGGCAAATTATCAATGTAGAATCGTATAATTCACCCTTTGGTATGATGAAATAAAGAACAAAGAATAGTTGAATCTGATTACTGATTTCCGTTATAATATATTGGTGAAAATTCGCGCTTAAACATGTAAAAACTGTAACTCGTGATTGAACAATCCAAATCTGATCCATGGTAATAATAAGGAGGTTGAGCTACACGTATTGAAGAGAACGTTTACGTGAATTCGAACGTGAAATATTATGACCAACGTGGATTGATGTCGATCTCTTAATTGGTTTTACCAAAGTCCTAATTACATAATATATTTTCAATTTACCTGTATATTCAATCAGGTAAGTGAAAACTACGAAGAAAATATAGCTAATCCTAGAAGACCATAGTTTTACACGTGCAAGTTCCCTTTAAAACGTGTAGCTTAATCTCCCTAGATTCCTGAGTGTGCGCGTCTCCAAACATGAACTTGCTTACTTTTAGTTCTCCAAAACGGAAATAGACTATCGGGTTTACCTTCAGATGAAACAATTTTATTTATGTCATCTGATACTTTGTTTTAGATTGGAATTCTTTCTTTACCTAGATTGCAGAGTGTATGCCGCTCTGATCGCTTCATCACCTAGAACTGACATTTCACACAAATGTTCACTTGAAAAGCGTTGGCGTAATATGATTTTCCAATAATCGAGGAATGACTTTAGATGATGAGTTGAATACTAATGGACCAATCTGTAAGCGGAATCTGGGTCGTGACACGGATACCTGTTAAAAATGTACTCATAAAATGTTTGAGATGCGTGTATTAAGACGGAGCAATTATCATTACTCCGTTGTTTCATAAAGTGCATTTATAGTAAAGGACGGAAGCCCCCTCACTTGAAAAAGTGTGATCCACCCAAAGCTATTATTTACTAGTGGTATGCCTTTTGTGGTCAATATGGATATACCTGGTTATAGTCTACTTAACCTGACGTGCCACCTGATTTGAAAGCGGTTGGCATGATATGGCTTACGGTTGATCAAACGGAGGCTGAACACAAACAAAAGTACAGGCAAACGATCAAGAGAGAATAATGGATGTTCCTTGGAACTGAATCGATTTTACATCAAACCAAGTACAATGAACTAAGTCATAATTAGATGACAATGTGCACATTGAAAAAAGTGAATACCATGAAGAAAGTGCAGGGATTAGAAATAACGCTAACGAGAAATAGCGCAAAAACTGCGCTACATCTGTACAATTGAATACTACACCTATAGGATAAATACAATAAAATGAGTTCGAGTATGTTAGGTGATGATTTGATGGACCGGCTACATAGCCCGGATATGGAGATGGACACTATGGACCTCCATTACTGGTCATCCATAGGAAATCAGCAGACTCAGCCACTTTATCAAAAACGTAACTCTTCCCCATATGTGCCTCGCAAGATGTCCATGATGCCAAGAACCGACTATTTTGAAATCTATAAAGAAGTTGATAAGGTATTTCCCGAAAACCATCTGTAGTTTAGCCAATTTATTTTATCTTGAATAATCGTAATTGGTATAAGTTCGGCATTTTAGTTCTCAGTCATTTCGTTTACAGATTTGTGTTTATGTACAAGTTTTTTCTCCACGATCAGAATTTCAAGAATCCAGAATGATTTTTGTCTCTTATTTTTATCTTTTCACAAACGTGAAGGATGAACTTTTGTCATCGTACTGTCTCAGACTAGCAACTGGCTCGAATAAGATGAAGAATTATGGCTTCCTATCTTAACTAATTTATCTAGTCGTATGCATTACCTCTTGTCACCTACTTTGCGACTTTGAGCTGAGAAAAGTAGAAAATGTATTTTCTTCAATTTGACCTTGTTATAGCATTCACTACGGTCCATTGATTTCATTCGATTCAATGTTAGATTATTTCTCCCATAGCTACATTTGGACAACCTGGCTATGAGTAGACTCCTATGGTACACACCTTTTTGCTTCATGCATGTATTGTATTAGATTGGATCCATTATTAATTCAGAAGCCGGCGTCTGATTAAAAGTCCAGTTTAATTTATATTTTAGATTAGACATGTTAGAGCTCGAACTTAGCTAACACCTTTAATGCATAGATGTAAATGCACATGAATAAGCTCTTAACTAAAAGGTTTGTTGTATTGCCTTGTTATCGCTCTACAAGAGAAAAATATTTACGCATCAGGAGTCGAGTATGAATGTGGAAGTGTATTACCCACCACATTCAATTCAATTCATTATCAATTGATTTGATCAATGACGATATTTTATATGACAGAAAGGAATAAAACTGTGAGGCTAGTGCGTATTATTTCTCTGCTTTTTCGATCATTTTTAACATCTGGTAATAAAGGGGGAATTAAACGATCCAACTGTCTGTCTCGGTACATTGATTGTAACAACCACCTTATCCATCCCCGATAACCAGATACAAGCCCACATGGCGGAAATGAAACGGCAAATGCAGAGACCAGATTGATTTCATTTTTTATTTGATTCGTGATGGCAGTTGTTCTGGTTAGTGTAGATCTATAGATGTGATCAATCATGCGTATCTCTCGGGAATAACGCTTCGTCCCCTTCATAACTTAACAGAATATGGTAAAATAGCATCTTCAGACTTATGATGAAGCCGTTCCAAATCCCCGTGGATAACTCGAATCATTATCACAGTTTCAATTGATTAATCTTTATCCCGCCCTTTATTATCATAGGTTAAATTCCTAATTGTGTATTTAAATTCGTCCAGTGTGATTTGTTTTTTTGAAATTCTGATAAAATAGAAATATGTTTGTTAGTCTTGCGTCAAGCCCCCTATGTTCCCAGCCCATATTAAGGTTGGTCGGATGGTTTGGTCCTTTACTTGTATTATTCTGGTTTTGAAAATACGCAATTACTCGGGCAATTACTGTTGGATCATGGGGGCAACGACTTGATTCAAGACTTCATGTTTAAAGAAGAGTTTGTCCTTTCAGCATGAGAAACACAGTCGTTTATAAGTAAGCAGTTTGATAATTGCAATATAACCCATTGTTCTAACATATCCACCTCGAAAAAATAAAACGCATTTTTCGGGTTATCAATTTTGGATACGGCCTCAAAGACGTGGATTATAATGTAAACGTATTAGGCTTACAATCATTAATATGACAACTCGATTTGATTTCTGTTTACACGTGTGATGAACACGCAAACCCCATAAGGGAAGCCAGTATCATCCATTCCACACGTCTATCTCCTGAACAGTCTAATTATACCTTAACCAGGCGACCCCTACCCTTTACGTAAACCAACAAACGCTAGATAATTCATCATATTTTCCCACATCCCTGCATGGGGGCGTGATCTTTCTACGATTACTCCATGATCATAAACTATATTGAAAATTCTACACTTCTATATTTGATAAATACTGCCCAAGAAAAACATAGTCAAGGATATGTTACTTCAAGTACTAGTATTTGTGTATGCGCACAACATTCAGTTCGATTAATTGAGTTTTGTTTTGGGGTTATTTCAAAACTCGCGGTAAGCCTGGTGGCCAGGTGCAATCTTAATTGGTAATATATCAGGTGCAAAGAAAGAATGAGTTCGTATTGATTCCCATGGTTACAAAAAAAGTATTTAAATTAGACTTATCAGATTCTGATGCAAGACTAACTTGAATTCGGTGTGCCTAGAGGGTATTAATTCAAGAAATCAAATTATCCAATTTCAGTAAAACCAGAAAACAGCCAATCTAAGATTATAACTTGGTCATACTGAATTATGGTATTACTTGGACAAGTCTTCAAGATTCTGTCAGGATAATAAACCACAGACTAAGTATTCCACCGAATGAAGTTCGGGGGGTATATAGAGAAGTCTGTCAGATTCTGTAAAAACCGCTCGAGAAGGAATTTTTGATTTAGTCGCTCAATATAGATAGATTGAATACCTGTTTATTAGATTTTATCCTTTTTGGGCTAATTTCTTGTCTTGTGAAATGAGCATAGAACCTCCGCTCAAAGAGGAATTTCAAATATGGCCAGCAAATTCAAAACGGCGGCCATTTTCGTAAAAGACACTTAAATGTGCTCAATAAAAGATTTTTGAGATGGCTACTAAATTCAAAGTGACTTCCATTTCAAAGAAATAATTTCTGATAACCCAAATACCATGCCAATTATCGTATTTGATCCGAAATGTCCTTATCATTGTTATTTCTGAGAAAAAAAATTCGTATTTTTAATAGCAATTTTTGCGTGTTATTTAGTTTATTTCAGCCGTCAAAATTCCTCCATCTATTGGAACATCCGGACTCTGCAGCACCAAGTCCGAATATTACGGGGATTCCCCTTCTAAAACCCGCCGCCATCTTGAAAAATGTAATGAAACAGATCCAGTGAGGGAGCATGGGTATTTTGTGAGTGTACGCCACGAGTGATCGAAGAGAACGAGAGAGGAGTTTGGGTGTGGAAAAGATTTGAATATGAGATTGAAATTGTGACTAATATGGAGTAATAAAATGTTAATTATTGCCAGTTATCTATTTTTAAAGTGTGGGGCAATTCAATATTAAAATCGCTTTTTTAAACGTTGAGAGTGCGCCATGGCGTTTTACATATAGATGACGCTACGCCATTGAGATCATTCTCAGAATTAAGTCCTAGCACCGGATATTTTTAATTATATGCCTTCATGCCACTGCATGGATCTAGACTTTGAAAAAAGTTAGTGCAATACTACTGTCTCGTTATGTGATTGTCTACCATGGCGAGTGATTAAATGTTTTGTTTGGTGGGAGATGCTACTCCGGGGAGTTGCTGTTTTCTTGGTTTTAACAAATAAATAAGTTGTCGAGCTGATTTCACTGACTTCAATCTATTATTATCTTGGAAAAGTTTCTATCCTCTTGAGCAAGTTCAGCCAAGTGACAAACACTTATAAGTGCGATACAAAATATAAGATGTAATCCCAGTAATTATTTGGAAGGACGATCACAAAATAACTAGATCATACTTGTTGAAATATGAGCCTCCAATCATTCGCTAAGAATATAAATAATGCTCCCATATAATTTTCAGTTTCTGGACTCCTATTGAATCTTTACATTATGACCAGCTTAGCACTAGTAATATGTAATACAGTCAGTAAGTTTTGATAGCGGCCCATCAGTGTAACCATAATTTATTTTGTTTTTCAGTTGACGGACGAAGAGCGCTTATACCTGAACTCTGCAGCTTTAGCTGACGTAGGTATCATACGTCAAAGCCTGGATGAGAATGAGACTGTCCTCAATTATAACTGTGTGGATTACATGGGACGAAATGCTCTACACTTAGCAGTCGATAGTGAGAGCATAGAAGGAATAGAGCTGCTGCTTGATAAGCTCAGCTTTGAATGCATAGAAGAGGCCTTACTTCATGCTATAAGCAAAGGAGTGACTAAGATAGTGAAACTGATTATAGAACATCCCACATTTATATCTGGCGAAGAGCAATTAAAACGTCAAACTACGAGGGATGCGTTCTTCAGAACTGAAGAAAAGAGTCAGTTTTCCCCAGATATCACTCCATTAATACTTGCTGCTCACTACAATAACCATGAAATCATTCAAATGTTTCTATCTAGAAACCATACAATACCCAGGCCCCATCCAATATCATGTACGTGTAATGACTGCCAAACTAAGCAGAACTATGACTCTTTAAAGAGGTCAAGGTCACGGTTGAATGCATATCGAGCTCTTGCTAGCCCTGCATATATGGCTCTCTCCAGTCCAGATCCAATTATGACCACCTTTGAACTGAGACAAGAGCTGAAAAAACTTGCACTCGTAGAAAAAGAATTCAAGGTAGGGAACACTCAAAGGGAGTGTATGATTTGTTACTTTCTGTGTAACACTTTATTTTGAGTATTATCATTATGTACGTTGGAATGTTTCCTTCCTGGTTTCCCAAACAAGAAATCCTATCGTAAATTACACCCTTCATCAAATGTATGTAGAGAGATTGGAAATGGGTTTATTCGTGCTCTTCCTAGCTTTTGATGTTAAAGTGTGCTTCTCGCATGAACCTTACCACCAGTTTTCCACGATAACGTTAACGAAGTGAAGACAGATCCCCGAAGTGGAACGAATGTTTCTAATGTTTTGGATTGTAAATAAGACGTGCTGTCATTAACAAGTCGTTAACCTTAGAATATCAATGATAAAATTTCGTAAATTTATAGTTTGGTGGATTTAATTGATTTCAAGACTGCTCAACGAACTCATTGGAAATGTGGAGGTCGATTACGCTAACTATCTTGCGTCAATTTATCAGCGCATGATAGCTTCCGAAAGAGGAAACAAGCAGGCGAAACTCATAGGGGGATATGTGATGTAGCCTACAAGGGCCATTTTATTCTAGTGGGGTTGCTGATTTTATACCAAGAATATAGACTTTCCAAAATTGTTTTGAACGAGTGGTCAAGAGTGGTGACTTGTCAGGGTGTCTGGATTGTTCAAATGCATGTAGTTCCGAATGGACATCTTCATACTAGGCATACGCTTCATTTTATTTTGTCATTCATTACGTAATGGAATTATTTTTTCAATATGGTTGTCCCATCTTATATATTTCTAAACAACTAAACTAGTACACTTGTCTTATGGACATACACCATCAGATAAAAAGGCATGATTTACTCCTTTTAAAAGAGGTGTAGATAACTTTCGGCTTTTCTAGTTCGTATTCGAAACGGCTGTCCGTATGTGCTACTCGTTGGTAGTTAGGTAGTTAGGTAGTTCAAGTATTCCTGACTGACTGTCGCAACACATTTCTTCCTTATTTTCACCTTCATTCATATTTTCCAAAGGGTCATCACATTTTTTATTACGCTCATAATCGTTTCTTGATCTCCCTCTCCCTTCATTCAGTGCTTCTATAGTGTTCTTCGTCTCCTCTAAGTCGTATAGCATATTGGGCCGTAGGTATAAGAGGCGTATTGCGCTAATTTTGAAGAATGGACTATCAGCTTTGGGAGGTGCCAGATGAAATATGAAACGTCATCCGGATTTAATTACTTTAGGCTGGAATGAATCAAAAGGGAATCGCCACAATACCTGTTTTAACTCCCAAGGCCATACATAATACGTATATATCTAGTTAATACTCAGGAACTATGAGTTCATTCAATTCATTCAAATCCGGCTGTTCATTATTAATATCACAGGGTATTCACATTTCATTATACAAACAGTCTCAATGTGTCGGTGCCTTGTTTCTAAGCGGGATTAACAATAACCTAGGATCACTTTTGATCATGAATCATAACTACGAGGAGACATTTCAACATTCCCAAGGGTTGTGATATTATGGCGGTCGCGTTACACTCCTACTATTTGACGTAACGACTTAGGCTACAATTAACAATAATTGAAGGTTTAGGAGAGACGAACACTGTTATTCCCAGAAGGGTTTGAATAGAAATTTTCCTTACACCAGTCTACCTTATAATCGAGGTACGTAATTGCCTCGTTTAGTCTCGGAGATGGAATTTAATTGTACTGAGACGTTTGCTTACTTCATAGATTCTATCTAAGGTTAGGTATTGATCATATTATAGCCTACTCTAAATATCATTTGTTGATTTGTTGTTATATGACCTCCTAACTTTTTTCATTTCTCTGCCTCCCCCCCCCCCCATTCTTCCTCCAAATCTCCGCCTCTGCCTGCTATGTGACAAGGTGACCCAGCTCCTGTGAATGTGACCAAAGTCGACATATCGGAGGTATTTAAAAGACAACTTAATGAGCATGCCTAATATCTCTTAAGATGAAAGCAGTGAAAGTGTCAAGAACAAAATTAAACAATTCGTTCCGACTGTCTATGGATGCGACTGAAGATGACTTAATCAATCTAGTAATCAAATCATATGACAATTGAACATACAGACAATTTATAACATTTGACTAATAAAATTAAATAAACTTGACAAAATATGGCATATTTAACATCAGCTGACATCATTGGATATTAGGCATAAGATACATAATAGAGACTTAATCTTGCAAATGAAAGAGAGGCTGTTCCAATTACATTAAATATTACTGAATGGGCACCATTAGCTAGCCAGGCCCGCTTCTGTCTCTTACGAGGAATAATAAGAGGGCGCGGAATACCATAATGGGCGTTATCCAGTTACGCCCAGACCAAATGCAAATATCTAATTCGAGGGGTGATCAATAAGTATTGGACACTTTCTACACAGATGCTTCTTGAAGACTAATCTCATTTCTTTTAAATCACCCTCACATAGCAAAATGTTCCAAGTTGCTGCTAGTATCAATACATTATCAGAGTTGATATCAACTGGCACGCGAGATTCGCAATCGAGACACTGCCCTGTGATTTGCCTGGAGACTTTCATATCTGAATAAAATAAACAAAGGATTATCGGCTGTAAACGCCCCGAAACAAATTTCGATTCGGTAAATAGAAACTAGAAAACAGAAAGTTTGATTATCTGCAAATGTCATGATTTAAAGCGTTTGTTGTAATCCCGATGCTGTTTGTTGCAGTACTGATGTTAATAAAATCACAATAGCAGTGTTCAAATCTGTAAACAGATCTGTGATTTTCCGGAGCAATTCGAATGAAGATTGTACAAGTTGAAACGATTCCCAAATGGAAATTGAAAAACAACAATAGATCTAAGGATGAGGGAACGCTTCCTAATACATATACAAACAATAATGAGACTCAATCCTTAATTGAAAATTGTTGACTAACAAAGTAGAAAAGATTATTGATCTTATGGTGGAATTACGATCTCATTGTTTACGAAAGCTAGAAATAAGCTTTCAACATTCCTGGCAAGCCCGACCAGTGCTTGCTTGCCAGATGAAAATTGTTGGAAATAAGATCCTTTCCACTCATCTAACATGATAACATGATCATTATGCTTAGGAATTCCTTGCGTATCACTAGCATATCTTTTAACCTGTTCTCACTTAGTAATCGTTTGTTTTACTTGTTCGCTCCCGATATTGAGGCTTGAATGGTTCGTCATGCATGGCTGGTTACACATAATATATAGTCTTGGGTAAAAGCAGATGTACCATAACACCAATAAATACGAACCAAGTCAGTGTGACTCTTTTAATTGCAAACTATTCATCTTAGATATTTTGATCAGTCAATTTTAATAATGCCAGCCATTAATCTGATTTGTCCTTGGAACAAAATAGCACGTAGAATTAAAATGAATTCCACGAGATATAAATAAATAAGCAAGTAACCGTTGATGCCTTATAACTCCATCCTTGCGTGAACCACAATTTCCCAATGAAATTTCCCAACACCATTTGTCTTTGATTTTTCAATTGCTTTCGACTCGGCTATTTATGATCTTAATGTAATGTGTCAGCTTAAATGTTCAGACAATAACGTTTTATGGTCTTTTATGCATTTTGATTCATAAGAAGGGCAACCAAACTCTCTTTTAGCTTTTACTACCATCATGGCCAGTAACGATAAATCCCAGAGGCATACTAGATGGTACTGTATTTACAGTTTCCTGTAGCGCATAGATAATGAATAAGCCTTTTTAAATTAAAATAATAAACAAATACAATGCACATGTTTAAAATTAGCGAATATATCGAAAATCAGTGATTCCAAACTTTTGGAATGGATATCAAACATACCATTGATGTTATCACCCATAGTCTTGCGTCAAGACCCTCAGACCCCCTATGACAATAGTAGAGTTGATAGGGGAGGGATCCAAGGTCATGAAGCAAGTTTTAGTCCCTGTTAATGGTGGAGAGCTCAGAGAAATGTGGAGCATTTATAGAAACCAGAACTGCATTACTGTTTATAATGCATGGTTTATATGTTTATTTCTTGTTCATATTCTTGTATTTTATGCCCTTTTCCCATTGTCTTCAAACTATTCACAAATTGTGTTTCAGAAAGAGTACCTCGCACTTTCAGAGATGTGTATGAACTTTGCCTGTGAGTTGATGGACCTGTGTCGGGGAACACAGGAAGTAGAAGCTGTGCTCAGCGAAGGCGATCCTGACCATGGCAACGACCCTATCGCAAGACTGAAAATGGCTATACGATATGAAGAAAAGAAGGTTGGTTCTCTTTCCATGTTGATGTAACGTTGCAAAAGTAGATAGGTGGTGGAACGGAAATCTACCATAGATATCTGGCCAAACTTCGAGAACATCTAGTAGCTTTCGATCCTCCAACTCTTATTGAGTACTTTGACTTGTATTATAAGATTATGCTCCTATAACCGGTTCCCATACAGTACGTATATCATAGGTGAAATTGAAGTACGGTGATGCAAACAACCGTACAAACAGGAACCTAACTTTCAATTCCATTCAAATTCTGACCATGTCATTTGGCGGAAAAAATAAGCATAATTTGGAATCATATGGTTCAAGTACTCTTGTACTTTTACTCTCATTGTCGCGTAATAGTCTCAGTAGTTAAACCATATACACCCAAAAATGTGATTCATTCATTCTCGACACGCTTACGCGGTCCTAACTTCGACCGTTATTTTGAATTTTTGACCTACCGGATGTTTGAAAATCAAGGATTACGAGTCTCACACTGCACCGTTTTTCTTTAAACTTGTTCCATTCAAAGCATAACAAAAATTCCTTTCTGATGGTACATTATTCTCTTAAACAGAGTCTCTACTTCCAGCGGCATTTTGGTCCCCAGCTCTAAGAAGGCCTTCTAACAGCTGGGGACCAAAACGCTGCTAGGACGAGGGACTCTTTACAATAAAGCAATGCACCGGCAGAAAGGCAATTTTGTTCTGCTTTTAATGGTATAAGTTTGAAGAAAAACGGTGCAGTATGAGACTCGCAATCCTTGATTTTCAAACATACGGTAGGTCAAAAATTCAAATTAACGGTCGAAGTTAGGACCGCGTGACGCTGTATACACAAAAAGGCTTCTAAATTAAAGCACACCAGAGAGGAACCTTATTACACACAGATAGCCTCATCATGGGATGTATATTTCCTGTAGGAACCACTTACCTTGAGTTTATGTGCGGAAAAGACTAAATAAACCTTATATAGAGAGGGGAGGTGAAAGGTGCAAAATATCAAAGAACAAGTACAAATCTCATGCAGCTAATTATGTAACCTATTCGTTTCATATCGATTCCCTTTCCTATCGATTCCCTTCTACATGTATATCACAATGTACTACAACAGTACTTTCTAAAACAAGATGAAAAACCAGAAATATAACCAATGATGTCGAGACGGCTTGTCTTTTAGGAGCTACATAGGCTACAGACGATCTTTGAAGATTCTTTAAGCCAAGTTAAGGCATTAAACTCATTAAAATCTGGGCGGGAAAATCTGATGGGGAAATTTGTTATGCTTGGATGAGATAAAATATATCTGAGCCCAACATGCATCTCAGATAGTTCTTGCTTATGGTTGGATATAGGAAATATATGTGGTGTTGCAATTTGATCAAGTTGTTTCGCTATTTAAGGATATCGTAGGCGAGTGTAAGATGGTTACCAGGGTTGAAGGTATGTAGTTGCCCTTCTAGCTTTAAAATACTTCTTTATAAGTCAAGAGAGGATGCCCGAATCGGTTCTTCAAACTGATGCCCATGTTGTACCCCTTTCTATCAACTTTACTACTAATAACAGGGAAGTCCCCAGTGGATTCCCGATGGATCGCATCTCTCTTTTTGAGCCTTACTTTTCCCCTTGGATTTTGTTCACGTTGCCTGCTTCAGGCTTATATACAGTGCTAGCCATTATGATGGATACGTTTTCCCCTTGTAAAATTCCCGGGATGCCCCTGAACAATAAAATGAGCACTTAGACACCGTAATACTTTATAATATATAATTGTAAACGTTCATTTCATCTATATGAGTTTTTATGTTGTGACATTTTGGTATATTAATGTATTCTGAATATTATAATTGTTTTGTACGCGGACAAAAGGGCGATTTCTACAGATTTTATTTAGTGTCATCTTAACCAACGGAATAAATCAACAACATAACAATAAACCTTTTTAATTAGCCTAAAGCAAAAAAAGCTATACTTCAACACTAAATCATTATGGAAACCCAGGTTATTCACCGCACTGAAGGCAGGCGAGGGTGACTTGGGCTGGTGAACGTGCGTTTGAAACATATGTTATGTAACAGCACAACATAATGAAATAAAAGATTACGTACGACAATGAAAACGTAACTCTCGTAAATAGTGAATTGAACGAACGCCTGTAAAAATGAATGCCACTTAAGGAAGTGATGAGCCCATGTTCAGCAATATAAATAACATTAATAATTGTGTATTCCAGTCTAAATGTTGTAATAATAGCATCAGAAGTCGGCTGTTTCTCTGTATTGGTTAACTTTCTTTGAAACAGAGCTATCATAAAGATGACAAAGAATCCAGAGAAGCGAGTTATCTTTATATTTATGATTTATGGCATGTAGAGCAGTTTTGCAATTTCAGATCTAAATCGACCTCACACGATAAGATACGAAATGAATTCATAAGAAATGAAGTAATAATCTGAAAGATAGAAAAATCATTCGTCCTTGTCAGCTCTCCTTCTTTATTGTTTCTATTCGATTTCTTTTTATATAATCCCAAATATGAAAAATATCATTACCATAACCCGCAATACATTTGACTAATATATAACTTGGATGGTATTTTAACAAATGTGAAGATCAAAAACGGTAATCGAAGACCATAGTTTTAATTATTTTGATTGTTGGTATTTTCTCATTGCTCCTCGCCAAAAAATGAATGAAATACGCCAACAAGAATGATTATTCTTGTACTAGTACATTAAAATTCGTTTCGGTCGGTGATATATCTTTATAAGTAAAATCTGTTCAAGTTATCAGACATGGTTTACTTCAACTCCTCAGATGATCTTAAAACTTCATAATAATGTCAAATTTACGAGTCTAATTATCGTTTTATCATTTTAGCCACACAGAGCTGGACTCTTCCCGGTTATATGTGAGTTATTATGTATCATGGAAACTGGCGATTGATTTCGAAAGTATATCTAGCATGAGCGATCGCTCCTGGAGATTTTCTTGTAGGGCTTCCATGAGTAAGAAGTATCTAAATAGCGTATCACGAGGCCAAATAGTTGGGGCTGTTTTCTTTGCAATCGTAGTCATATTATCTTCTACGACCTCTTGCCAGGTCATGCCGTCTTGGGCCTCTTGTATCACTTGTTCACTTACAGCTCTTGTCAGTTCATTTGTGTCAATGTCTATCACTCCACTGGGGGCTACATTTAAGTGTTGGGAACTCTGTAGCATCAGAGCTGCCCTGTCGTTTATAGTCATCGAGTGACGCGATTGTTCTGTAGGTATTACATTCATTCCTGGTAATCCTAGACTGATCGAAGAGTAGGGCATGGGTTGCAATTGTAACATGGAGCTTTGGCGGATGTCCAAAACATGCCCCGATATGGTGTTACTCTGTCTCCTGTCGGCTTGTTTATTCAGTACTTCGTTGAATTTTTCCATCTTCATGACATCTTGTTTTACATTTTCTAATTCTTTGACTTCTTGCACGAGATCGTTTCTTATACTTTGAAAGTTGTTCACCATTATGCCGACGAAGATGTTTCTGAAGATGAACGAGCCAATACAAATCCAAACAATAATGTAGAACGCGGAGAATGCTGGGTCGGCTACTTTTGTAATATCAGACATGATATCGTACCAATGGTCAAGAGTCAGTAGCTGGAATAACGTGATCAAACAATGGGGTATTGTGCTAAAACTCTGCTTATATTCAAGATCATCGCGGTTGCTGTGTGTGTATTGATCGAAGAATATCACTCCTCCAATGGCAAAGATGTACGCGAAGGTGAGAAGGAGAATCGTAATGGACGCCATCGCCTGAAATGCTTTCGCCACAGCTAACGCAATCAGTCGAACTTGACGGAATCGATTGACCATTTTCAAAGATCTAAGAATACGAAATACTCTCAGATTCTCAGCAATGACAGCAATGCCGTCCGTATCGCTTCCTGGTGTTTTGGAAAACTTAATTATTTCAGGGAGGAAAGAGAGAAATGTCACGATAAAGTCAAATATATTCCATCCACTTTTCCAGAAGTCCCAAAAGTCGTCTATCCATTTTAAGACTATTTCGATAACAAATACAAACAAAGTGACGTAATCGATGATATTCATCATAAGTTTGAAAGTTCCGATAGCACCTTCTGAAGCCAAATCTTTAACTTCAGCCTGAATACCAAGAATAACTGAGTTTAAAAGGATTAGAACCAGCATCATGTTTCTAAACATCGTTGTCTGTAAAATTCTATGGGCAAATATTTCGGGACGAATTATTCTTGCGTTTTTGTTTTTCACTCTGTTTGCTCGACGATCTGATTGAGTCAAGCCGACCTTGTCTTTAGTATTATATACGATAAACTTGACTAGGCTATGCGGCCCTTCTTTGAGCATTTTGTTCATAGCAGTTGAATCTTCCGAAATTTCATTTGAATAGTACTTTGGAGCTTCTAGATGTCCCTTATCGTTGATACTGTCCAACAAATGAAAATCCTCAATCAGTTTGGAACGGAATATTTCAGCCCTGTTTGATAATAGATCAGTAGTATCCGAGGCCAGAGGTTCTGCACCTGGGGCTGAATTGGAAAATGGGTCATGCATTTGTTTTGATTTGATAGCAGCCATCTTGGTAGTTAGATTATATGACGTCATCGACATAACATGACGTACACAAAATACAAGGGACTTGTCATTTTCTGTTTCGCATGTATAGGCTACTGTTGACTCAAGATCAGTCATATTATTGTCTAACCCTATTTTTCATTGCAGTTCGTGGCTCATCCAAACTGTCAACAACAGCTCACTACGATGTGGTATGGTGCCGAGATGGGCTTTTTACAATCGCTGAATACGCTCAGAAAAGTTTGCTTGATAGTATTTGGAGCTCCCTTAGTACCATTTTTGTGTATAGCTTACGTACTCTTTCCCAACTCCAAGGTAAGAGTAACTAAAGTACGTAAAGAGAAAGAGGTATTTCTAAAAATTGTAGACGTGTACCTTTTCAAGCCTGCCTATCTTCAACACATAACATGTCTCTAATAATTTATAAAACATTTATCTAAATCACAAACTAATAAAACAACTTTTTCATATCAAACTTGTATTCTATCAAACATCTTTTGTAACCATGTATCCTTATGTCACATGCTTTCTAAATACATGGCTATGCATTACTCTCACAATCAATATATTGAAAAATGCAAGGTATCGGTTTTTGCAAACCCCTTCTTTCTGTCTCTTCCCCCTCCTTGCATCTACACTGTAAATATCATATATAAGCTTATTGAATGATTGCCTGTATAAATTCTAATGCACATGAAAGTCATTATTGTGCTTCAGCTTGGATCCGCACTACGTTGTCCCACAGTCAAGTTCATTACGCATACTCTCTCTCACTTCATCTTCCTGGTGTTATTGGCGGCTGCTACGTTCCGACTCGAGGAACGCTTCCACCCTATCCACAGCGTTGAAGAGCTGAAGGAATCTTCGAATGACAAGTCTATTCCAGAGGACGAAAGGATAGAAAGTCTGTTGAAAGAGACACTACGCCCAGCAAATACATTAATCACAAATGTTCAACTATGCATCGTGTTTTGGATTTTAGGTAGGATTGAAAGAAGCCTACACGATTTAATAGATTATGATAATATTGTTCGCATTTTAAAATTTATAAATTAAATGATCATAGTAATTGTTAATTATTTTACAATCTTTTTAATGTACAACATTCACTGTAAAAAGGAGTGTAACTCCTATACATTATGAGGAACAATGATGCTAGCTCAGGGAAGAAATAAAGGACAGTATACTTGTGGCTGTTATTTGCTCTCATCCCAAGTAACCTAAAATATGTAACACTTTTAGTGTGTCGGGCCAGATGAAAATTTATTGAGCCATTGAAACTACCATACAACGATCTGGCTGGCATATTTTGGATTGTTAACGCAAAACGAAAGTTACAAATATTGGCATCTTGGCTCAACCTGTGCAAATGGCATTGGATTTAAAATATTACTAACGCTGATCAATTTTCTGGCCACTCATTAAATTATATATTTTTCATTTCAGGGTTATTATGGATAGAATGTAAACAGGTGTACAACTCAGGACTAAGAGCATATGTATTAGACTATTATAACTTTATGGACTTCAGCGTCCTCTCCATGTATATAGCTTCATATTGCTTGCGCTTCTTCGTTGATAACTGGGTGAAAGATGCAGATTTGCATTTCAATGGAACTGCCAGGGCCAGAGAGGCATTGTTTCAAAAGAACTATGAAAATTTCACAGAGATAGAGAAAAGCATCAAAGGCTCTAGGCATTCCATGCGAGACACATATTTTATGGAGGCGTGTAAGTATCAGATTCCCCAACAGTATCTTAAATGTCATATCAATATCATAATGAAAAATTCAAATTAGTTGAGTAAGGAAGGGATCTCAATGAGGCAATTTTAATTTTGCCTTTGGAGTACCATTGGAAAGAGGACGTTAAACATTATGCCAGGGACTTTACTTGTTGTAGAGTTGATGAGAAGGTACCTTCAGAAATAGTTTTTAAAAAGTTAGTAAGCAAATGTGATTTTATGAAATGCATAGATCCTGAACAAATTAAATTATGGATAGAATAGATTCTAAATTGCTCAATTCATATGTTCCAGCTCGATTTGACTGGAGAGCTGATGATCCCGAGATAGTATCTGATATATTATTCGCCATAGCTAACGTGATCAGCATTGCTCGAACTACCTACCTCATGCCAGCATTTGAAGTGCTCGGTCCGCTACAAATATCCCTGGGTCGTATGATTGGTGATATTACCCGCTTCATGGTGTTATTCTTCTTGGTAAGCTATATTTAATTAAGAACTTTTAAAAACACAAAAAGTATCATTCCTCATGAATTACCAAAGAAAAATATGAAGGGCGTTAGTAGTATATGTAGTTCATTTGCACCCCATTTACGTCATTACGTCGTAGTGGGATAAAAATAGTAATAGCTACTTTAAATTAACTGTTATTAAGTCCCTGGACCGTTAGAATAAAATGATTTGTCGTAACTCTCAGTATGAATTTTATTCTTTAACCTACATGCTTTATCAATGTCACGTATCTGTCATAAAATATGTAAATATTATGTAAATGTAGTATAGCGTTTGATCTTGTGGCCCACTGTATTTCACATAGCTAGTTTGTAAAATATAACGTGCTTAGCTAATGTTTTACTGTGTACGTAAAGTATGCAATATGATTTGATGTTTTTGTTGCAGGTTCAGTTTAACTCAAAAATAGATTTATAGGCTAACATACCATGTATACATACCGCAATCCATTGTTGCATGAATAGGCTATTGCAATCGCTAGGCCATCTATTCCCATGTCCAATACCATTACTTCAGATAAAAAAATACAATCGAATATATGCATGAATATTGACCTTATGTAGTCGTCATTGACCCATGTTTTCGTCATTCCCTCGACATGAGTATTCCTAGTTCTACTGATGATTAACGGTAATTAACGATGATTACCGATAATTGCCGAAAATTATATATGATTATAGCACCTTTATCATGAACTGTTTGCTCTCTAGGTATTATTTGCATTCATGGTTGGATTACACAATTTATATTGGTACTACGGTTCACAGACATTCACGTCCACAGGTGAAGATGGTATCGGCATTGTTCACCACGCTTCACAGACGTTTCAAGGGTAAGTTTAGGAAACTCGTTTTCTACTATATAGGATATTGTAGTGATCCATCTTGGTATGATTTGTAGGTTCTGTTTGCCTTTATGGTAGGCCTTCACAATTTATACTGGTATTATGGGTCCCAGACGTACCAGATGACCATCAAAGGAACCAAGGTTACCACACATACTTCGGAGGCGTTTCAAGCGTAAGACCTTTATAGATGGTGTTAAATGTGTTATATATACACGCTATGGGCGTGGCATTTTACATTGTTCTAGATACGCATGTTTGGTTTTGAATACATACTAGCTCGCCTCAACACTGAACTAATTGTATACTGATGAATGGGAGTGTTGTATTTTTGTTGTGATTTGATATTCAAACATTGCTTGAAGCTTGACTGTTTTAAGAATACCAGATCACATTATGGTACTACAAGAAGGACAATTTGTTAAATATTGGACTTTCGTGTGAATTATTTTTTTGCCTTGGGTTTGTTGGTAAAGGTCAGAATTAGGTTGGGTGTGTGACTGAGCTCTTACCATTTTTTCACAAATATTCTACCGAAACATCATTTGCAGCGTTATGTCTGTATTATACAAGATGACATAAAAATGCAACCCACTAACAAAAAATATATCCGTAACATCAGTTCATGTCTAATAATTACACATCTCGATATATGTCGTGATTACAAACAGCAGCCATTTTGTCCACTTCAGAATTTGAATTTCGAGTTTTGGTCTTATTTACAGAAAAATCTCAAAACACGCAAGTAGTGATCGAGATATTGGTACGGTTCGAATCATTGGGACAGCTGATTATGAATTTATAGTCAATTAAAATGTCAGAAAATAGCGATATACAAGCGTCCTTAGGACCAAATATCCAAAGGATAGGTATCGATATGGTGAACTGAATTCAACAATGTTTTTCTAATGTTGACTGATTGACAACAATTTTATGCAAAAATCATTTATATATATTTTATATAACTGTTTTTGTTAACATTTTTTGTTCTTTAGTGCAATTGTTTTTTTGTTCCTTTCTACCAATTCTTGAGAATGAAATAAAATGTATTTCCGAACCTTGTTGGAACAAAATGGCATATACAACATTTTCTTAGACCTCTCAATATTATAATTATACAAAAGGAATTTTGGATGATTTTACAAAAAGTATGCAAAAACTTAAAACAAAACCCCCAAAATAGATAGAAATTAAGATAAACATTTTATTTCATTAACAATATACTTTTTTAAAATCAACCAAACTTTCCTTTGTACAATTACAATATTGAGAGACCTAAACACGTTGTGTTTATGCCGTTTTGTTCCATTGAGGTTCGGAAAGATGTTACATTTCATTCCGAACATATGATACCAAGAACAAAAGAAGTGTCTTATGTGTTTTCTAAAACAATATAGAGAAATGTATGTAAATATATTTCAAATTATAATGTTACCATCCAAAAAATGACCATTATTTTGACGATGTGTAAAATTTTCAGAATGTTTTGATGACTGGTTTAAGAGAAACGCGTATTCAAAAAGTTCACCATATCGATACCACTCCTTTCCCTCTATACTTAAATTAATCTGAGAGTCTCAAGCATGTATTTCAACCAAGCGAAGCTGTTGTCGATTTGAAAAAGTATTTCCAACACTAATACCTTGTTTTGAACCTCTATTTCCTATGAGGTGTCATTAGAGAATACTTCAAAGATGATGATGTATATGGAACTAATTTAGAAAAGACCTACTTTGCAAATAAAAGGTTTTGGAAATTGACCCCATAACCTGTATTTATAAGTAAAGTAATGCAAGCAGCAAGACCATGTTTATGCTTCACAGATCAACAGAAAATGCATTTTCCCAAACTGACTACTTTCCCACCAATAAAACTGCACCAATTTTGCGCATTGAAGTTATTCTAAAAAATTGTGGGGTGCATTTTGAGTCAGCCTGTGTAACACTGAACTTCAAGGTTATTGCCATTATTTCTTTGTCATGGACGCACCATAATCGCCATACCAGCATGTGAATGAGAACAAGCATCTTTGCAAACAATGCACGTGACATTCAGCACATGAATTAATGCATTTGCTTTTCTGGACTTTGGATGGCCAAAATACAAATCACATTTTGCCAGGTTCTTGGATTGGTGCTTAAATTTTTTTAATATTCTTCATATTTTATCACTTGATACTGCATAAACATTGTACCGGGTCGTTCAATAAGTTATATACAAAATCCATATTGATCATGTATGTTTTATGTAGCTTCCGTTGACTGATCATATAGAAATATAGACTACATTATAGGCTATATAGATATATTTTTATATTTGTAATAAAGCATAGTGTGCGCTTTATATAACTATTCTGTGACGTCACATAAAAGCGTCAACTGATTTTTTATTGGTCTGTCAACCGAGGTTTCATTAATCAATATTTCTACATATAAATAATTTTTAATGTTGTTTTCAGGATATCATTAACTTTATGTCAATGACTAGCATATGTTGTACACGTATTGTACACCTGTTAATATATATGTATTTCATGCATTATTTTATTATATGAATCACATAAATTGCACTTTATTTATACGAAATATTACTAATGTAATGATCAATTTCTGTATGATTCCTCATTTTTATAGTTTATTATCCCATCGAACGAAGTTCGATATGGATATAGAGAAGCCGTCCGTCCGTTTGTTCGCTCGTCTCTCTGAACGATAACTAAAACAGGAGAATACTTGCTCAGTTCCGAACAGGAAGTCTCCACTTAAATATAGAGACAGGTAGATGGAACAATACACCGCTGCAAGAACGAAAATGTATTCTCTGTGATAATGATTGTATTGAGGATGAGATACACTTTTTGACTCAATGTGAACATTATAAGGACATAAGGAAAGAGTTTTATGACAATGTTAAAGTAACAGCCCCCCATATAAACATTAACTCAAATGATGGCCTGGGTACACTGATCAGTCTTATGCATGACAAAAACATCCAAAATTTATTGGCTTCAACTCTATTTAAAATGTGGCAAAAAAGGAAATTCAATATTGAGAGGGTCTGAAATGATCAAAACAACTGCTCAACAGATATTTATTCTAGTCAACTTAAAATGCTTACTCTAAAAACCTGCTGATATTATATTTGAACAGTGCAATAATTGTATATTATAGAATAGTATATTTATTTAATGGACATTGTTCCAGATTGTAGAAGGACCTAAGTGTCTCATAAGCCGACACCGGCTGGTAGTGTTTTAGTTTACTTTGTATTTGACATTGTATGTATACTTTTAACACTAGTGACACTATAATAAAATATTTTAATAATAAAATAATAACTAAAATACCGGTTGATGGATCGAGTTATATAATTTTATGGGCTTATGCCTTATGGGTATAGGACCTCTTCAATATGACCGCTAAATTTGCGTCTATTTTTCGTAAAAAATGTAATCTTTAATAGCACAAATACTATTTGCCAGCTTTGGTTCAAATTGTATATGCTGATGTCTAGAGACATAGGAATATTGTCAAGGAAAAGATTTTCAATATGGCCGCTGTTTTTCAAAATGGCAGCCAATTTTCGTATAAAATGTAATCTCAAATACTAACGGATGGATTTGGCTAAATTTTTATATGCTGATGACTTGGGACACTGGAGCTCTGCATAGGAAAGAATTATTAAGATGGAAGCTAAATTTTAAAATGGCCGCATTATTTTGTAAAAGAAAGTGTAATCGTTGATATCTAAAATACCAGTGGGCGGATTTGGTTCAAATTGTATATACCGATGCCTTGGAAGTTGGAACACACGAATTCTACTTAAGAAAGAATGCAATGACCGCCATTTTCGTAAAAGAACGTAATCTTTGATTGGTTCAACTTTTATACTGATGGCTTGACACAAAGGAGCTCTGCTGAAGAAGACACTTTCAAAATTGCCATGGCCGCCAATTTTTTAACATATGTAATTATTGATAACTAATAAATAGTAGTCGACGGATTTGGTTCAAGTTTTATATGCTGATGCTCTGCACTGCTTGATATGAAATTTTCAAGTTGACAGTCAAATGTCAAAATGTCCACCATGTTTTGTTAGATGGGATTTGCTACTCCATGGAGTTTCTGTTTTCTAGTTATTAATACTGAGTATTAATTAAATGATGTATTATGTACGTTTCATTATCAGTATGCAATAATAAAGCTAAACACAAATCATGATCAGTCGAGTACATCTAATATTATTGCAATTTTATATTAAGCCCATCCTTAAACGATTACATGTACGTATAAAACGAAAGTGGAGAGAATTTATTAATATGTTGTTAAACAAACCATATTGATCAGTTGGAAGTGGATCTTAATGGATTTATCTAATCCAAAGTTCAATACCTCGTTTAAGTATGTTTCATCCTAAATCTTAAAGGATCTACACCTACTTCTTTCTATTGACTCTAAATACATTTCTTTCAGCTTAGGCCTATACAAACGTATATCCAGTAGCTATTAAACTCTCTTTTTCCATCGTGTCACCCTCTATTGTGTTATAATCCAATATCCATAGACAAGTAATTAACTACTAGAATACCATAATTAATTCCCCTGTAATAATTGAAATGTTTACTCATATTTTCTCGAATTGTTCTTGAAAATTTATTTTCTGATTTTTACATTCTGAAGAAATCATGTTTGATTTGTTGTAATACAGTAATACATTGTAAACAACTAACATATTGATATAAGAAAATCAAATATCATGCTAACATAATAGGAATAACACTCCCCTTCGAGACATGTAACTGGTGGGAGAATTAGGATAACCAAACTTTTGGAGGAGGAGAGTGCATGTTTTCTTGGTTACAAAAATTAAATGACTTATAATGTTTATAAAAAGTGTGCCTTTCATATTGATCATTACTTATTGATTATTTCCACTTTTAGTTCACAGTCAAAATCCTATGTATAAATAAAGAATTGTAGTAAATAATTGTTCTTGCACTGCTATATTGAAGATTTTAGAACTTTTCATAATCGACTTTTTGTTTTACTTAGTTGACAGTAAATCATAACTTATGATATCATCAAATTTTAGATGCATACCTAGATCTCTGAATTAGCAGTCTTTGCAACATATTTTAACCTTCTACAATGCTATTGAATAATTTCAGTATGCAACATACACTGTACAGTTTGTTCTGGGCCATGTTCGGGCTGGTCAGTATTGACAGCATACGTATACATCCACCTGGGGGTAAGTAACAATTGCACATCAGAGACATACTGGTATAGGTTCTTTGGAGAACGATTACCTAGATTTAAAGTGGTATTCTGGCAGTACATTGGCAGTGGAGGATCTGCAATAAAAAAAAATTTTAAAAATTATGTGCCCAAATGGAAATATTACAAAACAAAGCTAGATAATGAACCATTTTAGAGTAAAACCATTTAAGGAATTCATTATACATATACTATATTATGTAATGATCTTCACATTATTGCAGACACAGTTGTTGCACAGGTTTAAAAAAAGCAGTCATTTTCAAACAATGTAGGAAAGACCAAATCCAAAGTCCATAAGTATACTGAGGGTCAACATGTATGAAAGCATACGTGCAATGAACTTATCCACTTTTTCTCTTTTGCAATCTTTGTAACATTGAAATATTTTAATATTATGAATGCATAAATTAGTTATACAATACTACATATTATACATCTTACATGATTTGTACTAGGCCACTGTACTCTGCGATAAACACACATTGTGGTTTTCATTATTTTGAAAGTATTGTAACAAAAACGCTCAATTCACTGTCTTGGAAACGTACATGAAATTCCACTAAAGATTAAAATGAATGATATTGAACATAATCAATATTCTGTCACATCAATCTATACTCATCACGTTACACTCACTTCTTTGGTGCGACAACTGGAGAGAATATAAATTATTAAAAAGCCAAAACAGATATGATTTTGAAATGAGGTTTGAGATACCCCTTACAAATCATATTATAAGCTTAAAAGATTTCTTACCTAAACTTTTTTCAGAAATTATGCTCGTGTAATAATATATACTATAGGTAAAGTATAAAAACTTCAATAATTCCATAACATGTGTTGCAGAACCTCCAGAACTGATACGAAGTGGTATTCCCGATCCCGCAAGTGCGACGCACATGGTAGAGGGAGTGGGGATGATCTTGTTTGCAGTATACCATTGTGTCATCAACATTGTCCTTATCAACATGCTGATCGCTATGATGAGCCATTCGTTTGAAGACATTCAGGTAGATCATTTAATTGAGTATTTAAAGCGTCATTGGTCCAAGACTCATTGGGATGGCCTTACCTTTGTACATCAGTCTTTTGTACATTATTTACTATTTAATGATGTGTTTCCACCTCAAATATTTTAGTTACAATTTTAAAATGGCGTATTAACAAGTATTAGATGGAGTAGAGGTTACACCCTTTGCCAGGCAGATTGGTAGACGTTTTCTTTCAATAGAAGATAATACATGAATATTTAAGCAAATATGCAAAACATGAACAGTATTCAAAGGAAATGCCACAATAGAGTCAATAGAATGATCACTGCGCCACCTATCTGCCAATTAACCTTTGGTAAGGCGGTCACCCTCTCAGTTGCGATCATGTTTCATAGAATTTTGGTTTTAGGGTGACTGTGACGTAGAATGGAAGTTTGCACGTACAAAGCTGTGGATGAATTATATGGATCAGGGTAGCACGTTACCTGTACCGTTCAACATGATCCCTACCCCAAAGTCATTTTGGTATGGTTGGAGGTCTATTGTGGATGTGTGTAGGGGCAACAACGATAGCCTAATGGAGGAGAAAAACAAACGCCAGACCTTTATTAAGGTACATGTACATGTGTTTAATCATATTTACCCCATATGGTATTTTACCAGTAATCAGCAGTTGCTGTAACGTTAGAGATTTTTTCCGATGACACTTATTTTTTCTATATCATAACGTATTTATTTTAGCTTCGGCGAGATGAAGTTTGCCAGACGATGCAGATAGAGGCCCAGGAGACATCATACAATGACATTATGCAGCGTCTAGTGAGACGCTACCTCTTCAAAATGGAGAGGGAAAAAGATGATCAAGGTGAAGGTGAAGCTCCTTTTTGTTTAAGCATAGATGTGGGCTTTGTTAGCTTTAAGAATCTCATTATACTAGCGTTTCCCCAAAGCACTTTTGATGTGTTGCATTTTATGAGAGTTTAGACCTAATACAAGTAGTTTGGAGGTGAAGTAAAGTGAACTTTAACCTGAATCATAAGGCTAAAATACCAAGGGAAATATTCGCCACAACCACATATCATCTAGACAGCATACAGCATCCTTGTGGTAAACCCGGTGTAAAAGAAATTATGGTCCCCTTTCCTTACGGCCCTTACTGGCCCTGACTGTGTATGAATAATAAGGAAAATAATTGTAATTAGATCACCATATAAATCAATAGAGAGTTAGTAGAACCAAATTTTGATAGGACCACCTACCCTTTTACACCGGGGCTGTAAATAACTTGTTGATGGAGCGATCAACTAGTCTTGCAACAAGAACGTGTGCACCCTGTTACTCTAATAAACTTACATGAGTATCTGAGAAAATAGATAAGCGAGAACCCAAATTCTTGGTACAAGACTACCATTGACTTAAAACGTTAATGAAATGACCCATGATTGTAGGCAAGGAGGCTACAAGGGGTATAAGGGCGGACGAGATGGTTGAAGCCACTGAGGGACTACAAATCAGCCCTACTACAACTATACCTGAGGAAGACGATCAGTCAGAGAAAGATAATTATAGCAATGTGTCAGGTGAGAGTCGTCATATGATGTTGTGATGTGATCAAAGTATTATTTTATAGTTAGGGCTAGTAAATAACTGACTATTATTTGAATTTTATTTTTCTTCTCTTCTATTTTTATTCCCATTTCAATGGTGTTGTAGTTTGTGCTTTCTCATTGGTTAAAGTTGATAGATGTTTCAGATGAAGATATAGACAGAAGGAGGGCTTCAACAGTCCCACCTCCGCCACCAGGACAGGGAGATAACCCTGCATCAAAGTTGAAGCGTAAGGCATCAAGGAGGGGACGTAACCATCGGCGCTCATCAGTTACTACATCAACCGGGGGTCAACAGCCAGGAATGCAATCTATGCCATTAGCAAAACAGGTATGGGAATCAGTACTTTGTAGTGTATACATTTAGCATGTAATTTCCATCGCAATGGATTTATTTTGCATTGAATATGGAATTTTAAAAAGACTCACTCAGTGAAAAAGACAGAGCGTTTGATTATGTGTGTTTATTCTTCAGGTTCAAATTCTCTCAATACCACAATTAGACTCTATTCAAAGAGGTCAGAAATTGTTGGACGTGAGACTTCAACATATTCAATCCAATACCCGTGAGGACGAAAAGGTCAAAGATGACATTGACCATATAAGACGCCTCATGTGTGAAAACCAAAAAGCAATGAGTTCCATTGTAAAAGCTTTAACTAGTATACAAGAGGAAATTAGGAACATCAACCTCAATCTATATCACGACCGTTCAACCCCATCACGACGAGATGGAATGATAACGGAAAAGGGCGAGGCAGTTGTGTAATATATGCATTTACATGTATTTATAATTTTATGTATATATTAAAGTCATGTGATCAGAAAAAGCCAAATTGATAATAGGCTACACTAATTAAGGCAATAAAAACTAACCAGATGTGGATTGAGTTACATGTACATGAGATATACACAAGCTTATCCACCAAAGGAGTAGAAGCAATAGCGTGTATGTGGATGGATATACTTCTACTTTCATAATGATGGATTGTACATGCAAATGTTTTTAAGGAAATCATCGTCAGGTTATATGCAATAATATATCGTGATATCTGCATTATGCATGACAAATTTGGTTCGATCTTAAAAGGATATACTCTATAGCAGTCAATGTTATTGTAAGTAACGTTATGTGACCTGGGATGGATGAAATGGATTGCACAAAGCTGCTGTATTTCCGTTATCACAATCATTGTTACTAGTTGGATCCACCGTTTTGGATATGGCTCTAACAAAGCGAAGGAACAAAATTGGCTTCATCCAGTATTTGGATAGTATTGCATGGAAATAAAATGAGCTACAATCATGTTTGGATATTGCATACCCAAGCAAGAAATGAGCAACACATAGCAAGAAAATGAGCAACACATAGTGACTGGATATGGCACAAGTAGGTCAGAAGACCCAACAAGCTATAGTTTGTATTAGGTCTGCCAAAGTAAATAGAAATGAACAATAAAGTAAATAGAAATGAACAATATGTAATGTCTCTTGAGTAACACCATGGACCACTATCCCTATGGTAACATATACTCTTTGATATATGGCAATGGCCTACAAGCACTCATAACGAACCACTCATACTGGTTTGATATGGCAGTGACTGGTTTCAGTTTAATGCAGCTGGTATTCAACTTATTAAAATAATTTTTATGACTAGCCTACATTCATTTTTACAATATACTTTGATTCATAAAATTCCTGGATTAAATGGATTGTATTATAAGCATGTTGTGGAAGTGTACATTCGTATAAAGTGAGTACTCACTTATTTATTGAATTCGTCCTGCAAACCAATTTTTAAAACAGTATATGTTCAATAAAATGTTGAGTAATTACAAACAAATTATGTGTTAATTTATGTCTTGAAAGCAATTACAGATAATGAATCAAAAAGTCACTTAACAACATTTGAAATGAGAAATTGAAATGTTGTGTACCAGTTACTGCATATAGGTGGCACTGTGAGAACGACTGTTTGTATATATATCAAACATTTAGAGCACCTCGACTAAAGTGTAGCACAATAAATTGAGTGCTGTTTATATAAATGTAAAAATGTATAGATAAAATCCAATTCTAATTTGATATTTACATGTATGCTTATAATTTATTTGAGTGACACACATCTGTGTGATGTATATAAAATGTATCTATTTATAAATATTGAATTAATTGAACTAATCCACACGATGTACGTTTAAATAGAACTACTAAAAGCCGTAGTACATTGTAGAATTATTTATCTTAGTAGTGGTTTATTTATTTAGTTTTATGTATGTCTGTTACAGTTAATATTTATATATTTAATACTACTAATCAAGGCAAAAACCGGGTATCGGTACTGTGTATCTAAAAGTAATTTTTCTGCAGTAACTGTTACTGGGATTGCCATTATCTTGTTTTGTAGAAACATGTTTATAAAAAGGATGCTTTCCATGTGTATGACTGTTATACACACAGTGTTCAAAATGACATTTCCATGTTTACAAGTACATTATATTGATGTAAATGAATTTGAGCTATTGTTTTAAAATCATTATTTGTTATTTAGTATTTAATCATTGAATTACAATTGTTCTATTACAATTTAATAAAATGCTACATATTAAACGTGTTTATTATATAACTATGTTGGGGCATGATGTAAAATATCCTGCAATAAATTACTAGTCATTTTTCCAATTTAATATTTTTGTTTCATGTTTCGTAGTCCATTAGTCGATTTGGCATCACGTTAAAAGTGAGACGTATTCGTGCGTTGGAGGTGGTACATATTTTGAGCTCTTTTTGCCCGTACTATACTACTTTCAAGTGTTTTTTAGAATATTCATTAAAGACCCCATATAAAGTTTAAACCACTTTGGCTTATATTGTAGTCTTACCATGGGCTTTCAAGAGGTATAAATATACCATAGTCTTACCAAATATTATCAAAGTGCTATATACTTTTCTTTTTTTAATTTCAAAAGGTGGGTTTTGAAGGACTTTTTGTTCGAAAAATCGTGAATTTATTTAAAATTAACTTTTAAGAGCTATTTTAACAAGCGATAATTCACACCACTGCAGAGCATTCATCCTCATGTGTTTTCGCCAAGAAAAGTAAGAGATTAAAATAACTTTGCAAATAGTAAATAAATGAATGATAAAACATATGTTCAAACTATACATGGGGACTTTAAGTAATGTGTCGTCCCTTAAAGGACATTCATGCATATCAAATTAGATATCGCAATTCTTTTCATCAGAACTGTAATTAAGGATACATTAGCTTGCTTTCTGAAAGGATTGTTTCCGATATTTTACATAATCTATTTCTAACATTCCTCCAAATGACTTTTTGCATACTGTCATACTATTTTAATAGCAATTTCATGGTAATCTTTTTGAAGACTTGTATAGATGGCAGTATAATGTAAATGGGCGACGGAAGGCCGTGGGTGGCAAATAATAAAACGTAAGATTTAAGTAAAATGTCTCAAAAAATATATATTTCCAACTTCAAAACACAGTGTTCTGTACACAATCTATCATATACCTCTAGGCAACTATTGACAAATACTGGGGCAACACCCCAACTCCGATGTGAGTGAATAATACCAAATATGGAACATAAAACATAACATAAAACAAACACAGCATGACACAACATACAAAACAGGTTTAAACAAAAGAAAAGTAAGTGAAAGTGAACATACAAAGCACATACAAAAGAACATAAACAACGGGATTAAAACCTAACACACTGATGCAAAAGTAAGCAAAGGGACCTGTTAAAATGACCTGAATGGGGGTTGATCACCATGAATAGTAGAAATATAAAAATGTAAAAATGACCATGTTACATCCACGCGGACACGTCCTAATGCGTCCCGCATTAAACCTTATTCGGCCACTAATATCAAGTATACATTATGTAAAGTGTGAACATGAGAGTTTAAATACTACTAATTGTAAAGAAATATAACATCTCTGTATAAAAATGAGGGTATATTACATATCTCTATAATTGAAGTGTTGATTAAGTTAAATGACAGGTAATTTAAATTTCAAAGAATATTTTAAACAAAACCATTTCAGGCTTATATATACGTGTTTAACACCATAAAAGGCAAATTGTAACACCATATAGGCCATATGAGTACACCATTTATAAGTCTATAAGTACACCATGTAAGGCTATGAGTACACCATTTAAGGCTGTAAGTACACCATTTAAGGCTACTAATAACACCATTTAAGGCAATGTTAGGAAACACCATATTGGCTAATATACACCACATAAAGGCTTGAAACACACTATTACAGCTTGAATTACACACCATGTTAGGCTTAAAGTACACCATTATAGGCCTAAAATACACCATGAAATGTTCTGATAGCTAAAGGTTTTTCATTCAAATGAATCAACCCTTTAAATAACATGTTCTTAATGCAAAATATGCTAGAATAGTATGAATAAATGTTTGCAGTTCTTATGAGTTTGTGCAATGACGTAATCAAGTAACTTCTTGTTCCATTGTAGATAAAATGTTGATCTTCTTAAGACCTACATATTGTGTTGTCGAATGGCTGCTCAGTGGTTTTAGTTTTACACTTACTTGGGGCTATATGAGGCAACTACATAGGTACCCGTATAGATATCTCGAGTGTTATTGACTTTTCGGCTTATCTCTACTAATCCACTCGAGTTAAGCCTTTAAGTCAACAAACCGACCCTTCGCTAACCCTAAGGCCCGATAAGAGGCTTCCTAGCCCCCGAAAATCGACCCTATTTCCCTCCCCCACCACGCCCCTACCCAGGGTATAGTTAGGGGTGAAGTCTTCTAGGCCTAACCTAACCCCCCTAAACACTTTGGCGCGGGTCCCATCTCTCTAGCTCTTCCCGTTCGGGAGATAGAAATCGGGCTGTCGGAGCCGCTTTCTTTGATCTCGCCGACACCCCCTCCCTCGCATATTCAGGCAATTTCAGTTATACCCTTACTATACTCCTCCAGTCTTAACCCTAATCGCTATAACGGATAAAATTGGTTTTTACCGAACCTAACATTATAATAAAAAGTAGTAGACTGATTTCACGTCAAAATTCTCTTGATACCACACAATAATTGTAAAATAAAACTCCCTAATAAATGATGTCTTTCATTTGTCGAAATGTAGCCACATCCCCACATTCTAACTTCTGTGAAGTTTTACGTTTTAAATCATATTGTCCGTGCCTGCATGTATTTTTAGCTCAAAATAGTGGCTGAATTTTACGAACTGTACATTCGATATGTACATTAAATCAAAACTTGTAATCATAATAGCATAGTAGTCTACTAACATTTTCATTCAATAATGACATAACAATAATATGTTTTTAATACATAAACAACTATATTCTGATATATTTTGTTTTTGTTTTCAATATTCTTGATGATTAAGTTAACTATCTTATCTAGCATAAAACAATATAACAAAAAATATTTTACACTACATAGTCTCTTTGAAAGGTGCAACTTTGAAAAGTATCAGAATGTGATCTTTGGATTCTGATCTGCATATCCGAAACATAACGCTTGACCAAACCATCGTTCAATTGCGTATTTGAACAGAAGTCTGGTAATATATCTTCTACACTTCTGCCCTTGCACCATTGTACAGAAAAGTATATGGTGTATTGTCCACACACTGATGAATCCAAGCTTTGAAGTCTAACTGAAGTCTAGATAATTTTTCTTTTTAGCTCTTTGCAAATGTTTCGAAATCTGAGTTGTAACAGTAATAAGACGGTGCGTGGCCGTAGGAATCTACAAAATACACGTTTCTTCTGCTATCTCGCTATCTCTGGGTACTATAAAGAGGCACCAATGTTGACCCTCTTGAGATGTTTTGTCTGTATTACTAACTAATATCTCGCACTTTGGAGCATTGTGTAGGACTAAGCTACGTAACTCATCGCTACCAAACACTCCGCAATGTTTATTTTTGGTTAAGTTTTTGCTTTTCAAAATACAATTAATCTCCTCCGTGTTCATTTCGTCGTTAAATCAGTTGAATATAACCTTTCTGGACTTGTCTATTTCGAAGACTGTGGGGAAGACACGAACTGAAATGTTATCTTCGATATTGAGTTTACATGGTTAAGACTTACAAAGTTCAAGCAGTCAACTTATACCAATATTGCGTGGATTAAATGTAGTTTCCCGTCCATAATGACCATTATAATAAACCCATTTTCCCAAAACGCAAAGAACCATATTCTAATTGTGTTTTGTATTTTTATCGACTTTTTCATGTTTACAATAATTTTCACTAATTTAACTATTAATAACAAATTTAATCCGCACATTCTCTTCGGAAGCTGTCAGAAGGTGATCTTTGCCTTTTTATCTGCATATTTGAACAGAAAGTTTAACCAAGCCATCGTTCACTTGGGTATTTGTACTGAAGTCTGATTATATATCTTGTACAGACCTGCCCTTTCACCATTGTACCGAAAATATATCAGTATTGTACACATACTGAAGACAAGGCATACAGAAGTTGAGACAACGTTTCTTTGTAATCTCTTCGTAAATGTTTCGAAATCAGAGTTGTTATGAGACTGTATGTGGCGGTATGAATCTATAAAATAGACGTTGGACATTCCTCGCCTGTTCTTGTAGATAACATACTACATACGTGTTCATCGAAATTAATGCTATTGTTCAATATTCGGCCCGAATATGTAGAGTGCTTAACGCTTTCGAGGAAAGTTGTCATTAAAAGTGAATTGCATATTGGATTTTGAGAAAAACAATTGTTATCTTGAAAGTGTTAACAATAAGGTGATACCTCTTACAGAATTTAAATAGACAATTTAACATTCTTTCAGCTCAATCTTCAATATTTGAATATAAAATTAAACCATCAGTCCAAAGTAAAAGATTTATCTTATGACCATCAATTTAAATTTTACTCTCTTTTGCTAAATAGTGTGACAAATCGTCAAGGAAGTGGTTGAATAAGTAATTACTTAGCCCTTTATGTCGGCATATGTCTCGAAAGTAGGGGCGATACCATCTTTGAGTTTCAGACAAGTTTTCGATTTTTTATCCATTCTGAAAAATGATTATATGAAACTAGTTGAATTAGGTCGTATATCCAGTTTGCATGGTTTACACATTAAACATATTAACATAATCGAACGCTTTTCTGAAGTCAATCCTAATTCGTTATACTAGTTTCTTTTACTCGTCTATAGTGAGATATATGAGTGCGTAAGATAAATAAAGTGTGCTTTGTCTGATTTAGATTGCGTCGACAACATTGCCTGTGCAAGCTTAAACATTTATTACTCTATAATTATCAGGATCAAACGTACTAGTATACAATCTTGCTTAGAAATAGTTTATAACATGCCTATTCCCCATTCATTTGGGTAATCTACACTTAGAAAAGCATGATTAAAAGAATGGTGATATAGTCCATGGTATGAAATCTTTAGGACGTAGAATTCATGAATAATTGAGAGAAATCGTTATCATTATCTTCCTAAAATCTGATTGTATCCAGCGGTAAGGTCAAAGAAGAAACAACCACCAGAAAACTTGATGATAGCCACAAGTAATGTCGCGGAAGAATTGTAAGGCGTTCGATTGCATATGTCTCTTATTGATTATTACACATTAGTTAAACATTTTATGTATATATAGATATACAGTTTACACTCACCAATCTTTATCTATTCTGATTTGTCCGAAAGAAAAATATTTTTACTATATGGCATAACAATCACTACAAAATGACCATATAAATTACAATTAGATTTGCCATAAAGTTCAAGGGTTAAGATATGTGGCCACACCTACTAATTCCTGTATGCTTTTCTTGGGGTAGGACACCACTGAGTCATCTAATCTTAGGTAAAATATACCATAACTTTCAAAAAATGCAATTACAGTATTGGTTAGACCCTATAAATGATTTCCAATAATGAAATTGTGATACAGCTACACACACTTTTTATTTGAACCTTTGACAGCAAAGATGGAAGACAAAACAAAGAAAAACGAATGAATTATTTTTTAATAATGGGATTTTTTCATAAAGGAACAAGATGTCATCCTCCAACTTTTAAGCATATGATCAACATGTATAAAAGTATAATATAACATGACTAATTAAAACCAGAATATGCATATACCTCAAATTAAAAGGTAAATTTCTGAAAAATACAAGAAAATCTGAGAAAATGTCAAATATTTCTTTTTAATTTATTTTACTTCATAGAAATATCTGAGAAAGATAACTTGCCATGCATAGGATGTCCCCTACCTCCCCCTATAATATGCATAATGAATAAAAAATATGTGATTTTTAATAAAACTAAAATAAGTTATTCTTTGTGGTAAAAGTGCGAAAATAGGTGGCGCCACTATATTGAACTTCAAATCTTGACCTTATTTTCAGCCCGATCAACCTCGAATAAATTTTGCTCATTCCAATGTATGTTTGCCATAAAATATTGTTGGTATTTTGCTTATATTTTACCATTAACCTACATTTAAATAGATATTTATACCCCTACCCCCATATTTGAAAATAAATAGATGGCGCCACTTTAATTGCTAATAGCGAATTCGTTTACCACTCAATTTTTACTCCACCCAAGATAAATTTACTATAGAGAGTGTCTGGAACAAAATGATACCAACAAACCTTTTTCCCCAGGCGAGTAACGAAATCGGAGCTGGGGACGGGATCATATTGTGCATCTTATGATTTGTGGCATAGATTTTATTCTATATAACGAATAATATACAGGTAATAGACTGATGCAATTCGGAGAAGTATTGGCCATCTCAGGTTTTGCATTTTCAACATGAGTTTTCTTTTAGACTTTAATATTTTAGACTTTAAGGTTTTCTCAGTGAATCGGACGTTGACTTCAATTTTATTCGAACCCCAGGCCAAAAATCCTTTCATAGTAATGCAGTTTTTCACCATACAGAACTTGAACTTTAACATATAAAATCGAAGTTATCTTTTAATTAAACTTGTAAAGTTAATTATGTGTTTTACGTCCTGTTGAGTGAAGGTATCTTATCAAATTAGTGACAATATACCCATAAGATCGGAGATCACAATTGTAAATTTTAATTTGGATTCGTAAGAAGTACGAGAGGTGATCAATAAGTAATGGACGCTTTTTTTACACAGATACTTTTTATAGACCAATCCCTTTGATTTTCCTACCAGTGATACGTCATTCAATTATCTATCAATCCTGAAGATTTGAAGACAAAATATATAGTCCCCGATCTGATTTCCAAAAGGGCTCTAGAAAAGGGGTTTTGTTGTCCGGTACTTTCCCACATAAAATGATTGTACCGTTTGAAAGAACAGACTTCCCTCTTAAAGAAAACACCTCTTCTATTGATGTAAACAGGGGCAAAGGCACCAAAACGGGGTTAGACAAGGTGGCATTCTGAAGTCTCACTTTCTTGTCATCACGATTCCAGGTAAACCATTAGACGGATTTACTTCAAATTTTCACACATGTTACATGGTAAGAAGTTCTAGAGCTGATTAACTTTGCGGTGGCCATCTTGCATTCTGGTTGCCATCTTGGAATTTTTTTCAGATAAATATTGTCATCGCGATTCCACAAAACCACATAACAGATGTACTTCAAATGTTCACACATGTAACATTGTAAAAAGTTGTAGACCTCATTATTTTTTCGGTGGCCATCTTGCATTCTGGCAGCCATCTTGGAAGTTTAAAGATAAATCTTGTCATCACGATTTCAGGAAAACCAAACGGATTTACTTCAAATTTTTCACACATTTTACATGGTAAGAAGTTCTTGAGCTAATTAACCTTTCGGTGGCCATCTTGCATTCTGGCGGCCATCTTGGAAGTTTTTTGGATAAATCTTGTCATTGTGATTCCAGGAAAACCACTTTACTGATTTTCTTGAAACTTTTACACATGTTACAAGGAAGGTTACATGCTACCTTTTATATTGATATAAACAGGGCCAAAAGGTAGTAAAGTGGGGTTACACAAGGTGGTATTCTAAGGAGAATGTTATCTATTTTTTCTGTATTTTAAACCACATAATTTGACATAAATGCATATTTGGTGTATGATATCATGTTTTATATTGATAGAAACATGGGCAAGAGGCGCTACAATGGGGTAACTCATGGTGATATTCTAAAATACATATTTTTACTCAGCTTCTGTACTTTATACCACTTAAATGCATTTTGTGTATGACATCGATTGATTTTTAGAATAAATAACTACATTTCATCAAAAAGAAAAAAGATTATTGAAAACGTCAAACATTTCTTTGAAATCCATTATTGCACAGCGATTTTTGAGTGCGAAATGTATGCTAAATTGGCCTTGATCTGAGTATATAACGGAATTAAAGCTCTTTTAAACGAAAATGTAAATGTGTGGAAAACCTTTCACTGTGCATCATGTCAACGAAATGTTCTTCATGCAGTTGAATTATCTTCTGGACAGGTGATCACACAGAAGGAGAGACCTGCGTATCATATCCTTACTAAATATAAACAAAAATGACAAATGAGAAAGGAAAAAAGTGTAAAGCAACCTAGTGGGAAAAGCAAACTGTAAAGTGTAAAACTGGCAAACAAAAATCAAACCTGAATATCCCAAGACAATAATCTAATATGGGAATAAACAGCATCCACACCGTTCAATGACCAATTCCTCATCAACGACCACAACTCCGAGGGACATTCCATTCATACTGAAGTCATTAAAATACATGTTGAAGGAAAATTGAAAATAATGATATCCAATACTCATAAGATCAAAAATAGTTGTAGATACTATAGTACTCATAAAAGCTGCAGATAACGTTTCTTCATCGGGAAAGCAAGCGTCTCTTAGTCAGATATTAACTAACGAGCTGGTTCAGAGCACCAGCATGTGAAACTATGTGAATGGGCTCTGTATCCACAATGTTGCGAGTTCGAGACACATGTGCTCTTTGTGTTTAATAATCAACAAAAATCACTTAAACCTGCACTAGAACTGTGTGTCAGATCGATATAAGTATCGGGTTTGGAAACTAATTGAACCAACAAAAAGAACTTAAAAAACACTGCTACAATATCAACATAAGCTTTCAATAGTAGTGACGATGCAGAAACATGCAAAATGTCACCACACCTTGTTAAGTATACAGTACACATTAACTACTGAACAGTGTCAAGATAAACATTCGAAGCTATTACAATATGTCACCCAATCACTAGTGGTGGTGACATAAAAATAATGTATAGAAAAATCTACTGAACCAAAATAAACTTTGCGATAGAAGAACTGATTGTTTACTCTAAGTTTTCAACTAAATATATTTCTAATAAGCAATGTTTTATCGAAAAGAAAAAATAATTTGATGTTATATAAAATCAAATAAATTAATTATATTTTTTTTCGTTGTGTTAGTTACACCAGTAATAATAAACCTGTTTATAAAGTGGTGTTAACTAGACTATAGAATTTAACAGTCATAAAACCTAAAAAAAATATACCAGGAAGGGATCATTGTGAATGTAAATGTATAAAGTGTGAAAATTTGAAGCAAATCTGTAAAGTGGTTTTTCTGGAATCGTGATGACAAGATTTATCTACAAACTTCCAAGATGGCCGCCAGAATGCAAGATGGCTATCGGAGAGTTAATCAGCTCTAGAACTTCATACCATGTAACATGTGTGAAAATTCGAAGTAAAACTGTGAAGTGGTTTTTCTGGAATCCTGATTACAAGATTTATCTATAAACCTTCCAAAATGGCTGCAAGAATGCAAGATGGCCACTGAAAAGTTAATCAGCTCTAGAACTTCATACCATGTAACATGTGTGAAAATTTGAAGTTAATCTGTTAGGTTGTTTTCCTGGAATCACGATGACAAGATTTATCCCAAAATATCCAAGATGGCCACCAGAATGCAAGATGGCTGCCGAAAATGTATTCACCTCTATATTTTCTTACCATGTAATATGTGTGGAAATTTGAAGTAAATCCGTTTGGATTTCCTGAAATCGTGATGACAAGATTTATCTTAAAACTTCCAAGATGGCTGCCAGAATGCAAGATGGCCACCGAAAAAATAATGAGGTCTAGGACTTTTTACCATGTAACATGTGTGAAAATTTGAAGTACATCTGTTATGTGGTTTATGTGGAATCGCGATGACAATGTTTATCTGAAAAAAATTCCAAAATGGCCGCCAGAATGCAAGATAGCCGCCGCAAAGTTAATCAGCTCTAGCACTTCTTACCATGTAACATGTGTGAAAATTTGAAGTAAATCCGTCTGATGGTTTACCTGGAATCGTGATGACAAGAAAGTGAGACTTCAGAATGCCACCTTGTCTAACCCCGTTTTGGTGCCTTTTGCCCCTGTTTACATCAATAGAAGAGGTGTTTTCTTTAAGAGGGAAGTCTGTTCTTTCAAACGGTACAATCATTTTATGTGGGAAAGTACCGGACAACAAAACTTTTTTTCAGAGGGTCCAGATCAGGGACTAATATGATATATGTTGATATATCCTTATTTCCGTGAAGGAGGTACAGGTACCCCGGGACCGACATTTACGTCACATATTCTCTTTTAGCCAGTTTGGCAAATTTCAGTTAGATTTGAACTTTTTATATGCAACAAGTGTTGTGTTGTTTGAAATTTTTTGCTGACTGGTAACACATAAACAGAAAGTATTGTGATGTCAGAGTGTTGAATGGAAGGGGTTTGCAGGTCAATTTGAGAAAGCATTGTGGAAGAAAGGGATGGTGAGAGAAAGGAACACCCTACTCCATATGGACAATGCACCTGCCCACAGATCTCAAAATGTTTAGAAAACAATATCTCTGGACCTCAAAATTGAGCCCTTGGCCAATGCACCTTATTGTCCAGACCTGCTCACATGTGACTTATTCATTTCTATACTACTTATTTCTATAGAGAAAGGACGCAGGTTTATTGCCATTGATGAAATAAAACAACCTGTCAGTGTGCAACTGCATCTTGCTACCATGTCAGAGAATGGATTCAGCCTTGTCTCACAATCTTGAGTTAAGAGGATGAGGAATTGTGTACATGTAGCACTTGATGTAACCCATGTAGAGGGCCCTGTTGAATGAATGTGGCATGAATACCACATAGTGATGATAAAATATTCAAAATCAACTATGGCATAACAAAGTAAGGTAATTTATGACCATAATGGTTTGTTTTGTTCAGCCTACATTCAACTGCATTGCATGTTAAACAAGCTAAAATAGCTTCAGAATGTTTGACGTCATGTCGGTCCCGGGGTACCTACACATCCTTCACGGAAATAAAGATATATCAAAATATATTACATGTTTTGTTTTCAAATCTTCAGAGTTGATAGATAATTGAATGATGTATCACTGGTCAGAAAATCGAAGGGATTGGTCCATAAAAAGCATCTGTGTAAAAAAGCGTCCATTACTTATTGATCACCCCTCGTACATCTGTTTTAAACTAACCTTTGTTGTATGGAAAAGATCAATATTAATAGACTGAGGTGATCGTGGAAATATTGCTAAGAACAGCTTTATTAAAGATTCATCGATATATTACGTTTTCAAGAGTTATTTTATGGTTTGTGTCCTACCTCAATAATGTTTAGATATCGATTAATTGAATGGTCAACATACTTAAAATAGTCATAAGTGATGATTGCCCAATGCACTATATTTTTGAATCAAATATGAAATATGGACGGGGCACTTTATTTCGAAACCTTATGTAATTTAAATTTATCATTTTTTGACAGAGCTATTGTTTATTAAGACTTCTGAGATCAGCTTCACATACCCGGGCTCACATATCTCGTACGATTGTTAACAAAAAATGTAAATTGTGAAGTTACAAACAACTCGGTTAAATTATCTCATTGGCTATTAAAAAGATAACTTAGAAGCCAAATTTTCTATCCAAGAAGCTAGACTTAAACCCACTGTGGAACCATTACTTTATTATTTACCAAGTGAAAGTTCATAGTACGTATACGATATTTTTACCATTGGTATTAATTCCCCATCAGCGATGTCAATAACGATCAGCAATGTCAACATATCATCAATAAATATTATATGATATACGCTCTTTCTTTGAAAATCTTTTCAGTGATCATTATTCAAAACCGATCATCATATAACTAATTTATCCTATGACAAGTGAGGTTTTACAAGTGAAGTTTTCAGGACACCCTGAATATTAAGGTTTGTTTTCTAAGCGTTCTCATTATTTTCGAGAAATTTATCATCATTTTGGTTAAGAAAAATTCTACGGTGTGCTGGATCTATTTTGACAGTTTTGCTTCAGCAACATATTCTAACAAATTGACTGTTTCTACACTGAATAAAAACATTTTCCCGGGACTATTTGGATCGGGAGATACGCAGCGGGAAATATACATTGGAATATATCAATTCTATATCCCGATGTTTTCATGATTGTATAATATTTTGAAGATACGATCTTATATGACTTGCAGAAATAAATAGGAAGTAATCGTGTTTAGTTGATTGAATTATGGGAGTAGTGAAGTCAATGATTTAATGAATAAGAGCAAATCTTTTTAATTTGAACAGGTCATTCATCAAATGACACTGAAGATTAACTTAAAATAGATTGTCTATCTATATATTCTTATGCATGAGAGACATGTTATAATGTTGGAGAACCAATGATTATGATAATTTCACCCGTTCACATGCAGTTCCCATTATGATTAAAAATTGACATGGAGTAATTGCACATTTGAAAAGGTAAAACTTACAGCAATCAACCGAGGATTTACATGTAAACTCAATTGCATTTGTTTTTCGCGAGAAAAAAGTTTCTCTCATTGACGTCACAGATTTTTAAGCGGCTCATTATAATATTCATGAGCTGACTTTATGGAAAGGTAAATAACTGGAAACAAACAGCTCCTCTGAATGAAATTCCCATTGGAATGGAATTGATAACAAGGCACTAGACGAGATACAGGTGTTCAATGATTAATAAGATGTCAACAGTATTTTAATAAATAAAAAGCTAATCATGAGATAAGTTATTTTGTGTTGCAGAACAGAGTGGTCTATAATGATAATTCATTTCTTAGCTGACAAGGGGGCTGGCTAGAGTTGACCAATCACAAAAACTTAATCCGCATGTGGTTTATGTCCAACACTTCATTATATCAGTATTCATTTCTCTGGATTAGGAGAATATACCTGTATGGTATTATACTCTAAAATATATGATTATCTAATTTACATTGGATTATAGAAGTGTATATACAGGGTGTTCCAAAAGTAACAGGACTGGTGCTGGCATTTTGTCAATTCTGCAACGAGTGTGTTCAAATTTTCACAAATTGTACTTTGACATAGTGCAACTAAAATTGTAAAGTTTCAGAAAAAATGATAATATGCGGGTATCTTATTATTGAAATATCGCATTTTTTCAAAATATATTGTTTATCAGGCTGGCAATACACTTTATTATTATCGTGTCCTTGCCTCTGTTTTAAGGGTCAATGAGTCAGATAATATTAAAATATGCCACAATTACTCATTAGATACTGTGCAAAGATGCAAATTAGCATATTTTATAATTTAAATATAGCACTTATTCAAAATATTTTGTTTATCAGGCTTGCAGTACAATTTAAATTACTGACTAATTCAGGGTTTCCTTAGTGGTTTAAATGGGTTGCCAAAAATTTACTATAAAAAAGTATATATGCACATTAAGGCGGCCATTATTGAAATATCAAATTTCATCCATATCTTAAAAAGTAAGAATGATAGCATCACAATTGTTGTGTCCTTGCCTATGTTTTAAGGGTCAATGAGTCATATAATATTAAAAGATTAAAAATTTACATTATTTTATAATTAAAATATCCCACTTATTCAAATATTTTGTTTATCAGGCTTGCAGTCATACTATGTCCCGATCTCATGTACATTTACAGAATTACTAACACGCAATGGTACATCTATTTTCGGACGACTCTTGAACAATGGTTTTAGCATAATATATAACATGTTAGATATCAAAACATAGGTAATTGAAATGAAAATTATATGGTATATTAATATTTAATTTTTATTTCCTATTTTTTAGATAAGGGACGCTTAAAAGACTCTATTGAGTTTTAAAGTGCACATTTTTACCATGTAAAACGTTGCATTTGATAATTTTGAAATATGGTAATTTGGTCATAACTTTTTTATTCCTTAACCAATTTAGTTCAAATTCGGTATGGGACAACAATTGCTGATGGGCGTTTATGACGTCACATGATATTGTGACGTCATCAACGCATATCCGCCATCTTGGATGCCCAAGAAATAGTAAAAATGTGTAAAACTCGAAAAATAAATGTTGGTAAGGACCTTAGGCCCTTATTATCTTATTCAAAAATCAAACCTATGAAAAAGATGTCATTATTACTTATTCTATATATGTTCAACTAGAACTTAACGTTAAAAATATATGTTTTGTATAAATTTTGTTTACATAGCAAGCATTTTGCGACTTGTGTCTGTTTTGTACCTAGAAAAAAATTGATAGAAATATGGCGGGTTTCAAAGACTCTCGTCATTTAAATACACGAAATTATGTTTTTCTAGTGACATTCAACTAGATATTTTATAATGTCATAAAAGTATTGCCCTTGTACTACATATACTATAATTTTAAGTTCAGTTGCATTGCTTTGCATGTATTTGGACCAGGTAATATGACTTGGTCAAATTCAGCATTCTTTTGTTCCAAAATATTTTGACGTTGTAAAAATTGATTAGGGTGTTTTTAATAGCAGTCTAAAATGATATCAGGAAAACAAATGATAACATATTTGGTATGTAGAGAATGCTCATAGCCCATATTTTATGATTCATCACGTTTAACATCTTTAGATTAAGCTAAGTATGAGATTTTCCTTAAAACGTGCGTGACAGAGAATTGTCCCATCTCGATTTTTTTTCCTTTGAATTTTAGAAGGCTGAATCCAGGGAAGAAAGGAATGAATATAAACTTTGAAAATACATGATATTATATTATCATAAAAATGCTCATAAACTCAAGATTCCAATGATATATCACATGACTATCATCCCTTCATAGATCTTTAGTTATTGTTTAATATGTGCGTGACATAATTTGTCCCATCGACGATTTTTTTTACAAAAATAGAGAAATACGACGTCATATCAGCGCTACAGCAAATCGTGAAGAACAAAATATCTCTCAAGTCATGGCATGATAGTATTTTGAACAAAATATTCTAAATGATCGGTTTTTGAGGACGGTAGTGAATTAGACCATTCAAGGGGTTGTATAGAAAGATTCTTCACATGTAGTTCAGACAATTTTAATTATTCTGAGTAGCGGATAGTCATTAATACTGATAGCGGAAAGTCATTTATCATGAATGTGTTCATATTTAATTTCGTTATTTTATTTCAATTTGATACCCTATTAACACGTGTAATCTAGCGTTCTTGTTCAGTTAATGACTAAAGTGCATATACGACCTGAAAGCCCGTGTCTAAATCTACAAAATAATGTTTACTTTATTTGGATTAAATAACAATTGATGACACCTCAAAGCATCAACAGGCGGCCGTTTTAGCATTATTTTCACTGTTTGCAACGTAAATGTACATGAGATCGGGACATAGTATGAGTACAATTGAGACTAACAATACAGACTAATTGAGTGTTTCCTTTTAGTGATTTACTTAGGTTTGCGAAAATATGCAAATTTGAGAGGCCATATCTTCAAAAGTAAAAATGATAGGATCACAGTTGTTGAGCCCTAACCCAGGTTTTAAGGAAAAATGAATAAGATAATGTTTAAAAATAAAAGAATAACAATAGATATTGTGCATATATGCAAATTTTATAATTGACATTTCGCTTTTATTCAAAATATTTTGTTAATCAACCCTGTGATGTCTGTACTGTTCAAATGTAAACCTCGAACTATAGATAAAACTATAGATATACATGCATTCTTCTGTCTGACGAGCGCTTGTAGCCTTTTGGATTGCATGCACTTAGTAGGTGTGATTCCGTGTCCTATCCGTTTTGCGAATGATTAAAGCTCTTAAATGCTCTCAATGTATATGGCTTTCCTGGATATTACACGAGGTACTAAGTGAATTTGAGGATTCAACTGAAGATCTGATGGAAACAGGGTATCATTTTTTGCCAGCACTGTATGGCCAGCCACCATGGACATCAATAAAAATGGCTCGCTACAAAAAATATTCCAAGAAGAAGGGCAAGCCTATGCGCTTCATGGCATTACCTCCAACCGAAATGAATTTAATTCTCCACGTGCTACAAGCACATTTGCAAGTGATGCTGTGGAAAGATGTGGAAAGTGATAACTTGATAGATGTCATGTAGGTGCAAAGCTCAAGGCAAAGCCTGTGGGAGTGAAGATGATGATGTTCATGATCAACCGTTGTACATAATATATAAGGATCTGTTTTTAAGATATTGTCTCATGATGTGACTGTGAAGACTGTGATACTTCAATAATGGCTGCGCTTATTTGCATAATCACAATAATTCTTGCTCTAATCTTGGGTTTTTAATTTTATCATTTAACCTAGAAGACCTGGGTTTAGGTATCAATACTTTGATGCTTCTCTTCTTAGTCTCCGAACTATATTATTGAAGATTATCAATAAATGGATGTAATTAGATCTTTAAAAACAAACTCTGGAACTGTATCCTCAGATGCAGAGATAATGTAAGAGGAGGTTCTCTTCTATAAAGAATTGTATAAATCTAAAGCTTGCACTAACGAAAAGCTTGTTACATACTTTAATAGCATTAATTTTCCAAAAATATTAGATGAAAATGACAAAAACTTTTTGATTGGAAAAGTAACAAATGAAGAATGCTTAAAAGTGATAACAAATATGAAGTTAAATATATCTCCTGGGTCAGATGGATTTACATCTAATTTTTACAAGTTCTTTTGGCAGGATGTTAGTTTGTATGTTATAAATGCTATAAATGAATCCTATGAAACTGGCATACTGCCACCATCTTTTAGAAAAATTATAATTAGTTTACTTTTTAAAAAAGGAGATAGGGAACTTTTGAAAAACGTTAGACCTATCTCACTCTCTAATACATACTACAAGATACTAGCTTTTATTTTGGCAAAGCGAATGCAAAAAGTAGGCCTAATTGCAAAAATAATTGGGTCTCAGCAGACTGCCTATATAAATAATCGTTTTATTGGAAATAGTTGTCGACTTACGCTTGATATTTATGAATATGCTGAAAATTTTGAAAAAGAGGGCGCTATTTTATTCATTGATTTTAAAAAATCGTTGAAACATTCAAAAAATTCAATTTTCCTGAACAGTCTTTTTAAAAACTTTGAATCTCAATTGCATGCTCTAAAAGCTGCATGGATTCCAAGGTTATATGATAGAAAACAAATGATGAATAAAATACCATATCTCTATTTTGATAATATTGTAAATGATTTTGATGTATTATTGAAAATGAATAGTTTTGATTTGCAATACTTTCAGAAAATACCAATTTTTTTTATCAGCAAGTATTATGTGCTCATGCCAAATGTAAAGACAAAAAAAATCTTGAAAATATGAAAACATGTGATATCCTGCAAGAGACTATATGGGGTAATAGTTTGTTTACTGTAAACAAAAAAACTCTGTATTTTAGAAATTGGATTGAAAGTGGTATTGTCTATGTAAAGGACCTAATAATAGAGGATACATTTAATGATACCAACCACATATTTCAAAAGTTACAGGAAAAACAAAACTGGATTTCTGAATTTTATCAAGTTAACTCAAGTATGAATATTGCAAGAGGTTTTATTGATGTCAATAAAGCAAAATACACAAACATTCCAAATTACAGATTGAAAGCAAATAATGTTTTATTCCAAATTAGAGATCAAAAATCAAAATTCTTTTATGAAATTTTGAAAAATAAGCAATCTGAAAAATGGTTCATGAAAAATAAATGGGAACGTGAATTTTGCTTCTTAAATAATGAAACCTTCGATGAAATAAATTGGGGAAACTTTTTTTTTTACAAAGATAAAATGTAAAGAAAAGAAGATAGCTAATTTCAACTATAAGATTATAAACAACATCCTTCCTAGTCTTACATTTATATGGAAAAAGTGAAACATATAATTGCAGTTTGTGCGGAGAAGTATGTACATTAAAACATTTGCTTTTCACATGTTCACTCTCCCAAAATGTTTGGAAATATATCTTTAATATATCAGGTTTAAAGATAACATATAGAAAGTTGGTAATAGGCTATAATGGAAATGACAACCAGACTGTATTTTATTAGTATTGTAACATTTGTGATCTATAAAGCATACATCCAAGAATTAAATAATGGAATAAAACGGAATTTTGAAGGAATTGTTAAAACTCTAAAATTCGAAATTTATGTAAAAATGTATTTTTTAAAAACAAATGGAATATGATAAGATTGTAATTGATTTACTACTGCTGTATCTGTACTTACTTTAGAAACTGAAATAAACTATATTGAAAAGAAAAAAAAAATCAATAAATGGATGTCCGCCTTGATTTGCTTGAACACATTTGCTTTGGCCACCTTTGATCTCTAAGAGGAACCCCATGCTATATTAACCCGCAAAACATGCAACGATAACAAGAGCAAAAAAGAAAACATGTGTCATTTGCAATGAAGCAGTTACAAGGGGTGATTAACAAATACTTCTCTGCTTAGTCTCCGAACTATATATTGAAGATTATCAATAAATGGATGACCGCCTTGATTTGCTTGAACAAAATAGCTATTCTTCAAATCCTATTTATGTAAGTTAATCTTATTCTCCGATCCTGAGAACCTGAGTTTAGTAAAATAGATAACAATTGTGATGTTATTTTATTCTTAGTATTCGATAATAGACACCCTAATTAAATTTGCATAATCACAATCATTATTGTTTTAATCTTTTTTGTTAATTTACCTTTTATTCGTTGACCCTGGGTTTAGGCACCAGTATTGTGATGCTTTATTGATTAATCTCCGAAATATTGAAGATAATCAACAATTTCATAATGACCGCCATAATTTGTACGATCACAATCATTATTGTTTTAATAATTTTTATCATTTTATCTTATTTTTTGACCCAGAAAACCTGGATTTAGACACCAGTATTGTGGTGCTACTGTGGCGAGTCTCCAGAATATTGAAGATAATCAATGACTTGATAATGGCCGTCCTAATTTGCATGATCACAATTATTTTCGTTTAAATACTTTTTTCATCATTTCATCTCATTATTGCCCTGAAAACCTAGGTTTAGACACCAATATTTTGCTGCTACTGTACTAATATTGAAGGTTATCACTATTCCGATAATGGCTGTCCTTATTTTGCATTAAGAATAAAATTAGTGCTCTAATCATGATTTTAATAATTTCATCTTATTCCCTGACCCTGAAAACCTGGATTTAGACACCAGTATTGTGATGCTACTGTGCTGAGTCTCCAAAATATTGAAGATAATCAATGACTTGATAATGGCCGTCCTAATTTGCATGATCACAATTATTTTCGTTTAAATACTTTTTCATCATTTCATCTTATCTTATTATTGACCCTGAAAACCTAGGTTTAGACACCAATATTGTACTGCTACTGTACTATTATTGAAGGTTATCATTATTCCGATAATGACTGCCCTTATTTTGCATTAAGAATAAATGCTGTAATCATGATTTTAATAATTTCATCTTATTCCCTGACCCTGAAAACCTGGATTTAGACACCAGTATTGTGGTGCTACTGTGGCGAGTCTCCAAAATATTGAAGATAATCAATAACTTGATAATGGCCGTCCTAATTTGCATGATCACAATTATTTTCGATTAAATACTTTTTATCATTTCACCTTAGTATTTGACCTTGTAATCCTAGTTTTAGACACCAATATTGTCATGCTACTGTACTAAGTTTACAAATATTGAAGGTTATCACTATTTCGATAATGGATGTCCTTATTTTGCATAGAGAATAAAATTAGTGTTCTAATCTTGATTTTTTAAAAATAATTTCATCTTATTCCCTGACCCTGAAAACCTGTGTTTAGACACAAAAATTTTGATGTTTCTGTGCTTACTTTTCAAAATATTAAAGATAATCACTTTTTTGGCAACCCTGCTAAATCGCTTCAGAAAACCCTTATTGTGGTGATTTCTAAAAATAAAACATCGTCTTTTTTACAAATTCATACGTTCAGAAAATGACAAACGGACTATATACATTTAATTTATGTGAAAGAACATTTAGTATTTATTATACGTTTCTTTCTCTGATTATTACTTGACATTGAAGAATACGGGAGTTATTTTGTACTGCATTTTTCGAAAACCACCCATTCCCCACCACTATCCCACTGTTTTTTTATTGCCCAACTTACAATGATCCATTGCGTTTACAACTAAATACCATATTCTATTATTTGGCAAAACAATTTATCTAGTTTTGTTACATCATTGTAAACGAGCAGAGACAAGTTTGGTGTTTGTAGTTCAAGTACACAAATGAAATTGAGTGACAATATTGGAAATAACAAGATTCAAGAATAAGCTGAAGTGTATATGGCTTTAAATAGAGTTAATAAATTATGATAAAGCTGCTGGAATAATTGATGGTTTACCCTCAAATATTATTAAAACTGCAAATCACTCATTCCTGATATTAGTTCATGGTATGATTTCCGAATAATAAATATATATACTATAGCGCAGCAACATTTGAACCAATATTTATGAAGGTGTATATGTCTCGATTCTTTAAAAATACCATTTGCTGAAAAAGTTCCGGCTTTCGGGTCGAAAAATGTCTTTCAACACAAGGGGTCAAAAAACTTAAATATTTTGATTCGAACTTTTATACATTTTATAAGACACAGACCGTTATTCTAAGCATACGAGCAAAAAATTGATTATCATAATGTAAACATATACTATGATTTTACTGTAGATGTCGGTGTTTGATTAATGTAATTACGCAAGTGTATTTTTCAGATTTTGTTTGAATTTTCAAATATGATTCAACAGAATTGTGTGGAATATTTAGGTAATTTATGATTGGGAACATATTAGTTTTCCTACCATTTGAAACATTTTATTACCAGAAATTTTCCATATAATTGCAAGGAGTTTAACAACAAATTATTGTTCATGTTTTATAAAACATAATACAATAACAAATAGGTATAAGATATATATCTAATTAAATGTTACAGAGGTATTGGAATGTTCATATATTCCAAGGGCATGTGTAATAATCAATTAGAGACATATGCAATCGAACGCCTTACAATTCTTCCGCGACATTACTTGTGGTTTTCATCAAGTTTTCTGGTGGTTGTTTCTTCTTTGACCTTACCGCTGGATACAATCAGATTTTAGGAAGATAATGATAACGATTTTTCTCAATTATTCATGAATTCTACGTCCTAAAGATTTCATACCATGGACTATATCACCATTCTTTTAATCATGTTTTTCTAAGTGTAGATTACCCAAATGAATGGGGAATAGGCATGTTATAAACTATTTCTAAGAAAGATTGTATACTAGTACGTTTGATCCTGATAATTATAGAGTAATAAATGTTTAAGCGTGCACAGGCAATGTTGTCGACGCAATCTAAATCAGACAAAGCACACTTTATTTATCTTACGCACTCATATATCTCACTATAGACGAGTAAAAGAAACTAGTATAACGAATTAGGATTGACTTCAGAAAAGCGTTCGATTATGTTAATATGTTTAATGTGTAAACCATGCAAACTGGATATACGACCTAATTCAACTAGTTTCATATAATCATTTTTCAGAATGGATAAAAAATCGAAAACTTGTCTGAAACTCAAAGATGGTATCGCCCCTACTTTCGAGACATATGCCGACATAAAGGGCTAAGTAATTACTTATTCAACCACTTCCTTGACGATTTGTCACACTATTTTGCAAAAGACAGTAAAATTTAAATTGATGGTCATAAGATAAATCTTTTACTTTGGACTGATGGTTTAATTTTATATTCAAATATTGAAGATTGAGCTGAAAGAATGTTAAATTGTCTATTTAAATTCTGTAAGAGGTATCACCTTATTGTTAACACTTTCAAGATAACAATTGTTTTTCTCAAAATCCAATATGCAATTCACTTTTAATGACAACTTTCCTCGAAAGCGTTAAGCACTCTACATATTCGGGCCGAATATTGAACAATAGCATTAATTTCGATGAACACGTATGTAGTATGTTATCTACAAGAACAGGCGAGGAATGTCCAACGTCTATTTTATAGATTCATACCGCCACATACAGTCTCATAACAACTCTGATTTCGAAACATTTACGAAGAGATTACAAAGAAACGTTGTCTCAACTTCTGTATGCCTTGTCTTCAGTATGTGTACAATACTGATATATTTTCGGTACAATGGTGAAAGGGCAGGTCTGTACAAGATATATAATCAGACTTCAGTACAAATACCCAAGTGAACGATGGCTTGGTTAAACTTTCTGTTCAAATATGCAGATAAAAAGGCAAAGATCACCTTCTGACAGCTTCCGAAGAGAATGTGCGGATTAAATTTGTTATTAATAGTTAAATTAGTGAAAATTATTGTAAACATGAAAAAGTCGATAAAAATACAAAACACAATTAGAATATGGTTCTTTGCGTTTTGGGAAAATGGGTTTATTATAATGGTCATTATGGACGGGAAACTACATTTAATCCACGCAATATTGGTATAAGTTGACTGCTTGAACTTTGTAAGTCTTAACCATGTAAACTCAATATCGAAGATAACATTTCAGTTCGTGTCTTCCCCACAGTCTTCGAAATAGACAAGTCCAGAAAGGTTATATTCAACTGATTTAACGACGAAATGAACACGGAGGAGATTAATTGTATTTTGAAAAGCAAAAACTTAACCAAAAATAAACATTGCGGAGTGTTTGGTAGCGATGAGTTACGTAGCTTAGTCCTACACAATGCTCCAAAGTGCGAGATATTAGTTAGTAATACAGACAAAACATCTCAAGAGGGTCAACATTGGTGCCTCTTTATAGTACCCAGAGATAGCGAGATAGCAGAAGAAACGTGTATTTTGTAGATTCCTACGGCCACGCACCGTCTTATTACTGTTACAACTCAGATTTCGAAACATTTGCAAAGAGCTAAAAAGAAAAATTATCTAGACTTCAGTTAGACTTCAAAGCTTGGATTCATCAGTGTGTGGACAATACACCATACTTTTCTGTACAATGGTGCAAGGGCAGAAGTGTAGAAGATATATTACCAGACTTCTGTTCAAATACGCAATTGAACGATGGTTTGGTCAAGCGTTATGTTTCGGATATGCAGATCAGAATCCAAAGATCACATTCTGATACTTTTCAAAGTTGCACCTTTCAAAGAGACTATGTAGTGTAAAATATTTTTTGTTATATTGTTTTATGCTAGATAAGATAGTTAACTTAATCATCAAGAATATTGAAAACAAAAACAAAATATATCAGAATATAGTTGTTTATGTATTAAAAACATATTATTGTTATGTCATTATTGAATGAAAATGTTAGTAGACTACTATGCTATTATGATTACAAGTTTTGATTTAATGTACATATCGAATGTACAGTTCGTAAAATTCAGCCACTATTTTGAGCTAAAAATACATGCAGGCACGGACAATATGATTTAAAACGTAAAACTTCACAGAAGTTAGAATGTGGGGATGTGGCTACATTTCGACAAATGAAAGACATCATTTATTAGGGAGTTTTATTTTACAATTATTGTGTGGTATCAAGAGAATTTTGACGTGAAATCAGTCTACTACTTTTTATTATAATGTTAGGTTCGGTAAAAACCAATTTTATCCGTTATAGCGATTAGGGTTAAGACTGGAGGAGTATAGTAAGGGTATAACTGAAATTGCCTGAATATGCGAGGGAGGGGGTGTCGGCGAGATCAAAGAAAGCGGCTCCGACAGCCCGATTTCTATCTCCCGAACGGGAAGAGCTAGAGAGATGGGACCCGCGCCAAAGTGTTTAGGGGGGTTAGGTTAGGCCTAGAAGACTTCACCCCTAACTATACCCTGGGTAGGGGCGTGGTGGGGGAGGGAAATAGGGTCGATTTTCGGGGGCTAGGAAGCCTCTTATCGGGCCTTAGGGTTAGCGAAGGGTCGGTTTGTTGACTTAAAGGCTTAACTCGAGTGGATTAGTAGAGATAAGCCGAAAAGTCAATAACACTCGAGATATCTATACGGGTACCTATGTAGTGAGGCATTCCAAACATATGCAGTCCAAGTTTCCATAGGTCCAAATTTGAATCCGTTGAATTTGTTGCATAATCACATTTTCCAACCAGTATATTTCTCTGAAGTTGATTGTCGAGTTTAGCATTCATATCACGTATCATTGTCGAGTATTCGTTGTTCCGAGATTGAAGAGATGTAATAAGTTTCTGCGATTCCTGTAGTTGAGATATTAGATGATCTGGATTTAAATCAGCTTTTTGATCATTTGTTGCATATGCAGTGAGTTCCTCTTCTAAAGATAAAATACGTTTCTTTTGTGACTTCAATTGTAATTTAAGATTAGCTGTATCCGTCTCCATTGTGCGAATTTTCTCACGATAAATGTCATTACCATGTTTTTGTCCATAAAGTTCGCTTTCTATTTTCTTGTAGTTTTTGACAGCAGTTATATATTTATCCATGTCAAACGTCTGTGTCTGCGAATACTTGCTGTGGTTCGGTTTGTCAGTTTCCTTTATTTTCTTGGTTTGCACGGATGCCGTTTTAAGGTCAGGGTGCATGTTGTTCGGAATTTTGATGCAATTAGTATTCGAAGTTGGCTCACAATGATCCTTGTTACGGTGTCCATATGTGGCGCATAATGAACAATAGTGACGTGCCATCTTGTATCTCTTACATGTTGCTTTATGATGTCCAGGAATTTTGCAAAACCAACAAGTTTGAATTGAAGAGTATTGCGTGTCACGAAATAAATATCCATTGATGTTTTCCAAATCACTTCGCATTTTATCCAAGTGTTCGAGGAAAGATGACATAAGGTTAGTCATTGTTTCTAAAGTTTCAGAAATCGTTTTCTCCATTTTGACAGCTTCTTGTTTACTAATTGAATATCCTTGATTGCCTAATAATATATCTGCCTTACCCCACTGTTGCTCGTGCTCACCCCACTCGCTGATATTTGTGCCTACCCCACTCCTGGTACCATTGTAAATGGGCGATGGAAGGCCGTGGGTGGCAAATAATAAAACGTAAGATTTAAGTAAAATGTCTCAAAAAATATATATTTCCAACTTCAAAACACAGTGTTCTGTACACAATCTATCATATACCTCTAGGCAACTATTGACAAATACTGGGGCAACACCCCAACTCCGATGTGAGTGAATAATACCAAATATGGAACATAAAACATAACATAAAACAAACACAGCATGACACAACATACAAAACAGGTTTAAACAAAAGAAAAGTAAGTGAAAGTGAACATACAAAGCACATACAAAAGAACATAAACAACGGGATTAAAACCTAACACACTGATGCAAAAGTAAGCAAAGGGACCTGTTAAAATGACCTGAATGGGGGTTGATCACCATGAATAGTAGAAATATAAAAATGTAAAAATGACCATGTTACAATAACAACGTCCTGTTGACAGTTGCATTGGATAACCTATATATTACTTGGATAAAAAAGAAACCCCAGAGGCGTCCATTGACCCCCCCCTGTCAGCATTATGGTTAAGGTGCCACTTTAGATGCTCGAAATGATCTAAAGTCCAATGTGAAGCTACTACATATATACAAACATGTATTTGAAACTTTTTAACATTGTAACCATGGGGGAGTGGACGTGGGTTACATTACAAATCGAATTAACAGAATAAGAATATAAAAATGTATTTAAAATGTATTCAACCCTATAATCAATCAAATGATCAAAATGTTATACAAATGAGCTAAATCTCTCAACTGATCTTAATACTCAAGCTACCTAAATCACTAACTGATCTTGTACTCAAGCTACCTAAATCACTAACTGATCTTGTATTCAAGCTACCTAAATCACTAACTCACTTAAGACCAAAACCACAAATGCTGAAGGCTGTGCACCTAGTTTGTACCCCAGAGCTGCAAATAAAAGTAATGTACCAATAGCTGTTTGTAAAGCAGGTAAAATACAATAATGAAACATACAGTTTTATGATAAACTTCTTAGTACTAAGGGCTATGGGACTTAAAGGGCCCTTATTCTGTTCCCAAGAAAACCCTTATACTGTGCTTGACGCACTACATACATTTCTCTATTGAAATTACCAAATATAAATATAATTCAGTTACTTTATGCAAAATGTACCATGAAGGTTTACAATTGAGCAATATAAAATAAAATGTGGAATGTACCTTATAAAATAAGCTATACAGTCTCTGAGTGCTAGCCATACATCTTTAGTACGCACACAGTGTCTCCTGTAAAACGTGTGTACCAAGATAAGTCATATGAAATGACATAAATGGTGGTTTTAATTGTAAATGAATAACGCACAGGTGCATGAAATGAACATCACCTTATGGACAATTGTTCCAACACATTGTTCAAGTTTTACAAAGAAATTACTCAAAAGTATTTGAAACACAAAATAATATTTACATCAAATTGGAGCTAAAGTTATGGAGAATAAAATGAATACAATTGGCATAATGTTGGCATATTCTAAAGGGTAAAAAGTGACAAAAATATATGAAAATTTCTTACCATGTCTTTACAGTTCAAAATCAAGGCTAGCACTGGTGATTTGGAAAGTAAATGCAATCAAGGTTAATCCCCTTGCATGTGCACACTGTGTGTAAATCAAAGCTATTCTCTTAGCAGGGTTTGAAAATATAATTGAAATACATAAAAATATAACTCTCCACAGTAGGGTTTGAAAATCTAAAACATCCTGTCACAACATGTTATCGAATGCTAATTACATAATGTGTATAATGTAGGTTTTAATCTGATTCTCTATAATTCAACAGCAAAATAGAAAATTAATCAACACAACCCTACCAATTTCTTCATAGTAAATTTCGTATTCAGGCAAACATTCAACAGGATGAAAAACACATTAAGTAAATCATTTGTTCAGTTTACCTTATGAAATAAAAGAAGTTTATGACATAATACCATAATAGTTTTAAGCATTATTTTATAGGGTTTATATGACATTTAATAACTTGGACACATAAGAGTTGACTTTAAAATGTCCTTCAAATCAGTTAATAAGATAAATATGTAAAAGACTGAGAGAGAGAATAATTTAGATGAAACAAAGGGCAACATTACAAAACAAGAAAAACAAATTGATATGAATCATGGTCAACTTCTTTTAAAAAATTGAAAAATATTTATCAAAACTACAACAATAATATTTGCTAAAAAGTGCAAGAGCTTCATTTCTCAGAAATTCATTTGTATCATGGCCCATATGTATGGTCAATAAAATGTCTTCTTCATATTTGCCATTACCATAATATTGCAGATGTTCTGGAAGAACTTTTTGGACGACTTATCGTATTCAAAATATATAAAGTCATTCAGAGAATGTTTTCATCATGATCGTAATATAACATATTAATAATATATTAATATATAATATATTATTTCAATTTCCGACAGAATCTCATTTTTATTTTATTTCAATATAATCACACAATATGAGTAGAGCTCGAGTAGAGCAGACGTGTATTATGGCAGCTCCGCCCGATACCGATCACATAGAAAGGATTCTGTCAAGATTATCAGAAGAAGACAGAGACACTATTATCAATGAGTTCATGGAAGTAACTACGCCTGAAGATTACGAACCACTGAGGATTCTGTATTTTGGATATGCGAAAGAAAGATTATTTAACATTTACTTGGACAAATTCGGCCCCATTGCTGGACGAAAGCAAAACGAAATTCCGAATTTTGACACTAAAAGCACGGAAGGGAGCGAATAAGGATGTCTCGTTTTTGAATGACATTTGTGATCTATATATGTATGGTTCGAACATTTCGGACACTTTCCCACGTCAGACGATCTCTGCGACAAGTTTTCTACCGAATCTGGGTTCTTCTGAAGCTGATACAATCACAGATCAGTCGACGCGCTCAATTGAGATCGACATACGGGTCGTTTGTCTTAGCCAGCGGGTAAGTGAATTGGAACGTATGGGAGACTCGAAGGATGAGCAGATATCAAGGATGCAGAAGGATATTGCAGAGCTTCAGCAACAGGTACAAAAGTTGCTACAAGCAGGTCAGTGTGACTTTTCTAAACGTACACAAAAAAGCGCTACTGTAACTGTACCAACGCAAACTTCATCCACGCTAAATTCTAAGCCGGCCAATAATGGGACTAATAATTCGACTAACACGCCAATAACTGATTCACACCTGAATAACAATACTTTGCCTATAAGCGACCTCGCTAATAAGCAAAACTCACTACGTAAGCCTACTGAGCCATGCGAGTCTGTCGCTATACCGCCATCTTTGAAAATCGCCTCGCAACCGCTGTCTGCAAAGTCAGTGCAACCAGTGCCTAATGTTTCGAAACCTGTCACTTATTCTAGCGTAGTAAGTGAAAACATAGATGATTGGTCCATTGCTGGCCCTAAAGGTCGCCATTCCCCTCCACCAACTCAACCTAAAGAGCCTCGACTTCAAGCCCACGGTAAATATAACCCTTCGCAACAACGCCGGAAGATGGTTACCTTAAAGGGGATCCAAGAAGTCGAAGGTGCTTTCGTCTACGTCAGCAACATTCGTAAAGATGGGAACGTTAGCGATGAGGACCTCCGTTCCACGATAGTTGCGTAATTTAAACAAAGAGGCATACGTGTCATGAAAGCAGACATCGTACATAACCGAGTTTGCGATGATAAGGTTGGATGCAAAATTTATATTCCCAATGATCAAGTAACCCTTATACTTGACGAAAATTTCTGGCCAGACGCCGCTATAGTTTGCCGAAGATGGGAAAAACGAACAAGATATAATAATAAAAATTCTACTTACCAACGTGCTAATGCAATTCCTGTCTTCACAGGGCACACCTATTCTAATGCGCGTGGCTATCATGCACAATATGATCCATACAAAACTGATGATGACTATGCATCAGACTGCTTCGCGTTTGACGAAACTGATCGACAACAGGCTGTTTAATATGTGTGAAAATCTAAAACTGTTGTTGTTTCTCATTTTATTTTCTGCTTTATTCAATAAACAGACCATAGCTTTTAACAATCAAGGTAATAGTGAGTTAAGACTAGCACAATGGAATTGCCGAGGTTTCAATGTATCTACTCTATATATTAAACATTTATTGTCACATTGCGATATCTTGGCTCTCTCAGAGCACAAACTCTATCCCTGTAACAGATTCAAGCTTGACTCCGTGCACTCGGACTTTCGGTGTTACAGCACAAGTAGCAAGAATCTAAACGATTTTAACTGTGGTAAAATATGGGGAAATGGTGGTGTTGCTATTTTCTGGCGTGATTCGTTGAGCAATTATGTTATTCCTGTTAAAGATATGTCAACAGACAGGATCGTTTGTCTAAAGGTATCAATAGTGCAAACTGCGCCTATTTATATATTTTCTGTTTACTTACCTCAACAAAATTGTGAAATTGACATGTACGACGATGTTTTATTCTCACTCGAACACTTTGTGCAAAAGGCTAGCATGGATGGCAGTGTTATAATTCTTGGCGATGTAAACAGTAATTTGGGTACGCTTACGGGTTGTAGGGGTCATGGTAATCCCTCATCTAATGGTATCAAATTGTATGATTTTATGCAACGAAATCTTCTAACCGCAATTGATATGACAGACTTAGCGTGTGGTCTAAGACATACATTTGAAATGACTCGAAACAATGCTCTTCATGTTAGCTATATTGATCATGTCATTTTGTCTTACACTTTACGTGAATGTGTTTTATCGTGTACAGTCCTGGAAGATGAGCCTGACAATACATCAGATCATCTTCCAATTCAAACTATATTAAATTTAAATGCTCAAATAGAACGTTGCCCAGATATTGAAGCCCCAAAAGGATTTGCTTGGAACAAACTCAACTGTAATGAAATAAAGGACTCGTACACTAATTCGGTTACATTGAAATGTAACGATATTTTACTTGAACTGCGTTCTATCTTGTCCAGTCGGACACTAAACGCAGCAGAAATTGATCATTTCATCAATAGAATAGTAGAGAGTTTAATTTTATCATCAAATGCTCATATACCAAAGAGGAAATTCCTGAAATATGTTAAGCCCTTTTGGAACTCAACTTTGACGTCATTAGCTAAAGATAAAAAGGCAAAGTGGCATAAATGGGTGTCTCAGGGTAGATCACGTGACCCTTCAAATGATGTTAGAAAACAATATAAAGAGTCAAAGAAAATGTTTTCAAAAACCTATCAAGCTGCACAACTTGAGTATGAAAGAGAGGAATTAGAAAAATTGTATACATCAGAACAATCAGATCAACGCTTTTACTGGTATCTGGTCAATAAACACAGAAGATCATCAAAGAAATCTGTTAATCCAGTACTTGCCGACGACGGCCATTTAATTACAGATGCTAATGAAATCAGAGAACAGTGGAAGTGCCATTTCGAAAAACTAGCTACCCCTTTAAACAAATCGACGTTTGATAGTCATTTTAAATACGAAATTGAAAACAAGGTCCAAACAATTTTTAACAGTATATCGAATGATAGCACTATTTTTAAAATTACTCCTGAGATGGTTCATAGTGCAATAAAAGCTCTCCATTCAAAGCGTGCATGTGGTTATGATCAGATCAGCGCAGAACATCTAAAATATGGCGGGGATTCCATGGTCCAAACAATTTCAATCATCTACAATATTATACTTCAGTCCGTCTACATTCCATGTAACTTCTGTATCGGCACAATGATCCCTCTTGTTAAAAACGGCAAAGATCCACTTGTAAAAGACAACTCAAGAGGTATTACGCTCATGACAATGCTTCGTAAATTATTTGACAACATTATTTTAACTCATGTAAAAGCACCCGTTCTAAATGCTATCCCTAAATTACAAGGGGCAGCTGTCGAGAAATGTTCATCAATCCATACATCATTACTTGTACAAGAAACTATTTCTGAAAATGTAGAACAAGGTAAAATGGTAGTTTTAACAGTAACAGATATCCGAAAAGCTTTCGATTCTGTATGGATAGATGGCCTACTTTTTAAACTTCACAACTGTGGTATTGGCGGTAAGATATGGAAAATTTTGTATATGCTATATAAGCGGTATAGTTGCTCGGTTTTAGTAGGCGGAAAATGCTCTGACTTATTTCCAATATTACAGGGTGTCCATCAAGGCGGTGTCCTGTCCATGCTATTTTACCAACTTTATATGGCAGATATAATTGACTCCATGATTAAGCTAAACAAGGGATCAACCATAGGTTCGTTAAGTTGCGTTAGTCCTTCATATGCCGATGACATGTGCATCTTGTCGAATTCCTTTGAAAACATGCAAGTGCTACTTGATCTACTCCATGCTCATAGTAATCAGTGGAGATATGAAGTTCATCCCGATAAGTGTTCGTTTCTCGTTTTTAATAGTAAAATCGAGCTAGGTGCAACTCAGAAACTTAATATCGGAGGTAAATCAATTGCAAAATCTGACTATGTGAAGCATGTCGGAATCCCAATTTCAACAAATAATGATATTTCTGATTATGTACAGGATAAATGTAAGAAGGGCAAATCGCAGTACAATGCTCTGCTCGGTATAGGTAGTGGCTGCGGAGGCCTAATCCCAACATCTGCATGTCAAATATACAAAACGTACTCCATACCTACAATGACATACGGTGCCCATATTATCAACTATCAACAGAATGATATAGTTGTTCTAGAAAAGACACAACGAGAAATAGGACGGAGAATTCAATCTCTGCCTCCCTCAGCTAGTATTCCCATTTCAACTTTGCCCCTGGGCCTAATGGACGTTGAATTTTATATTGACTTTTTAAGAATGATGTTTCTCTGGAGTTTATTGCAACTCCCGAGCGCAAATATATATAAATGTCTTTTCACAATGAGATTCGTAAAAATGCTGCATGTTAACAATGAATGTAATACCTTCTCTCCAATAAAATGCATGTTACTGACATCAAAAAGGTACGATTTATATAACCATGTTCTAAATATGGTAGACTGTAAAATGTTCATCCCCAAAAATAGGTGGAAGAATATTGTGTATAGACAAATCGCAGCCGTTCAGATGCAAAGGACATTTTTCCAATCGCTAATGTACAAGGGCCTAAACTATTTTAGAATGGGTAACTTTGAAATTCTGAGGCCAATTATATGGTGGAGAGTTGCAAGACTGTTCCCTTTTGCTTTAAGTAGTTGTAAAATAATGGTGAAACTGCTAGCAGATGAACATGCGCTTAGATCAAAATATAGAGGTTCCGAAGATAAATCAGTTATATGCTCAATGTGCAGCACTTATGAAAAAGAAGACGTAGATCATTTCTTACTTAAATGCCCAGCAAATATATATCTTATTTATAGAGAACAACTTAGCAATCATTGCTGCGAATGGGGTATCCAAATGAACACTAAAAACATTCTTGGCATAGGAATTGAAGAGTTGCACTTTACAAACGAACAACTACTTGTATTTTTAAAAGATATGGCATATATAGTTATGCAACAATATTTGTGTCGTCAACGGTACTTGACAAGTTTACAAACTTAATGTAACTTTATCAGCGTGAAAGGGTGGTCCTCAAGGGAGGAACATGGGCTGACCAGGGGGTAATATGCAATAAGTATTTATTCTGAGTGTACCGACCTTGGGGAAGGTACAATAATAAGCAATGCTTTATGTTTGTTTTTTCTTGATTGGTAGTTGCAACGTCAACACGGCAGCCTGACGTATTTGCAACAAACGATTATATCTCTTAAGCAGCTATAAATACATTTTAGTTTTACTCGCATATTTGTATTTATATTTATGTACACTTACTATACACACTAATTTAGAATTGCACCATAGGGCAACACCACCTTTCTTCAATTTACAAAAATTGTATATTTCTTTTACTAGCTTACAAGATATTGAAAGCATCTCATACTTTCATACAGTACTGCAGTACCTACCTTGGGGAAGGTATGATGATATGCTATGTCTTCCTTTTTATCTTTATAGAAAATGCAGATCCATAATGTCATTATTTATTAATCTCAAGAGTGTTAGGTAACATGTCTATCTAGGCCTACGGCGTGCGTCTACGCGGTAGCTAGGCGTCGTCGTCAGTACAAAAAAGCAACAACAAATTGCAGCCGTTCAGATGCATGTATGTCTTCCTTTTAATTTTATAGAAAATGCAGATCCATAATGTCATTTTTTATTAATCTCAAGAGTGTTAGGTAACAGGTCTATCTAGGCCTACGGCGTGCGTCTACGCGGTAGCTAGGCGTCGTCGTCAGTATAAAAAGCAACAACAAAACAATGAATGTTTGTAAAATATAGTCATTTTTTTATAATTGCGTTACAACTAGGTGCTAGGCCAATTTTGGTCGGCGACGTGCGTCTACGCGGTAGCTAGGCGTCGTTGTCAGTCAAAAACAGCAATATTGTTTGTTTGTAAATAGTGATTATTTTCAATTTAACATTTACATAATTTGTATACATGTATCTCCTTTATATAAAGGGCAATAAATATATACATACATACAATACAGCATCTGCACTCAACTAGCCTGGTCTAACCTGACCGCACTAGTTCGAGTGATGAATTTATAGATTCTCTCATAACCAGAAGATTGTGCACAGCTGCTTCAATAGCTAATGGTATTACAGCACATCCAAAATAGACCTGCTTATTCTGGACCTAATGATGGAATATGTAACTTAGCCTTCCTGCAGATATGATGGAACCAGAAATACACACCATACACGTTAATGCTACACAGTTTTGTAGCTAACTGTAGAGCTCTGTAGAAAAGTGTGAATGCCTGATAGTTGCAAATATGAAACAAGAGGAAATTTTTAAAAATACTAAGAACGCTAAAAACACCAATTCATAAACCTGATCCACAAAACAATAGCTGTAGCTTTATTTTTCATTCAAAACGTATTACAGGGTGGACTATGTTAATGGTGACAAATTAACTTTGTTGTTTGGGATGACAGAGATCATTTCGAACATTTGAGTTCAAAACATATTGCCAAAACTCATTGTACTTTGTTGGGGAATGTGTCAAGAACGCAAGGAGTGATTTTAATGAAACATCATAATACTACATGCATATATCGACTCAAAGAGCCAAGAAAAGTGCTATTCAATTCAAAAAGACAGTTACATATCCAATGTTAAACTCTTTTGAGTAGGTAGTATATTGTTCACATATTCTTAATAGTCTTAAATGGATATTGGTGATGAACACTAATTCTGCCTTGCATTAGATATAAGTTTGTATCCATGCATCCATAGCTCTATACACGAAGAGATATTCTTTATGAAGAAAGTCTAGACCACCAGCATATTTTAAGAATCCATATATGAAATACATAAATATTTGATAAAACGGATTATTTCAATAATGACAGGTTTTACAGTCAGATGAAGCGAGTGTTCCTAATGCAAAATACAGGGGAGGATCGCCATTTTGTTTAAATAATAAGTATTCTCTTAATGACCATGTTTACTGCAATTTAGCTTGTATTTAGATCAATTATATCAAAATCAAAAACCAAATGCCTCAGTCACATTTGACCTACGACAACCATACGGCGGCCGTAGCTTCCCAAAATCGAGAGATATATGCAGTATAAAATATAGGGCTAAGCAGTACGATGAAGATTTTCTATATCGATTCTATTGAAGACCGACGTACGGCCGCTTTATGCAAATGTGACTGACGCTTGACACTCATAAGATTTACAAAAACACAAGTGTTTGCATTGATAAGAGAAAATCATTGAATATCCGTTTTATTTTAAAATTTCAGAAAATCCAAGCAGAAAATATGCTATTTCAACATGAAATCTTATCTATAACCAACATAACCAACGGATAATTCATATATCCACCCCAGTTAAACGTAGTGTACGTTAGGATATAGGAGTGAATCTAGAGCCTGGACCGACGCTTTAACTTTCGACCAGAGCCATCTCTTTCTTCAGGTCTCTAGTTAACTAGGGGTGACACCATGGATAGGACGGTAAGTAGAGTGTTATACATTATGTGATTCGATAAGAACTTTAAATCTAAATTCCTTGATTAGAACAGCTGATTTGATTCGACTTTATCACTGTGATTCAACATAAAATAAATAATTTCAAAAAAATAATATCTATACAGTGTATAATATACTATATATATTATATTATACTTGGATTGTTATGTACAGGTAACAACAAATACAAATCATATATTTTGAAAAATCTAGGATACATTTACATGTCCGTGTATTTAATTTTGAAAACAATGAGGAAAATAAAAAAACAACATAAACAACAACGCATTGTGCAAATTATTTTTAGAAAGAGAATTGATAAAAATAAAATACTATACATTCAATATGTTTCTTCCAAATAGTATATTAAATCTGTTATTCATTCGCTTCGCTAATTCAAACTCGTAGATGTAAATATAGATACGGTTGCTACCTTGGATGATATAATACGCCTATTTTTAAAAAAAACATTTGATATAAAAGAGCATTTTAAAAAATATATCATAATGCTTGAATTAATGGACTATTTTGTTAATATGTTTAACCAAATATGAAATGCATTATAGACTAAAAGTGTATTAATTTTGATCGAGATATCTATCGATATCGATATCGGATTAAAAAGATTATTACAAAAAATGTTATTCTCTGTGCGATAAAACGTAGATAATTTGCTGTAATTGGATGGCAATTATATCCTCGGGGTGATAAAATATATAAATGCTACCATTTTGCATTACCCAAATGTTTGCTACTACATAATAAGTATAGTTATACGTGTACATTAATACACGACCTCTTCCAGAGCCAACCAATCTGCCTAAGAAATCGTAAATGTAAAAATATCATCATCCCTGGTCCGCTCTGAAGGCCGGGAGTGATGTATGCTGGAAATCATGTTTACTATAGGTATTCCTTCGGCCGACTTAAATTATACATTAATTTTTACGAGACTAAGTTATTGGCTTGAAATATGAAGAATTTAAAGAAATACTGAGGTTGGAGGTTTCATTTTCAGTATAAACAAAATTCAGTTATAGTTCGGTAAAATGTGGGAAATATGGGATATACGAACATCATGTTTGTACTTTACTGACCGCATCCGAGTTATTTCGACGTCAGATTATCTTGTTGGAATCAACTTCACAACATTTTCGTCGTTTTTTCTGTTTCACAAATTTCCGACTTACCATGATATTTCTGAACCTGTTTTTTCTTTCATTTCTTCTCGTTTGTTCGTATGATTGTCTGGTTGTGTGTTTGTTTGTTTGTTTGTTTCTTTGGTTGTTCGTTTGTTTGTCTGCGTGTTTTTGTTTGTTCTATCAAATATCAGCAGACCAGCATTTGGTTTGATAATATTATGCAATGGATTTGCTCGTCATAAAATTACTGTTTCCTACATTTCACGATCCCTGTACTAGTACTTGGATTATTGTGTGTCTTTTCTCTATTCTATAGCGTGTGCACCCCTCAAAGTCACCACATTCTGCATGGAACCGCTACATGGACGAGGAAATCGCACGCAAAAACAACGATGCCATTTATAACAAAGTCTACAACAATAGTATGAAAGAGTACTACAGGAAGCAAGCGCAACAACGGTCTAAGCAACGCATGAATGACATCAAACGAAACGATGCGAAGCAACGCATGTATGATGCTATCCGTAAACAGGAACTTGAATCGCATCGGAAATGGATACAGGAGCAGGATGAATCAAGGTCTAGGAATGAAGTCAACAAAGCCCTAAAGAGACAGCAAGATATTAGAGCCGAGCTAGTTGCAGACCAGTTCTGGAGGCCTAAACATGAGGAAATCGAGCAAAATCGCAATATTAGAGGTTCTAGGAACGCCATGTTGGTATGCATGGTCCTCTATTAAAACTATCGTCGTGTTTTCTTGTATCTTGAACGTAGCATACTGTATCTTTTCTGAACATAGATAAAGTTGGCTATTTTTATGTATAGTAAACGTTTTCTGATTAACATACGACCATGGCATTTATGCCATTATCTATAGCTACACTCCTTTCCATAAGTTTGGCAACCAAACACCCTTATACTCGCTATATGCTGTGATCTTTGCAATGAAACCATCACTTCCCATTGGTTTGCAAGGAATGGTAATTTTCAAAAGGGCAGAGCATACTTCCATGATAAAAATAGTTTTCTGCTAAAATCTGACCTAATTTAGCTTTTCAATACCAAAAATCCATTGCACAGTGTCATTCCGACCTAGTGTTCACCATATTTGACCTACTTCGTAACAAAATTTGACGTGTACTCAATAGATTCTCGCAAAAGCTTCTGAGCTTCCATTAATTAAATCATTTCATCGACATTGCCAAAATTATGGAGGGGAGTATAGTTCTTCATGCTATCAGTGTGTGTAGAAATGTTTTCGTCTAACTGCCCTATTTTCATACTCTAGGAGTATGACCTGTCCGATCGATTAAACGACGAAGGGCGTTGGGCCGAAATTCTTCTCAACCAAAAATACAGAGAAAAGGACAAACAAAAGCATGAACGTCACCATGACTTTTGGGTATGGGAAAAAGATAAAAACTTTAAGTTTTTCTATTTGTATTCAATTAAAAAGTGAAATATCAAAAAATGGTGCTCATCTGCGGAAAATCCAGGTCTACTCATTTACTAAAGTAACTCATAGTATACCATTGGAAAAGTGAAATAACAGATATAGTGTACAGTATATAAAATTGATTCTGTCATAAATATGAGCCTGTGGTTAACTTTTTCAAAAATGCTAATTCCTGGCAGAGGGTTACCTGAGAATGGGATCTTACTTGTTACGATACTCATCCAATACTGTTGAAATATAGCCCTGAAATATAGGATGTAATGACCAAACGAACACTCAAATCTCAGATGTCATCTCCAGAGTTTCGATATCGCAATATAATTATTTTAGTCCTAGATTTTCCTTCAATCTGTACCAAATTTTAAGTCACATTTTCTAACACTTTTCCAGCTTTCGGATATTCTTGGCCTACAGAAACGCCGTGATTTCGAGGTAGAACGTCTGGCCCAACAGCGCGAGGATCGCAAAGAACGCCAAAAAGAACGCCTGAACAACCTTTATGCTGAACATCGTCGGTTGGGTGTAAGTCAGCGTGAGGTTAAAGCGAGAGACCAGGAGAGATTAAGACGCATATACCAAGACGCCTCTGATACGGAACTCGGGATGCAAGACGTGGAACGTCGCTACGATCTACAACAGCGACGACTTCACGAGTTGGCGCTGGATAACACTCGCATCAACTCTGAGGTAATGTCATTGGGAGAAAGGCTCAGGCGACAGGCAATTCTGAACACTGGGTACGTTGAGCCCATACCTAGAGTACGAAGAGCAGTTAGTTGGTACGTGTGAAGCAAACCCTTCTCATACCTATGATTATTTCTTTGAACGACCTTCTTTGAAACCAAGCAGCAAATCAACAAGCTGCTTTCATAGGAGACCCTTACTCTGCAGTTATAGTAACCACAAACATCCCCAAAACGAACTCAATTTGAGATATTTCGTACTGTGTGTTTGACTGAGTGCTATAATGTGGAGAAGCATATAAAGAATGTAAACGAATATTCAGTGTCAGTCCTGGATGTGCCAGTCCCAAGTAGAAATCAACTCCAAATAGACACTTACTAGTATAGAAAGAAACATGTTACACCAATTAAATCAGCAAAATTGCTTCTCTGGGAGAATAAGAGCTACGTGTATCTCCTTCAGTTTAGTACAATGCATGAGGAATACAACTATTTCTAGACGAGACCATGGTGTCAGTTTTATGTGGATGATAATGTGGATGTCCATAAAAAGATCTACCCAACAATAATACTTGCAGTATACAAAACCCTATGTAACATTTGCACCCATTTTTGCATGTTCTATTGTATGTAATTTACAGGGTGTCCCGAAAGTATGCCCCCCCCTAGGCAGACATATACCAGTGTCGTCATAGTATGTGTGATATATCATTTTAAAGCTTATCCAAAGTTACATTGATTTGCCAAGTATCATGGTTCAACTCTCAAATGTGAAAAAATTACAGGCATTTCAAAATTTAGTGTTTGGTCAAAATCAAGTTCAATTTTACACCAAATCACTAGTCAATGTGTCCTTCCGGGCCATCTTAACAGCAGCAATTCATTTCGGGTCGGATGGATATTGAGTTAGAAAAAGAGAACGGTGAAGGTAGAAACTCTAAGTAAACTCTTCTAAAGTGCCTTAATAGGTTTTAAGAGGGATATAAAATTCAACACCCCTATTTGAAGGGCTTTTAAGGTCATATCTGAAGATAATTGCTGCTGTTAACATGGCCAAGGGGGGACTCATTGACTAGTAATGTGGTGTAAAATTGTACTTTATTTGACAAAACACTAACTTTTAAAATGACTGTAACTTTTTCCCATTTGGGAGTTAAACCATGATACTTGGCAAATCAATGTAACTTTGGATGAGCTTTAAAATGATATATGACACATACTATGAGGACACTGAAATATATCTGCCTAGGGGGGGGCCCAATACTTTCGGGACACCCTGTATATACACCATTATACAATGTATATACACCATTACCATACTTTTTGACATTATACATCCAGGGACTTTTAACCCAATGAACATTTTATCAGTTACTAAACAATGAAACATTAAACACATTTTTCAAAAATTAAAAGATATGCATATATTTTATTGTAAAAAGTGTAAACTCATATAAATAAATCCATACATTGACACTTTGTGGAATATAAAAACCTACTGAGGAACTAAGGAAGGATACAATACTATTAAACATTTAGACCATCAGTAGTGTCTACAGCATGACTTTGATGTACAGTAAAACCTGTCTTAGTAAATACCCCTTTCTAGTGAACACTTGGGTTTAGTGAAAACCACTTCAAAACACATTTGATATGGAGTCCTGTATAAAATCCCTCTCTGTAGTGAATACCCAACTGCAGTGGACTCTTTTTATAGCTCCATAAGTGTTCATTATATATAGGTTTTACTGTACATGTAAAACATGAATTTAATACAATATATATATTAATTGATTTGATATTATAATGTGTATGATTAAAATCTTGGACACTCATAATATTATGAACCTTATATAGGATACTCTCAACATATAGAATGTACAATTATATTACAATATACATGTATATGTACAGGGTGACCCAAAAAGGTCAATAATTTATTCAGGTCTCATTTTGCTTAAACTTTTTTCATAATGCATGGAATTTACAAAAAGTTTTGAAGGGAATGCAGCAATCAATTATATGATGACAAAAATGGTAAGTGTATTGGTAGTGGTATTTTAATGGTATTTCAATGAGTAAGGTCAACAGTAAATAGTGGTGTGAATGTAATATCCCACTTTTATGGTACGGTAATATTTGATGGTACAATTTCACAGTGATTTTAGTTAAGCCCAGTTTAGTAAAACTAGGTAGACATCTTAAGAGTCTTTGAGAGAAATACGTTATGAAGACCTATGAGGGTATTGAGGCAAATAAGGAAGGATAGATGGACCGATTCATTATCAAGAAAATCTGAACTGGTAGGCTTTTGTGTCAAAATTGAATGAGTCAATTTTTCATTTTTTTGTCAGGAAGATTAGCAAAGTATAATTATGAGTTCTAAAGAAAAAACAAGTTCTTTTTGTAAGCTTAATCTAGCTACTTACTGATCTTTTATATCAAATAAGATCTCGGAATAATCTTCCAATCAGCTTTTTTCTTTTTTTTCTTCCGTATATATGAGCCTGTTCATCTTCCTAAAGGTAGATTATGAGAAAGACATTGTACCTTGTACATCTATTATACTGAGTATAATATAAAAAAAGAGTAACGATAAATGCCAGTTCTCCATTGAATTACAAATACAAACAAGACCAACACAGAAGTGAACAAGACTGGCTTATAATCCATGTCAAATAGGTGACATGAAAAAATCTTTATATTTGAACTGTCATGGAATAGCTTCCAGATATATAAAAAAAAGTTTAAAGGAGTACCAGAATGTAGGAGTGTTTAGTGTTTTATAGTAGGAGTGCTATTGTTTGGAACAGTTAAGGTCATGGTGGCCATGCTTTGAAATGAAGAGTGGGATCTGAAAGGAATACTTTACAGGCAAGTACTTTAATTTGATTAAATAAGGCAGTTCATACATATTTAGAGAAGGCGGGTCTGAAAAGTCATGACAACAATGACAATAGGCATGACAACCAAGACTGTTGGCATGACAACCAAGAATGTAGGCACAACTTTCATGACTATAGGTATGACTACCTTGACTGTAGGCATGACAACCATGACTGTTTTTATTAGAATCCAAAAGTGTGATGAATTGTTTATTTGTATAAATTACAGTGAGATTTTGAGAGCTTATTTATACTTATTAATAGGATCAAAATGTATGAGCTCACATATGAGGGACATTTTTAAAGAAAACTGAAGAAAAATCTCTCAATTGTATTTCAGTAATCCTTACAACTAATACTTAAAAGTAAGCTTGCAAATTCCTTTTAATATAATTATTTCTCCATTCTAGACATCATTGTACATGTATGACTGGAATAGAGAGATCAAATTAAGTTTTATCTGTCAGTGATTGAACATGAATATTATTGTTTCATCTTACCAACCTGTGTTTTAAACATGATTGTACCTCATGAAAATTGTTATTTGTAAATACACATCTTTGTTATGTACTCCATATCTTTGTTGTTTCATTGTCAAAGCAAAGTGTCCAGCACGTACCATATACACTCAGTTTACTGTGAGGTATATATGTATATATACAGGTATATTATCTTCATTTCATTGTTATTAAGTCCATCATACATGTAGTCCATCTCACCCTATCATAGCATATAATATCATGCCATATACGAGATATTATGCATAATTCAGTGATCTCCCCTAAGAATTGGTGCTCCACCCACTTGAGATTTACAAGAGCTTAATTTGCATACACTTAAAAATGAGAAAAATAGAGCAGAATCTCCTGGGGAGAAAACAGTTTTGTTTTATTTACAATATATTTTTGTTGACCTATTAAACCAAGGCCTGGTATTAGAACTGTATTCTAAGTAAAGCCATTTATATCATTAATACCTTGTCATCCAAGTTTCACTGTCACATTGCATCACATTTTTGTTTTTTATTGTTTTCCATCAGCTGCTTCATTCTGACTCAAGGCATACAACTTATCAGCACAATCTATGAGTCGTTTCTTATACTCTAGCTTCTACAAATAAAATTAACATGGTTCAAATGGTCTGATGCTATAGTAGATAGCAAATTTTTAATCAATGATGTATGGCTATTTTAGAAAGATTTTCAATTAGGGGTTGTCTTGGATGAAAATTTCGCCAAGGTGATGCCTTCTCATTTTATACTGAAGAAGCAAATATTGAGATTTACACTATGATTTTCTTGTACATCTAAGATTTTATTCTGCTCATTGTTAAGACTGAGATCAAGCAGTTATTGATTTCTTTGGCAATAGCCAAAATAAAAATGTCCAAGAATCCTAGAATTGAGGTATTTGTTGTACGATTCTAATATGATCACAGCATGCCATTGTGACAGCCGTTACCATGACCTAAAATAAAACCTTAATGTCTTTCATAACTCATTATAGACCAGTAAATAAATTTTTCTTTTTATTTTGACATCACATGATATCATGTTCGAATTGCAAGGAACTAATTTTTACTAATCTCATATTACATAATCATTGAATTGCCTCAAAAAAATCTTGAATTGACAATACGATGATCATATTGACAAGTTTTGTACCAATATAGAACAGTCATCATCATAAGACAAGGGGCCAGTTAGAACCGTACAGTCAGACAGGCCACTTGAAATAGAAACACTTGTAAATCATAGTATCCAATTATCAAAGATACAGGGGGTATAATATCTACTGGCATTCTCAAAGTCATGTTTATGTTTATAATTATTGAGGAATGTCTGCAAAATGATGTGTAGCCTGTTTCATTACATTCAATGAAAAATTTGACCTGACAGAACAAGAGTGGAAATCTATTTTTAGACTACCTTTTCAAGTTGCGCGAGAGCCAAAGATCCAAAGTTTCCAATACAAACTACTACTTAACCTCACCCCTTGTAACTTATTTCTGTTCAACAGAAAAATTAAAGAGTCTAATCTATGTGATAAATGCAATCGTGGTGCAGTAGATGACACCCAACACTTCTATATAGAATGCGCGACAGTCGCGAACTTTTGGAATGAAATATCCGTTCTATTTGACAATATACTTTTGAGAGACCGGGATATATTATTAGGAAAAATAGGCAACCGTGACGATCGCGATACAATTCTAAATTATTGTTTGCTATACGCGAAAAACTACATTCACAACTCCAAAATTGGAAACTACGACATTAGTGTGAACGGTTTTAAAAATACTTTAAGAAACAAAATTAAAGATGAATTAAAAATATCTACAGAAAACAAAAACCGGCAACTTTTTATCGGGAAATGGAACTCAATACTGAATAAATTAGACATACCTTTTTAATTACAACAATGTATCGTTGCACAAACCTGTATTTTATTATTTTTGCTGTCTGTACTGTGTATCTTTTTTGCTTTTTTATTCGAAATGAGATCATGTAACTGTTATGTGCCTTAACTCTATATTATCAAATTGTCTTTACTATCACCAATGTATGCACATGTATGTAAATTTATAGTGTGAGAAATAAATAATGAATATTAAAAAAAAAAAAAAAAAAAAGTTTCATTACATTACCTTGATTGAGGCATAATAAATGAATTAGCCAATCAATCAGTTTATTAACTAAAATTCCAGGAGATCTCAAAATATTCCGTTACATCATGGCATGTATGACCTAATGATTCGAAAAGAAAGACAGCATGGTCTTGGAAAGTTGTATTTTATTTATTTATCAATGTCTCAGCATTTACAAAAGTGCATCGTAAAAGACTCATTTAAAAGCACAGTCCCAGCCAGTGTCAGGCTTATGCCAGATATAAGACGGATGACTGAATCAGTCATCTTGAGAGCCAAATAAATATTGCAAAGCTGACACATTTTTGAGTTAAACCCAACTCATCCGTGATCTTTGTTGCCCCTTTAATCTTAAACATTTTTTCACTTACTTTATAATTGCATTCTGGCACACCTTGAAATCCATAGAGGGCACCAAACCAGCAGCAAGCATTCACTCCTGTACTATCTGAGTCACCACCATGTAACGCTGCACTAAAATAAAATTAAGTTCCCAACTAAAGTAAAGTTAATTAGATTTTTTATGTGCAGAAAAGACTTGTTTTGAGATATAGTAAATATATAGTAAATAATATAATTTAATAGTTTAATAAAATATTAAACTAACAACTTTAATTGTGAAAACTGTAAAAATATTTGATGTACAAAGAAATAAATGGGCTCATTGCAAGAATTTGTTTTATACTTTAAAATTATACCCCATTCCTCACCTTGAAAGAAAGAACTGATTGAGATGAATTTATTTTTATTAATATTTTTTTCTATCATCATTTCGTGACATGCATATATTCTAGAATAACAACAGTTCTGATAATCTTTAGATTTGCAATTTTAACGACTTGAGACATTAATGCTTCTAAGATTTTAGGAAAACATTGACATGATTGTCAAAAAGATTTTTATATTTAACTTTATCCCTTTTAATTCCCTTAAATATAATTGAAAAGACTAAGCAAAAATGAATGGGGTTAAGTTCACCTTTTTAACTAGATAACGGTAACTCCGCGGAGTAGCAAATCCCAACGAACAAAATATCAATTACCGAATTCCAATCAATTATACTCATTTCTTTGGTTAAAATTGAAAAAATTAGATTTTAGAATTGCGTATTCCTGCAAAGCAGCCATTCTGAAATTTCTGTTTTTATGACCCCCCATACACGGCCCCTGGGGGTCAGGATGAAAAACACGGAATATATGTGAAATAGATAAATGTTGACAATATACTACCAAAATTTCAAACAATAATATTAATTACTTTGGTTTAGAATGAAAAATTTATGATTTTTGCGAAAAAGTCCCGTTGTTTTTAAAGTGGTGCGTAAAACTATTCACCAATATACATCTTTCTGCTAAATATGAAGAAAATCCGTCAACTAGTATTTGAGTTATCTTCCGGACGGACGGACGGACGGACTGACTGACAGATGGACAGCTTCACTATAATATCCAAACTTCGTTCGTTGGGATAATAAAGCAAAGAGAAGCATGTCTAATTCTATTTTGCAAAACAAACATATTGATATTTTGTCATGGCCCCTTATGCTTACTGTTTACATAATTTCTCCCAGTCGTTACCAGCACAGAGTAGAGCATCATAAGCAATCATTGGAGCGTCATGACCACTGGAACCTGCAGTACCACTAAAGCTCAAGGTCTTATAGAACTTGTCCCTCGCTTCAATGCCATAGTCAGCAGGAAAACTTGGTTCTGATTTGCCATCAGTCAGATTTCGCAAAGCAAGATATTTCTCCCAAGAAGTTTTGAAATAATCCCTGCAAAGATATGGATACAACGGATATAATATATTTACTCCTTCTAATATTGCCCATGTGGGGAGGTCAAAATACAATTGCCATCTGATTCTTTCTCTGTATGACCTTTCTAGTCTTTTTTGTTTCTAAAGACATAATATGACAGTTCCCCTACCATTTCTCTATGTTGTCTTTCACATCTCTGCCCTGGTCTTTAACATATTGTAAGGCTTTGGGTAGCACATCCATCAATCCACAACCCCATTCCAGCACTGGTTTACCTGGTGTACAAAATATTTAAGTATAACTGTGGAACATGTTATAAGTTATAAGCATCTTTATTTTGCTAACAAGTCTATTAACATGTTGCAAATAAGTGTTTTACTTTTCTCGATTATAAAACAAATACACAATCCATTCCTGCCAATAATTTTCAGAAATAAGATACCTTGAATTGCATATGCAGTGAATAGCGCTGCAGCCAATGCACCAAGGTAACCTGTTGGATGATTATGTGACATTCTCCCTGATTCTATGGCAACGGCAATCAGTTGACTAACATCTTCTTCTCTGTAAAATAATAACAAGCAATTCAAAATTATGAAAGAACTGAACTAAAGACTTCTTCCTCGTGAGCAACAAATATCAATCAAATAAACTATGTCTATAGTGTGATAGTATTACACACACATCAATGAGTTTTAAGGGATATGAAATGGATTATATCCCCTAGTGTAATTATGTCACCACCATCAGTTGTGACAATTTCTTATGTGACATTGGTGACATTTTGCATGTTATTGCCTTGTTATGTGTTGGCCAAGTACGTAAGTAACATTTTTAAATCAATTTTCAAATGTGTGATAAACATAACCCATATCCCATGGCTATTCTTTTTAGTATGTTCAAAGCACTCACTTCGGATAGCGTAGACCTATACACATTGCTCGCATACAGGCTCCACATCCACCTCCCCTATCATAAATAAAAAAACAAAAACAATGAACAGTTAACAATTACTGCCTATCCTCAAGAACACAGAAATAAACCCTTCGCTAATCTATATATGAAATATATTTTTACATTAAAACTTGTCACTATATTGATAAATTAGTAGTGTTTTATTAGATAAATGACACTTACCTCGCGTTGAAGGGTATATTCAAACCATCCTTCACAAGGGGACGTAGACGATGAAGTTCTGACATGCATGTAAGACCTAGAATGAAGCAAGTCATAAATCTTTACAATAAAGGACATCGTCATTTCAATCAATGGGGAGGCTTGGGCTATTGTTTAATACGGTTTTTAAGAAATTTAAAGGCAGAATCAGATCTATGGAGTGATAAAATTGCCTGCAACATGTACAACTGATCTGAGCAATCTATTCCTTCTGATATCAATGTAATAAGTGTTATTAATTAGTGACGGTATAAAGGCTTCAAAGTGTAAACATGGGGAGAAAATGTTTTACTTATTTTATCGAAGTGTCACCTATTGTACAAAATAATAACGAAGCATTAACATGAAAATTTCATCACCTGCCATTTTGCTATAGACATTAACACCGAACTCTGAACACCAACTGCCATCATTAAAAAGTTGGACAGCATAACAAAGGCACCGCTTTTGGTGGTGACATAAAAAAGGTAACCATATTTATAAAAAAGTTATACATTATGGTGAAAATAGGTTTCCTGAAATGATGAGCCGAAAATATTCTAAAATTGAAACAATTTTCGTTACACTTGCTTGCTAGATCTGATTCTCTCTTTAAACTATTTAGATGAGTATTACCTGGTGCCCTGCCTTTCATGTCTCGCATGCATTCTTTGTATTTGGTTGCAAGATCAGTGTATAATAAGCTTATGTCTTTTCTCGTTCCATGTTTAATCAAAGCTAAAAATATAAATATATACACAAATCAGAAGCACAAAGGTAATATTTACACTGTTTGTTGAGTTAAGACCTCATTTGTGCAGTGCAATATAGGGTTTGACCTTTGAATCTGTAGTTTTCTCATTTACATGTTTCATTATCTGTAACATTTATCTTTGTGTTCTAGCAGTTCTACATTGGATTTTAGACCCAGGTATTTGTGTTAAAATTCATAAAAAATGTTAGACTGCATATTTCGTACTTCGCCTATTATGATTTTTGTCATACCCTGACAATTTGACAATACATTCATGGCATAACCTTTAAAATACTCTTAGACTCGTAATTATGTTTTCAGAATTTGCATACCTTCAGCAGTTGCAAGGTGCATGACTGTGTCATCGCTGATCATCCAATTGGGTACTGTAATACAAAAAGAAATAATTAGCAAATCAGATATTGCAAAATTTGATGCTTGAAAAGTAAAAGATGCAATACAAAATGAAAACAACTGGAAAGTCAGGTGATATGATTGTAAGATCAAAATATAATGGACAAAATACTGTTCTCATACATAAGATCATTTAAATAAGAACTCCTATTAAACATGTCAGGTAAGCATAAAGTCATATTTTGAACTTGATATCTGTCCACTGAAATAAACTCTTTCCCTTTCATTTTTGTAAGAGTGCATTTAAGGGGTGATATCAACAAAGTGAAACTGTCAATGGGTAACTACAGTACATACACTTTATCTTAATCTTTTCAAGTCCTCCTAAACTTTTCAATTCTTCTTGTATCGCTTTTCCAGATTTGCAGAATTCCCAGGATCCATTCTTGTAGCCCAATGCATCACCTACTCCACTGAGGACCATGGCAGCTTCATATCTGACTTTCATAGGAATCTTTAACATGTTTAATTGTTCTGCTGAATCACCCATTTCTCACTGTAATGTAATAAAGAAAATGAAGAATCTAATGATATTTGTAAATTTTGGACACATGCTCACATGTGCATGCAGCCATGCCTGGTGCTTCATGCAGGCCCATTGCCAGCTTTTGCTATGGGATTTCAGTTTTTAAAAATTCTAGAGAAAATGGTAAAACTGCATATTAAAATCAAAACTTGTAAGAATTATGTTTTTATTTTTGCATACACATTATGTTGCAATATGCTCCTTTGAACGCTTATTTTTTCATGGGCAACCAGGGAGTTTCTTTTCAATTTTAAAATGAGCTGAAACCAAACAATAGATCTATTTTTTAAATCTTAGGTTTAAATTATATTCTATTCAAATTCTATTACTGTCAACCTATATATCTGCTTTAAATGGGCTTACTAACCTTTAGCAGATCATTCAATAGAAATATGAATCTGGCTTTAGCCTAGCAAGCATTTTGCAATGATTTTACATTTGCAGTGGCATTATCTGGCCAGAATAGCAAGACTGAGAAAGGAATTACAGGGGTTTCATTAGCAGCAGGCAACAGGCGATTTTCACCAGTATTTTTCACAAAATTGCTTGTTGTTTTAAGGGACTTTTCAACTTTACCATGTTAAATTTATGATTTTCATTCAATCCAATCCGGATAAATTTTATCTTGGGATAAATCTTGGATTACTAATATTGGTGAATTTGTACGATCTGAGGATTATAAGGGGGAATCCCCAAGATTTATCCAATTTGCATCGGAATTTGGATAAAATTTATCCAAAAAATACATGTAATCTACCACATGAGATGGATTGAGCTTTATCCCGAGATTAATTCCAGCATCGTACGAATTCACAGATTTTTGGATTAATTCTTGGATTAATCCCACAATGCATCATTACCATGACGAAATTTATCGGGATTGGATCCCAGATCCCCTGGGGGTTGACTCTAAATAATTTGGGTCTAGGTATGTGCAGCACAGGTAATTTTGGCTAAGGCCATAAACCATGGAACCTGGCCAATCTGAGAGGAAAAAAATTGTCAAAGAGAAAACCCTTTTTCAGTCAAAAATCAGTTTTTCTACAAAAAAATGGTTATAAATTGATTAAATCAGTTGGCGAAGTTTGGGCCAAATCACCTGAGAAGTGATTTTGAAGTCAATATACCAATATTTCAGGAAATTTAGTCCCTTTTACTGGTCTGAGAGGAAATTGACATGGAAAAATTGCTCAAAAAGGGGGTCTTTGGCGCGGCACATAGGTATTAACTATCATGAGTTATATAAGAGTGAAGCCCCCGGGCGCGGATCGTACAAATTCACCACCCTAGGACTCTCTGGCTTGTATGATTGCCAAATGTGGATAATCATGATAATGATAGATCTAATTCTGCAGTTGAAAATTTGGGTTTGGGAAATTTTAGATCAAGGCTAGCTAAAGATAACTTGGGGTTGTAAATAAGCTGGGTAGGTGGTTATTTAGATAAAATTCAGCTTTGTGTCAACTACTATTTAAAACAACGCTTTACAACCCCAAGTTTTCAATTTGAAAAAATCAACCCAATAATTAATTATCATGGCATAGATCTAGCCTAATTCATAAAAATTACAGTGGGGGACAAAAATAAAACTCAACGTTCACAAGTTGTCACAATGAGCTAATTTCCAAGTTTCGTGTTTCAAACTCTCCCAAGCGGTAGAAAAATAATTCCCGTTCACTAAAGTAGCACAATAAATGAATCCAAAGCTTCATACCTGCAAATAATGGATAAATCCCTACCAAATCGAATGAATGTTTTCATGAATCGCCATGTTTGTTATCCAAGGACGGTTGACTCCCAGAATGCAACATCAGTTAACCGTATTTACTCATGACAGGTTTCAAAATGGCGGAACAGCATTTTGAAAGCTGGCACGTGTCATGTTGCATTCTGGGAGCCAATCCTCCGTTCCGGCGCAATCGGGCAACAAAATCACCTCCATATTTGAAGAGTCAGCATAACATATGAATATCCACTTCAACTTTTGAAGTTCTTATTTGTCATTAGAGACACAAATTCCACTATATTTGGACTTACTAAGACGGAGGAAATAGAGCACTGAATACACTGAGGTAAGAATTTATTACATGTGCGACAGCATGTAATTTTCATAGCTTTTGCAATTCTTTATGATCCCCACTGTAAGCATGTAAATGGGTTGGGCACAAAAATTAAAATCGACTTGTTTTGATCTCTCACTTTCACCAAAATGATCAATTCTACATCATATAGATCAAACGTTGATTGTGAAATATTGATACACTACCTTAAGAACAGTTACTGCTATCGAGCATGTTCATCCAGGAAAAGTTTCGTAATTCTGTTTATAAAAACTTTCACTGCTATAAACAGGAAATGCTTTACAGTGTATGAGCGAACAGCACAAGAAAAACCGAACAGAATTTCGTTCGGACTTTTATCGATAAATGCGGTATCTTTACATCCAGCTACGCAATGGGTATGTAAAGCAAATTTTTATTACACCCTATGCAGACAGAGAATGTGGGAAATATTGGGTGCGGAGCAAATGAGCGGAGGGTGCGGAGCTAACGGTCATTTTTGAATTTAAATTTGGGATATTTCTGAAACTAAGCCGTTTTGGGACTTCAAATATACCAAGATATGTGTATTTGACACCAAATATCAATAAAATTGTGAAAATAGTAGTGCAATTCATTTTATAGCGACGCAGTATGCCTTTAACATTTCCCAGACCTATATACTTTGAGACTATCCTTTTAATACTGCGTCCCCAGCATTCATAAAAAATGGTGTTCAATGGTGTATTATCTAATTAATATTATCTTTTTAAATATACCCTTAGTTAACTATCAATGATATAATTAATTCCAAAGGAGAATTAATTCAATATGGGACCAGATAGCGAATTATCATCCACAGTTAAGCAAACAATAACACTGTCGTGTGTTGGGCTGAATGAAGGGTCTCTGAGACTAAACTCATCGTTACCCTATTGATCAATCGTTTGAATGGGAATTTTGGCAAATAATAAAAAACTCAAATTCTGGCTATTTTACTCTAGATCTATCTATCTTTGACTAGACGAATTTCACATCTTTAAATACCAAGAGTGCATTAATGGCAAGTAAGCATTAACGAAGACTAAATAATCTTTAAGAACTTGACTTGAACCCTTCAAAGACTGTATCACGGTATGAGGAACGCGGTGTTTATAGCCCCCCCCCTCCCTTACACAAAGCCCTTTACTATTTTTTAATTTATTTCTGTTTTTATAGACATATTAATACAGACAAATCATTTGATAGAAAATACAAAGCAGCAAAATGCACTGGTGATACAAAAAGATACAATAGAATTCAGGATAAACATTAGTTCAGTACAATCATGGGCTTTCAACTAGAAGGGTATGCAACTCTATGTAATAACATGAGACCTTCAAAATGAGCAATGACATGCTTCCCTTTTATGGCAATATTTCAAAAGGTATTAGATAAATGTATATGTTTTAGTATTATTTTGAATAAAAATCAATTTTTAATATGATTTAAGCATAAAATATATTCAATATCATATAAAAGTAAACAAAAGAGACCAATAAGAATAAGAGTTATCAAGATGTTCTCTTTGAGTATTGCATTGTGGGTAATTATTCAAGAACACATTCCAATAAAAAGATAATTTGTGGGAGAATGTTCACTTTCTGTATTGTCATAATTAGGATGAATTCCAATTTTTATTAAATTATCAAGATGTATGTAGAAGATCATGTTTTTATTTTTGAGTTATTTCTTTTAATCATCAATAAAAAGTACAAAATAAGATTTTCTTGGAATGTGTACATTCTCCAATTTTGAAAACCCATGGCAATGTTTATGTATGAAATATGGGAAGTTGCCTACCCTTCTAGTTGAAAGCCCATGGTACAATCCGTGTCTCCTACGAACGAAATGAATTTTGAGAATGTGATGAAACCCATTCAACAAAATGCAGCTCACTATCAATCTTTGAAAACATATGTTTATAGTATGAAATATTTCTAAACATCACTAAATTAAGATCAATATTTTTCCATATTTTACTATCCTCCGACACCTCACACCACTTAGTGTAGATTGCCAAACAGATTATTATAATAAGAGTGTTTCTGTAAAACTTTACTGAATTTTATTGGGGTCACCTTTACTATATCTTCTCCGACCTGTTAGATTGGATTATACTGTAGGGGTTGAATGAATATGCCTTTAAATGCTGAACCTGTAAGCATTAACTCGTGTCACTGTTGATATGATATGTAACACCGCTGGTGGATCTTCAGTAATATAATTCAGTGATATCCCAAAACAACTGGTGCTGCACCCACTTACGATTTAGAAGATTTGCACCCACTTGAAAATGAAAAAATAGAGATGAAAATCCTGTTTTTATAAGTATTCAATACTTTTCTTGTCCTTTCTTAACCAAGACCTGGTGGTGTCTATTATATAAGCATTCTCACTACAGCTATATAGTGTGGTCCATTTTCCACGCTCACATTGCATCACATTTCTGTCTTATAACATCTCGAATTGTTCCACTATCTTTAATCTGACTCAAGGCATACAACTTATCACCACACTCCACGAGTCGTTGTTTATACTCTAAATCCTTCAAATAAAATGTATTGTTTTTATACAGTCTGATACTCAAGAAGCTAGGTCGAGATTGGATTATCATGAAATAATGTCAGAAAAAGAGACAAGGTGATATGAAATGTAAAGAAGTAAAAATACAAGATATTGCAAAACTAACACATTTTTAAAAGTAAATTGTCTCTGTTGCCCCTTTATCTCAAAAGTTTTTAACTTACTTTATAATTGCATTCTGGCACACCTTGAAATCCATAGAGGGCACCAAACCAGCAGCAAGCATTCACTCCTGTACTATCAGAATCACCACCATGTAACGCTGCACTAAATGCAAAATACAGTAACCTCATGTAAACTACAAAGTAACCTCAGTCACATAATACACGGTGACTATCCAGGCCCCGTATATCGCGAGCAAGCTCCCGCTGACATCGCGAGCAATGAGCTCATGTGAGACGTGGGGCTTCTAACATGAGCTCATAGCTCTCGATGTCAGCGGGGCCTGGATAGTCCACTGATAATATACCGCACTAAAGCATTTGCTTGAGTATGTGAAATAAAAGAACATGCATGTATTTCACAATTTGTTTCAGTTGTTTTTAAATTCCCCAATGTTAGATGGCACATGTGTTAGCATGGATCAACCTTCAAATTCCATAAATATTATAAAAAGACAACGCCCAAAATAAAGGGGGTTAAGCCACTTCAAGCAGAGGGAGTTTGTCTCTTATTTACATAACAACCATCATTTACTAATATTTTGGCCTGGTCACTTAAGTTATGCTTACTGTTCACATAGTTTCACCCAGTTGTTACCAGCGCAGAGTAAAGCATCGTAGGCAATCATCGGAGCGTCATGACCACTTGCCCCTGCTACACCGCCAAAGCTTAATGACGTATAGAATTCGTCCCTCGCTTCAATGCCATACTCGGCAGGAAAATTTGGTTCTGATTTGCCATCAGTCAGATTTCGCAAAGCAAGATATTTCATCCAAGCTTTTTTGAAATAACCCCTGCAAAGATGTGAATGTTACGCGGTAAACACGATACAAAAATATGTCATATTCCGCAACGAATATGGCATATTCACTTGCGGTGTATGACAGATTCACCTGCGGTGTATGGCATACACACTAACCAATGAGAACGTGATACGGAAGTACGCAATTGTCAATTTGCACCGATTGAACGAACAAGTTAAACTTTATAAATTATTATAATGATTACTGAATCGACAGTTCTGTGTATCGAAAATATTAACTTATGCAGAAGTATCAGTCACTAATCTCACGTGATAAACTTACTCAATCAATCCAGAATCAATATATTAGTACTCGACGCACTAACTATATTGGTAATCCAGCGTAGTTTTACATTTAGAGTCGATTCTCGCAACCAAGGCTTTCTGTATCACGTTTTCAACTGCGGTATATGTCATATTCACCTGTGTTATATGGCATATTCCGCAAGTGAGTATGACATATTCCGCAGCTGAGTATAGCGTATTCACTGAAATCAATGTATCGCATATTCACTGCGGAATATCGCATACTCACCTGCGGAATATGCCATATACCGCAGGTGAGTATGGCATATTCACCCGTATCACAAATACCGCGCAACCATGAATGTATGCCATATACCGCGTAACAGTGAATATGATATACGATACTTTACATTACTATACTGTACAAACAGTATGGGTCTCCTGAATGTAGATTAATCAGTTAGCTTAAATAGTTACTAGAAATCATTTACAACATCCAGTGGTCCCAAATTTCTCTATCAATATATAGATCACACAGTAATTTCATATCACAATGTTTCATTTTCTATATACTCTTCCCATTTCAAACACATAGCCATGTGCCATTTCCCCTACCAGTGTTTTACATTCTCTTTCACATCTCTGCCTTGGTCTTTAATATATTGCAAGGCTTTGGGTAGTACCTCCATCAATCCACAACCCCATTCCAGCACTGGTTTACCTGATGTACAAAACATTTGAATACTTAATGCTCTTTTGTCTTCAATCTGTGTAAACTCAATTTTTATAATAAACATGAACAATACCAACAATAAGAAGCTATTATTTAATATAACATGTTAAATATCACTGTGTAACAAAACTGGACTTTCTGAGGCATCTGATGAGTATTCCCATCGACAAAACAAGTGTTATTGAGAAATGGCAGATCACAAGTACAAATTCAGTATAACTACTAAGTGCAATAAAAACAAAATACAAATAAACTTAAAACTTAAAACAAATATACAATACAATCGCTCCATGCAAATAAATACCTTGAGTGGCATATGCAGTGAATAGTGCTGCAGCCAACGCACCAAGGTAACCTGTTGGATGATGATGTGACATTCTCCCAGATTCTATGGCAACGGCAATCAGTTGACTAACATCTTCTTCTCTGTCAAATATAACAAGCAATTCATATAGTTATAAAGAACTTAACTCAAATTTTTTTTTACAAATATCAATTAAAAAGACAATTTACGAGTAATACATATACGCATACACACTGTTATACTTCCTTTTAAACTACATAGCCCACTGGCGGATTAGGGGGGGGGGGCTGGGGGCCCGGGCCCCCCCCCCCCTTGGGTGGGCCCAGAAAAAAAAATTGGGCCCAAAAAAATTTTTGGGCCAAAAAAGGCCTTAAGGCCCCAAAAAGTGGGCCTCTTTGATCATTACTGGGCCTTTTAAGGCCTTATTTTTTAATTTCAGGCCAAATTTTGAAGGAAAATGGGCCTCAAAATTTCAAAATTTGGGCCCACTTTTGGGTTTTAGGGGCCAAAAATTTTTTTCTCTGACCTGAAACTTGCCCCCCCCCCCTTATTGGTTCCCAGATCCGCCCCTGTAGCCTGCTATAGTTTTCTCTTGATGACCATTGTGATTATGGCATCGGGTTTGCGGATAAATGTTGACCCTTTGATACGTTTATAAATTTTGAGAATGGATTTTGTCCGTCCCTCATTCATGTGAGACTGAAAACTCTATATTGATTGAATGCTAGTACATATACAACTATTTTTGATGAGTATAGGTTATATCAATTTAAATTTATTCTTCAACGTGTATTGTAGTGACTCCTGTATTAATGAAATCTCCCTTAGCTTGATATCGTGGTTTTGGATTGTGATAATGGTACTTGAATGGTGGGGGAGGGGGTTATTGGACATTTTTCACGTAAGATCATGAATTTGGTTTGTTTTCTTTATGACTGTAGTACTCGTGGGTGTTTTTTTTATAATTTTTGATCCTTTTCCTTTAGCACTTTGCATACATGATCAAAGCAGTTCAAATCACTCACTTCGGATAGCGCAATCCTATACACATGGCTCGCATAGAGGCACCACATCCACCTCCCCTATTATATAAAACAACAGAGAATAGTTGTTTTGACAATTGTTGCATATAATGTACCAAATGTTAACATTTATAAAGACCAACGAAATAAAGCCTCTCTGCTTATCTAATGCAGATGTGAAATATATTTTAACTTGCTATTAATTATAGACTAGTAGTTTTTACAACTGAAATGGCACTAACCGAGGATTAAAGGGTAAGTTCAGACCATTCTTTTCAAGTGGTCGAAGTAGATCTACATGTGACCGACATGTGGCTCCTAGTAGTATAGAATGGAATTTTTTTTTAACTTTCTATTAATCGGAGACTAGTATTTTTATAACATAAATGGCACTAACCGAGGGTTGAAGGGTATATTCAAACCATCCTTTTCAAGTGGGCGAAGTATACCTACATATGCCATACATGTGTCTCCTAGAATGGGACATCTCATTAGCTGATATATGTGCGATGAAGAACGTCATCATTTCAGTGAGGGAAGTACAATGTTGACAAGGTTTTTAAAAAAATCTTAAAGAACATCATCATTTCAGTGAGGTGACGTACAATGTTTGACAAGGTTTTTAAAAAATCTTAAAGAACATCATCATTTCAGTGAGGTGAAGTACAATGTTTGGCAAGGTTTTTAAAAAATTTTAAAGAACATCATCATTTCAGTGAAGTGAATACAATGTTTGGCAAGGTTTTTAAAAAGTCTTAAAGAACATCATCATTTCATCGAAGTGAAGTACCATGTTTGACAAGGTTTTTTAAAAACCTTAACGAACATCATCATTTCAGTGAGGTGAAGCACAATATTTGACAAGGTTTTTTAAAATCTTAAAGAACATCATCATTTCATCAAGGTGAAGTAACATGTTTGACAAGGTTTTTTAAAAACCTTAACGAACATCATCATTTCAGTGAGGTGAAGTACAATGTTTGACAAGGTTTTTAAAAAATCTTAAAGAACATCATCATTTCAGTGAGGTGAAGTACAATGTTTGACAAGGTTTTTAAAAATCTTAAAGAACATCATCATTTCAGTGAGGTGAAGTACAATGTTTGATAAGGTTTTTAAAAAATCTTAAAGAACATCATCATTTCAGTGAGGTGAAGTACAATGTTTGACAAGGTTTTTAAAAAATCTTAAAGAACATCATCATTTCAGTGAGGTGAAGTACAATGTTTGACAAGGTTTTAGAAAAATCTTAAAGAACATCATCATTTCAGTGAGGTGAAGTACAATTTTTGACGAGGTTTTCAAAACCTTTAAGAACATTATTTCAATGAGGTGAAGTACAATGTTTGACGAGGTTTTTAAAACCTTAAAGAACATCATTTCAGTGAGGTGAAGTACCATGTTTGACAAGGTTTTAAAAAAATTAAACCATGAGTTTGTCAAAGAGTGTTTTCTCTTTAGTTAAAATATTACCCGGTGCTCTGCCACTCATGTCATTCATGCACTCAATGTATTTGTTGGCAAGAGCAGCATGTAATGAGCCAGCATCTTTTCCAGTTCCATGTTGAATCAAAGCTAAAAATATAAAAACACGTTTTTACTAATCAGGTATAATAAACACAAATTTTACCCTTTAGCACAAAGGAAATATTTTTGACTTGGCTCTACCCACTTAAGCAGTATGTGGGGTTTGGCCTTTGCACCTATATTCTGGTTCTCTCTGTGCAAATTTCACCTTGCTTTAGACACTTATCTTTGTATTTGTCGAGTTGTATATTGGATTACAGTGTATGTGTTAAAATTCATTATTGATTTATTGTATCTATATATTGTGCTATTTTCTCATCTGTTCCCTTAAGAAAAAAGCCATGGTAACCATGGTATTCCATGGTGCGCCCATGGTAATCCATGGTTTTCCATGGAAATTCATGGTTTTCCATGTTATTTTCCATGGAAATTCATGGACGCCCATGGTAATCTTCCATGGATATTTACCATGATTTTCCGTGGTAATTGTTGGTTTGGTAATTGGTTTTTAATGGATGTGTCATGGAGATGTAAAATCAACAATTTTGGTAGGATTTGTATTTACCAAAATCTCGAAAATGAATGTTTTGTTAATATATCCCAGTTAGACTGAGACTTATCATTGAGAAAAAAGGGTGGACATTTTATTTTGAAGGTATAGCAAGAACATTCATCGAATGTTAGACTCAGCTTACAAATGAGAAAATATGTGAAACAGCAGAGCAGAGAGTAGGCCACAAGATTTCAAAAACAATTGTGCAAAGGTCTTTTGTGTAGATCAAGACTTTGATAGAGATTGTTTATTTTTTAGGCCAAACACTTCTTTCCTTTGAAAAAGATTGAGTCAAACTAGCCCAAGCTCTGTTTTATTTCAATACTTTCTTTAATTTTCAGTTTTAAAAATCAATATGAAGTAATTTAAGAAATAAATAACTCATTTTCTTAAATTACATTTCGTACATTTGAGAATACAATCAAAAACCATGGTTTCTTTCTTTGAAGTTGAGAAAACTGCAATCAAAAGCCATGGAAGACGGTTGATTGCAATCGAAAGCCATGCTTTTCCATGGTTCTTTCTTTGATGTTTTGGAAAGTGCAATCAAAAGCCATGGTTTTCCATGATTATTCTTTTGATCTTTTGAAAGTCCATGGTTTTCCATGGGCTATTTGTTTGGTCTTTTGGAAGCAGAAAAATGAATAATACATTATGTTTCTAAATGAACTTCTCCAAATTAAGTCCCATTCAACTTTTATAAGCATATTATCTGAAAAAATCCACAGAAAAGTATATACTTTTACAGAATTTTGACTTGAAATTGAGATGGGGGATTAAACACAAGCCTATGGCTGCAAACTGAAATGTTATACTTAAGTGATAAAAATTCAATTTGTCTATGTAAGAATATTATATTTAAAAAGAAGTTGCATGAAGGAAGGGGAGGGGGTTAACAACACCATTTGGCTTAAAACATGAAACATAGTATAAGTAATTAAAATTGATTCGTCTTTGAATAGGAATAAATAATCATTTGCATAATTTTTAAATATTTGGTTGCCATTATTCTATGTTAATTAGGTGTCTTAACTCTCAAATTAATGTCAAAAGATTAATCTCTTTACAACAGATTATAAGAGTTCATTTGCATAATTCTTAAATATTCTGATCTTAATTGTTATTATATATGATAATCTTACTCTTTCTAATGCTCCCTCTTCAGTAATTATTATTGTCTGTGAGTGTAGACAGTGCAAGTCAAAAACTCATTGTTGATCAAATAAAACCAAATAGGATTTACTCCAAGTAAAAATGTTTATTCAGTCTGCAATAAGGGAATCCAGTGAGCTGATTTTATCACTTATTTTGTCTTTTTTACATAAGTGCCAAAGTTAAATGATAGCAAATCCCAGCAAACAAATTATTACTTTTAATTGTGGGGTCAAATCATCAATTAAAAAAATATTAAGTAAACAGTTCTTTGTCATATGACACTATGTACAGAATGTACAAAACATATATTCAGATTGTAAAAACATGGTTGTATTTCAGGCCTGAAAAACAATTACCAAACCACCAATTACCACGGAAAATCATGGTAAATATCCATGGAAGATTACCATGGGTATCCATGAATTTCCATGGAAAATACCATGAAAAACCATGAATTTCCATGGAAAACCATGGATTACCATGGACGCACCATGGAATACCATGGTTACCATGGCTTTTTTCTTAAGGGTAACATTAAATAATACCATGGTTATTGGCCAATATATGCATGGGATAGCCTTTAAAATACTCTTAGACTCGTAAATGTTTTCAGAATGTGTATACCTTCAGCAGTTGCAAGGTGCATGACTGTGTCATCACTGACTCTCCAATTGGGTACTGTAAGACAAAATGAAACAATTGGGTAAAAGCAAAATATGGTATGGCTATAAAGGCATTTTACAAATTGCAATAATTTGGTGTGACATAGCAAGCAACGTTTAGTATACTTGATATTTTACCATCTAGCAGCCTAGATTCCCTGTCAATTTTTACTGTAAGTGTTTAACTACAGTGTACACACACTTTATTTCAATATTTTCAACTCCTCCTAAGTTCTTCAATTCTTCATGTATAGTTTTTCCATTATCGCAGAACTCCCAGGCTCCATTCTTGTAGCCCAATGCATCGCCTACTCCACTGAGAACCATGGCGGCTTCATATCTGACTTTCATAGGAACAACCTTTAACATTTCTTCTAATTCACTCATTTCTCTTTGTAATGTTCTTAACTGGAAGAGAATAAAAGTAAAAGTACTAGACAGTAAAACCTAGTAAAACTCAACTCCAGTCTTTACTGATAGGGTGTTCTTCGGACTAATTAATGTACTGTGTGTCCTGTTGGCAAATGAAAATGGTGCATAATCATAGGGGGGTGCGATCTCCCCCCCCCCCCATAACCAATAAAAATGCTTTTTATCTAAAGCTTCTAGCTAAATTTTGAAGGAAGTTGCATCAATTTTTGTAAAATTCAAGGTGAATCTTAATTTTCTGGCTTGTTTATGTCACAATCTCACCCCCCCCCCCCCAACTGAAAGCCGAATTTTTAGGCGATCCACCCCCCCCCCTTACTGAAAGCTTGCTACGCCCCTCATAATGTTATAGTTCTTATCCTCGGTTTCTAATATGTCTCCACTATTATAATTTTCTGCTATGAACAAAATTTCAGTGAGTTGGTGTGTTTGACTTATATACAGTTATAGATACGCCAAAGACAAATACGCGACTCGTGTCACGAGCAACATAGTCAGAGTACTAGATATAGTATTAAAGTATGACTCTTAAAAAGTGAATAAAAATGTGTTTAGTGTTTTTCTACATAAACAATGTTTTCTTTGTGTTTAAAAAAGTTCAGTTTGACTTTGTGTTTATAAGGATACATTACAACATTATCAAAATATATTAGTTTTCATTTCTTTCTATCCTTACATTATATACACTTTTCAATATTCTGCTTTTTGTTTCACCCTTGTTACAGTGACCCACCTGGAAGAACAGGGGCAACCTGTAGCCTGACCATTGTCTCTTTAAAAGTTCTGAAAACAATTTTAGATCTAGGCCTATATCTTTGATCGATTTTGATAAAAGTAGATCCATCGTGTACGTAAAGCATACATTGTAAAATGCTATTACATTACCTTAAAACAGATATATTGTTATCACAGTTTATCCAGGAGTTTAGTTTTCTCTCAACCAGGAAGCAGCTCTGCTGATGCGAACCCTATGTCAGGATGCGTACAAACTTTTGAAAAAGCGAACAAAATTACGTTCGGACTTATAATGATTTTGTTCAAAGGGTGTTGCCTGCTGTATACAAGGGCGTTACAATACCCGGGAATTTATCGGTTCGTCCAGTACTTGTTTGTGATAGCGCCCTCTGTAGGTCACTGTGCTTATAGCCTAATTATATTGGATAATCACATTTATGCGTGCGCGCGCAGCTCATCCAATGAACGAAACGCCACTTCCCGCTGAAATCACCGGGTATTGATCTTTCCCTTGCTGTATACACGGTGATTAATAATATCGAAGCCACGGACGTTCTGCGATTCGCTTTCAACTCAGTTAAGAGGAACATTCAGTCATGCTCCCAGCGACTGACTAGAGAACTGACAAATCTGCATGTTTTAAACAGTGTTGAAATAGTGTCCATTCGTTGGCGATTAAGAGATTATTCTCTTTCCATTGGTTATATAGGGCGGCTAACTATGGACGTTTTGGCGTGCTTCCGATTTCTTAACATTTATAAATGTTCAAACCAAATGAGATTTGACTGAGTACAATCTGTTTGGATCACTCTGTAAAAAATGACTGAAAATAGTCTCAGAGTCTGCTATCTGGTTATCTCAGTGGCTATCTGGTTGTTTGATACAGAAAAATTCCGAACATGCACCCTGGCCCAACAAATTTTTCTGAAAAACGTACAATCGCGTATCATCATAAGAGGCCGAAGTTATACTCACTCGAAATCCCTTGTCTTTGTCTACTATAAGCTCATATTTGCTCACATTTAATCATTTTCATGAATTCTAGATTTTATTTCACTGTTAAAATGCTCATTTGAAATCAAATACACTTTATTTATACAGATTTAAAATGATTCAAAAGTACCAAGTAAAGTATGTATGAATACTTTCTGTTCCCGGGAAAATCAAATTTCGTTAGTTGTGTGTTTCGTTCGGTGTATAGCAAAATGGCAGCCACCATGGTCAGGAACTTTATTTCAAAATCTGAATAATTTTAGTCATTGTGAGTGTAATCTCTGTGATTGAAACAATTATTGCACAAGGAATATAAACACTGACATTAAGGAGTGCTCTAGAGATCAAATTGATATGGCAAAAAGTGAAAACTCTTTGGAGAAACTGATTCAATTGAATTCGGGTTCCAACAAATTGAATTCAAAGGTTGATCTTGATCTAATGAATTCGCCAGACAATCTGCAGATAATATTATCCAAAATAAAGGAACTTATTGATCAAAATAATTGTAATCAGAAATCTGTGGACATTTTGAATGAGTTTCTACACACATCTGATGCATACTTTATTTTCCCAAAGTCAAAATCTGCAGTTGACATCATTGAAAAATATTGTTCGATCTTCAAACTACTTTTGAAGAAAAGCATACACACATTGTCACACAATGAAGAGGATGTCCCATTGGAAAGATCGGACTTCATTGATATCAGCGCATTCTCTGAAAAATTGTTAAATCTGTTGACTGATTATTTTAAAATGTTATTGACTATGGAAAAGGAAGTTAAACAACTCTATAAAGAGCCACTCGTGAAATCTCTTGCACCATCAGCCTTTATTTTAGCTTCTAGTTGCTGCACTCCAAGTTTATGGTGGAATGAAGAAATGCATAAATCGGCAACATGTCTTATAGATCACATAATTGATCTCTGTGATGCAAATGACTTACTGGAATTATTAAGTGGAACAGAAAATACTCTTTTCCCTGATGGATTAATTGCGACTGTCTTAAAACAGCTTCAACCAGCCCTTAGTAAGGAATGTTGGAAACGAAATCCGATGGCCTTGCATTGCTATAGATGGTGCTTATTCAAAATGAGTCATCCACATCTTGGTGAATTTATTGACCATGTACTTCCACCTGCATTACTTCTCATCGATGACTATCTCCCAAAAAACAAAATATCAGGAATAAAGTGTATACAGCACATAGTAAACAATGTAGCCCCTACACAGTTGTTAAGGCATGGGAGGGCAGATGTTCTCTTCTCAGCTCTGGAAAGCCAACTGTACACTAATGATCAGAAACTTCTCAAAAATGTGCATGCCTGTATTTTGAGCATTATTGAAATTCTTGATAGATCAAAGATGGAAAAAACACTAAATGTTACCCGTTATGACAGCATTCTAAAGATAATTTTGACAAATATGGAAATTGATGACAAAATAAAAGTTAGACGATTTTACTCAGGGATCCTTATCCAATACATAGAACAGATGAAACTGTCCATTATCCGCTTCCTTAAACGGCTGCTTCCAATAGTTGCGAACTATTTAGAAATATACGATGGCCCAGAAGAAACATCCAGAATCAACATTCTAAAAGCACTGAACTTGACAATCAAATATGCCTGGCCAAGGATTCCACATCACTCAGATGACATTCTGAAATGCCTCCTGAAGTTTATGGTTGATATATCTACAGATGATTCTTTAACAAGTTTAACAGTTAAACAAATGTTGATGCAAGAGGCTCAGGATGTGTTAATTCTGTTGAACTATTCAACTGGTGGAAACATTGTCAAATTATTGGCAGGAATCCAAGATGTTCATGACAATGAAATGTTTAAGAATGCTATTGTAAATGTTTGCACATCTACAAATAAGGAGTAAAATATGAAAGTATGAACAGATGAACTTTTTAGTAAAGTCTTGTCTTTGCCTAGATATATCCATAAGTTTTTAAAGGCACCTAAAAAGATCAGGTGTAGTGTGTCAAATGGTTTTAAGAAAGTCACATGAATACAACATTCTCAATAAATTAAAGGAATTCTATGCGATAAACATGATGAAAATAACAAAATATTGCTTCTGGGACAACATCCAAGACTTTTACATACTGTACTATTAATTTCGTGAGTTTTAATTTCATAAATTCGTTGAAAACACAATTTCGCGGCTATTAAATTTCGCGAATTTCACAAGTTTAAAATTCATTATTCTTGGAATTCTTGAGCTATGTAAACTAAATTGGATGTACAGTAATTGCACTTACCTGATGTCATATTTAGATGAGATTTTCAATTACTAGGATCTTTGTCATCGGCAAGCTGCGTATCAACCTCTATTATATAAACCTGTGAAATTGGTGAATTTCATAGGTGAATCAGTTTAACAGTCTTCATTCGAACGAAAAATAAGCCAGGTGTATAAAAAATTGAAGTCAATTTGGCGATTAAAATGCATTTTACACTTTATTCCATTCAGACAACAATAGAAAATTGTTTTATATTAGTGAGTGATAATAGTGTAAACACAATAAAATCGATCTGGCCTAAAGTCAAGCTGCAGATTATAATTCGGCACAAAGCTAGAAAATATAGTCTAGTTTTATTAAGTTTCTTCAATTTGGTATTTGCTTTGTTAATGAAGTTGCAATTCATGTATTTAGCCCCTCGCTTTTGTTACATTGACTTATGTCCATTATATTGTATACAAAATAATGTACAAAAGCTATGGTCTTAATGCATGAATCGCACCTTTATTTTGAAATCAAATTACAAACCAAGAGCATTTCTAAAAGCTAGACTAGGCCTATACAGTATTGTCTAACTTTGTGTCAAATGATAATTTGCAACATGACTTTCAAGTACGCAAGTTTAAATTGTGAAAACAAAAAACTCGTATCCAGGAAGTTCATCCATTTTGTTACATTGACGTTCCGCCAAAGTAACTATCACTTCTCTATCTCTTTATTTCTATGTTTTCCAAAACAACAACTTTTTATCACATAATTTAATCTTATCCTTGTATATTATATTTTATTCCATAATACTACTGTTTTCCCTGGGAAATAAAATCATATTATCCCTCTTAAAATCATATATACTCGAAAAATCATATTGTCCCTGGAAAAAAAATCATATATATTCGAAAAATCATATTGTCCCCGGAAAAAAAATCATATATACTCGAAAAATCATATTGTCCCTATTATTTTTTCAAAAAAATCATTTTTTCCATTTTTTTCAGAATTCTATTTTTTTCAAAAAATTGCAATTTTTCAAAGATTTTCATTCATTTCAAAAATTTTCATTTTCGAATCATTTTTTCAAACATTTTCATTTTTTCAAAACATTTCATTTTTTTCAAACATTTTCATTTTTTCAAAAAATTATGGAATAAAAAGGTTATTTCATGCTTGATTTTCAATATGAATTTAAAAAATCAAGCATGAAATATAACCTATATTTATATGTAAACTATATTTGTACTAAAATGTATTCTCTCATATAAATGAAGCAACAAATATACAATACAATACTAGTTGTGGAACAGTGTTTTTGAAGGAATATTTTCAAAGCACAAAGCTGCAACCTTTTTGTAACACTAAGTCGCAAGGAGGGGGTCAATTGGACCCTCCCCCTACAATTTTTATTTCTTGCCTGATTTATTATTGTTGGTATTGTTGTAAACATAATTCAATTACCTCTTCAGAAAAGTTTAATTTTCTTTAAAAAATAGGTCAAGTCAAGGTCAACGTGACCTAGGAAAGTTTTCAATTTTCTTTCACAATAATTTTTTGTGCCAAAAAATGCTTCGTGCCTTAAAGAATAATCTATCTTTCAAATAAAACTAAAATCATGGTAAAAACTTTTCGAGAACTTTCAAAGATAGCAGGTAAGGCGAAATCTCATTGAAATCAATAACGTGAAATTGAGCAGTCTGCAATTTCAAGTTCAATGTGTATTTGGATTTAGCATTTTATTTCAAGATGTACAACAGATGCCATTCGGTGATTTAGTATGCAGATGTAGGAATGTATGACTTGGTGTTGTTTCAATATGATTTCGGTCCATGATGTTGCCTTGCAACCTCCTAGCAAAGGCACAAACATTGAAATAGTGAAACTGGGGGTAGGGGAGAATAAATTGACAAATCAATATGCTAAATTATTATTTATTAAACAAAGCAATAATCATCGTTTTGTATTTTCTAGAGAATTGGAAACAAAGTAACAATCAATATTTTATGAATTTCAATTTTATTGGCATCAAGTTCAAACTATCATAACTTTGCCCCTCTACCCCTAAGCACCTTGGTTTTTACGCCAAAAAGTGTCTGATATCTTTGGTTCAAGCTAAAAAAATAACGGAGTCGCAAAAAGATTTGGCAAAAAAATATTCTTGAAAAAATCGAGAGAGGGGAGGGATGGGATTGACATCAACAAAGATACCATAAGTTTCAAACTCTGCATTTCTAGCCCCAATACGTGAAAGTATTTTTGGAAGATTTGATCATAATTGGTGCAGAATTAACAAAATTTCAGAACAAGTCCTTTACTTTGGGACACCCTGTAGTGTATGCTCAACTGTTAGGGGCCCATTTTCGTTCTGACTCATTCAATTCTACAGCAAACAGCGAATCGTCATAATATCATATCATAATTTGCATCACATTTATTTGATTCAGTTTAATTTTTAGTAAAAAGTAATAATATTGTCGAATGATCGAATCAGTCACGAATCAGTCACTAAAGTTTGCTGAGGTCTTATTGAGAACTGATACAGTCCCCATTGTTTATATAGAGGTAGCCTCCAGCCACACATGCTGGAATTCGCCGTCTTCCAAGCTGGGTACATCGACCTGGTATGCGTCGCACCTGCCAAATAACAAAAACGAGACTAAGCAATAGATGAGTACACAGTGTAGTGTAGTGCAGTTTAGTGTAGTATATTATAGTAGTACATCGACCTGGAATGGGTTGCACCTGCCAAATAACAAAGAAAAATGAGACCGAGCAATAGATGAGTACGTAGTGTAGTGTAGTGTAGTGTAGTGCAGTTTAGTGTAGTATATTATAGTAGTACATCGACCTGGAATGGGTTGCACCTGCCAAATAACAAAAAAAAATGAGACCGAGCAATAGATGAGTACACAGTGTAGTGTAGTGTAGTGTAGTGCAGTTTAGTGTAGTATAGTATATTATAGTAGTACATCGACCTGGAATGGGTCGCACCTGCCAAATAACAAAAAAACGAGACTGTTCAATAGATAAGTGCAAAGTGTAGTGTAGTGTAGTGCAGTTTAGTGTAGTATAATATAGCAGTGCATCGACCTGGAATGAGTCGCACCTGCCAAATGACAAAAAAACGAGATTGAGCAATAGATCAGTTCAGTTAAGTATAGTAAAGTGTAGCCTAGTGCAGAGAAGTGTAGTGTAGTCTTAAATGTGTAGTATACATGTAGTTAAGCGTTGTGAAGTCTAAATTGAATTAAGATCGTTTTATAACTATAAAATATATCACTTTTAATGTCCCTATCTCTGACTCTAGCATTAAAATAAATGTAGAAATACATTACTTCTTCCACCTCAACGTGGCATTGTGGGACTGGTACATCTTCTGTTTGTCTTGTACGGGAATTGTGGTTAGACTGCTGCGATTGTAAAATGTTAATAGATTATGTACAATTTTGAAACAAAGAATGGAGAAAAGCAACAAGGTTACCTGGAATTTTGTCTCAAAATATGCTATGTTTAGACATATTTTCTAAAAAGTACGCAAGTTTTAATTTATTTTATGAAGTCCCATAATTTTACCTACACATTAGCATGTTTATTAATAAGATGCATGCAAGAGGTGAAAGCACCCATCGTATATGGATGAACCTCTTTTTATTGGTCAGACCATCTTCGCCAAATGGTCGAAAAAGTTTTAAATTGCATGTAACGAAATTTCTAATTATATAAGGGCTGTCCCAAGAGTCTTTGATTAATGTCTTTATGATCTTGGGATTTTGGGTCTAAAATTGTATGGCACAGCGTACATTTTTTCTTCAAATAGTCAAAGAAATTAGCTAAATAAATTCTCATTCTTCAAAATGAGCTTAACTCTCCGACTCGTAATTATGCTAATTTTTCAAAAAAAAATTTCTTTTACACATTTCGCAGTTTAAGTTACAAAAATGCAATGTGTGCCGCAGACCATGCACCATGAAAAGCTAGATACACGTAGGCCTAAGTATGGCACAAGCTTGGAAATTCCTTATATGAACCAGAAGTTAAAAACCGGTATTGATTTTCTAAGTGAATAATAAAACCTATAAAGGTATATAGGACAATCCAGTTCGTACAACACAATCGCAATCTCGCCTACATGTACTTTTGACAGTTTAAAATTAACAATAGGGAGTTTAAGCTTGCAATGTTTTTCACAACCTAGATGTGAACGGAAAATATTTAAGCTGTGTATTTGTATGGGCGATTGGTCATACGTATAAGTTGGCGTTTCGATTTTATATGCAAGCTTAAACCAAAATGAAGTATTTAATATGTAGACGAATCAATTAAGGCCAAATTTTGCTTACCGATCTGCTTCGAAGGACATCCTGTAAAGATCGTTTTTCAATGGACGACTCGCTCTCTTTATCATCTCTTACCCCTCCTACTTCAATAACCAGAAAAGTACTCCACAGAATAATGGTAGCTGCCTGAGTTAATTGCATTATGATACCTCCTAAAATATGCCATGAGTCATTTAGATTTTAATTTATTTATTTATTGAATTTTAAAATTATTTCAATCATACACTTTCCCAAAGTTGCATGTGTGTTGATATTATTTCGTATTATAATTTTCTTATCATTACTGACAGATTAAAATATATTTTTCATATTTGATATACAAATGATGCCCTTTGTGCATTCAGTTTCTGTTATTTCTATACTCAATAAATACTTATTGACAATCTGAGAGATAATATTGCGCATCCTTACTCTTTTCTCTTCACATCTAATATGACTCCACATAAAGTACAAATGTACAAGTTACAACAAAAACTACATAATTTAGTATTCCTCACATAATTAGCTAGTGGGCTCATAGACTTGCTTTCTGATTGGCTGTCCAATATTATTCTTGGGACAATTCCAAGAAAGAACTCTACAAACTGACTATCTCACGACAACATGGAGGATTAACTTGAGCAATTTCCAAAGGCATGTAAGCTTCAATTGCACTTAACTGACAATGACTGAGAGGATGTAATTGATCATCAAATCGTATGTTCAGAGGAAATGGTTTGTATTCATTTGATCTAAACACCTAGGACAGAATAATTTTTACGGAGGAATGGCTACACACATAGGCCTACAAGAAAAGTGGAAATAAGCTAGTATATACTATTACAAAATGTATATTGTAATATAGATTATTCTCCTTCTATAGACTACTAGCTAACTTCTACTTTTCCCAAAACCTGAGGCTACACAGATGTGAACAAATACATATCATCATGGAACACTCCAATACAGTTATCAAACACAAAATGCACTTTTTGTCATATCATCATAAATTATTTTATTTACAATGCAGCAGGTATATATAAATCACTCATATACAATAAAGTTGCCATTTATGTAAATGTATACATAATTTCATAATTTTTACTTGAAGCATCGAAGCAATCTTTTATTTTTATGTTATTTCCTATTTTCTTGACCAAAATTCTTCACAAAACTTAATTTTTTAAGAACAGGTTTATTTAATCTCAATTAAGTCTAGATCAGAGGATTTTCTGTTATAGAAATCAATAAAATGATAAAATCATTCATTGTAAAAACATCAATTCAATGAAAATTCATGTTGAATTTAGTAAAAAAACAAAACAATAGCCTACATGTAAGATCTTGTAACAAATTAAATTAATAGTTGGTCTTCTCCAATTTGAGACTTGTGTGTCAAATAAATAAAAATATGAAATAAACTAAAATAGCCATATTCAAAACATTGTAATACATTCAAAATACCAGGGTTAACAGTTTGTTACATTAAGCTTTAATAGTCACTCTACGTGACAATGGCAATTCGGACAATTATGCAATACAGTTATACAAAATAGCAATGCTATGAATTGTTAATTATTCTTGTGCACATTTAGCATATCTGGGGTGAAAAATTAAATATTTCCAAAAGTATCATTTAAAAAGCACACTCACACAATTTGAGAGAAACCTCCTTCAAAACAGAGATCAATCACAATTTTTCACCAGTTTAAAGGTGCTACTAAGACAGATAAATAGAGACTAAATTAAAATCTTGTGATAATTTCATAATATTTTTGCTATCAACTTAAGTTCAGGATTTCCCTTCTCATGTTATCTGGCAAAAATTGAAATTCTATTAGAAAGAGCACTTCTGCATCTTAAGTCATTTTACACTCTCTATAGTCTTTGCTGCCACTCTGATTTAACAGTAAGCTAGTTATGACTTAAATTAAACCAAACTGCCCATTAAACCAATTTACAATTTCACCAATACCCCAAACTGTTTAGTAATAGGAAACTGAGATTGTATCTTGCAAACCTCTGAATTAATTGACTGGTCATACTTTAAATGTTAATACTTCGTAATACATCCATGGATGTTCCACTAGTCAGCCATCCCCATGTACAAAGTTTAAATATTGAGACAGATGGAATGATTGTTATAATCAGTATGATTTTGTAATTTAGTTTTCACTCACTCTTCAGTAATCCACTTCATTCAAAATGTCCAGCATTAACACGATTACTGTATATAATGGAGCAATTCACTAATGGAGACAGTTGTTGTAATATTATTCATCCATCTGACAATTGTTGTTATGTTATCAGTTGTTGTAGTGTTAATACTCATCACTCTCAAGAAGCTGAAGGACTTCCTCCTGTCCAAAGTCTCGCGCAATGTCTATGGCAGTGAGATCCCCCATCTTGGCCAGTCTGTCAGCCTTGGCACATAGTAATACCTCCACTACATTTATATGTCCTGCAATATAATGTACTCATATAATATTTGAAACATTCAAGGTGATATCAATGATTGTAAGGGTTAGAATGCTCAATTAGTTCGATGTCAATCTAAGATACCTTTATAAAATTAGAAACGCTCAGGTAATGTCAGTTTATTCAATAGTTCAATGTCAATTTAAGATACCTTTATGTCAGTTTATGTAATGTCAGTTTATTCAATAGTTCAATGCCAGGTAGGAAGCAAGAAAATTTACTGAAGATATTGCAGCGTTTTTGTATTCATCTCGTATTTCTCCAAGTTTAGTTTGAGAGAGGGTCTCCAATATTAACTAGATACTCTTGATCTGATTCTTATCCTTCTTATTCAAGGATGTAAACAATGTACTGTATGTTGACCCATTTCTTTTACATCCGATTAATAAATACATCATATTTTTTAATGTTTGGAGAATCAAGGCGGAAGTGATTCAGTGCAAACTCGTGTTCTAAGTCCAGAAGTTTACAAATCAGGGGAAAACTCCAAAATGAAATATCATGGTAGATATGCATTAAAACCCATAAGACTAACAAAAATAGTGGACTTAAAAAAGATAAAGCAACCAGGAATGCAGCTAACATTGAAAAACTGTGACAAGATAGCAGTTCATTAATACTGTGTGTATAAATGATGTGTAATCATAATGGTTTTCAGCAAGAGTTTCAGCATTCTCATCCAGGGAGGCGACTTAAAGGATTAAGTCTTACTAATATCTTTCAAATCACTCTTCCGTCCTGGCAATGAGCCAAAATGGAGACCTCAGTTCCAATTTTTCCAGTTTAATCCTTTAAGAACTCAATCATGTTGTAAGCGATAAATTAAATCTTTGTCGCTCATAGTACTAGTTCACCCTACTTAATCAACTGAATGAATTTATTAAGACTAATCCATACATTAATGCAGGGTGTTTACTCCAGCTTTTACACTGAGGTCAGTATCTCTTTATTTGCTCTTAACCTGTTTTGCCTATCTCAATCAGCCAATAAAACTCTCACTCTAAAAAAAGCTGAAAATGTTCAGATTTGGAAAAATTGCTAGATGTTCTTCTATTATTACCCAGAATGCAATAAAAATGCAAAATTAAGCCTTGTCCATGAAAATCCTTCAAATCTTAAAAATCAGCTGTATAGGTATAGATTTAGATAAAAATTTTGTTTGTTTTTATCAATTTTTTTTTACTTCTGAGTATAAACATTTCATCAAGGTTGCACTCTTAAATTGAGGGGCATGGTAAACTATTTCACCTACCTTGATAATACAAGATTGGAAATGGCGAGTCTATTGTGTGCTTACCTCTTATGTTATTCTTATTTTGAAGAATAGGTCAATGCAATTGACTTGAGATTTTCAATTTTATTTTATAAAGGGTAAATCACTAAATATCAAAGGTTCATGTGTAAATCCTTATAAAACCTAACAAAGTACAATAAAGTATATATGACTGTGACCCCATTTTACTATAAATTTTTATGCTTAATGTTTCCCCTTATAGACTTACTGGTCATCTATCTACATATAAAGATCTAAAGTGTCAGTATCTATTGAATGTGACTTCTTTAATATGGAAGAGGAAATCTGGGAGGATTGTCTTGTAGTCTTGATTTTGACTAACAAGTTCTGTTCATGTTATCATTTCTTTTTGTGTATGTTGTCTTAAGTCTCGTATCCTGTCTAGAAATGGCATATTTCCAAATATAAACAAGGTGTTCCAAAAGTAATGGGACTGGTCCTGGCATTTTGTTAAATACAGATACACCAATTGATTTCAGAACCTAGGTAAATGTGCTCACTCGTGAAGATTCAATATCCACTCATGAATATAAATGATATTTTTTCAAAACCATAGGATTGTCGGTTTATGCCATGGGAAATTTGAAAAAAAAATTGAAAAAAAATTTGAAAACGAATTTCTCAAGAATTTTTTTTTAAAAAATCCTGAAAAAAAATTTGAAAAATCTAAACCATCAAATATCACTTTTGAAACCATCGAATATCACTTTTGAAACCAAGTGATATTCGATGGTTTGAGAAGAGATATTCGATGGTTTGGGGATTTTTTGCCCAAATATGATATCTTGATCCACATATCAAATATATCTTTACCTGATGTTCGATCCATATCCTTGTAACCATAGGATAAGAATGTATATACAGTAAGATAGATCAATACTGTATGAGTAACATGATAAGCTCATCATTACAGCATTACATGAAATCATGTGTGGATTACTGTCGTATCTTAAGTATAAAAAAGTTTATTGAACCCAGAGAACATTGAAACTCTTACTGATAATTCTCAACAGCCATTTAATGTACAGTAAAACCTGTGAAAAGTGAACATTTCTTTGTCAAGAAAAAATGTGTAGGTAGGTGTTCACTACAGAAAGGGTAATTTATATAGAAGTCAGTGGAGTATGTCTGGAGGAAGGGTGTCAACTAGTAGACTATAGAGAGAGAGGTGTTCACTAAAGAGAGGTGTTCACTAAGACAGGTTTTACTCTATTGTATTCTGTCGATGTTTAACATTTTAGTATTATTTCAGTAAAAGAAAACCAGGAAGAAACCAGTATTCATCAGCAATTAGTTTCAGATTCCGCAACTCCAGGGAAATGGAAAACTGGGGGACGATATGAAAATGACCAAAGTGAAACTTTATATCAGTAGATGAGGAGAAACCAATATTAATGTCTTTTTCATTATCACCGATTCATCAATACAAGGTAATACAAGATCAGGTCATGTCATAGAACTCATTAGAACAAAACAAATTGTTTTCAATCCAGGTAGGTAGACAGAGGTATTAAGAAATACAATTGATTACTACAACATTGATGCACTAAAAGGCATCACATACAGAGTGGGCCAAAAGAAATGTTTAAATCTTTTATTTTGATTTTTTGCAAATGCAGTCAATATGGTACAACGAAAATGGGACTTCTGCGCATGTTAAAATTTTTCGTCAAAACTCAACTTTTGTTCAAGTTGATACGATTGTCTTTCGAACTAGAGACTTACCTCATTCGAAAGATCATAAAAGACTTTATCTATACTGAAAATCTTAGATCCAAACATAGTAGAATACGCCGTCAGTCCGCATTTGATTTTTTGAAGTGAGTTTCGTAGATCGTCAGATTTCTCCGACTGATATCGGGTTATCTCAAATTGGTTCGTTTATAAATACCAATTTCTTTACCGTTGTAAGGCGCATGCGCAAAATTGATTTATAAACCTTATTGGTTGATGGTTTTTCTCCTGCGCATGCGTGAAGTCTGTTGAACAATTATGACGAAGACCGGAGCAAACATTACTAGCTCTTGAACGAAATTCCAAGATTCAGGTCATTTCGCCGTGTTTGCTAAGCGTGTATACGTGAATGACAAGCTGTTTTGAGTAGATCGGGTACCTGTTTTAGACACAACATTGATTTAGCTTGACATTGATGTGCACATTGGCACTTTTGAGCATGTTAATACAAGTTTTTACACGCTTAGCACGAGACGGGTTTTCGAAAAATCTGTTATCTGATTCACTCGATTATCGTATGGATATGCATTTCTGCTGACATTTCAACACCACATCACATAGAATTACGATGCAGAATGATAATAAAACACAAAACAACTACTAAATTCCACTTGTTATTTCACAGGAGGTAAAAATGCAAGCTGCCTAGATTCTTTGTAAGGGTCGTCAGACATCGGATTGGCCGCCATATTTGAAATGAAAATATCACTAAATAGAGGTCTGCGCATGCCTCAACATTTCGACTGAAATGCATGAGTTTCAACTATATTTACGCCAGGGCTGGAGATCACTTATAAAATCCATCCAAAAATGGATTTATTAGACCTATAGCAGTATTTGAATGAGTAAAGTTAGAAGTCAATAGGTGGGGGGGGGGTAAATGGAAACTCCCAATTTCAACATTATAATTGTTTGTCATTACAATTTTACACTATCTTAATTATGCCCATTGCCCAATATATCAGAACCAGATGGATCTATTTAACAGTCTCTCAGTGAGTGTAAATTATTCTTCTGTTAAAATTTGAAGCAGTGTGATGATACTGAAACCAAAAGCAGAGATAAGATGGACAAGTTCATATGGAAATTCAAGAAAAATGAATGGGTCAGTGAATATCTTTAATATGAAAAGGTAGCACATAGATGTACTTGAACCAATTTTGTTGCTCCTATCATAATGTTTTGAACTAGCTAATAGCAAAAATTCAATACCCAGGTCTCAATTTCTTACCATGCATAACAGCCAGGTGCAAAGGTGTAGCATTTTCTGTCTGGGGGTTCACTACATCCACATGTATCCCAGGAGCCTTCAGTAATGTGGTTACCAAGACAACATTACCATTGTTTGCAGCAGCATGAAGGGCACTGTTCCCAGTATCTGAGATCTTGTTCACATCTATCTTTGGTTTGGCCTGGAATCAAAAAGATTTTGCAATAGATACTAGTTTCATACGTTACCAGGGACTTTGGATTTGGATATTAAGTAGCTTCAATGGTAATATAAGTGATATATTGATTCATAATGTTCTAGTGTCACCATATTGAACTGACTGACCATGGTCCATGTGATCCAGTATACAGACCATATTATTTAATCTCATTTCTCTTTGATGTCATGCCAGAGATACAATGCATAGCATTTCAGTATATTATGAAAATTCTGAGGACCAATGGTCAAATCCTCATTATGCTGTCACCTGCAAAAGCCTGTCCTCTGTTTGTATAGACAAATATCACCATGTTTCAGAAAATCTCTGGGTAGGCAGAGGGATGTGGAGACCAAAAACTTGATGCAAGACTAGCTCATTATCTTCATATAAAAGAACTCACCTTCTGCACTAGGAACTGTAATACTCTTGGTTGGTTATGCATGACAGCTGTGAAGATCAAAGTTCTACTATGGTCGTCAACATCACGGGGGTCAACCTTGCCCATACGTATCAGATAATGGATCACATCTACATAGCCATGTCTAAAACAACAAGAATGATCTACATTCGATTGGAGGTGATGTACTTAAGGGGATCAGTTGAGATGAAGTAAAAGAGCATCCAACACATAAGGTATAAATACTCCGAAAAATGCTGACATAAGATGTCCAGGGAAAACAGATAAGAAATATTCTAAATTGTACTTACGCATACAGTGTAAATGTAAGTTGTTTGTTTTAATATTGTAAATGTACTTAAGTATATGGAACTATCTGTAATGTAACCATATTTATAACATAAAGGAATCAAGCTTGAATATTTTAAGTTACAAAGTATTATGCATAAGTTTTAACAGAAATTAGAATTCTGACATCCAGACCTCCATCTATATACTGGTGTAAGAACAGACATAAAAGTTAACTGAATTATAATAAAGGGTGCGCTGACCTGATAGCCTGGTTCATGCGTGTCCTGTTAGGATTTGACTTAGCCACTGTTGACAAAGGAACAGGTATTGAAGTGGAATCTGGGCCAAGCAGTGTACGATAGAAGTTCACAATCGCTGTCCACACACTTGCTAGAGCGAAGCATCGCATGGCTAAGATCAACTGAGCATACTGCTTGTTCTTGGTTGAACATTTCACATCTGACAACAGCTTTTTATACGAGTCCTCTCTCTCGGATGTCAACACATCCAAGTAGTGCAGGAATAAATGTTCACCACGAGATCGCAATAATTTAGTCGGATATTCCCGATATATCGCCTCCAGGAATTTTGAGAGATCTGAATGACGGATTTTACCACTTTCTTTGCCAACTGCAAAAGCTAGTCCTAAATGGTCTAATAAGATACCATGTTCTAATTTGAATATGTCTATGCGTTGTATAGGTGGGAAATCGGAGAGCCAAAAGTGAGCAAAGTTTACGTAATTATCCTGCGAGTGACACCACTTTGTAAGATTAGTCACTGCTTCATTAGCTTGTGCCAACCAGCTGGCCACAACTGTGGCGTCACAGTAACATAACATTTCCTCAAAGTCTCCACGTTTTTGCTCTGGTTGTTTTAAGCGATTAGTTATTGCTTCGGTGAAATGACCTTTAAACTCATTTGTACTGCCTTCACTTGAACTACTAGATGGCCTATGCGAATAGGAAGAATTTCTACCACTTCCAACAGGTGGTAAAGGATCAGCTCTCGGGAATTCATGCTTTGGGGGTATATTTTCAGCTACATGGTTGGATGCATGTTTATGCTTTCGCTTCTTTTTCTTACTTCTAGATTTTGGAGGGGTAGGCTCAAATTCCATGGACTCTCCCCTAGAAAACTCTGGTGACCCATTCAGGGCTATCCCCGAATCTGTCCCAGGGGACATAGCCGAATAAGTCCTCCCATAAGAGTTTGCTGAACTCTGTCTAGAGTCTGTCCCACTGGTGCTGAGAGATAATGTATCAAAGGTCCTGGACAATCTACCATCATCTTCACTGAATTCTTCATCACTGTCCACGTATGTTAATCTTGACATACAGATCATCTCCCGTAAATCAGCTATATTACGTGCTGCCATCTTTATATTCCAATTTTATCAATTGCTAATTTGTTGATTTTTGGTTAATCACAGATAGAATGATTCGTACTAATTATTTAATGATTCTACCCACCAATATTGAGTTCAATTCTTACTCTTATATCTGATATCATTGAGGTTACAGTCAATATCAATGGCAATCGAAATCTAGCTCGCCAAGCAAACTTGAAAAAAAACATCAAAATCACTTTGAGATTTCTATTAAATGCGGTATACATACAAAGCCAGGATGATAAATATTGTGTTAAAAGCATCGGTTATATAAGAAGGTTGCTGTTATTACAATTTTACATTTCTTAAACGGTCACATCTCCAGTTTTAGTTTATATTCATATTCACTTCCAATCGAATCCTTGTATCCAAAATCATGAATGCCACAGTAAGAATAACAGGTAAGCGAACTTTCGATTTCCACGCCAGGTCAAATAAGAAAATACAAACGTTGGATAGAAAACTGGATCCAATCTTTGGGGGAATAAAACTGAAGCCTGCTAAATCTTCCATTGATATTGGCATGAGATTGTCCATGTGGTCGCCTTTCAGCGGGATGATGTAATTGCCTGAAACATAAAATTACAATCAGAACATTATCAAGTATACTACACAATTTAATATAATACTCTGATAAAAAATATCTAACAAATATGGAATGAATCAATCATGAATCAAACTGAAAAGCCTAAAATGACTGACTGTACAAACCACTAAATGTAGACCAAGCAATTAAGCAAGTAGCTTTGTACCAACTATGATTTTAAAAATGTATTTAATTCTTTAGCCAGTGGGGAGGTCCACACTTTACACTTTGCACTAGAATTCCTGCACTCTACAGGGTGTCAAATAAGTCTGTTCTCCCCCTTAACTTTTTTATCTTTAAATTGATCATTCTTTCCCATATATCATTTTGAAGCTTGTGGAAAATGCTGATCACCCTCAAAAGATCAATCATAAACTCCTCCTAATAAAATTGCTACAATATTTCTTGTAAGGTTGTAGTTGACATTTGATTACGTCAAAACAAGTAAAATTACAAGGTATAGTGAATGAAAAGTAAAAGTTTGATACTGCAGTAACAATGCCAACATTGGGTGATTTCAATGTTTCTCAATATCGTTACAGAGTAAAATGAGTTACATTCAGGGGAGCTTTTGAAGCAGGGGCATCTTTCATCACAAAAAAAGTTGATAACAGCCAAAATTAAACGTTCTGAATGATTTATACGGGATCATATCTTCGTAGAATTGAGGCAATCTGGGCTGCTGGGGGAGACATACAGACTATTAAAAAAGTGAAATATGGACATCACTAACAATACTCTAACCCATCATTCTGAAATTTGGTATGTGATCAGCAAATTAAATTCCCTTTAAGATGATATATACCAACCCTATGTAATTTCTAAATTAAAAAAGTTAAGGGGGAGAACACTTATTTGACGCCCTGTATATTTATTAACAATTCTGAAATTCACATCTTTGGCAATTGCCAACCTGCACTTTTAAGTACTTTTAGAAGCAGTAAACCCAGGTCTGAAATCTAATGCATTGAAAATTCTAGGTATTTTGTCTACTGTCTGTTTAAGCAGAACTACAATACTTTTAGAGCTAGTCTACAAGTAATTCAACAACATAAGAGCCTTCCATCGTCATTTTGGCATTTAAGCACATAAAGTTAATAGTATTCCCGTATTCGGCAAGCGGAACTAATTAAATCCTGAAACATGGTAATATTACATAAAGAATTTGATCATAAGCATACATACATACCTTATGAATACATACACACCATCCCATTTCCCCCTAAGACCCTATTGATGCATAATTACGAAAATATTGGAGACAGGTTTGGAATTAACGAAAATGTCGGTCAGTTCTGGTAACATCGAAATTGCAAATCGTACCAGAAATTAAGCGTCATTGCGGCACTGCATTAACAAACAGCAGGTTTGCAATTAATAACTATTTTGCATGTATACACGCGCTATATAAATCAAAGATATCTGTTATCCTCAAAATTGGTCTTATTATGCCGAGTAATCGCGATAATAATTATCAATCTATTTGACAATAATTTGGTTTCGCTAATAGTTTAATTTTAACCCAGGAAGAACAGACACAATGAGACACAATAATATTGTGTTAAATCGCTTGATGTTATGTGTTTTTATATTATTGTCAAGTATCAGTTGCATGTTATCGCGGAAAAATGGTTTTGATTGATCCAGAACTTGCGACTTAAAGGAAAGAATAGTAAGGAGGTTAAACTCAATAACAGCCAAGATAATTCCTAAAAGTAAAAGCCAATATTGAGTTTAACGATGTTGAACTAGTCTAGGGGTTGTAACACCGACGTGTGGGGTAATGTCGACATGAGAGACAGGGTAACTTCGACACTTACTTATTGGAAGTAGAATTTCTGTTTCCCGCCATGTTTGATTTCTGGAAAAATTTATATCTCGCGAGATATGATCAATGCGAGAGAAAAAACATGGCTTCCCCTAGATCGGTAATTAGAGCAAATAAACAACAAGGTGTTGAAGTTACCCCACATGTCGAATTTACCCCAAAATGGTTACACTCCTTCGACCTACAATAGACAAACTGCCAATGAAACAGTGTTGTTTATGCAAAACAACAAGTACAGTTGGGGACATAAATAAATGACAGGTGGATTTGTTGAAGTGAGGATTTCCCATGTTAAAAATAAGAGAATTTACAAGAGGCCATACATCAGTGGATGAGATTATACAAAATGTAAAATATACAAATTTTAAGGGATATATATCTAGACAATATTGGAAATTATGGGCTTTCAGACCACCATAAGAAATGGTGATCGAAAATCGACCTGTCATTTATTTTTGTCCCCAACTGTATTTTTGTTGCTAGAGGTGGCAGAATAAAGGTGGAAATTGAACTTCCAACAGGCTCCAGAATCCCTTGGTGGAAAGAAAGCTATAAAAGCAAATACCATCTATCAATGCCTCTCTGTGGTGTGATTTTGAAGAATAATGAGGAATTTTTGTGGAAAATCAAAACGAAAATATTCAATTTTTCATTTCAAGACATAGAAACGGCTTTTTCCCCATTCTCATTCGTTCTCATACATCATTATTATTATAATGTACACCACCCTCCTTAATAAAATATAGAAATAACACTTACAAAGATTAGGAATGTTCTGTTTTCTAGTAAAATATAGGCGTTCAGGAACTTTTTCGAATTTTAACTTCCATTTTGAAACAAACCAATGCGCATGCGCGAAAATGTTTTTAAAAGATGGCAGCACCTTCTATCTGGGTAGCAAGGTACCTTTTCATGCAGTTACGAGTCTATATATGGGCTATATATCCTATTTATTTATATTTCTAAGCCAACATAGTAGTCATCTTAGTGATAGTCATGATGTACTGTCATACCATGAGTGTAGTTAGGTATGGGGCGAATGAGGGAACTTTCTCTTTTTATGTCACCTCCACAAGTAGTGACATAGTGTTACAGTCTTCAACTTTTTTGTGGATGAGGGTTGGTGTTCAGTCACAGATGGCAGAATTTTTCTTGGGAAATACCTCCTAAAGCTTTCTTTAGGAGGTATTTCCTAATAAAGATTCTGATATCTGTGTGTTCAGTGTTCAGCATCAGTAACAAATGGTGGGTGGTGACATTTGGCATGTTAATGCCTTATTTATCCTGGTCTTGCCCTTCGATATCAGATGCTTCTTCATGTTTGATTTTTGTTTCAAGATGACATGTTTTATCATGATTGTACTAATGGATCAGTGGTCGTGTATTTGCAGACTACATGTACGTTATTTATTTGTCATTTTTAATGTATGATGGTAATGTGGCCACCATAGAAATTTAACATCACTGAGGTCAATGCCATGCATGGTCAAAGTTGCAGGATGTTCCAGTGAAATCAATAGTTTATAGTCAATGGAACAGAACAATATGCAATTCTATATTTTCAACTACAGTAAAACCTGTTTTACTGAACACCTAATGGACAACCTTCCTCACCACGTAAGTCAACTGACTGACACATTTTTGTGGCTCTAAAGGTGTTCAATGTACATATTTCACTGTAATTTGAACTGATGTCATTTGATAAACTGACCAAACTGATTAACTTAAAACAATTATCTTGGGTATTGCTCCCCCTTCAGGGAATGAGTGTGTTCACAAACCAACATGCTGCAATGAATTAACTGAAGAAATTATTATACTATTATATTTTTTCTATTTCTATACACATAAACAAACATACATAAATATCAGGTCTTTTACTATCTTGATTCTAGATGCACATTTATACTAATATTGCCTCTAATGTTTCACGATTCAACATACCACCTCATCATATAGACCTTTTGACATTGAAGTCAATGAAGAAATGTTCTCACAGAAAATGTTATCATTTAGAGGTGTACATAAAACATATACATGTACTACGGTATATTTTTTTTTACTTGGATGATGCTGACATTATTATGCTGACATTTACATAACTCTCAGTACTAGAATACAACAAAATTATATTCATAAAGTATTGCAATTTCCCAAAATACACACTTAGGGTGTTAATACAACTGTTGTTTTTGATACAGGTGTACATCATCAAAGTTGGTTTAATAAAAACATCTTACCATTAAATGATTCTCAAAATTAAATCCATTTCTTAGCAGAACTTTTTATACCCTTCCAAAAAATTGGATTTCACTTTAAAATAATTAAATTAGAGACAATCCTTTTACCTAGCCTTACGAAATCAAAATAAGTTGAAGACATTTCTTAAGCCAATCAGGAATGCAGCCAGAGTCTATGCCTTTTTTGCTTCATATTCAAACTTCCAATAATGGCCGTATCAGAGGGAAGGAGTTATTACTGGCCTTTGGGCTACAGAGTATTTTTTTTATATCAGCTATTTATAAATCACAACTAAGTAATGGGCAAACTATTGTGATTTCTTATGATCTCACTCTCATCTGGGTACAACGCATTTTTAACTAAGTGCAAGCTTAAATTCAGTGTCTCGATTCAATAGTGTATCCATTTGCTTTAATGTATATCCAGTATGCTGGGGAAGTTAAGTCACTGGCCAAAATCTGAGAGCACAACTGTCAGGAAAAGTTATAAGTTTCTCTCATTAGGTTCCTTGTACTTCATATCCACATAGTCAAAGACATCTTTCTCTGAGGAGACAGGGAGAGGTTCCCCAGCTACACCTGGAAATATATATTGTAATCATAAATAATCATATCCTTGTTTTCCATTGATATATGGCTTGATTGCATTTTAAGATCTGCTGCATAACATACAGTATTACATAACTAGCATTTGTATGGAAGTCAATGGGAAAGTTAGGGGCTATATCAACCGATATTGCCCGATGACCCCAATATAGCCCTCATATCTCGTTTTGATATTAGATTGCTTTAATAACCATATTTCACGTCATAGTGACATAACCTGAAAGTATAACATGCCTATTAAAATGTAATCATATACAGGAAATAGATAATAGCAACTCCCCATTGATCTTATATGTAAACACCTCTGCAGTTTAAGATTGCCAAAACCATTGATTGAGCAAGAAATAGGTGTATAGCAAGGGTTTAATTAGGGCTCCCCAAAACCACATTTCAGAATGGGCGTGGCACATGGCTTTGTATAAAAAACCTCCTACCCACGTACCCTCGTACCCACGTACGTGGGTCCTCACCCAGTCTTTAAAGAGTTAAATCTTTAACATTTTTAAACATTATTCTATCTCAATGTATGCTTAATTATGGATGAATTTATGTACCCATATGCCTTTATTTCTAGATCGGACATCTGTCTCGTCATAAAATAAAGCCGGCATTGCATAATGTTCATTTGAGCTATTTGAGTGTTGTTTTTGATATATCGAAGCGATTTTTTGTTGATCGGGCAGTCTTACAGTGTACAACCAATCTATTGCTTAGCGCAAATTGGCCACATGGGGCATGTGTTGTAAAGTGCAGTAGTTTTTGACTCCATGAGCAGAATATGGTCAAACTTTCACAACAAAATTCACATTGAATGACCTGAATGATTCTGGATTGACGAAGTTATTCAACTTTTCATCGGTCCTGTTTTTTAACACCCTGTAGTTTCGATTTTTATCACATATACTTTTTATTCTTTCAAACGATATAACAAGTATTCATTGTTTGCACGACAGATTTGAACTATACGTCGTCGCGTGAGAATGGAGAGGTTAAGCTTTGCATATATAATCGAAACTGAACCTGTACGTATCACTCGACCATATACAAATTCATGTAGCCTTCTCATATAAATAGCCGTTCAAATCCAGTGTTTGTTTAGACTACACCATAGCGTGTAATGATTCTATAGTATGTCATTGATGCGGTTTTATAGCTGGTTTTCTAATACACATTTTAAACGAGCTCGTTTCGTAAGATTTTTGGCGCTAAATCATGCATGACATACATCATCGTGTTCAGCAAGAATTCAACTGTGCATCGAAATCAAAATTGACAGCATAGTGTTCAATAGACACGAGTAAAATGGTTCCCGTTGACCCAACGTCAAATTTCAAATCTCCCGTTCTAAACCCGAAACTCTGAAGCTGAAAGAGTATCTGAAGTAGACTAAGCGCGCATAAAACTATGAGCGCTCGATACATTCCTTTGTTAATTTTTGTACTTTGCGTTCACGGTTACGTTGTGAAAAACATCGTTAGCTTAACCTCTCGAGTAACTTTGTACTAACTGCCATTTTCAAAAAAACTGAGATAGACATGGAATTTTACTATTTGAAACACAGGCTTTCATCTCAGATACATGCCCCATCTCAATTCCCTCTCATTAAGCTAAAATTCAGTGTGAAATTGTACCATCTCCAGACAAACAGCTTATTTCTAATTTCAAATTGTCATATCTGATATCAACTGTTTCAACCAATCAACTGTCTAAGAATTGGTCATGTGACTTACAAAACTTGGAGTTATAACAATCTTATATTAAATCGAAGTATGCCAAAATGCATGTTATTGTATCTAGAATGAAATAATGTTTTGTAACACAATACCATGCCAGTTTGCATACCTGGCCTTTCATGTTTTAGTTTTAGAACTATTACAAGTAGATCAAAAAAATAAAATGATACAGTATGTGTAATCCCATGCATATTCAAATTATATGCCCTCAATTACTCTTTGTATTATGGATGCTCATTGGATTATTCATGGCCACATGATATGAAATAGAATTACTAATTTCCTCGAAAACCTAAATCCTCGCTACCAGGGAAGATGAAAAGTACAAATGACCAGTTAATTAGATCATGTGAGCAGTCAAAAGTACCCTTTATCTTCCCTGCTACCAGGTCTTATAGGGGTTTGAATGGCCAAATGCAATAGAAATGCATATACGAAGCTGTCATCATTAAATGTTGAAAATGAAAGACTACTTATTTGTTTCTTCAAATAGAGTACATAATAATAGGTTATATACTAGATATAGTAATCAAAACAAATAGTAACTGTCATATTTTGCACTACATTGCTCAAAGGCAATCACTGTCTGTATACTATTGAAATCTCTTTCAAAATGATGTTTTATAGTTTGTGGAAAAAAAAACATAAATCTATTTAAACTAGCTTTAACTTTTACTGACCATACACTATATCAATAAGGGGTTATCTTTATGTTAGTATAGTCCCTTTAAACACTTATTTTATTTTCTCTTCATCTATGATTTACTTTGCGCTTTTCACTGAACATCTGGGATCTTTTTAGTTATTTTATTACTAGTATGTTTTTCAGATTTGTCCTTTCTTTTGCATTTTTGGGATCATTGTTTTTAGATCATCTACATTTTATTTTGGAAAAGTAACAAATTGGTTCAATTTCTTTACAAAGAGCCACTCTTAGTCTCCACTTCTACAATTGCTTCAATTCCCAATTGTACTCCACAGAGTAGCAAACAACAGAAAATGAATGGATAATGATAGCTGCATCCCAATGAACAAAATGTGATAACTTAAATCGAGGTTTCATCACTTTCATTAATCTAAAATGAATTAGAATTTATTTTTCTATTTTCAAATTTCTTTCATGTGCATGTAATAAAAATTGGTTATGTCTTAGGCCCTAAGGATCTGAAACCTGCTGGTCAAAATGGAATTACGGACCAGTTACAATGTTATTCTCCTATACCCAGTGAAAAAATCAACTGGTCTGTATCAAAAATAACCTGATAATGACCAGCGGACCGGCCCTTAGGGGCTACATTGTAATGTGTTGGGAGGTTTAGGCTACAGGGTTTATACCGAGGGAAATATGTGGGGGACCGTATTGGCATCATTGGTTTCAATGCATTGTACTTCTGCCTTAGTTTCAAAGGCAATAAATTCTTTTTGAAGGGTGTCCTGAGATTCCAAAATTAAGAAATAATTGTACTTATTTGAGAAATTGATTTTAAAGTTTTATAAATTGAATTTTCTTTATTTTATTAAATAATATTCTTTGGTTTTTGAAGATTTTTTTACAAAGCAAAACATTATTTTTCATTCTAGATACAATAACATGCATATTGGCATACTTTGTTTTAATATAAGATTGTTATAACTCCAAGTTTTGCAAGTCACATGACTAATTCTTAGAGAGTTGATTGGTTGAAACAGTTGATATCAGATATGACAATTTGAAATTAGAAATAAGCTGTTATTCCGGTGGGAAATTGTATCAACTCCATTTCCATAGTTTTAAAAAAGGATCTTGTAAATTGTTTCAAGGTATGATATTTCATATAAGATATCTCTAGGGTGAGACCAGGTGACATACAAAAAATCAAGTTTCACATAGCAATACTAAGTAAGATACAGCCCTCTAAACTTTCAAACCTTGATTGCTCAGTTCCGTAAAAATGTGAGATAGTACAAAGTTATTCTCATGTGACGACGTGTAATTTGTCTTATGTCTTTTATTTAATTTAACATCAGAATTGGAGATACAAAGTGATAGAGTGATCAATTCACACGATCTCAAGGAATAATAAAGGCTGCATTTCTGTTTAACCGTGGCGCAATTAAATAACGAAATATTTGAAAAGTAGAAGGATTCGCTATATTCGTTTTTTATCGCTTTTTGGCACAATTTAAGGATAATTGTGCGCACTAGTTCAGTGAATCATTTAGATGGAATTAAAAGTTAGAGTTGCCAAACTTATGCAGGGGAGTGTAAGTTTGGTTTTGTAAACTTCGACATTATTCATGGCCGTTTGATCCATAATTAGGTAATATGAAGAGTAGAGTTTTATTTTGACAATGATTTGATGTAAAACTGGTTTGAATGATAAAAGTTCAGCTTTGTAGTTTCTAGCTTTTTGCGCGTAAAACGTGAATACAATGGACAACAACGACACCAAATCTTTGACTAACATACGTTAATAACGTATAATATTCGTAAGAATGAATTCTAGTAACATTTGAAATAAACATCTAATAAAATGTGGTGAATTTAGTTTAAGAAATATATTTTTAAAAAGATGTCAACTTTTGGACAAGGGTAAACTTCCCGGGTCATTTACAATCTGCATGAGGTAACAGGAGGCACGGATTGCACTGAACGAAGGCTATAGGAGATTGCTAATCAGCACTGATGTGTTAAACAGGTAAGACTGCCCGATCAACAAAAAACATTTCGACATATCAAAAACATAAATCAAATAGCTCAAAAATAATGAACATTTATGCAATTCCGGCTTTATTTTATTTTACTAGAGAGATGTCAGACCTATAAATAAAGGCATATGGATGCATAAATTCATCTATAATTCAGGATAAACTGAGATTGAATAATGTTTTAAACATTTAAAAATTTAACTCTTTAAAGACTGGGTCAGGACCAACGTACGTGGGTACGAGGGTACGTGGGTAGGAGGTTTTTTATACAAAGCCGTGGCACATCAATAAGCCCCAGTCTAAGACACGAGTTATATTTATTCCTACCTGTACTTCCCATAGGTCTGATAGTATACTCATTGATGGTGAAGCCCTGGTCTAAAGCATGAGCTCTCATATTGCGGTTAAATGTATCACTACCAGTGAAATAGAGCAGTGCACAGTAATACTGATCATGGGGTATAAGTCTGGAAATAAGAGCAAACATAATGATGTTTTATGGTGAAATAACTTCAAAAAAATAAATCATTCATACACAATACAAATTTCCTCAATTGAAGTCCATAAAACATTAGGCCTACCTTATAACAAGATTTTATAACTCATATGTTATCAAAAAGTTTTTAACGAAAACCTTCTTGAGCAGAGGTTCAATGTACAGTATACATATATATGTTTGAGCCAAATCTGTCCACCAGTATGAAAATTCAGAGATAATATTTACATGGCAAATGGTGGCCATTTTGAATATTAAGCAGCCATATTGGGAATTTTTCTCTTGAGGAAAAATTATATTTCCATAAGAAGTCTTACAAATCTGGACCAAATCTGAAGAATTGTGGCAATTTTGAATTGAACAGACACTCATTCAATGCTCATAATAGTCTAGAAGTTGAGTGGCTACTCATTTCAAAATTTCTACCGTTTTTCATCCATCTCTTCCTCCATATATCTGCCTTTATAAATTATAAATCAACTCCATCAATTGGTATTTGACTTGTCTTCCAGACAGTTATAAGAACAAAGAGATGGATGGATGAACCTGTAATCTATAGCTTATATTAGTCATTTATACAGGATACTCTGTTATTTATACATTATATAGCTTGTTTACAGGTTATATAGATGATTAAAGAGTATGCTGATTATTTACAGGTGATGTAGGTTATGCATAGGTATTTACAGATTATTATGTGTAACTCACCGGATATCTATTCTTCTATGTAAGTATTCTGTCCCATCTTTCTTCTTGGGTAACTGGCACACACCCTGAAATAAATAAAAACATGATCACATGGTAAATGAAATAGAGACCTGTGTCACACCATAAGTGCCAATGGAACTGTAATATACTATACTGCTTATCATAATTAATGTAGTTGAAAGCCAATGATAGTAGTTAAGGATTTAATCAATTCTAAATAAAAAAAAAATTGATGTAGGTAGCCAATTCATTTATCTATTTGAGTATATGATAAATATTTGTACCTGACAACATGTTCAATATGCATACTTTCACATCAGAATTAAAAACTGCATATGCACACCGGAATTGCCTGACTACGGTAAAGTCAGATACCGTTGTCACAAATGGCGCTTCGACTGTTTGATCACTTGGTCCTCATTTCATGGGATTTTATCGTCGCTAATTATGTGCATGCATTAAGCTCTTATGATAATGTATCATATGAAATCCCATTTTCGATCAAATTGGGTCGTGAATCGCCACAATATAGCGTTTTCGATATCGTCAATGACAACGAATCTGAATTTGAGTAATTTAGAAAGACAACAGCATATGGTAATTACAGTGTCCGTTGTCCTGTATCTCATTTTGATAGGTTAAATTAAAGACTTTATTTCGATGGTAGAACATTATTAATTGTACAATGAGTATAAAGACACTTTGATTGATTGTTGTTCCAAAAGAATTTAGTCTAGGTGCTCTATTAACCATACAGTTCATGAAAATCTAAATGAAGCGACGGTCATGTCCACCATTTGTGACAACGGTATCTGACTTTACCGTTGTCAGGCTATTCCGGGGTGATTTGATCAGGTTGGCCTATGAACAATAGCCGATAGTGTACCTTTTTAGCTACCCTAATTCATGTTTAAATATGCCATCTGTGGCACAATTCCTTGGCCACATTGAACATATGTTAATTGGGGAATCAGTCCAAAGGCGATGACATCCTGTGATGTTGCTCTTCTTGACCAAGACAGAAAATGTGATATATACAACTAAATTAATGAATATTGATGTAGCATTGACTTACCATGAATTTACTATCACCATGTGACAATGTGTCAGTTATAAACCCCCTGCTCTCCATATCTTTGACAACATTTTTCAGTTTCTCTGGCTGAAAAAGAAAAAAATCACTTTCAACAATAGAATTAAGGCAGCTATTTATTAGATAACGTTTATGCAAAAAAGGAAATTAATTTCATATATAAAAATAAAAAAATAAAAAATACTAAATGAACTAGACATTTGTAAATAATCAGGTAAGTAAGCAAGAAAGTAACAAAGCGAGTTACTTAACTACCGATTCAAGGATCAAAGAACCAAGAAAGTAAGTTACTAGATATAGTAATTACGCGATGTCTTTAACAAGCTTATATTAAATAAGAAAATCTGTCAACCGGTATTTGAGTCATTGTCCAGAAAGAGCTATGCAGTGGCGTAGCCAGGATTTGGTGACCGGGGGTTCTATTTTTATGTTATTCACAAATCCCCCCTTCATAAGGGTTTCTCAAATAATGCAATTTGTACAATTACACTCCCTCCAAAAGATTGGCAATCCTAACTACCCCATTGGATTATGTATTAAAGCATCTTTAAGTTTGAATTCTTATTTGCATAATTTGTAAAGAAAAAACTATTTTGGGAGGGGAAATATAATTCATTTCAATACCTTCATTAGGCAGAATCTGATCTATAGGGGTGATAAAATTACAAGCAACATGTATAATTGACCTACCAATCTATTCCTTACAATATCAAATACAATATCTCCCAAAAGATTCACAACATGTTATAAATTGGTGAAGTTATGAATGATTCAAAGTGCAAAAATGAGTGAAAATGTTTAAATTCTCCCAAATAATAAGAATGGTAACCATAATAATACATTTTTGTAAAAGTCTTTAGTTTTCCTGGAATAAAGTTGTGATTTTTAGAAAATAAACATGACAAGGAATGACATGAGAAAAGTCTGGTCGTAAAAATGATTTTCAAAAATGACCCGTTGTAGCTTTGCAACTTTAATGGTCACAAAGTAAAATAAACAGGCAACGTGCAAAAAAGTCATAATTAATTTTCTGCATCAAAATATACTTCGGTGAATCCACCATTATTTCGACTGACTTCTGGAAGACCCTGGAGCATGATTTGTTTCCAAAGAATATCAACTATTTCGCACAATTTATTCTTTAACTTAAGCTACTTCATCTAGGACAAAATAAATCACCTCATGCAATGGCTTGTCATTATTTTTCAGGAAATTTGTTGGAAGCCAGTTCGGATCAAATGCAAGGTTATTGAAATTGACGCAAACACCCTATACTCCGAAAGATCGTTCTTCCATGATAACTTTTCACAACGTTTACACGAAGGCTTTATAAACTATCCGGGATAGTCGTATTACTGATGAAAATATCTATTATTCAAATAAGTGGGTCTCGGTTATGCTTTGTTTTAAAAAGTTAAAAATATTTCTTTGGACGTCATCGGAGCTCAGTGGTAAGTCCCCCGGAGCATGATCAACCGCAATTGATAATAAAAACGTTTTAGTGGATAAAATTATTTATCCCATACTTGGACGTGTTACAGGTTCATAAAGCCGGTTTGTAAAAACTTATATTTTCATCAGCGGGCAGATATAGCTTTATGTTCCGCTCCGAGCGGGCAGATATAGTATATCTGCCCGCTACGTCATAATCGCCGCTCGCATATTTGTTCATAGTTTGTAACGTTCGCGTAATGGCTGTAAACGACAATGGAGAAAACACAGACAATCGGGATCTGTTTGATGGTTTAAAAAAGGGAAGGAGCATCCACTTCATCAATCAAAAATTCGAGAAAATAATTGTGGGAATATTTGAGAGAACAGGAAAATCCGCCCACGGCCAAGAAAACAAAACTGGACATGAATATTCTAAAATATTTCCACGATTGAACAATGTGAACCAGATGACCAAGATTGGTATGGGATAAACATATTATCCTATAGTCGGTTCAGGATATTGGGATTATCCCTTGGCCAATATAATATATTTCCCTTCGGGACCTGCGGCCCTCGGACAAATATATTATATTCGCCTCGGATAATCCCAATATCCTGAACCTCGTATAGGATAATCTCTATATATAAATACAAGCGACTGTTATTTTGTTAAGTTCAGACGGCTTGATAACAAATTAGGCCTTCATCATTTGAAGATTAATACCATATCATTTTTCAATGTTTTTTTTATTATATTATTTATTCGCTAAACATATCATGACATTAACATGAAAATGGAGAGCAAGTAAACTGGAACGATAACAAATTGAATTCTATACAATCTCTTAGATGAGTGGAGTGTATCTGAAAAAACAAAATCATTTTTTGCAATGATTGATTTTTCTATGGAAAGTGATGGGTAAATAAATACTGAACAAATGAAAGAATGAATGAATTTTAACAAATGCTTGTGTTTATTAATGATACACGCTTTTAAATAATTCATTTCACAACGTTTTTAATTATTATTTGGTTTCGGGGACTTGGCAGCCCCAGGGACGCCCCAAGAAATATTTAATTTTAATTGAAATAAAACAAAACAGAGATGTACACATTTGAAAGAACATGTGTTTCATCAATATTACGACTATTCCAGATATTTATTCGCAAATGTTGTAAAAATCATGGGAGTATGGGACGTCTGCATTGTTTTCAATAACTTTCAATAACTTCGTATTTGACCAGAACTGGCTTAAAACAAAATTCCTACAAAGGACTGACTGCCATTGCCCAAGATGGGTTATTTTGTCCGAGATGAAGCATGCCAAACGTTTTGAGGGAAGTGTAACTTCACTATGACATGTTTTTAAGAAAATAATGCTCTCGTGTTCACCATAACAAATATCAATTCATTTACTGCTCATATATGTAGTTTTCAAATAGCACAGTAATTTAATGATTCTGGTTATATGCATTTTTCCGCAAAATGATATTTTGGGAAATCCTGACCGGGGGTTCGTTCGAACCCACCGAACCCCCGCTGGCTACGGCTATGCTATGGATGGGCAGACAGAAGAACAGACAGACAAATGAAAAGACAAATGGATGGATGGATAACATTATCATGACAAAATGTCACCACCTGAAAATGGTCACTTAAATGTAACAATTGTTACCTCAAAAATTTTACTTTTTCAGACCTTAGCAGGCATGTAGGTATTTGGTAATTAAGCTGAATTCCATTTGGATCGAAAAAATGAATTTGAAAAATCAACTTTTTGAGAAGTAATTTTTGACATTGAAATTTTCAAAATCCAATATCTGTGATACTATGAAAATATTTTTATTAAAAATAGGCCTTATATTTCAAAAAAACGTTCCTTTTGAAAAATTAAGACTGCAATATTTGGTCGGATGAATGCTTGGGCTTAAATCGATACCTACCAGGGCCATTATTATAAGTCTAGTCAAGTGTGTTGAACCAGACAACTTGAGAAAGGTGAGGGTTGAGATCACAGCTTGAGATGTTGTCAAAAACATTCCAATATAATTTGTTTAGTCTAATGCCGACATAGTTTTGCTGAACCAGACATCCTTAATTTTTTGGGGTACAATCAATACAGTCAAGGTTGTCGTTTATGTAGTATTTATATCATAAAATCTCTTTCATAAGACCAAAAACTTGAGAGCAAAAGGGGAAATGTCTCATATCTAGTCTAGCCAGGTACTTAGTAGTACATAGTTTATCTGAACTAGACGTTTGTGAAACAATTAGTTTGTTATTTTTCCTTCTAATAATCATAATCAAGGTTGTTTTTAAAATGATACTCATTAGCTACCCCATATGATCTAAAAACTGAGGGTTAGAGACAAGGCAGAATGAGTCTAGTCAAGTACAAATTTATTTACTTTCATTTTACTAGGCCAGATATCTGAAAAACTGGCTTGTTATATCTTCTAGTAATGAAATAAAATCAACATTTCTTTAACATAGTTGTATAAAATAACCATGTCATCAGTTACAGTTACTCAAACTCAAAAAATATCATGACTCCCTTATATTCCAAATTAATTTAGTAAACCAGACAGGTTGATGTCAAATTAGGACATATTACCAAACTATCATCCTTGGAATCAAGTGATTTTGATGAATAAACAAATTGAAAAATACTGTGTGATCCTGTTTAGGCCACCCCTGTTTATGGCCATGGTCTACCAAAGTCAAAACAATTCAGCTAGTTTATCAAATAAGGAGTTGACGGTTGTTTAAGTGTTTATCATAGGCAATATTAATGATACGTATTTGAAGTGGTATTTTAAAAGTCAACAGATTTGAGCATTACATTTTTATATCAACCACCAAATGTCATTCTGTCAAGTTCATACCTTCTTATAACGTACAAACGATATATTTCATGTAGAATATATTTTTACAATATGATGTCAATTAAAGTTGGTCATGGTTGGATTATTTGGGTAAGGTCAAGTTACACATTTTTATCAGAACTTAAATGTTTATTTGTAGAATAATGGTCTTCTAGGGATGAAGGCTCCCTTTCATTATAAATAACCTTGCCGATTAAGAATAAGGGTATGACGAAAAAAAGTTGTAATAGCATGTATAGAACCAATTGAGAGGGAGACAGAAATCCCTGCTGGTCATGGTATATGAAAAATCCATGTAAAAGTTCTCTCAAAAACCTCCATATTGACTAAACTAACAGCATTTTATGTGTCTTCTTGTTATATCTTGAATATTACATTTGCGTCGACTATCTTATGTGAACTTTTTTAGTATAATTTTAGAAAGAGGCACTAGATAAAAGAGGATATCATTAGACAGCTGTTTTGATTAAAGATAATCAAAAATGATGCAATTATAAATTGAGACATATCGGTTAAGATAACCTAATTTACAGACAAAACAGAGATTTGTCAAAGAATGTCCTTTCTATTGACGTATAAACATTTGACTTAATAAAGCAATGGCCTGAACAAATCAGGCCAACTTTGTTTACAATGTTACTTCATGTTTATTTCATGACTTTTCTCTATAGATCAATACAGTTTTCATCTTTTTGTATTTTTACGCCGAATTCATCGTATATATCATGTTATTCCATCCTGGTTGATCCCTTCAACTCTTGTTACTCATTTCCAGACATGTCCACCTGAATTTTTATTCTCAGGTAATATTGATGTTACTGCAGACAGACAGATGAAATTGCAGACGGACATTGTGATGACATCATCATTTGAAATTCTATTTAAACGATGATTTGAGTAACCATTTTAGTTTAGTGACAATTACGCTTTTTAACGCAACACTGATATTCAACTACAGCAACGATGGGTCTAAAAGTGACATATGTTTTATGTTTAACTCTACTCATGTTGGGAATTGCTAAGATCTCACTGGGAAAGCCAATCCAAGAAGACAAGAAAAACACAACTTCTGAACTTGAGCTTAAAGATGAAAAAGTACATGAACTTGAACATCAAATAGAAGAGGAAAAAGTGAAGGATCTGACAGAAAAAATTGAAGAACAAAAAAATAAATTCAAAATAATATCAAAACTGGTTGAGTATGAACATGAGGTTATAAAGTTATTGGAGAAAGATGACATTAAAAAAGATATCAAAACTGATCAAACTATTTTCAAAAATGAAGTTGAAAAAATACCCGTTAAAGAAAAAGCTGCTGAAGCAAATGTGACAGATATTCCTTCCAAAGGTAAGATATTTTGCTGATTTTATTTGTAACTTGGCACTGGTTCTTTCTTTATTGTGAGACCCCAAAATATTAGTTGAATACAAAACTTCAACTAATTTAACAATATCATGAAATAATACACAAATAGGGAAAATCAATGTTAACAAAATGATTATGAAAAGATGCATATCTATTCAAAGCTATAAAAACAGTTTTATTGCAATACTATATTTCATTTAATTTACACTATAATATTTTCAGATAATATTATATCAGATTGTTTGACTTTAATAGAGATTTAAAGTGTTCTGCATCTGTCATAGTGTCAATGTATCAGACTCACGGTGCGGTATCCATAACTGCGTGCATAATATACATACAGTTTGATACACTGACAAACTGAGTGCATATCAACATTGCATCATACAAGTTGGAGCTTGTGTTTTCAAACATCATTTTAAGACATCTGTTCTGCATTGATTTATAGTTGCATACGCCCATTCGGTGGTGATTATATGATTCTAGCATGTGATAGCTAAAACTATGTCCAGATGAAGGTTTTAAAATATAAGCAGATTCATGGAAAAATTCTATAGGTTTTTCGATTACCAACACATAAGTTGATGTCGCACTTTTCACAGAATAGAAAATACTCTGTTTGGTTTGGTTTCATATGTAAATCTCAACCCAGTTCTCACATAAATCAGATGATCATGAGACAAACAGACATTATATGACATAACACTCACAGGCTGGTATCGAAATATTTGTCCGCTGTGACGGAGCATGCTATTTTTCATAAAAACACTAAGAATACTTCACGATTTATTTTTTAACTCATATCTTTCGTTATACCATACAAAATTACTTACTCCATGCAATGGATATATCATGTGCGGGTAACTTTCACTTCTGTTTGAAGTCCAATTACGCTGGGAAGAAAAGCTATTGAAAATGGCGTCGGAGTATCATACTTCAAAATGTACCATTTCTTGTTTAACTTTCTAATGGCACGATATAGTGACACGATAATATTTACACATGGTTTCAGCATAACTATGAAGGTATAAATGAGATGTTGATGTATTTGGTCTTTTTAATTCTTTTATAAAAAATAATGTTTAATTTTTTTGTCCGCTGTGACGGAGCAGTTGCAAATGTGAACTGTGAAAATGCTCCGTCACAGCGGACAAAATATATTAATATTATTTTTTATAAAAAAAATAAAAAGACCCAATGCATTAATATATCATTAATACATTCAGAGTTATGCTGAAAACATATGTTAATATTATCGTGTCACTATATCATGCCATTAAAAAGTTAAAAAAGAAATGGTACATTTTAGAGTTTGATACTCTGGCGCCGTTTTCAATAGATTTTACTCCTAGCGTTATTGGACTTCAAACAGAAGTGAAGGTTACACGCAAATGATATATCCATTGCATGGAGTAAGTAATTATCTTTGATATAACGAAACATATGAGTTAAAAAATGAATCGTGAAGCATTCTTAGTGTTTTTATGAAAAATAGCATGCTCCGTCACAGCGGACAAATCTTTCGATACCAGCCTGTGACACTGTATATTTTGAACACAAAAGCTCCTTAGGAACCATATATTGAGATATAACAAGGTTTAAATCGGGAAAAAAATTGAGCGCTATTTGTTAAGTAAGTTAGTCTCCACATAATGGTACTGTCACATAAACCAAACCAAACTTGCATTTCCAGTACTTTTCATCATTTTGGGAGTCGTGACCTCCCTGTGTGACATTTTTAAATATGCACACAGTTTGTCAGTGTTTCAAACATTGCATTGTATGCACGCAGTCTGGATACCACGCCGTGAAACTAAGAGTATTTTGAGGTCAGAGTATATAGGGTGAGCCAAAAAAAGTAACACAAACAAATCTCAATATCCTAGATGCGAGTAGAAATAATCTTGATTTACGTCATTAAAAATTCAAAATTCAGTCAAATTGATGTCATATTTGGAATCTACATGTAAAATCACATCTAGAAATATGGTTTTGAAAAGAGTTTATCAACTTTGAAAATTTAATTTTTTTTGAAAATGTGACTTCTAGGTCGGGGAGATTCCCCATAGCCCCCATGTTGGAAAATCACAAAAATGGAAATATCTTTTCTTGTGTTGGGCAGATAATATTTTCTTTTACTGGACATATTTTAATATGTATAGCTGTCAGATACATAAGGGTAATATGAAAAGTGAACCACTAAAACTGATAAATATTCAAGTTTAAGGGAATTTTGTAATACCCTGCCATGTTATTTCCCCCGAATCAGCCACCTGGTAGCGAAACTGGTAACTACCTACTCGCATCTGAGTAATTACTCAGTCATCTGGTATGGGTTTTAATTCATATTTTGTACAATTAAACCTTGTTCATTATAAGTTTCTAGTAAGTTTCATTGGTCATTTCCAAATGATTGTATCACCCATATACAAAACATACTCCAAATGCCAAAACTTACCAAAGTCACCCAATATGAACCCCTTGAATTTTATCATTGGGGCTATTTCAAAGATACTGTTTATACTAACAAGAGTTGAAACAAGAAATTAGAAGGAAAATGAGAGCCATTACACAAGGTATCTGTGAGCGTGTAAGTCAGAAAACTCCACCTGATGTGTTCATGTTTGCCTCTAAAAATAAAACTTTGAGCATGTTTTGTAAAATGACTATTTGGAATAGACCAATGAAACTTGGGGGAATGAAAGAACATTGAACAGTGTTCAATCATACCAAATATGACCGTACCGGATACTGAGTTATTAAGATTTGCCTGGGTTGAACTTAGCATTTTTATTACCAAACATTATTTGATTTGATTTCCCATTTATGAGAAATGTTAATTCTAATAGGTTATACATACCCCATGGAATATAAAGAGTAAGATTTGAACATTCAATTGTAGAAGCTAATGAACTCCTTTTTTTGCATTGCAGTTGATGAAAGCCTCAGAGAAGAAGACAACAAAGCTTCAAATGAAGAAATAAATGGGTCTGGAGAGGAGGGAAGTGGAGAAGAGGACAGTGGTGTTGATGGAAGTGGATCAAGTGGCATTGAAACTGAACTTATTGGTGGTGAAATAATCGTAACTTGTTCAAATGAATCGATGACAGCTGACATTGTTAATGACAAAGAAAATCCTGATGTTCAGTCTTCAAATGCTCCTAAGGATGAAGGATTCATGGACTATCAAGAAAAGGGAAAAGTAGATGGACAAACTCAGAAAGATGACAATGAACTGACAAACAGTGAATCAAATGAGCATAAAAATCTGTCTTCTGCAAATGGTAGTGAACATGTTCAAAATGATGTTGAAGTTGTGGTCACAGAAGTCAATAGTGCTACAAATGAAAAGGTGACCATGGTGGATAAAGATTATAGTGAGTCGAACACTGAGAAAAATGAGCCTCAAAGTGACAAGCCCGGAAGTGAGGAGAAGGCCCAAAGTGAGGAGGATCCCCAAAGTGAGGAGCCTCAAAGAGAGAATGAGCCTCAAAGTGAGGAGCTTCAACATGAGGAGGAGCCTCAAAGAGAGAATGAGCCTCAAATTGAGAAGCCTCAAAGTGAAAATGAGCCTAAAAATGAGGAGAAGCCTCAAAGTGAAGAAAAGCCTCAAAGAGAAGAGGAACCTAAAAGTAAGGAACAGCAAACTGAGGCAGAACACAGAAATGATGAGGGACATGTGTTTGTTGTAGCAGTGTCCAATAAAGACAACCAGAAAGGAGGCTGGTTAAATGACTTGCTGAATTACCTATTGCCAGTTTAATTTTAGATTTTATAACTTTCAGTCTATGAAGCACTGGTTGCTTATCTTTCAGTCCACTTTTCGTCTGAATTCTCATTTCTTACATCATTCATTTTTAATGAATACAATATGATTGCTTACTGTTTTAGCAATTCCTTTTAATCACACTTTCTATAAAATAAGTTTTTCTTTGACCTTACTTATATTATGTTCACTTATAGAGATGGCTTTAGTGTTCCTTAACGTCATACATGGTATGATGATTATGCAAATGAAGATATTGTGTACGTTTTAGTTATGTGATATTATTTGAGGCCCACTTTTTGCGTCAACCTATATATGTATCTCATATACACACACTATATTGAATTACTGCTGTATATAATGTATGCTTGTGTTAATTACTTGCTTTATTAAAAAACAAGGGAAAATGAAGAGCAACAATAATCTCAATGTAAAACAATATCTTGATAGCATTGAATTTTTCAAAAACAAAAAAAATATGCTTCTGATGTAAGAGATTTATTAAATAAATGTTAAGGCCAACTTTTTATCTGTTTTTTATGTTAGTGGTACATAAACAGCTATATGGTGTGAATGTAGAGGTATTTATATTTGCAAATGTGAGAGAATGTAACAGAGTGAATCCTTAGAAATTCCTTCTATAGTAAAGATCATATATCCATATGGCATCATTTTTAAAATCTTTTTGAGTTATTGAGAATTATATTTCTCTCGGTAGCCATTTTGAATTCAGTGGCCCTCTTTAAAATTCTTCTATGACAATCCTATGCCCATCATAAATGCAACAGCACACAAAATCTAAGGCAAATCTGACTACTGGTTCTTGAGTTTTGAAAATTATATCTTAATAAAATATATTCAAAAACAGTATCTAAAAACCATATTTCATATACATATGCTTGGGACCAAAATGATATATTTAGAGGTTATGTCACTATGACGTGAAATATGCCTGAGTTCTCCCAATATAGGCCGACCTTGGGAGGCTCTATATTTGGGCAAGAACGAAGGCATATTTCACGTCATAGTGACATAACTGATGTATTACATGCCTTTGTTCCCATGGTTACTTTGTATCAATGACGTGACGTCATGATATTATCATGGTTATTAAAGAAATCTAATATCAAAACGAGGTAAGCGGGCTATATCGGGGTAATCGGGCAATATCGGTGGATATAGCTCGCTAACTTTCCCATTGACTTCCATACAAATGCTTCGCTAGGTATGTAATACATGTATATATTGACTCATCCTTAACAAAGTAAACAATGAGGACCTTTCAAATACATAATTGACTTTTTAAGTACAAACAGACTGTTATTTTAATTCATACATGTTTTCTGTAATATACTTACTGATTTCTTATCAGTTGAGGTGAATGCAGGGTGTGTTAGTAGTATATCTATATCACCACTAGAGGCAGCACCTGTAAAACAAACCAATATGTTGAAAAACAGCTAATATCCAAGTTACATCACTTCTAAGAGTACATGCATGTGTACATTCTGATTAAAAGGATAAATATACTATTAGTGACAGATAGGGGTCACTACCAGAACCTTTCATAAATTTACGATTCCAAAATCAGGAACCATAGATACCATGACGGGAACAATACATATATATATGAGTACAGTGTGGGCCAAAAAAACGCCACTTTTTTATTTTCCAACCTATATACCCCATATTTTGAAGTTATATAGTGCCAGGGGTTCTTATATATATAGAGAGAGAATTCTTAACAATACATAACTTCTGGCAGTGACAATGATAATTTAATGTTCAAGATTAACTGTAAGACCATACCCCTGCGAAAGCTGCCACATATTTTTGCAGTATATTCTTTATCAACCATCTCCACTGCTGTAAGCACATATGCCTGAAAAATATAATAGATCAAATTTCATTCAAATATGACTTGAGAACATTTCTAAATATTTTGAAAATAAAACCACATGCATTTTCAGTTTTGTTTTAAAAATTCAAAACTGTAAATAATCAATTATATAACAATTCATGGCCTTTTTCTACCATGCAAAACTGTAGTCCAAGAAAATGTCTTCTGGACAGTTAATATGATAAGACTATCATAAATTAATCACTTGTTATTTAAAGACAGGTATAACCAGGCAGAAGTATTGGTTCCCTTTTGCAACTTCTACATCCATAACATGACATAACACCATATTAGAAAATAGAAGTACTGTAGATGTCCTTGCTTTGTCAGCACATAAAATTTCAATCAAATCTGGCATTTGACTTATTATAGATGGCTATTTTGAGCAGCACAGCCATTGGAAATTGCTGCGAGGAGAGATAATTTCTAGCTCATTTCTTGAGAGGAAATCTAAATAAAAAAAAACATCAGCAAATGGGCAGCCATTTTTAGATTTCAAGGTTCCTTGATCTGAACTGAAAGGCACAGTCTTACTAAAGTTCAGTCATAAAATGAATATAATATAAGTTGACTTGATAAAATGAACATTTTTAATTTTGGGATATCTCAATTTGGGTGGGATCTTATTGAATTTTCTTGAGTTTCCAATGAATTAAACATTTATGCCTGTATTTAATTCACATAAATAGAACCTTTGTAGGCCCACTGAGCTTTTATTTATATTTGATCAAACCACTGTAAGTCATACCTCTAAATCCAGCATTTCATCTCTAGGAATACGCTTCTCAAAATCATCAAAGTATCTGAAAAATAAAATAAACATAAATTTTAGTTAATGAATTCTTTCAAACCCGAATATTAATACAAAGATATTTTGACAATTACTAAAGTTTATATAAGAAGATTTTAATTGAGTGGCCACATTGAAATTCCTTCTTGAGCAGAGCTCTTCTGTCCATAAGGCACAAGACTATACAATTTGAGCCCAATCCAAAATACAATATTTGAGTTATATTCCAGGCAGACGAACAAATGGATGGACGAATGGACAGACGGATGGGCATCTTTTCTATATCACTCCAGATTTCATTCAGGGGGTTAAATAAGGGGACAATTCAATCATATAATTCTTCATGTAAGGATATGTGCATCAAATAACTTACTTGAGGCCAATTTTCTGATGATGGTTCAACTTGTCTTTGTGTTTTGCCAGATCTGAAAATTGCAAAGAAAACATTCAAAATAAGTACAATGTACTGAGATATGCAGTTGTATCTTTTCTATCTACATATTTATTACTCAAATTGTAACAAGAGATATGAATACTTGATAGTGGCCTTCACACCAGCTGAACATGCATGCACTGAAGAACATTATCCACCAGAAACTTGTAGTGTTCACAAGAATAATATTTTCACAACTGAGAGATTATATTCCAGAGAGGAGTTTATTGGAAATGGTAGAGATGTTCAAGAGAGATCTTTTCACAACAGATCGATGTGTTAAAAGAAGACATAAGTATATATGTAATTTCAACCGATTTGCATGATGTCCATTTATCTAAGTGGAGATCACTTTTGATGGTAATCCATCAAATGATAATTTCACATTGAAACATGTGGACATAAGTGGATTTTGATCAAGTTTCTGGATTTAACATTGACTCCTCATAGTTGAATTATGATATATACCAAAATGAAGTAGGGGATGTATCAGTGCCATTATAAAACCTTTAAGGATCATGTGGCAAAAAAATCTTTGGAATGCTGGTCAATGCCATCAATATTCACTTACCTTCCAGGGATTTAATGCCATCTTGTACAAACTTGGCGGCAGCGGCAGGTCTGGAAATAAAATCGATGAAGATGTGAATTCAATATACAGTCCAAAAAATTTAAGTAAGCTAAGTAATGCATGATGTTAAAAGGTACATGTCATTTTATCACAGTGTTTTAGGTAAACAACACCAGTTTAATATTGAAATATATGAATATATGAAAAATGAATACCTGTATAAGGAAGCTCCTTAAAACACTGTTTTGTTTATGAACAGGGAAATAAAAAGCCATTAAGATATGTAGGTCGTAAGTTAAATAAGTTAAAAAATGTTATCTCTCAGATGGTTTGGATAAAGAGTAGTGTGTATTCAAAACATCCTATATATGTTTTTATCATGGTACAGTCACTCCTTTTAAATGTAATGTGAACACTTTGCGCCCTATTAATTCCCAAGTTGTTAGACCCCTCTCCATGTGACCACCTTTTTGCTTGCCTCGACAGCATTTACTTTCACTATATATTACCAATACTGCTTCTTACCCTATTCCAGTTACTTTAGTAAGCAGGTTAATGGCCTGGGAATTATCATCTGCCCTGATCTGAAACAGAGAGTATCAAATATATATAATAATCAGCAATCCTACTGAACCTACTGTAAATGAAAACATCTAAACCATGGAATATACCAAACTTGTTACGAACTACCCTCAATGACCACAATTTGAAAAATACACCATATAACCCTGATTTAACAATTCATATAATCATGTGTAATACTGAATCAATGCAAACCTTCCACTCCTTCAAGACATTTATCCTCTGCACTTTGTCCATGTATAACAGCCATATCAACATGTGTACATGTACATGATCACCACAAACAATACCAGCTTTATCAGTCTTCAATTAATTTGGAAATTAACCCTTCTATGTACGAAAGACATGATGAACCAGTTTGCCTAGATATTCTTTAAAACTGTTTTTACATTATATAAAATGGAATATGTTGTTCAACTAAAGGTTTGTATAACAAAAAAATGCTTCCATGACTCAAAGAATTTATTAATGGATGTAGGGAGTTTAGGTTTATTCGATATATAATGATGGGTCTTATATCATAAATTTTAATAATAATTTCTTGAATATTTAGACTTGATTAAAAGTGTGAAACACACTGTGAAGGGTTAATTAATTAAAGGGCATATGTTTATTAAGTTTACATATCAATTTAGTATAATAACTTCCACATGTAATTAAGAACACAAGAAAACCTGTTCTAACAGATAATTAAGTATTATTGTATGTACAATATCAATAAGTAATACTTTGTTCAAAGGTTGTTGTTTTTTCATTTCGTAACCTTAAATTTTGGTCGACAAGACACAGATAAAGCTAGGAAGTTATGATAGATTCTTGTGTTTTAAGGAAACATAATGACCCTAATTACACATGTGATATACCCGTGTAATTAGGCCTCTTAAATTTTCTGATGTATTTCTCAGTGAACTCACCTTTTCCAGCTTAGCAAGAGATCCAGTCTGTATGAACTCATCTATCTTTTTGCCAATCTGTTTACCAATACCATCCTGGAAGGAAATTATATAATATATATATCAATTAATACTTCAATCAATTATTTTGTAAACAGGAGTATATTCATCATAATTTATCCTACCAGGTTTTCTTAGCAACTACAGTATAAAGTCTTACCTGAAACTAATAATACGGTATGTGTATGTGACCTTAAAGAGAGAATCAGAGATAGCGAGTAGGCTAAACAAAAAATTGTGAATCTTTTTGGAGATATTGTATTTGATATTGTAAGGAATAGATTGGTAGGTCAATTATGCACATTGCTTGTAATCTTGTCAATCCCTATCCCTAATTAAAATAATGTCATAGAACATATTACAATTGTATCTCATACTGTTTCTTTTTGGGCCATCTTCTTCAGGTATTAATCCACACTCCTCTCTCTTCAAGTATGAGATACACCAGTTATATATGATCGGTTTTGGATATATTTAAGTTGTATTTCTCTGGAAATATCTGCCTCTGCAGTTCACTCGAGTCTCTAGCCAATAACTTAGTGGAGGCCTGAAATATGTATCCTGCAGATATAGACCCGGGAACATGTATAAAAAAATATTGTTTTTGCCAGTATTCTTCATCATAATTTATCCTACCAGGTTTTCTTAGCAACTACAGTATAAAGTCTTACCTGAAACTAATAATACGGTATGTGTATGTGACCTTAAAGAGAGAATCAGAGATAGCGAGTAGGCTAAACAAAAAATTGTGAATCTTTTTGGAGATATTGTATTTGATATTGTAAGGAATAGATTGGTAGGTCAATTATGCACATTGCTTGTAATCTTGTCAATCCCTATAGATCTGATTCTGCCTTTAAGTTGCTTGAAAATAAGGTTTACTTTTCAGCTAGGTCCAATTTCAATTTCTAACTACTGACTATATAGGGTACACAAAGTGCAGCAGTGAACCAACTAAGCCAATCAGATGCATCATGATAGAACCAAAACAGAGAGAAAGGTGGACACTTCAGAGAGGCTCTTCTTGATCTTGCAGGACCAATCAACACTCATGAGGCTAGCCTTACCTTAACCAAACAGGAATATATGTACAAAATATGACAATTGATGGACATGGTCTGTACTATAGTACAGGAAAATTATATTAAAGTAAAAATTAGTTACCAGTTTTTGAGCCTCAGTTCCATTCTTGATCCTGTTAGGGAGTTTGGCTAATGTTCCAGCAGCCTTCCTATATACATTGTATTTGTGCATGTTACGGGACACATTTTTCTCAAAATTCGCCAACTCTGTCAAAAAACATGATAATTAAATAAGGACATCGCTGGACAATATGCTTGTCTCTCAGTTTTTCATTTCTATTCTGATTTTACGCCTCTTCAAAAAGTCATCTCTAAGCTAGGCTCCCATCTCTCTTGCTATAGTAACCTTGCACTTGCATGTTTTTCTAAGATACTATTCAATGATACATTTGAAGCACGTGCAATGGAGAAAAGGAAAGCAATGAAATCAATATGGGCAAATGCTGACAACTCAATGCACCAATTTTCCAACATTTATATACATGTACATGGAGAACACTGCTTCCCTGTACTACCAATTAAAATAATGTCATAGAACATATTACAATTGTATCTCATACTGTTTCTTTTTGGGCCATCTTCTTCAGGTATTAATCCACACTCCTCTCTCTTCAAGTATGAGATACACCAGTTATATATGATCGGTTTTGGATATATTTAAGTTGTATTTCTCTGGAAATATCTGCCTCTGCAGTTCACTCGAGTCTCTAGCCAATAACTTAGTGGAGGCCTGAAATATGTATCCTGCAGATATAGACCCGGGAACATGTATAAAAAAACTGAGTCCCCCAAGAAGCATGTTCATCATGTATAACAAAAATCGAGCCTAAGAAAAACTCTATCACATAAGTGACATACATGTAACTCTTATTCGAACATGACTGTATATTCACGCCTTTTATAAACTGTAAACAAAGTCAACATTTCATCAGGGGTATATTAGCCTTGAAGAAGGCTTTAGCATTTCCAATGAAACAAATATCCAAATTTTAAAAATCAACAAATGTTACTTCCTGCGAAAGCTATTTGGATTTTGATATAATAGCTTTCCCACGGAGCATTTGGACAGCTCAATGATCGTGACCTTTGAAATCGAATTAAGTCGATCCGCGGCTTACTTTCGTTCTCTAACTGTGTCTTACATCAGTATCATCAATCCGTGTAAGTATTGGAGCGCTGGAGTACTTCTTTTTCGATCAAGACTTGTAATTGTTAGTCGAGTGAATCGTTTTACTGCCAAATTCCAATATGGCGGTTTCTGCTCGGACATTTTCGTAAATCTCCGGAGGTTGTCCGAACCTAACTAATTCTCAAAATTCATTTTGTTCGTTGCGTATCTCGCACCTAGCAAACCGCCATATTGGAAATAGGTCTAAAAAACTTTCACTCGATGAACAATTTACAAGTCTTGATCGAAAAAGAAGTACTCCAGCGCTCCAATACTTACACGGATTGATGATACTGATGTAAGACACAGTTAGAGACCAAAAGTAAGCCGCGGATCGACTTAATTCGATTTCAAAGGTCACTATTGATCAGCTGTTCACTTCTCCGTTTGAGAGCCATAAGTTTCAAAATCTAACATGGCTCTCGAAGTGAGTAAAACAAATGCTAAAGCCTTCTTCAAGGCTAGGGGTATATTTGCGAACAATGCCCCTGGTAATATGTGTAATGTGTGACGTCACAATGGCGGACCGTAGTAATGGCGGCCCATAATGAATATTCGAAACATTTCGGTGAGTTTTCATGTTCGAATCGCAATATAGACCTCAGAGCAGGTGAAAAATCATTGAATACACCCCTTAGGGCTAGGCACAAAAGCTTTCTAACCCCTCACTCCCTTCGGTCATTCGGGGTACAGAAAACAGCTGTACCTAGCCATGCGGGTTGTATTCAACAATATTACCCCTGCTCTTTGCTCTATATTTCTCTAATTCTTCAAAGTGCCAAGCCTGAAAAACAAAAGAACTGAAAGTGAAAGTCACTGATCAAAATAAATTGAAATTCTCATTCTGCTATATTTACCGAAAAGAAAGTCACTAAAATCGGCATTAGGGCTGTCAGCTGTTGGGGCCTTCCTTTTACTCATGTTTCTAATCTGCGTTTGCAATGGTTTGGTGAAGGAAGCGTAGTAGATTTTTAACATGTAAGTTCTTGTTTTTCAAATTACCCACAAGTCCCTAGTGTGAAACACATTCCAAATAAACGTTGTTTATTTTCTTCATATTCATTGTTTGTTGAAAATTATACAGGGTAAACAAGCTATTTTCTCAAATATGTAAACCATCTGAGGCCAACAGTATATAAATTTATCAATAAATCAATTAGAATAAATAATTTATAATTAACAGAAAAACACAGCTGTGACCCGGAAGTTGTGTCAAAGTTCAAGAAGTGTACAACCATAAAATCAAACAGTTTTGTACGTGGCACAGATAGCTGAACTTTATTCACGATGTGCGGTAAGTAAACATCTTTTGATTATACATTTCAATCAGAAAATCGTTATACGAATATGTTTAGGATAATATTATGTTAGTTTAGTTGCGTCTCATACTGACCTTTATCATTTAATTTGCATTTGAAAATGTGGGATAATTTCAGATTTCAAATCTCTTTTGACAACACATAGACAATTTGTACAACAACAAATATGAAACTGATGCAATCAAGTTCAAACTAAGATGTCAAATTCATAGTGATGCTTTAAATTATTGTGGGGTCTTTATGAAGCTGAAGATCAATATTTTATACAAAATTCGCTGCCTATTTCCATGACCTACATAGTCGACTACAGTCGAATCACAAGGGAGGCAATGTCGTCCATGAACTAAAGGTAATTGTTGGACAAATAACTACATATTACTTCCTGCGAAAGCTACAGAATGTGTATTTTTATATAATAGCTTTCCCACTGCGCACTGGACAGCTGAATAATAGTGACCTTTAAAACATGAATAAATGTGATCAGCGGCTTACTTAATTTTGGTCTCTAACTGTGTCATTATTATCCATCCGTGCAAGTATCGGAGCGCTGAAGTACTTCTTTTTCGATCAAGACTTGTAAATTGATCATCGAGTGAATGTTTTGTAGACCCAATTTCAATATGGCAGTTTGCTAGGTAGTGAGATTCGCAACGAACGAAATGAATTACATGTATGAAAATGAGATCGGTTCAGACAACGTCCAGAGATTTACGAAAATGTCCGAGCAAAAAATGCCATATTGGAATTGGGCAGAAAAATATTCACTCGACTAACAATTACAAGTCTTGATCGAAAAGGAAGTACTTCAATGCTCCAGTACTTGCAAGGATGGATGATACTGATGACGTAGGGCACAGTTAGAGAACAAAAGTAATCCGCTGATCACATTTATTTGTGTTTTAAACTGGTCACTATTATTCAGCTGTCTATTGCTCCGCGGGAGAGCCATATAGATTTCAAAATCTAACATGGCTCTCGAAGTGAGTAAACTACATACACTGAGTGTCCAACAATTATTATCTGCATGTGTAAGCAATCAAAGCTGGATCACAAATGCAAGATTGTATGGAAAATAGGAACGTGTGTATTTAAAACCAATATAACTTTAATTTTATCTATATAGCTTTAACTTTCTTGGAGCCGTTGGTCACAAGAAATGTCAGATAAGAAATAATGCCCAGAATTCTTGAAATACACATGTACCTGTTCCAAATTTTTGTCTATTATGTTTTTTTTATAAATGAAGGCAGTACTAAAAGGCTACAGGTATATTGCTCCGCCTACACCTGATGCAGAGTGCAGACTGAGCCAATTATCATTTTGAATTTGTGATATTTTTCCAACTTGTGTTGGATCTTCAATTTTATCCAGTACCAAGGCCATGTATATTAATGTAGTTCTGCATGTTCAGAAATACCAATAGATTCCTAATTGGAATCCTGTGTCACAGGTACATGTACATTTTAACTCATTCCAAAGAAGGTCTACATCTTTTGAGAGCTGACGAATATTCTATAAACATAGTAACACAAAAAATGCGACCCACTAATTTTAGAATAAATTTCTCATTAATCAGTGAATTCTTCATGAATTTTTTTGTGTCGATAAAGTGTTCAATGCATAAAATATTGTTGTACTTGTGTAGCATCAACAACTTTGAGATTTAGAGATATCAAGTTTTCCATTCAGATATGTTCTTATTGTGAAATCGTCAAAAATGTTCAATTTTGTTCAAATTTGATGAAATAATTGTTGGGTAATATTAAAATCAGTGATTTGGTATCAAAACATGTCCCCCCAAAAAATGAGATTTCTCTAAATTTCCAAGTTGTTTTTCCTATGTTTCATTCACTGAACACTCTTATTTATATAAAAATCATGAAGATTCCTGATTTACTGAGAAAGTTATCCCAAAATTAGTGGGTTGGCATTTTTTGTGTCACCCTGAATGACAAAGTAGAAAATCCAGTTACTCACATTATTATACTTTTAAAGAGTAGGTCACTGAATTGTCTTAACTTTCATAGATTACAGTAAACTATTTACCCTCAACTAATAACATATAAAGGTATATTTGTATATTCTCTTTGTGCAAATTGAAAAATGTAGCACCATGCATGAAATGAGTGATGTGTTCCTGAAAATAACAAGGGGCTTCAATTAAAACTCCTGAACATATGAAAGTATTACCTTAATAGAAATTATGGAAGTGAATTTGATTCTATTGTGATGCAGATACAGTTTTTGGTATGATTTGGTGAACCTTTGACTTGGTTTAAATCCATACTTTTACAATATCTTATGATTGTATCAAGTTCCCTGTTAAACTTCCCCATTGTATGAAATCATAGCGAAGCAATATATCTTTCAACATGCAAAAATAGCATCTATCAATTATGAATAGGGTATCTTGATTACTTCAGACTGAAATATTTGAAATAATCGGTAATCATTTATAATTTTGTTCTGTGCCTGCCATAGTATCTCTCTATTATTCTCCTGTAGGTGAGATGTCACATATTATTATGGGCTAACTGTTACATGTGTATGATATGCATTAGCAGCATATTTTTGTTATTTTTGATTTTGTAAATCAATTCAATTTCTTGAACTGCTAGATGGCTCACTGGCTGGCTAGATGTTTAATTATAAGACTACAAGATCGATAAAATATTATGTCTATAAGTAGATATTTCAATTTAAATTAATAGGTTTCCCATTATATGCATCTCATTTACAAAGTCCATATGCAGCCTTGCCTTGTCTGTGTAAAGTTAATCATGGTTATTGTATAGGTATTACTATTTGTTTTCGTTAACAGCTGCTTCGCAATTAAAGAATAACATCAGATGTGTTTTTATGATTCATTTTAAGATGAAAGTACAAGAAATTCTATAACTTTTGAGTAAAATTTGATTTGTCTTGTTGGGATTTGTATTGTCACAAAGTGATTTAGAGTGGTGACATATTAGTTAATGAAAACACAGAATTAAATCCTGTGCTAGTTATAGTCTCCAACTTCTTGTGTTCGGAGGTTGTTGTTCAGTAGTTTTTCAGGCAATTGTAACAAATGGCATGTGGTAACATTTTCCATGTTAATGTCTTAAAATTTTACTAATGTTATTATAATTCATTAAAAGGTATTTATTTGAGGAGGAAGAGTTTGCGATAATAGCAGAAATGTTACAACTGTTTGAAAATGGTTCATACATACAGTTCATGGTTCATACATAACAGTACATGTACATTACATTGGAATTTCTTCGATTCAAGTTATACATTACATACACTAGCTTTCTCGGCTTAAATTGTAAGTAAATTCTGCCATTGAAGAAGTGAGAATGACCTTAAATCTATTCTAATTTACCAATATTACTCAATATTTTCTCTAGTGTCAATATATAAAATTTATCTTGAAGTTTAATGTCTTTTTGATAGACAGTTAATAGTTTACATATATATGTCATATGATAAAAGAGGAATTAAAGCAAAAGTTGTATATTGAAATTATTGAAAATACAGAGGCAGATCTGAAAACTATCAAGGGGGGGCCCATATCAAGTCTGAAAAAATGTTTTTGCACATTAGAACCAAAAATTGGGCCAAAATTTAGAAAACTTAAGGCCTCTTTTCTTGATAGTTTGGCCTAATATTAAAAATGAGACCCAGAAAGACTTAATAATTGGGGCCCATCCACCAGTGGTGACTTATTGCTTGGCGGTTGGTGTTTTGCATCTGTAACAAATGACAGATAATCTCTATGTATTTCAGATCTTCCCCATGACAACACATAATCATTCTGTCAGATATTCAGAATAACATACTGACTTATCCTCACTGAGTAATACAGTGGTCACATATGCTATGAACATATTGTATTTCATTAATAATATTTCAAATTCTTCTCACACCTGTTAATTATGAAATCAATCATATTAACATTTGTCTAAAGGAATGGTGCAGTTATTATTTTGAAAATAATAGTTTCACTTTGTTAATAGTTTTTCTACAAGACCTGATTATTAAGTCTCAGTCACATTTGCTCTATGGCAGTTGTACAGCGGCAAAAGTTTCACAAAATTTATATAGCAAATATACATGTTCTGCTTATCCCTTTATTTAATGCTGTATTTTTCTCTCCATTTTAGCAAGCTACTGCCGCTGTATGGTTGCCGGAGATCACACGTGACTGAGGCATTAGTCTCATTTAAATCTATTGTTCCTCACACAATCTATAATATTATAATCAATTGGAAGGGAGGTCGGAGGGGGTGCAACATGTCCAAAGGGGCTTGATGCAGGACTATATTTCAAGTGATGTGCACGCTTTAGCTTTCTTTCAAGCATGCTTATACTTATGTCATTAATTCTTAAATGTTTGCATTTCTTTAAGCTTCTGATTGAATCTATTTATCTTCGGACATAATGCATATTGCTAATCTTTGTTGTACATAGAATGTCATAACTCAGTCCTTGTAAAAGCCAGGAAAATCATTAGGTTTTGTCAATCTTGTAACTTAGCTACCTTATACACATACAGATCTATATGAACAGTCGGCTTAGACAGAAGACTAAATTAAAAGATCTGTGCTAAGTAGTTAATAGTACTTGTACTGTACCCCATTAACCTTAAAGATGTTTAAGTTATAAAACCAAACAAAAATAGTAAAACATCGACTTGTACCCATAATTGTAAAGTCTTATTATAGTATAAAAGATATAAAAAATATTTGCGTAAGGATACCAAGAGCTCAAGTGGTTGAAATATGTTAAAGAAATATTAGATAATCCTGGAATGTTAAAATTCTTCAGTTCCATTTGTCAAGCACACAAGCATAGATGACATGATTATATGAATAAAAGTCGGGAAATTTTAAAAATATAATCTTTAATACAGACCTTTGTATTGTGTTTTATTGCGATTTTTCATACCTATGCATTAAAGTCAAATCATGCCTTCTAATTTCGTTGTTCCATAAGAGAAAGTACTTATTGAGAGCCAGAGTACAACAACACTGAAATTAACAAGATTGACTTGAGATTTTGTATTAACATTTGTTTAAGGAATATAGATTGTAGAACAGTGGGGTATTTGGTTATCCCAAATGACCATGTCATGAAGGCTACTGCACCAAGATTGCCTGAAGGTCAATGAGGGTGGAGCAGTCATAGAATGCAGTCATAAGTCTGAAAACTAGATATATTATGTGATAACAAATGAATTGATAATAGAAATAAGAAAAACAAAAAATATAAAATAAAATAGAGAACAGAATTTTCATGATTATACTAGGAAATCAAGTGATACCAAAAAAAGCTTAAATACTTTTTTACAAGTAGCAGTTTGTTCTCAATTTCACTGTGTGATGAATGGTTATGCATTCCAATGGGAGGTTTGTACATTTTTTTTACAATATACGTCTATTAATTTGAAATTAAATTTTTGGAAAAAAACTTTTTAAGAGTGCAAGGAAAGTGCCAAAATACCTTAACCTACATATCCTTCTAAGGTTAAGAGAAATTATATAACAGGGGTTTCACTAGAATTTCTCACAACAGGCTAAATAAATGAAAACAATAAGCAATATTAATGGAAATCATAAAAACACATGGAAAAGTTGAAAAGTCCCTAAAAACAACAGCCGATTTTGTGAAAACAACCGATGAAAATCGCCTATTGCCTGCTGCTAATGAAACCCTTGTATAAACACTTTCACTTTCTGCTAATAAGCTTTTTGTATTTGAATCAATATTTTTATTGGAAACAAGTTGAGTGATGATTTTGACATTGTTACCCCCTCTACCCCCTACACAGTTTCTTAAAATAAAAAATCCTCCATCCCCCATCAAATTACATGTACGGATTGTACGCCCTTCACTTTGACATACCTAATATTTTCAATTTAAAATATACAAATGTCATTCATGTACATTATGAATATACTTTTCCATATATTATTGCACAATGGTCTCCCAATTTCTTATTTTTGCCGTTCTACTGACGAACTGAAGCAGTGAAATGGACTTTAGGCCTAGAGTCATAGCCCAGGCATAGGCCCGTAAAAATGTAAAGAAATAAAGCTTACAGCATGTTCTATTTAAGTGAATTTGACTCGTTATACATGTTCCGGGCCTATGCCTAGTATAGTCCCGCAGGACGAAGAAGATAGAATGTAAAAATCAAATTGAAAATCAAAATAATCGAACGAAAAAAAATTGAAAAAGTTGAAAATTCGATTTCGATTCAATTTGATTTTCTGCCATTATAAATGAAATACTGTACTTACCAACATGTTTCTCGGATATATATGTTGTTCTTACTTTATCTTCGCCGAAGATCGATGTTTATTTATATATAACAATCGAATAATCGACATAATTCAAACTCATCACTACGACACAAAAATATATCACTTTCGAAACCATGTAAACTGCTAAGATGACGTCATTTATATCCGGGATTGCTTTGCAAACTCCACACAACAGACTGTCCCAGCTTTTCTCCTGCTTTCTCCCGATGCAATTCATACATTGCTCGGAGATTACTGTCAAACGTTCCAAGTTTTACAATTTTAGCATGTTTATTACGATCTAATTCCTGCCAGTATCAATGAATAAATCTATTGACCAACAGATTGGAAAAATGTATTCCAGCGATACCCTCATTTTGACGAAAGAATGGTACAAATATGTCCACTATTTATCGAGATATCGTGTAGAAAAATTGAAGAAAGACATCGCTTAAGAAATTTCTATTTCTAGACTGAACTGTTCACGCTCGCAAGTGGCATCTCCATCTCCATATATGGGCAAAAAGGTGGAGTTAACAATAAGCAATGCGGGGATTGACACGATTGACACGAAGAAGTCTCGATGAATCTCGCTTAAACTCCGCCCCTTCTTCGTGAAAAATCACGTGAATTCCGGCTTTTGCTGGGACATATCCGGGCATCTCGGCTTCGAACCCAATCAGAAGTTTCAATTTTGACTGGCGCCGCATACATTATCTCAAGTCTCACCCAATATTTTTATGTATACGTTAAATAGTTTTATGCCAAAAAAATTCATGGCCAACCCAAGGCATAATTTTAACAGTTTAAAAATCACTCATTGGTGTAACTACTGGGATGTGACCATGATCTCTAAGATTTGTGTTTTTTACATTGTTTGCAACTAAGTATGTATTTTTGGATATCACCATGCATTCCCAATTGCAAAATATATTTGAGTCTGAGTGCATTGTAGCATTTGGTGACCCCTATACTTACATTTAATACAATCAGTGTTTTTGGCCAACTTCCAAATCAAGGTATTTCAGAGGAAATCACGGTTATATTGAATTAAGATCTTTTCAAAGTACATTGTCTTTTAATTGTCAAAATCAAATCTTTTTGATTTTTGATTTTGAAAATCCAAAATAGCCTCTCAAATGTTTGAACTGTTGAGAATGCTTTCAGATTCATCCACTTAGATTCAGAATTATTTTGTTTGCTTGTTGGGATGTGCTACTATCTCGATTTGCCACTTTCTAATTTCAAAATGAGTTTCAAATACATTTAGGAGAATGACAATCATATTTAATCATTATGAATATTGACTTAATATTTATAAATTGATTGATGAAAACTGAAGAGTATTTGAACCCACTGGAAATGTATTTATTTATTATTGTATTTGGATTACAGAATCTCATTAGTCTGCAGATAAACAAATATATTAACAAAGGGGAAGTGTTCCTTTAGATGTAGAGTTTAACTGTAGTTACCAAGGCTCGTAGCCAGGATTTGCCAAGGGCGGTTCACTTTTTAAAAAATTCCAGGGGGGTTCACTCTTGACAATTTTGGTCCAAATTGGCCAAAATCACTTAAAAGTTGCTCAGAATGTTGAAAAACTGCATGATTTTGAAAGAATGTTTGGCCAGATAGGGGGGGGGGGGTTCGCTCGAACCCATCGAACCCCCCCCCCTCCCCCTTGGCTATGGGCCTGTTACCAATGATATGGTGAGCATAAGTATATAGGACTTGAAAGATGGGGGCCATAAACCCTAACCTTTAATTTAACTGCAAGAAATCCATCCACTTTAATTTTACAAATGAATGTCATAATAGGATAAAAAACCAATAGAATTTGGGTGTTTTTATTTTACATTAAGGATTATGGATGAATCTAAAAAACAGTATTTATTAAGGGTTGTTCACCCTCCTCATTCATGATTGCAGTTTGTACTTTGTACGCCCCTAAGTCATTATGTTATTATGTTATAATAGGTCAAACAAAGAAATGTGTACCTTGTGATATACTATAGTGACGGAATCTTGATTTACAACCATAAAAGTCTACACCTTTAATGACCTTATATGATTGACATTCGTTGTTTATTATGGTTTACACGTCAATTGACGATCTTCGTGACATCATTTTAAGTAAGGTCGAGATAAGACTTATAACAGCACTTTAAATGTAAAATTGTATAATTAAAAGGAATTTACTTGTGAATATGATATGCAATTCAAATTCCAAGAACCTTACAACTAGGATGTCTATTGAGTCATGAGGGTGTGGCAGTTGAAAACCAAATAGACATTTAAAATTTAAAAGAATGTTTACTACTAGGTTAATGAAAATATCATATTGTCAATATTTACACTTTGTATATCGTCATGGTTGTAAACCATGTAGCTATGACGATGTGAAAACTGAAAACTTCATAGACAAATAAAAAAAATTAGATTATAACTAAGTTGATAAAAATGTCATAGTTTCAATATTTACACTTTAGTATAAGTCACACATTTGTTCAGACCCTCAAAATTCTAGTGCCAATAAGATTTTACAGTGAACTTCTAGTGTCTGAAAAAGATTTTGACAGTGGTCTCAATTTAATTCTGGGATATCATTTTTTAAAGTGGTCTTATTTGGCAGTGTTGGTATAGAATTTTGACAATGAACTTCTGGAGAGGTTAAACTGTCTATACTCTGTAACAATACAACTCTTAAACCCATCCTTAAAACAGAAATATTGTTGAACTTTGACTTTTGTTCTGTTGGATGGTCCAAAAGTCAACAGTTGTACTTTATGTATTTGTATTTTTAGCTGAATTTTATGCAACATTATACGCAGAAGATAAATAATTTGTCTTTTCTATTTCCTCTATGCAAGGAGATAATCAGAAAACATATTACTGCATACTGTAAATGAGTTAATTGATTAGTTAATTACTCCAAAGGAACTATAATTTGAAAGTAACTATGTTGAGAGAAGGCAAAAAAGTTTTAGTGCGACTTGTCCAATTGCTCATAAGTGTTGTTTTGATACATTAAGTATTTCAATTCAATGTCATTGCTATCCTAACTTAAATATTATTTTTAACTTATCAGAGAGGTTATCTCAAGAAACGAGTCCAAAGACCAGATTGGACATTTATGCACTAAAATGATAAAAACAAAGTGAACCTGTTTCAAGATGTGTTTTGAGATCTAGTATAGCCTTAACTTGTCAACAGAAACAAAAGCTTAGTAATTAATAACAAATAATTTAATTTGAATATATATGTATTCTGTTCGACAATTTCATTTTGCTCAGTAATGCATTGAAATAAGTGCCTTAGACGTGTATTGTGGTAAAATTGAATCAAAACCCAGTTTCAATGTTCTTGATATTGATATAACATGGTTGTCAAGATTTACTTTGAGCAAATCACCAAACAGGAACAGTAGCTAAATGCTGCACCTTCTCTTTATATCCCAGAAAGGCCGAAGGGTACATGCATTCATACTCTGTATTCATCTGATCTTAAGGTGGGCCTAGTTCGATAGAATTTGAGTCTCATGATTGGACTTCCAAAACATGCAAGCTGTATAATGGTCTAGCTAGAAGTATTAAATATCATACTAAGGGCACAACGGTTTCATATTTACCCAAATAAATAGTTATATAATTCTGTTGGTGAAAATGTTGGTTTTCAACTGAAATATTCTTAAATAGGGCGAGGGTGATGGAATAATGAAAAATTAACTTTATTTTTAGAGATCTCTCATTTGGATGTACCATCCCAAAACTTTCTAATGAATCCCATTATTTTTTTCCAAACTATGAACAGTAAAAACCTCTCTAATTCAAACAACGTGTTCAGAATAGATGTTTACATTTTAAGGTTTTTGAACATGGAAGTCAATGGCAGATGGAATTGAAAAAGTGTTCACATTGAGAGGTGTTCAGATTGAATAGGTGTTCCGATATACAGGCTGTACTTTACATGTATTGTTATTGTTTCAGGAATCTTTGCTTACTTGAACTTCTTGGTGGAGAGTGACCGAGAGAAGATCATTAAGATCCTTATAGATGGCTTGAAGAGACTGGAATACAGGGGATATGACTCTGCAGGTATGTTACAGAATATGGAAAATATCCACTGGTTAATATCAGGAAAAGATAATGATTGTTACTTTCTCCTGGCACTGACCAGATATACATATAAGTGTCAACTAAAGGTTGGTACCACAAATCAGTATCAAATATTTTACGAATAATTAGCAGCTATTATCACATTATGATGTCATACATAGTTCAAAATATTTCAATTGAATGAAATTGAAATTTCATTTCCCCAGATTTTTTCAATTTTTGTGAAAGTGAACTACTACCTTTAAGCTAAATGATATATAGAAAACACACTTCTGAGTTTGCTGAAGAACATGTTTACTTGCAGAACATTGACACCAAAAGTTGACGTCATTCTTTTAATGTATAATTATGGGCAGTTCACAATTAAACATTGCAGGAAGCATTTTTACAACTATAATTAAGGAAATAGTTTTTGCGTGTCATACTTTGACCTTCAATGTCAGTTTTAATACTGTATTTCTACTTAATTTGATGCTACTTATTTTGGTGGATTTGCTGTTTTGAACATTTATCGGCTACTTGATTTGGTTCAGACTTGCAATATTACAATGTACTAATGGTACTTTATTACATGGTACTAAGATTACTGGGGAATTTGGTGGATCCGCAAAATTAAAATGGCTGCGAAATGAAGTAGAAGTACAGTAGATATAAAAACATTAAAGACTTGATAGACTTGCAACTACCCTTCACAGCAGTATCTTTTCATTTTCATGTGCTAGTTGAATGATTGTATTAAAAGTAGTACTACATCATTTGTAGCTTTAAAGGCCCTGTGTAAAGTTTGAAAATATAGTCCGATCATTCAAATATTACTTTTCATGACTTGAAAAACTAAGAAAATATGACTTGAAATTATGACTTTTGAAATGAACGTTTTTCATGTTGTAATTTTTAAATATTTGGAACTCCCTCCATTTTAGAAACAAAAGTTTAGATTTTCAGATCATAAATTTCTTAGCGTAGAGTTAATTTCTTGCTTATTTTTAAATTAGGATTATGTGAGGTAGTGTGTTAGCATTGCTGTTAATAATTGCTTAAACAAAGTACGTAACTTGACAACTAAACACAATTTTTTAAACAAAGTATCTTCAAAGTCAACTTTTTGAAATTCAATTGAAAGTTTCACGTAGCACATTTCAATAACATTTGGTAATAAAAGCCAAAGTGGTTTTAACTTTATATGGGGCCTTTAAGGTTACTTACCTTTCTTTGTATACTTTGACGCCATCAGATTTGAAACCTCACAGAGCATAATCAAAGCCCATGATTAAACAGTAACCTTATCAACTTAGCCTGACTATTTGAATTCCTTTTTTATTTTTATTTTGATGTTTTTCATATAGTATTCAAGTTCAATTAAATAGGATCTTACAATCAAGTCAAAGAAATTGGCAAGCAAGGCTTTGCTTCAACTCAAAGAATAACATACCTTACAGAGCAAGGATTTAATTCAATTCAAACAATAAAATATTTTACAGAGAAAGGCTTAGATTCAACTCAAACAATAAAATATCTTACAGAGCAAGGCTTGATTCAACTCAAATCCTAAAATCTTAAAAACACGTCAAAAGTCTTGATTCAAAATGTCTGACTGCATAAACATTCTGATGGCAGGTATCGCAATTGATGGAGGGAATGAGCAGGTTCGAAACAAACCTATCCGACTCATCAAAAAGAAAGGCAAAGTGGCCAATCTGGAGGAAGAAATCAAAAGTAAGTTTTTAAACATATTAGTGATATATTCAACAGATTTATTTACTTCAAATGTTTTCTGCCAGTACTAGGCTAGAATATTTAGGGTCACACTTTTGTATTTTGATATATTTTGAGGACATCCAATCATTAGATTTTAATATTAAAGTAATTGAAATCTTTTTTTCACATGTATTTACATGTATACTGTTAAGGTGAATTGGCAAGGTTACTTCAAGGTTAAACCTTACTATGTCATTCAGCATTTCACTTCAATAGAACTATTGATATTGATGATTTGAATAAATCTGTATAATGGTACTATGAAATTATGTGTAAGAACATAGAGTATAATGTAAGCAAATGGATTATCCTATGCGAGGTTCAAAATATCAGTATTATTCCAATGCTAATAAATGTAAATTATGTACAGGATGTCATGAAGATCTAGATGTAATGTAAACTTCAGAATATCCCCAAATTATCCTTAACACCCTATTACATCACCTATATGTAATGAGGTTAAAAAAATACAAATGTTTACAAAACTGCTAAATATGCACCACTTACATGTCACATTATGGGATAAATAGCAAATTGCAGCAGCTTTTGAAGACAATGTTTGACTCTATATGTTTATTCATTTCCAGTTGCAGAAGATTTAAACATGGATCTTACCTTTGAGACACATATTGGTGTAGCCCATACCCGCTGGGCAACCCATGGGGAACCTAATGCTGTAAATTGTCATCCACAGAGATCAGAGGAAGATAATGGTAAGCTTTAAGAAATTATTTTCATTATTAATAATTTTTTATTTACTAAGGCTCATTGTGTACAGAAATAGAATATTTGTTATATTGTGGTTAGGAGTGGGCAGACAGCCCATATTTTATTGAATTTTATGAAATTAGAAATTCCAAAGTTGGTAGATATTACTGATCATTGTCATTGTAATTTATCCAGTTTGCTTCTTGTTATGATTGTAGAATTCATCGTAGTGCACAATGGTATCATCACAAACTATAAAGATGTCAAACAATTCCTGGTGAGTGCTTAGATTAGAAAGAAGAGCAGATCACCTCTGCTTTAAATACACTGAATTTTTATTGATCATACTTTTTTCTCGTTTTCACTATAATTATTAATTATGCACCTATACATATATTACGGATAATCATAAAGTCTAATTAACATTATAAAAATCAGTTACTTATTCAAATATTCAAAAATAAACAAAAACATTTTTTCATTTTTACAGCAAAAAAATGTGTTCAAGTTAACACTCAATATTCCATTTTAAAACCCAGACCCTTGAAAGAATTACCAAATTGACAAATATTTTCATTTTTGCAGCAAAATAAAGGATATGTATTTGAGTCTGAAACAGATACTGAAGTTATCCCTAAATTGTGCCATCACATATTCAAGTCCCACGAAGGCAGCCCTATTACATTCCGTGAGGTAGTTGAGACCTGTATACAACAGCTGGTGAGTAAAATAAGATTCCAAGCACTCAACAGACCTTTCCTTATGCATATTGTAGTAACATGTTATATACAGTATTAGGTTCTCTTAATATGCAAATTGAATGTCTTAGTTGAGTTTAAAATCATTCATCAAATTGAGTTTAATATTCATTATGATCACTTTATCACAAACATGTATATTTCTTCACTGTTTTACAGTGATATTAAAATTAAAATACAGATCAGTGATCTCCCCATGTCACTTTTACCGGGGGCTCCCCCTACTTGAAACCAAAGGCCCCCCAGTTGGCACCCAGTTGGAATCTCCACTTCAACTTCTGATTTGAAAAATGAGTGAAGTAAGCACCTACACTGAGATATTGTGAGCGTAGCGAGTGCTGATTTTTCAGACTTGAAATCTTGCACCCAGTTAAAAAATTTTTTTGGGGAGAACACTGCAGATTGTATTATTGGAGGTGTATCATTTGGCATAAATATGTGCTCCATGTGTCAGTAGGCACATTTATGGTACTGTGATTTGATTTATGCTAGGTCAGTCATACTGAAATTTGTCAAATTGAATAGACACCAATATTCCAAAAATGACCAAAAACCAAATTGAATTACATTACATGAATTACAGTATGTAAATTGTGATAATTTAATCTGTTACAGGAAGGTGCATTTGCTCTTGTGTTCAAGAGTGTACATTTTCCCGGACAGTGTGTAGCTGCAAGGTAAGATGACCTTTAAAGTCCCCATGTAAAGTTTGAAAATATGTTTTTATCATTCATTTACTATTTCTAAAAAACTAATTCTCATCTTAAATAACCTAAAGTATATTCAATAACCCTACAGTACATGTATATACTGTACTCATAAAAGCAATTTTTGTCTGTATTTCAATATTACATGAATCCACAAAGAAATCACTTTAGCTATAGGTAATCGCATGTATCAGTAGGCTCAAGAGTCGTTGGCATTCATGAGTAGGCGTTTGAGAATGAACATATTATTTGAGTGTAAAACGGGATAATGTCAAGCATTTTCTTGAACATCTCTAAATGACTAGTAAACAGTATTGCTACATACCTTATCTATCTAAGTGTCCAGTACGTGTCTGCTAGACATATATCTTTTTTGACTTTAAGAAAATGTCATGATGTGATATCTGTATATCTATTTAACTACATTACACTACAACATTTATTTCACAGATGAACGTGTGATTTGTAAAAAAAAGTATGATGCATTATAAGAAGGTTACACTTCTTAGAGTCAGGTTGCTGAAAGTTTTGAAAGCTTTCCAACCTTTATTTGGATATATATATCTTTTTAGTAGTTTTTGAGCTTTGAGACCGAAGTCAGCTATAATATGCACTTTTAATTGGAGAGATAGATACATGTATTTGTCATTTTGGAAAATCTGTTTGTAGTCAAGTGTAAAAGTGTATGTCATCAAACATATAATAAATCATCCCTAAATTGATTGGAGTTTAATTAAGGAAGTCAACATTGAGAAACAAGATTTCTTTGTATGCATGTCTATCTTCATTGAAAATGTTTTTGAAAATATTTACAATACCTGCCTGTATCTTACGTAGGTTCACTTATAGCCAATACCAAGGCTTGTTATCTTTTCTGCAAACACCGACTTCCTCATATATCATAAGTAGAAGCATATCAATGTCTTACGATTTTTTTATCAACTCACATTTGATATATGACAAGTATTTTGTTTGTGTAGTGCTTGAGTTGTGACATTGTACAATTATCTTGAAGAGACATTGTAATGAAATGATATTTGTCTTTAAGTGCATGGATCTAGACAGGGGTGTTAATCTTGTTATGTAGGCGTATATAAAATATACATTTATCAAAAACCATGCCTCTTAAAATGTATACATTGTGTCCCATCTTTAATTGCCTACAGTGTACATGTATAAGGCATTTCAATTACTTTCAAGATAAAAATGGTTTGTGTAGAATGAGTCTTGTACTTTGTTTGAATGATCAAAGGCAAACATGAATCGTTATATTTTGTAGCAAACTATATCTAGACCTGTCCAATGGTTTTAAGTCTATCCATTTATTATAATATTACTCAAAAATATATTCAATGAGGAATTGGATTTAACACAGGGTCGCTCAAACGATGTAATTCAAAATAACTTTTTTCTTGTGTATTTTGAAATAGTCGTTCAAAACTCTCCATCATTTAGAGTCATTCCAAAATTAGGTTGTTGCAATATTTTGGGTCACCCTTTATCCAAAGTAACATCATTATAATAGAAATAATCAATCAAATAAGATTCTGTATAGTACCGATCACGTCATTGTGACATCAACTTGCAGAATTTTTTTTTTAAGTCATCAATTGCAAAATATTATATTGAAGATGTCTCGATTTAGATATTTATATTTGACCTGTTAATAAGATGATTATATGGATTGATGCTGCATTTAATGTTGTTTGTCTGTCAACAGCCTCAAGGGGCTAAGTCATAGTAGCGTTGTGTAGAAACCTGACATTTATTACCACCCACAGGGATATCTAACTCAGTTCAATTCAGGTATCTTCTGATTGATTGGAAACTTGACCGATCAGCATCCATTTCGTATTTTAGTAGCTATGACTCATTCATTAGCAAATTCGTCCATAGGTCAAATTTGCACATCATTTTATGAAAATGATATTTGATTTTTGCATTGTATCATACTCATAGCTTCGACTGTTGCATCCCTACTTTTATTTTGGCCTGTTCACTCTAATATTGTTACATTTCTGAACCTCAGCACTGCTCTTAGTCACCTGCATCTTCAATCTGTTACTCAATTGAGTACAGTAAACATGTAGTATGATTCGGAACTATTTTTACATCTATCCATGTTGTAAAGTACAGTACACTGTATTTCTCTATTGCCAGTCTACTGTTGCCATGGGACTATTTTCTCACTCACGATTCCTACTATATCTTTGGGGACTATATTCTGGACTATATTCTGATGCTTTTTTCATTCCGTTTCAGACGTGGTAGCCCCTTGTTGATAGGTGTGAAGAGTCAGTCCAAACTCTCGACTGACCATTTCCCCATTCTCTACAGTAAAGGTATGTCAATACAGTAAAATATAGAAAATGTTTATCAGTTAATACAATAGGACAAGATGTACACATGAAGGATATTTCTTCATTTTGAGTAATATTGTTTAAATGTTAATGTTGTCATCAAATTCTTGTTGTTACTCAAATTACTAATATACTACAGTAATTGTTTCTGGCAAATCACACTAAGTAAACATTGCCAGTACAAAGTTAACAAAGTTCTACTATTGCATGTTAAATGATTATGTCTTTTATCATAAATATTAATATGTGTGATTAAAACAAAGTTTTGCATCGAGTCTGACTTTTTCTCCCAAAAAAATGTAATGGTTGTAGGGAAGATATTCAGTTTGAACCATAAAGTCTATAAGTCAAACTTGAATCATGTTATTGTCCTTTACAGGGTGACATTATTATTCTTCAGTAAAATTCAATCGACCAATATAAATATAGTGTTTATTGTTATGTCCTGCCCCTAATGGAAGAGTCAGGGGGCAATAGACTTGATGCAAAATTAAAACATTGAAACCTTTTCCACCTACCACTGGTTGAGGGTGCTGATGAAATGAAAAAATAACACCAAAAATATCTTTACCCTTCTTTAACATGGACTTTCTTTGAAACCCCATGACTGTTATAGTGTAATAAGCTTGTACTCAATGAATAGGAAAACATATTTTCAATATGCACCTCAGTTGTGTGTTTGTGTCACTTGTATCAACACAATGTGACCATTCTGTTTCACTTCAATTTTATTATTCAGTAGTTTGTAAGTCACCATAGCTTATATAGAATATAGATATGCAAACTATTCAGAGCTTTTGGTTAATCAGAATATTGTGTTTTAAGTTTTCATAACTAAGTCCAAAATAAATGACCATAAAGTAAACTATCAGAGGTTAAAATTTTTCTTGGACCAAAAGAAATCAAAAATTGTTTCTGTAAAAGAATCAAGAAATCAGGATAATTTTTTCTTTAGTAATTATTTCTGCATGATCATACCTACCCATGTCTATACTAACCCATCCCATGTAATGCAAGCATACAATAAAAAAGGAAATAGAAGCCCAGTGATGGGTCCAAGGCATAAGATTGGTAAATCAGGATCTGGAAATGGGAAAATGGGACAAAATCATTTGGCAAATGGGACAGAATCTTTTCTTTGGTATACTAGGGTTGTCTTGAAAGCTTTATGGGTCTGTATAAACTACCTTGAGACAACCTTTTGATTGTAATTTGCTATGGGGAAAAATGAAATGATCTATATCAATGATTAACTCTTCACACAAAATGCTTTGGTTCTTGGCATTCAGAATGTTTAAAATGGGCAACATTTGAATGGACAAAAACACTGGTGCTTTAAGGCTTTGGATTTGGAACAGACTATTTTGAATATGTATATGATTGATGTGATTTGTACCAAAAATTGATAGATGGTTATTCATTGGTTGTATAAAAGAGATATAACTTAAAACAATTAAAACATGTTGATATTATTGCATGGAGTTGGACAGTATGGTTGTTGAATCGGATATGTTCTAAATCTTATCTCTTTTGCATTATAGATCATAAAGGTCAGTTATAATATTGGGTATATGAACTGTGTGCATTGGAGCATGGCCTTTTTTATGTCACCACCACAAGTGTTGACATAATCTTAAAGTCTCCAACCTTATTGTGGACATTGTTTAGCATTCGGCTTTCAGAATCTAGCATTTGGTGTCTGTAACAAATGGCAGGTGGTGACATTTTGCATGCCTTGTTTGATGCTTTTTAACAACTGCTTTTTACTAACAAAATGCATGACCTGTATGTGTAGTAATTTTAGGTGTCTTCTACTGTATATTTGTGTCTAAATAATTTGCATGTTCTCACTTAAAATCCTATAAAAGCTTGAAATATAAGTAGACTTATGTTATAAGGATGTGCTTTCATATTATCTTGTATGATATTCTAATCAATAATCCAGACTTTCAACAGTTTATTTTACATTTTTTCTGTTACAATCTTCACTTTAGAATGTCATTTTAATGTCATCTTTGAAACAATGACATATTCAAAAAGAACAGTAAAATATTCTGTTGAAAAGCCATGCATTGTTAAAATGATAAAGAATGACGATATTGATTATTAATATATTTATGTTGTGTTTTCTATTTTTTCTACTTGGATGTTGTGTCTATCTGTAGATGTTAACGCTGAAGGTACTAATATTTCCTATTTCCTCATTACTTATATACTCACTTTAAGGCCATTACAAATAAATATTTGAATATTTTGGCGTGCTTCGTTGTTCGATGGTTTAACAGAAACTATTTTTTATTCACAGTTTATCATCAGTGGTTGGGGGTTGCTTTGCAAATATTATATTTGAATATTTTGGCGTGCTTTGTTGTTCGATGGTTTAACAGAAACTATTTTTTATTCACAGTTTATCATCAGTGGTTGGGGGGTTGCTTTGCAAATATTATATTTGAATATTTTGGCGTGCTTCGTTGTTCGATGGTTTCACAGAAACTATTTTTTATTCACAGTTTATCATCAGTGGTTGGGGGTTGCTTTGCAAATATTATATTTGAATATTTTGGCATGCTTCATTGTTCGGTGGTTTAACGGAAATTGTTTTTTATTTACAGTTTATCATGAGTGGTTGGGGGTTGCTTGACAAATATCATATTTGTAGTGGCCTAAAAATTGTAAAATTAATGATAGATAAAAGCAGATTTGATAATTTCATAAAGTTTTCAATTTGAATATGCTGCATATAATGCATAATGAAATAATGCATGTTGTTTAGTGTAATGTTAATGAATTTATAATTTTTTAATTTTATATGTTTGCTTGCCACAAATGTGGCTGAGTTGCATCCATCTGTTCATTAAATAGTAATTAATTAATATCTTGTCATTAATTAGTATTAATGACAAACATATTAATGTGTTACAACTTCATAATAATGTTATTTGACATGACGTTGTATTGCATATCAAATAAAAAGGATAGGTTTCATATTCATCTAATTACTGATTATGCAATATCAAAATAAAATACCATAAGGTACATATAACAGAATCTGTAATTATGAATATGAAATTTAGTTTTCTGTACTAAATAATAAAAAGACTAACAAGATTGAAATGCATGTGTAAAACTATAGCCTGATTGTTTAAAAAAGATTATTATTTATTTGTGATATTTAGCGATGGGTATCGAAGTGGGTAAGGATAATTTTAATGAGTGGGATTAACCATATAAGGTGCTGCTAAATGATAATGAGCTCTGGAGGATTATTTGGTTTCTGGACCCCTTGTAGTTGTAGATTTTTGTCAGGGCTGTCAACCCTAAAAGTTCACAAGGGCTACTTTGTGCGAGTTATGAACAAGTTTGGGGATGGTTATGGTATCTAATTGTTGACAGTTATGAAAGAACAAATCAGTGAAAAATGGTGATTTGCTGGTGAAATTCATGTGAAAGGCAAATGAGCATTTCTGTTGGGTTAGAGGAAGGGTTAACCGTAATGTGATTAACTGGTGTTTTTCCATAACTGTCAACATCAAGACACTGCTCTCTTAGTCTCCCTAGGTTTTTACCAGGCTTTAACATGGTATATCAATAATCTGCTCAGCATTGAATTAAATCGGTGTTGAAACAACTTGGGATTCAAAAAGTAGGTTTGCTCTCACTTGAAATTCGGTTTGCACTCAACTGAAATATCCTCAAAATGCCATATTCTCACAAAATGTCAAAACTGTGAATCCTGCACTCACTTGAGAAAATTCTCGTGAGAATACTTCATTGATAAATCTGGGACATCAAATGAACACGAAAGTGTGCATATGTCTTTGCATGGTGGCATTAGATACTTGGAATTCTTGATCACATGTACTTCGATTCTTGGAAGATGACAGCACTGGGACCCAAATCCTACTCGTAATAACAAACAAGGAGGTGAAAGATGGTTGAAGATTGCAAAAATTTTGTAGTTTGTAAATAAGGGTATCAGATATGTTTTGTCGGTATGACGTCTGAGTTAATGACATCTGAATTAATGCATTTCATGGTGGTTCGTGCTGGTAACTTACACCATTGGTTCTGGCTACTACTTTTTCCTTGTTTTTAAGTGGTTGTTGTACACAATGTAGCAATGTTAAAAAAAAAAATCCAGGCCACACCTCATACAATGCACAATCTTATGGCTGAGGTTATATACACGTGCATGAATTTGTATTGAACAAGGGAAAAGAGTCAAAAGTATACTTAAACAATTTTTTGTATATCACAATTTATCCATTAATTATTCATGTAAGTATTGTACATGTACATCTATATGTATTGATATTTCATTTTCAGATTACTGTTATAATACTTCAACAAGCATGTTTCAAGTCTTCTAATATTATTATTGATGTATTGTTTTAGTAAAAGAACGCAAGACCAGTCTGGGTATGGATTTGCTTTATAGAGCTTAATAAAACAAAACATCTGCCATTTTGAAATTTCATGTAATCCTTCGTAGTCAAATGTCAGAAAAAATAGAACTAGCCTGTACCTGTTATTGGCAGACATGTTTCAACTATTTCCCTTTATGCCATTAACAGATACAATGGTTACATTTGATCTACATTTGCAAAGGATCATTTGAATTTTAAAGTTGGTGGGATCGCTTAATTTTTCTGCCTAATATTCCTATATAGACCTTATGTGACAATGAATTGCTTCTACCTTTCCTAAAGCTGTGCTGAGAGGCAGTTCTACAGCTGAGATACAGCTGTAGAAAAGAATGTGATATTTATCTACTAAATTCTATCGATGGGTGGTTTTAAACATCATCTTGCAGTCTAGTAAGACTGTATATAGATGTGATGTTAATATAGAAAATCTCTGAGTGGTTTATTCATGTAACATTTCGAACTATCATCTTACAGTCTAGTAAGACTGTATATAGATGAGATGTTAATGTAGAAAATCTCTGAGTGGTTTATTCGTTTAACATTTCAAACTAGCATCTTACAGTCTAGTAAGACTGTATATAGATGAGATGTTAATGTAGAAAATCTCTGAGTGGTTTATTCGTTTAACATTTCAAACTAGCATCTTACAGTCTAGTAAGACTGTATATAGATGTGATGTTAATGTAGAAAATCTCTGAGTTGTTTATTCGTTTAACATTTCAAACTAGCATCTTACAGTCTAGTAAGACTGTATATAGATGAGATGTTAATGTAGAAAATCTCTGAGTGGTTTATTCGTTTAACATTTCAAACTAGCATCTTACAGTCTAGTAAGACTGTATATAGATGAGATGTTAATGTAGAAAATCTCTGAGTTGTTTATTCGTTTAACATTTCAAACTAGCATCTTACAGTCTAGTAAGACTGTATATAGATGTGGTGTTAATGTAGAAAATCTCTGAGTGGTTTATTTTATGTAATATTTTTAACTTTCATGGAAGAAATAAAATTGAGTGATGCCTAATTCTCAACTTTCATTAAAAATATTAAACATTTGAAAATTAAATCTAATGCTAATTATTTAAGGTGGGACATACGTCCTTTGAATATTTAGTATTTGACTTGCCTATCTACTTCACCCTCTATTTCTTGGTTCAAGGATGGATTGTGGTTTGTTCAGTTCGTCCTCATCAGGAAAAATTTATTAATGAATGACCTGGATTTGACCTCTGACATCATGAATAGTCATGTGACCTTCAGGGATTGATCATTCTGACCAGCTTTGTTCCTATACATGTCTTAATGTATCAATTCCCTAATTCCCATGAAAAACTGTTACATTTTCATGACATAGGACCTTTAATGATTTGGTCACTAAATTTCTCTATTATTACGTTGCCTTTCTTATGTTACTGCTTTCAGAATGAATTCATGTAATGAATATAAAATTAGGACAATCTGCTAATATATGCTTATTTGTATTTGCTTTTCACAGCAAGCAGCATATAATATAGTAAAGGAGCTATAAACCCTTCTGATATTCCAAATTTTTTCATTGCATTTGACTGGGTTTGTTTTGCTTCGATTAATCATGGCACATACTGACAAAGCAAATGCTTGGTGATTGGGTAATGATCATATCCATTGTGCAGAATCATCCCATTTTGCTGATAAGAACTAAAAAATGTTAATAACATTCAAAGATATTCATCAGTATCTAATTAATGCTGTGTTTGCATAATTGCATATCTCACATGCATGTTTTCAATTTCATGTTTGATTTTTTGTTAAATAAACTCTAATGTACACAAGAGCAAGGGGATTGAATATGATAGAATCTATTATAATGTAATGTATTGTTTTGTGTCATTTAGATCACAGAGGTTCAGGAGGTATCAACCCCCCATCTATTCAACGTGATGAAACCACGGAGTTCCATCCAACAGGACCACAGAAGGTGGTTGAATACTTCTTTGCATCAGACGCAAGGTAACAATAACTTAAAACCCTATAATTTTATGAAAAAAAAATTACAAGCCATCATTTGATATACAATACATTTCCTAGAAATATGATGATTCGCATTATTCAATGTATAAAAAATTTAGAAGTTGTTTTTTACAGATGAGATATATTGGAAATATACTTCCTTTGAATAAATACATGACCTTCATTGTAGTCATCATCATTGTTCATGTACAATCAATTCAATCTGTTCTAAGAACATATGTCACACTTAACGACATATGTCCATGTCAGCCTAACTTTTAGATAATTTACTTACACTTCAAAGATCATGTACATGTAAATGATAACCAGTTTTATTAAGATTGTGAGCTAAGATATATTGTATGCACTCTTAGGAATGTGCCACTGATTAAAATGTTATTTGTACAATTGTGATTATAAAAAAACTAATATCTACTTGTTTAGAAATTAAAGAAACAATATTTAAAGTTAAACATCTATATAGCATAGCACAGGAATGATCTCAATTGAATTTAAAAAAACTATGATATTTTCAATACTATATTTTTGAGCACTTTGACATTTCACATTTATATATTTTTAGATCATTTTAAAGTACATGAATTGTTTGTATCCGGTGTCAATAAAGATGATTTAAAACTACCTTTTTGCACTGAATTGAAATATGAACTAGGCTATTAAATAATTTATTTTTAAAACATAACATATTAAGGGCTAATTTTAAAGGTCAGAAACTAATTTGAGTTATCAATGAAATGTCAGATTAAAATCTAAAGTGCAATAAGGGTATATAAACAGTAAGTCATATTTTATTTTTAATGCCACTATAAAGTTTGAAAATTGTTCTTTGCCACATAATTAGAATTACACAAGATTTATAACATTGGTAACTTCATTTTTAATGCGTAAATGGGCACATTTCCATGTTTCAATTGGGCTTTCAAAAAATCTGCCCATTATTGCATTCAGGGCATATATGGTAATAACTACCAACCTGAATTTTCACGATATTGTCCAGGTGGGCCCTGTCTGTGATGTACATCAAAAGGCTGATACACAGTCCAATTCATCAAAGCTGGGCAGCCTGTCTAGATAGTGCATGCCCTGGCCAAAACTGGTCATTTAAGTGTCCATCTTGTTGACCATCCTTTGAATTCCAGTGCCATCATAGAACACACTAACCAAGTGATCTACCTTGAGGATGATGATGTGGCTGCAGTTACCGATGGCAACCTCTCAATCCATCGTGTCAAGCGCTCTCTTGATGATACAGGTCTCAGAGAAGTTATCACACTTAAGATGGAAATACAACAAATTATGAAAGGTTAGATTGAAATTTATCCCATATCCTCCCCCACTTTAAATAATAAAAATGAAGAGTACAATGTCATCTAAAAGTTTGGTTACAGCTGGAAGCAGTAAGTAAAAATATCACTTTCTTGGATCATATCTCATAAACTGTTATGCCTTAAGAGAGCATAATGAGCATTGCACATCACATTTTTCATACAGGATCAAAATCTTAGACCTGGCTATACTGATGACCAAATACATGTATATTCGATATTCATATATTAAATTAATGTTATGAACCAAATAACTACATATGGTTTACAATGAATGATTAAAACATTAAATGGCCCATTTCCTGCACTTGCTGAAAAAATATTGAATCTATCTTGATCTGGCCCTCCTAGCTCATAATCATCAATCATATGTACACATGTAATATGTCAAAATGAGATTGTTAACATTGGATCAAAAATACCGCAACAATACAGTACCCAGGGGTGTCTGATTTGTCATTGTCAAGGTGACATAGTTATCAGTTTTTAAGACAATGAACTTTGAGTCTTGTTCTCTCCTAAATCAAAGAACCGGCTGTCATTACCTTGGCATATTACGTGAGAATTGACACCAGTTAATGGCTCATGTCCTGAAAGCAATATAGAAGCCCAGTTGTAGGTGGTTCAGATATGTTCGAGATGTCATGAAAAAAAATGCATTATACGAGGGTTGATCCAAAAGTTCTGAACCGTTTGCTCTAAAAATCTTAATACTTTATGAATACTGTTCATATTTAGCATTTCATAACACGCTAAACTATATTGAATTACCACATATTTTAAGGCAGGAAATTGATTGATATTTTAGATTCAAGCTTGTCTGTCCTTTTGATCTGCCCTAAATCTTTGTCTCTCATACTACTTATAATTGCGTTAAAGGTCATCTTACACTCAACATGTAAGCACCTGCTTAATGGAAATATTTTTAAATCAAGATTTATATATTTTTCAAGTAGGTTGCAAGATCTCAGGATATATATAAATAGATATAAATAAACACTTGGGAGCATATCATATGCGAAGGTTATCACAAAGATATCATTTTGAAGAAAATAATTAGAAGGAAGTGCAGTTATAGATTTAAATCTTGAGCTGAACTCAAAACAGAATGGTTTTGATTACTATGCGATATCATTGAAAACATTATTGATGTGAATGGTAGATTGCAAATTATAATTACAAAATATACAGGAAAGTGACACTTGTTAAAAGTTCAAATATTTAATTGAAACTGCGTAAATGTTCAAAGATTGAGAATGCCAGGAAGGACCAGAGTACCTAGTGAATTTATAATTCCAAGCTGTAAGGTAAAAGACGTCTATGAGGGTAAAAGGCGCAAAAGTGCAACTGCTCTGAGTGGAGAGGAAGTATGGAGAGGTTTGTGTCACTTCTTCATAAAGTTTGATGGTAGACTTTTGCTGAATTAAATCCTTCCATTTTAAGTGGTTTTGCAAATCTAGAGTGAATATATGAAAATAAAGAAATGTGTTTTTTTTGCCTGGATTTTACTGTGGTTTAGTGTAACTTATTATTATCAATATTTTTTATTTTTTAAAAAACAAGAGATGCAGACATAAATAAAAGCTACCATTCTTAATATGGCATTGCAGCTACCTTTAGTTAAATATAACATTTGTTGTCAGGTAGGGCACCAAGGAAGTTAAAATCATGAAAAACAAACAAATTCATAAACAAACAAAGTGAAATGACATGTATGTATTCATGTAAAATAGAACCTGGGGGTTGTTTACCTATGAAACTTGTTTTGTTTTCAGTTGTGTTTTTCTCTGAACTATTTGTTTAGCTGTTGGGTGTTTCATCTGTTTGGCACTCTTTTCCATCTTAAAACTAGATCACCATGTACATGAACATTGATTCATTTGATGATGTAATATGTTCAAAAAGGATATAAATTTACATGTACAGGGTGGGCAAAAACATCCATATTTTTCTCAATTCACCTGAATATCACTAACGGTTCATTGGCTTATGTACTAAATGTCATAAGTGATTAAAATAATATCTCACAAGAAAATATTCCAATTTGAATATTTTCCAGGAAACTTCAGCTCATTCATGCAGAAAGAAATCTTTGAACAGCCAGAATCTGTGGTGAACACAATGAGAGGTCGTCTTAACTTTGAGACTAATTCAGTGATCCTTGGAGGCCTCAAGGAACACATGAGTGAGATTAGACGTTGCAGGAGGATCATCTTTATAGCTTGTGGTACCAGTTTCCACAGTGCAGTAGCTGTGAGTGTTATCTCTTTAGATTTATCTTACATACAGTAGGTCCAAATTACTTATGGGACTTATCATTAAGAGTTTGCAAAGTTTTAAATACACTGTATATTGTTCTTTTATTATTATATTATGTCATGGCATTGTGACAATAATTAATTTAGAAATATCCATACCCCTAAATGTACCCTAGATATACATGTGGAATTCAACCTAGTCTACTCTTCATGACTTCATTGTTTGTAAAACCCATGTTCCCAAGAGTTCCCCATTTCGTTTGTTGTAATTCCCTATATATACAACATTTATTTACAGACTCGGCAGTTGTTAGAAGAGCTGACAGAACTACCAGTCATGGTAGAGTTGGCCAGTGATTTCCTTGATAGAAGTACTCCTGTATTCAGAGATGATGTCTGCTTCTTCATCAGTCAATCAGGTAAAAACATTATTACAGCATTACCATATCATTTTTTTCATTTTTCTGGTCTATTAATTTATTTCCATAGATTATATAAGTTTTGATCTGCTTGACTTGTTCATGGTTGGCAGTTTCTTACCCTATCAAGGAAATTACTTGAACACAAGGGACATGGTTGATTTACGAGATTAAAGTTTGTTTTCTTTTTGTGATTTTAAAAATCCATGTTTAAAAAACTCTCTTATTAGGCAAAATTATGTCCCATAAATTCCCCCTGAACACATGCTTTAACTCTGATTCTGACTAGATTTACATGTACTAGACCATTTTTTAAAATGAAAACTAGATCTCAGCATGGATGTGAATACATTGAATAATTAGATACTGTAATTTATATTCCTACTTCTTGATAACAAGTGTGAGACTAGACTGATATACTATGTTTACATCCTCTCATTATCTTAAACACAAAAAGTTGCCACACATCATTTTCATAATATTATGATAACTTAGATAGTGTTCGAACTGTTCAAGGTCTAAATTTCAAGATCAGTTTAACACTTATGAGGTTAATAATAGGATGAGTTTTGGACTTGTGTGTGTCAATGGTGTCAGTCTACAAACTTTTTTATGGTCCAATTATCTATGTGAAAATTGCTAGTTACAAGTTTCTCCACCAGGTGGCTCAAATGGGTTAGATAACATGCCAAACGGTAAACATACAGATTACTACTACTATTGTTGTTTATTACTATGATATGTCACATACTGAATACGTAAAGCTATGGTCCGTTTCAGGAGAGACAGCTGATACTCTTATGGCTTTACGATATTGCAAACAGAGAGGAGCATTAATTGTTGGAATTACCAATACCGTGGGGAGCAGTATTTGCAGAGAATCCCACTGTGGGGTGCACATAAACGCTGGCCCAGAGATTGGAGTAGCCAGTACCAAAGTAAGTGTGATGGTCCCTTAAATTTGATATTTTACTGAATTTAATGTACAAGTTTATGTGACGCACTATAAGTACATACATATACAGTAAAACCTGTGTACTGTGTACACTTATGGAACTAAAAATTGTGTTCATTAAGTAGGTGTTCACTACAGAGAGGGGGTTCTATAACAGAAGTCCGTGGAGTATGGGCTGAGAATGGGTTGTCACTAGACACAGGGGTTCTTTAGAGAGGGGCTCACTTAAACAGGTTTCACTGTACTTCTAAAACTCAGGCCTCACAGTTATGTGTTTAATGTTTTAGGCTTACACTAGTCAGTTCATTGCTCTGGTCATGTTTGGTCTGATGATGTGCGAGGACAGAATCTCCATGCAGGACCGAAGGCAGAAAATCATACAAGGACTCAAAGATCTTCCAGGTAATCAACTGTTCTCCCCAATTGTACACATAGAAAGGATCTTCCATTTAATCACTACCACCCTTCCAAAATAATTTATATTTTCTGGAAAGAAAATGAAAGAGAATGTAGTGCATTTATATTATTGAGTAATAAAAGAAAAAACATTCAATAAATGGTTTCACTTCTTCCAAATATCCATGGACATAAAACAAAGTACTTCAATAACAAATAAACCTAACCCACTCTATACAGCTATCAAAGGATATATTGAATTGTTCAGTGATCAATTTTTGATTAATTTGAGGTTAAAACAAAGAATTATGTTTTTAAAAGCATGAGACCATTGAATTTTTTCATGTTCATTATATATTTCAGAACAAATCAAAGAAGTATTAAAGCTTGATGATCAAATCAACAGCCTGGCACAGGAGCTCTACCAACAGAAGAGTTTACTTGTCATGGGGCGTGGATATAACTATGCCACTTGTCTAGAGGGTGCACTGGTACGTTCAAAGTTTGTTTTTTGTTTTTTATTTCATTCAATTGTGTCTGTCAATCATGACCCTATAAATCATTGAAAAACTAGATTGTTTGCCTGATAATTGTATTTTATTTACTTTTTTATTAATCCTCAACTTTGATTCATTAGTTGAGGATAGTTTATGTATCAAAGGCTTGTGTTCGAATTAAAGCTGTTTTTTTAAATTAAATTAAACTATTGATATTTTATTCAAGTTTTGAATTCTTGAGAATGAAAATAAGGAGATCTTCTTTACAATGTACGCATGACCAAATTTCTTCTTCCAGAAAATTAAAGAGTTGACTTACATGCATTCCGAGGGTATTTTGGCAGGAGAGTTGAAGCATGGACCTCTTGCGCTTGTAGATAAAGCCATGCCAGTCATGATGGTAGTGACGAGAGATGGAGTTTATGCAGTAAGTATAACAACTAACTCTGAACTCTGTAAATTAAGAGTCTGGGTAAAATATTAATTGAATGTATTCAGGCTATTTGTTATTAAATGTTGGCATCTGCTAGCTATAATACGTGTAAGTAAATGTTCACTTTATGTTTGCAGAAATGTATGAATGCCCTTCAGCAAGTGAAAGCCAGACATGTAAGTCGATTTAATACAAAATATTCTGAAATAACAGCTCAATTATAATGTATTCTGATAAAAATTATAAGTTATTAACTTATTCTTTAATGATGATCTTAATCCTTATCATAAAATTGAAAACAAACAATAAACTTGATTCTCATGTTTAAAGTTTAAAATTCAAAATAGTGAAAAAATGTTTGTAAATGAGTCTACACCTGTTCACTCTGAAGAGTCAATTTATCAGCTAATTAATGTACAATATATAAATGTTTATAAACCTAGATATTTATAAATGCAGTTCCAGCGCCTACACATGTCTTCACTTAGTTAATTATATACTGCCCTTAGGGAATTTATCTTATTTTCCTGAAAGAGTAACCCCACATACCACCTGATTGAGGAATGATTTTTATTCTGTGACAATTATGAAATTTTAATGTTGAAGCAACATTTACATGATTTACAGTACAATCGACTTCTGAAATACTGTATTAAAAATAGTTTTATTTGCCTTATCATTACTTTATCACAGGATAAGCCTTGTTTCACTTCTTCCTTATATTCATACTTTTCACACATCCAAGGATCTAGCCAAAATCCAAAATTAGATAAGGCTTTATAAAGGCAAGGCAAAACTAAAGCCAGAGATGTCATACTTAGTACTATACTTACATGGTATAAGTTTTTGTGAGAAGTATGAAATAGGTTAGAAACTTACATTACATAGCAATCACTGGCTCCTGCAGCCTTTAATAATTTTCAAGTTGATTAGTGTTAATCCAGGCCATTCAGTATATGGCTATGTGCTGAATTTTTCAACACGCAACAATTAATTGTTAGATATTAAGTTGTACAGGGTGTCTACAAAGTCTCTTTACAATTACAATACACAGCCTGGGTAAAGTGTAGAGACTTTATGGACACTTTGTATCACCATGCCTTATTAGGATGCCAGTGATTGTTTTGTAGTGCATATGTTGGCACTTTAGAAATATTATTAGTTAAATGGTTATGGTATATTTTGTTTTGCAGCTGCCTGCTCCTGGTGTAGTTCATTAACCAATAGCAATGTAACTACATATTGAATCAACCAATCAATGTGTTGTTATAATGAACCAATCACATTGCAACTACACATTGTATGAACCAATCACTGTGTCACTGTAATGAACCAATCACTACAATTCTACAATGAACCAATCACAATGCAATCTCACATTGTATCCTCCAATCATTGATTACGAACTCCTTGCAACCAATCATAATGCTGCTTTACACCAACTAATCATTTTGAAGCTTCTTGTTTCAGCCAATAATCATGCAGCTTCAGAGGGTACCCACCAATCACATTAAAGCTTCATATTATTTCAGCAATCATCTTGCAGCTTTGCAACATGAGCAGCACATATTGTGCTATTATACTGCACTGTATGAACCAATATATATGATATCATGATTATGCGTATTTTGCAATGCTTCAAACATTTTGCTTGTATTGTTTAAGCTTTGCTTTGCAATCTTGTTTCTTATTGTTGAAGTCAATGATCTCTAAAAACTTGAATGACACTCATTTGCTGCTAACTCACTCTTATCTTTGTCATGAAAGTTAAATATTTACAGCATGGGGCTTGCCTTATGGTCTAAATTTTAAAGCATGCGAGTTTGAAATTTAGTTGATATTCACATCAGCATGTTCACAAGAAATCGACCTCTGCTTGCTTGAATAACACAGTATATTTGGCTCACACTCGCAGGCTGGTTGCTAAAATTTTCAATATAATTAATGGCAATTGGCAAAATGCTTATATGAGTAACAAAAGGTACTTGGTTCATTGTATTAACTCAAGGGGAAAGGCTAAACATAGTAACACAATGGAAATATCTTGCTTGCTTTGATGCTTCATGGTTACAAGAAAAAAGAGGGATATTATGGTGATCGAATAAATACAACTCATGTATTCTAGGGCCAGCCTATTGTGGTTGTTAACACTGGGGATGAAGAAACCAAAAAACAATGCTATAAAGCTATAGAGGTTCCTCACACAACTGACTGTCTGCAAGGTCTCCTTACCGTCATTCCAATGCAACTGTTGTCATTTCATATAGCAAGCATGAAGATGCTAGATGTAAGCATGTTGGGTTGGTGGTTGGGCTAATATATGGTTGGTCGGATGGGGGTCATATTGGTTCAACTCAATCCAGATCATCAGATTTCTGCAAACTGGTTATTACTGAATTCCACGTCAGATGATATTTTATTTTTCCATACATCAGGAAAACTAGTTGGTCTGAATTGAGACTTACTGGCTATAGGTCTCGGTGTACCCTTGTCCCTTGTTGACCATCAATGAGCCATACTGAACCCAAGTGACCCCTGACCTACCTCTAGTTTGTGGTTTGATACAAATAAAACATGTATGGATAATTGTGGGAGGTCACTGTGTTTCTTATGTAGAATATCTTGCCAACATTCTGCCACAATCATTCTGAAGTGTTACATTTGATAACTGAAGGCATTTGTATTCATGACTTGAAATACATGTACTGTAAAACCTGTCTTAGTGAACAACTCTCTCTAGTGATCTAGTGAACACCTGTCTCTAATGGATAGGTACAGTTACTCTAGTGGACACCCTTCCTCCATACATACTCTACTGGTTTCTGTATAAATACCCTTTCTGTAGTGAACAATGAGCAACACGGAATGTTTTTTTTTCTTGGCAAACGAAATGTTCAGTATACACAGGTTTTACTGTTCTGTAAAATTTGTGCACATTTGGGTGGACATCTCAAAATGTGAACACTTCTCAGTCACAGATGACCCTTCACTTCTTATATGAGCATCTTCAAATGGGAACATTTATAGGCCTTTAACCCTTGTAGGCTGACTGGCTGGGATTCTCATAATCTGGCTGACAACGCAGTTTTACAAGGGTTAAAAGCCCTCCCCAGCAATGTTCACACCAGGCAGGTTTTACTGTATGATGAACATGTAAAGTTGGCTATTGTGATCAGGAAATTCTTTCACATGTCATAGAAATTACATATGGAAAAAGATCAGGGACTGCTAGCAATAATGGACTTATTAAGTGATACAAATCGCCTGAGATATGATACATTCATGTACATACACATATACAGAATGTCTCATGAATATGCATCCAATCCTAAACATTTAATTCTGTCTTTATCTTTCAGAGGCATCTTCTGTATGCAGAATCTTCATTATAAACCAAACATTTCATTTATAACCAACCATTAAGAATTTCACAATGTTTTAATTTTAACGATTAACAATGTTAAAATTTTAACTTTCAGATTAATCAATAATTTTCGATACTTCTGAGTAACTAATTAACATGGTTACAATTATTCAGTTCATTTTAAAAAACTATGAACTGCTAAAAGAAGCTAATAAGATTTCCAGTTTTATCTGAAATTGTCGAATCCTTAATAGTTTTTCCCACCACCTTCCCCTGCACAACCACTTCCCATTGCACCACCTCCCTGAGTGCTGATAAACAATTTACTATTGCATTGAGTGGGGTATTTTACAGGGTCGACCTTATATAATATGTACTAAGGGTGATACTGAGACACAACAGCATGCGCAAAAATATCTAGAACTCCCACATACGGAAGATTGTCTTCAGGGTATTCTCACAGTTATACCTCTCCAACTGCTCTCATTCCATGTCGCCGTTTTGAAAGGATTTGATGTAAGATCCTGGCCTTGTTTAAGACCAAACCATGGTTTACCTTGAATGCTTGTTAAAGGTCAAACCATGTGGTGATTGGCCAATTGCATGGTATTCGTTGTTCTCTGCATGTTGTTCATCGTTCTCTGCATTGTGTTTGTTGTTAAGTAGTTCTAGGCGTTTGTTGTAGTACCAATCACATTTTGCATGTTAACTTAAACACTAGTTAGTGTGATTATGTCTACTAATTATGTTAATCCTTTAACTTTTTAAGCCTATTTTATATATTACTGGGAGGTGAATGAACTTTAAACTTAGCAATCCATTTCTTGTACTTCCTTAAAGAAATGTTGCTGTCTGAGAATTCAATTATCTCCCAGTCTACATACATGTACTATGATTGACGTGCAAATCCCACATATGATATTAAGCATTAAATCAGAATTCAACATTGTTATTTTTTGTTAAAAATTTTTTTTAACTGAAAATCATCAAGGGATAAGCTGTGTACATAATCCTTTCGTTTGTGGTTAGTGGTTACTTCAATTTTGATTTGACTATCGAAATCAGCTTAGTGTTACGATTGAAAAGTAACTATTGAAAATTTCACAACTCACATCTGTTTATGGTACATGTATTATGTAAGTGTTCGTAACTTTGCAGAATCGGAATTTGGAATGTGTATCAGAATAATAAATTAGTTGAAGCTTTTTAACACATTAATAACGATGTTTCTGCATTGTAATCTACTAATTTTTTTTCTTGAGTTTTATTTTTTCTTTCAGATTAAGATTTTCGGTTAACATTTCATCTGGTTCTTTATTGTTACCTTGTAACTTACAAAAAAACAAACAATGAAACTTGTAACCTTCAACAACGTATTTGACTTTAGCTAACCAGACAATTTATATGAAATTAGTTAACTAATATTTTCAATGCATAGGACATATGTACCAGTATATATGACATTAGTTAACCTTCAACAATACATTTGGCATTAGCTAACAAGAAATAATTGATTATGAAATTAGTTAACCTGTCTATATTCAAGACTTGAGTATATGACATTATTTAACATTTCATAAAATTAATCAAAATGACAATTAGAGATAATTTATATGGCATTAATTAACCAGTTAACATTACATGTTACATAAGGTAACAATAGGTAACTGTTTGTGCAATGTGAACCGAATTCTATTTTTAACTTCCCTCTCTAATTCTTTACCATCTCCACCAAAATCAGCAATTCTATCATTGTCATACATGATTTATCACATTTTACCCTTGGAATACAATAGGGAAACCCCATAGTGCTTTGTGAATCAGGGGATGAAGAAACTAAAGCAATGGTCAATAAATGCCTTGAGGTTCCCCATACAGTTGACTGTCTGCAGGGTTTGATTACTGTTATTCCCCTACAGTTAATTTCTATGCATATAGCTGAGTTTAAAAAGCTTGATGTAAGTAGTGATACAAGATCTTGAAAGGCATCTTGTTTTGCAATGAAGATCTTGGAAGGCATCGTGTTTTTATGATCATATTCCTGTAAAAATCGTCACATAAAAGAGATTGTTTTTTGAATAGTAAAATGGTTGATGTTTTTATTGAGAGTTGATCTCAAATAAAACGATGATGCTTTTTATCTGGATCCAGGAAATGAATGACAGCATTTACTGAACCTGTTTGAGCACAGGATGGTATCCCTCCAGAGTAATAGTGAAATGGGAATATAAACCTGAATGACTGATCCCGTGGCAAAAGGACCTTTTGTGAACCCTGGCACTTCTCTTCTTCTATTTTGTGTAAACTTTTAGCAAATTACCCAATAAACCTTTAGTAAATTACCCAATTCTTATCCTCTTTCTATGATACCCCCAATCTTTATCTGAAGAACACCAGGTATGATTTTGCAGAACGGTTAAGTACGATCCCCTGTTTTGACTACTCTATTATAATGCTACTGTAACATGCAGTAACATTTTGGACTGGCTGTGGCCAATTTATTATTCCCCATTGCACTTTCATTTTCACCTCTTTGTTGATAAAACATGATTGCATGTTGTGCATGTTTATAATCTTAGATCTTTAAGGCAACTTGTCTACGGCAATGTTTCAACTAGTTGGCAGTTTCATGAGCAAAATCAAATCACTTGCATAAAAAGGGGTCTGATATCCATACCTGGGTCTTGATCTGCTGAAATGTGCCAATTTAGTTGGACCAGTGTCTTTTTATGAATGTCCTACTCATGTGTTTGTGAAACCTTTTGTAGCAATATATTTCATTTCATTATAGTATTCACTTCTTGCACTTTTGCATGCAAATACATGCAAACTATAAAAACCTTTAATCTATAGTATATGGATCAAGTGTTACATATAATATGTATATGTTTTAATTGTATGGATATACATTCTCATGATTTCTTTTAGGGAAGATATCTTTCTAGATCATTATGTAGATTTTATAAGTTAGATTACAAATGGTAATGTTAAAATACAAAGACAGCAATTAAAAGACACAATTGTATGAAATTCCACTGCATGTTGCCTTTACATCCATTACATATGTGACACCCATTACATATGTGACACCCATTACATATGTGACACCCATTACATATGTGACACCAATTACATATGTGAACGTGAATTTACTTCTGAAACCTTTTCTTTTAGGTTGATTGCCCAAGGAATTTGGCTAAATCTGTGACAGTGGAGTAATCTGAAATGAAAGACAAACAAGATATGGTGAGAAAATAGTAATACATATATAAAAAAATGAATATGCAAATTGCTACTTATATTCTGTTAAGAATTTGGTGATTTAAATGTAACAACACTTAATGTAAAACTTAAACTCAAAGATTCTATACCTTTTACCGAATTGAAAATGTTCCATTTATTTTGTTTTAGATATGCAGTGGAATATATTCCAATAAGACAGTCAGCATATGTATCAAACTGTTTCAAAATGAGATACATAAGCACTCAGCAACACCATAGCAACAGAGAATTAGCTACCGTAGCAACATATAGGAGCAATCAGTTCCCATAGCAACACAAACTTACAAAAACAATCTGTCATCATCAACAAAACCTAAAAATGTAAAAAAGACTGTCATTGATAAACAAATCTGTCCGATTTTATGACTTTGACAATCTTAAAAAACCAAAATGTGAATTTGATTTTAGATTTAGTTATATGAAACTTGTTTTTTGAGAAATGTGATATATGCAATGTATGTGTTAACATTGAAGTGACAATGTATTTTTGAAGATGCCAAAAGTATGTGATAAACAAAAAAGCACTGCTCATTTAAGTTGTCAAAAACGAATTGAAAGTTAAGAAAACGAAAAGTAAAATAACAATTGAATAACAAGTTTTTTCATTTATATAGTTAGGACTGTTATACATAATGATATAGCGTATATACTGTATGTCTACTTTATTGTTTTTTAATTTATTATTATGGATGTACATATCTTTAAATCATTGTACGAGTGTTTGTATTTGTACAATATGGGAATTTGTACAGTGATTTAGAGTGTAGATATATTTTTATTTTAAGTTCTTTGGTTTACACCAATATCACCTTAAAGGCCTCTATTTGTAACAGCTGAACTAAGGTTAACATCTACATTATTTTGTAGAGTTAAAATGTACACTTTGGGTTGCTATAGTGATCACAGATTTTAATATAGTATTTAAAATTTGTAAGTATGTTTAAAAAACAAAAAATAATTTCTATTTTTTGAAATGAACATTCCTACTTAAGCCCCTGACAGCTTCGTTTTCATGGTTATTTTGGTACACAAACCAGGCTGGTCAGGCCCGTGCGTAGTCAGGGGGTTGTGTAATTTTTGGCCAATTTGTCAAATTTGACCCCCTCCCTCTAAGATTAAAAAAAGCTGAAACCCCTTGTCAAAAGCTTGCTAGGGGCCTGCTGGTAGTTGTATTACTTCAAGTCTGGGTATATATATGGTGACATTGTCAATGTAAAAAAGGCAAAGGATCGCACAGCTGAATTTTTTTAATATAAAGAACATGAAATTTTAGAAGGAACATATATGTATATTGTGATATGTGAATAGGTTTATGTACACGTTTTATATTTAGGGATTTCATGAACAGGTTAACTTGCTCAACGTGGTGTTTGATTTTTTGTTAAAGTTAGCTTAATTTTGCAAAGTTGTAATGAATAGTGATTTTTTACTAAATTTTTTCATGAGATACCTGTCTATCAAAGCCAAAATTCAATTTTCAATGTATCACCCGACCGATATATTTATTCGAAACACAACGACTTCATTGTTTTATGAATGATAAATGGGCCTTTTTCTGTAAAACATGTAAAATGTAAATGGAATGGACCAGGTGTATGTATGATATGGAGTCACATGGGTATGATATGACTCTGAGGTATGTTACTTAACAGGATATTAATTTGAAGATTTAATAAATGAAGTTTATATTGCATTGATTCATTGAGAAAAAGTAAAATTATGGGTTCCAGGTATCTTTACCTTGTTATTTGGTATTTAAAGGGACACACTCCAGTTCATGCTAATTAGTTCACTGAACAAATATATGACCACATGGCTATTGATTTGAAACAATTTATATTGCCGATGTATTTTCGGTGGATAGATGACATGGTTTTACATTTGGGTGATTCATACCCAGTTGTAGTTTACACCACATAAACAGGATTGCAAATTGTCAAAAAATTATGTATATGGGTAAAGGGAGAAATAAAGAGATCTATATAATATATATAAAGTATTGTGTCTGTATTATGAAGAGTACTAAAGATGTTTTCTCATATATCAGTGTAGACACTAAGGGGCTGAAACCTGCTGGTCAAAATGATATTACGGACCAGTTGCAATGTTATTTTCCTATACCTAGTGAAAAAATCAACTGGTCCGTATCAAAAGTAACCAGATAATGACCAGTGGACCGGCTGTTAATGACAACACTGTCATATATGACTAACTCAGATTCAGCCATCTTTATCCCATAAAGATACAGTCATCTTTCTACTTTCATTCTTGGCATATGACTATGATCAAATAACTTGTGTAAAACATGTGCAAAGTGAAATCACTGATTATTATAACGTTTCATAAACAGGATATGGTACACTTATAAGATATTTCAAGTATTTTTTTATTCAACCTCATTTCATTCAGCCATTGCAATATACACGCTATTGAAATTATGGTACTTTTGGTGGAACTCCTCCCCGGAACTCCGCAAGCTCGTGACGAAAACAGGTTAAAATGTGCAAATGGCAATCGTTTTTTGTTTTTTTTTAATTTTGTTAACGTAACAAAAGTGAGAAATCGCATAGATGATTCTGACATCTTGTGAACTCTTCGTTCGCAAACGCTTAGATTGTCTTAAAGATCTCGTGAAATCATAGAAAAATAAATGCCGTACATCCAAGGCTGGATCAACTTGGATATCTGTTCAAAAAGAGAGCAGCTAAATGCTTTTCAACAAATGCGCTGATGCAAATATGTACCGTTTCTGAAACAACACCTGTATACAATGAACAACTGCCTTCAGCCAATATAGCTCACTGAACACATGTCTTAATGTATTGTATACCAGTACTAGGGACGCTTCAAGGGTATATACGTACGCATGTTAAATAACATGAGTTTCAATTGGTAGTTAATAATAGGAAATAAAATTAATTGATTGAACAACATTTCAGTAAACATCTATTTCATTCTTTATTTCAATTTAATTTTATTGCATCTGCTCTGAATGTACTCTGAGGGCCTCAAACACCTCCGCTCCGGCAGGAGTGATGTTTGATGCATCCAGAATGAAGCCGCCCTCGCCAGCAGTTGCTGGACGTAGTTCCGGGGCGTAGGAATATGGCACACCACCTACCGCCTTCGCCCAATCGTATGCGCCACCAGCGGCTTCATCTATGTAATACAGTATACAAATAAGACGTATTTTGATTGAAAATCAGATTTTCATTGACTTCCATGGACCTTCCCTAGAAAGGCTATCATATGGTTATTCTTACAAAATCCGAGGCGGGTCGTCCGTAAAAATCAATATAATGAAAAACTGAAGTCCCCTTGGAATAAGGATATTTCTGAATCCTACATTCTCAATCCCCTTTCTTAAACAGTAAAATTTAATTTTCTTGATCTGATTTGGTATTTCCTATTTCTCATTGTTGATATCATATATAGCTTCATCCCTCTATCAATTATTGCTGACAAGCCCATGCTACATTAGAAATCAATGTGGACTTCAAATCATGGCCTTCTATTAGCTTATTTCTAGTTGAAGGTCTATGCAACTATGAAGCATGGTCTTTACTCACAAAGAATGTCAGGAGGAGTTCCGACTACGAAAGAACGCCCGTTCACAGCTTCCAAAGCGTCCATTGCAGCAATACCAACACGCTCCTAAAATATGTTCAAAATAGTTATCAATGTAGATCGATATAAAGAATTATTTGAATATGTCACTGAATTGCATTGCAGTCACACAGAACCATATTTTTCTAACATGATTTTGCGTTCATTCAAATTGTTCAAAAATGTCTTCCTGTCCACTGAAATATCTCTTACGATTTCAGCGTAGTCGGCAGGGTATCTCTCATTCGGGTTGTACCCCCAGGGTGTAAGCCACAATTGTGTGTACGAGTGTATGTTTAGGTAGAGCTTCTTGTTACTGATTCCGTTGATCCAGTCACGGATCGCTTGGGTCTCCACCTCGGAGAATCCACGTGTGCCAGGGTAGGTATCATCACATGGGTCAAAGCTAACACCAGCCTCTGGAAAGAAATTACAATTGAGTTACTTTTAAAGATCATGTTATTTTTTAATAGTGGAATCATTGGGAATCATTTGACCACGACGGAAAGACGTCAATGCAGACCACAATTCACAGATCATTAATCTGAGATCCGAAGGTTGGTAGGAATTATTACCCTAAACTTCTGTCTCGTGAGTCATGATCAAAAGAGTTGTAATGGTCTTTCTAAGAGCACGAATAGGAAAATGCCGTACTAATATTGATTATTTATTCAATGGAATAATGTCTTTAGGTGAAGATATCTCAAAATCAAACTCTTCAAATGGGTAACAGATCGTGAGCCCTCATTTGATACCATTGAAAAGTTTTAAGAAATACCAACGACAAATCAAGATATGGATATAGCAGGAAGATAAATGCTGTGATGGAATTATTAAATATCTAATTGCATGGTTCAAATTCAGTAATAATTCGGACTGGAAAAGGTATCTACTCACTGATCTACAATGTACATCTTATAATTAAACGAGAGAAATGCTCACGACAATATCAAAAATGCTGAAACAAGATGTACTCACCACCCCAGAAAATATCAAAGTTGCGGTTAAGGTCAATTCCAGCTGGACATAACCAATCATTGGTAGGTGCCCGGTTCTTTCTCCACATTCTGTCCTGTATTAATATCAAACAAGGTTACTTACTAGTATGCCAAATAAATTTGGTTCATATGGATTGTATGATTCATATTTCTATATGAACCATATTACCCATACTGGCCCTTATTGAGTATGAACTAAAAAGGATGAGCTCTATGCAGTAGACTTTGAAGAGGAGTGACAGTAATTTATGACCTATATCATCATGTTTGAAATGTAGTATGGTCTGCGGGTACTATGGTCCCTGGAGATATGGGACCATGGCACATCGTACTTACACTTGTGTGGGTGTATTCATAACCATCAGGATTGGCCACTGGGAGGAAATGCCAATCATATCTGTCAACCATTTGTCGGACATTATTATCAGAATCGTATCTTTCTAGCAGCTGTAACGATAAAAAGTCATATTTCAATATGGTGGAGCAGCAGGGTCACAAAGTACCAAAAGAAAATATTATGGTTGTACTATATAAAGATTGTTTTGCAGTATGTGACTTTGTTTCAAAATATATGAGGTTATCAATAATTACTTGTACAGTAAAACCTGTCCAATGGAATACTTCTCTGTAGGGAAAACCTATGAACAAGGAACATGGTGGAGCAGCAGGGTCACAAAATGATGACTTTAACATGGTGGAGCGGCAGGGTCACAAAATGATGACTTTAACATGGTGGAGCGGCAGGGTCACAAAATGATGACTTTAACATGGTGAAGCAGCAGGGTCACAAAATGATGATTTTCAGAGTCTAACTGTTGATTTTTTTCTCACATTGTTGACCAGCGAGGTGAGAGTCTTAGGATTTTATGTGATTTTTTTAATTGTTTCTACTTACATTTTTGATAGCATAAATACATGTTGAGGGAGAAATCCACTCACGAGCGTGTATTCCACAGTCTATCACGATAGCGGGTCTGCCAGAGCCACTACTAATCTAAAAGATAAAAGCCAACAGCATCGAAATATTGTATTTTATTATATATTCTAGCTCGTGGTGGATCTTTGTATGAATTACTGTCGGTTATGGGTGTTGCATCAGTCTCAATGGTCTCTTTTATAGAAATACAAACGTACATTTACATCTATCTTTGAACTGTGAGTGTGAGGGTGAGGAGAAATTAAACTTGACACTGCCTGAATACATCAGATTATTGGTTGCCATGATACTGGGGTTTGCATCTTTGACGGTTGATACCTTATTTGGCTTTCCCTATTGGTCACTGTGCTTACAGAAGCACGTTAATGGTTTAGCGGAATATCGCTTACTGTGATAGCTCTCATGTCTCGTCCCTCGTATGATGTACCAACACTCCTCACAGAGGCTTGGGAGTACTGGGATGCCATGTCATTAATCCATGTGTTGATCTGATAAAATACAGAGTGTACATTGAACGAAACAACAAAAGCGAAAATAGCAGATTTACAAATTTTATCTCCCTTCCAAACATAATATGATAACTGAGATTGGAAATAAAAAAGATTACAAAAATAAATTAAATAGGACAACGGCCTTGGAACTTTATTTCGAGTATAATTACAAATGAATTATTAATCATGTACATAAGTACATACCATGGAATGAATTATTAACCATGTACATAAGTACATACCGTGGAATGAATTATTAATCATGTACATAAGTACATACAGTGGAATGAATTATTAATCATGTACATAAGTACATACCGTGGAATGTCTCTGGTAATCTGATAGAATGTAGTTCACAGGGTCCTGCTCCTTCGTGACTCTAGTCTCGGCTCTTTGAGCTTCTGTGTCATCGATCAGCCTGTACACGATGACAGGAAATTTAAGAAAATCAAATATTTTGAATTACATGTTTATATCAGAAAACAAAATAGCAACACACTTAATTGAAAAGGAACGTTGATCATGACACTTAATCTGTATCATTATATCTCAACCGACAGAACATTTGAATCTTTTCAAAACGAATCCAAGTGACGCTCCATCGGCCAAGTTAGATATAATTATGGCCCTCAAAAATATCAAATAAGTATTACCTTTGCACATCTTCCACAGCAACAGTGTACGGAGTGGCATCGTATGCGAGTGACTCTGAGAATGCCAACGCCATTGTTGGATCTACCATGACGTCAAAGGGTCTTAGACCACGAGGCTCATGCCATAATTTCAACTAAAAAGGAATTGAAAGTTTGTAAGGATCATTCGGAGGAAGAATACGACCGGAGTCGCTGAACAAGTCTTATCAAGTATCAAGTCTTATCTTTCACCTGGTAGTGCACCAAATCACTGCTACCCACCTAATTACACAGACGTATCGTCGGTGTATCATGGCGGAACTTCCCCCGGGACTAGGTTTCGGTAAGATTTTTTTATCTCCGATTTACACCTACTTATAAGTCACGTTGTGGATAATAATTTGGCTCGAAGTTAAGGAAGATAGTCTAGTTTGAGAATGTGTCGATGGTTTTAGGTTTTATATGTTAACAAAGACACAATTCACGTATTTAGTCCCTCGCTTTTCTTACACTGACGATCGGCATTAATATTGCCAATATTACACTGATATTGGTCGTTCGTCAGTGTAAGAAAAGCGAGAGACTAAATACGTGAATTGTGTCTTTGTTAACATATAAAACCTAAAACCATCGACACATTCTCAAACTAGACTATCTTCCTTAACTTCGAGCCAAATTATTATCCACAACGTGACTTATAAGTAGGTGTAAATCGGGAAATAAAAAAAATCTTACCGAAACCTAGTCCCGGAGGAAGTTCCGCCATGATACACCGACGATACGTCTGTGTAATTAGGTGGGTAGCAGTGCAAATGTTTTGTTGAACTTGCGCTTGATTGTTTATTTAAAGAGAGAATTAGATATAGCGAGCAGGCTAAATAAAAAATTGTTTCAATTTAGAATATTTTTGGCTTATGTCATTCCTTGTCATGTCTATTTTCTGGTTACCATTCTTATTACTTAGTATTTGGGAGAATTTGAACATTTTTTCACCCATTTTACTTGAATAATGAGTCTAAGTTCCTCACTGAAACATCTACAACCATACGAAGAGGTGCCCCAGTACCGATGCGTCACTTCATTTGTAAACGACTTAGAACATTTCCAATCTTTACATTTCGCGGCGTAAAGGATACGACATTGTCTGTACAGTTTTCTTATAATTTCTTTGAATTCTTCCACATATTTTTGAAACTGAAGTGTATAGATAATTCATGATAATCTTATTGGTATTTGCCTCATGAGTAGTTGTGAATAAAAGGTGTTACCATGGACAACGTACCTTCATTGTCTTGTCATTGACAAGCGCCATCACGTTCGTCACATCATCTACCGTTCTTGGATTGATGGTCCATACTTGAAATCTGAGCATTGATTTTCAAATAATTATATCACTGAGAAAAATATGTATTTCTTAAAAGCCCCTTAAAATTGGAAAAAGTCAAAATTGTAAAATCTAGCATTTTACAATGACCAACCGATTGAACATTTAGTTCAATTTATTAGACGTTGTGTTTTAAAATTGAGGTTGTCATTCGAATAATTAAACTTGCGTTCACAAAAAATGATATGTAGATAATGCCCACTACAAAATACATACTTTCAATATGATATAAAAATAACGCTAATTGTACATGTATAAAATTATGTTTAGAGAGAGATTAGATAGGATTAGTATACATACCTGTCATAACGAACTTGTTCAGCCTGTGAGAGCCCCACCAAGATCACACACAGCAGTCCCAACATGTTTGCATGAAACTCAAGAACTAACATATGTTTGATTTTATAATTTAACGTTTTCAGCCGTGCACTTAATTAACAAGACTGATAAGTAAAGATATGAAACGGGAGTGGGTCATTCGGCAAATAGCAGTGTAGCATTTGCTGGTCGTTATATGTAGAACCAATCGGTTTACAATTTCACTCCCATATTTTACAAAAAAGACTATCGATCATCGAATATAAGAGGTCCTTGCCAAAAGATGGTACTTTTGTGCGCATGCTAGAATTCATGAACTATATATATATCTACATCTATCATGATCCTTAGTAGGAGTAGTAGTTGTCCTTATTACATGTGAATCACACTATTAGTTGATAGCTTTCGCACTGAACAACGACGTTATTCGATCGAGCTATGTCTGTTTGCAAGCAGGATAAAGAAGCTACAACGAGGATGGGCACCATCGAAATTTTGAACAGGCTGAAAAGTAGAAAGAGATGACCGCCATCTATTTCGGGCAGACTGTATCAAAGATCTGCGAGCGCTTTCCCTTGACTATAAAGAAGTTTATAAAAAGATCACAAACAGTACGTCCAGTACGTCCAGTCCGTTTGCATACAGTTTTAGCCGCCTCGGTAACATGTTTCGAGAACGTGGTGAGAACTAGTTTGGTGTGATTGGATGGTTACCACCACCGGCCATACCATGACAACTTTTCACTGTTTTGAAGAACTTCGTGGACGTGCCGGAACACGTTCCAAAGATTGGAACCTGTTCAAAATTCGTTCTGGCGTCCATCCTTCTTTCACTCGTTCACTGAGCCATGTTCGCAGACAGACCTAACTCAGCAAAATTACGTACTTATCCCCCCCCCCAATTACGTTCTTAATTAGCTTAACCCGTTGGTAATTAATTCTACAATGTACCTCGTTCTCAATACGTCCCTCGTACGGTTGAAGTACGACAGTTCCGTTCGCAATACGTTGCGACTCGTTCTGATTGCAGAATGTGACGACCAATGGAAAGGTTTGAGCTTGCTCTAAGTTCTAGAGGACCCACTCGTTCGAGTACGTTTGTGAAGTTTGTAAATAGACCCCAAACGGCTCTAAGTACGACCCTGCTGCTCCACCATGTTAAAACCCGTTCCGTACACGGTTTATAGGGTTACTACCTGAATACGTGATGGGTAAATCTAGATGTCAATTTTCTATTAAACACGGAAGATCTTGAAACTTCACCAATAAAATCAGGCCTCATAGACTTCCAGCAACGCGAACATCAGAACAACGTTCCTTGCACTCGAACCTCGATTCTCACATCGCGAACGTCAAATCTTTAGTCGCACACAATAATTTCCTCGCTCCCGAACATATTTCTCCACTCGCGCACAGAGGTGTGATAGCAGGGTCACCCAACTATCACACCAAAATAGTTTCCACTACGTTTAGATCATATGTATTGGAAAATGATATTGTCTGTCAGGTGACCAACGGTCCATGTGCAGTATGGCAAGTGATTTTAGACAGTCATATCTTTCACCATGAGTACTTTCTGGCCATAAATACAGTGGTTCTGAAAAGGGGATTGGTATTGAAATGCTTTAAAGTTAAAAACAACATATCCCATGTTATTTTCTCATAGGGAATACTCGTGCTATCCATTGTTTTCAACATAATTTTCGTCTTCGAAAATTGATCTTCAAAACTAGACTTTCAATACCATTCTACTTTTGAAGAAGTTGTAGACCCTTTTTTGAATAATATTTTCATTCAATAAAAATCAGAAAGGGGAGATCCTCTTTTTAGTAAATATGTTCAATATTTTGAAAAAATTGTTGACATGGGGTCCCTATTCAAAATTTTTCGAAATGTTCGATTAATATTTTTATCATCATAGGTACTTCACTTGAGACAAAACATATTGTTTTAATAAAAAATCACTGTATTTATGCCCAGAAAGTGCTCAAGGTGAAAGATATTACTGTCTAAAATCACTTGCCATACTGCACATGGACCTTTGAAGAATATTTCTGAATTACAATTAATCCATATTTGTATTGGTACACTATTTGGGACACCCTGTACTTTATGGCTTTCACATCGTTTTCCATCTTCAATCCCTGATTTTTATCAATGGAAAATTAATAAAGACAAATTACAATGTGGCCTTTTGTATATGAGAAACATATTTAGAACTCTACATGGGCAATTATTATTTAATATATAAGCACTAGATTTCAAAGCTTTCCTTTGATCACCTTTCTTCGTCATTTGTAATATAAAATACGAAAAAAACAATATTATATAGACTTTTTGTGTAGGCCTACTTCATTGTAGACTAACAATATTTATTTGACCAAATGACATTATTTAATTTTATTCAAGCTCTCATTTCTTCAGCATGTATTCTCAAAGCTTCGAAGACCTCTCTACCAGATGGCATGATGTGTGTGGTATCAAGGATAAAACCTCCCTCAATGGCACTAGCCGGGCGCAGTTCTGGGGCGTAGGAGTATTTCACTCCAGCTGAGGCCTTCGCCCAATCATAGGCACCTCCAGAGGCAGGGTCTGAAAATCGAAATCAATCTGGTACGATAGAAAATTGCATCGGGAATGCCATATTATTCAATAGGCAATGGTATATCTGGATAACAAAGCTTATCATTTGACAAGTAGAGTTTAGGGAGATAAGTCGATAAGATTTATCCCGTATACTGATTTTGAGATTTCTATATCCAGTACCTCCATATCGATCTCCCGCTCCAGTGCATATCTTCCCGGTTTGAAAAAAAAATTGAAAAAAAATTGAAAAAATAGACTTAGATTGGCTTGTCTTGTTTCAAGAACCTGGACCCCCCTCTATTTTACAATAGACAATTGTTTAAGTAGATAAGGGGTCCATGGTCTAGAAGCAAGACTAGAGATTGGCATACTCATACAAAAAATATATAGACAATATTTTGTTAAAGTGGCTTACATAGAATATCAGGTGGAGTGCCAACTATGAATTCTCTGCCATTGACACTTCGAAGTCCAGCCATAGCCAAGGTAGCAACTCTTTCCTGTAACAAAATGATGTATCCTTTAAGTTAACTGTATCTTTCAACCTTCCAATATCGTGTCTAGTCTAGTTATTAAAGAGAGAATCAGATCTAGCGAGCAGCCTCACAAAAAAATTGTTTCAGTTTTAGAATATTTCTGGTTTATGTCATTCATTTTCATGTATATTTTCTAAAAATCTCAAAAGTGCACACTTTATTTCAGGAAACTAAAGATTTTTGCATCAATGTATTATTTTTCTATAAGACTGGTTACCATTCTTATTATTTGGGAGAATTCAAACATTTTTCACCCATATTTGCACTTTGAATCCATTATAACTTCACCAATTTATAACATATCATGAATCTCTTGGGAGATATTGTATTTGGAATGTAAGGAATAGATTGGTAGGTCGATTGTACATTTTGCTTGTAATTTTGTCACCCCCATAGATCTGATTCTGCCTTTAACTACTGAAGACGAAGCTCTCTTTTAGAAGCGAAGTCAAACGAATGCAAAGGGTAACCTATCCAATAGTTTTGTCTTGCTTCACTAATGTATGGTATCATTGGTATAGAATGGTAGGGTTTGGCACAGTATGGTACATGTATTGCATAGCTTGTTATCATATGAAACATTATTCTTTGGAATTTGATGGTACAGCATGCCATAGTATGTTCGGATATGGTAATGGTATGGAAAGACATGATGGTATGGTATGGTATAGTATATTATGTTAGTATATTGTAATGGTATGGTACGACATGATTATGGTATGGTATCGTATGGTATTGTATGGTATAGTATGTTAGCATATGGTAATGGTATTATATGACATGATAATGGTATGGTATCACTGGCGTCTGGGGGGCAGGGCCCAAAAAAATGTTGTGCCAAAAAAGGCCTTAAGACCCCAATAAGTGGGCCTTTTCGGGCATTATTGGGCCTTCCTAGTCCATATTTAAGGCCAAATTTTGAAGAAGATGGACCTTAATTTTTTAATAATATATAATAATATTTTTTTCAGAGTTGAAATTTGCCCCCCCCCCCTCTTGTTGGTTCCAAGATCCGTCCCTGGGTATAGTATGATATGATATGGTTATCGTAAAGAAGGGCAAGGTATGGTCCTTACGAGCTCGGCGTAATCGGCAGGGTATCTCTCATTTGGATTGTATCCCCAAGGTGTCAGCCACAGCTGGGTGTAGGAATGGACATTAAGGTAGAGTCTCTTCGATGGGATGCTCTGGATCCAATCTCTGATGTTTTGGGTTTCAATCTCGGAGAAAGCACGAGAACCGGGATATACGTCACTGCATGGGTCAAAGTCGACTCCCGCCTCTGAAAGTGAAAAGGACAGGGATAAGTAATCAAAAAAATGAACGAAATTATTTGTTAACATACTGGTTGCATGATTTAGCAGTTTTATATTTTGCTTCGGTTTATCCAATATACGAGGGGCATTTAAAAAGTTCATTTCTTTTTGCTCTAAAAATACCAGGAGTGTTGTCTTAAATATGGTAATGTAGCCCAAATGACAAAAAAACGTATATTCATCACAATTGATGAATCCGTAATAAAAATCATTGACAGTACTCAATTTTATAATGTAAAATAGACTCAGAGATGGCCTTTCATGTTAATTTCGAAGAAGGTTCATTGGCGTCGGAAGGGAGAGGGCGTTGGGGGCGACCGCCCCCACCCCCTTTCTCAGATTTTTTTAGATTTGAAACCGAGCCTAGAATTGAGAGCAGCTAGAGTCAATTAAAGTGAAAGTGTATTATGACAGAAATGATACGATGTCAGTATATAGTTTACAGCATACAAGATCTCATTTATCATATTTTATTTTATACCATGTATAGTTTCTCAGGAACCCATATACAGTATGTAAATACTTTGAAGAATAAGTGCAAAATGTATATTTTCGTAAGTCAAAGTTTTTTAGTCAAGGTCAAGTTCAGTTTTCTAAAATCACAATTATTTTCTTTTATTATTGGGAATGTTCTGAGATATGTTCAGAATGCAACAGAGAGGGTCTAAATTTGAAACTTTTCTTGGACCCCCGACCCCCCTAGATTGCGCGCTTCACGCACGACCCGTCCATACCCATAAGTCTTCCTCGACAAATCCATCTGACTTGGGGTTACGGCATTGTTAAGAAAATGCATCTTCATGACGAAAAAAAGGAAAATCGGGAAAATCATAAGACTTCACATTTCTACAAAAACGTCTTCATTAATATTTGTAAAAGTTTGACGAGGTGGTTAATTCGCCAGCCTCATGGCGTGCTTCACCGACGGTTATTCTTGTATTACTTACCTCCCCAGAAAGCGTCAAAGTTTCTGTTGGCATCAGTTCCTGTGCATAAAACATCATTGGTCGGGGATCTGGTCTTCCTCCACATACGGTCCTAAAAAGAAGAGGCCTCGCAATTTCATTGTTTGTTATTCAAGTTATATCAGGAACCTCATGATTTTACAATTCATATTTTCAGATTATTTTTCAATAGAGTTTTGACCCTAGCAATAGAGCTAGAAGCCAAAATCAACTTGTTTGAAGAATTGTAAAGAGAATCTACCAGGTCAGGCATATATTATATAAATATAATTCTTTAACCCACGTTTAAAAATGCAACAATTTACAAACCTGTTTTATTTACCTCGTGACTGGACGTTCATAATGACTTCACCCCGCGGGCTTATGAAAGTTTTTGAAAGTCATGAGCTCAGAAGATATGGGAAATTCAATCATTTCATTCAATGAGAAGGCATTTCAATGTTAAATGCCTCCTCATTTCATAATGAATAGGCATACTTACACTGGTGTGTGTGTACTCATAACCGTCGGGGTTAGCCACGGGAAGGAAATGCCAATCATAGCTGTCCACCATTGCTCTGACGTCAGCGTTGCTGTTGTATTGCGTAAGGAGCTAGAACACATTCAATGTTCACCTCATATAAAAATGTAAAAGGTGGGTGGTGAGATTTGTAGAATCCTCATTTTTTAATTTGTCAAAAATAACCTATTGAGCTCTTTTGAGTGAAAACATTGATAACTTGAATATTTCGGATCTTGAGATGCCACAACAGAATGTAGGCCTGTGGACATGATGTGTTGACTTACGGTTTGTATGGCGTAGATGCACGTGGGCACTGTGATCCATTCACGGGCATGGAGAGCACAGTCGATGACAATAGCAGGTCGTCCACTTCCCCCACTGATCTAAAATTAAACAATATACCTCCGAGACTGAACAAAATTATGGTCCCTTTGGATTTAGTCCTTTGCGCTTGTACAGGCCTGATTTAGTACACACTTCGGATCGATGATGATAAGGCAATATATTGGAATATAAAGAGTTCATGGGTAACTGTGATCAAATGGAGAGAGGAGATCTAAAGGGGCCGCTTGGACCAAACAAGTTTGTCTGTCTTATGCGTTATAACTGGTTGAGTAGAAGATATATTTCGGATGTTTCCATTCCATGTACGCCACTTTATTCAACACCTGGATGATTCTATTTTTTAACACAATACTTAATAAAAATAACTTGACCTTCAAGAGCAGAAAGCGCTCAAATTAATTAGTTTTTTTCACATACCCTAATAGCAAGAGCAGAAAACGCTCATATTAATTAGTTTTTTTCACTTTAAACATACCGCAATAGCTCTCATATCTCTCCCCTCATAGCTGGACCCGATGCTGTTGACGTTAGCCATAGCGTACTGACTACCCATGTCGTTCAGCCAAGCGTTGATCTGAAGACAAATGCATATATCATATGTGTCTTGCTGTTTATGTAGAATAGATTTGTGAACAATTTGAAAGATTTGTAATGAACAATTGGAAACAGGTTTGTCAAATAAAACACGAAATGAAGAATCAGATAAATTCAAAATGTAAATGTCGATTTAAAGTTTGCATATACCTTCAAATATAATATTATCCCATGCTTTGACGTGTTTGAAATATATGGCAATCATTTCAGCTTAGCCACTAAAATTTATTTACTCCTCATCCTTCTCCCAATATTTCTGATATCTTATACCTCCTTTAAATCCTAAGTCAACAATACGTATTTCGATCATAAACATGGTAGGGACATATAAGGACGTCTATCTCATTGGGACATATTACCGTACCGTGTCATGCCTTTGGTAGTCAGACAGGATGTAGTTGACAGGATCCTCTTCTTGGCTAACTGCACCCCGTGCACGACTTGCCTCTTCACGTTCAATAAACCTAAACAGGAATTCGTGAAAAAATTTTAATTCGCCATAATATTTGTTTCGGGATAAAGCGGGATATGCCTGGTGCACACCCCCAAAAGACAACATCAAAACACGATAGATATACGGTCTCCAACCAAGCTCATTTAGTTGATCAAATAATTTTATCAAAATCATGAAATTAATCTTGAACCACGTCTTTACCTCCTCCATCTGGTTGACCTCATATGGTGTAGAACGGATCCAAGCTAGACTAAATAAAATGCATTACTGGAATGCTCACCTCTGAACATTTGAGACGGCAATTGTGTATTGGATGTCTTTGTAAATGAGAGCCTCAACAAAAACCAATGCAGTCTCGGGGGCAACCATCACATCGAACGGAAGCACGGCGACTGGGTCTTGCCAGTAGGAGGCCTGCAATAGAACTTCATATTTCTATATTCACATATTATGCATATGAGAGGGCGAGGGGTATATATTGAGTAGTTAAAGCTTTTGATTTCTTTACAATTATTCAGTAAATATGAAGACATTTTAAAGAAACTATCAAAATCCAAGTGGAAAAGGATTTGTCCCTCTACCAGACATAAAGAAAATGAAAAGTGACAGTACATAAGGGACAAAAGTCCGGCGTAATAACTGTCCGTATAGAACTCACATCAATTGCCCTAATGCGGTTCGGTCTGTAGGATCATGCTTGCCAGCCATAAATCAGTCATTTAATTTAGTTTTAGTCATAAATCAATCATTTAATTTTTGCGGACATAAAATACTGGTTTGTTGATTTTTAGTACCTTCATTGCTCTATCTGCGACAAGGCTGACGACATCTCTAACGTCATCGGCAGTTGTGGGATTGATAGTAATCACTTGGTACCTGAAATTAGCATGAGACAAGAACAACACGTATTGAAGTCATTCAGCTTACAGAGTGACTCAAAAAGGCAACCCATGAACAATGGGAGGGTATACGAAGACAAAATGTTTCCCATCGAATTCAACAGGAGTTCACTTCTTTTTTTCTCCATTAAAAATCGATATACACATGAAAATCAAGAGGATCTCGTCAATTTTGGCACAGTTATTCCATAGATAGTGTGATTCATTTTGGGGCGCTCTGTATACATTTCGTGCTGAAGCCTTGCCTGGCTCCTACCCAGGCTGTTTGCTGTTCTTGCTGTTTAAAGAAAATCAAAATTTAACAATAAGAAATATTTGAGAGACTAAACCAAGGTTGCTGAAGTCCCAACTGCACCAATCACACGATGCCCCCGTCCCCTTTTGAACTCCTAAGTAGCCCCAATCAGTCGCAATTAGTTCCTCTGAACCTGCCTGATTCGCCTCATGTTCTCTTTGAGGTCGAGTCAAGTCGCATGGACCATAGAACTACTGAGTCCTATGAAGCCCCACCCTGGCGTCACACACAATGCCAGGCCCAATGGACAGTGCCCCAATTTGGCTTTAATGTTTCCTTGTCTTCATTCTTAATTCTTGGGCTTCTCAAATTTTCCATGATTTTGTGGTGAATTTCGTTCACTCAAACTAAATATAACCAAAATGTAATTAGTGCTCTAGTCTTACCCCTCGTAACTCTTATGTTCTGCTTGCCCAAGGGCCACAAGGGCTAAACATAGAACCAGCAACATTATGGTTGTTGAGTCGGAAGTAAAACACCGAGTGAGTATAAGGGTTTTGTACGTTCACTTTACAAGGAGTGATGAGATCCAAACACCTGTCGACGATCAAACCATGGGGTCATTTAAATAAAAAGAACAAAACATTTCAATTCGCCGTTTTGCAAAATCGGTCAAATCTCTAGAAGTTATATTTGGTAGTTTCGAGTGCTTATCGGATGTGATCAATTTGTTCTTATCTTTTGCACTCGGGCATACCAAATTGTTTCTGACACGGATATGAGTTGTCAATGATTGTTTCCTGTCCGCATAGCAATCGCATTGTAGGACTTTATTAATGAGGGCAGCTTGACCCTAATGCCGGCCCCTAATGATTTCCTCGGGGCCTCTTTGACGTTAACGTTGTAGCATTCGGACATTCATTTCCCTATGTTGTAATCCGTTAAAAACCAAATGGTACAATGAACCTTGTCAGCCTACAAATGCTAGTTTCAAAAAGGTAGATACACAACAGGGTGTCCACTGTCTAGTAGCTCGAGAGTTTTTTCAAGACGTTTGCAGTATTGCGTGCAAAGCTTTGTTCAATTAACCCAAAATAGATTACATTTTTCGCATGATCAAAACCAATGTTGGTTTGACAATAAAAGAGCGATGTTTATTAAGCTGTATTATTCACTTGGGGGTAGTATTTACTCGCCCTGGACCCCTAATCAATAGTTTTAATTAAGACTCCCCATTAATCTTGCCAAGCTTCTGATCCTTGGCTTGTTTGTTGAAGAAGTCACCATAAAATACATATGAATTCAGAAGCAAAATGTGACATGTTTAAGTATGGTTCATTTCATAGGTTCACAGTCCTATTCTTAATCAACAGAACGTACCCCGATTGTTCATCTGTTCCAAGAATCTTAATTTGTCATATACACGAAACGGTATCATTATGAATGCTTTGGAAATAAAAACTAGTCCAAAATGAGTCAATACATTTAGGATTACTAATAATTTGCTTCGATTGTTATAAATTGGAAAAATGCGGTTCATCAAATGAGGAATGACGGGGGAATGACACAATAGAAGATTGTAATGAAGATAAAGAGTAATCATTTTGCTGTTCCTCTAGATCTGTCATGATTCATTTGCGGTCTAATTATCTTTCGCAACAAGAATGCAGACTAATAACAATAAGGAGGAAACATGAATCGAGCATTTACACTTCACGGTTATTCATTCACAGACACAAAGCTAGCGAGGCAAGATGTGTCCAATTCATGCCAATCTCCCATGCTCAGTTGCTCATGTTGCCCTCGTGCAAAGGTCTGAAAACAACACATTAGTGGAATAAATCATCCATTCCCCAATGCATTGATTCCTGTGCATAAATCCTTTAGTTTTAAAATAATATAATGAAACTACTGATGAAGGCCGCCATTTTGAATTCAAAATGGCTGACAGGGCCCTCCTATTAAAATTGCTCGTCTTGGAAAAATACGTTTAATCGACCATAAGTTAAATTTTCTGGTGTCTGGTGAAAATAATAACAACACAGCACGAACTATGAAATACAATTATATTTCGAGATGTAGGTCTGCCCTGTATGTTCTTTGAACGGGTCTGCACGTTGACATTAGCAAATTTGTTTTTCGTTAACGTGTTCACGGGTTGGGATCAGAAGATTTGTCCGCGATGGGGATCAAGCCATTTATCATAAAAAATACTCTAGTTATAGCGGACATGAATTTTTAACATACTTTTTATGAAAATAGATAAAAGAACCACATAACAGATACAATGTCTCACTAATACTTCTAGAGTTTGGATGAAAACATATGTAAATGTTATCAAAATAGCGAGATCCCCCACAGCGGACAACTCTGATTCCACTCCGTGTTGTTAAAACGGGAAGAAAGATTCTCGGAAAGATTCTGATTCATAACACATTCCTACAGTAAAGTCTGGTATTATCGAATTCCGAAGTCTAAGCTGAAGCTGACTATTGGATTAGGGTCATTTAGCTCTAATGACAATAATTGTCTATTAATTATAGGCGTAAAGCACATTAGGGACATCAGAGGACTGCTGATGAGATTCCCATCGATCTATACCCAAGAATTGCTCGTATGTACTAGTTCAAGTATTCTCCCACGAGGACATAGTGAAACAAACATCAACCAAAACTCACGTCAAGGGAGAGTCGACTGACTTCCATATTAATTATAAAGAATGCCAGTTTATCGTAGGTGTGCTAATTGCCCGTTGATACAAAATATGTGTCTTCTGAATACACAATCTTGATTAGCACTGACACTTTGATTCAACAGACCTTAATTAATCACGAGACCGAGCTCAGACCCCGTATATTACGACTTTAGCTTTAATCAAATTATTATTTCAGAGTATTTTTGTTGTGGGGCGAGCGAATCTATTCACATGTATCACGGCAATGGCTGCCTCTTGTAGGAAATGGCGAAATAGCGTAACTCTCTAACTCATTGACGTATTACGCAAAATACGCACAGGTGTACCAAATGAATTTGAAAAAAATTAAAAATGTGTTAAAATGCATTGTGTTTATTTGCGAATTTATTGATGGTTTCTACCGTATCTGTATGTTTAGGCTACCATTGTCAACATTTAAAGTTGATAAAAACGCTTAGATTCCATGAAATAACGTCCTTGAAAAAAATTTCGCGGGGAAGCATACTCCCGGATCACCCGCAATCAGGCATCCCCGAGTGTGCGTACTAACTCAAAATATAGCCCTACGCCCACGATGTCTATTGTCTATACTATAAAGAGTCTATTTTGAGAGCAGTATGAAAGTGAGGTTTTATCCCTTTTGGGGCTTGACATTTTTAGTGTTCCCATTGGCACAACATAAATAACAATAGTTCGAATCAGTGATATTATAATATTTATTCCCAGCGATTGTGAAGGTCGATATGACCCAAGTTTTAGATGATATGAATGTCACACTCTGCAGTGTAATATTCCCAAGAATCAATATGTTAGTTTTTCTAATCTTGTAAAAACATTCTGAAGCACAAAAGCACTAATTGGCAAAGAGGATGAAAGAACAACAGGATCAGCCCCCAAAGCAAATATCAGATTTATGATATTTTAATTATATCTTCCCCAAATATGACGTCCCGTTCGTGTTAAGTTCTGATAAATATCGAGTTGATATTATTATCTTACTTCATCATGTTTCTGAACATTTTGTTATTTTAGGCCAATCAATGCTAATGAATAAGCCTATATAACGCAGCTGGTTTGGTCAAATTGACATCAAACAAGCTTACGCATCATTCAATAACTTTAAAATGTATGCTAAAGGAATTTGACTGACAATATTTATAAGTTGTATATAAATGCAATTTGATTCATTTTTCTCGTTTCAATTAAAAGTCTGTCTTGAAATCCTAGAGCACATAAGATAATCAGTGTAGAATTGTGCCATGATGTGACTTATCCAGGCAATATATGTGCTACTCATCTCCCGTAGGCCTGATATTATTACATCCTTCTATTAAGGTACCTGGCAGAAAATATCATTTTGAACATATTCCTTTAATCATCATAGGGCGTCTTTGAAATTCCATTCTCAGACTTTGGTCAACTATTTTTCACAAAGATATCAGAATGGTTTCTTTGTTTTTTTCTAGGGTGTGATGGAATATAGACTAGTAGTCATTTATAACGAGAATTTCATTATGGACGTATCTGTACGGGTATAGACAATTCTTACTTTGATGATGTCTCAATTTGATCGTTTCTAGTTCTGCAATTGACCGGGCATTGAGGAACTTGCTGTTAATACCAACCTCATCAAATACGTCACCGAGGTTTTTCAATCAGTCTGTCCATCTGATTTGTTTTCACCAATGACACTAATAGGGGATAATACAATTTAGCAAGCTCCTAGGAAATTAGTGGCTCTTAGATGCCACCTTAGTAAATAAGAACTGGAAATGGAATTTAAACAAATAAAGTGTCTTTTAGGAAAAATCTCATTTCTCAAGGATCTTATCTGATTGGCAAATGTCTAGATTTAATTTAAACTCTCTCTAAAGGTCTCCCAATGAGAAAGGTCGAGATTAAGATATTTGTCATTTTCTGTACCAGACTATAAAACTAATTTTCCATGGGAATTTATATCAACATTTTTTATTATAGCCTAGCTGATACGAGGCAACAATAAATGACGTGAGAGTGAGTAGTTGGGAACAAGCGGGTATTGGCGCAGTCACTCGAGGCGTAGAACTGGGTGATGTTGGACGTTAAAAGAGGAGTATGTTCACTGAAAGTGTCATCATAACAGAATGGCTGAAAGTGCTTAAGTAAACTGTATGTATTATACAATACAAAACAAAGGACTATACATAAATGCAGATGCGTCCATTAGCGTTCTTGAATTGATTTAACGTAGATCAGATTTGCATCCCAGCTGCTACAGGAACACTTGATCAGATGTAAGTTCGATCGCTGGAAACTAAACTCTCTCGCGGGAAGACAGTCGATCACATGATAAACCATTCTATCATTCATTTATGACATACGAACTGTTGACTAATGCTATGCAGCTAGCGAAAATAAAACAATCTCATTTACTGTGCATCGGGAAGACTTAACACACTGATATCGTTTTGGCTTAGAAGAAAGAACTTCAGAACGTAAGAATGTCTAGATGTGGAATATTTCACGGAGAATGTCTCAGTAGTTGAATAACCGGTGAACATAATTACTTCTATAGAAAGAACTAGTGTGGCTGATATGCCTTAATTGGTGCTCTATAATGGTCTGATATTGGCATTATCACTTGGTCAGTGACGTAGAGAAAACATAACTAAGATCACTGATTAGTCCCCGAGGCGTTTCCTATTAATACAGTAGAACTGGATTGTGAGGTCGTTCTCTGATATTATTGAAAGGATTAACAGCACAAAGGCCCAAAAGAAAGATAACAAGGAATTATTTCTACGCTCTTAGCTATGACTTAAATTGACGCTATACTTCATTGACTCTATTGGCAAGAACTGCAATCGTTATGAAGAGCGTTTTTATTACAATCCTTCATTGGAAGATTAAAACTGAAGAACTCACATTGAAACATTTAATATGTCGTAATTGCAAAGTTTATGGTGCAGATGTGTACATTTTTCTATAGATACGTTGATTTATGAACTATTGAGCCAAAACGGATTTGCCAAGCTGTTGCTTCTTGTTATCGACTTTCGATCATAATCTATGACCTCTGAGACGTCTAAGAAAATAACATAAAATATAATAACAAAATGGTTCAATCGTTTTACTACGAAAACTGGGGCAAGTGCTGCAAAAAACTTATGAAATATGATGGATTTCCTAACAAAATTTTAATGTTCCCCTATGAGGGATGGGCCCAGCCAGCGTCGTTAACATACTGGGTCATCAAAACAACATGGTGGAGCACCAAACGGTGTAAGATCATCGAGGTGTCGGGTACAAAGAAACGTACAACAAAAGCTAAGATCAAAGACGCTGGAAAGGGGACAATGCAGATAAAGGGTACATTCAAAGATGAACTTGTTGATCCTGATTTTAGGGTCATTCTGAGCACGCAGGTCTCAAGTACAGACTTCCAACTGGGGTATAGTATGACTGGAACATTGGAACGTGGTGAGAAGGCATCAAACAAACTACAAATGACACATTATGCCATGATAAAAAGAAAGGGTTATTAGATATGACATACAAAATGTTCGTATAATTATTTAGAGAGTTTTATCTTCCTAATAACATTACATATTATATGCTTTCCATTATTGATGTACAAAGTAATTTTGTAATCTAGAGAACGTAATCGCTGTCTATCAAATAGATAAATGCTTAAAGAGTATGTTCCACTTTTGGCATTATACTCAGTATATAATGGTGCACTAGAAAATGTATCTTCATCCTACGTACTACCATCCTCTGTATAACGGTGGGATAGAGAGTTAGGTTTATAGTTGCCTATTCATATACCCAGTCAATTGAGAAGTTCAATCGATCTTTAACCTATATTCTTCAAAGTCAATAACTGATTATTTAACAAATCCCTTTAGGCGTCTTTTCGGTATTTGAATGAATGCCGTCTGCAATTCAGAATATAGTAATTAATACTAGCTGACGCCTCCATCTTTCCCATTAAGACACTTCCTTACTGAAGATACTTGAAAATGGAAAGGTGGAGATGTCAAGAAGATGAAAATGAGATCAACATCCCCTGAACACTTCTGGCTACGAATTGTCACCAACTCGTGCTGTACTTCTTAACGTGTCAACAGCCGTCAACTTCCCACCCTCACCTAAAACAATTTTTTTCTCCGAAAGCCGTTGGTCAACTAACTGGGTGTTAATGTTATATACATTCGGGAGATGTTGATAGAACACAGGTATACTCCCAAGAAATAAAAGAGATGCTTGCGTATTACCTTTTGAGGTTCGAAGCGACTGACGTTGACGGAATATACAGACTACTGAAATATGAAAAGGTGCATGCTAGTGGAAAATTGAGAATTTATATTATTCATGATCTCAGAAACAAATTTTGTCAGTTGGCCAATGAACAGGTATATTTCTGTCCACGTCGTTTCGCTCCAGACTTACCCTGCGCGCAGAGTCTAGTTAAACTACAGACGAAGACGTTTTGAAGACGAAGCTCTCTTTTAAGAAGTGAAGTCAAACGAATGCAAAGGGTACTCCAGACTTCGAACGTATTGTTAATGTTCACACAGAGTGCTTCCTATTACATCAAGGATTTATATGCTGAATATAGTTCAGAATAATCTGTAGAGGCCCAATATAATCTATTTCAAATTTTGGGGAGATGAAACATCAGAATAAATCTTTGCTTATGGGTGATATGAAGTAGAATTATTCCCAAATGGCTCGATTTATTGTCGATAGTCGAGTCTAGTTGATAGACTGATCCTATGCGAAGTATGCAAGAGTACATGAACAAAACGGCATACATTGTGGTACTATGCATGTCCTAGTTTATGGCCTGTGCTTCTATTTGAATGCCGTTAAGGGTAGGGTAGCTATATGATATGCCGGCCACATCATCCATAGAAGTTGCAATGCAATGACTTTAATTAATTCTGCTGTGCACTTCATAGACAAAGTGAGGTAGTTCGTTGACATGTATGATATTATTGTTAAAACGCATGTAAAAATCCATAAAAGTAAATGACTGGGTGCCAGATCACATGTATATGTGCAGCTGTATTAAAACTATATAGATCAGGTTAGCACATGAAAATGTTTCTTTATCTTTTTCTTTCAATTATTTTCTTGAAAATAGGACTTAGTTTGGAATGTGTATATAAAATATGCATTTCCACTGTATTTCCCCATTTGGGACTGGTTGTATGGACAATTTTGCTGTTCCAGAACTTCTTGTTTACCTACTACTAGTTTGCGCCCAAAACTACAAATTGCTCTGTAGGTTAGTTTCTAGCCTCAATTCTTATTTTTGATTTGATATTGATGTTAGGGAAAGAGATGCGTTATATGTAAAAGTCACGCAAATTAAAGGCCTATATTTCTGCTATGTTTCTGCTGTAACATGAGTCATATAGGCCTTTCCTTTGAAATACCGAGGATGAATCGAAATACTCTAGGGTCTAAGGTATATTCGTACTAATATTCATTATGTAAAGTTGTAGATTATTTTGTTAATAAATTGATTTTGTTACAAATGCGTTCTAAATGGTTTTTAAATACACCGCCAAATTACAGGGTACGTTTGTTTAATTGTCTATAATTACATTTTATTAGAGAGTATTTTATTTTACAAATATTCTTCAGGAAACAATTCGAGTCATCGAAGGTTTAATTCTGGCTCCTAATTTTGATCAAATATTTGAATCAATTATAATGACAATGTTAGATACTAGTTGAGCCTTTGTATTTTGAGGCTCCAGAATTAAATTAATACATGACTGTACATTAATACATGTACACTCCCCTCCATAAGTTTGGCAACCTTTTTCCCCCATTGAACTACGTGTTAAAGCCTCTTTACCTTTGAATTTTTATTTACTTAACCTGCGATGAAAATACTTATACTATTGATGGAAACGTAATTTGACTTTACTTCCAATACCTCCAAATTTTCTCAATTTTTTTCCTCAATTACAATAGGTCGAAAATTGATGATGAATTTGATGAATTTTTGAAAATCGACATTCCCATGTTAACCAATGGGAAATGGTAGGTTTGCCGCAAGTCATATGACAGAATACCCATCCAACCGAGTCCTTGCAAAAAATACGAGTTAGGCAGGTAATTGAATTTGCTAACTTTATTTAACAAAAAATTGATATGTTTCTTCAGGTTCAACAAAGTTATAGGGCTTTAAAGTCAAAATTGTTTTTCAAAAAACCTCTCCCATTGAAATAACACAGGAGGCGAAAAATAATTTTCAAAAATGACTTTGAAGCGCTGTAACTTTAATATTCATCAAATAAACTAAACACTTAGTGTTCAAAAAAGTTAGACAATTCAATTTTCTATATAAAAATATTTTTTGCTGAATCTTTTACTGAAAAGATATCCTGATTTCTGATTTGCCCCGAACCCTCCATTTCCCATTGGATTACATGAGAATGACGATTTTCAAAAATTCATCAAATTTATCATCAATTTTCGACCTATTGTAATTGAGGAAAAAAATTGAGAAAATTTGGAGGTATTGGAAATAAAGTCAAATTACGTTTCCATCAATATCGTAAGTTATTTCATCGCCGGTTACGTAAATAAAATTCAAACGTAAAGAGGCTTTAACACGTAGTTCAATGGAGAAAAAAGGTTGCCAAACTTATGGAGGGGAGTGTATGATTCTTTATTGGTCAAATATTGCATTTTCAGTCGCATCATCCTTGGCCCAAGAGTAATTCATTGCATTACATGTAATTCATTGCATTACATTGCATGATGCATCATGCATGATCTGCTATGAAAGCAGTGAAGGACCGATCTTGAAGGATGAGTCGCATAGAATCAATTTACTTTCGCAGGGGATAACATGTCGCCCTCATAATGTAGCCTTAGCTGGCCTTTACTGCCCATAAGATTCCCGTGTTTTAAAGGGACACTCATCCTAACCCCATCTGTCCTCTCCCGTGGACCAAGGCTTAGGGGAGAGACACATTAAAGGAAAATGAATGCATGCTTGGGGTCCTCTACGTACCCTAGGAATTAACGAATCGGATCGCTTTAAGAAGGACAATTTCTTAATAACCGCGTTTCATTCACTACTATAAGTACACTGGCTCGATATTCTCTTAATTTTCGTAACGAGGCAATTTTATTCCAGTTCTTTGTTACCTGGATATCTAGCATACAATGGTGTGAAATTATATCTGTATTAAATGCCTATTCATCATAGTCAATCGGAAGATGAATAAAATATACGAGTAGCCAATATATCATCATAAAAATAGATTTTTCTACATTGTATTGATGCTGTTTTGTTATCTTTTTGCAATGGAATGTCATGGATAGTGTGAGGTTATGCCATTAGATATTCTACGAATTCGAATGATTCAACATTTGTTATTGAGTCGCAGTCTGAGATCGTGTCATTTTTAAGGTGGGGATATTGTAACGATTGAGTTCTACACGTAGGCTATGTCGTCACTATGCATGTTGCATCTATCTTGATCTAGCTGTTTGTACTTTTCCCTGTTGACTATCTGATCACAAAAGAACAGTTTCAAATCAAATAAACAACAAAAATAACAATGTTATTAAATAAGAGTTCTAGACTATCTAGAATATTTGGACATTGTCAGATACCTGGCGAGTCTACTACGTTGCAGTTTATTTTACATATATTTTCAATTGTAGTTTAACCAAATTAGGAATTATTCCTTGGACTGCTTGTTTAGGTTGATATCATTTTGGGGTTTGTTTTAACTGGTTGCAGGTGGTTACCCGCCGTGTGTTCCTCTTAGAGATTGCAATTGGTTGATGCATACTTTATGAACCATGAGAGAGCAGTGCATCAATAACAAAGGATAGATAACATTGCAACGCGATTCTTATGGCTTTTTACCCTACAAAGGTAAAGCATCTAATGATATCAAGTTTCATTTCACTTGACACTTAAAAATCAGAGGTATCAGAACATGTATAGACTCAGGCCTGTAGCCAGGATTTACCTGGGGGAGTGTGGTTTTACCAACAAGGAGTTTTAGCCGGGGTTTTGCCAAAGGGGGAGCTTTTTGACAATATTGGCCAAAAATTTAGCGAAAAGTGCTCAGAATGGTGAAAAACTGCATGATTTCGAAAGAATTTCTGACCGCATGTATGTAATATTGAAGGATAAAAAGACGACAGGGCCAATGACAGAGCAAGTGCAAGTATCACGCAACCTTCTACAAAAAGGCTAGATATTTTTTATGTGCTATGGCAGATGCATCCATAAATAATTCATTTGAAACAATTACTAGAGAGAATACAACTGTGGATGCTGCAGTTTGCGTTATGAATATTGCTCTCTATTAATTAGAATATATAAAAGTAACTGACGTGCGACGACCGACTTACCGTCGAAAACGATATCTGAAATTGGAGGACTATATACGTCCCTCTAACCAAATTCGATTACTGACAACTTGAGTTATCAAATCTGGTAATTGATTTTCCTATGTGCCCTCAACTTGCCAATACTGTTTAGTTATACTGACCAATAGCCTAATCAGTTTCTCAAGTCGGGTTACAAATTAAAGTGAACCTGAACTTCCATGATCTCAATAACAGAAAGACATCGTATGTTTAAGGATTTAAGCCCTGGACTCTGTGCAATATTGAATGACCATTCCTTGAAGGTGTTGCTTTGCAGATTTTACACGAGATGCGCAAGCATCGAGTGTTTATTAAGGAAACAACGCCCAAAATGCGTAGACATCGACATGAATAGAATCATGTCTATGGGCTGATGTGACAGAGTCGGTCCACCCCGGTGTGGATCGAACCCAGAACAACCCATTCTGAAATAATCAAAATCATCGGAATATAACAGTAGGTACTCTGATTTTACTGCTCATTCAGTCTCAAAGATCAACTTTTCCAACACTCATTTGGAATAGATTTTGGAAGACCATTTGATGTATTATCTACTTTCAAACGCAAAAGCTCATTTAAAATTCAGTTTGTATATGCAGTAAAACCTGTCTTAGTGAACACCTCTCGCTAATGAACACCTGTCTCTAGTGGACACATTTCCTCGATTCATTTTTCAAAGTAAAAAACAACATTTCCTCGATTCATACTCTGGTGACTTATGTATAAATTACCCTCTCTGTAGTGAATACGTACTAAACACTGGTCATTTTTCTTAATAATGTATACCACAATCAAGGAAATCTGTCCTGATATATAAATATTTCATTATTATCTATTTAATAGTAATATTTATTATTATGGTGCAACTGCTATGATGATCAGACGCACGATACCTCGTTAGTTTTGAAAGTCTTATACATTATCGATTTCGAAAGACCCCCCCCCCCCCCCCCCCGACACCATTCAATACATCCCACAAAATACCGTAAATCTCCTGAAGATCTTATTGCGTGAAAGGGAAATTGCATTGACAGAAAACCCTGATGCATAAAATTCAATTTGGAATGTAATATTTTTATATGTCATTTCTATTGGTTTTTGCCTCTAATTGTACAGTTCAAAGACAAGAACTAATGCTAAGTGACAACTCGAGTCTATTCAATTAAATAAAGACTTTATTCTCAAAAGGAATTGTTCTGATAGACAAGTCAATGCGATATACATTCGCTAACCCTAAATCCCCATTGTCTAGCTGTGAAACTACTCTCTGAATATTACATACGGATGATTTTTCGATTTTGATGAATTAGCATCCCAATTGTGGTTTTTCATGGGATATGACTTTGAATACGAAATGGGTGATAAATACCGAAGACAGAATCAGACTATGTACTCAAGATTCTGCATTGGTAAGATCAAATAACTTAAAGGCCCCATGTAAAGTTTAAACCACTTTGGCTTATATTGTAGTCTTACCCAATGTTATCAAAGTGTGATATGTAAAACTTTTTTTTTTAATTTCAAAAAGTGGTTTTTGATAGACTTTTTGTTCCAAAATTTGTGAATTTATTTAAAACCAACTTTTAGAGGTCACTCATATTTTCTAATTAGCCACAATTCATACAAATGCATAGCATACATCCTCCCATGTTTTTTGCCGAAAAAATTAAGAAAATCGGTTGATAAACAAGCGAGAAATGAACTTATCAGTGCATGAAAATGATTCTGAGAAAAATGCATTTCAAAATTTTAGTTCTCATAGAAACCAATGGTACAATGATATCTAAAACATAATTTATTCTTCCTTTCAAGGAGGATTGGCTCCCAGAGTGCACCACCGATATTCTGTCCCATATATGGGTATGTCGTAATACAAAATTCGAATTCAAACAGCCGCCATTTTGTTCACTTCAACATTTAAATCGTGAATTTTGGTCTTATTTCCAAACGAAAAATTCCAAAACTCACAAGAAATGATCGAGATATTGGTTCGAATCTTTTGAACTGTTTATTTTGAATTTATAGTCGGTTTTAATTTCAGAAAATAACGACATTTCGACGTTTTCATTGTTGGAAAATATCGAGTTTCGATCCTGGGAGCCAATCCTCCTTGCTTCCTTTTAACCTGGTTAGACAATCAACATTGTTTTTTTTATGAAAGTCTAGCATATTAAGAAAAGATTGACATCGAAAAAAAAAATTCAATATTTTTCAAAAAGTTTTTGTTACCTTAGTGACATCACTAATGTTTCAAAATATTTTTGATAAGCTAAAACATTGAAGTGGCCCATTAAATATGACATTTTATTATTGAAATAGTGTGTCTTTTGTTCAATCTTTGCATTGGTGTTAAAAATATAATCTTTTTTGAAATGCATTAAGAAATATTTGATGATTAAGAAATTTCAACTTTTTTGAAAAATGGCGGGAAATTTGAATATTTGAGAAATGAAATGCTCACAACTATTTTTTCAAAAAAAATTTTTTGTTCAAAAATCTCTAAAATCACTTTTTAATTCCTGACAAATAGTAAATGAATGATAAAAAAATATTTTCAAACTTTAGACGGGGACTTTAAGAGTGGAGATTAGTCAATTTATTGTGAAGGGTAATCCACATCTAACCACTCTGATGCAATCTAATTTAAAGCCATTCACGGACACTGAAATTGACTGAACTGAGAAATGAAGGAATAGAGAGATATAAACTCAATTATAGAACCACGGTGGTGGTGACCCCATAATTGACATATTTTCAAATATTTTTAGGCTCTAATATCTGAACTTATTATTGATCAAGAGCACTTTTATCTGGAAAAATTGTACTTCAATTAACACATATTGTCTGATTGGTTTTGATGGGGGTTTATGTTTTTATGTTGCTAAAACATCATAAGTTAATAGATTCAAACAGATTAAGCAGGGCTATGTGGGGCTGATTCTTAACCTGTGTATGCATGTCTAAGTTAACTCACTGGACTTCATAGTCTATTACCCTTCTTAAATTCTGTATTAAAAGTGGAATAAGATATGGAATTGATCCACTTGACCACTTTGATCTGAATTGACACCATGCTGACCACGAGCTTTGTAAATATTGTGGCTCAGATGCAGAGTAAAAATTAATACTGAAGTTGGGATGTGGTTCTTCAATCGCTCAGTTTTCAGATCATCAAAGTTGTCACTAAACTTAACATTTGATTTCGACTGTAATTAAAAATAGTTATACTTTCAGAAAGATCACTGAACAGAATATTTTGAATTTTTCAGAAAATGTGCCCAATAAATGAAAAAAGCTTTGAAACTTTGAAACTGTCTGAAACAAAAATGAGTCATAAAAAGGTAAATAGATGGCTTTTCAATTCAATTTTTTTCTATTTCTAGGAACGAATTCAAATTACATCAGATTTCATTCTAATGAGATGAAATCCAGTATACACGGGTCATATCATCACCGTCAAACTTACGATTATTGGTCAAACTCATCAAATTGATATATTTGTATGTTTTGATGTGGAGGATTCCTAAATAAAACACAATACTTAACATTTCAATATAATAACATCATAACTATATTTTATTATAAACCCCCTTTATTTACACATTTGTACAGCATACATTTAAATACAATACAGAAAAACATCACATCTTTTCTATCTACTTAACAAAATAAATACTTATACTTCATCAAGAAACAACTTTCTCCCAAGATGTCTCAAATGATGAATAAGTTGAGGAAAAGGTAGAATCAAAGAGAAGCTTTTCCCAAAAATTGAGCTTTGATAAGTCATATCCTATATCTATATTTGATAGTATATCTATAGTACAGGACACAATGTTAGTTCATTGTAATTTATACTTGAATGCCATTTTGTCCTCGTCTCTGATTCTAGCTTTACATGAAACATTTTGTCCATACAAATGACCATAGGGATTCCATGTTAATCCACAGAGATCAAATTGTTGACATCTATTCATTAATTCTGAGCTTATTTAACTCTAGTAATGCTTTAATAATGTGTTTTTGACATCCCTTGGTACAGTTTCTATGTCAGTTAATGTACAATATGAATATAAAGAACCTATCTGAATATTTGAACTAGAAGTACATCAGAAATGTCTTTGAAATATTAAAGGACATTACCTTCAGATAATCAGCACTGGAGATGTGCAAACGTTTATTTAGCCATGTAATATGACTATCAACACACTATCAATCCCAGTTTGTATCATCATGTTTACTGAATTAAAACAGGTATCAAACTATTGATGGCTGAAGTATTTTACACAGCGATCAATGTCTTGAAGGTTTTCTACACTATAACCCTGTTTAGACCACACAGTGCCACACACTGTCTATGCTACATGTGTTTTGATAAATAATTCAAAATTTGAAAGAAACATCTAATTTACAAATTCTACTACTGCATAGTTTTTGACTATAAAAAGAAATCTACTTATAAAGTACCTTAATTGTGGAATATTATAAATCCCTCAAAGAAACATTAATCAAGTGGTACTAAATATTAACCCAGATTAAGTACTGCAAAATGTACACCCGATTACATACTGTGCTATGTCAATTACTGCACTTATGTATCTCAGTACATATTGTGCTATGTCAATTACTGCACATATGTACCTCAATACATATTGTGGTATGTCAATTACTGCACATATGTACCTCAATACATATTGTGGTATGTCAATTACTGCACATATGTATCTCAGTACATATTGTGCTATGTCAATTACTGCACATATGTACCTCAATACATATTGTGGTATTTCAATTACGTCACATGTGTATTCCAGTACACATCATGGTATTCCAATTAAGTACTGCGCTTGCGCATGTACCATTCAGTACATATTGTAGTACATATTGCAGCATTGCAAATTGTTCATTATGCCTTGCTCAACTAAAATACTACAGGTTTTGTGACGTCAATCTTGAGTTTATCGCTATCTTCCTCGACCAAAGAAGCTAACTGCAATGCACAAGTAAGGGTATCATTAAATAAAGTTTACAACTTTACATTTAACATGACAAATAAGCTTGGTCGACAAATCAACATTCATCAAAAATGTAATTAATTTCATTTCAGATATATGTTCTTCCAAATTGACTTTTTCATTGATTGTACAAGTTGCATCAAACTCCTATAAAGGATTTCCTCATTTAAACTCAAATATCGAAACTAGGGATACAAAAAAATAGCTATCACGCAAATAAACACAATTTTATCTTCTGGAAATTGATTTTTCCCCTGAAGACCCCTTCAGCATATAAACAAATAACCATACATCCATCTATAAAAGCTATACACACACTTCATCAATTATAATTTACAAAAATTGGTCCCATTGGTTCAAATAGAAACAAGCAACAACAAAATCTAGGTGTATGGTAAAACATGAATATGACCTATATTGAACCTGGCATATTGCCATTTGTATAAAGTAAAGCACCTACACATACATAACTTGTGTAAATTATGTTATTTGAATATAACAAACAATTGAGATTACAGTTGTGTATACAAGCAGTCAATTACTAGAAGTGGCATAAATAAGAAGACAGATGCCTGTGGCTATTTCTGAAGATATTACTTGAAGCATTCGGCAAGATTTTTTTGTATCTTTTTTTGGTGAAAACATTGACTCAGAAATTATGATCTTTCAATCAATTATTTTGGACTATTCAATCAGCAGTAATTTTTGGAAATAACTCGAAAAAATTAAAGCCTGGCAAAAACAATGAAATCTTAAATTTTTGAAATAAATTGAACCTGAGAAGCACATAAACCACAATAAATTGAGCGCTATTTACATTGCTATATTGTTTGCAGTTACTGCATTGAAAGTTACAAAAAGACAAAATCATATACAAACAATTAAAACTGTTTAAAACAGCGGAATGTACATTGTAAGTTACAAAATTTCACCAGTTTCGTTGTTGGAGTTGTCATGGAAACAGTTTAATTACCCATTATCTAGGGTATACGGTATACAGTTTTATATTGTTCAGTTCTACATAAATACATATGTCTGTATAGATACGCAGTATAAATATAAAGATCTGCACAAATACCCCTCAAGCATAAGTAAGACTAAGTTACAGGAATTTCAGAACCCCCTTATTATATGTTAATTTAAAGTATAGTTATACTTTAACCAGGAACCCAATAATACATACAAGTTTAAAAAACAATACTTCAACATTACATTGAACCAAAATTAAGGTAACTACTAACTACACAGACCTACAAATACATAAAAATGTAAATATCCAAAAAAAACAAAACGAAATAATAAAACACCCAAAATGTCAAACAATTTTACATGTTGTAAAATTTCCAAATTGAGATCTAATTTGAATTGCATCTGTTAATATACAGGGTGTTCATTATATAAGCATCTGTCATTATAAAATGTTTCCTGTTGGTTTGAGTAAAAAGTAATGATGATGTAACATTTTAGAGTCTATCGCCACTGATATGTATAATTGTTTGATCAAATCCAGTTGAGATATTCCATGGGTTTTCAAGAATTCCCCATGCCTCTATATCTTCAAAAGACCCATTTAATACTTGTTTATCTCCACTTTGACATCAGGATACTCCTTAACTATTTTCAAGCTCCAAATCAAGAGTTTCTGAGAGGCTGAACCCATGATGAAAGACATAGTAGTTGCAACTGTCACCATTAAGTCGGGACTGACACCTAAGTTATGAATGTCACAAAGTCGCAAGTTAGCCAAGGTTAGTATATATAGTTGCCTCCTTTATCTGAAGATGAAGGTCTGGTAATTACCTCTTCCATATTTGTGTCTAGTTTCCGATACTCACTCGTGTTCGGTCTTCTACGGCGGCTATTGCCATTTCTACCTTCAATAACATAGGCGATCAACTGAAATAGAAAAATGAGATCAATTAAGACGGTTAAGGAGCACACAACAGTGATCATTACCTTATATAGACATTTATTTGACATTTGATCACATTTTATATTTAACTGATTCTGTGAATGAAATTTCTCAATCATGTGCCACATGAAATCAGATAATTTTTGTATCACATACTGGTATGCCATCTATCATATCCAATTGAATGCAAATCTCTATTTTATTTTGGACTTACATTGGTTTACCATCTATATTTCAGAAAGTTCCAAACATATGGACACAGTCATACATTTTGTAATGCCCTAACATGTCCTTAAACATACATAGACATGGGCAAATGTAGGAGCAAAACCCTTTTAACGTAAAACAAATTCTCATTCACTTCACTGTTGTTTTTAGTGATACCTTGGGAGAAAACTCATTAAAATATAACGAAATTCACTTGCATCGTGGTCATACAAAAATACAGCCCTACCTTTTGTTTATTATGAAAGGCGACGTATCCCACAATGCACAGTACAACTGCAGTGAGAAAGTATGCCATGAAATGACTTGATTTTGCTTCCTCTTCAAGAATAGGGTTTGGTAATCTTTTATTAGAAGCTTCAGCAGCAACATTCTGTTCTGGTTGCCTTACAACATTTTCATCTGGCCTTACAGCAGTATCAATTGGAGGCATCTTATCCTGATCTTGTTCAGAACCTGAAAGTAGGGTGATAGTATAAATCATGGACAATGACAGACAGTCAATGAAAGAACCTATCAAACAACAAATGTTACATATAAAAGTAAATCAAAAATTATTTTGTTGTATTTTGTGTGTGAGTCTCAGACTACTCTGAAATATTGCTTTTAATACTTGTACATTTATGCTTCAATTGATCCTACTCCCTCCCTTGATGAAACTGGAAAATGCACACCCCATTCGAACTACTCACAATGCATTATACAAATATGTGCCATATCTTGTACCATGCACTATGTTAATGCATGCTGTGCAATTCACTGCAGCTAATGCATGTTCTCTGAATTCACAATGTATGGATGGACATGTTCAATATATTATGGCTATTTGGTTTATCGCCATCCCATCTGCTAAACCCCAATGATACCAAAATTTGAAAATCCCAAAATGTAGAAAATGGAATAGCAGGGTTAGTCATTTTGAAGAAATTGTGAAATTTGCTGAATGTGGCAACCCTGAATATATTAAATTTTATCACTTGGACAATAATACACTATTATCACCATTTGTGATTAACACATTCCAACCTGTTGCCTCGAAATCAATATTCAGTTCAGTAAAATTTAATACAATCAATAAATCTCAACAAAACAGACAGAAAATGCGTACTTTACAGAGCCAATGTTACTCTAATAATACATATTGATTCACTTTGCCATTTATTTTTCATCGCAAAAACAGAGATATGAAAATATGTATATGTCTCTGAACAATGCAAACATGACGAAACAATTTGTTCATTTTTGTTCATTTGTGCATTCAACATATAAAACATCTGTAGCCAACAACAAGATTTTATAAAGTAAAGATATTTACTCGTATATCAGATTGGCATATCGCACAAGTCTTGCATCAAGCTCCTGTTTCTCTCATTATTCACTTCTCAATAGCATAAGGTAACTGGATAAGTGAGGGGGATACCAGGAACTTGATATAGGACTAATATAACATTGGATCTTTATCACGAAAAGCTCAGTATTTGCATCAAAGATAGATTACACCTCAGATCCTCTCACTCACCCATCAACAAATATTTCAGAATGTATAGATCTATAGAAATATTCAGACAAATTCTCAGCGGTATTAAACTAACTGGATAACAAGCCCAAATAAGTCTATTGTTAAACCATTAAGAAAATTTTTGAATGACTTAAGAAAACTGCCCGAAGCCTTGGGTTTCTACCATCAAGGTTAAGAATAACTTATAAACCATGATTCCCTTGCGAAAAGATCCATCAATGATTCTGTATTAGCATTATGAATCATTTTTAGAGTACTCATGACATTATTATAAGCAATCTTGACAGTGAAAGTACACCAAACAGCTCGAATTCAAACCACCAGATAACAGTATCATACACTGTGACTAAAATCCACATGATATAGTCTTTAAGAGTGAAGTTGCTCTAATCTGAAAAGAGAAATCTAAAATAAGGCAAGAACTAAAAATAAAAGATAATAGACCTTTGCCTGAAGATAAAACAAAATCAAGAAATCAGTATCAGGCCAACAAAACATATTCCTTTCAATACCTATTTCACAAAACAATACTTCTTGTGGCCTTTTTCACAATTTAACAGAGTCTGGACCATTTCACTGGATTTGCGCCTTTTGACTGCTATATTGCAATAGCATAGGTTTTGGATGAGTACATGCATCAGCAGTCAATAGGGAAATGCCAATAGTTGGCAGACTGATACTGTTATTGTGCTACACTATGGATTAAAATCTTACATTTAACACATATACAGGGTGCGCAAAAAAGATTTGTTTGGGTGACATTTTTTGTCTAACATTGTATAAATACTAGTTAGATTAAGCAAGGTTAACTGAAAGTATTAATCAAATTGATCAAAAAATATCAAATTGTGTATGGTACTTTCAAAAAGCTAATTGCGATGGTAGGTTTAAATCAATGCCATTTCTGCATCTACGTGCATTTGCATGATCAAGATGCTAAACTTCAATAAATTGTGCACATACTATCTGTAAATGTTTGAATTTAATCCATTATGTACGTGCATATATTTGGTGGGGTAGTCAATAATTATCTTCATTAATACTTGAAACTTGTAAAGCATCAGTAAGGAGAAACATTTTTAAATCTGGGAATATATTGAGCACCCCCACATGAAATACCTCAGAGCAAGACATTTTTGCAATCCAATTCAAAAACTGTCAATTTACATGCACATTCACATCTTTGTTCTGAATCGCTAATTTGAATTCATCACCTAGGCTACTAAGCTAGAGGATTCATTGCATGCCGCCAGTTAATATAAAAGAGGTACTGACAGTTAGAAAGGTCAATTTCGGACATTTTTTGCATGGGATATCATGAAAAGCATTTTGAAGAAAAGCACATGTTAAAATAGATGGCACTGCAAGATTAGCTGTGATGAGGGCTTATCACCATAGTGTTGGTCTGATGGTAAAGCAGGACCTTCAGTGTAAGGTGTAGTCCATTCTTCTTGGGATTCTTCATCCTCCTTTCCTCCTTTGTCCCACCAGTTCCACCAGTTCTTTCCCCCCTCTTCACTCTGATTTTTCATATCATAATCATCATCATATTCCTCCTCGTCGTAATCAGCTTATGATATAAAGCAAAGCGTTAATATATCAGGCAACAACATAAACAACACATTTAGGTTGACAGTTCAACAAAAGTAAAAAATCTAATTTGATTAAGCCCTAGTTAACCAAGTATGTTAGTCCTCATATTCCCTTGCCCACAAGTCCCTATACATAGTTAGTCTATTATTTCCTTGGTCCTCATAGGTCCTCATAGTCCCTTACTCTTTTGGTCCCTGTGTCCCTCAACTCCCTTAGTCCTCATATCCTTTGTCTCGTAACTCCTTTAGTCCTTATATACCCATAGTCCCTTATTCCCTTGCTCCCTATCCTTTTTATTTCCCTCAATATGGCTAGTTTTATAGCATAATTATTTATTTCTATACTTTTTATTATCAGTTTTCAATATTAGCAAATCATGTTAATATCAAGCAACAAACAAAGATTTAAAAGAAAACATGAAAAAACTCTAATTTCATATTCCCTTAGTTCAATTCCTTTCTTAGTCCCCTTACTCTTAGTCTTAGCCCCATACAATAGCCCCCTCCCACCTGCTCTATTAGTCCGCAGCTTTAGTTCCCATGTGTGAGTCCCCTTTTTAGTCCTCATACACAAAAGCCCTTACTCTTATAGTCCTCATACACAAAAGCCCTTACTCTTATAGTCCTCATACACAAAAGCCCTTACTCTCATAGTCCTCATACAGTAGTCGCTAAGGATGAGTGGGCTATTTCATAGACTCACCAAGTGAGCCAAAAACAGCACCTTAGATGAACAATTTGATTCATTATTTAGTTAAGTAAAATGGTCTATGGATTAATAAGTAGGCTAGTTATGATTTAATGAATACACTGTATCATATATATTACAAGTAATTACATGCTTTTATACATAATCACAACTTCCCCAGCCCTCTTTATAAATTGTCACCCCAGTAGGAATGGTGCAGAACATTAATTTTCTTAATTATTAAAATGCATTTGATTAAATATAAATATCTTACTTTCGTCTCGGTTTTCAGAATCTTCTTGATCTTGTGTCTCTCCTGGTGCACTTCCTCCAGTTTGGGAGTTAGGTTGATCTTGTGTCTGGTCTGGGGAACTTCCTCCAGTTTGGGAGTTAGGTTGATCTTGTGTCTGTCCAGGGGCACTTCCTCCAGTTTGAGTGTTTGATTGATCTTGTGTCTGTTCAGGGGCATTTCCTCCAGTTTGGGAGTTAGGTTGATCTTGTGTCTGTCCAGGGGCACTTCCTCCAGTTTGAGTGTTTGATTGATCTTGTGTCTGTCCAGGGGCATTTCCTCCAGTTAGGGTGTTTGATTGATCTTGTGTCTGTCCAGGGGCACTTCCTCCAGTTTGAGTGTTTGGTTGATCTTGTGTCTGTCCAGGGGCACTTCCTCCAGTTTGGGAGTTAGGTTGATCTTGTGTCTGTCCAGGGGCACTTCCTCCAGTTAGGGTGTTTGATTGATCTTGTGTCTGTCCAGGGGCACTTCCTCCAGTTTGAGAGTTAGGTTGATCTTGTGTCTGTCCAGGGGAACTTTCTCCAGTTTGGGAGTTAGGTTGATCTTGTGTCTGTCCAGGGGCACTTCCTCCAGTGAGGGTGTTTGGTTGATCTTGTGTCTGTCCAGGGGCACTTCCCCCAGTTTGGGAGTTAGGTTGATCTTGTGTCTGTCCAGGGGCACTTCCTCCAGTTAGGGTGTTTGATTGATCTTGTGTCTGTCCAGGGGCACTTCCTCCAGTTTGAGTGTTTGGTTGATCTTGTGTTAGTCCAGGGGCACTTCCTCCAATTTGGGAGTTAGGTTGATCTTGTGTCTGTCCAGGGGCACTTCCTCCAGTTTGGGAGTTAGGTTGATCTTGTGTCTGTCCAGGGGCACTTCCTCCAGTTTGAGTGTTTGATTGATCTTGTGTCTGTCCAGGGGCACTTCCTCCAGTTTGAGTGTTTGATTGATCTTGTGTCTGTCCAGGGGCACTTCCTCCAGTTTGGGAGTTTGATTGATCTTGTGTCTGTCCAGGGGCACTTCCTCCAGTTTGGGAGTTAGGTTGATCTTGTGTCTGTCCAGGGGCACTTCCTCCAGTTAGGGTGTTTGATTGATCTTGTGTCTGTCCAGGGGCACTTCCTCCAGTTTGGGAGTTAGGTTGATCTTGTGTCTGTCCAGGGGCACTTCCTCCAGTTTGGGAGTTAGGTTGATCTTGTGTCTGTCCAGGGGCACTTCCTCCAGTTAGGGTGTTTGATTGATCTTGTGTCTGTCCAGGGGCACTTCCTCCAGTTTGGGAGTTAAGTTGATCTTGTGTCTGTCCAGGGGCACTTCCTCCAGTTAGGGTGTTTGATTGATCTTGTGTCTGCCCTGGGGCACTTCCTCCAGTTTGGGAGTTAGGTTGATCTTGTGTCTGTCCAAAGGCACTTCCTCCAGTTTGGGAGTTAGGTTGATCTTGTGTCTGTCCAGGGGCACTTCCTCCAGTTTGAGTGTTTGATTGATCTTGTGTCTGTCCTGGGGCACTTCCTCCAGTTAGGGTGTTTGATTGATCTTGTGTCTGTCCAGGGGCACTTCCTCCAGTTTGGGAGTTAAGTTGATCTTGTGTCTGTCCAGGGGCACTTCCTCCAGTTAGGGTGTTTGATTGATCTTGTGTCTGTCCAGGGGCTCTTCCTCCAGTTTGAGTGTTTGATTGATCTTGTGTCTGTCCAGGGGCACTTCCTCCAGTTAGGGTGTTTGATTGATCTTGTGTCTGTCCAGGGGCTCTTCCTCCAGTTTGAGTGTTTGATTGATCTTGTGTCTGTCCAGGGGCTCTTCCTCCAGTTTGAGTGTTTGATTGATCTTGTGTCTGTCCAGGAGCACTTCCTCCAGTTAGGGAGTTAGGTTGATCTTGTGTTAGTCCAGGGGCACTTCCTCCAGTTTGAGTGTTTGATTGATCTTGTGTCTGTCCAGGGGCATTTCCTCCAGTTAGGGTGTTTGATTGATCTTGTGTCTGTCCAGGGGCACTTCCTCCAGTTTGAGAGTTAGGTTGATCTTGTGTCTGTCCATGGGCACTTCCAGGTTGTTCTTGTGTCTGATCTCCTGTAATATTTAACATAACTGTAGTAATGTTTGTTGATTCCATTGAGGGAAGTGATGAGGTGGGATAAGGTGCCCTATTGGGAACTGTCGTGGATGTTAGGCCTGTTGATTGGCTGTAACTGGTTGTTCTATAAGTTGTTGTCGCACCTGCTTTAGCCTCAGTAGTCTTAATGATAGCAAGGACTGGTTTATTCCCACCTAAAACACATGAATATATCAAAATAATCATAATGCTAATTTGGTACAATGAGAAAACAGAGGATTAAAACTACATATATATATGGTCATGAAATATATTGTGTCCAGGTTATTTGAAAATTAAAAGTTAACCCTCTCTGAAATAGAAAATGGTTTCATATATTTTTTCATCAGCTTTTATATACTACAGCTTGATGTTTGTCTAATTTATTAATGCTATTGAATTTTACAAAATACTGAACCTAAAACACCTCCCAAGTGTTTCTTTTGTAATGTAATATTAACATTTACCATACATTCAAACACTTGAAATACATAGATAAAACTACAGTAGTAATAAATGCATGTGCATACATGATATAAGCAACATATACACTACAACATTTAGAATAAGTAGCATTGACACACCATCCAAGTTCTTTTTAGTATTTGTATTTTTAAAATTAGAGCGAAAAAATAGTAATTAATGTGTTAAGGATACACATGTAAATGTTTGTATAATTTCTCATCTTAAACTGAAAATGTTTTTTCCTACAAGGCTAAAACATCAAATGAGTTTCTACTGGGTGTAACAATACAAGGTAACACAAGACACAGGGATAACTCCCAGAGGACATTACAGTACAGGGTGACTAGTGGTAGGAATGATTACAAGGTGACCACAAGCAATGATTTATTATCACAGGGTAAAACTATACAGGATGACAAACAGAGATTATGAATAGGGATTATTATAAAGAAGGATTACTATATGATGACAAGTAGGGATTATCACACAGGGTAACAAACAGAAATTATTACAAGGTAATGAAAAGCAGAATTATCATATTATGAACACAAATTAGTTATAATTACCTCACTCAATTCCCTCAACGTAACAGTGCATCACAATGTAGTTGTAAGTAAAAAAAAATAAAACATATTAGGCTGGGGCAACCTTTTTCAAAAACAAATAAGCTAGGGCAAATAAATGAATTGTCTAAAGTCTAATTTGGGATATATACCAGTTTGTCAAACTATATGTACATGACAATAATGTCAGAGGTTTCATAAATAACAGGAGATTGTTGTTTATACGAATTTTGCAACAATTTTGAGCAACCCTCCCCCTTGGGCTAAAAGTTCTTTCCAAACTCATAATGCAGCTTTCACCATTTTGAGCACTTTTCAAGTGATTTTTGACCAAAGTTGTCAAATGTGAACTACCACCTAGAATTTTTACAAAAAACTTGGCAAAAGCTGATAATGTGCCTGAAAATGACTGTTCTTTTCATTTATTTGGTTTGGCTGCAGTCCAAAATTCTAATGAAACGCCTGCATGTATTTACATATGTATTTATTTATTGATGGATTTTATTTACATTATAAACAGACAATATCTTAGTTTATGACTTAGGTTCTGTTCATAAGGAAACAATTGCAACATTGATGGATGTAATATCTAATTGGCTGAATCAGTAAACGTTCACAGATTAACATATAAACATTACTTGACAACTTATAATCTGTTGATAATCAACAATAAATAAATAAATAATTAGAGTGGATTTTCCAATCAACAAGAATTATGCTGTCTATGGTATCTAATGATATAATAATAGGATTTTATTAGTACTGATGGCCTTTTAGGGCCAAACGTACATCCGATATACAATTTTCAATAACAGTAAATACAGCAATAAAGTAAAGAAAATACATTATTATATATTTTTGATCTTGTGTTATATCAAAGATGGTATATCCCAAAATTTTCTTGATCTAAATTATCTTTTGATTTAAATTAAACCACTCGGACGTTTGTTTGATTTACTGAGTTATTGAAGATCTCTAACTTTGAGATTACAGGGTAACACAATACTTTCTCAGTTACATCTATTATGTTGAACAGAAACATGTACATGTACAACTTTTTTACTTGTATTTACCTGTTTTGTCATCACGAATATCAGATCCCGCTGTTTCTATGTCATTTTCTGAAAAAAGCACACAAAAAGCAAGTGATTAATGTGAACAGTAAAATGGAAAAGAAAATATTAAAATCTTGATTTGAATTAACAATAAGCAATACAATGTCACACAATCAGTTAACATCATCATTCTTATCAGAATATTTCCTAGAAGTTGCTATTACTAAGTTGTCCAATTATGATTTAAGATAATTTTCATAAAAATAAGAAATCTACATGCGCAAGTTAATATTTGTTGCAGTATACATGTATTTTTAATAAATGTGCTAGGAATCCAAGAAAATAACCCCACAACAGCCGATAGTAAAAGTTATTTGCTTTTTTGAATGGGATAGCACAGAAATAGTGAGTTAAATGTTTTTCAACATCATTCCAAGATACACATGTATATTTTAGTTTTACTAAACTATAGTATCACATCTACATCTAAACAGAGATTTCATTTATTGGAGATGACTGAATATCAATGCAAAAGTATTGATTAAAAGTGATGATTCACACCCTTGTGAGATTGAATAATCACATAATCTATGTCATCTCATAGAAACTAGTTGGAAACACACAACACTGAGTTAAATAGAAAGCTCCAACAGAGGAACCCATGGATATATTTAAACCCATGGATAAATAACAACATGGGCTATGGCAATTATTATAATCCCGAATGCATGGTTGTTTCTGGGGCTGTGTCCAAGACTATATTAATATTAATACCAATATTAACCATATCCAAAGAAAACACGTTGGGAACTAGTTGGGGTTTAGAAAAGCGTTAGGTAAAGAGGGACTCTGATAAATCAGAATGGGTACCTATACCAAAGTTGAATGTTTTCCAACCCACTCCCTAGGCCCCTGTGAAAAATTTAGTTCCATGACATCTCTAATTAGTAATATAAAACTTAGTCCATACACTAGAAGTATTATCCTCATTTTCGAAAATGACTGTCCAAATTTACCTCCACATGAATATTTTGAATGCAAATTATTAAAAACATGCGTGCAGAAACTATGCATTTAAAATCAATAACGGATTGATTTCAAAAAACATGTATAGAAACTATGTGTTCAGAATAAGTAACCAATCAATTTCAAATAAGAAATGTTCTCGGTTCTTCTCCTCAATATCTCAGGAGTGTTTGTTTATGGAAATAATACATTAATGCATGTATAGTGACAGACATTTCCTTTCTGATTAACAGATATCACACTTGAGGTAGCACTTCTATGATTTTCACAATACATGTACATTGTATTACAATGAGAGTGAATAGAGTTAGTGGGCGGAGCTTCATTAGAAACAAAGGTGAAAAGGAGTGCTGGCAGTGGTAAGATGCAGTGCATGTTTTTCATAGTCTACCATTTATAGTCTCCTTCTCCATATCATTTTCATCTTTGTTGGTCTCAAGTCCAGACTTGCCCTGATCGATGGTTCCTAGATTCTGGTTGGCTACTTCAGGACTTTGGTTAGGTACTTCAGGAATTTTAGGATTTGTGTTGGATATTCCTGGGTTTTGATTGGGTACTCCAGGATTTGGTTTGGATACTCCAGGATTTGGATTGGGTACATCTGGATTTGGGTTGGATAATACAGGATTTAGATCAGGTGCTCCGGGATTCTGTTTTAGTACTTCAGGATTTGGGCTTTTATCTTCAGGATTTGTTTTGACTGCATTAGTATTTTCATTTTCAGTCCATTCTTTCTCTACTTGAAATTCATCCCCATTTTGATTTTCATGATCCCATTCTTTCATCCCAAAATCATCATCTTCACCATCTTCCTCTCCTGGTCCAATTCCTTGAATATACTCACCATTTGCATCATCCTCTCCTGGTCCAGTTCCTTGTAGATACTCATCATTTTCATTTGCTTCATCGTCTTCTTCCTCTCCTGGTCCAGTTCCTTGTAGATACTCATCATTTCCATTTACATCATCATCTTCATCATTACGCCAACTCAGATTTCTTTCACCATTATCAGTATCTGGTAAATAATTAAGATCTCTCTAGCATAAGCAAAATATTCAAGGTACTCAACAACAAAATTATCAGATACCTATGAATTGATATATTGAAAAAACATATAACATTATCTAACAACTTTCTTCGAAAAAGATTTAAATCTCATTTTACATACAATAATCATGGATTCCCATGTTTATGCAAAGATATATGTTTCAATACTTTATATTTTATATGATAGGCATTTGATTATGAAAAATAGTGTCAAGTACATTGGCGTATCTAGGGGGAGGGGGTTTCATTGGGTGTGCTGACATCCCCAATTTTTGAGCCAATCCCCAGGGATTTCATTTTTGATGCTGGAGAGAAGAGGACTAAGAGGCAAGAATAACTAATGTGCTTTGGCAAATGAGGTGGAGAAGCTAGGCTTTGAGTGCAAGCTATGATGATGAAGACTGTTTTGGGTTTTTTCTTAGATATTAAAGAACATCATTGGAAAAATCCTAGGCATGTCCTTGGGAATAGGACTTTGTTTAAGGTTTATCACTGAATTCTCCTTTTCGCGGTTCGCTCTTTGAATCAGAATGTTCGCAAATATGCACTGAAAAAGCACTCAAAAAGGACAAAATTTGATTGGTCAATATTTTCCCACTATGCATTTCGCGTAGCTATTTGCGTGACACGAAAGTTCTAAATCAAACTAATTACTCAATTTTGTTTTTACACCCGCACGCTAAATAAAACAATGACACCATCGTAAGTATTCTTCTTTGTCATTGCTTTAATAGTCAGTATACCGAGTTTAATCAATAAAAGATTGTACAATGAACAACAAAATTCGGAAACGAGTACTATAGATTTGCTTTCAGACCACTGAACAGATTGACCTAGATAATAGCGAAGCGTCTTCTTTGGTCTACTGCTCAGTTGTTTGTGGGTTTTCAACGTAACTCTATAATGTAATTTGAAGATGAATACTTTTATTCAGTTGTTGCATCGATGTCGCAGTTTGTAGTGCGGTAAGATTGGCATGAAAGTAAAGTCGAATGGAATTGTTTTTTCCAATACGGCGACTAGTCTACTGATCACGTGACCTTCACTTCCGGAATATTTTCTCACTTTTCAATCATCGTTTTCACCACGCTATGAATTAATACAATGAAAAAAATAGCTGTTATATTAAGATTAATGAGAGATCAATCGTTTCTAATAATTTTTTCTGTACTCTCGTACGGGAATATGAACGAATATATCGTTTGAAAAATAGGTGTGAAAATCCCCATGTTAAACCTATGAGGGAAAATAAAATAAATTCGTTCCTCCACGAACTGCATCATGGGAAATATTTTGCCCTTATAAGGAAAGATTTTCGCGTCTTCTCTTTTGAAGAGGGAACAGCGATTTCGAGAATTTATTCAGCTTATCACAGAAATACCCTATCAGCTGTATAATAAACATTCTGTAAATTTAATAATTAAATAAAAACTATCTAGTTTTTAGACCCTTGTCTCATTCAGTAAGTGCTTCCTTATGTACCAAGTTCTGATAATGAACCCAAATACTACGGAAAGGAACATTTTCAGGTAACAGCCCAATCCCTATGCAATCTTAAACATACATTCAACCACCATATATATATAATTTAATTAATTTGAGATTAAAAAATATTGTCATGACAGCATCAAAAAAATTTCTTCAGTATGATCAGATCTTGAAGTTTCTCAAAGAATCACATTTTTGAATTATTTTGATGAATCCTACATATAATAATAATAGATCTGACAAAATCGCAGCAAATATAATGAAGATAATCATATGTATATATGTTGAAATATAAACAATTAATAATGTTTTTTTTATGTTTTTTCGATTGTGATCTCCATCTTTCAGATTACACAGGGTGAACCAAAAAAGGTAACCCAAACAAATGCTAATAACTGAGTCATTCAGTATACCTTTGAACTCATATTTTGCACAATTAAATTGTTTAATGTTCTTTCATTCTTCCAAGTATTATTGGTCTATTTCCAATGGTTATGATTTTACAAAACATACTCCAAATTCAGTCTCAACTCTAGAGGCAAACTACAAGGTGTACGGTAAAGTTGTTCAATACACGCTCCACACATCTTCGCATGACATCACAGAGTCTCATAAAATCATGAACAGCATTCAGCCAGGAGGGGGTTCGATGGTGTGATCCACCCCCCCCCCATAACCAATGAAAATATGAGCATGATAGGGGAAGAGAAGAGCCTTAAAATGATCTTTATTTGAAGCTTCTAGGTCAATTTTGAAGGAAGTTACATACATTTGTGTAAATTCAAAACAAATCTTACACGTTTTCTAGAATTTTTTTCATGGCCTGAGTTCGTCGCTAACATGCTAAATATAAGAGTTAGCTGACGTTTGGGAGTCTGACTTACCTTCTAAAGGTTAGAACCCGAATCTTAATGAAACCATATCACCTTTGTTCTGTCAACCATGGAGCATTTGCCACAACATCCAAGAGGTAAATCATGGACCGTGAAAATGAATGATTTCCTTGTAAGTTCCGGAAGTTTCAATACGAAAAATTACCGAATGTATGTGAAAACCGAATATTTGTTCGTTGTTTTCATGATTTACAGGTTCGTTTGTTCTTCAATGTTTTGGTCTAAATTATAAAGCATCACCAACAGGTCTTACTCTATTAATCGACCAATACAGCAGACGGCTCATATTTCTACGTAGCATTTCGTTCAGACCAATAGTGGGAGTGTAGATCACGCAGTTACGTTCGTTGCGTACTTCACTTGAAATTGGTAATTTTAAATATTGGCTACTTCACTTAGATTGGCGGATGTAGAACATTGCTTAATATTCTTTTAATTTTCACACCAGACATGCTTGGTTGACACGTCAACAATGTAAAGTTCAAGGGTCAATGCGTTATTTCGTGATAACTACAACGCCTTCCCGGAAGTCAACATTGATGAAAAAGTCGGAAAAGCATTTACACTAATTTCTATCAAATGCTGTGTTTATGCATCATCATCGACGCAACAAAGGTGATATGGTTTCATTAAGATTCGGGTTCTAACCTTTAGAAGGTAAGTCAGACTCCCAAACGTCAGCTAACTCTTATATTTAGCATGTTAGCGACGAACTCGGCCATGAAAACAATTCTAATGATCTAATTATGTTATATATTCGTATTTTTCATTTTTTGGTACCAGGTTTTTTCGACCGGGTACCGGGTACCAAGTTTGTACCCAGCATGGAGGATTTACTACCTGGTAGGGGAAGTCGTCCTATCATCGCACGGGTACTCAGGGAAACTACTGACGATTTCAAATATGATAACTTCGACTTACTTTGAGAATATGAGACGAAAGATCAACATTTCCTCTAAAATCTAAGTAGTGTTTGACATTTCTCAATCTCCGAACGCAAACACTTTAAGACCCCTTAGACTCGCATGTGCGGTGGTCCTAATTATCGCACAGTCGTCCTAATTATCGCACAGTTATGTTTCAGATGTCATTTCACGATACTGTATACATTTCTCTGTTTATAACAGATACATACATATGCTGTAATCATTTTTCTATCAGTTTTAGTGTAAAATATCAACAAAATATACATTATACACTTACTTTTCTGTCTTTATTTGGAGGGGGTCAAAATTTGTCAGACGAATTTCACTTCTTGCGCAAAAGCATTTATGACAATGGCGGAAGTTAACAATTTTTTAAAAAATGAAGAGATATTTCAAAATATATGAATAAATCATGAAGATTGGGAGTAATGGTGTTGAACTGTTTTTCGTAACACTGGTTTAAAAGATGGTGGGTGAATATTTTAGCTATTTAGGACAATCGTGCGATAATTAGGACCGTGCGATAATTAGGACCACTTCCCCTACCCATTTTTTTCTACAAACCCCACATCTTTGGTCTGATGGCATCTGGTTTTTACTTATTCATATATTCATGGGGTTTCATGTGAAAGGTCTGTTGTTTTAGTTCAATTATTTGGAGCTTGCACTGACCACACCCAACTTGAAAGTGAAAGTGTGTTGAAATCCTGGTTAGACTACCTGCGTTGTCAAAAGTGAATGTCTTAATTTTTTCAATGATGCTTCTAGCTTAAAATGAGTCCATAATGAACGGTAGGCTTAAATATTGAACTCTAATAGTTAACGAATACAAAGGGTATTTAGCTTACCTGCTTGTGCCACTGGAGCAGTCCGAATACCGTCAAAAATGCCTATTAAAAGACAGAGTAGGAAATATCGACGTAAATGTTTGGCTGCCATGTTAAAAATGATGTGTCAGGAGCACTCCTTATCTGGTTCCAGCTAAGATTAATTTCAATCAAATTACTGATTTTAGTCATTAATGATTCAAAATTTTGATTATTCTATCAACATTTCAAACATTTTCCTAGTTTCCAAATAACAACTTATTGTAAAACGATTTGTAAAGTTGCGGAATTTATAGCAACAACTGCTCCCAGTGTTGCATTGTGGGAAATTTTTAAAATGGCTGCCGTCTTTAGAAACTTTCGCGTTACAAAATTGTGCACAAATGCCATCCTTGCACGGTCTGTTGTACCTAGAGTGACCTGTGCGGCTTTCCTACACAATAAACGTTGTACCAGAAGCCCACTGGAGCAGAATCATGGTTTAGTGTCATTTATATCCAAGGTAAGAGTTGACCTTCAAAATATTTTTTCTTTTTTCCCACGCCGGCCAAACTGCCTTAGACTAAGATTTTCGACATCTAAAAAGTCACTCGACTTTTTTGCAAAAAACCTTCCAAAAAGTAACAGTCGTATGAATTCACATTGTCGTACTTACAAAATGATCCACCGCCTAACTTATGCACCATCGAACTCGGTAATATTGTACACGAAACTATTAAATTAGTCTACCGTATATTCCCATAGAAAACTGGGCATCTCTATGGAGCTTTTGTTTTTCTGACGTAATTTCTTCTAAGAAATCGATGACGTGATAGGTTCAGTTTATCTTATTTCGAAAGGGGTGTCATATTTAGAATATTTATTTTCATCTTGTCCAGTCCTATATACAACCTGCCCTTATCCTTTTCGCTTGTAAAACTGCGTAGTAATGTTGAAATTATGGAATAGATTCTCTGAGAGTGGCGACATGTCTGCATCTCTACCATCTTGCATTTGAGTCCAAGTAAACCGCACATCCAGGTGATTAGAAAAGGGAAATTTTTTTTAAAAATCGAGTGGCAACAAAGATACTTCTGGTCAAACTGAGTTTATGGCGAAACTTATGAAAGAATCAATAAAAGGTAAGTGGTATACACTGTTGCTCATAAATATGGAATACAGTATTAGATTTGGTAGCTCAGAATTCAAAGTTTGGAGTAAGAGAACATTCATTTGGAGTTGGTTCAGACATTTATTTTCTAGGCAAATTATAACCACATATTTCATCTACAAATCAACATTTTTTAGAGAAAAAATATTCACATTTAAGTTTAGAAAATTACTGTTATTTAAACAGGGGTACGCTAAGAATTTTTGCATTTTCAAAACACCCCGATCCAAATCGTCATGTAAAACAGATCAAACAAAATAAACATCTGGTCATGAAGATTGAAGTGTCCTCTATCCAATGATAGTGCTAATATGCGTCATGTCCTCTTTGTGTTGCAATCAGAGCATCAACCCTACGGGACCAGCATAGAATGAAACATCTGACCTTTTTAAGTGAAATAAGGCCTCATTCCTCAATCTGGGCAGTGCGTAACGTGTCTAAATTTTGAGGTGGGGGTCCAAGTCACGAATATCATTACCAAGGTCATCCCACATTTGCTCTGCATTAGCCTGATTGGCTGACTTTTGTGCCCATGGTAGCTGGTCCACATTGCCTGCCCTGATGTAATCCAACACGATGCCACTAGCATATGCATCAGCATGATCATTCTGCAGTTGAATGTTGACCCAAAACTCTCTGTTTGCATGTGGTACTTGATGGAGGTCCAAAAGGTCAAATTACTCTGAAATTATGTTTGGGAATCACCAAGGGGGTGCAACTTCTGTAGTACTGCTCAAAACAACCTCTGTAATACTGCTCCAAACATAAATAGGGTCACCTTCATTGACTGCCACATCAGTAAGTGTCCTTATTGTCTCTTTCCCCTGGTCTACGACAGAAACGAACACAATTATCAACTTTGTGGAGGACACATCTTATTTCTTCACATGCTGCCATATGACACCAAAGATTAGGTCCAATGTTTTGATGCTTTCCTGCCCATTGAAGGCACCTTTCTTTGTTATGATCAGTCAGCTATGGTCTCTTTAAAGGTCTCATGGCCTTGCATCAGAAATCACTGGTTGTCTATAGCTCTTGAACACAGGTTTTGAGGTGGGGCAGCCATTCACCTCGTAGACTACTGGTTGACTAATAAGCGATTTTGATGATATAAATGCAGTAGGTGGAGGAATTTTTTATATTTTTCTCTCTAGGGCCACTATTGCTGTGAACTGGTGTCACATTCCTGTACCTTTGGTACCACTGCAGAATTTTAGAGACTGTTCCTGACACACCCCTAGGGTCCTGGCAATGGTAGTTTGTTTCATGCCAGAGAGCGCCATCCCTATGACCTGCCATGCTCTTTTTTCGCTTATTCTATGGGGCATGCCTTCTAAAAACTCTTCCAACTCTAAATTAAAATTTTATAAAATGTGCACAATGATTGCAACTAAGATTTGGACACCTCTTTCAAGTTACCAATATCATGAGGTCATGGGGTCACCTGAGTGAATACAAGTTTAATCAACCATAAATGTTTTAACTTTTCAAACCAATCAGTTTTATATGCAAAATAGATGAGGGAATGAGAACACATTACAAATTTTCATCAAAATGTTATCATTTTGTAGAAATTCCATCGAACAGTTTGTATCTATAAAATATTCCATATTTATGAGCAACAGTGTACATTAGACGGATGGCAAAATTAAACGTGGCGCTAATTTGAAACTTCAGAATGCTTTCTGCATGTTCTGTGATTCAAAATCACAAAAGGTCGAGTGACTTTTTAGATGTCGAAAATCTTAGTCTAATTCACGTTACCTTATAAATCAATAGACCAAGGGGTAAAAGCAATATTTTTTATTTCGAGTTATATATTTTTATGCGACCAATGGCCTATCTGAGGTTCAAAAGCAATGTCTGAGGTACATTTTGAGCTAAATCCAATAGATGTCAAACATCTACTTTTTAAAATAATTGATGAATTGTGACAAAACCCCCTCTCTGCAGCCATAAATCGTTATCATGTTATCAATGCAAAAAGATTACAAATGTAACAACATTCCAGCTTATGGGCACGTCATGACCATAATTGTGTTGGGACTTCATTCATTTTTTAAAACTACTTTTTTCAGCGGAAGTGACGTATTAGGCAGTTTGGCCGCTGCAAATCGTCATAATTTAGAATACCAATGGTTCACCACAGTCAGCACCATCTATCTAATTTCAATTATAATAAAATGAAGTCCGGTTACTTAAAAAAACAGAAAATTCTAAGTAATTTTTTTCTCATGCCAGGTACTTTGATCAGTGATATTATATGTTTATTCAACTTTCATATTTTTTTTTAACTTGTCAGGAAAAAAGTTTCAACATTTCTTGGCGACCTATAAATAGACATGAGGTCATGTTCATAAGCGGAGTTTTGGCCCAAAAAGTAAGACATTTGTGCTTCAAGCTCAATATCTACGATTTGCAAGTGATTCTGACCACGTTTTAACTCATTCAATACTGGGGCAAAAAGCACTAAAATACTGAAGAATTTTTGAAAATTCCTATATATGGTACCTTGAGATAATATATAAAATATATACATGGGCATAAATATGTAGTGTTATATATCATTTTAAAGCATATGATATACTCTATCAGAATCAATAAGTTTTTAAGTCCCATTTTATAGGTTGTCATGGTTACAAGATTCCAGAAAAATACATTGGGTTTGTGCTTGGACGTGATATCACGTCATTCGTAGTCAACGTATGTGTTTTATGACGTCATATCACGTCATTCGTAGCGAATGAGTTAAGGTGCAGTGGTACTTAACGGGAAATGACAAAACAGGAAGTGACAAAAAATGTGGCATTTTTAGACATTTTTTGAACGAAGATAACAGAGTTCTGTTTTGACCTCCAGCCAATTCAAATGGTTCCACATATCATTTACAGGACCAGGATCACAATATACAGTAAGAATGACCCTAAACATGATGAAATAACTTTTTCAACCCTCTGAAAATTTGACTGGAAAATAGCTAAAAGTAGGAGCTTAGGAAAGGTCACTGAACAGAATCTTTTGAATTTTCTGAAAATGGGCCCAATATACTGCTCTAAATAATACAATCTGAATAATACAATTGAAAGGCGATCTTTTTTCCCTTTTATGACCGCCTTTTTTGTTTCAGACAATTTTCTAAAATTTCGAAGATTGTTTTGGCTAGAGCAATATATTGGGTACATTTTCTGAAAAATTCAAAAGATTTTGGTAGTATTGTATTGTATATTTATTGCCTCATTTATATGAGAGAATACATTTTAGTATACATATGGTTTACATATAAAATATAAAATACAAGGATAAGATTAAATTATGTGATAAAAAAGTTGTTGTTTTGGAAAACATAAAAATAAAGTGATAGAGAAATTATGTGTCAAGCAGAGCCAACAGGTTGGCTCTGTGATTGTACATTTTGTGTACACATGATGATACAATTATTAACGTCTCACATGAAACATCTGAGAGACCTAAAACTTTCTTCATAATAACACCCATACTGTCACCACGACAGCCAAGGGCTTCAAATATGTTATGCCTATATGGTTCATACATAGGGCATCTTAATATAAAATGTTCAATTGTTTCAGTTTCACAGAGGTTACACAATATACATCGTTTTGAACCATTGAAGTTGTTCGTATTTAATACATGGGCGTTACATATCAATTGCATCATAGTTTTACACTGGCTTTGACATTTAGGATATTTCTGACAAATCAACCACCATATGCAAGGTTTTAAGTCTGTGACATAGTCACGTAGGTATAAAAGTTTGCCATAACATGAGCATTGCAAGAAAAATTGCTTGACCTCGACAGATCTTACAGTGACCTTTCCTGAGGGGCTACATTTAGCTATTATTCAGTCACATTTTCACTGGGCTGAAAAAGTTATTTTATCATAAATAGGTCATTCTGACGATGGACATTGTGATCCTGGTAAATGATATGTGGAACTATTTGAATTGACTGGAGGTCAAAACAGAACTCTGTTATCTTTGTTCAAAAATGTCTAAAAAATGCCACATTTTTATTCACTTCCTGTTTTGTCATTTCCTGTTAAGTACCACTGCACCTTACGTATCAAAATAATGATTAGCGTATTGAGACTCAACAAGTTACTCAATAAGGTGAAATGTATACCAACTCAGTGATTTTGACAAAACAAAAACAGGGCTCCAAACAGAAAGTCAATAGAATAACCACACTTTCAGTCTAATAACTGAATAATGAAGATTGATTGATAGTGCTCACTGTGTGGTTCACGTACTGTCTACCACTAGGAATGTTTTTACAAAGCCACATTATGACAAAATTATGCGTGTTAAGGTCTGACAGTTATAATTTCTGAGGAAATTTGGGAGGAAGCACAATCAGCACCATCTCTATCAAATATTATATGTTTAGACTATTCTACACGGGCTTAGCTGGAGATTCAGGCAAGCACTCCGATGTGTCTTTACTGATATAAATAGTCAAAGGGAGGTATATGTTGATGCTTCCTGAAAGTGGTAGAAAGAGGTTATTTCTAGTAAAAATATATGGAATTGTTTCAATAATCGACATACTAATTCAATTTTACCTTAGTCTAAGGCTTCCATTATATTGCAGCCTTACAATGTAATGAAATAGAAATATATGGTAACATTGAAAATATTTTATTTTTATTAACATTTTTAATTGCAGACACACCAGGTTACTTCAGTAAGACACTACAGTAAACCACCACTTACCATTAGCATGGTCAGAGAAAGAGTAATCCTTGTGTTGAAACTATATGACAAAATAAACCCTGAAAAGGTATGTAGTTTAGCTTTGTAGTTTTGGACAGTATATTTATTTTGGTAATATACAATTCAGAACATTCATGGTTAATTTAATATGAATAACACATTTTCAAATTCACTAAAATTTACTTGTCACTTTTTGTCATTTGAAAAAGTAGATCCATGTTTTCTGACAAAGTTTAATACAAGGCATAACATTTCCTTGTCTTTATTAATTATTAGTAGGCTATAACATCATTTAAATTGATTGCAAGTGCATATTAAAATTTTATTTCATTATTTTTCTTTAGTTTTACATTTAAACTCTTGTTACATCTACAAGTAAAGTACAGATTGAAGTCTTTGAAACGGCTATATGCTGTACTTTTTTAATCATTTTCCAGCTCACAGTTGACTCTCATTTTATCAATGACCTTGGACTGGACAGCTTAGATCATGTTGAAGTTGTTATGCAGATGGAGGATGAATTTGGTGAGTTGCACTTAGCTTTGACAAATTGACACTGTGGCGTAACTAAGATTTATTTTGGTAGCAAGATTGAGCAAACTGGAATTTTGCTTTTTCCATGATTTCAGTAGATGTAGACAGAATCATGACACTTGGCACCTATGTAAACAAGTCAACATGTATATGAAGTACATGTTCTACAAAAACTATTTATCCAGCTTTGTGTTCAATACAACTTACTTAACAACCTGATATTACTTTCATATAAGTGTATAAAGCTTCAAATACCAACTTTACCTCTAAGATTATCTTTTATTTTCAAAGCATGGAAACTAAGATCATCTAAATCTATTTCTATGCATACAGAGTACAGACTAAGAGTAGTGTACGGCCACAGATGCCACAATCATTGATATAATCTCTCACTCTTGTTACATAAATGGATTTTAAAAAGTGGTTAACATCTGTACTTTTAACCGTTTGGTGTATGTTAAAATAGTCAGAAATGGTTTAGATTATTCTGGCATCTCACAAACTATTCATTTGCAAACATTTAGATTTTCTGAATCATTGATGCTGACACACGTTTGTGTCAAAAACATTGTGGAGATTCTACTTCCAAATCGTGAAAAATTGTACCTCCATTTTCAACAGTTTGAAGAGTTCCACCACAGTTTTGAACAAGTATACTAAACTAGATTATGTATTCACATCTCTATGATATTGCAATCAAATGAAATAAAATGTTGTCAAATACATTGAAATGAGTAATACTATAGTCATCGCAGTAATTTCTATACTAGTGAAATCCTAGATTTTTTAAATATTCACTGACATTGCAGGGTTTGAAATCCCAGATGAGGATGCAGAGAGACTTATGAAGCCAGCAGATATTGTACAGTATGTGTGTGACAAAGAAGATGTATATGATGAATGATGCGAAAAGGTAGTTATATAATAGCATGTTAATTCAACATTTATTACAGTCTGAATAAATGGCTAGTAAATAGTTGCTTTTGTCTTTTTCTACTAAAATGCATAAAATATCTTACAGTTTCATTTGAAATTTGTTTGAGTAAATTACTCTCTGAATTTTGACTTAAATGTCTAGTTGTACGCCATTGGAGTTCGTACATGAATTAAAATTCAGGAAATGTTTGATAATTTAGAAAATTAAGTGCCTTTTGTAAGTTATCTTCATACAAACTTCATTTTTTATTCAGTATATTTCAATTCTTTGTGGCCTCAAGCTTTGTAAACTCAGTTTAACCTTATAAGCAGTAATTACACCTACCCAATGTCATTTTTGGTTAAGATTTACAATTACAGGAATGAAACACATCAGAGTCCCAGCTAATTACAAATTTAAAAAATGCCTGGTGATTTAATTGACCAATTTCGTGACAATTATGTTTGTGATTTTACCACAATTAAGAATTGTGTTGAATTAAATCGCACGTCACGCAAAATGACGGAAGTATAGTAACTTAATAACAATCATTCGGCATAATCTAGACAAATTATTATTGCTATACTCATGTGAAAAGGGATAGAAAAATGTGTTTAAAAAACTTTTAATACTTATTAAATGAAAGTGAGATATATTTGAATGCCCATTGATATTAATGTAGTTATTGCATTTTTACACATTTATTCTAAATTAAACTTTATGTTTTCTTCAGCTCAGCTAGGAAATAAATTGTACAGAAAGACATTCACCCACTTAATGACCTAGGGTTAAACAATGATAAATCAAAGAACTTGAATAAAAGGAGTGACTGATGGCGTATCCTTCATATGTACAAAGCTCTGAATTACCAATAGCTTTAGGATGAAGTAATAGAATTGAATAATGATACATGTGACATTCAGGAAAACTGATTTGTTTTAAATTCATCTTTTGGGACCGTGGAAGAAAAACCTTTGAAACTTTAGATAATAATCTTGTTTTAGCACAATTAGCACCATTGGCACTCTAGGACCTATTGGTACTACAGGATTGATTATAGCATACTTTATGTCCTAAAGTGTCATATACCAACTAAGATTTATATGGAATAAATCATCACTTGATTGTCATGTATTTAGGAGTATTTGTTTGCCAAATAAATGTTTGGAATATTACTACAGTCGATTTAGTTATTTGTAAAAAAGTGTGATTCATCATTATTTTATAGATTTTCACAGGTACTATCCAGACCCAAACCGGATTCCATGCTGCTAACAGTATCATTAATGAAACAAGGTGTGCTTGGACATAGATGTCACCCTTGCATTAGCTATGACACTTCAAGTAAGCTCACCCGATGATTGATCTGGATAGTACCCATGGAATTTGATAAATATAGTGGTGCCATGTTGTTAAAGTCTGAACTTTTTTGTGGTTGGTGTTTGGCAAGCAGTGACATTTTACATGTCAATGCATTGAAGCAACTTGAGTTGCTGCTCTACACATAGCTCCCATAAGATAGTTAAAAACTATTCTGCATCATATTGAAAATCCATTTGCACCCCTCTTGATTATTCAGAAATATTCAAAAACTGGGATATAGATGGAGACTGAAACAGGGTTACCCACTTTAATACTTCTGATAATTTTGTAAATATCCATCCAATATTCTCATAATTTTTAATATTCTTCGTCAAGTCTGTTAAGAAAGTGACAGAAATATCAGAATTATACAATCCTCAATGATGATTTACATAGAGGAAGGTCCTGTTTTGGAAAAATTGAAATTACATGTAGTGAACTTTATCATTGAGGAAGATGAAATGCTTCATCCCTCATTTATTATGCCCCTAGTAGAGGTTTAAATAAAAATTCATTTGGTGTTCTTTCAGTCCAACAGGCAGTAAGCTGGGGGACTCAATCAATAACTTCTGGTATTGAAACTTGAAATGTAAAACCTACCATAGAGTTCCATGAAGTCTCATGGGACCTCATTGACTTTAACCATCAAGTCCCAGCTTTCCCTGTTGAAAGTTTAGAAAGCTTCGCCACCACCATTTTGATTCAACAAGTCATACATGTTCATTCTCTAAGTGGGGCTTGGTGGCCCTTCATGGAACTTTGTTCATGGGACTCAATGGGGCTTCATGGGACTCAATGGGGCTTCTCTAGTCATTTTGGACTTATATGATTGAAATAACCAGGAAGTAGTAAATAGTATTGTCTCTTTTTGTCAAAATCTACACACATGATGTGACATGACCCCATAATATCCCATGAACGAAGTTCGTAGGGATATTGGAAACGCCTCTGTTCGTCCATACATCTGTCCGGGTGATAACTCAAATACCCGATTTTGTTCATATTTTGTACTATGGTAATAAAAAATTGCTCAGAAGACAACAAAATCGTCGATTTAATTTCTCACTTAATTTACAGAAACAGTAACTTAGGTGAGGAATTAAATCGACGATTCTGTTGACTTCTGAACTATTTGTTCGCAAATATGTACATTTTCTTAAACATATGATACTGATATACAGGGTGGGCCAAAAAAACGCCACTTTTTTTTCAAGACACTACAACTTTTTTATTTTCCAACCTACATACCTCAAATTTTGCAGTTATATAGTCCTAAGGGTTCTTAGCAATAATATAATGAAACAAGTCATTCAACTTGGATTATATTTGATCTAAAAGGGGAGTTCAATTGGTCCGCCACCCTAATTGATGATATATTTTAGATTTAGTCGCCTTGCTGATATTGCAGTATCAATGAAATGTTAGCTAAGTTTTTTCCAACCTGTCTAAATTCCCAGCTTTAGTTGAGCAATTTTCTAGATTGGGTGCCTTCATACAATCTCCTGGAGACCTTCCCATACCCTATACTCACTAGTCACTGGGGTTTGCATCAGGGCTACTAGCATGGCGATCATCAGGCCGTATCAGTTCAGGAACATTTTGCAAATTATGCTTATTTCTCATGAAAACCACATGTTTAAGTGAGACGCTGGTGACATATTTTATTCAAGTAAAACTGTATAATTTATGATCCATGGCTAGATAACAACCTCAAGTTTCATTTGGTATGCAAATTATGATTTAATATCAAAAATTAAAAAAGTTATAGCATTTTGAAAAAAAGTGGCGTTTTTTTGGCCCACTCTGTACTTTTGTGATAAAAATGTCATGGGAATTCTGCCTACGTGTGAAATAAGGAAAAAAGAAAAATCGTACCTTCGACGTTCCAACATTTTGTTACCGAAACAGTACCAGCGTAATCAAGTGGATCACCAGTGATTAACACAGGTGGGTATCATTGCAAGAACCCCATGTAAATCCTTGTTTGTAAGAATGAAAATATCACAAAGGGAAATAATAGTCACTTCAAACACAGGTCAAATTATGCATCCTCTCGTCTTGCCTCAGAAAAATCACAATACAGTATAACCTGTCTAATGGGAACAGCCCAAAGTGTTTGTATTGGCACACATTCACATTTCAAGGTTTTTTAACTGGGAAGTCTGTGAGATGTTTAAATTAGAGAGGTGTTCGGATATGCTGTTTTATCCTCGGACTAGTATTCATAAATGAAACAACAAATGTGAGATATATTGATAAAATTGTATTTATTCTTCATTGGATACAGAACCATAAATAAACCAATCTGAATCGATACAAACTGTATACAGTTAATAAATGCAAAAATTCTGGTACATGTATCCTGTTCATTTCCAAAAGAAATAACATTTCAATAATTTGATTATAATTCAATGCATTCAACAAATATCTTTTAACAAAATATTGAACATATATACATAATGTAAAACAGTTTTTGTAAATAATTTGAATAAGTAATATTATAAACCTCTGGACGGATTATGGATTTCAGTTGGAATGCTATAATAGAATGTATTTTATTGTCTTGTAAAATAAATTGAGCATTATTTATTACCTAAGTCATTTTGAGAAGATGACTAATTCTTAATATTTTTGTGCAACACCATTGTACATCTCATTGTACAATTTTTAAAATATCCCATTTATGAATTCTTCAAAATGTGATTTTTATGCTAAGGCCAATTATTGAATAGTGGATGTAGTGTTGTGTCCATATTATTTCCTATTGAGTCTTAAAATGTTGCAACAAGAGTTGCTGTCTATACTTGAAGCAGCAATGCCACACCACCGAGTGTCCACCTAGCAGGCTTTTCCCTGGTCTTCAGGTTAAAGGTCCATACAAATGTAGGTCCTCTCTGTTTGGTTTTATACACAGGGCATTCATACATGTTTCTATTGTCCTGGCGATCTACTGGGATAGCCTTGATGAAAATCACTGGCATTGGGGGTGCAAGTTCCTTCAGTCTTGCCTCCCCGATCATATTGATCTGTGGATCCCAACGGGCACCCTCCATAAATAGTCCATGTACATATGCCCCCTCTCTTGGTGGTCCACCCATGTCTTCTTTAGTCTTCTTAGTGACATCACACGACAGGCACATTTTATCGAGTGGCCATTCATTTTTACGAGCCATCTGTTGCATAATTGCCGTCAAGAATGACTGAGGGTTGAAAAATCCTGCTAGCCACACAGCTGCTGGGAGTTGGAAGTCGGATGTCCAAGACTCAAGCTGCTTTACTCTCTGGAGGAGATCTCCATACCACAAGCCCAGGGGATAGAGAGAGGGATAGGCACGTTTGGCCCATGACTCAGGGACTCTATCCAGGAAAAGGGCATTACCAAGGTCTTCCATGTCACTAGTGATCGTAAGCTCACCCTGGAAGTAAAATGATAGTCTTATTTAATTATAGTTAAAAGTATATGTGTAAGTAATGTTTTGAAGTATTTCATAATACATCAAAATCTTTGTTACAATTACCATTGTTATGATTTGATTTAAAAAGTTAGAGAATTATACTAGATGAGCAAGAAGGAAAAAGGAAACAAATGGATGTTGATTTTGAAAATAGATCATTCTTGAAACTTAAAATCAAATTATGCTTTTTTGATATTACAATTATATTCATACCTTGAGTCCGAGATCCAACTCCTTCAGGGATCGTCTCATCTCATTGGTCAATCCATTCATCCTCTCGCACTCTTGGAAAGCAACCACAACGTAAGGAGTCCTCTCTTCCAGGGGAACCTTGCCCATAATATCCAGCATGTTGAACTCATCAGGCATCTTTTCAACAATGTCATCCAAAATTGCCTTGATCTAAAATATATCAAATATTATATATATAGCAGAAAATTAAATATGCAAGACAATGAAAAAAGTACCTCAGGGGAACTAATTATATTTCTACAAAATGTTAACCATGCAAAGTTTCACCTACATATCTGTCCTAATGAGTCCTTTACTTATTTACACGGTATTTCATATTGTAATATTATATTTTAATTTTACTAATTTTCTCTAAGTTCTTTTCGTTTTTGTTCAATGAATTTTAAAAAATTAAGTGCCATTGTTATAAATAAAACATACCAAGTGGTTCAAAAGTAATAACAGTTTACAGATAGAAGCCCTACTTTTCGGCCAACCTGTATATTAAATAAATATCCAAGAATAACTGATAACAATACCTTTTCTTCCCTACTGGCACCACCGCCACCAGACGCTGCTGCATCTCTAGGCTGCATCTCAAGTACAGTCTTGAACAGGAGATCAGACTTAGTTGTCAAGAACTCAATCTCAGCATTTGGATGGAGACCATACAGGTATGGACTCTCAGGAGGTATACACTCATCTATGTAATTATGGTAAGCCTTGTAGTCTGAGTTGGGAGGGATTGGGAAGCCAGGGGCGAGGTAGAGTTCACCATCTAACATGTCAGGGTGCATGTATTCCTCTAGGTACGTCCTACATAGTCTTCTGTCCCAATCGTCAGTAATGTGACCACCGTACATAATCTCCCCAAACAGGTATCTCAGATCCTCCCATGGTACCTAAAAGACATATATATATCACAATAATTTTATGTCTGAAATATAGTCTTTAATCTATAGCTGCTCGCTAATTTCAGTTTATGTACAAAAGCAGAATAGTTGCTGAGGTGTTCATGTTTTGTTCAAGTGTTTTATCGAGAAATGCTATTAGATTTGGGAGAACCGAACCCTTTTTAGAAACTGGTGCTGAGTCTGAATTTAATTTGAGGCAAATTAAAAGTATTTTGGAAAATATACTTCTGAAAATATAATTCTGATTTACAATAAACAGGAAGTTTTCTTCAACTGGAACTGTCTATACTGGAACTGTCTAAATGACTGTATGGGAGTTTTAGTGAGACGACATCAGAATTGTGAATGTGATGTATGTGAGGTGATCAAACTTGTACCATGAATGAACATTGAAAAATGATTAAGGTAGGCAGAATAGAAGAGTAATCTGGTAAATTAACTTGAACAAACAGATCTAAGTCATTCTACTGGGCCAACCTTAGCTGAGGCTTGATAAAGGAGATCCTACTAGGGCATATCAGGAAGGGAAACTGGGTGCATCAAAAGGATTTCGGAAATCAGAATTTATAATATACATGTTGAGGAAGGGACACACAACTACCCTGAATATACAATTACTTCTTCAACTCCAAACTGTGCCTGTCCCTAACACAACAGAAAACAATGTATGGTCATTGAACAAAGGTTGGAAAATCATTGCAGAAAGGTTGAAAGAGCATAGTACAAAGGTTGAAAGATCATTTCTGTCCTACTGGAGGCTAAAACATAAGTGAATTGAGTAAAATGTCATAATTTTCAACAAATCATGTGCATCACAGATTCAACAATTGAATTGGGAAGTATGAACTGTATATGTAGTATATGTATATGAAACATGAGTACCCAACTCTAGATATAAACACCTTTTACAAAGCAAAGACCATGATTTTTATGACACAAAATTTTTCTTTAAATAGAATGATGTTTACCTTAGCGTTGGCCTCAAGGTAGTTATAGAGCACATTGCAGCTTATAGTAAGATCTCCAGTGTTGTATGGGTAGACCCTGTTCCAGCCCTGTGGTCCGAACTTCCTGCGCTCACACACAACAGCATGGAAGTAACACAGTGCGAACAAAATACTCTTGAACTCAGCCTCACGAGCACACATCTCTAGAGTGTCCTAGAATATAGCAAACAGGAATAAGCATATGTATGAGCCTTTTAGAAGGGTCAAATTGAGTGCTGTAAAATAATGGATTGAGTACATTTTGTGGGGTTGGGGCACTGATCATAATCAAATATTATCTAATATGGGACACATTTTTGCTAATGTAGGATATCTGCAATTGTAACATTTGAACATTATGTGTAACAAAGATTAATTTTCAGTAGTTACCTGATTGAAGTTATCAAAAGCTTTGTGTAAGTTGGCCTGCATGCCTGTAGGGGGCTCATTGGTGATCTTAATGGCTGACTCTAGGATACCCTGAGGGATAATATGGTACTCTGCAGAAGCAGCAGGCTCTGCACTAATGTACACACGATAGTCAGGGTGACTCTCCTGGCTGTATTCCTCAATCTTCTTCTCCAATGTACCAAGCCATTTTGCCACAAGATGAACATTCTACAAATCAAATAGATACATATACAGTAGTTGGCCATCTAAAATTGGTGGGTGATGAATTTAAATGACTGTGACAAGCTACACATGGAGAATTCAAGATCAATATCTGGTAGTCTTTTACAGAATATAAATATGGTGACATCCCATCTACAGTATAACTCTGGACTGCTATTTTCCACAGTAAGCTTTTACCCTTTTATATTTTATGTTCTTAAAATGTTGACTATCTATATGCAGATATGTATACAAGCAATCAAACCATTAAACACAAGACATATTTTGTATTCCACATTCAATAGGTAAATCTGTTCAAATGACAAAGTTTAGATAGTATACCAACCTGTAGAATGACCCAGTGTCCCTCCTTTGCTCCAAGATCCATGGCCTGCTCAGCTACAATCTCCTGTCCTTGTCCCAGGGAAATATTATGGAAGTTGTTATTATCAAACGAGAAGCCCATCTGCTTGCCAAGGGCCTCCACATCCTTTAAGGGGTCCACTCCGGGAGACAGGATGAAGAATATAGGGGTCGCTGGACCAGATTCTGAGTATGATTTAGCGAATTCAACACTACGACCTTCTGTGTATTTCGTGCCCATTTTCTCTTCAACGAAGTTAGTGACAGCGTATGACATACGATCAGGTCGCAATGCACGCATCATACAGAGTTTCTGCAGACTAGTTTTATTCTTCCATTCTTGGGGGAATTTTTCTTTTTCTGGACATTCACTTTCTACAAACTTCTTCCAGCGTTTCGCTGATCCCTCAATATCCCTATCTAAGTTTCTGTATTCTTCTATTGCAGATAGAGCTTTAATGCCTCCCCAACCTGGATTACTGAGGAAATCAACAGGACTTGTGACATTCACGTGGATAGGGAAACGTAACAGAAAGTCGAGCTCTGATGGTACAATGTCTTTGTTCATTAGCATAATGAGGAAGCACATCTGTGATGTGAAGATGAGTTTGTCTTTCTCAAACAAACCTCGAGAGGTGTAGATGAACACAGAGAATGTTATGCAGTCAATGAGATTCAAAACTCTAGTTTTTGTATCTTCAGCCTCGACAGAATTCTCAATGGCCTTTTCAAAAACAACACTGAATGCAACAAGAGAGAACTGGTACATAGGACTGATTTTGTTGAGATCATTCAGGATGAAGTACAAGAGAGAGCCTCTAGCACCTGCTGGACGGTACTCCTCCCGAGCTTCATTGATCTTAACTTCTGTGATCTTGGCCTCTTCTACCTTAACCTCAATCTCTTGGGCTGTTCTCTTAGTTGTCTCAAGGTTTTCAACGAGGGCAGTGTCTCCAAGGAAGTTGCCTCCAGCTGCAGACAATCTTGCCAACAAGTTATCCTCAAGTTCTTTGAGAGTAATCTTAAACTGGTTCTGTTGTCTAGTCAATTCAGATTTTAGTTTCTCTAAATCAGGTCTTTCTTTGTTGACTACAGCAGCCAAAAGCTGGTCTTCTAAACCATCCCTTGTCACAGTGAAGTTGATAAGAGTAGCTTGGGCTTGCATCTCAGGTTTGTAATGAGGATTGGCTAACTTTGTTTGCAAAATAAGACGGAACTTTGGATTGTATTCTACATCTTTGTCACCCATCTTGATGGCTCTGCCTTTCTTTATGGTGTTCCTTCCAAGTAAAGGATCAAGGACAGGGTCCATTTCCTCCTCAATATTCTCAATAAGGACAGTATCTCCTGAACTGACAGCATTTTCAATAGTGTCCAAATAGCCTCTCTGTCCTAGACGTACCACTCTTAGGTTGTCTGCATACCTTGTCTTGATCCATTTGATACCCTGCAACTGGGGATCAATCATCAATGGCCATCGCTCACAGTTTGTTAAGATGGTTGCATTTTCTATTGACATTCGATCACTAGGGAGTCCCTCATTGTTCCAGGATGCAATATCAGCTGCATCAGTTAACATGCTCAGTGGATCGAGTCCCTCAGTGATTGGGATATTACCAAGTTCCTTCAAGTATGGCAACCATTTTTCATCCATTAATTCCATACGATATTGTTTGGTGAAGCAACCAACATATGACACAAACGCCGTTGTCAGCAATACATCACCTGGCAACATATCTTCTTGTTTCTTGAAGCCTTCTACTGACTCTGCCCAACGTACATTTTCAGAAGCCAGTCCACCTACAAGTCTGTTAGCCAAAGAGATTGTTTGATTGGTTGCATCAGCTTCCTGTTGACACCTCAGCTTCTCATTAGTTGCTTTTTCAAACTCAGCCGTCAGTTTACCCAAAGCTTCCATGAGGGATGTAATTTTAGCCTGGATGACTGCTAGCTTGTCTTGGGCAGCTTTAAGGTCAGAATTAGCCTGTTCCAGAGCCAGACGTTTAGGTTCTACCTCACAATACACTTCGTAGAACTTACAGATGTTGATAACCCAAGCACAGAGACCAGCAGCAGCATTGGATTTAGCTCGGATGAATTCTGGCTCAAATTCGGGGTCTGCCAAATAGGGCTTGATGGCTTTTAGACAGTTATCATGGATATTCTCCTTGTCGTAGTTGATGAGGTTCTCAAGGAAGAGATCCACCTAAAGAAAGAGATATAAACCTTAGACTAATATGATTCAATTTACTAAATTCTACACATCATCAATTTCCTTCAGTACATGGAGAGTAAACGGCTGAACTAAAAAATGAAAAAGTGCAAAAACAATTATATAAGCGACACATTTTACCAAGAAATCACACCTATAAAACATCCGTTATCAAGAATGAATAGTCTAGCATGGGTATTTTACATTATACATCTTAAGCTGTTTAAAAACGGGTCTTAAAATGCATTAATAAAAAAGCAAAATATGAATCGACATTTTTTATTAATTTAACTATGCAGCTGACCCTCACCTTGCCCATAGCTACTTTAGCTGCTTTCCAGCTCCTATCTTTGGGGATTTTGCCTCCTGGTGCCATGAGAACCATGACAGCTGCTGTTACATTGACAACAGCAGCTGGGGGTGATCCAAATGACTTCAACTCTGTCAAGTTACCCTGTTAAATAACAAATGAGACGAAATGAGTATGAAAACAAGATTACGACAATATAACACATTTTCAATAAAAATATATGGGCTAAAACGAAATATAGTGTACATAGATCCCTCTCAAGAACTTAACTCATTAACTTAAAAAAAAGATGTAGATAATATTTAAGGTCAAAATGTTCATTTGGTCGCTAATTTACCTTATTCAGCGTATCCAAAGCAGCCTGAGCGGCAATCAAAGCTGGTTCAGCTTTTGCAAGATCTCTCTCACAATCAGCGGCCTTCTTTGTAACCTCTTCATTAATCTTGTTAACTTTCTCCTCTTCAGCATCAGCAATAGCCTTCTCCTTAGAGACCTTTTCTGTCTCAGCACCAACAACTTCAATCAGTTCATTGGCATCTTGATTCTTTTGGGCTAGTTCCACTTCCTGAGCAGCCAGCTTGGATTTTAGATCATCCACCTGGAAGGCACAAAATAACATGTTTAGACAACTGGATTTCATAGATTTACAGAAGAATAATCAAGTTGAAAGGAAACGACCTACTCTGAAAAATTTGGAACCTTAAATATAAGTTTTAGGCAATGAATGCACATTGACCTGATTGCTTTACAACCTTTTTTAGCATTAAAGGGACTTGGTGCCATTTTTCTGATCCTAAAATACACCAAACTGCAAAAATCAGGAACTTCAATAAAGAGACTTTAAGAGATACAATACATGCAAAATTTCCACGAGTTAGACGGCTTACTCTGGTGAGAAATGTATTTTCAAGCCACAGTATTTTCAGTTTCAATTCTTTGTCTCAAAGTCTATTGAATGTGGAAATTCCAGATCCAGATTGTTTTAAAAATCGGAGGTATTTTTTGAGATTTTTAACTTACCTGACCAGCTGTGTTCCTAAGTTTCTCAAGACCATTCTCTAAACGCATTTTCATCCCTTGTAGTTCCGTTGACTTTGTCTTCATCAGGTTCTGATAGAAATTAATCTGCTCCAGGAAACTCTTGGGTGTCGTGTAGTTGTAACGTCGTTCATTGGCCAGATATTTGGAACTGATCTCATTTACAGATGTATGCACGTATGATAAGAATTTAGCTATAGAGTCCTTCATATTTTCAGGCAGGAGCTCATTTTCACCCAAGAATCTCTCTGATACGGATATCAGGGCCTGTTGGGGCCATTCGTGGAACCAGTCGATACTTGTACAGTTTGTAATAGCGGGGAATTTACGACCTCTCACTCTAAGGGTGTTTCCTACAGGGGAGAAGCACAGGACCACCTTCAGCAATCGACGCACCCGATCAATGAAAAATCTCCAACAGTTTTCTCTTGAATCCTCCATACCCTGGCTCTTTACTTCATTTCTGACGGCCCCAATAATATTCTCAATTTCATCATCTGCGAACAGATTTGGAATTTCACCTGATGCTAGTAAATCATTAACCAATACGAGGAACTTCTCATCAGCCACTTGGGCATCTGTCATAAGGAAAACAATGCCAATATTCTTGACACCAGCTTTCATGTACAATGCTCCAAGGTCAATCTTCAGATCAGGGATAGCATATCCCTTACGTAGAGTAATCTGGAACACCTCTAAACTGCTTATATAGGCAGCCAAACGAGATAAACTCTGTTTTCCACTACCACCGACACCCACGAGTAAAGCATTACCACGAGGGGACTCCAGAATACGATTGATTCTCAAAATGTGTTGGATGGCATCTTCAAAGAGCACGAGATTCATGGCAGCATTCAGCTCGTTGTAGCTGTCCAAGGCATCAGTGAGGATCTTTGTGATGGATGGCCAGCCCTCAACAGGCATGTATTTGGGATCACCAATACCACTACTGAAGTGGCAGTAGAGGTTTGGCTTTTCAAACAATTGCTCTTCGGGTAGGTCCTACAAAATGTAACAATTTCAGTTTAAAGTAATTTCAACGAGAAACCTGCTTGAAAAATGCCTGAATTCTGACCTCATATTTTCCATTTGTTCTTTTACTCTTAACTAATTTTGAAATAAGTTTTGATAATCTTTTCAATTTTTGATTAAAATTGATTAACTTTTCACTATTCCGGATACGTCATTCTATTATTTGTCTGTAAGTTTCTTACCTCAAAGTTCTTCTTTACGATATCTTTCTGCATTTTATTAAATGTCTCAATATCTTGCTCATCAGTTAGCTTGTCACAGTAGACACGGTCCGTTTCATGCATAAGTAGTCTGACCAGGTCAACGTTGGTCTTTAAACAATCTGGTGTGGAATAAAGCAGACCCTAAAACCAAATAATAGGAACATGAAGCTACAGAAGAAATCATAGATACATGTAGTCTTAATACCAATAAGTTAAAATTTCATGAAATGTTTCTTGCCTCAACCTCTCACAACTATTGTGTATTCTTGTATGGAAGCTGAGGTTGAAGAAATAAAAAACTGTAAAAACACAGTAGTAATGATGACTTCTATTTTTGGAGTAACTGCATTAGCTTGTTAATTATGAAATTTATATTGAATTAATAAGTTGTATAATTATAATGATAAATTGATATTGACCAAGAAAAATATGATATTGACCGAAGGAGCATAACTACTGCTGTTACTCACTTGGAAAACATTAGAGAGATCTCTAAGATTGAAGACGTAGTGGAACTTGATGGCTGTGGGTAGGAAGGTACTGTTGATCTTTGTGTGAAGTGCAAGAGCCCCTGCAGCTAGGGATGGTGCAAACTTGACCAATGCCCCTGGGAATGAGTTAAACTGTAGATGCTGTGACAAGATTGTACTGTAAATGGTATTCAGGGCATCTAATCCTGGGAAACTGACGGCAAACACGGAGAAATGCCTCTGCAGACGTGGATTGATAGTGAAACTACCAGCAGTGGGGTTCATGCACGCAACGTACTGGGTGTTATGGATTTCTTTCAATGTGAGCTTGGTACGGTCATACCAATGGCTGTAGTCAATGTGCTGTCTAATCAGTGTGTGGGGCTGCACTGTGAAATAGGTATCCACCTAAAAGGAGATAAACAATTCATGAAATTTCAATCATGACTTTGAATAAATGCCTCTCTAATTTATATTATCAGCGAATTTCAAACAAATCTTGTTTTTGTTCTTTTTATGGCACTTCAGGAATCAGGCCAGCTATTGTTAAATTTTTTATATAAATCGTAACATACATGTAGAAGTGCAATCTAAGACATTGAACTCTTGGTTACCTCAGGCATGTTCATATCATCAATGAAGTAGATGAGACGTCTACTACCAGGTGGCCCATAATTTCTTCCAGCTTTCTTCTCCAGTGGTTTTTCCAGAATATTCTGTAACATCTCAGATGTTGTATAGAAGTTGAATGGTACATTAGCAACCATCCAGTCATCAGAGAGATTCAGCAGTTTTTCTTGGATTGACACAGTTTTACCAGTACCTGGAAAAGTAGTGAATATATCAGCTCATTATTTGATTTTTGTGTGAATTTTCTGATTGAACTGACTACTACATGTTATCGAAGCTCATGAGTTCAAGTAGTACTGAGGTAGACTGACCTTCACATAAGCCACTGAAAATATCAACTTGTCAAAACTATGTGACTTATATCTCAAGCTAAAATAGTACAAACCTGCATTTCCGACCAACATGACAGGTCTCTTCTTCTGTACCAAAAGATCCATGAAGTAGCGCACCCTAGTGGTCTCAGCTGTAGGTACAAGAGCAGCCTGTAGGGGCAAATCTGGGTCTAGCTCAAATGATGGCACCTTCTTGGTCCATGGCTCAAACTTCTTGGTTTCTGGGTCAATGAAGTAGTCGAACACTGTTCCAGTGCTGGGGAACTTAACTGTCTTGAATTCTGTAATCCACCACTTGGTGAATTCTACACGATAGTCGACCAACTGGAAGAAGGTGTTCAGTGTTAGTTGTGTGATTACAAGTTCATATGATCATACAGTGGGTAAATGCAAAATGGAATGGTTTTAAATTTACTTTCTTCAAATGTAACCAATGTCAACTCAATTATTTTGCTCATTTTAACTTAATCCAAATTCAATTCAAATCACTTCAACTTTAACCTATATTTGTTTCTCTCCAATGCTTATCAGTTGAGCATATATTTTAACTCTGACTCTGAGGCTTAAGCCCAATGGCCAATTCATATCCAACCCAACTCACCTGATCCTGGAACATGCAGCCTCCAAAGGCCCAGACGAGACAGAACACAAAGTAAAGCTCATAAAGTTCCTTTGAGCAATCAGCAGGTGTGTTCTCTGGGACTAGAGTCACTTCAAGCAGGTAGCACAACATCTGCATGTGGCTGACCTCTGCTATTGGGGTGATCTTCTTGAAACGTGTACGCATAGTCTCCAAACAGGTAGGAATATATTTGTCAAAGAGGATCGTCAAGTTGGCCTTCTCTGATTGGACCTCTCTTGTCTCAATCCAACTGTTGACAAACCTGGAGTAAACAATTAAAAATATGTAATAATATTTCTTTCCATCATATTTACATGTCGTGCATTGTATTACACTGTACATTAATATTCATGTTAAATATGCATTCACTAAATCCACTTCTAAATGTAAACGAGCTGGATCAAATTTTTTGAACATTAGTTTTCAATTATCACACACGCAATCCCTAAGTGTTTTCAAAATCTGATATTCATCCACCTATACCTTGGAATTTCATGAAAAGATGATTCGTTGATATTTCACCCTCCCCCTTTAAACACTAAAAACCATGTCCTGTAGTTAAATAGTTTCACTTACGGATTCCACCCAAGATCAGCAGGATTGATGAACAATATACCAGCCCTAGAGACAGTGGCAGGAGTGGCTGTCTTCAGATGGCTGATTTCAAACAAAAGTCTCATGCTAGGTGTTAGGGGGATTCTTTCGTTACTGGCCAGAGTCAACACTTTGTTGTCATCCATGACAGTATTGAGGGATTCAATCCACATAGGATCTATGTCACCATCAAGTACAATCCACTTAGGTCCATCACCGCTGAGGTTAGCAAGATCTCGCATAATCACAGAGAAAAGACCTGCAGTCAAAATTTGCATTTTATTCACAGGAAAACAATCAGCTGTACATAATGTAAAATCCATGGACGATAAAAAAAATATGAATCAAGATTTTTTTCAAAATTCTTTGTACAAGCAATCTCATGAGGAATAATTATTAATGGAAATGATTAGTTTTTGCCAAAAAGCTTGGAAACAAAAAGATGGCATATGAACAGTTGCATTAATGAAGCCCTTTGATCAAGAAATAAGTTTTGTACCATCTTTCCATTCTCTTGTTGCTGGATTGATGATTCCAAACAGCTCATCATTGGTGACAGCCTTTGGATTAAGGTCCTGAGCAATGGGTTTCTTCTTCATGTTGGTGTATGTCTTGTGCAGTGTCTTCCACACCATGGACTTGCCTGTACCAGCATTGCCAATGATGAACACAGAGTGACGCACAGCAAACAGCTCTTCTAATTGTACAATCTGAAAATAACATTGTTATGAATTACAAAAAATTCAAAAATAATCAATAAAGAAAAACTAAGAAATATTTTGAATTTTTTCATGATATGGAAAAAACTTCAATATACTGTGTAAATGATATATAGATTATCTGATAGCATACCTTGAGAATGAAGCCATCTTCAGGTTGGAGCTGCAGGTCCATTGTAGCCTGTTTGATTTGTTTTTCCATGTCCAGATCACGTTTACGAGGCACATCAAGGGCAGGGAAAAGATCACCGATGAGACCCATGAAGATAGGCATATCATCTGTAACAATCTTTGGAACGTTGAAATCACGGAGAGCTCTCATGAGTACTTGATCCTCAGCACGGTCAGGGTCGCTACGTTTCAAGGCACCAGCCACTACGAGTACAGATTTAATGGCTCTCAGCCCCCAATCGTAATGGTCCTGCTTGGATAACAACTCTTTACATAGTGTATACAGGGTGATGAACTTCCTAGCCAAGAGTCTAGCTTCTATGAAGCCCTCAGCTACCAACATGATTTCGCAAATCAGTTCAAAATCGGGTACCACCATAGCACATGGTCGGAACAGTGCCTTCAAGTTTTCGGGAAGCTCTGTCCTCCCAGCATACCCAGGGTTCATTGTGATGAAGATCCCGACAGTTGGTGTCAGGGATATCTCCTCTCCTAGGAAGTTGAATCGTTGTTTCTTGTCCTTGATGGCATCTTGGATTGACTTCACTTGGACAGCGACGACAGAGAGCACCTCAACGGAGATTCTATTAAACTCATCAAAACAACCCCATGCACCAGATTGAGCCAGGCCTTTGTAAATGTTACCTAAAAAAACACAACATTGCAGTCATTATTCACAAAAATCAGATAAGACTTCAGTCCATTTTTGGAACCATAGAACCGCACACTTTGGTTGTAATTATTGTACATCTCCAAAATATATGGTTTCTTGAATCAGAATATCAATTCAAACCAAAAATAGTTTTCAATTTCAAATTAGACATTTTTAATATTTGATAGTAATTTTCAACAGACTAAATAATAACCTGGAACCAATTTCTCAAAAACATTGTCAATCACCATTCGTGATTTCTGTTTTCTATAATATACTCCACGATTTTCTAAATTGCATTTTTTGAAGTACCTCATCAATTGTAACAATAACAATGAATGCTTACCAATAGACTTGTAGTCCATCTGTTCAGAGCAGTTGAACACATACACCATGATACCCAGAGCACGTCCAAGATCTTTGGTTGTTTCTGTTTTGCCTGTTCCAGCAGGTCCAGCAGGTGCACCACTCATTACAAGATGGAGAGACTGTGTCAGTGTGATATAGCATCTGAAAATTAATACACATAATAAAAAATAAACAAAGCACTGACATCATGACATGACAAATTGTCCCCACTGGAAAAAGTGTAATTCTATTACAGACAGCAATGTTATAATCAAGCAGCAGCAACTCTTTGGTGGTGACATAATTTGTAATTTAAAAACAAGTCAAGAATCTTTAGTGTCAGATAAAGGATTGCATTATAAGAAACACAGCTTCAGAGTGATGATTTCTTGTAAAGATAAAATTATAAAAGCATGTAGATCAAAGGTGCACACGAAAACAGAATTAACTAGGTTAATTAAGTGTTGGTATTCTACATATAATATACCGGTATGTCATTCTGCCAAGCAATATTATTTGACAAGATATATTTTTAAATAAGTACTACAGAATTTTCAAACGATTTCCCTCACCTGTCAGTCAATGGTGTAATCACAAGACGTGGGGTATTTCCCAAGTACTCATGGGAGTAACGGAACTCAGCATCACAGATATTAGCAAAGCAATCCTTCTTGGTTTCACACCAACGATGACGTAACTGTGAGAGCCACATGAAAGCTTGGGAATTGTCGACCTTCTGTGCAATCATTTTTGTGATGACATCACGAGCATGGACATCAATGGTACAGATTGTCATAATCTTTTGACGGTCACCACTACTGAGCTTTCCCACCAACATGTTGATCAGGGCATTCAGTTGAGCAATCTGTAAAACACATACATGTAGATTAAACATTTTGAGATTAAGATTTTTTGACAAGTTCTTAACCAAATATTGCAAATATGGATGGCGTCCTCTAACATGTACATGTAATTCCATATTATTTTACAATAAGAAATAGTAAACATGTATCAACTGCTAACTTTGTGTGATACAGATATTGCCTAACATGAGCTATCACCGTATTCAAGCTTCATGTTTAAAAATCAAGATAACTTATAATACACACATGCCTCGAATGATCAGTGAACTTATTAAATAAAACAAAAAACAACATGTTGGTATCTGGTAAACTAACCTGTTTTTTGCTGTAATCCTTCAATGCATTCTCATAGCCTTCCTCTAGTCTCCCAAAGGCAATGTTCACCTCTGTAGTCCACCAAATCTGTGTTCCGCAAAGGGCAACCTGAGCAGGGAAGTCAAACAACCACTGATCACGAGGCTTCTCCTCATAAGTTACAACAGCTTCATTCATCTCATGACAGATGGTCTCCTTTTGGATATCCAGGATCCTGTTAAGCCATACTTCAACTTGGCCATTGCAGTCGCATTCATGAGGGAAGTCCACATATTCTCCATCCTTACTGTACATACCTAGAGCGGTCTTTGTGTTCTCATTGTTATCATCCTGTACAAACTTCAAATCAGCCATACTATCAAACAGCTTTGTGAGATGTTTAGCTACAATGGTAGGATCATTACCATTAGAGAGGATATCCAGCAAATCAGCTGATGACACAAAGTAGAATCTGGGGAATGCAAGACGTTTGGTCTCAAGATACTCAGCCAGGGCCTTCTCACAGAGGGCTAGATCTCCCTGAAGGGCTTCCAATCTCTCATAGAGGTTTGGTTTCCCAGTTGCCTCAACAATATTCAAAGTGCCTTCAACATCAGCCACCAGCTCTTTGAAGTCGGTATCAAGACTATCGAAACGCTTGGAGTCCTCGGGGAGTTGGTTACGGATATCCTCAGAGCCAATGAAGATACTCTCCAAATGGGACCAAGTACGCTGAACCTCAAACCATATGGTGATGACAGAGTCAGCTGTAGAGAGTTTCTTCTGCCATGTGGATACTTCTTCAAGGAAGTGAGCAATATATTTGGAAGTCAACATGTTTTGGAGTTGCACCTAAAAACAACAAAATGACCATTTTGAAGAACAGGTATAATCACATTATTTTAAGACCAAAAATCGCTTCATCTAATTATTTTATTTTTTGGACTCTCAAGTACTGTATGAAGAACATAACATGAAATGACCCCAGAATTAACTCTGATTAATGTGGTCTGCAGTACATAAGGAACACTATTTATTAAAAAGGTTAATCTTTCGATGTGAATGCATTACCTGGTTATCTTCTAGTGTCTCTATGGCCTCTTCACTTGCACGCAGCATTGTGATCTGTGTACGTGGATGCTTATCATGTTCAAACTCCATTGTGGACCATGTAACATCAAGTTCCTTAAGGACCTTCTCCATGGACATTTCTTTAACTGCCTTATCCACAATGTCATGCACCGTGTCTTCATACTCGTGCAAGTTCAGTGACATAAGATCTTTCAATGTTGTGCTCTCATCCATAGTGAATTTCACCTGTGAAATAGAGCATGTTACATGTGATTTCATTTTAAACTCTAAACTAGCTAAAAGTTTTTCATGACATAGAATCGATTCCATTTTAAGGTAATATATTCAGATATCTTTCATTACTTTGATTTTGTTTGTACATAATTAAATGAGCCAAAAGTGCAGCTAGAGCTTAAAATATTATTAAACTGTTTATGGAATAAATTGTGTATGTTGATAATTCAAGGCATATCTACTTACCCCTGTGGCCTGCATAAGCTGCATCCAATGTCTATCTCTAATGGCAGGGTTCTGTAGTTCACTGACAGCTCTCAAAGATGTCAACATATTCTTCACTTGGTTCTCTACCCCTGAGTAGGAGTCCCATGCCCTCATCTCCTTATCCAGACTCCTGATGTCCTTAGCAAACTTCTTGCAGTCCATTTCCATCTGTTCTACATTGATTTCCAGCCAAGGGGTCTTTTCCCAATCTTCAATACTTGAGCGTACAATGAAGACGTAATCCCAGAGGGACTTGAGAAGACGTGCTTCCCGCCTGCATTGTTTGATTGCTTTGTAGTCAGGCACATTGACCTCAAACAGACTAGCTGATTCTAAGAGGGCCGCCATTTCTTTCTCCATGCCAAGCAGAATAAGATGCTGGACATCTAGCTCATCATACGGAGTTTCACAGGAGTATTGGAATGCACTAATCTTGCGGAATTTCTCGCGATATTCATGTTGTTGAACATCAAATGAGGCGCATTTACGGCGAATATTGTTCACTTCATTAGCCTGTAGTGGTGCCACCTGTTGTTTGACTGTGATGTGTATCTTCTTTGTGTTGTTCCATTGTTCGGGTAGCTCTTGAAGCTGTTGATGGACATCATCAGGAAGCTCCTGTTCGTATTGTCTCAAAAGCTCAATGGTCTGTTTCAATGGTTCAAACATCTCATCAGTTGAAGCTTGACGTTCTTTGACAGCCATTAGATAACCCATAGTTCCTACAAGACCGTCATAGTCTCCCTCTTCTACAGGAGTGGTCAAACCAGCATCTGTCACCTTGATGAACTCTTGGAGGTCATTCAAACTAGAAGAAATTACATAAGTCACATTATCATATGAAAAACAGCCCACGAGGTAACGTCTACATCGTTGTTGGTTATCATCAATGAAAAGCCTTTGTTTGTACATGTTTAGTATTGGGTTATTTCTTGAAAACTTTTTTACAAAATTGACTCACATTATCCAGTATATGGAATATTATAAAGAAATTGACAAACATAAAAATTTTGATTTTAGCCACTTTTTTCTGAAAGTACATACCTGTTGGTAACATGATCAACCAAGTGCTGCTTGAACATGTAGCCCCAGCGTCTGATAATGTTGATGAGACTGGCCTTGAAGCCCTTGGAGTCCACACGGAACCATTTATCAAATGTATGGGTACTTTCAAACTGGTCGACCTCCTCATAGATCTTCTCATATGTATCAACCTAGATTGGACAAAAGATCCAAATGTATTTTCTCATTGGAGCAACAAATTAAAGGTTGTTTTTAATGTTTTTCATGCATTTACAAAAAAAATATTGAAATAATGTTGCTATTGTAAACATCTGGTTTTTACTCTCATGGTAAAAGGTTGATTATATATTTAAAATAACCTTTTGGTTGATTGGGTTTACCAAGCTTCAAGTTCTGGAATATTCAACTCATTCATTCTATAGCTCTAGTTCAGTTGACAAACAATATATTCATTGTATTTGTGTATTTACCTGTTCTTTGAACTGTTCCAAGGTTGGTGGACTCTCTGGAACGCCATCCTCAGCGTGTGCTTCAATCTCCTCTGTGGTTAACACATGGTTGTAGAGAAGGAACTGACGCATGAACTCATTGCGATCATCCACCCAGAGATAGGCGTAACTGTCAAATGAGTTGCGATACTCACAAGCTTTGTTCATTACATTCTGGACCTTGTCCATCAGTTCTTGGCGCATCTCAGATAGTTCTTCCATGTCTTCAAGGTCAGGCTGGGAAAAGATGAACATATTAAGGTTTTATTTGAATCATTGTGTGCATGCTGTATGATGTAGAACGTAGATGTGATTGGTTGGACTGATTAAGCCTTGAAATTCTGACATCAACATTATACTGTTAAATTATTTAAATTTTTTTAATATTCAATGAAATGGAAAAGAATTAAGTGGAACGAAACAGAAAATGATGAATTAAATAACCTCACGATAGCTAATTTATTTTAATTAATTTTAATTAATCTAATTTATAACCATGCACTTCATGAATGTTATCCAAATTTTTACCTGATAGTGACTCTGTCCACTGTGACTGGCCAGTCTTTCAATGAGGGATGCTTGCTTATAGATATCACCAACAAGACCATCCACAAGATCATAAAAGCCATCAGCAACACCATAATCCAGTGATGGCTTGAAAACCATCTCAGGAGCCTGTCAAGAAATAATGTATTAAGTTAAGTTTGATACAGTTACATACAATAAAACCTGTCTAATTCAAAAGCCTCTGAGACCAGCTAAAAGTGTTGCGATAAGTATGACATGTTCACATTTCAAGGTTTTATAAACATGTAAGTAAATGGGAGACAAATTTCGGACTGGTAAAAAGTGTTCACATTGAAAGCTGTTCAGATTTGAGAGTTGTTCAGATATACAGGTTTCACTGTACATCCTGCATGTCTAGAAAACTGTAAGTAAAAGGCACAATGAATCAACATTACATGACATTCCAGTAGTTACTCATTTTTTCAGTATAAGAAATTTTAAGATTTTGTTCTTTTTCTGTAATCTAATGATCACTAAACAAATAATGAAGAAATAAAAAAATGAAAGAAGAAACAAAAGATTGGTTCAAACATCATTATAAATTTTAGATAAATAGCCAATACACAACATAAAAAGCTACCTATCTTGCAAAAAATTATATGTGTGAATCAAGTGAATGAATCATGTTCTGTACAAACATCCAGTCTACATGCACTCAGGTAACAATTATATAAATGACAACAATAAATTGATCACACACTTTATTCATATCAACAAATACAATGTACGTTTAAATCATTTCTACAGCACAAGCAGTGAAGCACTGGACAAAATAATCACCTGTTTCTTCAGTGAGATGGTCTAAGTTACCAAAAACATTTATTAATTGAGAATAGTGTTCAAATATGAGAACTCCTTAAATAACAAATGAGTCTGAGGTTTATCATGTTGCCTTAAAAATAGTTACGGTTAATGATGTCTGTCTCTTTAACTCATTTATTCATTTCATTCAAAATACTGGTATTTTGAAAGACATACTCGTACGTGTATACTATGACTCAAATATTGATGTTAAGGATGCAGTACCAGGTCAGCGTAGAAAAAGTTCCAGACATTAGATTTTGCTCATATTTTTTACAATGTATCACTATGATGTTATCATCATCCAAGTGCAATATGAAGAGGATTGACCGTCTGGTAATTACAAAATAAAAAAATTATTTTACCCACCCAAAATGAATCTTTTTACTTTTTTTGAGTTTTCAATAGAGCTGGCACCTTTTGAACCCTGGTTTTCGTATCCACTAATTGCGACTCAAGAACAGGTTTTCCCATAAAAGTGAAAGGGATAAAATATGCTTGATAAAATGTTTCCAATTTAATTCTTTTCTGGAAACACCATTATCGAAATAAACTATAATTTTTGAATAAGACTAAATGCGAAAATGACGTTCTTGGGAGCTAGCTTTCTCAAACCGGAAGTCAAACCTGCGCAAACAGACGTGAAAACCGACCCGGTACTGCATCCTTAAATTTTTAAGCAGATGAGTGGAGACTAAAATGTACAAAAAGTTTCCTAAAATGTACATTAAGTTACTCATAATTTCATACCAGAATTTTATTTTGAGGTGTTAAACATTTGACCTTTTTAAATGTTATAGCATAGTCTCAAAAGATGAATAAAAATTTAAAAAATTTAATTAAACTTACCTCAAGATTGAGCTTAGCCTCAAAGAGTGGAGTGAGGCCACCCTTGTTGAGGTCTGTGTTATCAAGAAGGAAGTTCAAGCTGCAGTGTATGGTGTTGAAGAAACCATCAACGATCATCTCATCAACATAATCCACATAGGCCTTCCAGATATCTGTCTCTGCATCCGCTTTGAAAAATTCCAGGTTTTCCTACAAAAAGATACATGAATCATAAGGTTTAAACAATAAATCACTTTGAAGATCAGTTCACAAAAAGATTTTAAAAACTTCAGACAATTATTGAAAACATTTTTATTTTTTGCCTATACACTCAAGTTATTTTATACTTCTTGATTTTCGTGGGATAATTGTTACATTTTATGTCAAAAAGGAGTAATATCAATTTTTCGCACCTTGAGTAAATTGTGAATCTTATCGCCCAATTCTTTCACCTCAGCGTATCTCTTATTACAAACATTTTCTCGATCCTCTAGATGGAGTAGTGACTCCACTTGTTTATCAACCTTTCGGACAAACAATGGATCCTTGCTCCATGTTGCCATAATCTTCTGAATGTTCTCTACGTTATCCTTGGCCTTCTGTACCCGAGACTCAAGATCTCGTACCTGCTCTCTGGTTTCTTGGATATATTCCCATACACCTGTAAAAATAAAATGAAAATTATAAAATATATGATGGTACTTCAAGACACTTGGGAAGATGAAACAGTTGTTTTGGGTCATATGATGAAAGCTTCATGCTACTGTGTCTCAGAAAAGTAGGAAACAAATGGAAGCATTCACTAATCAGTGAACTTTGTGCACTTGTATGATATGGAAATAGTATAATACATAACAATGCAATGAAGCACAATACAATATAAAATGCAATTGTATAAGTAGGTGTCTGAACACACATTTAAAACCACTGTTCTCTTTATTACCACACTGCACCTTCTTATTGTATTATCTTGATAATCCTTTCACTAAAATGAAGATTCAACTTACTGTCATCATTCCAGTTGAGATCTTTCTCTGCTTTGAGTAACTGGGCATCAATCTCCTCCATTTGTGTCTCAATGAGTGGGAACTCCACTTCAAGGACAGTCTCTCGGACCTTGTTGTACCGCTTCACTATCAGATCAAGGTTGTTTACATAGTTCCTGAATGTGTCGTTCTCTTTGTATACGTTGCTAGCAGAGGGAGGGATCTCATCAGAATCTTCAACCTCCGCAATGCGGATCTCCATGTATTTTACCTCACGGAGCACGGCAACCAGCTGGAATCAGAGAGAAATGAATGAATCAGGTGAGACTGGATTGTTCAATGAGATGTAGGTAAGAAAATCCAAATAACCTGGAAGCTTGAAATAAACTGATTCAAGTACACATTTGGCCTATTTCATGAAAATATCATAAATTATAGCAAAATTCTATTTTCTCTTCCTTTGTTGTATCACAAATTACAATTGAAATAGAAAAATTAAAATATACAATGTTTTGGTTAATCAGGTCCTCAGCACAAGATCCAACTCAAGAAAAAATTACTCCTCACCTGAGGATCAAAGTTGTGACAGATGAGTTTTGTCTCTTCATTACGCTGTAGAAGTGGCTGAGCAAGATTGAATGAGCATGCCTCATCCACTCCAGCTACCCATTCATTGTAGCACTGCTTCTCATACTTCTGTAGGAGCTCCAAGAATTCCTCATATTTGATCATCAAAAGTCGAGCCTCCTCACCCTCCATACATCTATATATATATGAGTATATATGAGAATATGAGTGAAATGGTTTAAAGTGGACATTAGGTGGTAGGGCTTGGGTCACAATATTGTTTTTTGCAAAAATTATCAAACAAAGGTTTAGAATCCCCATCAAGAAACAGTGAAATTATGTTATTGCAAAATCAATTTTCTGTTTTTATAATTATTGATAATAAATCATGGCTTTTTACTCTCCTTTCTAACATAATCAGTATCTGTGAAGAAATGACAGTTTAATATTTGGTATTTTAAGGATAGAAATTTTGTTTTCTAATGTTGCCCTTGTGCTTTCTGAGATTTTGAAGTGTACAGACAAAACATTAAAAATTAAATTCTCATAAAATCAAGTCGTGGATAATGCTATGTACATGTATCAAAAAATAATTCAAATAAAATTCATCTTCTGGATTCAATTTCTACAAGTTCTCAATTTCACTTACGGGTGTTCTACATGCTTGAGTTGACTCATGGGGACTGTCACCCTCTCTCGTAGCTCAGCAGCCCACTTCATGCCACCAGATATCTTAGGCATGTTCTTGTGAATGGGAGGCTGGCCTGAAGAACATAAAATATACAACATCACCTAAGTTTTAAATCAATAAGTCTATTTCATTCATAAAAATGCATTCACAAAATGCCTTGTTATACGGCAACCATCTTTTACATTGGCGAACAAGACTTGAATCATTACACTTGCTAATTTTAGTCAATGTCCTAACAATCAGACAAAAATTGTCAGTAATTTAGTAGAGACTGGCAATATATGTACACTAAAGGGCTAAAACTCAGGAATTTAATGCTATAAATAATTCTTAAGACAATAAAAGAGCTTAAGTCCTGCAGTGGTTCTCACCTGTTGAGTTCAGCATCACCATCTGCTTATCATATATGGCCTTAGCAGTGTCTAGCTCATTATCCATCATAGTTATAAGTTGTGGGTAAGACTTGTCAAAGTCTTCTTTGATCAACTGTCGCTCAAGCAGTGACCCAAAGATGTCGATCAACTGAAAAGTGGAATTAAGTTCTATTAAAGATTATTTTCATGTGAATAACTTTTCCTTACAAAGTATAACATGAATATAAGAATCAAGTGCGGTATGTTAAAGTATAATTTATTTTATTTTTCAAGTGAAGATTTTTTCATGAATGATGAAATGCCTTTATAGTATATTACTGACTTATACTTACTTTGAATGAGGACTCAAGACCACAGCAGTCCTCAAAGCCTTGGCAGATAATGGCCCCTAGACGTCTGTCCAGGTCTTCTGTGGAGCGACGGAATGTCTCATAGTCAGAGGTGAACTCCTGTCAATAAAACATTATTTTAATTATGGTGTTACCTAAATTCATATGCATACATATGTTTTAAATGAATTCTTGAACATGTGTTATAAAATGATTATTTCTAGAGCATTATCTAGTAACATTTTTTTAATTTCCAATTATCATCTGTTGTTCTCATATTTTAAACTATTTTTGGCCGAATCATGTTTTTAGTTTATCATTTTTACAATCAACTTTAAATCCAATATTCTTCCATGAATTCAAAATAAAAAAACAAAAAATACACCAATATTTTGCTCTATTGAGTGGAATACTTTTGCATTTTTTACAAGTTATATTCCCTGGAACCTCTGAACATACCTCATCATCATTATCTAAGCAGTCATATGTCACTTCAGTGAACACTTTGTAGAGCTCATTGAATTCATCAAATATTTGGACCACCTGAGAACTGAGCATCTTGCCCTTTATACCACCAAGCTCAACCTTCTCCAGCTTCATGAACTCTATGGCAGTCTCAAACAGATCCTGAAAGTACAAATGGAATGAACTCAATGTAGTTAAATGCGTCATAGCATTTGTGGTTGTTTAATATTTTTCTTATGGGTTTATCTTGAATTCTTTGCATTTATCTTGAATCTAATTTTTGGGTAATGACACCTCATTAACCACTTTTGTTTGGAAAGAAAATATTGCTTATTTTCCACAAATGCTACATTACTTTCATATATAAAATAGATGCTAAGGGGTTTGCTAAAGGAGCATCTTATTTATTAACCCTAGAATAGTAAGATCATTTTTTTCAATAAGCACATCTATTTGTCAATCACTGAAACTTACTCTGACAGTTTCCACCTTCTCTACGAACTTGTCAAATCTGGCAAAGACAAGTTGAGGGGCAAATTCCCATTCTTTTGGTTCACCTTCCTTGAAGTAGTCCTTGATGTTGGCACGGTGCTCCTCATAAGATTTGCGGAAAGCATTGAGGATATTTACAGCACCATTCACCTTGACGATCACCTCTTCCAGTTCTCCTTTGAAGATTTCTGTGGGCTCCAGGAAGTTGCGACACTGAAGAAATAAAGATTAAAGAAATCTATCATGTTGATAAAATATCAACCAAGAGTTCTGTACAAGATTACTAATTAGCTTAAGAATATATAATATTGAATGAGCAATCATTCTGGTTCCACCCCTAATGTGATACTTACATTTTCAATGAGCATATTGCAGATCTCTTGGAGGAGAATAATGATCCTGGCTGGTGTGTTGTAATACTGTGAATTAGCCCAGATGAGACACACTACATGCAGTAGAGGGTCAAACAGCTTTGCTGATTCATCAAACTCTGCATTCTCTACATCATCTAGCTGATCACGAAGTGGCTTCAAGAACATGTTGATGTCTTGTGCCTCAGCAAGAGCTGAAAACAGAAATGAAAGTTTCAACTCTGACTGTTACTAAGATATAGGCCTATCTTATATAATAGTCTCACATCAGGTTTCTGAGTGTTAGAGAGAGGGGGGGGGTGGAGTCACAATGTTGAATATAACCATTTTTCAAATTGTCTAAAATGTAGAAAATCTAGTCACAGAACAAACAGTATGCTGGATACTCATGAAAATTACCTAGCACCAAATCACATTAATTTCATCCAGTTGAACATTTGAAAAATCATGAAAATTCTTTCACAGTCATAATGGGTAAAATGTAATTTTGTATCCAGTTGAGAGAATATCCAGAGGGAGAACACTGTTTCCATATGTGTGCAAAATAATTGTTCTGATATAAATCATCATACCTGCAACCACATCTCTGAAGATGTTCTTAAAGGATGGGAAGTAGCTGCTCTGTGTTCTCTCCAAAAGTTCAGCCATTTTACGCACTTTGGGATCTCGTAACTACAACAATGAAAGTTTTTTAATTAATGGACACTGTATGCTGTGTAGATAACTGTTCATGTAGAGAAGTACATTTACTTGAGAATGTTTTTAAACTGTGTTATTACTCAATACACTCAGTGGATAGATTATTTTCAAGATTCAGCATTTTGCTTTTGAAATTGATAGCAGTAGAATCTGTGTTGACAGCGGAAACATCAAAACCAGAAGAGAAGAAAATGCAATCATATTTTAATGATGATATCTAATGAATTCATGAAAAAGTTTCCACTTGCTGCATGTTCTGTACAGAAATGGCACATACCTGATCATAAATGCATTCAAGATTCTGAGCCTTTGCTTTCCAGAAGTTCAACTCTACAAAGGGTGATGGATTAAGTCCCTCAAGGAGTGGCTGAGCAGAGTCTCTCTTGAGGACATCTCTTATCTGGTGGGTCCAATCAATAATGACTGATTCAATTGCATGCACCAAGTTTCTGTCACATGTATCTTCCCTACAATTTGTAAAATATCTGATTACTATATTTTAGATCATAGCTTTTGGATTGTAACAACCCTGCAAGAAACAGCACTGCCACCCTAGTTTCAGTTTAGATAGCTGATAGTTCAGTCGATAGAGCATCTGACTTTGGATCTGAGGGTTTAAGATTTGATTATAACACAGGGTGTTTAATTCACACACTTTCTTTCAAATACATATCTAGCTTGTTGCACTATGCTAGGAGGAGGTACGTCTCGGGTTATTAGTTTTTTATGAGAATGATTATGAAATATGTGTACCTCAATGATTCATGGTTAGTCTTTTTATTTACCTAATAGATGCATTTGTAAAATGTAATTTAGCTTGACAGTGATACATAAGGGTTATGTACTGGGAGGTTTTGGATATGGGTTTATCCAGAGGGAGATATGCATATCTACCTGAGAGACCGTAGGGACCGAAGGTAGATATGCATATCACGAGGGATGAACCCAATATCCAAACCGACCGTACATAACTGCTTTATCCTATACCAAGTAGAGTTTTCAGGTGCATATGGCCATTTCAATAGTACAAGGTGTAAAAACAATCAAATCATTCATATGCAAAGTCATTTTATTGCATTTCCACTACTTACCGGAAGCGGGAAGATATGCACCGAAGCGGGAAGATATGCACCGAAGCGGGAGATATGGCGGGAAATATGGAGGTTCTGGATATGGAAACCTCATAATCAGGATACGGGATATATCTTACCAACTTATCTCCCTAAAACTCTACTTGGCATAGAATAAATTTGTGTATGCATTTGCAAATGTCATTTACAGCCACAAAATTCTTACTTTTCAGCTACTTCTTCCACTTTCTCTGTACCAACAGGTAGAGGTAATAAAGTTTTCCCCTTCACTTGTCCTGCAACAACATAGACGCTGCTCTTCAAGTTATGTACATGGCGTAATACATCTGCTGATACAACATTAGGCCATTGCTCATGATTTCTCTCATTTGACAACAGTGGAACTAAAACCTGTAAGTAGATCAACGAGTCACTGTACTAAGGTTCATTAAATGCATGCAACGGTCACAATATAGTATAATGATGATCTTAAAATAAAATCAACTACTCTCGAAGGAAATGTAAGTTGTCACTTGTTATATTTTGTGACTGGAATTCCCTACAAAACTACCCTGCTCATCACCTAAAATTTCCTGATTTTGAGAGAATATGTTTGAGAAACAATAAAAGGTCAGTGAGGCAAATTAGAAGGCAGTGTCAAATTACTTTAGAAGTAGATTTTGAACTGCGAAGTGTAGACATGACTTCAAAATCACCAAAATGTCGAGTGACATTTTACATTTCCTCCAACCTTAGAATAGCAACTTTGTTGTGTTTTACTGGTACATGTAAGCTATTGACAAATCTCCTGTTTTCTGAGTTGACAGGGAGAAACATCATGACATGTTTTAGTTGTTGGAGATAGACATGGTACAATCAGAGACAAAAATTCAAATTTATTAGCTTTATTGTATTTCAATCCCCATCAGGGGTCATATACAAAGCATACAACTAACTACAAACTACTTAAGTACAAAAAAGACATGTTGCCATTCCCATCTTCTACTACATTGTATTCCCTAAGCTAAATCTTTTGATTTCATAGTCAAAAATGCCAATTGTATATTTTGACGCCTGACAGCAACGGGGTGCAAATAGATTACCTTTAAGGATGGAGATCGTTAAAAAATTATAATGGTATTTCATACAAGCAACATGTACAGTGTAAAGTATTGCCGTGTCTAGGCCTAGGGGAAGTGGTCCTAATTATCGCACGGTCCTAATTATCGCACGATTGTCCTAAATAGCTAAAATATGCACCCACCATCTTTTAAACCAGTGTTACGAAAAACAGTTCAACACCATTACTCCCAATCTTCATGATTTATTCATATATTTAGAAATATCTCTTCATTTTTTAAGAATTGTTAACTTCCGCCATTGTCATAAATGCTTTTGCGCAAGAAGTGAAATTCGTCTGACAAATTTTGACCCCCTCCAAATAAAGACAGAAAAGTAAGTGTATAATGTATATTTTGTTGATATTTTACACTAAAACTGATAGAAAAATGATTACAGCATATGTATGTATCTGTTATAAACAGAGAAATGTATACAGTATCGTGAAATGACATCTGAAACATAACTGTGCGATAATTAGGACGACTGTGCGATAATTAGGACCACCGCACATGCGAGTCTAAGGGGTCTTAAAGTGTTAGCGTTCGGAGATTGAGAAATGTCAAACACTACTTAGATTTTAGAGGAAAGGTTGATCTTTCGTCTCATATTCTTAAAGTAAGTTGAAGTTATCATATTTGAAATCATCAGTAGTTTCCCTGAGTACCCGTGCGATGATAGGACGACTTCCCCTACCTCATCTGTAAGCGCTGCAAGCTGATCCATGGGTGAGTATGCAAGATCACCATACATCATAGCAGTTCTGTAGTTTGCATCTTTTCCAAGAGCAGCCTCTTTTTTGACAAAATAGCATGCTTTTGATTTTACTTGCTGCGGCCATTCATGTTGAATTGATAACATTCCTGCAGAATTTGCGATGACAATCAAAATGTGAATATCATTCTTTTCGAAGAAGTCAAAGAACATCTGTTTATTCTCATCTAAGCTGTACATTTTGGAGAACTTGTCACCTTTAATGCGCAATGTTTTGAGGACATATTCAGCTATAAACTCGACGCGGGTGTCCCCCAAATCGAGTTCTTTTACATCCACCACAAAAGCCATTTTTTAAAAATTCAAAATCAGTCGCTCTTGTTTCAAATCGTTAAATATCCTCACAAAATAAGGAAAACACAGTTCAAATCTCGGTGTAGATACTCCCAATTGTGTTAACTGTCACTTAACATCATAATGCTGTGATATACTCATTACATTTATGAACTAAATACGTAAATTGTTAATATTTTTGCGCGCACTTGCTAAGATGCAATATGGCGTCCAAAGATGCTGATGGTTGCTAGGGTGGTTGCTATGAATAGAGACCAAAACACTTCGGTTTGAGATTAAATAACCTCGCTTTGAAAATAAAATGGTGGTCAGATTGAAACTTGGATTTCGTCTGCTTCGCTGTAATTTGTCCTATAAAACAAGGTACGTAATCTCTCAAAACTCCTTATATTATTACATAAGATGGCCTAACATTGATTCGCAGAAGAAATGAAGAGTGATTGATTGATTGAGATTCAGCACTTTGCTTAGGCCTACATAGTTCAACAAAGTTAACCCTAAGTCTCTGGGCCTTATTTCTTATCTGACATACCTTGTGGCCCACGACTATGTTTAACTTTGTTGAACAAGGCAAACTTATGAATCTCAATCACTCACCGTGAACATGTATAAAATCGAGTCAATTTTGTAATACATGTTCCTGGGCCTATGCACTCATCACTGCAAAAATAATGTCTCTGGGCCACGGATAGTGGGAAGTCCTCCATCTAGGAGGTATATATATACAAGGTAATGTTAGTAAAAATTAAAAAAATATGGTCACCTGTCCTCTAGATTCAATTTTTGAATGAATCGTAGCATAATGTACAGATTATTTGATATCATGCTATTCTTGAAACATTTATATGCAAAAATAACTGGGTCACTCACCTCTTATGCCTATATGTGTTTAGTAATCATACCCATTAGTGTACCTATAAGGACTTAGAAATTTTTCGAAAAGGGTAAATTAGAATTCCAGGATTATTCTTACATAATATGAATCTTTAAGAAGTATATTTTCAACAAATCACAAAAATAATATTTAGAATATGGTAAAAAGTTGTTTTTTACAGTGATTCTTAACACATGTCATTCTGACTCTTAAAATGAGTAATTTTCACATATTTTCACAATTCCTTGAATAAAATCTTGATTTTTGTAGATACACTTAAATTGACTTGTCAATATAAAACTACATTGTGTCTGAGAATAATAACCTTCACTAAGCAGATCAACCATGCATAGATACTTTGTAATCCTATTGTTTTGAAAGGCACCCTATTGTGTTCTTGTTTTTAAGAATGGATGACCTTCTACAGTCACTGACAGATTGAGGTGCTTCCGCAGGTCAGACCCCCTCTGATTTCACCTTTATTGTTTAGTATTGGCATTATTGCATAGTTCAAACATGAAATGAGAGAGGGTCCTGGCTGCGGAAGATATACAATGTGAAAGTATAGCAAAAAATTTTGTTTCAAAAAAGAGGCCATATTGGATCTGCCATACACCAAGGCAACAAACTATCAGACAAGTATCAAATGGGTCAATTTATTTTTGATTTATCAGTCACGCATGCCTCTGAAGAGGATACGTTGCAGAGGGACTGAATTGATATCCATTTAGTCATTAAAGGGACACTGTTTGTAAGGTAGTTCTCATGCTAATGAACACTAAAATGTTTTAAACAACGAATCAAATGGGTCAATCTTCTTTTGATTCATCAGTCATGTCTATCTCTTGAGATGATATGTGGAAGAGACACTGAATTAATATCCATTTAGCAATTAAAGGGACACTCCTTGTAAGGTAGTTCTCACCTTAGGAAACAAATAGGCCAATCTATCTTTGATCGATCATTCATGCATGCCCCTGAAGATGATATATTGCAGAGGGACTGAGTCATTATCCATTCAGCCATTTAAAGAGACATTGCTTGTAAGATAGTTCTCATCCTAATGAACACTAAACTATTTTTTAACAAAGAATCAAAGGGTCAATATACTTTCGATTCATCAGTCATCCCTGCCCCTGAATGTGATATATTGCTGAGGGACTGAATCAATAACCATTTACCCATTTAAAGAGACACTGCTTGTAAGGTAGTTCTCAACTAATGGGTCAATCTATTTTTGATTCTTCATTCAATTGCTTACCCCTGAAGATGATATATTGCTGAGGGACTAAATCAATATCCATGTAGCTGTTTAAAGAGACCCTGCTTGCAAGGTAGTTCTCACCAAAAGAAACAAAAGGGTCAATTTATTTTTGATGCCTGTCCCAAAAGATGATACATGTATATTGCTGAAAGACGGAATCAATATCCATTTAGCCATTAAAGGGACACTGCTTGTAAGATAGTTCTCATCTTAAGTCAAACTAAAATATTTTACTACATAATAATTATATGTTATACAATGGATAGATTAAAATACCTCCACTTGTTTGATAGCAAAACAATGGGTTTCAAACTGACGAAAAAACTATCCTACATGCACCTTTTCAATTTTAAAAGGCAACCATTTGACTTTGTACCTTTAGCTTCAATTGAATTATTCTTTGAAAATGCCAAATAAATATATCATATATTGGAAAGTCACAACTAGATTTTTAATATTTGAGTTGAATACCTAGGTTTTGTGTTTTCAATATGTTGCCCTTTGTGTCCTACCTTTGATAATGATATTTAATATGTCCTCTAAATTGAATATCCTAGGTTAAACCTACTGTATACCAACTGAGGTGATACTTTTGCTGAGATTCAAGATTAAGATTCATAGCTATATTACATTTTAGGGGTTGTTTTATGATTTGTGTTTCCAATATATTGCCCTTTGTGTTCTACCTTAATGATATTTTGATATATTGATTGATTCAATGGTCAATATACTTAAAATTGTCATGAGTGAAGACTGACATACCTCTAACATGATATTTAGAATGATTTGCATAGTCAAACTTAAATGCACCGAATGACCTTAGTTTTAATCCCTATGACCTAATTTTGTTTTGGATGTGTTCATAATTTATAAAAGTAACTATTTCCATGTTATATTCAATGAAACCTTTGGGGGCACCTTTAGGTACATGGGGTAACGGATCCTTTCTCCAGCCCATTGAAGGGTCCTCTCCGTAAATTGACAATTTCTACTGCGCATGTGTAAAACACTGGACGAAATGGTTTGGTAAATTTCAAACTATTTGATTGGTCGAAAAAATCACGCGCCTTTGCGTGATTTGCTTTATTCTCGCGAGATGGTGCGTGATTTGCTTTATTCTCGCGAGATACGGCGCTCTGTCCCCTTAAATTTTTATTTTGAACAACCATTATGATTTGGTGCATTATCTGACCAATAAAGCAGATTTGGAGGTATGAGTATTTTTTTTATTTTTCTGTTTAGTGTTTTCTACAGGCCCTATGTGTCTCAGGATATTTGTTTAACGAAAACTAGACAAATAATTTATTTTAAAAATAAATATTTTTTATTTTGGATGGAAGATGCGTAACCTGAGAAATAATATAATAGTAATATATGGAGGACTTCCCGTAACCATGCTCTGGGCCTTATTAAAGTAGCGGAAGGCGATAATTTACTGATGATTTTTGTTTTGTAAATACCTTCAGTTCATATGCCTAGAATCAAAACACTTATTCTAGTGACCAGTTCATATGGTTGAAATAATGAAATAATGAAGTGTTACCATGTGTCTACTTACCAGCTTGTTCTATGTCATCCATCCTGCTAGGTTACATTGTGGCACGCAGCCAAACACGACAATGAAGGCAACAACATAACAATATTGATCTTAGCAGAATTTTTGGAAATTTAGATCGTCCATTTTGCAAGCTCACGTGACTGATCACTAGTGTTGTCGCGATTAATCGATACATCACGATATACATAGCCAAAGCCGATTCTGGCGATGCATCAATGTCTGAAACAAAACATTAATGTTTTAAAAAAAATTAATTTGCTAAAAATCACCCTTTCATATCTTATTTTGACGCAAAGCGCTTACCTTTCTCATGTCTTATTTCATTTTCCAATGTTTTCTGATAATCTTTTCCTTTAAAACTGTTTTAGCTAGTCGAAGTGAACCATTAATCCAAAAAAATTACTTTACTTTCATTTCACCGTACCGTTACTAGAAGTTCCCGGATGTACCAGCGTACTCTTATTAATTTGTTCTGTTCGGTATTTTAGTGCATTCAAGCGTCGAAATCATTCAAAATCAATCTTTTTTAATTATAAAGAGTTATTTGATCACACATGACGCAAATAGCATAAAAGTATAAAGGTTTTAAAAGACTGATTTTGACTCATCAAAAATATTACATTTATAAACATCATTATTTAAAGATTTCAGTAATGAATTAAATTATATCTTAAACTGTTCCAATATTCTTAATAGTTTGAAAGTTTATTGCTTTCACCTCCAACATAGCAAAATACCTCTGATTTATATTGAATATAACTGGGTCCAAGTTAACTAGGGTCCGAGTTGACTAGGGTCCGAGTTAACTAGGGTCTGAGTTAACTGGGGTCCGAGTTGACTAGGCTTCGAGTTAACTAGGGTCCGAGTTGACCAGATACCTCTGCAATCACTAGTAATCAAATGACTCAAATTGTCTCTGATTATCTCTTGCTCTCAGTAATTGTGTGTCTCTATCTATCTCTCTCTCTGCTCCGTCTATCTTCTAGCGCATAATACATTGCAAATTACCCCCTAAATGTTGATTTTTCGAATCACCCCCACAATTACTTCTTATTAAAAATGCAAATGCACAGTGAAACCAGTGTATTGAACATTATTATCCCATCGAACGAAGTTCGGAGGGATATAGGGAATGCCTCCGTCCGTCCGTCCGTACGTCCGTCCGTCCGTACGTCCGTCCCTACGTCCGTCCGTACGTCCGTCCGTCCGTCCGAGCAATAACTCAAATACCGTTGGCCCGATTTTGTTCATATTTTGTACACATATACCCTATGGGGGTAGAAGTTCTGCTCAATAGCAGATTTTCAAAATGGCCGCTCATTTAAAAATGGCGGCCATTTTAGTGACGATTTTACAGTAATTTAGGTGCAATATGTAAAACTGCAATAGCAATATGTTTTAAATGTAAAAAAATTATAAAGGACATTAATAATGCTACAAATGTAGATATTAATTTAATTAAAGAAGCACATGGCAGCCATCTTGAAAAATGGCGGCCTTTACTCGTCATTTTACGATTTTTGCTGTAACTCAAAAAATAGTGGAGCGATTTTGTTCATACTTGGTATGTGAATACTATAAGAATTGCACACTGTCTAAAGACACTTTTGGTAGAACTTGGAACATTTTAATGTATTTTACAATAACTCGAAAAGTAGTGGAGCGATTTTGTTCATATTTGGTATGTGAATACTATAAGCATGGCACACTGTCTATTTCTAATGACACTTTTGGTAGAAGGCGGCCATTTTGAAAACAATTTTGAAAAATGGCCGCCATTTTAACGTATTTCACTATAATTCGAAAAGTAGTGGAGTGATTTTGTTCATATTTGGTATGTGAATACTATAAGCATGGCACACTGTCTAATTCTAATGACGCTTTTGGTAGAAGGTGGCCATTTTGAAAAATGGCCGCCATTTTAACGTATTTTACTATAACTCGAAAAGTAGTGGAGCGATTTTGTTCATATTTGATATGTGAATACTTTAAGCATGGCACATTGTCTAATATAACTTTGGGGAGTAGTCGTTTTCAAAATGGCCACCATTTTTATGTGTGTTATTTTACAAGTACACTTGCGATTTTTCAAAAATTTTAGAGGTGGCTACTTAAAAGCATATTATTTTTTCTGATGACAACTTGGCTAGTGAGCAACCATTTTGAAAATGGTGGCCTTTCTGGTGTTTTGTTTTATGATATTTGCGCTTCGTTTGTAAAAATGCCAGCTATTTCTGTTCGATGGGATTCGCTACGCTTTGGCGTTGCCGTTGTTCTGGTTTGCAGAGAAAAAATATTCAGTGAAGGGTGTTTACTAGAGACAGATGTTCACTAGAGAGAGAGGTGTTCACTAAGACAGGTTTCACTGTATTGTCAAATTTAATACGAGCATCCCTTATTTTCATTGTAAATCTTACCAAAGGTGAGATTGTTGGATCCATATTACATTTTCCTTATTTTTTACAATATCTTTACAAATAATATTTCGAAAATGATCTTGTCCCAATCACTTATCTGAAGATTTAAAATGAAACTAGTAATAACTGAATTTCTTCATTTTTTATATATTAGTACTATATAATTCAACTACAAAAACAAAACAATAGCTCCAAAAAAATATAGGACATGTTACTCCAGCAATTTACTTTACACATTAATCTGACAAGGATGTAAAGAAATCTACATTCATTTGGACAAATTGGGGATATAACCAGAAATCGCATTAGAGTACACAAACAGCAGATTACTGATGAAACAGTTAAGATGCTACCAGCCTATGAGTGAGTGACCACATAGCTCATTGTGCCAAAAGACTGGAGGTGAAATTCAAAATATTACCGTTCTTCCAGTTTAAAACGGACAATATTACCCTCCAACTCTTTTACGAAGAACCTTTCATCAATATATTCAATCCAAGTTTAAATAAAAAATCATCTCTACTTTTCATTAAACAATATAATATATTTGTTTACATGTAGAGATGCAACTTAAATGAATTAATTACGTCATACTGAATTTACCTTGTTACCTGTACAGGTATAAAACAATCTAATTGTAATTAATGACAATGTAAATTAGAATTACATCACATTGGAATATGTTTTGACGATTTTTAAAGAAACGAGTCGCAACAAAAAATTTTATATCAAATAGTTTTTACAATAGGACAAATGGGAGACACGCTTAGAAACGGTGTCAGAGTTCACAGACAGCACATAATGATGAAACTGTCAGAATGCTGCCTGTGAGCGATCATATCGCTAACTGTGCTAAAAAATGGATATAAAATTTAAAATCTTATCATTTTTTCAATTACAAAAGGACTAAAATAGGAGGAACATTTTATTAATAGATTTAAACCAAAATTAAATAAAAAATCAATTTCTCGTTGTTAGTCAACAAAACAAAACATTGGTTTCTTTATACATGTAAAATTAATGACGTCATACACAAATTAGAATTTTACCCGCACAGGTATCTATTTTCGTGAGTAGAATTTGTTCCAAAGAGCTCTTATAACAATGATTAAGGATTTAAGCCCTAGACTCAGTGCATTGTTTGCTGAATCATACCATGAAGGTGTTGTTTCCAAATCTTTGCATGACCGTACAGCGGGGTGGAATGAAGCAGTTGCATTGCATTCAATTCAATGCTTGAAAAAGAAGACAACGCAAGGATACTTTCCTGAAAATATAAGACTTGAATGTCTTGAATGTTTTCATGCATAATTTTATACCAGCAAATAACATGGGCATAACATTTTCTCAAAAATCTCTTCATTTAGATGTACCTTGGATAGCAAATCATGTGACTTCTACATGTGATATGGCCATATGTCGAATTGACCTCAAATGCACTTATGCTAAAAGTGGATTTAGAGTTTTACCTTCACATTGTATTAAGTTTTGACATTTATTTTTATAATTTATTGTTATATATATAAATAGTAGTACTTATGTCTGTTTCTATACATGTACTATTGAAATTGCGTTTCATCACCTTGAAATTCTTGTATATAGAATCTATTCATATACACTGAATTGGTGATTCATCCCTGTTTCAACAAAGTATGTAGTTCTCTATTTATCTTATACTTACCTTTACTTCAAGTTGATCAGATATATAGCTTCGTCATACACATGCTATATGCTTGCACACTATCTTGAAATAAACATACAATGAGGTTTTAGCAGCATTATTTCTGAACATGGAGTATCTAATAATTCTTGCAATTATTATTTGCATTCTAGTTCCATATATTTACATATATTTTAACAGACTCTCAAAAGTATCTCAACCAAAGGAGACATTTCGCAGAGCATATTGCAGTTCGGAATCCCCAGCTAAACTTGATGAAAACAAAATGAACAACAACGTATCAGAATATGAGACCTTTTCGTGGATGAAAAAGATTGCACCAGTTTTCCCAGTTAATGGTAACAAGATCAAAGTGCTTTACCAGCCTGCTGAGTTCTTCACTGCACTAAAGGTATGTGTAGCACAAATGATTTATGAGATCAAAGGCCATGTTATGGGTTAAGCAGGTGGCGCTGATTTGAAAAGAAGGAGTATGCAAGTATTTTTTTCTGTCAGTATATAGCTTAAACATGACCTTCACTGGTCTCATTTTTTCCCATATAATTGAGGTGCATATATTTAGCTTGTACTGTTTTGTTGAAGTTATCGCTGCATGTAGAGCAATCAGGTGCTGCACAATGCACCGTTAAAAAATTGAAAATAACATGCCACCCTTTTGAAAATGTGTTTGCACACTGTCAAAATGATGAAATATTGAGATATTTTGGTCAAAAAGGTGAAATTAGGATTAAATTAAAAAGGTGCAAATGGTTCACCATTCATGCTGGAATCACAAGTGTAAATGCAATCTTATTATTAAACATTACAATCACTCAATGCAAACTGCATGTTAGATGATAAGAGATGGGTTAATTATTTACATCTTCACTCTCATTCATATCTAATTTTGGAATGTTTAATTATGGTAGATAGGAATCTTCTTGAATTTCCTAACTGTAAAAAGGTTGAGTGTTTGCTTCATTGAACACTGGTAAGTGTTTAGTCAAGAGTTTAAGAATTTTCTTTCATAATTAAGCAAAGTTATTCAAAAATCACATTACTGCATTTGTTTTGGGTCACTCTGTTCTGTACGGAATGTACTAAAAACCCTTCGACCCTTCGACCCTGCGACCTACGACTTACAGCGTGTCAAGAATTTTTGAAATATATTTTTTATAAAAACCCTTCGACCTTCTATTTTCTATCTTTCTTTCTGTCCGATCAACAATAAGTACAGTTATACAAGAAATGTAAACGAAGTGAAAATATATTCCCAAAAATTTTCCGAAAGGCATGTCATTTCCGGAAGTTATGATACGTTATATTACCGAACATGCGTGAAAATGGAACGTTTGTTCGTTCATTTTACGAGAGCTAAATAAAATGCGAACACCCAAGCATCAGGTATGACTCCATCATTGTTTGGCGTTTTACTACTTGCCACAATCAACCTCACTGCCAGGATATCAAACAAGGCCCATTTTCCATCAAACTTGGCCCAACTACTATCAGGCGGATGTCCTTGAAAAATCAAGTTGACATGGTTACCAAAACCTAATAGTTGCCATGGCAACCATAGAAATGGGCTAAAAAAGATAGCAAAAAAGCACCCAAACCCACCATAATGGCACTAATTTATAAAATATTTCTAGATATACAAATTTTCTTAAACTTTGATATCATCTAGAACACTTGTCAAAATATTTGGGGGTAGGTTTACCACTTCGATTTTTTTCTAGGCTTGGTCAAAGTAAAACTACGAAAAAGCACTAATTTTACTTTTGAATCACCTATTATCGCCCAAATGGCTATTATATTTTTTCAAGGTCAAGGTCGCCATGCTAAAAGTTGAATTACGGAGATAAATCTGCTCTTCAGACAATGTTTGATAGCTTTTCTTCACCACAAAACAAAGATCTTTGCGCTGGTATGCCAATTTCCATGAGATAATGTATGGGAAGGAGGAACTGTGTCTTTAAATGTCATCAAAACTTTATGCCAACACGTGAAAAGGCTATTTTCGCACTACTTTTGGTGTAATAATGCCATCGAACAAACATTCCAATTCACCCATGTTCGGTAATATAAGGTGTTATTACGGTAAATACCACTTCCGGGTGTTTTTTAAAACTTTAAAAACGAAGCTATGCCAACTTCAATGGTGTGTATAGTAGGTTTAAGTGTATGTACTGTGGGCATTTGAGGTATGTATGTAAAGCAGGGGCCAAGTTCTTTTTAAATGTGCCATTTTTAGAAAAAAATCTCAAGAATATGGTCCCGTAAACAGGAACTACTTTATTCGTTAATTTTCATCGGTGAAGCAGAGATTTTACCTAGAAATAAGTCCCTATGTTGGCGTAGTGATATTTAAAAATCGAGACCCAAACCCTATGTTAAATATAGTGTCGAGATGAAGGTTATATATAGTGGATTGCAGAAATATAGTCATTGTATGGGCTAATTCGTTCGAAAATGGCGATATGTACCCCAGAAGGTGTGAGTACCGTAATCCAACACCAAATTCGAAAATTCAGAACAATACTTTACACATATGGCGTTCGTGATCAACTATAAAACGCTTACCCCCCATAGTGTTAGATATCAAAATGTACCTGTTCATATAGGGGTTCGATTGATCTACATCAAATTATAGGGAGTCCGGTTACTTTTTGAGATATCAGCGTCCATTTATTGTAACTCACGTTTGCTACCATTTCCTCAATTCTGAAATGACAGGCAACGCGTAGTAAACATGCTCACGCCGGAACTATATTTTGACCTACATCGCTATTTTCGTAATTTAAATGAAAGTTGAACTCCTCCTCTATATTTTGATACAAAATAGTGGCATACTAGGTACCTAGAAGTCAACTATGGCGTTATTTAGTACAAAACCACGAGTTTTTGGCGGGTGGATATGGAACCTCATACCAGAACTTGAATTTTGTGATTTTTTTCAATATTTTTCAATGATTTACCGTAGTGACACCCTAACGTATCATAACTTCCGGAATGACATGCCTTTCGGAAAATTTTTGGGAATATTTTCACTTCATTTACATTTCTTGTATAACTGTCCTTATTGTTGATTGGACGGAAAGATAAGCTGATGTAGTTACACTAGAGTTCGTTTACTACCATTTGGAAGGCACGTGAGGGTCCCATTCATCAGGTAACACTCATATGTCGAAGTTATGTTCTTGCTATTTTCTCTAAATCAGAGGTCGAAGGGTTTTTCAATAAAATATATTCCAAAAATTCTTGACACCCAGTAAGTCGTAGGGTCGAAGGGTCGTAGGTCGAAGGGTTTTTAGTACATTCCGTTCTGTACAGATATTTTGATTGAGCAGGGAATTCATTGGCAACATGCCATTTGTACCCAAATATCCTATTTTGAGGGATTTTGAACTAACATTATAATACAATATTCAATAATTCTGTCATATTGTCAGTTTTTTTTTATTAGAAATTCAGTTTTGTAAGTTATGTAGGGAAGTGAAGTATTTAGAGGTTTGTCACTATGACAATTTGACAATATAGGCCGACCTTGGGAGGCTCTATATTTGAGCAAGAACAAATGCATATTTCATGTCATAGTGACATAACTGATGTATTACATACCTTTATCCCCATGGTTACTTTGTATCAATGACGTCACACATCTGTGTCTGAGTAGAATTTGATCGAAATCAGACATGACGCCGTGATTTTGTTATGGTTATTAAAGAAATCTAATATCTATGGGGCTATATCAGGGTGATCGCACTGATCGGGCAATATCGGTGGATATCGCCTGCTAACTTTCCCATTGACTTCCATACAAATTCTTTGCTTGATATGTATGTAATACAGTGTAACACAGTGTAGATCATACATGGTGTGTGATTGGTGTGTGCTTCATGGCTCGGTTGATGGTTGATGTTGTTTCAAATTGCTATTTAGTTGGCAACTTTTTCTGTTTCCAGGACAATGTTTCTAAAGCACAACACAGAATTGTTATTGCCTCTCTGTATCTTGGGTCTGGGCACTTGGAACAGGAACTGGTAGGTGCAAAGACTTGTAAGAGACTTTTAGAGACATTAAATGTAGTCCCATTATATCTATGGGTGATAAATATGTCTTTGATTGATCATCAGCCATGATCTATAATCAGCAATGATCTCATAATTAACCAATGATGCATACATAGTTCATAATCAGTACTGAATTGGTGATCAGCCTGTGATTGGTTATCATCCAATCATTTATAACAATGTTTCATTCTGCGAGTTGTACATTTCAGATTGATTGTATATACAAAGCAAGTCAACTATCCAAGGAGAACAATGGAAATCTGAAAGTTGATATTCTACTAGACCACACCCGAGGCTCTCGAGGGAAAGTGAACTCACGAACAATGTTACTTCCTCTTCTACAAGACTTTGAGAATGTGTCAGTTGCTTTGTATCACACGCCTGATCTGAGGGGCTGGTTAAGGCGGGTCATGCCAGAGAAATTCAATGAGACGATAGGTCTGCAACATATGAAAATCTACTTGTTTGATGATACTCTCATTATTAGTGGGTAGGTTGAGTCAGAAGAATTTTAGAAAATGAAAGTTATATTTGAGGGGATGAGTGACTGAAAGTAAGATAAGTTATTAGGCCTCTGACAGTACTGAAATTTTTCTGTTCTGTTTGCTTTTTGAGCGTTTTTTCATAAAAACTTTCCAAAGATCTGAACAAATCAATTTTAAGCAAATATGTATAGAAAGGGGCAAAAATATCCTAGGGTCGAAGACACTAGTATCTGTAAATGATGGTTAAATGTTTTTGTTTATTCAAGCTGCAAACCTTGATATTTATTATAAAAATCCAGTGCTGTGTAGATATTCTGGTGTACTTCTACCTCTTTCTTATCACTTGTTCACTTGCATACTATTTGAAATTTGGTTTAATATAGAGTTCAAAATAGTCACTCTTATAATTGTATTGTACATTTGCTCATGTACAAAGCTTAAGTACAATTATGCTAAAACTGTAAATAACAAATGGTTTCTTTTGTATTTTTAGAGCCAACTTAAGTAACGACTACTTCAGCAATAGACAAGATAGATACGTCATGTTGGAGAATTGTAAAGATTTGTCAGACTTCTATAGTAACCTCATACAGACAACCTCAACATTCTCCATGCAGCTGCAACCAGACAACTCAGAGAAACTCTCACAAGACTTCCCCTATCATCCATATAAAGGTTTGTTTCAGCATCCTGGTTCCTGCGCTCTGTTCAGGATTTTTGGTTTCTGTAACTTTTTCTGCCCTTTTCCAAAGTAGAAGAAATAATAAAAGATACAAACATCAAAAGTTTTGATGTTATATTAAATCAGGTGTAAAAATGTCATTGGAGGGTAATGCAAATAAATATATTAAAAGCTTACTTTCAGATAGAGATGGAGGTAAAAAGTTCAAAGCAGAGGCTAAGCAGCGAATAGATAATCTAATACATCAGTACATGCAGAGTGAGCCGCCAGGAGTTCCCTCTGCAAGCGGAGATATGCCCCAAAAACACAACACATCCCCAGAAGTGAAAAATGTACTCTTTGAGACAATTAGGTCATACACCACAGGAGTCAATCCAAATACTATTCCAACAGACTTAAATCCATCAATGCAGAATATACATGCAAATCAACAAAATGATCATATAGGCAATCATGTTGATCCAAAGGACCACAAAAGTTGTATACAAAATAAAAAGACAAAAGAAGACACTCCTGATACATGGGTATTTCCCTTGATCCAGATGGGTCAGCTTGGAGTTTTTATGGATAATTATGTGACTGAGGGGCTGCTGGTTTCAGCTCCTGACGCATCTAATCTCCATCTGACATCTGGATACTTCAACCTAACTGATGAATACCTTAATACTATACTACTGAATTCCAAGGCAGATTATGATATTCTCATGGCTCACCCAGAGGTAGGTATTTTCTTTGTGCTCCGATAAATCCTGGCATCTTTTGATACATCAGAGAAACTTTAATATATTGGCTAGCTTGCCATTGGTTGTATTTTTCATTTAAAATTCGCAATAAGTTAATCCTGTTGTGCATGGTCAGATTTCTTCCTACAACCAATGACATCATCATAGCCATTATCATAGTTTTTGTATTAAAAGGTACAAGGATTTATCGGAACGATCTATTACAAACTAATGACACTTGACTGCCTTTTAAACACAATGGACACAACACGGAGGAAGGGTGTTGCACTAGAGAGAGGTGTTCACTAGAGAAAGGTGTTCACTAAGACAGGTTTTCATTTATTTCCAGGCCAATGGTTTTTTCACTGCAAGAGGTATATTAGGAGCCATACCTCCTGCTTATACCAGGATAGCCAAACTCTTCAATGATAGACTAATACAACACAAACAAGAGAACAGGATAAAACTTTGTGAATATTTCCGTAAAGACTGGACTTTCCATTCAAAAGGTCTCTGGTATTACTTGCCTGGTGATAAACTTCCTGTACTCACTCTCATAGGATCTCCAAATTTTGGTGAGTAATGCTTCTTAGAATGTACTAGTTTGGTTTCTTTAACATTGTTAATTGTCCAAAGTTTTTTGTGGCGGGTGTTTGGAGGTTGGTGTTTGTGAATGAGTTTGCTGATGAACTGGGAGTATGAACTCCCTATTTTTAGTCACAAGAAATGTCAATGATAGAAAAATAAAGAAACTCTCAACATTACAAATTAACTTTGAAGAACTTTCCAAAGGTTAGTTTATTCAATATATATCATTCATTAATGATAATAAAATTTGAAATGATCTCTTTGTTTGATTTTCGAAAACCTAATGGGCATATCATTTATTATATGTACTACAGTGAACATTTTTCTTGTATCTACAGGCTACAGATCTGTGTATAGAGACCTGGAGAGTCAACTAGCTATAGTCACTGAGAACCAAGAGTTAAGGCAACAATTACATCTGGTATGTTTAAAACACTACAATCAACATTAACTGGAATTTTCCTTTTCATTTCTCAAATCTTTCTCCAATATAGCCAGATCAATTGTGAAATAATAATTTGTTTGTGAAATAAAGAGTGAAGTTTCCACATATCAGTTGACAGCATTCCCTATGATTTAAGAGGCAGAGCCAACTTATGATCCATGGGAAGGATGTAAACATTGCAATAACCCCCTCTCCCTGACAAATATGAGTTAAATTGCATGTTTTCTCCAAATAAGGTCATGAATAACTTGTAGTTTCAAGCCATAACCAACCATATCATAAAGCAAACCCATTTCAAAATCACTCCAAATCTGTCAAGCAATTTTAGATTAAAACTAAAATATATTATATTAAGATATGTTTTATTGTATACCTTCAGGAGCAGCAGAAGTTATACAGCTTGTCCACACCAGTCAATGCTGAGACATTTAGACAACCAGATAGATATGTACCAATGTGGATTCGTTTAGTCATCAGGGTCATCAAAACATTCTTCTAAGATGGTTTGCTTACCTCTCATGCGAATAGAGTAATGCCTTCAGTGATATTTTAGATTTGACTTTAGTAGAAATTGGTATTAACATGTACTAGATTACATGTATTAGATTGATACATATCATGGGGCCTTTCTATAGAAATGCATGGCTCAGATGTACCTGTATCATGTGTACTGGGATCATTTGAATCAAGTTTGATTTATTTCATTTTAAATGCTGTCAAATTGCTCATTTGAAAGAATGTGAAAATTCACATTTCTGCCCAAAACAAATTTCTTGGTCTGTAAAGATACAAAATCACTTATCGTATATCATATTGAATATCTGAATCCAGAGCATGTTGTTATCAACTGTACATCTCCTTAATTTGGCGGCCATTTTTATTTGGCCAATCCGCCAAATTGTTCCAGCATTAAGTTGTCACCAAATTCCCCAGTAATGTTCCTAAATTCCCGGGAATTCGCAATGCACCACTTTTTCTGGTTGAATATAATGACATCAAACTTGTACTATTCTAGTAGGTTGAGTTGACCAAGACCTCTTCTAAATTTGATAAAGTACCTTGCTGTATAGAGTTAAACACACTGTAAGTACAAGTAGGCTAAAAAATATGTAAATAGTACCATGTTATAGCATATTTTAAGATATTGTATCAACATTCAGACATTGTAAGTGTGCAACTTTTCAATATTGCCAAGTCCGCCAAATTAAGTAACCGCCAAATGTTCAAAACAGCAAATCCGCCAAAATAAGTAGCGCCAAATTAAGTAGAAGTACAGTATTGATGATTTCGTATATCTATACATGTATAAAGATATTAAATATTTGTAAATTGTATACTTGTATTGTTTTATCTAATATCTATTTTTATTTGTTTTTATAAGTAAATTATTAACATGTTATAAAATGCACAGGTATTATATAGTACTGTATACACTTACAGTTACATTGATTTGCAGTAAAAATGTATAATTAATAAATGTAATACAGTTGATGTGAATAGTGAAGATAGTTGAATAGTGTTGCAATAAAATAAAAAGAAACTATGATATCAAATATGAACGGATGATTTTTGTTTTTACCATGTGAGTATTGCAGAATTATGAGATGATTTTGATTTTTCAAGAAAACTTGCCATATAGATGGATAAATGGATGACAATGAAAGTTTTGGTAGAGCTAGTGCCATTGGTTCATATAGAGAAAATTGGCAAGAGTTACTTTTATCTCTTTTGTGAAATGTATTAGCTAGATAGCAAAGCATCTATTGCTGTCATGCGTCTTAAAATATATACATGTTCTGATGTTCAGGTTAAACTGCATTTTCTTTTGACAACTTGCCTATAAGTAACTTGCCTATCTGTAGCACTTGGAAGTACAAAGCTCTGTCTCAATTTGTGCGATAAGTCAGTATGTTACTTTACTTTTTTTTTTGTCATACCTTGGAAAGATTTTGATGATATTTTACATTAAAATACATGCAAGAATCATATATTCTTGTGATGATTCATCTAGCGTGATGGCTATTTATGTAATGATTTCTAGGAATCTTGTTTGACACTATTACCTGTTTTGTGTGTTTTGTGTACGTACGTCCGTCCGTCTGTCCGTCCGGGCAATAACTCAAATACCGTTGGCCCGATTTTGTTCATATTTTGTACACATATACCCAATGGGGGTAGAAGTTCTGCTCGAAAACCGATTTTCAAAATGGCCACTCATTTAAAAATGGCGGCCATTTTAGTGCTGATTTTACAGTAATTTAGGTACTGCATATAAAACTGTAATAGCAATATGTTTTAAATGTAAAAAAGTTATATAGGACATTGATTAAGCGAGAAATGTAAATACAGAAGAAAGATATGGCAGCCATCTTGAAAAATGGAGTGGAGCGATTTTGTTCATATTTGGTATGTGAATACTTTAAGCATGGCACAATGTCTGATGACATTTTTGGTAGTAGGCGGCCATATTGAAAAATGGCCGCCATTTTTACGTGTGTTATTTTACATTTTTTACTATAACTCAAAAAGTAGTAGAGCGATTTTGTTCATATTTTATATGTGAATACTATAAGCATGGCACACTGTCTAATGACACTTTGGGTAGTAGGCGGACATTTTTCAAAATGGCTGCCATTTTTACGTGTGTATTTAACATTTTTTACTGTAAGTCAAAAAGTAGTGGAGCGATTTTGTTCATATTTGGTATGTGAATACTTTAAGCATGGCCCAATGTCTAATGACATTTTGGGTAGTAGGCGGCCATATTGAAAAATGGCTGCCATTTTTACGTGTGTTATTTTACATTTTTTACTATAACTCAAAAAGTAGTAGAGTGATTTTGTTCATATTTTATATGTGAATACTATAAGCATGGCACACTGTCTAATGACACTTTGGGTAGTAGGCGGACATTTTGAAAAATGGCCACCATTTTTACGTTTTTTACAATAACTTGAAAAGTAGTGGAGTGATTTTGTTCATATTTGATATGTGAATACTTATGAGCCTTGCACACTGTCTCATGACACTTCGCGTAGTAGGTGGCCATTTTAAAAAATGGCTGTCATTTTTACATTTTTTACTATAACTCAAAAATACATTTTTTATTATAATTCAAAAAGTAATAGAGCGATTTTGTTCATATTTGATATGTGAATACTCTTAAGGATTGCATGCTGTCTTATGACATTTTGGGTAGTAGGCGGCCATTTTAAAAAATGGCCAGCATTGTATGCGTGGGCGATTTTTTGAAAATTTTATATGTGGCTACTTAAAAGCATATTACTTCTTCTGATGACAACTTGGCTAGTGAGCAGCCATTTTGAAAATGGTGGCCTTTCTTATTGGTGTTATTTTACGATATTTGCTATATATTTTGTTTGTAAAATGCCAGCCATTTCTGTTCGATGGGATTTGCTACGCTTTGGTGTTGCCGTTGTTCTGCTTTTAACTGCATTTCTTACTTATTATTATTATGCTATAATACACTGTTATAGTCATATTTTTGGTTATTAAAATAGTTTATTTGATATTTTCTCAGTTACATCTGTAAAATGTAAATCTAAGCTAGACTGTCAGTTCGATGTTGCTTTGTATTCTCTTTTCTTTTTTGCCATTTTTGCGCAATAGGAATAGCAAAGACATGAAGGAAAGTAACACATAACCAGGCGATTCCGCAAACTCTATATGGCCAATAGAATGTCCCTGTTATGTCACGTAACCAACCTGGAAATAATTGTAGTAACACTAATAGGCCTACATAGGACACATAGGCCTAGGGTTTACTTATAGTACTGGTGGTGTATGTTATCTATTTTGTTATCTGCTAAAAAATACCCTAAATTGTTGAAAAAATATGATTTTTAGAAGTGCTTATTTTTGATAAACAAAAGTACTCTAAAAGTATTCTACCACCTACTAAATGTACAATGGGATTGATTATAGAAAGAATTTAATATGAGATATGCCTGATTGAAGATAAACCCGACTGAGCGACATTATCATGTTACAATCGATTGACAAAATGACATTTTGCAGGACTTACCTAATAATGGAGCAGCCACCAACAATGGTATGGCTGAGTTCAATATTGTCATTCCAAGAGCATAAGAGTAAATATGTATCCCATAAAGGTCAATCATGACAACATTCCTTAGAGTTTGCCAGGGAGAGAAGCCAGCCCCTATTACAGCAACATATATTGCCATTGGGACAAAACCACGTATAAATGGGGCACACAAGAGGCATACACCTGAAAATACATGGCAATTTGGAAAAACAGAAGTAAAGGAGAAATTGGTAGCATGCAGTCATGAGTATAGATTAACCTTATAACTAAATATAATTGTATCAAAGTGCATTAAATATCATAGTGATCATGATATAAAGAATTACCTAATATGAAATATCCTGCAGCCACAAGGTAGATTCTCTCGATCTTGGGATGGTCAGCAATGAAACCAAACACAATCCTGCAAAAAAGATCAGCTCCACCCATGATTGACACAAGTACTGCAGTTTGAGTCCTTGGGATTCCAAGATCATCGGCAAATGCTGGTATGAATACCAACACACTCACTTGTCCAAAGTTGCCCAGAAAGTTGGACACTTCAAAAGTCAGGAATACCCTATTCCTCAATAAACTTAACTCGACTGGGAATCTTTCTTTGAACCATGCTATGAGTTTATGAAATGACCATGTTGAATTCATATATAGATATTTATTTGAACGTGCATTAGTTATTGGGTGCTCTTTGGTTTGATTTACATTTGCATCTTTTCCAAAGGAGTCCAGTGTCTTAGGTACCAGTTCGTTTTGATTTGTGATGTCAAGATTTTTACATTCCCCTGCTATTGATGTTTCAGGTTGTATGTTGGTTCTATCATTATTATCATCAATTAAACATAACTTTAAGTTAGGATGATTCTTCCTTGGAGATAGATTACAGTCGCCTTTTTTGTCCCTTGAGCTGCTATTTACAACAGCTTCATCACTTTCATCTTTAAGCATTTGCTCCATCTCTTGTTTGTTGTTTGAGCAAGGCCTGAATGAAGACAGAGGTCTAAAAAGGGCACCACTTAAACACATGTGGAATACAATTGCTCCTAATATAATAGTTGCGCCACGTGTTGTGTACTTGTCCAGTAAGAATCGTATGAATGGTGGCATAATTAAGGCTCCAACACTGGAACCAGACATTGCTATACCTGTAGCCAATGAACGTTTTAGATGGAAGTACTCCCCTAATATAACCAGGCCTGGACTCAGTCCTAATCCTAGTCCAAATCCTACAAATATAATAACACCAGGATCTTTCAAGGAACCATCATTGCCATTGTGAATATGTAGGCATGAGAAACATTAAGGGGAAAACAAAAGAATTTAGTGATTAGTGTTTGGGAAAGTAACATTGAAAAGTACAATGCCCCTACAAACAATCTAAGCACAAAGAAATACTGCCAAATGACAAAGATGTCAAAGAAAATGTCCAAACATCATTATGTACTCCTGATGAACATTTACCTCCTATTCCACCATAGCATATGATTACATGCTGTATATTTTGAGCTTGGGATGTGCTTATGATACCCAATCCAGCTATCAAACCTCCCATCATTACAACAGGCCTGGCACCAAAACGCCTCGCAAGGGAATTTGCAAATGGTGCTGAAAACAATTCAAGAGGACATATGCAATTTTATTTTTACTTTTCAACCATGGGCTCACTAGTCTCAGACAATGCAGCAAACACCTTTATTTGTTCATTTTACAGTGGGTTGAATTTTAAAATTAGAGTCAATATGAGGAAGGAACGATTATGGAAGTCATGAAACGGATTTCAGAAAGTGTTTTACTTAGAGTGTTTTTGTCGAAAGGTTTACTTTAAAGAGGAATCGGCATCAAAACTAGAAACATTCAGACTTATAGTCAAAGAGAAGTGTGGCTAGCTTAGGCATTAAATGTTCTGTTTAATTAAAAGTACTCAGATCACCTGTTATAGCAGATATACAGAAGATCATTGATGCAATCCAGGATGCAGTTGCTGCTCCCACACCAAACTCCTCCACGTATTCCACCACGATGATACCAACTGATCGAATCAGAGCTCCCAGACCAAATGTATTAAATATGAACAATCCTACAATCATAGGTTTCATTTATATTTGCATTTAAGGAATAGTATGGTGATATCAAAACACTTTTCTTTATTGGTATTGTTCAATGAAATTCTGATTTCACTTATTGTCACACAAGTCTATAATTTTGGTTTGAAAATGGTCTTAGAAATCTATTTGTCTTGGGGCTTCCATTTTATTTATGATTTCACTTTTGAACAAGTATCTAAAAATGAAAGAATTAGGTTTCATTTAGTCATTTAATTATGCAAGGATATACGTCATGCTATAGGGTAAAGATTTTTGGGGTTTTATTTTGTTGTATTAAGGCATTTATCATTGAAGATACTATAAGTTATTGAATGATTTGAAGCGCAATACAGGATACATTCTGCTCAAGAAATTCCGTATTGGAACGAGACGAAGTCGAGTGCCAATACAGAATATCAAGAGCAGAATATATCCTGTATTGCACTTCAAATCATTCTATAACGTTTTTATCGTGTGATCCTCTGTATTGCTACTGAGAATGTCCCCTCCGTACCAATATTTTCTGTATTGCGATGGAGATGATCAATGGGGACAATCTCAGTAGCAATACAGATTGGTACAGCACAAGAAGTGACCAATCAGAAGGCTTCATTTTACAGATCAAACGATAAATTGAAGTATTGGAGGTTATAAAACCATTTTTATTTTCCATCTATCACTTCAATTTTTTCATTGCACTGGGTACAAATTGCTTAAGCATCGATTTGGTTGGTAAGGTTGATTGTTTCATAGGCCTATACACCTTCTTGTTCAATGATCTACATTAACTTGTCTTTATAATGGTTGCTTCATAAACTTACCTAATACAATGAACCAAGCATAACCTCGATCTATAGGTATGTTTGATTGCTTTATTTTCTTCTGTTGGTTGACTATATTGTCATCAGCTTGTTTTGTTGCCATTGTCTACTTAATGCAGTATTGTTTTATTATACATTGAACTTCTCTAAATTATTCTTGAATTTATAGGCCTGGTGATTTCTAAATGATTCTTGATTTATGCATGATTTATCTCAACAAATACTGTGCTGATTTCCAGTGAAGTGAATGCAGGCAGTGAAGTGCCTCCATGTACATGCCATGTGAATACTGAATACTAATCCATTAGGTAAAATGGTAAATACAGTAAAACCTGTCTGATCCAAACGCCATTGGGATCGGCTTAAAGTGTTCAGATGAGGAGATGTTCACATTTCGAGGTTTTTGCATACGCGAGATTCCGGATCCTGGAGAAATGTGAACACATTCTCGGTACACATTTATAGTTCATTTGACCACATAGCTTTATGGTATTTCAGAAATTTGAAAATTCATAACAATATTTGAGCAATTTTGTATGAAACATGTGAAATTTTATGAAAAGTGTTCAGATTAGACAGGTTAGTTTTTCAAATATGACTGTTCATTTTAAGAGGTGTTCACATTTCAAGTTTTTTAACATGGTAGTCAATGGGAGGAAAAAATGAAACTGAAAAAAGTGTTCAGATTGGGAGGTGTTTGGATTATCCAGGTGTTCATGTATACAGGTTCTACTGTATAGTAAATCCTGTGTGGTGGATACCTGTTAAAGGTGTTCCAATTTTTAGAGGTACCAAAGGAGTTCCACTTAGCCAGGTTTTACTGTATTTAACATTTATTCACTTGTTGTGAACACATGATATAGTACAAGTATTTACTAATAGATAATATTATGAATAGATAAAAACAGATGAACTCAAACATGGTCAAACAAACTTCATTTACATGTGTAACAACCCTTGATAGCAAGTTGGTATACTGCCCAGCTGTAGTGGCTTAGGCCTTTATAGCTCAGTCGGTAGAGCATCAGACTTTGGGTCCAAGGGTCCTAGATTCGATTTCCATTCGGGGCATTGAATTTAGCACATTTTCTTTCAATTTCTTTATCTGGCTTGTTAATCTATGCTCATTAGCCATTCCCCTGGGATGCCCTCGGGTCATTATACACATGCTATTGCACAAATAATTAGCAAGCAGTCATATTTGATGAAAATACATTATTTTTAATAGTTTAATTGTTTTAAATTGAATATCTAAAAATACAAAAAACAGATAGTAATTTATAATTAGTTTCTTCAGGGTTTAATGATTGAAGGAAACATTGCTCAATTATAGTATCTTTGTACCATTGGTTTCATCATTATCTTTCATGAAAGAAAAAAGTGAATCTGCAAGAGTCCCATATTAGTGATCACAAATGTGGTTGTTATGGGGTTTGGCTTATCTAGATATAAGGTTTTTAAGGTTTTTGACTAGGACTGAAGAAAGTCCTAGGTTTTGGCGGGGGTTTTGGTGCTTCGGACTGGAAAATTCCACTTCTGCCTTTTCTCAAACAGTGGAGACGATTAGGTCGTTTAACGTTTATTCCGACAATTGACGTCATTGTGCGTTAATTGCCAGGTATTGCGTTAATTGACGTACTTCAAATTCAAATTGATTTAGGCGTTATTTTCGTTGCATTTCATTTCAGAAAAATACTTTTTTGGTGATATTTACATACAGATAAGCTTAATTTTCTATTTATTTAGCCTACAGAAGAACATGACTTTACTTCTTTCTGTTTCAACCAGGTTTTTAGACGCAGAAACACAATAGTATAATCATTTGAACAACTGACGACCAAATATCAGGATTGCTTATTTTGCGGTAAACATCCACGAGAGAGGCATCTTGGACATGTTTATTACAATTTGGGCAACATGTTTTTACTTTTATTCGAAGCATTTTATAAATATCTTCAACTTCCATGTGGGAATAGTGTTTTCTATGATGCAATATTTTTTTATAAAGCAATAATGAAGACGTTGTCGAAATATGGAGTCGCGTGTCCGTTAAAAAGTCGCAATGACTCTATTGCATAATGATCACAGTCTCATTGCTTCGCCAATGAATTTCAATTATGGACAAATTGTGTTGGTATATTTTATTGAACAAAATTAGATTTTCCATATTGATGAAATTAAATACAACATTTTGAATGTTTCATCCTAGAACGGGCCCGTATTTCCGATTTCTCCCATGAGTGCATCTGACTAAAATAAAGTCCACTTCAGAATTTAACGAAATATCACAATTAGAAGAAAAAGTACAAATATGAAGAAAAGATTCAGCTCCACCTTGCAGGCACCACTCAGAGAAGCAAAGCAACAAAATTAACATATTCCCTCTCATGCAGTGGATTATAACTTGGACTCAAAGGATGGATAAAAGAATAGAAAGTTTTCCTAATCATATAAAGATGTCACTAGTAGTTAATGTAATACATTACATTAGCAGCCATATTGGAATACAGATATTGATTTGTGGTGAATTTATTATGCATTTGGCCCGAGACAGAATTAGTCTGACAATCTAGGAGCGTATTACGATGTCTTTGGGGGAGATGGAGAATATCCCACTTGCTGGGTCTGGTGAAAGTGACTCTGGGGTACCAGATACACACGAATATGCTGAAAATAGACCAGATTGGATAGGTTTGTTGATTTTTTATTTTCTTATTTCTGAATGCAGTGATGATTCATTTATTGGTATATTTATATTGTCTCTTTGCAGTTCGTTACTCTAGTCTAGGTATATTTATTTTCTGTGTGTTTTTGAATTGACTGTTTTCAGGGTCTGAAGTTTGTTTCGTATTTATTTTTCACAGGAACATCCATTGATTCCATACATATTTGAGCAAAAGGTCGGATTTGTAATAACCCTATTGAATAAATTGTACTACAGGCAGTCTAGTAATCTTTTTGCGTAGCTGATATTTATGTTCAACAAGTACGAGGTTTATCAAGATTTGGTAGAAGATGTAAAGGATAAGGTACAATAGTACATGTTTATTATGATAAACCATGGGCTCTATAACAGTCTTATTATTTATTCTCATTTCAGGAAATGGTGGGAATTTACAAAATTTTGGTGATTTGAATTCTGACGAAGAGGATGAAAAACAGAGACTTATTCAGCAAGTTGTTGAGCTACAAAATACGCTAGACGATCTCTCTCAACGCGTTGATTCTGTCAAGGAAGAAAATTTGAAACTTAAATCAGAAAATCAAGTTTTGGGACAATATATAGAGAATCTGATGGCAGCTAGCAGTGTATTCCAATCCACATCTCCAAAAACAAAGAAGAAATAAATATGACGTGTTCAGTGGCTGAATACTAATACTTCTCCTCTGCAACGTTGTAGTTGATACTGACAGTAGATGAAATATGCTGTTATAGATTTTCAAAGTGTCTAATGTATTTCTGTTGAAATACAAGTAATCCGCAGTAATCCTCTATAACTGTCAGTCTGTAGAGATTCCACTTTTAGTTCAGCCCTGATATGGATCATACAACTGTACATACGAGATATGTCATGTGATTTAATGGCACTTGGCTTTTAAGAACACTAGGCTGTATGTATTGTACAGTAGATGAATATGACAACTGTGACGATGTCCAATAATACAACTGTTGTAGCAACATGTTATACTCGTACATGTATGGATTTTATATACATGTATGGATTTTCCAAACATTAAATAATCACCTGATATATCCATAAAGTCACTTTATTCTTTCGAAGCTTTGGAATTGTAGAGACTTTATGGACACCCTGTATATATGCTGTCAATACAGAGACTGTGCAATCAGTTGTTGAAATTGTGTAACCCAACCTATGTAAGTGTAAAACATGATAGGATATGTGGAGATTTGGAGGGGAATAAGCACTGAGGAAAACTGTAACATCCTAAAGACTTTATTTCATCTCAAAATCTTAACACTGATCCCATGTTCTATTCCAGTATTCCTAATCGTCAAATTGGACTGTATAATAGTATAGTTGAATATACATGTTGATGCTAGTCGAAACAATTTCACCATTTTTACTCTTTGCTAGGCCTTGAATTAGAGGCTTACACCCCATTCTCCTGACTGTATGGTTGGAAAGGCAAAGCTGTAGGGCTCTGAAGAGGTGTTGCAATAAAATTTAATAACTGGACTCTTTCTGGGGCATGTAGGGAATTAACTATTGACGTTTATGTAAGATTATGCATTAGATTATGAATATGTTATTTGAAATCATGAATGGAGAACAAACGGCTTAAATGATTCAACATATAGCAAATGACTAAGTTTGTGTTGAATCACATATCCGATGCATACCATTACTGTATCCCGTTGAGAAAATGGCATCTGGTGAAACGTCCAAAGTTTTATAGATATGTACAGTGAAAACCTTTCTAAAGTTAAGTTCTCAAAATGTAGAGTTCTACCATAACAATATTCAATGTCACATTGTCACTAGAAGACTATCTAGATGTAAACACCTTAAGGCTTAATGTGTGAACTAGCTAGGCTCACTATTGAGTAAGCAGTATTTTAGTGTTCACTTTAGACAGGTTTTTGCTGAAGGCCAGGGTCAACATTTTCACCCTTTCGGATTTTCAAATTTGGTAGAGGCTAATTAAATACTTCCAAATAGTTCATTTTTTCATTCCATTTTTCAGTAATTGTGACAAGCCTGTAAATAATAAATATAATATGATATGTACACATTTCTGAAGCTTAATAATATAATAACAAATTAGAACAAAATACTCAAATATTTAATAGTTTTTTGTTGTTTATTTCAAAGTATTACTGACTATTTGTGAATACACTATTCTCACATGTTGTATTTACCCTTTTTTGGAGGTATATCTTGTTTATTTTTTTTACAATTTATCATCTAATCCGATGCAACAGGATCATTACTCCATGTACCAGTGTACTTATGTACAAGAATAGAAATCCTTTATTATTATTTGGTAGCCTAGAATAAAAATAATTCCATCATCCATCTGATTATTTACTGGAATAGTTTACTGAATTACATGTACCATTATATTTACTGAGTTAGTGTTATATAACCCATTTAACAAATACGAATTATCAATTCATTTATTGGATCTCTATTCAATTTACTGCATTATTTTCTTGTAGCAATATACAATCTTAGTAACTTATTAGTGAGTAAAATTCAGGTTAGGAAAATATCATTCCTATGTTGTCAAGTGTCATGTCTATAAATTATATGTACAAATTTTATTTTACACTCCGTTAGAAGTAATTTGTTAAATTGGAGTTAGTAACAAGTTGAGCCCTAGGACCCCATAAATGACAATATATAATATAGAATTGTATCATTGATGAAGACCCCATATAATGACTCAAAATAAAAGCATTTTAATTTGAAAGCTGATATAGCATTATATACATTTGAAGACAGTACAATGAGACAAATTTTTTATAACACAAAATATGGCACTTTTTAGTGAGATTTGTGCAATCATTGAAAGTTAACCTATCCTCCTGTAATAACAATGTTCGATGCACATAATTACATAATGTCACAACACATTTGGCATAGCATTGTTTACATTTTACATATTTGAATCTATTTAAAAAATCCCCAAACTTTTAAGACTCATAATAGCCTCCAAATTGCACTATCAAGAAACTGATATGGGCCTAGTGCTTCTTTCCCAAAAATACCAGGGCTTGAGAAATTATTCGCCAAGTGAGCTGCATGACATATACTTGTAAAGGTGCATGCATCTCTCTAATTTCTAGAGGCAATTCATCATGTGAGTATTTTTCAAGATAATATTTATAGGAAAGAAGGCTGGAGACAAAGTCTATTGACATGACCTGAGAGTTTTCTCAACTTTGATATTCTTAGGATCAGAGAGAGGCAATGAGTCCCTTTATTAGCATACAACATAGGCTAGTTGAAATCCAAAAATTGAGCTCTCAAGTTATGTTTACCAGGAAATGTTGGCATCCACATTGGGTAGCAACTGATAATTTCAGACACGAGCCCTGCTTCCAAACCAACTTGCATTGATTCAATTCCAACTATGTTTCCTGAGTAAACCCAGCATACATTTGTTTCTTAGCCCCAACATGTGCTTGGGGGATATAAATAAACAAGGCATTAACATGCAAAATGCCACCACCTGTCATTTGTTACAGACACCAAACACCACGAAAAAGTTGAAGACTATAACAATATGACAAGTGGTGACATAAAAATAAAAAGTTTGTGGGGAATTGAATATATTTCTTTGTGCCGTGACAGTGACGGCTCTCTCATGACAATGGATCAAAACAGCCCAGAGGGCCTTACTAAAATTCAGTACCAACGAAGGAAGCAAAAACTGTGAACTTCAAGTGTCATTGAGCAATAGGCGTAAGCATCACATCATCAGTTTGCAACAAATACACACAATTCTTCAGTATTATATGGACAACTGAAAAAACATTCCGTTTCAGCCAAAGGACAAAATAGGATCTGTTGAGGTAACTTCATGAAAAATGTTACAGTTTCACATTTTTGATCAACATGCCAATGTTTTGACAAGACTTCATCCCAAATTTTGTAATCTGTATGCCTGGCTTCCACTTTCTTTTCGTTTCTTCAAAGTATTGAATTGATATATGATGATTTGAATACATATATGTAGCAGGTTGAGATTTCATTCAGTTTGATTAATAAACCTTCCATGTGTCGACTCAGTCACTTGAAGCTCTATACTACGGGCCAAAGAAAGTATCACAGCAATATTGTAAATACCCGTCATTACAATTGAGACCTCCTCTACACTCACCTTTAGTGGTGATCTTAATTAAACACCTGTAGAAAAGTGTTTATTTAGACACTAATTATATAAACAAGCTTGTTTTGGAGAATATGTTGGATTACATTGAAAGTTTACTCATTTCAATTCTCAATATGGACATAGCTTTCCATTAATAATTAGACTTATGCACATTTACACCTCTGCAATTTCATACAGAGCTCATGGAATTTGACAACAGGTAATCTGAATTTGGCATATGTCTAAATGCAATCTATCAAGCACTGTTGACTGGAGTACATGTAATTCCCTGCAATTCTTCACCACATTTATAACCTTGAACATAAATACAAGCTCAATAATACATGGCAGTCTGAGTCACATTTGCACAGAATTTTGCAATAGTACGGTCATAAACTCACAATGAATCATCTCAGAATGGTACACGGTCATATCTGACTCAATAACCTTATACTGTCAATCACAATGATACAAGGTCACAATTGCAGTGATTTGACAAGAGTACAGGATCATTAACTCACAACGATCAACATTAAAGTGTGTTTGTCATTCTAATGTTTTACTCAAAGACTTGAAACCATGATGTACTGGCATAAGGGTGTGATGTACGTAAGTGTCTGGTCTTTAGGACAATGTCTTGTTAATCCATGTATGGACACTTCAAATCACTTCAAAGGTTTGAACAGGAGGTATTAAATCCTAATGACACACTGACTGGTGATGCATTCACATATATCTTCAGACTATAGTTCCTGCTATTGGTAGTCTCCATAGTTGCACCATCTGACATGGTAATTGTATCCCTGAGCATAGAAAGTAGTTCAGACCCTATCACTTCACTTGAAAGTATGTGTGCTGTCGCCTCTTGTAGGGATTATTTCCTGGAGATGAGTGAGTAGGGGCTGCAATCATAATTAATAAACAATGAAATTTTGATTCCTATAAAACAAATATTGCAAATTGAATTAATTTGGCACTGTTTAATTTACATTATATTTTTAAGTTTTTTTTAGAGATGTATGATGATTTGATTTGGCAGAATTTGCCGTAATGCCAAACATTTTCTTTTATTGATACAGATCCTTTATCAAATCACCAAATGGATGGAGGTGCCAAATTATTCCAATTTACACCATAATATTTACACAACAAAATGAAAAGCACTTAAAAATTGTTAAAATAAAAATAAGCTGAATTAGATCATTTTTTTCAAACAAAACACAAATTACATGTATAAAAATTAAGAACAACATGTAGAAATTCAATCAACAAATACTTTACTCTTTAACAGTAATATTTCTCTGCAACTGATACAAACAAACAAAAATATCCTACTCAATCATGCAGTGTGTGATGTAAATAATAAGGTGAATATAAATGTAGAATGTCAGTAAACAGTGAGAGACAAATAAACTTTATAAAATGAAACTGGTGTCTGAAAAATGTTTCAATTTTCAAACAGTTGAGCTAACTTAAAAAACTAAATAAAAACAGCAACTCCCTGGAGTAGCAAATCCCACCGAAAAGAACATCATCTGTTCACCAATATTTGAGGTATCATCCAAACAGATGGAAGGACAGATGAACAAGTTTGGTGGGATAGTAATGAACAGGGGCTTAAAGATCAAGTCCATTATTTAATAAAAATATGAAATCAATTATACAGGTATATGTATACTACATGTGTTTAGTCTCTCAAATTAACACAATAACTTCTGTCTACCATTTTAAGCCCAACTAAACTATGATTCTAAAACTGATCTGAACACTACATATGGTACCTAGCTAATGGTACCCATATAGAATATTCTTCCCATTCCACTTTGACTAACCTACAGCACAGTAGAAAAGTGTATAAAAATACAGTAGTTTGATTTTTGGGTTTTAATTATTCTTTGTCATTCTGGTGTTTTTGTAAGTATCACTAATTTCAATAATTTCACCCAGCTCTCAGTCGAGCATGATAGTTTATAAGCGATAGTATGCCATATACCGTACATGTCCATTATGCTGTCTTATAAGTTTACATACATGTATATGAAATAATAATAGACATCACCTTTGACTCTACATCCAATAGGCCTATTGATTTTTGGAAGCTCAAATGTAAAATCATCAATTTCTCTAAATCCCTACACCTCTAGGTCAACCTCATTTCTTGATCAACTCAACCATATTCTATCCAACATCAATCATGCCTAGAATTCACATCTAGAAGCATCCCATTTCATATATTTTTAGATACAACACTTCAAAATCCAATTCCCATAAGCCATACCCCTACAAGGCATGCATATTGACAAACCCATGCAAACACCTAACCTAGCTCCTGCTGGTCATGTCATGTGCTCAATTTACGTGTAAATTTATCCCTGCGTCTCAAAGAACATGTAGATTGAGTAATCAATGGTATTTGGATCATTGGCACTTGTAATTTGGCAGTCTTCGATGACTTTTTGGCACCTGGGAGAATAAACAGAGGATTTTAATCATTGCTTGCGTGCTGTCAGTAATTGAAGATGCTTGTTAGGAAATTCCTCAGCAAAATAGGCCTGATTTGAGTTGTGTAAAAATGTTCATTCCAGTTTTGTTAAGTCAATCGGAAAAAGCATACAGCCATATTGTATTTTGAATACTTGTTAAAAGCAGGTTCATAACAAATATCGGGCATCACGGATACTTTCTCCTTTGGTTGTTAATCAAACCTTACTTCAGTGTCCATGCAGTGCTGCTACATACTGTTTTGGTGTATTAATTATAATTCTGTACATCGATAATTTTGCATAAGGCATGTTAATTTCAAATAGACATACATTCTCTTGCTTTTCTTACATAAATTTGTTTTGTACAATCTTTGCATTCCATCAGTGCTGTTAGTAAAACTCAAAACATTCAAATCTTTCTTATGCCAGGCATTAGGAGACAAAACTCTGATACACAGTTCAATCCCTATCCAAAACTTTTCACTCAGTAGAATATAATCCCAGACTTTTCACTCCATAGAATATAGTTCTGAATAATGGCAATTCAACAACATCAGACTGTGAACTGAACTCAGAATGCAGTTGTTATTCATTCAATTCAATTCAAGACATGTTAATGTGCAACATTTCACTTAAATACTGAATTACAGTACAACTTTTCACTTACGTCCATGCTAGCATGCAGCTAAAAATGGTGTTTTCCTATGGGTACAATATATCAGGGTCAAAGCAGTATATCATATTCCACACAAACATGCTATAACTGGGGGATCCTAAAGTATTGACATTTTTCAGTCTGTTTTGCTTTTCATTTTTCAGTTTGGTTTTGGGTGAATTAAGTATGTATTTAGTGATTACCTGTTTAAGTGGAAGACATTTAGTACCACTTGGGAAGTGTTCCACTTATAGAGGTTTATTTCATATCAAATGACATTTTTGAGGAAATTGTTATGCTTTTCTGAATGACTTGGTTCAATATGTGAAACCAAAAAACACAGAACTGATAGTTTTAGAACTAAACATACTAACTGAGGTCAACTACAAAACATGCGTATATACAGTATATTACATATAAGATAGTACACATACAAAGAATTCAGTTTTTTATACTTATTTATCGAGTTCTTAGATCTAATTTATTTAAATCATGTGTTTTACAAGAATGTAAGGGGGGGGGGCCATACAGTGACTAGAATGGCCTGGCTTGCTTACTTACCCCATTGATTCTGTAAGAAATGATCTGGCTGATAGTGTGCCTCTTCTTCACCCTCCTCCCCTGGATGGGTCACCCCAATAGAACTTCCAGTGATTCCTAGATGTTTACTGCTGAGGTTATAACTTGGACCTAGAAAATAAAAAGTAAGAACATTAAATTATATACAGTGTTAACTGTGTGTAAGAGTTGGAAGTAGATTTTGTGAAAAATACTGTGTATTGTATTTGTATGTTCATGCCTGCAGGATTTATACACATTAGAATCTAGGAAAGAATGTTAATGAAAACACAGAATGAAATTCCACGCTAAGGTCTGATGTGAAAAAGTCAGTCAATGACCCCTTGTTGTCAGTCCACCCCAGACGGCATCAAACCCACGACCCCTTGTTATTTTTATTTACCTTAAAAAAACTAAACAAGTTGACATTTATAATATTGAAATAAGTGATCCACGATTTTCAGTAAATTCCACGTCGTTCAGAATAAACAAAAATTATTTTCAAGAAGGAACAAATTCAAAACATTCAACAAGGAATTACAGTAATGTACTTACTAAATGACCCTCCTGCTAGACCTCCTCGTGCACTAAACCCAAGTGGAGTGGAGGAACGCCGGCTTATTCCAAATGGTGAGTCCAGTTTGTCACTCTGCAAAACAAAATATTAAGGCTTTTGTGAAATTCCTTTCAATTTTACAATTTGTATATTTACATTTGAACTCTACATCTCCCTTCCTTCCCCCTAAAATGAAAAGGGTATTACTCAATTTGTAGTCAGATGCCAAATCAATTGTAACTAATAAAAAAAAAATTGCAGTTCCTCCTATTGTTGCCAAAATGAACATTGTGGTTAGGAAATAGATTGTTGACAAGACATGATCCATAATTTTTCAGATGTTTTTTTAACAAGTATAAAATGTAAGACCACAAACAGGAAGTTTCACAAGAAATATTATTAATGAATATTTAACAGTGAACTAAAACAAATACAAGGCATGTCATCACCTGGTAGATAATTGCAAATAGCTACAAAAATGTTACAATTTGTTACAAAAGTGTAACAACTTGTTTCAAAAGTATAACAACTTGTTTCAAAAGTGTAACAACTTGTTTCAAAAGTGTAACAATTTGTATCAAAAGTGTAACAATTTGTTGCAAAAGTGTAGCAACTTGTTACAGATAGGATGACCTGACCATTAAACACCAATGCTGAACTCAGACTGCCAGTCATGAAAAAATGGTGGCTATAACAATAATTCAATATTTTTATTGGTGGTGACATAAAACACATTTAAAATAACTATCTTATGGCTAATACCTGCTCCATAACCATGTTGTTACTAGAGGCTTTCACTGGCTGAGATCAAAGAAATCAAAATCATAACTCATTTATAAGCCAAACATATACCATTCTGAATTCAGAGTTTCACCTCTTGTTACATTATTAAATCACATGGCATATTACATGTATCACACACACATTTTCATTATATGACATGTACACAATATTAATAATGGACATCTGACTTTTGATAATGATATCAATAAGTGAAGAAGTTGAATATTTATCAAAGTACTGCAAATATCGATTCAAATACCATTGAGTTACAGTCTTACATTAAGTTCAACTGGTTATACCTTGAGATTGGAACATTAGCCTTACCCTGAAAGTATGTGTTGTGCTAGGTCTTGCTATTTCCTGCGCACCTATTGCTTTTTCCCGTTCTTTATATATAGATCTAGAATCTTTGTCATGAACAGCACTACTCGCACGACTGCCTGAGAAAGTTGTCCTTTTCTGAAATATTTTGATTAACAAACCACTTTAGAATCAATGAAATAATAAGAGCGTGTTAAAAAACATCAATTGCTTATTCATCACCTCTTTAACTGAATGAAGATGAAATATGGCAAATGAAGAAGCTGTTAGGCCCATACTTACTGCACTTTTAGTAGCTGCCATTGGCACAGTGTTGGAAAGATTGGATACCTCACTGTCTAATGGTATAGGGGGTAATTGGCGATAATTTGGCGGGGAATGAAGACGGTCTGTGGCAGTGCCGAGACGAGTGACTAAAATAGAAGGCTGGTTGCGTTCCTCCTCCTATAAAAGAAAACAATAAATTAAAGTATCGTTGATGTTTGTAAACATTCTCTATTTCAGCACTTACGAAGAAACACTTGAATTAATGCAATACACAACAAAATGCACAGTCACAAAAAGTCAACTTTAGCTAAGCAATTTTTCAGTTTGTTTTGTACATCCATGGATGTTACCTTGTGATATACAGGGTGTTCCAAAAGTAACAGGACTGGTGCTGGCATTTTGTCAAATCTGTATGGAGTGTCTTCAAATTTACACAAATTGTACTTTGATGTATTACAACTAAAATTGTGAAGTTTCAGAAAAAAATATAAAATGTGGGTAGAGTTACGGTTACTATAGTAACATGACATCACAGTACCCGGGGCAACTTTTTCATGAAAATGTGATATCCAAAATTTTTGTATGACTGAAGAAAGTATCGAATTCACCTATTACAACACAACATTTCTTGTTTGTTTTATTAGTTGTTTTGTTGTAATGGTGTTGCTTTACAACTCCGCTACAAGTATGATTTCATAATAATAATAATATCTATTTACTAATTCACTTTCCTGGAATATCACTATGTATAACAGTTTGCACAATTAACGATTGAGTTTTTGAAAAAACGCAATTTGAAGCCAGTTATTCACCTTGATAACGTGCCTTCCCGCGAGTCAGCATTAAAGACCACTGCCACTATAGAAGAGCTAGGTGTTGATGTCTAAAACCATGCACCATACTCTTATGATCATGCAATATCTAATTTTTACTTATATGGAGAATGGAATCCTAATCAGCGCGGTATTAGACCTTTAAAGATGAGAATGACCTGCTCCTAGTTGTCCAATGGACCCTGCGTGACATGTCCTCAGATAGTTGGTTCACTTATGTGTTTGAATCATGGATCCAGAGTGCTATTCTTAAACTGATCAAAGAGGAGCCTACTTTGCAAAGTGAGGATACATAGGAATATCAACTGATGTAAAGCAAATCTAATTTTCACCAGCTGAATTGTTGCATTTCAACTTTTATATGGGTTGTTCAAAATGCTTAAAGTCTAAAATTTTCTGGGTGGAATGTTGCCCCGGGTATTGTGATGTCATGTTACCATAGCAACCATAACTCTACCCGAATTTCATAATATTTTTTGAAACTATGCAGTTTTAGTGACAACACATGAGAGTACATTATGTAAAATTTTCAAGACGATTGGTGCATATTTAACAAAATACCAGCACCAGTCCTGTTACTTTTGGAACACCCTGTATGTCACAATATAGGGTAAAGAGTGACACTTATGTACCTTATGTCTTTGCATTAGACTGATTAGCATTTCAAAGAGCCTTCAACAACGCACAATTTATATTAAATGATGTTGATTATTACATGAACCTTGCAGTAATGAATTAAAAGCATGTGTTTCAATGACAAACAAGACTGAACAAATAAGATCTGAATGTAAATACATGCAGATGTGAAGCCTCGTTGATAAGTAAAGGTGAATTATGAATGATGCAATCTTAGGAAGTGTTCATTGTTAATGCGTGATACATATATGAAAATAATGTGATTACTGGGACATAATTCAATTCTGATCTGTATGTATGTATGAAATTCTCAGGTTGCACCCTGGGGCCCATCCCATAATTTCTATCCTTTTGATATTCATAAATGTTGCTGGAACATGCTGTGTGTTGTTAATGCGAACATTTGGATTAAGCGTGTACATTTTTCATTAGTAGTGGTTTGGAATGTGTAGGAGTTCACGGAGGCATTATACTGTATATGGACAATGCATTTTACCAATTAGATTTTGAAAATGATTACTCTGATTATGAATTAACACCCATAACCCGGGACCCATAATTGTTTTGCTACCACACTGAACCATGGGCAGTAACACATACATACAGTGTACATGTACTTCAAGAGTTTTACTTTATGCTACAAATACATTGTCCACTATATACAATAATATCGCAATGAGAACACGAACATTTCATTTAGCAATGTAAGGAAACAGCGTGACTGAATAGTTTATTTCATGCGTGCATATATTTACTTGGTTACACGGTGTCCCATTAATTACCTAAAATACAAACAAATTGTGAAATCGAACAGATTACATGTACATGTTCAAATACAATTTAACTACAAGATATACTATTAGGACATTTAATAGATTTCTACAAGTATCTAAACTATCAAGATGTGTGAATCAACAATTTAAAGAGGCACCTCCTGTAACTTTACCAATTTTTACCACTTTTTGGAGGAAGGACATAATGATTACTAATGGGCATATAATTTCAACGAGTCTCCTTGACATACTCATTCAACAATAAAACATTGCTTTAAAGCTAGTGCCTTACGGTAATGCCGGGTTGTCGGCAGCGGCAGTAGATACTCTCAATTACCGGTAATAAAATCCATTGCCGATAATCGCCATGCTGCTGCAACATGATGATTGGCATTGCGAACCATTGTCAAATTTACGAAACAATGTTCGTTTAAGAATATTTTATCAATCATGTATATTTCAATCTCCACATTTGAAGAGCTAATCTGTCAATCAACTGCAAAGCATTCGATAAAGGCGGGATGATAAGCAAAACCCCACCCACTTCTGTCAATCATCTCCCATGCCGCGAGATTAACAAATCACGTGACGTGATATTTCGGTGAAGTAAAAACAAACACAAATAGTTTGATCAATTTTGATCGAATTCACTCTATATTATCATTCAAAGACTTCCTAACAATACATAATCACACACGAGATACACGATGATACAATATGTCCACTGTAGTTGATGTGAGCGGGAAATCAAGCTGAGAAATCGGCTTCGTTAATATTTTAGTTTCACTTTCAGGTTTTTCCCCGGGATTTTAGGAACATTATCAGTATCAACGATTATCGGTAACGGTAAGGTAATGGAGGTGAAATTTACCGGCAGTGAGATCCATTACCGTTGCAAGCACTATTTTAAGCACATATCGCGCAAAGTAAAGTACATATTTTCTCCTGATAAAATTGGCATTGAATCTGTAGTATATCCAAAAGTGCTTTTTTTTACTTCCACTCTTCATAAAATTAGAACCATAACATTTTTTTGACTTGAAAGTTTACTTTTGGTTTATCGGAATAAAGATATGTTGAACAAACTGATTACAATATAGCCCCCAAGGTGCTATTAAAAGTGCATAATTAAACAATTCATTGCATACTTGGAGAAAAGAATCATTGAAGAAGATGTAAGACCAAGCAATCCCTAAAAAGCCCCAAAAAGATTTCAATCATTTTTTTTATTACTATCAATCAGTGTTCCTTTAAAAATTTCTTTCATGGAGAAAATATACTAAGCACTCTCTTCAAAAGCATTTATAATGATTGTAATAGTTCATTGCCTATTTTAATATGCATCAATACTTACAATATTTGGAGTTTGTGTTTTTGCTCTATCAAGTGGTGCTAATCGTCCACCTCTATAAGGGGTCTTTCTGTATGTTGCAGAAGGGGTCCTCATATTGGGATCAGACATTTTTACACTAAAAGGACGTGATCGTGCAAAGCTTGAGACTGGCCTTGTGACGGGGAAGAGATCATTGGGGTCACTGGAAAGAAAATAATGGTACAGTTATTTCTTTATTTTTATATCAACTTTTATAGATTTTATTTAGATACTACTATTTTATTTAGACACTACTACTGTATCATAGAACTTGTTAATGTTGATGCCACAGAAATCAAATAAGGTTGCTTGGTAAAACATATGGGGTTTGTTATTTTTACTATCAAAGGATACTGCTATATTATTTTTCATTGACTAGAGGCGAGTAGAAATACATGTTATCTTATTTTCATTGTGATTTCGTACAAAATCTTTCTCTAAAAACCCGAAGTCTCAAATTTTTCCTCAATTTGTATGTATGTATTCCTGTTTTAGCAAAGTAGGTATTGATGCTAGACATAATAACAAACTAAGAGTGTTTTACCTATCAGGCCCCCTTGTTTGTAGGTGCTTTGTAGACACAGTGAGTATGCTATCTAAGCCTCCTGTCAGTCCACTGTGTTCCTTGACAGTAGAGTTGGCAGTTTGGATACGTTGAAGCTACAAGTAAAAATATTGAAAAACTAAATATGTATACCATACATAAAAAAATCATCATTTGTGTCTGTATCAGGCAGAAGGACAAATTAATGAACATACTGACAGACTGCTGGGTGGTTCAATAGACTGACAATGTTAGGCAATGAGAGAAGAAATACAAGCAGAAAGCACGAGGGAAAATAATTATATCTGATATATAAGCAACATTTAACAAGACAACAAAATGAAATGCAAACCAATGAGTGCACAGTAGAATATGCTAGTTTTGAAGGCTACAGGTACAAAAGGGAGAAAATTATCTGCAGTGCCCAAGGAAGTACACATAGTAGGTATAGGTTCCATCAGTTGATCAATACACAAGCAGTTTGTCTAGGTCTATGTATGTCTAAGTCTATGTATGTCCAAGTCAGTTTTTATATGCATATTGGCTTGATGAGAATGTATGACCTCAACTAAAATCTTAAATGAAAAGTGAAAATAAAAACATAATCTTGATGCTAATAACTATACAACTGTAACAGTAAAACATGTGTGTGTAAAACATCATAAGGGAATCATTCTAAGCTATGGTGATTACCGGAATAATCCTGGTGCTATTTGAGCAGACTAGTAGTTCATCTATGCCACAAAATGCAGATTCAGCATTGCTTAAACGTGGAAGCGCGAAGACCTAAGAAATATTTGTCAAGCTTACAACAGGACTCGTGAGTTGTGCCCCAGATTTACATGTTCCGATATAGATGTATGTATAGTGAAGATTGAATGAATGAAAATGTCCAACAATCAATGTAATGTTCAAGGTACTCTGTTAAAAATGACTGGCCAACATTGCCATTGGCTTCATATTAAGAAAGAGCATGAGATATGGGGCATAAACATGCGTCACTTCAATTAATCACTTTCAATTCGTCACTAATAATTTATAAGCTTACAAGGGGTCTTTCTGTTAACCAATCACAATGGTACCTGATTTTGACTTGTCAATTTATTTTCAAATGTGTCATGGAGTCAAAGGTGTCAATATTTTCATGGAACATGTTAATATTTAAGGGAAAAGCAAAGCAGGATAATTCCCAGAAACAGTTAATTAAGACATAACAGTTAAGAAAGAAGATATCAAAGTAATGATAGAGGTAGGATGAAGAAGTTGAGATGGACATTTGAAAGAGATATTTAAAAAGGCACAGTTGGTTAGAGGCAACAATTTTGCTATCCTCTAAACTTCAATATTTCTAAATAGATAAAAATTATTTTGCGATAGCAAATGGTTAATTCACTTTCTAAAATCATATAAATTTTATATGTTAGGAAAATGTTGAACTAAAAACAAATGGTTAATTCTTTTTCTAAAATTTTAGAATTTTTCTAAATGTCAGGAAAACATACCTTATCATCTGGTGACCTGATATAGGAAGAGTCTCTGTGAGGAGGTATGTGATCTAATCGCATGTCAGAAATCTGTCCTATTAAATCATGAACAAGTGAGTCTGGAATACCCCCATCTATGACATGCCTTTCTGGATCTAAGTAGAAATAACAAAATATTAGCACTATGGTTACATCATGAAAAAAATGATGTCATTTCCTAGTCCAAATGAGAATTTTTTGTAAAGGGCTCAAATACATTTTTCTCATTCCAAGCCATGCATGAATAACCAATTTATTTGAAATAAAATCTTGAATAATTTTCAAATTTAATTCTTTCCATTCACAAAACTAGAACTGTAAAAAGAAAATTGGGAAGCATTTTGAAGATTGCTTCAAACATTTTACATTCTCTATTATCTGCTGCCACTTTAGCAAATCTCATACATATACCTTGCACTAAAATTGAGCCGTAAACTTTCAACAAATTTCTCATCCATCCTATTAATTCTTCCCATGTATAGTCTATTGCTTCACACATAACATTGTCCTTCACACAAGCATTCGGTGTGATAGGAGGGTATGCATGACTTTTCTGCCTATGTGATTTGGCTTTTTTATCAGATCTGTCTTCCCTGGAGATAAAAATGCATGGCATATTTTTATAACATATTTTTATAACATGTTTCCAAATATTTATCAACAACTTAATTTTTTCTAAAAAAGTGGTGATGACGTAATTTTATTTATTTGCATAAAATATTGTGATATTGAACAGTCAATTTTAGCTCAATTTAAATTATTGTTTCTTGTGTTCAAACAAGTACAAAATTCCCCATATGGATGATTTTATAACTTACGAGTAATCAACTGCCATAATGTCCTCGTAGATCCCTTCTTCCTCAAAGATTTCTTCCTCTAAGTGAGGAAAGTCACCTTCTCTAGCTGTGCTTGGCACCCGTTTGGCACTCACCTGGTGACCCATCAGACGCAAACTGAAACAATAAGTGAGAATTGCTAAAATTGGTAAAATGAGACAAACACTGATAATTATCATGCTTGAAATTTGAAATGACTGCCATGTAAATTATCCAGAATGCCCAAATAATCTTGGTCATGTGATTAAACTTAAATATTTGCCAGATTCTCATAATCTATTGCCAGTGAGAACAGTCATTATTGTACCTAAAAACAACCATTATGGATTCATACCTAGAAGGATCATGGGATACTGCTGACATATCATGTTCAGTGACATCCATCAGCATGCTACCAGAGGAGCCTGACATCACTGGTGTGTCACCATTAGGTATCACCTCATAACCTTCCTCTTTCGGAGGAGCAACATTTTGACCGAGCAACCTGAAGATAAACATCAACAAATCAATAATGACCCTGTGGGGAATACAATCATGCAATGAGAACAATGGATAAGAGTGCTTGGAGGAAAGTATAAATGTCTTAATTCCACCATAAGCTTTTGGCGGGCAAGATTGTGAGGTGGCAACTTAAAGAACAATGTAAACATATGAAGCATTGCCTCAGTGGAGAATCTAAGGTAACAAAGGAAAAGTATGCTTAGAGAACTACCTAATGTGATCATGGTTTTTAATGCAAAGATCCAATATTCTATCATGCAAATATCGAACTAAGGATCAATGAACGTGATTTCATGCTGTGCATAATATTTGAAAAGAGTTCTCAGAGGCCATGTTTAATTCTATAAGCCAGTGGGAATGTTAATGTGTTCTCTAGATATAGCTTCATCAAGATAGATTTGCCTGTGAAATGTAATTTCAAATTTCATCTTAACTAAATCTCCAACCTTCCCTCCTGTGATGAAAGTAAAACTCAACTCTGATGAATATTTTCACCAATTCCCTTAAGAAAAAGAAAATATGTTTCATACCTTAAATGTGTAAACCTGTTGACCCAGTCTTGGCATTCTGAGGCAAGATGTTTTGGACCCTGCTTCCCTTCGAACAGATTGGCATCAATATTTTGGAATAGATGGCGCACTGTCTGGGAGGCCTTCTTGTCAAACTCCTACAAACAATATACCAAAATGTTAAAACAATTAAAACATCATAATTTACAAGACAGAGTTGTATCAAATCCTCAATAGGTTATGGCCCATATATTGCTAGTCACCATTCAATGACCTATAATAACTAATAACCTGGATTTGACAATACAAATGATGTATATAGCTCATGCTTTGATTCTCATTGAACTCATTGAGGAGTCACCTCATCAAACCAAAAAAGGATTCAAGAGTTCGACTAATCAAACCCAAAGGAGTGTAGCTATTGTATGATGTACACAGTATCGCAACAAGCAATAATAATAATAACAATAATTAATGATTCTGTATGAAGCTATATCGTTTATCCATTTATTTATATAATTGGTAATATCATAATGGATATCATGTGGTAATATATACGGCTGGATTGTTATAAATAATAACCTGAAACAAACAACTGATAAACAATAACAAAAAAAGGCACAAAAAGTTGTTCATTCTGAATACTCACTCTGTGGTCACTCTGGAAAACAATTATGCAATGTGCAGTAAACAATTTCAGAAATTTCAGAGTGTGACATATTTCTCTGTGAATCTTACTTCTGCATGTTTTTTGAAAAATGAAATATTTGTAATAATTCTGCATTAAAGTAGAATATGTGACTTTTTCAATTCATTTCTTTGTAAAGTGAAAGTTTAATCTTAAAGGGCGTTAAAAAGTTACTCATGCCTTCTCTGTGAACATACAAATGATAGGACTACAGTACTTACATCTTCTCCAAACGAATAAGATGAATATGTGCTGCTCCGCTCAGTTACATTGCCGCCTGTCCAGTCATTGGACAAGCCAAGCCAGCTCTGTGTTTCAGTGATAGTTTCCCCATCCTCACTGTCCAATTGACTCCCATTGCTGCAAGAAGTATATATGTCCATGTTATAGGGTGGGTAGTAAAATGTGACACACATTAGTATGCTGTTAAAAAAACAGATACATACCAACCGTCACAAAGACTTACACAATTAAAAATGAATAGCCAAATGGCGATTACGGAAGTTTTCAAAATTTTGAAGCAGTCATGTTCCAATGTGAGTCATGATTTTATAACAATATATAGTATTAGATTATAACATAACAATTTTTTACTAATAAATATGCCTATTGGGCATGCTACGGTGCTTTTGAATTCAAAGAACCTTTAAATTCACATAATACAATATTAAGCTTGAAGGTATTTTAGGTCTCAAACCTTATGCCAATACCCTCACTTTCGTCATTCAATGATACCAACATTTTACAAGTCATTTAAGGAGGATTAAAGCTGATCCACTCAATGAAATGTGATATAAATTTTTTATCAGACCTCCCAAAGTAAAGATTTAAATGCAAATGTAAATGTTCCTTTTATTCTGATCTGAGCTATACACTCTTGAAACAACAAATGTCAACATTCCCCCAATGTTTTTGATATGACCCTATGACAACTTTAGCCAACTTAAACTTATTTTATTGGTAAAGTGAACAAAAATCAACAATGCTAAAAGTATTCTTTAGACCGAATTCAATACGTATTTCCAATGATGATAAAAAAAGTTCCCACTCATTTTGAAAATTCTAAATGTTCCATTGGTTCAACTTTTACATCTGATTTATACTTTCTAATAGGTTTAGGTTAAATGGTCATCGTCGATTAAGAAAACATATGATTTTTTATACAAGTTTTAAGCAAATTTATATTAAAAATGTTGATTGATTTCGAATGTATCTGGTTGCTGTCTCTGTATGTGCGTTCCCAAAGCATTTTAGATCAGAGCAGAACTGTAGCCAGCTTTTGGCAAAGGGGTTCACTTTTAGGGAGTTTGCCAAGAAATTGACAGCTTAGGCCAAAAAAACAATTGAAAACTTCTCGGAATGATGAAACACTGCATGATTTTGAGAAAAGTTCTGGCCAGGGGAGTTCCTCGAACCCTGGCTATAGGCTAGCCTGCTGGGAGAAGGCAAAACAGGGGCTTGATGCAAAACTATGTCAGACATTAGAGGCAAATCCAAATTGTTAAGTCAGATCTACCACACCTATTACAGAAGAGGCCAGACTCTAACCACCTGGTTGATGGTCCATAAGACAAAGATCAGACTTTGTAAAATGTCAACAAGATGCTGACCATTGACAGCCAAACGCCGAACACTGTATATAATAAAAAGTTGGAGACTTGTGGTGGTGACATAAAAACCTTGATCCCAAAATATGTGCCATATGTAAGTATACCACTGAGTCATACCTGTTAGTAGTGATGGCCTCTTGTATACATGAGAGGAAATGTTGAGGTAAGTTATCTTCATCATCATCATAGTCATCTGGCTTTTCTGGAAGGGGGTGGTTCTCTGTCCCCTCTCGAGATATACCCCGCCTGAAAATACATATCGTCAATATAATGTACTTTTATCATATATTCATTAATTATTTCGGGGAATGAACAAAATAGGTCATATCAGGGTTAGCCTATTTTAAGAAATTTACAAGAATTGATGATATATGATCGTAAAGGTAAACAATATGATCATGTTTTCTAATCAATTCAAACAATACTCAATAAAGAATATAGCATTTATGTGCATCGATCAATATTTGTACTCATCCCTGTAAATGTCAGAAATGAGAGCACCGTTGGAATATTTATAAATAAATGAACGTGATAGGCCCCGTTACTATGTGTACCCCTGAGATAATTCCATATGCCACAGAGTTCATGTGTCATGTTATTTGCAGATATTGTTCAAACTCAACAACTTTTCTACAATTTGAGGTATTTTTGTTGTACAATTGATTATTTATTTCTATAAAGATTTCAAAGTTATGTATTGCATCCTGACATGCTAGATAAGATGTTATTGTAAATTATAAGTAATTTGGTTGCTCTGCAAGAGTCACTGATACGCCCGCTTATTCATTTGTAAGTGTGTCGAGTACAAATGTTTTGTAATGTTTCAATTTGATATATCAAGAAACTAATTAATCATTTTGCTCCATTAATTATTATGACAGTATTAGTAAAAATAATTATTTTGCAAGAAATTCCAGGTCAGAGAATGGTCAGTTCAGAATGCTGATACGGTAGAAAAAACTCTTTTATTGAATAAGAATTTATGACATATCGAATTAAAATGAATATGGTGTTGTTGTTGCTGTTAATATACCAGGTCGTTCAATATGTTCCCGGAAAAACGCTCTCGTTTTTGTTAGTTTGTAGTATTTTTTATTGAAATTTTCACAGTATGTGTACAATTTATTTAGAATTTATTTATAGAAATATTTTTATACAATATTTCATATTTATTAACTTATCCTTGATAATGTGACGTCATAAAAGGGTATGCGGGCACTATTTTGACGTTAAAATTTCACAATTTTCAATTTATTCATCATATGTTCACATTTTTTTGTATTTGTTTTATTTCAACTGAATAAATAGTCCTGTTGCCGTGGTAACTATGTGACATCATATTTCTGCTGTACAAGATGCAAAAATTCTTGGATTGAAGACATCATACATCTTTGCAAGACATCACACAACTAATGCATGACATCAGTCATTAGTCAGACACCAAAATGGCTACTGTCCTCTAGGGTATCCCATCAGGACATTGATCCAAGCCATAGGTCTAACTTGGTGCAGGACACCATTTCCATCAATCTCCAAATGGAACTGCAAGACCAGGCACCCTATTCACCTGATACGGCAGTATTAGATTTTGCTGTTTTCAACAGATTGAAGGAAGCTCTGAGAGGAATTCGCTTTGGCTCAGTTGATGATCTTAAAGCAGGTGTTCAGAATGCACTAAAGGAGAAGTTTCCAGCTGGGTTCCGTGACCAATACAAGCAATGGGTTCAGAGACAGAGACTATGTATTCAACACGATGGTTCATATTTTGAGCATTTAATGTAGATGACAGTGGAGGACTATGTGAATATATAATCTTACAAGCATACAAAGACATCAAAGGGTGTTAAATATATCGTAAAATGTGACTAAAACGTCTAGATTTAATGATCCGAACTGTAATACTAAACAGTGCCCCGCATACCCTTTTGTGACGTCACAAGATGTTGGATAACTTAAAAACTAGTCAGACATTTTCAAATTAATTTATGATTTATGATTTGAAAATGAATTGCACACATACTGTGAAAATTTCAATGAAAAATATTATAAACTAATAAAATGAGAGCGTTTTTCCGGGAACTTATTGAACGACCTGGTATAACATACATTATATCTATAGATTATATTCATGTCAATAAAAATAATAATATTAATATTGATTGGATATAAAGAAATAAAATAATTGTAAATCAGATGGTTCCTAAGAATAACACTGACAGGAACATGAAATGAACTCCAAATCTTGGATTTCAGGACATAATGATTTACAAATATTTCAATAATATCAAGTATTATTGAGTGCATTATTTATGAACTAACAATACCTGATTAAACATGTTTATTACCTAACCATATAATTAATTGTTATAATGCCAATAAACATCAAAGCAATTTACTGAACTTCTGCACAACATAACATACATTTATGATCAATGTAATTACTAAAGGTAAGTAGAAAACTTGAATTTTTCTCTATATAACTCAGTAAGGTCATGCTTCAGAGGCAAAATAGAGCAAAGGAAGAAATAAGGCAAAGGTACTAAGTATGAAAATAAAAGTATTTAATTCAGCACTTTATTTAGAAAAATATGTAGAACAAAGATTGTATTCAAGGAATGTTACAATGAACATAGAAATTAATGGTTGGTTTGTAGCAGAATCATCAAGTCGTCTCTAAGCATTATTAGACCATTGTTGATAGGTAACTATTTATTAATACAATACACTAAAGTATAATTTCGTTCAGGAGAATTTTTCCAATAAGTGTAATGATAAATAATAGAGTAATCAATCTTTATTAAGGTAAGGTGAAATGTTATAAAAGATTCTGGAATCTAGATGGAGGTTAAAAAAACTGAATGCAATCCCTCCTGTTTGCTTAATTCAAACTGCATGCTTAATTCAAACTGCATGCTTAATTCAAACGGCATGCTTAATTCAAACTGCATGCTCAATTCAAACGGTATGCTTAATTCAAACTGCATGCTTAATTCAAACAGTATGCTTAATTCAAACTACATGCTTAATTCAAACTGCATGCTTAATTCAAACTGCATGCTTAATTCAAACTGCATGCTTAATCCAAACAACATGCTTAATTTAAACTGCATGCTTATATCAAACTGCATGCTTAATTCAAACTGTATGCTTAACAATGTAACATGCTTAGTCAATGTTGCATGCTTCATTTAAACTATGTTGCATGTTTTTATCCAACCAAACAAGCAAACAAACAAACAAACCCATCCACCCAACCAACCAACTAAAATGGGATATTATGACCAGAAGCAATATCTCAATTCATAATGTTATACTTTAATACTTGTGGTACTTAAAAAAGAATAAAAATGAAATACAGCATTTCTCTCATGCAATAACAATGCTGAATATTAGCATTGTTATGTTGTTTTGTTAACTTTTTGTAAAGCTCTGTGTTCTTGTTTTGGCAACTATACAAGTCAATATTTACTACCACGTCACATTAATACCATGTCACATTAATACCTATTTATTACCAAATATTCTTTGACAAAACCAAAACACAAAAGCTTAAAAAAATCATTAGAATTCTAGTGTTCAGTCACTTTTTATTAAATATATTATATTGATCCACTCTTGAATTTTTTTCAGAATCAAACTTATTAGGGGAGACCAAATTACAAGCAACATGTCCAATTGACCTTCCGATGTGTTCTGTATCATCTCAAATATATTATCTCCAAGAAGATCTGTGTCATTTTATCAAATGGTGAAGTTATTGATGACCCAAAGTGCAAAAATGTATAAAATCTCCCAAAATAATGCACTTTTATGATGTCACTGTCATGTTCAACATTCTTATATAGGTCTGAATCATACATGCGATAAAAACATTTCTGTTGCAAATCAAAAGTAATGTTATGGAAGATTCAATGAATGATTGAATTTTGAATTGAATAAATTGAATTGAATTCAATCATATCATGGGCAATAGTAACAATTCAATTCCTTCATATTAATTGGCAATCTGATAAGAGAGATATATCCTAGAGTATAATAATTAGTCTATGGCGTGATACAGCAAATGTTATATATAAGTGCATCATTTTCATCTTGAGTAATATTTATTACTCTCTCTAGAATTTGTAAGATACAATATGGCTACATATGCAATATGTACACTTTTATGAAATCTTTAGCCTATTTCACTTTATATCAAGACACAGGGTTATATACCTCACTTGTAGAACAAATTGTAGAAAATTTAATTTTCTTTGAAAATGTGACTTCTAGGTCGGGGAGATTCCCCATAGACCCCATGTTGTAAAACCACAAAAAGTGAAATATCTTCTCTTATGTTGGGCAGATAATATTTTCTTTTACTGGACATATTTTAATTTGTTTAACTATCAGATACGTAAGGGTAATATGAAAAGTGAATCACTTAAACTTATGCATATTCAAGTTTAAGGGAATTTTGTAATACCCTGCCATGTTAATTCCCCCAAATCAGCCACCTGGTGGCGAAACTGGTAACTGCCTACTCGCATCTGAGTAATTGAATGCCCATGCTGAGAGATACCACTGTCACCTATGATGACCTATTTTATAAACTGGAGTCAGTTGTCATCAAAATTGCCTTCAATTTTCTCATAAACTTTAGAAAGCGTAACTGAAATGGTATTACTGTTGTTTAGAAATGATGATGTTCAACTAAAAAACAGAGATAACTAACAGTCATTTTCACAATTTCAAATTCTGCTTTGTACATGGGCGGCTCGGAGCAAACACGTGCCCATGTTTGTTCACGTTTTTTAATCATATCCTGTAAATTGATTAGATGACTGATGTGCATAATGCTCATGAATAATTAATCAGTTGCAAAGAATGGCATCTCCTTATGGGAGCTAATTACTTCTGCGCAAGCCCAAAACCTAATCAGATCTAGGTAATAGTCTCTTTTTGCATCTCTAAAAATTTCAAGAGAAAACGATGAAGTATTTTCCCCATCCCCTGCTTAAATGTCAACCAGCAAAATCAGACCATAAAGCATACTACAGTAAAACATGTCTAAGTGCAACACCTTCAGCACTTCTAATAAAAAGTATTCCACTTGGGAGGTGTTCCACTTATAGAGGTTCATTTGCCATTAAGTCAGTTGGTCTTGGGATTCTGGAATGTGTTCCACTTACAGAGGGGTTCTACATTACAGGTTAAAGGTCTGATCACTTCATATAACTCATGAACAAACAGAATGTTCATTTTCCAAGGCCAAGTATATTAGTGTCCAAGTTTCAGTATTTGTTTCTAGATTCAAGGTTGATAGAATAAATAAATTGGTTAAACCCTGTTGTGAACCCTATCAACGACATGCAACATTTAAATGACTGTTGACAACCACATTGATCTGTTACAAATAAACCTTTGAACTAAAAGTCCACCACGATTTAGCCATGATTTATCGCAAATAATGTCCACACAGGTCACATAGAGGTAAGGAAGTAAACATCCATAATCTATTGTTCTGAAAAAGATATGACTGTTTATATACATCATCAAAACAAATCAGCAATGGAGCCAAACAATGAATATTGACGTTTACTAACATCTAAGAATCTTCAAAGCGATGAGGAAATATACAAGATGTTAATACACAAACCAAAGAGCACTAATACACGGCAAATTGATGTTCTTTATCATGTCAAAAAATAACCCCACCCTCTCTAGTGTCAACCTATAATTTATTGAACAGATGTTAAAGTATACACTCATTCACTGTTTTAAATAGGAAGACAATGATATCAAGGATATCAGGTCTTATCATCTTTCAGCTCCAAGAGTCTCTAAGAGAGAATTTTATCAACAAATGTAAATAGGAGCCTAATCAATAAGGCTTATTATTCAATCATAATTGTGTCAATGTATGTGTCAATTGTTTCCATATATCCTTGTACATGTTTGGTTATCTAGCTAGATAGTCTGAATATGATCGCAATGTTTGAATATCAAAAATCAACAACTGCAATCGCTTAGCTAAGTATTCGCAAATGCAACTAACGCCTGTCGGTTACCGGATTAACTTACTATTTTACGGGCAACTCATTTAAATATGAAAAGTGCCTGTCACTATTCCATTCATAATTAAATGAGTTGGTATTAAAGTAGTTAGTTAATCCGGTAGCCGACAGGCGTTAGTTACATTCGCGAATACATGCTCAGTTAAATACAAATTAGGCCTACATGAGATTTCATTATTTTGCTACTGCATCTATTTGTATATATAGCATACCATATATAGTTTAGATAGACTTCATAAATGCATGAAGTTGGGGACTTTAAATTAAGTTATTTTAATAAATAAATATATATATAGAACAGATAGATTAACAGATGGATTACAAAATAGATGAGTGAGGTTTTTTGTTTCAATGTTTCTCTCAAATTAGAATTCATAAATATACCTGTGTAGGGTTTTAGGTTCAACTTGAAGAAGTCCAACATCTGTTTGACTTTCCTGTGAAGATTGCACAATATTAGACTTAGGTAGCAAGTCATTCTGGTCTCCCCCAGTTGACGATGTAGAAACGTCCATTTTATTCCCTAATGCATTTTGGATTCGTTTAGAATTGTTCAAAGAGTTTTTAGCACCAAGGGGGTTATTAACAAACTTATCACTATTCTCTGCTTGTTTGATTTCCTTAAGTTTCACAGAAGGCAGCGCTACTAATTGCATTCTCATCATGGGATGAGATGTCATGTTCTGCAAGCTCGCATAAGGGAGGTTGTCACTCCCAGGTGCCATCATCACAGAAAGTATCTATCCAGCATGCATGTACATTCATGCCATACTAAATCCCTAATCCTCCATACCTGGTATTTTAAACTCTCCCTACTAACATGTTGCAATTACAACGTTTTGTTGTATCAAATCTGTTGCTATGGCAATATAACAGTTATTGAAATAATTCTCTCATCCCTTTAATTATCCTTTACAGTCTACTTATATAACCGTTAATTAGCACGAACTCAGATCACAAAACAGCTTGCATTAAAAATACTTTCTGTCAATAATAATTTCTTTGAGCAATTCAGAATTGTCACATATTCCAATATTCCTTACTCAGCCAAATATGGTTTCATTCATCAGACGAACATCTCAACAGTACATTCATCGAAGCAACATCCTCGTTTATCGTGACATAATATTTCAATGCACCATATTAATAGATACAATAATCCCTTGCAAAGCTCACAGTATTTACAAAGGATATAAATCAATGACAATGTTGTACTATTGAAGATTAATAAACATTCTTGAAATAGTAGCTGTCTATGATACAGTGTATTTTCTTAACATTGTATTATGCCGTAAATAATCCTAGTCCTTTTGTGATATGTTCATGTGTATCATATCTAACAGATCGAATTATGTCGCCATCATTTTGTAACATAATTAATTTACAAGACATGCCAAGTGTTCACAATGCTCTATGAATAGCTATCCTCTGCACAATGCGCTTGAATGCATCATAGAATTATACTACAACTGAATGTAATTTTATCCTCAAAGAATGAAATATTATCACCTTAATCCAAAAGGTAGCATCGTTGATTCTAAGTATTTAGATTATATATGCCTGACTTTTCTTAATTTCAAACCAAAACAATTCTATTGTGCCATCTAAATTTGACAACTTTACTAATGTTTGAAATCAATGTATATTTTTCAGTTTATTTTCTAACTAAATTCCTTCTCCCTTTAATGCATATATAATAGAACAATAAGAAATCTTTAGGGTAAATGAAGCATTTACATTAAAGCGCCATTGGAAGAGTACTTTGTATTGTGCACAGAAAAACAAAATACTCAAACCTGATTGGACAATCAGTAAAGGTAAGTTTATTAATAAAAGAGGGGTGTATGGATTCCAATTGGTGTAATAATATATTAAAAAAAAATATATTAAAAATATCAGATTTAGTTATCAATTTTACATCATATTTATCATAATAATATATTCTACTTACGTAAAAACAGTTTACGATTAACATATTAATAAAAACAGTACCCTTTGCATTCGTTTGACTTCACTTCTTAAAAGAGAGCTTCATCTTCACTCTTTCAAACTAAAATAAACCTGTGAACTCACCGCGCCAATTAGTGTTCGTCGGCCAAATTTGACCGACGTTCTATATATGGTAATTCCTTCTGACGTCATCGTTGAGCCTGGAATCGACCAATGACATGCGCATATTTATTTAGAACGCAATTTGCGTATGTTTCTTCAAGCTCACTGATTGGTGGAAGAAAGGTCAGCGCATAGGTCTAAAGTGATTTACTAACCAAACTGTCACCTGTACCCGTCGTGGGGGCGGGGCTACTAAACTGTAATATGGTCTCTACTAGGCAGAGTGTAGTTTAACTAGACTCTGCACGCAGGGTATAAAAACAGTGCTTTCTAGCCATTAATATTGACTCCTCTACTAAATAATGAGTTGATCTAGGTTATGCGTGAAGGTATAAACATATAAACATTCATAAAATATTTATTCCTCCCACAAAACCTTACCTTACTTGAACCATTATACTTATTAGCATACACTTCTTTTTTCAGAAAATTTCTAAAATGATATCAATAAAAACCAAAGAAGTAAATGTTGAGTTATTGCTCAAAAAGTGAGTTCAGACAGGAGATTACCAGTGGTTTTTGGGAGCGTAAATAAAAGAAGTGTCAACTGAAATATAAAATGTGCAATTAAATGACATTACCAAACAAACAATACAAAATCTCATCATGTGAGGTATAAACCTCAATCAAATTTATTTAATGAGTTAATGAGTAGGGCTGAGTGATCAAATGTGCAAACATGATAAAAAGTCTAAAATCTATTGCCATTTCAAATCTTGTTATTTTCACTCAAAGTATCAAAGTGATTCTTTAATGCGCTCATATTCAATGCTGTTTTATGACACACCCCACTTCAAAGTACTCCTATCCCTATAGAAATACAAGTCATTCACATAACTATCACCTTTAGTATAATTGAATAAACTCTAAATTGTTTGACGAAAAAATTCTTCATTCATAATTACAATTGAAAAATAGCAGAAATAAATACTAGATTATTAAAGCAACTTTACCACAATAGCGAAATGTCACCTTGACATTCGAAGAATACTGAGAAGTTGATTTAAAGGAAATAATAGACTTTAATAAAAAAAGTGATGTCAATGACATATGGCTTTGTGTCATTTCCTATCTAAGTGATGTCAATGACTTGTGTCATTTCCTAAATAACTTTCTTCATTTCACTTAGGTGTATCAAGATCTGTGTAACCAAGCAACCAAGAAAAAGAAACAATCAAAATGAAATCACAGACTAATGCCTAAAGATTAGGATGACGTCAAATCATTTTGCAATACAAAGCACTTTTGCAACTATTTCCTTTAATCCAATCAACAGTTAACGGTTTGAGCTATTTCACTTTCTTCTCAAGTATGAAAAACAAGAGGTAATCAAAGAGGAAAACAACAAACACATTTACAGAACCAATCCGCAAAACAACACAATATCTAGTCATGAAATTGTTTTTCATTGCATTATACTTTATGGCATAATATTACATTATACAATATTACAATATTACAATGTATTATATAACAATTTATACCATGGTCAGAGCAAAAACAGGTATAGCAGGTGATAAGTCACATACTGTATTTGCCCTAATTGGTGCCCATGTTCCTATTAGCGCCCCCCCCCACCAGGTATCTGGGATATGGATGATATTAGAATTAGAGGGATGATATGGATATCAAATCTGGTATTATTCCAAATTTTTCATTTTTTCATAATTTCCCTCTTTCACTGCATTCCCTGTTGAAATGTTGACATCATCCTTGTGATATTCCCCATATCAAATCCCTCCTGGTGAATAACTTCTTTATACATTGTAAAGTATTGCAATATACGATGAAGTTATTCACCAGGTAACTGACTTTTTATTATTACCATTGAACAGCATTATTATTATCACACCTAGCCAATTAGCGTAGTGATAACGACTTCCTAATCCAGAACAATATAACGCCAATAATGAAAATGACAATCTGAAGAGATGATTAGGAGTAAATTATCAAAAAGGAAAAGAAGGATAATGATGATGAATAATAATATAAAACACAAACAACAAGTTTATAGTCAGCAAAGAGAAATGGCTTTCCTATATTTTTATTTTATTTTATTTTTTTATTAAAATCAATGTAACATATTTACAGAATCTAGTTAGATAAAAAAAATTAACAATTGACCTATTTAAGCTAATTGCCTATTTTGGCTAAAAAATGATTCTAAACAAGGATTGCTGAGTACAGATTAAAAAGAGATATAAGAGAGCATTTGGGGATGAGCATCAAAGACATATTGGAACAAACCATTTATTTAAGCTTCCTAGTAGGTTGAAACAGTAGGATGTGGAAATTGAAAGTGCTGATGAGTCTGTAGCAGCTAATTGTAACAAAAAACTTGGAAAGTATATAGACGGATGGACTGCCAGATGGTTTTACCATATCCCTGACAACTTCATTCATTGGGTTAATATCAATTTAGGAGTTAGATTATGCTGACTAATTGACCAGCAGAATGACAGTTATATTAGAGATATAGGATAATTATGAAACTCTTGACTCCCCACCTTCACTGTGCTATTTGTATTACAGCAAACTAATCCATTTGTAACCATAACAACGAAAAAATATTTTCCTTAATTGCAATTTGCAATTACTAGCTTGGCAATATCCGAGTATGATAAGATAACGCTCTACCTTTGTCACATAAGAATTATGCAATACAATTAACTCATGAGTTTACTTCTGAGAGGAAATAATTGCAATTTCTATATATCAAAAACACTTAACTTCCATTTAGATTGAAATAGAATCGCCTGAGCTGATGTGATGTGAAACCGATTCTGTTGATTCAAGATTTTATCCAGGATCTGAAGGGTTCTCAACCTGATTCTTGGATAAAGCCATGGGCTTTCAACTAGAATCTAAAACACTCAATCTCTGGGTTTTATTAAATTCTATGCAATCATCATATTAAGTATTACTAAAACCTTGAATATATTCAAAGTGTGATATATATGTAGTTTTATGTTAGTATATATCATTTTTCAATCTCTCAAAAAGGAATCAAAATACTTGCTACTAACGATGCCATCTTTATTGAAGATTCTCAGCAGATTTTCCCAAATTCATAGTTGTTATCATATTATGTTGATTCCTTTTTAAAAATATTATTTGTATTTACTATGATACAAATAATATTATTGACAACCAGGGGATATTAATTTAATACAATCTTTTATCTGAAATATGACAAATTAGTCCACGATGCCACAAGCAACCAAATACAAATTCTGCAGTATATTAGTAGACATTAGATACATTCTTACTCCTTAATATATATAAAAAAAACATTTCATTAACATAACAAAATGTCATCACCTTGAGAGTTATTGATATGGTTACAAAAGTGTAACATTTGTTATAGATGCTGAAAAACATTGAAAAAAACTCCCTTCGACATGAGACTGGCAATGCACAAAATGCCAAACTGATAGTCTTGCAGCAATCTCTTATGTTACCCTTCGCTCTATTCACTTTCAAATACAGGAATAAATATCTAGAGAGGAGGTAAAGCTTTGATATAAGACTACCAAACAAATAAATGTTCATCTTTTAACAAACTGCTACTCTTCTATCAAAACCTGGGATACTACAAATCAAGTTGAGCTATTGCAAAATTTAAAACAAGGCATTAACATGCAAAATGTCTCCACCTGCCATTTGTTACAGACACCAACTCCCAAACAATAAACACCAATCAACGAACACCAACCACAAGAGTTGGAGGCTATAACAATATGTCACCACTTTGGGTGGTAACATAAAAATGCTGAATCAACTCAGATAATTATATTGTAATATCAAACATAACACAGTCTCAATAATCATGCAAGATGTCTTACCCGGTGACAATTAAGTAATTTTCTAACTGTTCGTCATATAAACGTTGGCTTCGAATCCCAGGAATCGTCATCTCCTACTGCACACATAAAGTGTCAAAACAGAATCCATTAAATAAGAATTTGTCATTGTATTTTTATGAGTACTGTCAGTTGCGTATAGATACAATGATTAATCTATCAATACATCCTAATGAAATATCCATATTTCAGTTTATAATACAGTATATCATGAATTACTTTTTTTTCTCAAAAGCATTCTTATATATCACTATGATCTCTTATTTGTGAATTCATGTTCAAAATGGCTCATCTGATTGTATACAGAGAAGTGGAATATTTGATTTCAACCACTTATTAATAATGAAATCCCAATCTGTGTAATATTATACATATTCTGCCACACGTTTGCCTGAGTTTTACAATTAATTCCCAAAGCAACAAATGTCTAAGCCATAGAAACAAAATGAAACCATTCAGAATCTCTTCATTCATTGGCACTACATTCACTTTGAGTTTTACAATTAATTCCCAGTGCCGAACAAAAGTCATAGCAAGTGAATTTAACAGTTCAGTATCTCCAAATGTCAACTCTTACTTTCATTCATTAGCAACACATTTGCTTTGTTCTTTCCAATGAGTTTATTTCATTACATTTAATCATTACGCTAATTTTTATGCGGAGTAATGTTTCTTCTAATATTCCTAATGTTTACTTTCAATTTTAAAACATAATTATTTCATCGGTGATATTTCTGCCTCATTCAGGCTTGTTATTCTTCGACTATATTGCTTTATTTCATTTTCCTCTACTTCAATGGTCATATCTTCAGAACATCTTTCATCGATACTAGTATTTTCCCTTCGCTTTATCTTTAGCATTTTTTAATAATGTGATCCATATGATTGCAGCAGATACAGTAATTTGTTACACATGAAAGAAAAATACATATAACCACGTATTTGCCAAAAGTTACAAAAAAGTTTCAACTCTCAATTTACTCCTTGCAGTTTATAAAGAATCGCTTTAAGCTATGCACCATCAGCATTTAATGATTTATCAATGTTGATTCAATTTTATTTCTTCCTCATATGATGCCAGTTGCTAGGTAACAAATCTAATGAGACTAGCATCTGTCACCATGGTTACAAAATCACGTATGGTTTCCTTGTAATATTTCAAATATCTTAAGATAACTTTTTAATGCAGTTATTGTATTCATTGCCTTTGATGTAGTTCTTTTTGAATTTACAGTTCACTTTAATTTTTCATGTCTCATTTTGCAAGATCAGCTCTGTCATGGATTAAAGTTTACAGCAACCTTTATATCTGCTTGTTATGAAATTGACTCAAATGTAATAAAGAATGCATGTAATATTATTAATATATTAAATCATGATAGCGACACTCGAGTGATAATGGCTAATGCAGGTGTTCTGGTAACAGATTTTAGCAATAATATAATTTAAGCATTTCTGTTATGTTTTACGATATTAGATTATTAATTCAGTAATAGGTTTCCAAACATGAAGATCCATGGGGATGCATATATTACTGATATCTGTCTGTCAATTTCACATCATTTAGTGAGCACATTTTGATTGGTTTCTATTATATATTTTCTATATTCTGTTTGAATCAACATTATATAAAGGGAATTAATTTATATTTTATGATATCATTTCTCTCAATTGCTCACATGAATCACTTTTTGTGTGATTTCTCTCTATTTGTGTGATTTCTCTCTATTTGTGTGATTTCTCTCTATTTGTGTGATTTCTCTCTATCTGTGTGATTTCTCTCTATTTGTGTGATTTCTCTCTATTTGTGTGATTTCTCTCTATCTGTGTGATTTCTCACTATTTGTGTGATTTCTCTCTATTTGTGTGATTTCTCTCTATTTGTGTGATTTCTCACTATTTGTGTGATTTCTCTCAATATAACAACCATAGATAACTTTTGTGCAAGGCATTAATAAGTGATTTTACTTTCAATGAAGAACATCAGGAGATCTCATTATGACTTTATCAGCTTTTCCTGAGTTAAATGAAATTGAAATAAATCAAATTGGACCAATGGTTTAACGAGAATTAACTGAGTAATTTCATTTTCTATTTCAACTCATAGATCAAATCTAGCTATCATTGTAATGGTCTTAATAATTAAGAACTAGAAAACAGCAATGCTAAGGTGTAGCAAATTCCATAGAACAGACATTTTTTCTGCCCTTTTTCAACTTGCTCTCTCTAGCCAAATTATCAAAAGAAAGTGCAACATGCTTCTTTTTCCTAAGTATCCACTTATAATAGAATCGTTGCATTATTTTTCGAGTTATAGCAAAATGTATATAAACATATAACACCTATAAAAAATGGCTACCATTTTCAATGAACCCTTACAGCCAAAGTGTCATAAGTCAGAGGTTTTGCAAAGAACTCGACCTGGTGGCCAACACTAACAGTGTTAGAGTTATTCCCTGACTCCATCCATCCATTCCCTATACCCCCAGAACTTTGTTTGATGGGATAATAACCATGTATTTTATAACTGAAGCAAAGATAACAATGCTTCAAGCTGTAATTAGCCTAATTACTGTCTGAATGTCATGAAAGGGACAATGCGCCAGCATTTCATGTTCATAGTGGTGAAATCACTTATTTTCAATGTGTTTTAATTTACGAATAGATTCATTATCGAATTAATCCTACAGTGATCATCAAGGTATTTGATAACTGAAGCAATACACTGGTTTACAGTATGGCATCTTGGACCTGTTCAATTAATTCCAGTATTTTATTACAGGAGGATATATCTCTTGAGTGGCATGGTAATCCATCAATTGTTTACACCGGTCCTTGACATGCTGATATGTTGGACAATATTTCAACATCTCTTTATTGTAAAGGTTTCCTTTGTCGCTAATCCATCATTCAGAATTTTATATAGCTTGACAAGATTAGATTTTTAATTCAATATCTAAGATGGTATGATAGAGACTATATTGTATGCTTCAACAAATTCACTTTATAAGTAATTGGTTAATTACCACATATAAAATTTGCATAGAGAATAAAACCTAGTAGAACACATTTGGAACTTCTAACAAGATTATTCGGGACGGCCCCCCACCCGCCCAACCGGCAAACTGATTACAATATAGCACCTTAGGGTGCGATAAAAAGTGTTCCACTTGGGAGATAAGGTTCATTTAACATTTAGTCAGTTCTTCTTGGGGTATTCCACAAATAAAGGTTCTACTTTACAGGTTTCACTGTATAAAATTTTATATATACTGTATATGCAGTAAAACCTATCTAATCTGAACACAACTGGGTCTGGGACTGGCATGATGCGTTGAATAAGTAGGTGTTCACATTTGTGGGTCGATATGTGAAGTTTAGGACTGAGAAAAAGTGTTCATCTTAAGAGGTGTTGTTTTGGATTAGGGAGGTGTTCAGATATATAGGTTCTACTGTACATCTATTGCATTTTCTTGTAAAAATTGTTAAAGTCAACTGGGTATCCTCGAAACTGTAAGACTATGTGACAAGGCAGTTAGTTTTATGTAAAACATCTCGATTGCTGACAGACTCGTTGAAGTTAATTTTATATCTTAAATGAGCAGACTCAGTGCTAAACCATTGTAGCATATATGTAGTAATATACAAGGCATTAACATGCAACATGTTACCACTTGCCATTTGTTACAGACACCAAACACCAACAACCGAATGCCAAACACCAACTGCCAACACAAAAAAGTTGGAGACTATAGCAATGTCACCACTTCTGGTGGTGAAATCGAAACTGACAGAACTTATGGTTGTTAATGTTTATAATAGAAACCCCATACATTATTTTATGAAATTGCCAACTCGAAAGGTATGCAGGCTATAAACATGTAATAACCTTGTTCGGTTACCAGAATGTTGATAAATAACCTGATAATTCTCAAATAAACATTCAAAGCATCGCCATCCCAGTAAAAAAAATTACGTTAGTCAAAAATGATCATTTCAACTCTTGAATAAACAAAGCTGTGATTTAAAGCTAGACAAATGATGCAACGATATGATTACCATAAAACTAGGAAGATTACTAACATATTCCTCACATCTCTTAAAATCCTGATAGCTCACTGTATCTATAATGACATCACCATGGCAACTGAATTACAAACAAGAAGATCAATGAAAATGAAATTGCTAGCTTGAATGGTCAGACATGAAATTCCAATAAATTACTTCTAAGTTGGATTAGTTGAACATATTGACTAGAAATAACAAATAGATGTATACCTTTGGAACTTGACTCTGTTAATCAGAGAATTATTGAAAGAAAAAATAATTAAATGAAGCATGAGTTTCCAGGTTATCAATATTGATTCAATGTTTTTATTAACCCAAGAGTCAAGATGCTCAGTCTATGGTAAAATAACACAAGACACACAGTCATAAATAAAGTTCTCGAAGAGCAAAATGAGGAGCCTTATAAATTACCCAGAATTCCCAAAACCCCTGATTAAATGGCACCCACTCACCCTGCTTACATGTTTTAGAGATGAATGTTCAGAATTTTTCAATTTTATGACATCGAAACATCCATGCAGGAAAATATTTTTATCCATTTTTGGGTCTATTCTATACTGACTTATTTTATGTTCTAACTGCAGAACTATATTCAGTATGCTTGGACATTGAATAGATGTCTTTAATTGAAAAAATTGTTTTTATTTAAAGAGGGCAGATACTATCGAGATCTTATGAAGGGTAGCATTGATTTAATAACATTTTACATTCCTAGATGTCATCACTATATAGACACAGAAGTACTCAGTAAAATGAATCAATATATTGAGTTTTTGTTCCATAGAATTCATACCAATGGGAATTGAAGTCAAAATAACAAGTTGCAGAAATAAATGATAATAAAACATTCACCTCATTTGAACTTATAGTGAAAGGATCATTAATTGTTATTACATTTAATACTTATTTTCGATGAACAATATAACGAAAACTGCTTTGTACAGAAAGTAAGAATCGATGTTGGGGAAATAATCAATTGAAAACAAAAGCATTATGATATTGTATAAAATATCATATGACGCATTGACCTTGAGCTACACTGACCTTGAACTTTGAAGGGCCACACCTTCCAATAAACAATTTACCCCATGTACACTGAACATTTACCCTAAAATGGGAGAGTAAATGCTATAAACCAAATTTTTGAATTTATATGAAATAACGATTCTTCCTAAGACTTTAAGGACAAGTCAAGTTAATACTTTTTTAATTTCAACTTAGATTACGTGTGATTTAACTCCTTATAATACTTAAAGAAACTTAAAAAAACTTAAAGAAACTTAAAGAAACTTCATGTCAATGATTTAACAATCACACTGCTTCCTTAAGTGATGACTTTTTGTCAAGCTTTGATTGATATTTTCATCTAACAAGGCATTGACATGCAAAATGTCACAACCTGCCATTTATACAGACATTGAATGCTTAACTCCAAACATCAACCACTAACCACCGGCACAAATAAGTTGGAGACTATAACAATGTTACCACTTGTGGTGGTGGTGGCGGCATTAAAAAGCTCCAGGTTTTGTGTACATATATACATATTATTTATGAATGAAAATATTTTCAGATTATTCAGAATAAGGATTTCAACTTTTGACCCTTTTATACATTTAACTTGATTTTGAAATATTTACTAGAAGATCATCATAACATTAATTTAGAATATTGAATGAAATCCAAGATTCCTAAATGTGTATTAAGCAGTTTGTATAGTATTTTCTGATCTAAAGGACCCAATCATAAGATTAGTGACTAAAGCCTATATGAGTAAAATTTGGATTAGATTAACTTCTTTTGAAAAAAGCATATGGTTTCCAAATGTACAAAATTACAATGGTTGGAGATCTATAAATGGCTAGTGCAATGAGTTCTGATAAATTGAACATATGTAATATGTATTGTCAAACCTAATTTCTTTTAAAAATCATGACAATTATCCTATCAGCATTTGAAATTTAATCCTAATTGGATTTCCATTCAAAATTAAAATACTTTTTGGCACTTTCATTGAATAGGAAATTTCATGCTATTTTTAAAACATTTATTTGATTTGATTTCATATTTCTAAGCAGTCCATTCACATTGTAAATCAGAATTATGATTCTTAATATTTAAAATCAGATATTAAAAATAGGTGTGTTTTAATGAATTATCATGTAAAGTAAAAACTTTAACCAGTTAGAGTACAAAAATAACCACTCTCATGTTTCTATGTAAATCTTCACTAAAGTTCGCTAAAGAAAACATGATATATACACCCTTGGTATACGCAGCTAACGAAAATTGACCGGTACAGGTCAAAAGCTGGACCGGTAAGGGTTAACGGTTTTATTTGAATTTAAAACAGCCATAACTTGCTCAATATTGACTTCCTCGTGTCTAATTTGAAATATATGATGCCTCCCGATGCTTTTAAGTACCCCAGTTTTTTACAGATTTTTAAACGGACCAAAACTCTCTAAATGCGCATTTATGCTCTTTTCTCTTGAGAACGACTGTCTCATTTTCATGATAACTTTTATTTAATACTTCTAACATTAGATCTATTTTTCCCCATCAAGGTATGATGTAAATGACATGCTATTTACATCTTGTGAGTTTCAATGATGCGCGTTTGATTTTATAAAAAATGCCAAACTTTGTGACAAAGAATTTCATCAGCTATTGCCCCGAACCGGTCCGTCTTCTCGCTTCAAGCAGATTGCCCCGAACCGGTCCGTCTTCTCGCTGCAAGCAGGATGAAATTCTTTGTCACAAAGTTTTGCATTTTTTAAATAAACTGATTCAGAACTGAAGGATTAAAAGCATGCTACAAAATCTTTATCCTCTCATCCATCTATAAAAGCAAAATAAAATGAAACATTTATAGCATTTATTTGATATATTTTACCCTATTGTTGTAATATTAGAGAATGCATGACTCTATTGAGAGCAAAAATCACTAAATTTTGCTCTTACCCATACAATCTCTCAAAAAAATATTGATCCAAAGCATTCAATCGATTTCAAATACAAACTTTAAAGTTTCATAATATGTTTGTTCAGCAAATACAATGTGTATAAACAGTCAAGAAAAGTTCTATAGGAAGTCCTTGATCGTATTTTGGCAGCACTTAAATACTAATAGGAGTCAAGGTAACTTTTCATAACTCAAAAAGTCCATGATTGTTCATATAGTGACAGAAAACATTTTTCAAATAGGTTGACTTGAATATGAATAAGAAATTAGTTTTTTTATATATTGGGGGAACATCTTTACTTCTCGTTCATAAGAAAATGTATGAATAAAAGGTTTACCTCGTCTCAGTCATTATTAGACAGCTAATGTCAAATAAGCCAAGCGTTACCTTTCAAAAACTTATCAATATTCACATATGACTTAAACTTGTATACGGGACATTAGTCTGAAGGTATAGCTATTCTTGATTATTTATTATATTGACTCAAACTGTCCAGGATTTTTATAATCGTTCTAAATACTGCTCTGGCAAAAATTTCTTAATATTTTACTGTCCTTCGAATGCATATAATTTTCTTGGATTTGATCAACACAGCAAAGCAGTAGAGATCATTTAGTCACGATTACATCTATTGGCTTTCAAGAGAACCTTTAAGAGAAAACCTCTATTATACCTCATACATTCTTTACCATTTACAGTAAATTCATTAAATTAGATTTAAAAAAATCTGCAATTTGTTATTCAAATTTTACAATGCAGTAAAAATCCTTTCTAAGGATTAACTGACACATGAGGAATATCCTTTATATGGCCCTTTAACCCTTAAAGGCCCTATGTACCAAGATAAGAGATATAACATCAAGTTACAATACATCAGACTAAATATGGATATATTTCACATGTATAATGTTCCAGATATACTGTAATTCTTGATGTTAAGTTTTCAATTCCTAAATAGCCAGAAGAAAATATAGTCCCTAGACTGAAGATTTTCCTCCTATCCCACAGCAGCATTTTTTAGATCACATCTGACTTCAATTAATATCTAACTGGTACAAAAATAACAATTCTTATGGTGATTATCAGCATTACCATCATATCAGATTATCAGCATGTCTTATAATGAATCATGAGGAGTGAAGGGGTAGAGCTGGCATCAAACGTGATTTAGATGTTAGAATGTCAGCCCTCCCAATCAAGGATAACACCAATATTGTTGAGTCTAGAAATATTCAAAAAATGGAGAGAACATTGAAGGAAATCCATCTGAATTTTAATGTCTAGGCTTGTAATTAGCAATGATCACAGTGGTATGATTTATATTTAACTTGCAATCAAACTATATGTTAAGTATCAGACTTTGGCAAACTAATATAAAGGCATGGAAATAAAGCAAACCGCAATTTCCATTGTTATTCTTCACTTGTCACGTTTCCAGCCATTTAAAATATAGGCAAAATCACGAGGGGCATGAGACCTAAATTGAAAGCCGGATGTTGATAAAAAAAAGAAAACTTGAATATAGGATGTAAAACTTTATTAAAATGGACCATAAATGCAGGCAAAATTCTAATCTACAAGGAAATAACTCAAGCACAAATAACTTATTATGCTCTGAGTTCCTCCTGGTTACATTGTGTCAATGGATGTCGCAGAGAGCATTTGATTGACAATCTACCAGTCTGACTTTAGATGCCAACTATACGCCTCACTCATTAGGATCTAATAATATGGTAAAGTGTCCTGAGTGAACGGCACTTCTCATATTGAGTGATCCAAATCTCTGTTTCAACTGTCAAAAAATGAGTTCTACAGAATGCACATGCTATCTATTGCAAGACTTACGCCTGCCACAACCGTCACCATGTTAATCAGTGTTTTTTAAGTAGCGCAAGGATCCTGCCATGACCCTGGTAGTGTTATCATGTAAGCCTGGTATAACCGTGACAGGCTGGTATAACCGTGACAATGCTGTATTCTAATGCAAGGCCTGTCATGACCCTGGAAGTGTTATCGTGGAAGCCTGGCGCGACCGTAGCCTTTATTGTGGTTTATAAGCGAATGTGAATATTAATGTATAGAAGTAATTTTGATTTTGACATGATTAAGGTAGTGAAACACCATGATCATAGTATTAAACTAATTAATTGTAATGAGGATCACTTAAAATTGTTAAGGATATTCCTGGCATTAATGTCATACATATTTACTAGTCATTGCAATACATTATAACGGTCATAGTAGAACTAAGCCTAAATCTCTACATTACCACCCTCATACCTGGCCTTGCAATACTATATTACATTGTCACGGTCATACCAGGCTTTGCGATCCCATAATACATTGTCATGGTCATGCCAGGTTTTCAAATACACATTGTCACGGTCAATTATAGCAATCATAAATTTCTACAGTGTCTTCAGCAGTGTCTCGGTTATACCAGGCTTTCACGATAACATTACCACGGTCATGGCAGGATCCTTGCGCTACTTAAAAAACACTGAATAACATGGTGGCGGTTACGCCAGGCGTTAGTCTTGCAACAGATAGGGTCTCACAGAATGTTCAATGGTTCATAAATTTTTGAACAAATTCCTTTGGAAAAGAATAAATGAGTGGTGAAAATACTTACACTTCTAATGGTACAGGCTGTCTTGTATATCTTCCACTCATAATACAAATGCTATGTTCTGTTAATTGTCCATATTCGAGTCATTTTCTCCGCAGAAATTTGAGCAAAATGTGAACGTGGTTGCTCGAAAAGCTTCCCTGGCGACGAAGAGAGGTGCAAATTTCAAACAGAGTTTACAGCCTTACCCCATCGCTTCTTCGGTTTACAGTTGGATTTAAATGTTCATAAATATATAATGTTTGAACACGGAAATGTGAGTCTAACCTCCAATATCTATTAATATGAAAATACAGCAATTCCTTCAACTTTCAATTTTTGCAAACAAACAAAATGGCGAATTCTTCATATCCCACAATTCAAAGCACCTGTGAAAGGCCCCATGTAACAAACACAAACACCCACAATGTAAACAAACCGTGTCTTATTGATATTTTGTTTAGATTTTTATGCCTTTTTAATTCAACAGATCATGCTATGTTTTACCATTCAGACAATAAAATGAATTAATTGACACATAAATAAAATACAGACAAGGTAATATTGATAACTATCCATTTGTGTGAGCATGGTGAGGGGAAGGGAGGGGGGGGGCAGATACATTTGTTATGCTGATGATGCTTTGATAATCATTAATCGAGTGATTATCTGTCAAATACTCAAATGTGTATATACTTCTTTCCATTTCAATGAATTTGGACATTTCTGTATCAAAAATCTTTTATATTTATCAGATATCTCATTTCATTTTTTGTTCATATGTTCCTTCTTATACTGCTATATGAGAGTTGAACTTGAAAATGTGACCATCATTAGGGAAATGTGACAGTTAATGATAATAGAGCGTGTAGCTGGCTCTCTCTACTCCAGTATACCCCAGATCTCATTTAAGTTTAATTCATAAATTGAAAATTCAATAAGTAATTTATTTCTTTTGAATTGTAAGAATCAAATAATTTCATTAGGTATGTTGAACACAAAAGTTGAAGTGCTTTAATCTGGACATTGATTTCAAAAGTCAACATGTCATTGATTCTGATATCCCATGAATTCCATTCTATAGATCTCTATAGATTAACCAACTAGGTGGATTCTGTTGGTTCAATTGTTGTTCAGTTAAGTTCAGTTGGTGCTCCATTTTGGTTTCAACTAAGTCCTTTAAGTTGACCTTTGAGAGGAGGGAATTTAGTTTTGCGAAAGTGTCGCCACATCATAAACAGAGTTCTAAATACAATATACAGGGTGTTCAATAATAATTGCTAATTTTGCTATACTTTTGTTCTTTTTGTTTTCAATTCATGATACTTTCACAACATAAAATTTCTTGACAGTCAATTTAGTTTTGACAAAATTATGGTTACTATGGTAACCTTTGTCAAGTTTGTGAAATTTTCATAAAGGAAAACGCAAGAGAACAAAAGTTAAAGCAATACTTATTGAACGCATTGAACTGGTAGTTTTAAGCGAGACTAATAACAATTCCCCTTTGCTTCTAACAAGTTGAATGGCACATTTTTGGTGTTGGAAACTGTTTTTTCCCTTGAATATTCAAAGTGATTCTGGGTTTCACTGGCTTTTCCTGTTGTATAAATCCTATAATGGGAAAATATACCAATTGAAAGTATCTTCAAATGTTATTACAAATAAGCATGATGAATTCCAAAAACAATCCTCAGTGTACTTTGGATATGAACTTTTGCCTTTTGGGTGTCTTTGAAATTCCAGAATAAATCCTTAATAAAACATGTCAATGTTAACATTGCTTTATATATTAAATAATTTTATTACATTTTATATTTTCAATATACAAGCTTTAGTGGATAACTTGTACAGTTCATGTACATTACAATTTACAGCACATACAGACATGCAATTAAACCTAGCAATAAAATACCGTTGTAGTCATGTGATTTCAAATGTTTTGTGTAAAATTAGAGTTCAACAGAAAAAGTTAAGCATGTAATATAGAGAGTGAACACAAAAATGTTTATACTTCCAAAATTCAAATTCTTTTTTGAGAAATGATGTGAAAAAACATGACCAAGGAAGCATTTTATTTGTAGGTTGAGTTTTTTAACAAATTGTCCTGCACCATTGAAACATATACAATGCCAATCAAGTAACGAACCCAACCTCAAAAAAAGGTTCACACAAAAAAATTATTTTTTCATGTTTCTTTTAATTTGTCACCAGGGATATGTTTTGACTCAAATTAACAATCCGGTTGTTCTTTCTGTTTTGCAAAGATGCAGAATTTTCACAAACATTTCTTGAATGTATTCGGTTAAACACTGACCAGTGACGCTGAAACTACCAGAAAATTTGATTTGACTATTATACAGGATATATCAAAAGATTGTATCTGAAACAAAAAATGTCAAATTTTGGTCTCAGATCCTGAACTGTATACCTCTAAAGTAAGAGATGGTCCAGGGGACGGTTGGCCTGGCCTGAATTGATACCAAAAGCTTTCTCATAAAGTTATTTTTCTTGATGTTGTTAAATCCACAGACATCATTATATAAAAAGAACAACTTATAAAAGTCTATAGTAAGGATTCATGGGGAAACACTCCATCAACTTGAAGTGATCTCATCAATCACTATTGCAAATAAAAAATAATAAACAAAGCATCAACATACAAAATCTCACCACCTGCCATTTATTACAGACACCATGTAACAGACACAAAACACCAACCTCTGCCACAAAAAAGTTGGAGACTATAACAATAGGTCACCACTTGTGGTGGTGACATAACAACAGATCATCCATAGTCATGTTAGAGCTTTTTCCATAAATATACATACTAATAATAGAATAGGATCCAGTACTATTTAATAGCAACAGAATTTCATGAAAATCACTAACCTCGTTAAGCTTTGGCATGTGCAAAAATCAAACAACTTCCTTTACAAATAATTTATTTATTTACAAATAGTAATGGAGAGGAACATAGAATCCCTAGCATTCAACAAAATACAATATAATTATCATAACAACATATAGTCACTTCCATTTGAGATAATATGATGGTGATCATGGTTTATTGGCTTCAAAGAAATCTGACGAAATCTGACAATAAGCGTTTGAAAAATGAAAGTGAAATATGAATACCAATAAATAGTTTGCATTTTTATGGCAATAAAATTATGACTTACTATTTGACACCAGAAAACCGTGATTCCATAGTTACTATAAGCAAGATTGGTTTCTCATATTTAGCACGGTATTGTACACTTTACCAAAACTAAACGTGCCATATCATAACATACAGTACTATACATGTCTTTACTATACTATTACATATAATATTGCACAATACTAATATTTGTACCATATTATACTCAACAGTACAATATTAAATGACGCTATACAGGGTGGGACATAAGGCCCAACCCACAGGCCAGTTAGCATTATAACCTTAGCAGTTGGTTATTTCAGCTTATACAGGGAAGTAACATTACAACTCACCCATAATTTAATTTTGACCAATGGGTTTGAAATCCTCATGGCACACCAGTGTATGATGCCAAGGAGGATTGGCTCCCACAATGCAATCTTGATATTTTCCAACAATGAATCCGATATTTGAGGATGTCGTGATTTTCACTTCAAATTTTGAATCGATAGTTTTTTTCTTCAAAACACATGTAGCTCGAATCTTTTGGATTGCTGATTATGAATCTATAACCAGTTTAATGTCGTCAGACAAAATAACGACATTATGACATTTTCATTGCTGGAAATATCAATTCGCATCCCTGGGAGCCAATCCTCTTTGGTATGATGCTGTATATTCCAGTATGGACTAGTTTACATAAACTAACAAAACACAATTTGGAGAAAGCAGCCAAATGGTCACAGGAACTTCCGCAATAGTCTAAGATCAAGATGACTTGTCATAGTTGGCACATTATGCAAACCTCGGTTGCAAATTAATTCACTGCAAATACTTCTGAGAAGTTGTCATTCAGTTGTTCAGACTATATTGTATACCAAGTGACACTGACAAGAGTTTCATTAGCTCATGTTGTAAATTGTGCAACATAAGCATTGATCCATGGTTTAATTAATACAGAACTGTTTGTAAAGTTAGCAAGTGTACTGTAGTATAGAAAATATGAGGTAAGAATGACATTTGGTCTATAATTCAATTTTGACAAGTAGATTTGAAATCCTGTATATCGGACACCCTGTAGTTTTATTCCTTGACTCTTTTATAAATACTGAATGAAAAGTGATGGTACTTCACAATATTTTCTTTGAGTAATGGCCTCTCAAAACTCAGAGCTAAAAGATTCAATAAAGAATCACCTGCCAAGATGTCATCTTAGACAAAAGGACCAAAGATAGCCCATTGATATGCTATATGGTTATACTGTTGGGTAAACACATATAAAATCATTACAGAGGTCAAATGCCACCAAGTTTCAAAATGACTGCTGGAACAGCACAGAGCAATAAAAAACACGAGTGCTTACGAGTGCTTACGAGTGCTATACTTCAGCTCAGTTTCTGTTTGCATTTTAGTAATTTTTGATAGTTCATTAGCATAAAGGTTAATCCACACAGTTTTGCCATTTACAATCGACTAACACCAACTTGATAATAATACTGCACATCCTAAGGGGTCCTAATTTAAAATATTGCGAATCTCTTTATGTATGTGGCATAAAAAGTCTACATAGGAAGCTGTACCATTGGTACCTTTGTCTTCTACTAAGAAATGATGGAACCATGGGTCTAGTTTGTCTCTTTGTCTAACTATTGTCAACTGCAAATAGACGAGAAGCATTTAAATTAAGATTTTTAAACAATGTGTCATGATCATGAATTGAATTTGGAATCATCAACAGAAATCATCAAGACCAGAGATCTTGAAAAAATGAATCTGCTTACAATTATTTAATAAAAATCTTTTTACAAATTTTCCACTTAAATGAAAATAATAGTTTGGGATCTAAGGAGTAAACATATCTTTCAAAACGTATCCCATTACAAGATGATTCATGTTAGACTCACTTTCATATGCCGTTGTCGTTGATCTCTAATTTTTTTGATAATTCCTCGTATCCTCTGTGAAAGTGGAGTATCGAGATCTAATATTTGTGTCTGGAAAAAAGATAAAAGCAATGAGATTTTCAATCCTAAATATATGAATAACGGAGTGGTTAAACCACAAGATGTTATTTGACTGTTTACCTTTTTTGGGAGGGTATGTATAAGTGCTAAACAAGACTTTAAATTAGTAAGAACTTGCATTGATATGTTTCTATACCTTACAGTTCATAAATCTTCTTTAGGTCTGCGGGAATTATATAAAAGAAGGGTCTGTATTACTTTAAAAGTATACAGAGAGAACTTATCTTTTGATATCAGAATGGAATTGTGGAAGCCTACAAGTAATATATACAAGGCATTAACATGACAAAATGTCACCACCTAAAACAATTTGGTCAATTTAAAGCAAGTTGGAAAATACCTTTTGACCTTGAGAAGGGCATTGAAGGTCAAAGGTCAAATCTAAAGTCAGATTTGAACTTCTGAGAACTTGTAAAGTCAAATTTGAACTTTTGAAAAGATGTAGATGATTTTGAAAAAAAAATTTGGTCAATTTGAAGCAAGTTGAAAACAGACCTTTTTGACCTTTTTTGACCTTGAGAAGGTCATTAAAGGTCAAATGTCAAATCTAAAGTCAGATTTGAATTTCTGAGAACATGTAGATGATTTTGAAAAAAAAATTAGTCAATTTGAAGCAAGTTGAAAAAGACCTTTTTGACCTTGAGAAGGTCATTGAAGGTCATTGAAGGTCAAAGGTCAAATCTAAAGTCATATTTGAATTTCTGAGAACATGTAGATGATTCTGAAAAAATTTTTTAGTCAATTTGAAGCAAGATGAAAAAATACCTTTTTGACCCTTTTTGACATTGAGAAGGTCATTGAAGGTCAAATGTCAAATCTAAAGTCAGATTTGAATTTCTGAAAACATGTAGATGATTTTGAAAAAAGAATTTAGTCAATTTGAAGCAAGTTGAAAAAAGACCTTTTTGACCTTTTTTGACTTTGAGAAGGTCATTGAAGGTCAAATGTCAAATCTAAAGTCAGATTTGAATTTCTGAGAACATGTTGATGATTTTGAAAAAAAAATTTAGTCAATTTGAAGCAAGTTGAAAAAAGACCTTTTTGACCTTTTTTGAAAAAAGGTCATTGAAGGTCAAATGTCAAATCTAAAGTCAGATTTGAATTTCTGAGAACACGTAGATGATTTTGAAAATTTTTTTTAGTCAATTTGAAGCAAGTTGAAAACAGACCTTTTTGACCTTGAGAAGGTCAAATGTCAAATCTTAAGTCAAGATTTGAATTTCTGAGAACACGTAGATGATTTTGAAAAAAAAATTTAGTCAATTTGAAGCAAGTTGAAAACAGACCTTTTTGACCTTTTTTGACCTTGAGAAGGTCATTGAAGGTCAAATGTCAAATCTAAAGTCAGATTTGAAGGTCAAATGTCAAATCTAAAGTCAGATTTGAATTTCTGAGAACATGTAGATGATTTTGAAAAAAAATTTAGTCAATGTGAAGCAAGTTGAAAAAAGACCTTTTTGACCTTGAGAAGGTCATTGAAGGTCAAATGTCAAATCTAAAGTCAGATTTGAACTTCTGAGAACATGTAGATGATTTAGAAAAAAATTGAAGTCAGTCTAAACAGTATTTGTTAAGTTATAGGAAGTTGTAAGAAATTGTTACAGACGCCGGACGCCAACCTCCAACCACCAACCGCCGTCGCAAAAAAACGGAGACCATAACAATATGTCACCACTTTTGGTGGTGACATAATAACTTATAAAGGTTCAATTAAACTAGCCAGGGGTACCCTTCTCCGAATATTTTTAACTAGGAAACAACTATATCAATTGGTAACTGGTCAACTCAACCCAAATCAACTCAACCCTAAGTCAACTCAACCCCAAGTCAACTCAACCCCTATTAAACTCGACTCTAAGTCATCTCAACCCTTGGTCAACTCATCCCTTACTCAAATTGACCCCGCCATTTATATATCTATAAAAACAGATATACCTTTCAATATGATATTGATAAATTTTGATAGAATTAGGGAGAAATTAGAAAGATATGAATGAAATGTTGAAGGTAGCATGGAAATTCTGAGAGAAATTAAGTTAGAATAAAGGGTTGCTCTGTAGAAAAAACCTAGAATACTAATAATACTGAATCTACTTAACCAGTATGACAAAGGTCTAAATCTTGAAATACTACAATATTACAACTAAGAAATTCTTAAATCCATTGGAACCATAGTAACACCACTTCTGGGGTGACATAAAAACTCAACAAAAACTATGCAAAATTATTATTTCCAAAGTTAAGAAATCTACATATATTTCAATGGGATAGAGAAATAATAGAAGAAATGTGATCTATATCAAGAAGTGTGATATGCAAACAAGGACAATTAAAACTCATTTATGATCTCAAAATCCTCTCACAAAATAACCATCAACAGAGAGTATGTCAGCCAGTAATGACCTTACAAAACATAAAATTTCAAGTTTTCTCAACTATTCAATTGCGTGAAATGCTCTTATATTTTATAGGAATTTAAATCAGTTTATATTTATCAGTCCTTAGTTTGCATATGCGAGTGCTCCAGTTTTGGTGCAAATAATTATAAAAAACATAATCTACCATATACCAACTCGACCTTCACCTTATTTAAAAACAGAATAAAAATATTCGAATCAACTGCTACATATTATTCTAACCTTATGATCCCTGAATAATTTTTCGAACTGAAAATATAGGAGGGTTGAATATATGTATGTTAATAGAAAAATCGTTAATAGAATTTGGATTGCTAGTTAGCAATAATAAATATTAATTCAGAAAATGCGATTAATGTGTTATTTAAAGGTCTTGGGGATGGTACATATCTAAATAATCATAATTTGAATACCATTGGTTACTAAATGTTGGATTCTAAAGATTTAGATTAAGCTACGCTAACCTAGAAGGATTTCTGAATAAAGTACATGGGGTGAAGATCCTGGTTAAAACACTACTACGAAACTTAGTATGGATTAAAAAAGAATTCAAATCAAACAATATGTAGGAATGGGGCAGCAGGGAAAGAAAAGTGGTCCTCATATTTAGACAGCATTCACTGACCCAATGTTTTTAAAGTAACCACAAAGTTTCAGATCAAAACCGCTGGCCATATATAACCTTCAACAGAATCTCATTGGCCTTGTTCTAATAATTATTGCAATACTGTATATGACCATAATCAAGTATTAGAACTATATATTTCACATAATCATGGTAATTAAATTTTATATTGCAATTTTAACTGAATGTATATCAAACGACTGGTAAATGTTGCTCTGGTGATTTCCAGAAAGAAAAATAAATTTTTGGAATTGTAATTCTAGAATATTTTGGAGAACGGGGGTTCTATCAATTTCATCTATGGTCATAAATATAAACAAGAGGGATTCAGAAAATATTTCAGAATATGAATGCCTTTTTAAACACAAGGACCCATTCCTTTATCTGTGTACAGCTATTGCTACCTTGTCTATGTCAATCTGGGCAACGGATTGTACCCCAAACACATTCTGTACCCAGTCTGGAGCTGCATTCATACCAACCCAAAGGAACATGGAGACTCCATTTTCTGGAAACAGAACACATGTAAAATTAAAGCAATGGTTTGTTCACATTAAAGCATAAATTGCTGTCATACCACTTGGTCTAGAAAATAGCTCAAAATAAGTTTCACACACCAACTGTAAATATCATCAATATGATCATAACTTCTGTGGACACGTACGTATATTGTCAGGGGTTGTTTTTGCACTAAATTCTACATATATGAGATATAAATCAAAATGTCTACTGCAGACCATCCCTAAACCAAATAATAAGTATTTATCAGAAGTGCAGTCTTTTTGAAAATGCTTAAAAAAGTATTACAAAATTGTATACGGGTACTATTAAATGGAGAGTCTATGGTGGCTAGACATATGAGCAGATGCTTTACCTAATAAATACACACAATGGTCCCAGAGATCTCCACAGGATTTTTTCTCAAGTGTGTGCAAAATTCTCATATTCACAATTCAGACCAAAATTGGTCAAAATATGCCAATTTTTCATGATTTTTCTCATTTTCAAGTGGGTGCAAATGGATTTTCAGGTGGGTGCAAGCCTATTTTCAAAATTTCAGGTGGGTGCTGCGCCCACTTGCTTTAATGCTAGGGAGATCACTGGGTCCCCAAGATTAATATACATTTATAAGCAGATGCTTTACCTAATAAATACAAGATATGGTCCCCTAGATTAATATATGAGCAGATGACTTACCTAATAAATACACGCCATAAAAACAATCCATGGTCCCCAAGATTGATATATGAGCAGATGCATTACCTAATAAATACACGCCATGGTCCCCAAGATTAATATACGAGCAAATGCCTTACCTAATAAATACACATCATGGTCCCTAAGATTAATATATGAGCAGATGACTTACCTAATAAATATACACCATTGGTCCCCAAGATTAATATATGAGCAGATGACTTACCTAATAAATATACACCATTGGTTCCCAAGATTAATATATGAGCAGATGCTTTACCTAATAAATACAAGCCATGGTCCCCTAGATTAATATATGAGCAGATGACTTACCTAATAAATACACACAATAAAAACAACCCATGGTCCCCAAGATTGATATATGAGCAGATGCATTACCTAATAAATACACGCCATGGTCCCCAAGATTAATATACGAGCAGATGACTTACCTAATAAATACACACCATGGTCCCCAAGATTAATATATGAGCAGATGACTTACCAAATAAATACACATCATGGTCCCCAAGATTAATATATGAGCAGATGACTTACCTAATAAATATACGCCATGGTCCCAAGATTAATATATGAGCAGATGACTTACCTAATAAATACACACCATGGTCCCCAAGATTAATATACGAGCAGATGCCTTACCTAATAAATACACATCATGGTCCCTAAGATTAATATATGAGCAGATGACTTACCTAATAAATATACACCATTGGTCCCCAAGACTAATATATGAGCAGATGACTTACCTAATAAATATGCACCATTGGTTCCCAAGATTAATATATGAGCAGATGACTTACCTAATAAATACACATCATGGTCCCCTAGATTAATATATGAGCAGATGACTTACCTAATAAATACACATCATGGTCCCCTAGATTAATATAAGAGCAGATGACTTACCTAATAAATACACATCATGGTCCCTAAGATTAATATATGAGCAGATGACTTACCTAATAAATATACACCATTGGTTCCCAAGATTAATATATGAGCAGATGTCTTACCTAATAAATACACATCATGGTCCCTAAGATTAATATACGAGCAGATGCCTTACCTAATAAATACACACCATGGTCCCCAAGATTAATATACGAGCAGATGCCTTACCTAATAAATACACACCATGGTCCCCAAGATTAATATATGAGCAGATGACTTACCTAATAAATACACATCATGGTCGCTAAGATTAATATATGAGCAGATGACTTACCTAATAAATACACGCCATGGTCCCTGAGTCTCTCAGCAGAACAACGTATTGCAGTCGGTAACTGGGATGAGTCTACATCAACATCATGCTAGAAATATATAATTGAAATATAAAACATGTACATCAGATACTGTTAGCTGAGCATACAGGGTTGAGAACATGAAATTAATATTTTGAGAACTTATTATATGCAATTTGTATCTTTATTGAATCAACATGAATGTTATCGTTGAGAAAACAGTGAATATGAACTGTTTTACACATAATAGTTATTCTCTCTATGACTATGGGCTAGTTTACATTAAAATACTTATGTCATACAGGAATATATATTATATCCATTTTCAAAGTTATTTCTATTCTGTACAATTTATAAAATATAGCTATGAGCATGCATACATTTTTTTGCTCCAGACTCTTAAAGCCCAACAAGAGGGCAGATATTTATTTTAATAAACAAAGATCAGATCCGACAAAGATCAGAAAGTTTCTTTCTAAAGGTAAAATTTGATGGTCCGGACAATAATTCCATTCATACTGATTTAAATGAATTTCTCTATTATTTTTAATTGATAATAAACAAGAGACAGAGGCTTTTGAAAAGTAAACCAGACTTATTATCTCAGCTGAATATAGATACATGTATGTAAATATATGTTTGGGATATCTAAACCTGAATGGATGCACAACCTGTATACAAATAGTTCAAATGTTTTTCTAATCATTTTTATTTTATCAAAATTCAATCTAACATTATATAAAATGGCCAGTGACCTGGACATTACATGGGGTGTATAATAGTCACACAGTAAAATAATTATAATGAAAATTTAAATGTGCCAGTGTCATACAAAATCTATATAGGTGAATAAAATACATTATTTCATATATGAAACATAACTATGATGATGACAGTCAATTGAGATGATAGTCAATTGAGTTATCGACTCATATATGTTTAACTTGGAAAAACAGTTATGAGTTTATTGAATTGAAACCAATAAATATTTTACTCATAATAGTAGAAATGCACAAGTTTTAGTTTTTCAATGGTGTCAACACTTTTGATGTCAGTTTCAGTTCTATTCCAGATTATTTCACATTGGGGATGAAAGTTATTTTTTAAATAATTGGTTCTATATTTTGGAAAATGAAATTCATCTTTTTGGAAAAGTATTATGTTGGTGAATTTCAATGTTTCTACTAAATAGATTTAGAAATATATTGTCAGGGAATGGTGAATTTAAAAGTCAATTGGAGAATATTATATCCATATATATCATGAATATGTATATACAAGTGACAAAAGGAAAGGGCCAAAAACTTGAGTATTTTGAAGAGTTACTTGAATGTATCTCAAAAAAGGTTCAAGGTCAACTTGACGAAGAACTAAAAAGGATTTCAGAAGGTTTGTAGTATTTCCAATAACCAACTGACCAATCATGCTTCTACATTTCATCATCTTTCAATTACAATTAGATGTAAATAAATATATTTGAGACTAAACAGATAATAATAGGAATATGAATGTACAAGTGCGGGAAAGGACAAAAAATATAAAATGTTTAAAAGATGTTCAGGTTCATAGGAACTTATCAAAATCATAATTATTATTTAGCTATTTAAAAGTTTTCAATATATACAAATAAAGAATTCGTGTTATAAAAATGTAAATGATTTTTTGAAAATCCCAATATTGTTGAGTCAATAACAGTACTATAATATGAAAGGAGAATCTCTTAAATGTTGTACTTTATTGATTTGTAAATTTTGTTTTGTAAATATGACTTTAATCTCAGTGTTTCTACTACTGAAAAATTGGTCTTGGTATTTTATAACCATTTCCAGGTAATTTTTCTAGCCATTTCTCATTTATCTTCAATTTCACCATGTCTCTAGTAAAAAATACTTCATGATTAAATGGAACAACAGGATTTCTATTTGGTATATGGTTTTGCATTCTTTTGAAATCAGCTGGCAGTTGATCATATTGGATATCATGAAATTGATTGCCAACAATATTGAAGTTTCCAGGATTTGGAATATTTTGAATGACACCATGCTCTAGTTCTTTGTCAACATTCGCATGTTCAACATTATCATTATTTTGGTCTTCCTTCATATCTTTGTTTGCTCGTTTTTCAGGCAAAGCATAGAAAAGTTTGTCCCAGAATTTCTTATCATTAACATCCAAATATGTTCTTGTCTTTATAAAATGTCTGATAGTTTCATCTAGTTCTGCATCCTCGATTTCCTCCATCTTGATGACAATAAGGCGATTACGTCGATCTTCCAGAACCTTCTTATGAGCGAGTTGAAATTCTAATCTCCCCCATGGACTTTTAGCAAAGTCATTATTGAGTAGGATAATGATACGACGGCTGTTTTCAATAGTCTCTGCTATTGTATCTGCGATCATGTTACCTACTGGGAAATCTCTGTGATGTACATAAGTTATGTATGGCGGGTCACTATTCTCCAAACGATATAACAGAGTCTCCCTCATCCATTTTATGGTGTCTGGGTTTCTACTAGAGTAGCACACAAAGGCATCATACTTTTTGCAAAGGTCATCTTCATCATAGCGATCAAATGGATGCCAGTTGAAGCGAGTATAGAGAAACACTTTCACTGCAGTTTTGTGGCGAATCCATATACAAGATGCGGTCAAAATTATGGCAGAAATAATGACCGATGTGGTCACTGCAGCAATAATTATGATCTCTTGCTGGCATATCAAGTTAAAGTTTGCTATATCAAGTACAGAGCCCAGCCGATCCTTGCATTCCACATTTTTGTCGAGAAGCCTACCACATTTTTGTCGAGAAGCCTACCACTTGATGCCAGAAGCTTCAGCCATGTGCCAAATGAAACAAGTTTGCAGTCACATGTCCATGGATTTTCATGGAGAGATAATTCCTCGATTGCAATGTCCAAGAAAGAAACATCTGGGAAAGATTTCAATTGGTTTTTATGAAGAAACAGTTTTGAAGCATTTTTCAGAGATCTAATAGCTTCAAATTCAACATCTGTAATTCGATTGTTGTCCATGTATAGCTCTTTCAGTCTGGAAAGGTATGGTTTGTTTGTGAGTTCTAAGATTCTATTCCAAGCAAGATGCAATGTTATAGCCCCTTGCGGAAGTGACTCCGGCATGCTTTCCATGCCACGATCAGTGCAATTTACAACTGTTGTAGCCCTAACAGGCACATACTCACAACTGCAACCTTTGGGACAAGATATATTTACATCACATCGTAAATCATCAAATGCAACATCTTCAAGGATTGTCATATTAAAAAGTTTTGGAGGAGTCAGACATTTAGGTCTTGTCAATCCAGGAAACAATGCCAATTCAAAACCGCCATCCTCCTTGAAAAATTCATCACGGCCAAATCGAGCTATTTTGTAAATCTGACAATCACAGTGAAAGGGATTGTTGCGATAGTCAAACGAGTATGACCAAAAGTGCCATAACTGGTCTATTTCCTGTATGCCATATTGTACAAACATTCTAACATTGATAGACTTGAATTGGTTATGTTGAAAATCTATGAAAACTGCCCCCGGTGGTGCTCCTCTTAGATGTAGGATTGAAAAGTTCATCTCATTTGAGAATTCTGCAATATTATTGCTTGAGAAATTAACAGATTGAAGTAAGGGCATCAACAAGGGACAAGGTTCAAATACTGCAAGATAGTTGTTCTGTAGAAGTATATGTTGAAGTTTTGGCAGTTGACTACGAGTGAACACCCCAGGCTGCATGTACAGGTAAGATATCAAATTGTTACTTAAGTCCAGAACTTCAAGTTCCACAAGACCACTGAAACACCCATGTTCAAGTCTCGTTATGTTGTTATTCCTCAAGATGAGATTCTCCAGTTTCTCAGCTCCTTGAAATATCCCTACTGGTATAGTCTGAATTGCATTGAATGCAAACACTACATCGGTTAAGTATTCAAATTCACTCAAATTTCCAGGGATCGATATGAGTCCAGAAAATGTCCAATATATTTCTACAAGTATATCTTTACTGACGACCCAATCCATAGTTTGAACTGTTCCTGGTAGGCAAGTCATATTCAGCTTCAATCCCTGGTGACAGCAAAAACAAGTCGGAGGACATTCCGATAAACTCTCACAGCATATAGTCAGCTTGATGTAGAACACAGCCACTATCACTATCCATAACTTAGGAGACATCTTAATGATTGGAATAATTCTTAACAATATAAATATATCCCTCAAGGAATGTTAATAATGCTGTATTCATTGAAGAGCTGCTCAATATAATTGGACAATTATGTTTACTTTATCTGAATCATCCCAGAATTTATCTTGAATTTAACTTCCTTATTGGGTTCATACACTTTTATTTTGTTACAGATCGAACGAAAGTGCAATGCCCCTGAAACTTAGAGCACAATTAATTCAGTTAGTGTGTACCAATCAACTTAAGTATATTTGAAGGATGGTTTAAATAAACAAAAAATCATGATTCCTCAAAATTTTATTTGTGTGAAAGTATCCATTTATTCATTTTTGAATTGGCTCCTTTCATATAGCCTAGATCCTTGAACTAGAATAGATGAATGTACTTTGATAATGAATTTTATTACGATGATTTATAGATTTTCTTTAGAAGAACATTTTATTCATGTACTTGCATGTTGTTAAGATTCAGTTATGATGCAGATCATAATGACTGCATAGGTTCTATGATAGACATAGTCAAATACACTGATAACAATCATTTACAACTTAAATTTGCTTGTATTTGCGAATGCAACTTTCGGTTGCTGGATTAACCTATTATTTTATGCCTCATTTAAATATGAATGAAATAGTGATAGGTACTACTCATTTAAATGAGTTCCCTATAAAATAGAAGGTTAATCAGGTAGCCAAATGTAGAAAGTTGCATTCGTGATTACAACCTTAGTAACCAGTATAACTTGGAAATACTCAAACTTAGAAAAAAATCTAATGACAAATATTGAACAAAACCTTTTTTGACGAGAAATATGTTTCCTATGTGTCATCTATGCATTATTGTGAATTTCATTTATAAGGATTTGGTGAAACAAAAGAACAAACATTTTAACATGCACATCTTCGCTATCTATGCCCATCGGCTGGTTAATACAAAATTCTAATTATGTTGTCATATTTCCACTATCCTAGAATATATGCAGAGTTTACCATACCTACTGAGGTTTAAAGTAGATAACATACATGACATACAGGAATATATACTGCATCCATTGTCTGCCCTGCTATTGCTGGGATCTTTCATATAAAATTTAAACAAACATGGGTGTCAGGTAAAACATCAAAGCTATTTCTAGGTTTACAATTTAAACAATACATATAATATAAAATATATATTAAAGCATATAGTGTTTGCTCCATAAGTAATAGCCAACCAAGAGCATTGATATTTTGTTGAAAATCCATTTCTATTTTGTATATGGTTTTGCATTCTTTTAAAATCAGCTGGCAGTTCATCATATTGGATATCATGAAATTGATTGCCAACAATATCAAAGTTTCCAGGATTCGGAATATTTTGAATGACATCATGATCTGGTTTTATGTCAACATTCACATGTTAAACATTATTACCATTTTGGATGACATTGACATCTTCCTTCATATCTTTGTTTGCTCGTTTTTCAGGCAAAGCATAGAAAAGTTTGTCCCAGAATTTCTTATCATTAACATCCAAATATGTTCTTGTCTTCATAAAATGTCTGATAGTTTCATCAAGTTCTGCATCCTCGATTTCCTCCATCTTGATGACAATAAGGCGATTACGCCGATCTTCCAGAACCTTCTTGTGAGCGAGTTGAAATTCTAATCTCCCCCATGGACTTTTAGCAAAGTCATTATTCAGTAAGATAATGATGCGGCGGCTGTTTTCAATAGTCTCTGCTATTGTATCTGCGATCATATTACCTATCGGAAAATCTCTGTGATGTACATAAGTTATGTATGGAGGGTCACTATGCTCCAGACAATATAACAGAGTCTCCCTCATCCATTTTATGGTATCTGGGTTTCTACTGGAGTAGCACACAAATGCATCATACTTTTTGCAAAGGTCATCTTCATCATAGCGATCAAATGGATGCCAGTTGAAGCGAGTATAGAGAAACACTTTCACTGCAGTTTTGTGGCGAATCCATATACAAGACAAGGTCAAAATTATAGCAGAAATAATGACCGATGAGGTCACTGCGGCAATAATTATGATCTCTTGCTGGCATATCAAGTTAAAGTTTGCTATATCGAGTACAGAGCCCTGCTGATCCTTGCATTCCACATTCTTGTCAAGAAGCCTACCACTCGATGCTAGAAGCTTCAGCCATGTGCCAAATGAAACAAGTTTGCAGTCACATGTCCATGGATTTTCATGGAGAGATAATTCCTCAATTGCAATGTCCAAGAAAGAAACATCTGGGAAAGATTTCAATTGGTTTTTATGAAGAAACAGTTTTGAAACAGTCTGGAAAGGTATGGTTTGTTTGTGAGTTCCAAGATTCTATTCCAAGAGAGATGCAATGTTATAGCCCCTTGTGGAAGTGACTCTGGCATACTATCCATGCCACGATCTGTGCAATTTACAACTGTTGTAGCCCTGAATGGCACATACTAACAAATACAGCCTTTAGGGCAAGATATATTTACTTTGCATCTTAAGTCATCAAATGGAACATCTTCAAGAATTGTCATATTAAAGAGTTTTGGAGGAGTCAGGCATCTTCATGCTTCATATTCAAATTGACTCAGATTTCCAGGGATCGATGTAAGTCCAGAAAATGTCCAATATATTTCTACAAGTGTATCTTTACCAACGACCCAATCCATAGTTTGAACTGTTCCTGGTTGGCAAGTCATATTCAGCTTCAATCCCTGGTGACAGCAAAAACAAGTCAGAGGACATTCAGATAAACTCTCACAGCATATAGTCAGCTTGATGTAGAACACAGCCATTATCACGATCCACAATATATTTGACATCTTGATTTTTGGAATAATTCTTAACAATATACAGGATTATATACTTGAAGGAGTTTTTATAGTGCTGTATTCATTGATGAACTGAGAAATATAATAGGGCTATATGATAACTAAATCTGAACAATCAGATAATTTTTCACGAATTTAACTTCCTTGTTGGGTTTTCGCATTATTTGGTTGAAGGGAGAAAATATGAAGTTTCAAAATGTTATTCAATTGGTGTGAAAGAATCTATTAGATTTGATTTTAGCTCCATACATACTGTAAAAGGAAACATAAAGCTACTTGAATAATCTGGAATTAATTTAAAACTTTTTGTGCAAGAGTCATTTTTTGTGGTTTTTCTTTAGGACATTTTATAGTCAAATACTCTAGGGTGTTGCTAAATTCCATTCTATAAAGGGCATTGTAAATGTTTTTTAACGAATTAATACCTGACTTTAGTCTCTATTGGTAGACACTGAGCCAACAATTTTTATTTACACCATTTTATCACTCGGTACTAACTTAGACCATTAATTTGAATTTTTGACCAATCAGATGTTTGAGAATCAAGGATTGCGAGTCTCATTCTGCACCATTTTTCTTCAGACTTGTTTTAATTCAAAGCAAAACAAAATTGCCTTTCTGTCAGTGCATTGTTTTATTGTAAAGAGTCCCTTGTTTAATTAGCGGCCCCCAGTTGTTAGAGGCCCCCAGTTGTTAGAGGCCCCCAGTTGTTCTCACAGCTGGGGACCAAAATGCCGCTGGAAATAGGGACTCTGTATAACAGAATAATGTACTAACAGAGACGCATTTTTGTAATGGTTTGAATGGAACAAGTAACGGCTCAGTATGAGACTTGTATTCTGATGATTTTCAAACATCTGGAAGGTCAAAATTCAAAATAACAGACAGAATTAGTACCAGGCGTTTATAGTTAGTTCAAATTTTTGGCATGAGACTTAGCACATACAGATATTTACGATTTTTGAATAAATAACTACTGCCAAGTTGGAATTTCAATGTTGCACACCCCTGGTAGAAATTCTTGGAAAGAAGTTTCTATGGCTTCAATATGTTGGTTAAATTACAAATTGTATAACAACTGACACATAGTTCAATTTTGACCAGTAGGTTGGAAATCCTAATGGAATGTATTCACCCCTCAGGTGGAAGAACACATAGAAGAGATGGTTCAAGGGAGGTTGAAGAGTTAATTCTAAACAAATTGTTACCTAATCATGAAATAATATGAACAGGAAAAGCTTCCACTTACCAATGGTAAGAGTCTTGGGTAGAAGAATACACAGGTTGATTCCACATCCATTGAGTTCACTAGTAACATCAGGAAACTTCTATCATCTGTTGATACCTCTCCACCTACAAGTAGAAGTAGAACCAAGTTATAAGTACCCTATATTCCAATTACCTACTGTTATACTATGCTCTAACATCTAACCATCACATAATATTCAATAATTCTGAAGTTGTTAAGATCACAATGATCTACAAGCAAAACAAGACATTAGCATGTAAAATGTCACCACATTCCATTTGTTACAGACGAGAAACATTGAAAACCAACAGTTGAACACTGTCCACAAAACATACTATAACAAAATGTATCTCCTTGGCCTTTCAAGAAAGTTTCAATGTGAAATAAACTCTTTTCTACTGAGCTCTTATGTTGAGTAATTCATAGGGTGCAGGGTTAACACTCAGTAGTATCACACTATAATAGTTTTGAGGGAAACAGGGCTGTATTCGCTGATACAGTGAAAGTTATCATCATGTATCAATGGCATCTTTCAAAATATAAGCTATAGAAAAGGTATAGTTGTGCCAGTATTGTAGTTGAAGAATAGTCCAACAAAGGCTATCCTATATCCGGTACTACTGTATCACTATATGCCTGTTTTCGTCACCTTGTATTGTATTAGAACAACACAAGTGTAGCTACAGGCAACTTTTATACTTATCTTAAGAGGGGGGAACCCAGATAAATCAAAGATGACCCACTTCAATGGAAATTTAAAGAGCATTGCTCCTCATTGCTGATTGGTCAAAGAACATAGGAACTAACAAAAACAAAATGGGGTATTCAAAATTTTGTAAAAATGCTTTAAATAATATGTTAATTTCTAACATGTTAACCAATATTATAGCATGTTACTTCATGTCAAGTTAAGAAAGATGTAAGGAATGTTTACATGGATTAAAACATCACATCCACAAGTGATATTCATAAACTAGATGGTGGAAATTCGGACGAAGGTAGAAAGCAAGAGAGGTGATTACGAGGTGATCTCCAAGCTCTGGGGGTTTCCCTCCTCTTACTTACCTCATATATATTTAATATGAGTCATTTCCATAAAATTCCCATTAGTAAAACTTAGTACTAGCCAAATAAAAATTTTGTTTGTAATGTAGGGTATAGTAAAAGAAAGTTTAAAACATAAAGCCTACATAGTAAAACTTAATCTGAATACTCTTAAAATGAATTTTTGGGTTCCACCTGAGAATTCCATGTAAAAAAGTCAAAATGAACATGCTTGGCTGTTGTGACATTTCAAATTGGTCAATATTATAATAGTAATAGTATCACCAGCAAAAAGTGTAAGATTAGCAAGTATTCACATTTCAGTTTCTTAATATGCGAGTCAAAAGGGGATAACAAAATTGGGACTGAGAACAAGTGTTGGTATACAAGTTTTGATGTTTTTGTTTTTAAATTCATTTCTGAAAATGTATTGGAATATTAAAGGAACCAATATTAAAGGGGTCATTAAAAGAAACTTTGTAAAAGTTAAGAACTTTGTAAAAGTTAAGAACTCCAAAAAGTTCAACGTTTTCTTACATGACAATATTCAAAAAGTAATTTAGGAATTTTTCACTCTACAAAGTTTCTGTTAATGATCTACAGATTGAATGTATGATTATGTTTAGAAGTACTACAATGCTGCATGCATATAGATATACTTTAACTGTGCCAGTATTGTAGTTGAAGAATAGCCCAACAAAGGCTATCCTATATCCGGTACTACTGTATCACTATATGCCTGTTTTCGTCACCTTGAATTGTATTGGAACAACACAAGTGTAGCTACAGGCAACTTTCATACTTATCTTAAGAGGGGATACCCAGAATTCAAGGATGACCTCAACTTCAATGGAAATTTATATAGAGTTGACCCTCATCGCTGATAAGTCAAATGACATATGAGCAAAAAATGGTGAATTCAAAATTTTGTACAAATATTTAGAACAATATGATTTTAATTTCTGGCATGTTTACCAATATTAGTAACTACAGTCATAAGCAAGAGAGGTAATCTTGACGTTATCTCTGAGCTCTGGGGTTTCCCCTCCTCTTTAGTACTCATATAATTTACATGAATCATTCTTATAACATTCACACTAGTACAACTTTACTGTTCAAATAAAAATGTTGTTTATAACACAGGGTAAAAGAAAATTTAAAGATAAAGCCTACATTCTAAAATAAAATAAAACCTGTATATTTGAAGCCCTCTTTAATTTGAACTCTCTCCATTAATCTGCCATAGGAATTCCATGTAAAAACTCAAAAAGTCAACACATGCCGATCTGAACACTTTTGACTATTGTGACACTTGAAATTGGTCAAAATTATAATAGTACAGCAAAACCTGTTATTATGTGTGTCTCATCTGGACACTACCAACAAAAAAATGTTAGGATTAGCAGGTGTTCACATTAAAAGTTTTCTTAATATGCGAGCCATTTTTGAAAATATGTCATGTAAACTATGACGTTATTATATCCATGGTTACAACAACTGATATATGGAATTCTTAATTCTAACTTAACAAAATTTTAGTTGATGACCCATAGTTACATATTGAATTCATGAATATGTTTAGACATACTATATACTGCTAAATGCTATAGATATATACTTTAACTGTGCCAGTATTGTAGTTGAAGAATAGCCTAACAAAGGCTATCCTATATCCGGTACTACTGTATCACTATATGCCTGTTTTCGTCACCTTGAATTGTATTGGAACAACACAAGTGTAGCTACAGGCAACTTTTTTTTCTAACTGATGCATCGAAATAGAATTTTGAGAATAGGTTAAAAATCCAACCAAAACTCTTATATTACTTGTACCTTAGTTGTATATCTTTGTTATACAAGCGTGGTAGCGGCCAAGACAAACTGTATATTTTTGCAAAAAATGTTCTAAATTTTTCAGCCATTACAAAATGTCTGGCTGCAGCACCTAAATCCTAATCACAATGAAACTGATCACAAAAATATAATACAGAATAAGAAATGAAATGAAACATAGGCATACCTCCTTGAAAAGCATCACTTTTTATAATACAATTTGTGTAGACTGGTAGCAGCTTCATACACTCTGGCAAAATGAGTTGACCGGCTGATGAGGGACTAGCACAATTCTTCCTGTAGCATGCAAGGATATTGGCACATTGATCCATCAAGTGCTCTCTAATAGCCTTAGGGTTACTGGTCAGTGTGTTTCTTATAGCTAAAAAACATGGAAAGATGTAAAGATTAAACAATTAATGTTCTGCACGGAAATTGGAGGCACCAGGTAAAGATTTCAGTATTACACAATTACAGATATCCATTGTAAAAATCAGTTGACCTAGATTGGGTCAATGAGCCAGGCTCATGTCACAGAAGAGATATATGATTGTTGTTTAATAGCTTATCGATATGACCTTGATTTCAGAACTATAAAATATGTATTATTACAAACCTAATTTTGCCATACAGTTAATTGTGACATCTAGTTCACAGTTCCTAAAGAGGTCTGCAAACTGTGTACAACAGCTCAATGCTAAATTGTGTATCAGCAACCTTCTCTGACCACTGATGGTGGTATATAATATGGCTGCCTATAATAATCAATTAAACAGAACATCAATTTTATTCAATTTTTCCCAGTAATTGTACACATATGTCTGGAAGAGGTAGACAATAAATAGGACATAAGTTCATAAAGAAAATAACATGACATTGTGTGACTGATCATTGGGGTTTTGTAAAAGAATTTGTTTGAAATTGCACAGAAGTCAGTACATTTTTGTCCAAATCTACATTTATAACTTCAATTAAAATTACAGTGTGTTGCAATTATATTTTCATATCTTAGCATAATTGCTCAAAAAGTGAACATTCACCTACAAAATGGGGGCCAATATTCAAAATTGGCAAGCCTTTGAACTCAGGAGTCATAGGTTTTTATTTTTTAGGAGTCTATTTTAGGTTTCTATTGATTAAAAATCACTGCTGTTGATAGACTGAGGTACAGAAAGATGGCTTGAAACCAGAAGTCACAAACTAAACTTACTTGTATAAAAGCACCTTCGGATTCTTGTAATTTATCATCATGTTTTATTTCCAAACTCACAGCTTTATCACAGTCTATCACGGCTAGCTCTATATCCGTGGTGTTTGACATGTAGAAGTTACCAAGGAAATCTGTTGGCCTGATTCCTGAATTCATCAAAGTAATATTACAACAGATGTACAATTGTATATGGTAATAGTAATTAACTACAATAGTAAAGTAAAAGTAACAAAATTTTTGATTAAAAGACTACAGTATTAAAGTCTCTCAACAATTTAAGTCACATATTTTAATCAGCATTTGTTTACAATAACAATCTGTCTGTACAATTACTGCAAATAATAAACACCTAATACAAACCTGTGCTGGTTCTGACTCTCATGATCGCATCAAATGCGATTGGTCGACTAATGTTTCTCTGTAGATCCTCAATAAAACGTGACCCATCAAGATCAGCCTGAAAATCACAAAATCTTAAGATTCAATATTTGATTTAATTATTTATTCAATCAATGCACAAACATAATGTGGCAGGAAAAAGGAATGCTTATAAGTAGACAAACTAATGAAACTTGTATGAAGAACAATTTGATTGTAAACCATCCGCTTCAATAAGTATTTATCCAAGTTAATCACAAGATCAAATTACTTAGTGAAAAATATCACAAGATGGACGTTTGTATCTAAAATTAATATTAATTAGGCCCATTGTAAATCGTTGTATTTGTGAATAAAAAAAATTAATACTGAGAATTCTTGAGGAGGATTTCATTGACCCAAAGTAAGAGAACTCGTTACCTGAAAGTATGTATATTTGAACATCTGTCCACCTGTCAGGCGACAGACTTCACCAATGGTGGCTATATCTGTGTATGAGTTGGGGAAGAGGAAAATATCTACTCCACACCCTGCAGCTACACAGTCCTGGCCAAGTTTTGTGTAGAAGTTTGACTGTGGGCCTAGTAGAGTCTGGAATAGATTTAGAGGTTTTGCTGTAGACTATACACAGATTTCATGATTCTCAACACATTAAGTAGACATACATGAACATGAAATGTACAAGAATTGATGGCATGAAATTTTTCGTGGAGTCTAACATTTTTTGGAGATAACCCTGCAATTTGTAAACATGGCATAACTTTTCCCTTTTTTCATATTTATACAAATTGTGGCCCAATAATTACAAAAAGTTTCCAAACAAGGCAATTAATTATCATAGCATTTTAAAGTGGAATAAAAATATTTCCCTGTTACTGTTGTGATTTTGATTTTATGCATCATGTCCCGAAAGTAAATATTTACAAAATGTTGAATTCTAATTCTTACTTTTTCTTTCTCACTTCCAAGTAATTTTCTATCATCACGATTCTTTAATTTCCCAGGGGCCTCTCCTATTGGTAACGATGAATGAAATATGAACAGTTTTCCAGCGCAGTCGGCAGATTTCAGAGCATCAAGACCTGCTTGAATAACTGGCCCAAGGACTATCTCAGTTTCTCGACTTTCTGCAAACATCTGAGGGATTTGTTCTAATAGACTGAAATGGGAATGAATATAAATTAGGTTATGCATTTCATTACCGTGGCATACATCTTTGTGGGCCTATTTTCATACTATCTATGATTTAAAAAACGATCATTATCTGAAGAAAAATAGTACTGAGAAAAGGAATTTATAATTTGGCTAATGGGTCTCACATACCTGTCAATCACAGCTTCCGCCTCAGAGAGTTTTACAAGGAAACCATCTAATAGGGGCAAGAACACATCCTGGACATCTGACACCACCATCATTTGTGGTTGTGCTAAGCAGCCCTTCACATTATAGAAGTGAAGCACATTGCTATATGTTACAAATCCCACTCGAATTTCAGATTCTGAGGCACCCGCTTCTCTGAAAATAAAGGAATTCAAAATTGCAACAGTATCAAATGAATTGGTTTTCTTAACATGTCCTAACTACAGCACTTCTTTCAAATTGCATTAATATAAATGGTACAAGTCGCTGCATATTTTTCATAAGAGGGAGTGTGTTTTTAGTGTTTTCTCAGAGAGAATGCAAGATTAAGGCCTTTTTAAAACTGCAACCACAATAAAAGTTGCCAAAATGAACAAAAATGTATGATATTTCAAAAATTCAATGAGAGAGGGAGATGGAGTTTGTTGTATGCATTAACTCCTTTCTGATACACCTGGTTAATGTTATCATTCTATATTTTACTTTTATCAATAAATAACCTACTTTGGTAAATTGACAAGAACATCTTGCTTGAGTCTACTGCAAAGCAGCTGCACAAGGCCATTCTTTACTGCATTATATGACACATCTATCATAAAGATAAATGCAGGTGGCTTAGGCCATTCTCCATTCTAAAATTGAAAAACATGCCAGTGTTACTTTTTCTGATGAATAGTGAATGCATTTAATTACAGTTGGCATGGTTTGTGTTATATTTTTCTTAATGCTTCGGATACAAGTTGAATAATTAAAAATTTCAAAAATCCAAAGTTAAGTTAATCATGATACATATTTTCACCTGTTAAACATATAAAAAGGTGAACTAAATAGTGTTCACTTCATAAGATGTGACTACCTATTTTTGCATACCTTACAATAATCTTTGGTGGCCACCATCTCATAGGAGCCGAGACAAAGTTCTGCCCTGTCAAAACAATCTGTACGTTTCCCAGTGTGGTCCAGATGAGCGAAGTATTCAGGTGGCACTGAAATAATACGCAACAGTTTTACTTCAGTTCTAACTCAATTTTGGCAAGATTCTGCTGAAATTCTGTTGTCTCTTCAATGAAGATCTTAAATTAGTCTAAATAGGGATATCCCCAGTGTAAGATTTCTTATCTGCCTAAATATTGCTTCAGATGGTATTTGATACATATTTTAATATATATGTTTAAAGGTTGAAGATCCTTATACCAAAATGATGCATCTTTCCAAGAGCTTCATATTTCATGCATTTTCTCTATATAAGAAATATTTCGATAATTTAGCCTAAATACATATTAGTCCATGTAATTTGAACATCACCACCCTATACTTTCTGTCTAAATGTACTAAATGTAGCTGACATTTACTTTCATTCAAATTCTATGAAAGCTACCTTTGACACTAAGATTTTAGGGAATCCCAACTTTGGGTACGCACCTTCAGTTGAACAGCTACAAAATGCACATTGGAATCTGCGTCCTCCATCAATGAATGTCATCTGTGGGCACATGTAGGCCTTACACCTATTACAACGTACTGGGCCTAACTCACCCAAGTCTACGATTGGAGGTTGTTGCTGAAATATTACAATTGAACAACATTGAAGAACATTGGAGAAATCTCAGTGTATGGCATAATGTTTAGTTTCATATTTAACAGGATGATGTATTGATTTTAAAGAAACATATACAGAAAATGAGTATGCCAAGCTCTGAAAGACTTGTGACAAAAATTGTAAAAATATCTTTACGATGACATACAAATGTCTAAATTTTCTGAAAATACGAGAGGGTATCATTAATTAGTGAGAAAATTTAGAGGCAGCATCTTATATTCATTCAATTGCAATAAAATTTGGTATATACATCCCCAGAGGAATAGAGTATTGAATAGAGTATCATTGATGTCTATTAAAGGAATATTCCTTGCCAAACCATCTCTCTCCTCATATGGTAGCTATAACCATATATATGCTTGCCATGTTTAGCAAAACACGCAAAAATGTTTTGATATGGTCAAATTTGATCACTTAGAAATGTGATGCTCAGTTCCAGTAAGCTGCCATCTTTTAAAACTTCACACAGGAAATGATGTCATCGACTCTCAACTTTGCATATAGCATTAGGTGAGGAGCTATTAAGAATTACAAAACCAGCTAAATATTCTTTTCCAACTTTGTATCTTATTTAATCCTTCTGAAAATCTCTTCTTTTATTCTAAGTTGACAAGCCCTGAAAATATTTTTGCACAGGAAGTAATGATCACTTGTCTAGAAGTGATTTTGTGCTACTTTACTATACTGTTATGGGCAAGGTTATAGAAGTTGAGAGTTGATGACATCACTTCCTGCAAGAAATCTTAAAAGATGGCAGCTCACTGGAAATAAGCACTCGATTTTTAAATGATCAATATTGACCATATTAAAACATTTTCCCATTTTTTGCTAAATATGGAAACTATATATATGATTATAGCTACCATATCAAGAGACAAAGGGTCTGGCAAGGAATATTCCTTTAAGCCTTACCTCATCATCATGCAAGCGTGCCAGAGGGCTGATAGACAATCCAATGGGGATGTGAGACTGCTTCAACATATCTTGTGTACAGGGGATGTTGTACATAGTTGACCTGATAAATCTTGGACTGCAATTACCTGTAAAAATGTTATAATTATTCATTTAATTTTTTGGTAAAGTGATAGGTTTATTATTTGCTAGTTGCAATCAAGTCTTTTCAGTCTTTTTTAGATTACAGACAGGAACTTTCCCTATTTTAGGACTTTTGTGGAAAAGTTTGACACCATTGCATTTTATGACCTTATGCTGCCCAGAATTCGACTGAATTTATGATATTACCTTGATATACACAGAATTGTTTAATTTCATGTACTGTAGTGTCAGTGCATGTATTGAGCAAAGGAGGTACAATCCCACATACACCTGGAAAAACATACCTTGATCTTGTACTGTAAAGTCAGTAGTGACCAAAGGAGGTACTGTCCCACGTACACCAGTAGGAAACATCCCAGTCCTGTTCTTTCTATCATCTTCAATAACTTGGATCTGAATGAAATAAAACAGATTTAATATATATTATGCATCATTGTCATTCACAAATTTTTGAGCAAGCCAGATTCCATTGCAATCAAGAGAATTCAAGGATGTTAATGATTAGTTGAGTCTCATGCATTCAATTAGCGAGAAATGTAGTAACAAGTCAGATGCAATGTACTATGATTATAAACGTGAGTTGAACACTTGTACTTGCATAAGCGATGATGTTATAAAACATGCCAATGAAATAAAATATGAAATGGGATTAATGTAGAATAGGGAAAATAGTGTGTGTGTAAATACAGTGAAACCTGTAAAGTGGAACACCTCTAGAAATGGAACATCTCTGTTAGTAGAACACTTTTCATGGTTCCAAACAACAACTGAACTAATGTTAAATGAACCTCTGTAAGTGGACCACCTCCAAAGTGAAACACTTGATGTACCAAAGGTAGAGCTGGCATCGAATAAGATTTTAATGTTGACATGTCGGAGCTCTCGATCGACAACGATATTGACATTGTCGGGTCCAATGATATTCGAAAAATGAAAAAAAAATTGAAGAAAATCCGTCTGAATTTTAGATTTTCTAGGCTTGTAATTAGCAATACGATGCACAATAGACATCCTCAGTTGTATGTTTTATATTTAACTTACAGGTAAACCATGTTCAAGTATCAGACTTTGACGAAAAAGCAATAAATAGACATAAAACCACGATTTCTGTTGTTATTTCCGGGCAGCCATTGAAAATAAATCTTGAGGGTAAATCTCGAGGGGCCCCGAGACCTAATTCGAGAGCAGGAAGTCGATCAAAACAAAAAAGAAAATTTGAAAATGTAAGCGGTAAAACTTCACTAAAATACACCATACAGCAGGTAGTATACAGATTTTAATTCATAGGGAAGTAGCTTATTATGTTGTGAGTTCCGACTGTCGATCAAGAGGCGTTGTGTCGACATGGGTGTCGCAGAGAGCATTCGACTGACAATCGACCATTCCGACATTTGATGCCAGCTCTAACCAAAGTCGTTCCACTTAGACAGGGTTTACTATTCAATTCGATGTATGGGAAGCAATGGTGATTCATGAGGAGAGAATTCATTAATTAGCCCATGATGAGTTTACAGAAATAACAGATATACGAGGGGTGATCCAAAAGTCTTGGACGCCCGCTCTAACTTTGCTATTTTCTAATATAATTACATGAAACTTTCAGATAATAAAGATCAACATCTTAACAATTGTGTGTATAAGTTTCAACAGAAAATAATATATTTTAGCTACTTTTCTAAATAGTTTTTAATACCCGGTCGCGGCCACCCGGAACGGTATTTGAATAAAGCAAATCACATCACAACTGTTATAATATGGCAAATACTTTAGGTGCAGGTGCACAACCTAACACCAGTCATGATATGAGAGAATTTCCAATTTTCAATCTGAGTGTCATCTGCCATCATCATTTTCACATATTAAGACCTGCTTTTCCACAAATTTTCCATGAATTTGAACACACTTTTCATACCACTTTACCAAAGAATGGAAGACGTTTATGAAACCACCATTGCTTATGTGATACAAATGCTGCTGGGGTGCCACTCTAAACCTCATCCAATGAGTAAAAAACGTTTTCTTTCAAACCTTCTTTCAACTTGGAGAAAAGGAAGAAAATCAAACAGAGCCATAAGACTGTATGGTGCATATGGTAGCTGTTCATGGTCAATAATAGTGAAAATATCTCGTAGTATACTTTGTTCAACTTTGATTTCTATCCTGTTCTCCATTTCAGCAGCCATCTTTGAGCAAAAATGATACCAAAATGAGGGTTGCTTGTCTGATGTCATTTTCTTAGAATTAAACATATACAGCCATTGTCATGATGTATGACATGATAATTAAAACACAATTAATTGATTGCCTTATAACAAAGGAAGTAAACTAACATGGTTTAACATTCAAAATTCAAAGAAAGATAGTAGTCAAGACTTGCGAAACAAGTGAAATGGTAGGAACATTTAGGGCTAAAAGTTGTCATGTGCGAATACCGTTCCGGGTGGCAGGGTCCCTATATTAAAAACTATCTAGAAAACTACATCAAATATATAATTTCTCCATGAAATTAACACAAATTAGTAGTTAGGCTGTCGGTCTTTATTACTGGAAAGTTTAAAGTAATTTTATCAAAAACTAGCAAAATTAGAGTAGGGCGTCCAAGACTTTTGGACCATCCCTCGTATGTAGATTGCTTTATCAAAATAATTTTTTCTCACGTGTCTCTATTTTGCTATTACTGTATTCCAGGGTGATGGAGCTTATATTATGATGTTATATAATGGTTCATTTTGTGTATCATGTTAAATACTACAGTGAGTTTATTATTATCAACGGGTGAGCATTTTGTCAAAATGAATCTGAAAATTCCAAATTTCAAAGGTCACCATACAATGCTGAGATATTGTATACAAAATTGAATAGTTGTGTACAATTAAATTGTACTGTTATTTGGTATTTTACATAATAATACAATTTAATCGTTAAAAACTCTGGGTTACATATGCCCTAACCTCATTAACAGATCCCTTTACCAAGAACTACATTATGAAGGACAAACACCAACAATTATCAACATCACATCACCCATATACCTAATCACCACCAAAATACCAATTTCTACCCTAGATTTGGATGTAGTTGTTACAGTAAATAAGATTAAAAAAAGAACTAGTCTGATTTGCTAATAATTAGGAAAGCTTTCCCAAAACATTATAAAATTCTGATAAATATTTCATTGAAAGATGTGAAGTCAAGGACGTGAAGTGAAGTGAAGGAGTTTCTCTGTATGCCATCTAGTAATGTAGAATTTCTAGTTGGAGTATCTGTAAAGCGATTGACCCAAAGAATGTTATTCATTATGTTACACCAATAAGAATACAGATTTCCAAATTATACACTAAGTTATAAGTTATCAGTGTTCATAAAGCATGAGTTTTAAACCAATAAACATTTGTTCAAGAACTACTCCATCATCTAATATATATGAAAATTATGTTCATAAACATAAGGAGCCAACCACACATGCAATACCAGCCACGCCATATTAATATAAGAGGTGACACTCACAGGCCCTGGAATCTGGTTTGCTGTCAAACCCTACAGAGAGATATAATGTTAAGATGGTTTACTGATAAATAATTTACTGCACATCCGTTTTCACACGAAGATCATTTACTGTAAATGTGTTGGTGATCAATGATATTAGGCAATGATGTGAAGTCATATTTTTCAGTAAATCATCGTGTTAGATTTTAAGTAATGTTACAACCAAGAGAGATAATTGAAATTAAAAATCAATAAACTGGATATAAATCAACATACTAATACATGTACATTAATGTATACATATAACTGATCATAATACTGTTTCACTCTTCAGACGCAGAAAGTGCTGAACTAATGAGAGACAATTCTTCTTATAATAGAGCATGTCTGTATGCATACTTGTGTTCTCTTCAGAACTTTTTGTTAGTACTCATTCACTTCACTGAGAGACCACTGTAATATATACAACTATCAGCTGAATTTCTCTTCTAATCTCGAAGAAATTTCGAATTCTTTTCTCCGCCAAGTAAATATGAATGAAAGAAGAACTGTGTACTTACTGGACTTGGCATCTGGTCGGGGTCAAGTCTCCTTGGTTGTTGAGAAGGACCACTTGAAGCTGGGGCCTGCCCAAACCCAGGTTGTTGAGGGAACCCCCCAGGGGCCTGTTGTTGGTAGCCAGGTGCCTGGGGAGGAGCACCAGTGTAGTTCCCCATAGAGTTTGGTGGTGGGGGTGCACCTCTCATCTGGTTGGATTGTCCTTGAGGACCAGGGGGTGGTGGCATACCTTGCCCTTGGGGTGGCGGCATTCCCTGGCCTGGGGGCATTGCTGGAGGACCTCCAAACTGGCCAGGTTGAGAGCCCGGAGGGCCCATTGGGGGAGGAGCACCAGGTTGTGATGATGGTGGAGCTCCAAACTGTCCAGGTTGTGAAGTGGGAGGAGCTCCAAATTGCCCAGGTTGTGAAGTGGGAGGAGCTCCAAATTGCCCAGGTTGTGAAGTTGGAGGAGCTCCAAATTGCCCAGGTTGTGAAGTGGGAGGAGCTCCAAATTGCCCAGGTTGTGAAGTAGGAGGGGCTCCAAATTGCCCAGGTTGTGAAGTGGGAGGGGCTCCAAATTGCCCAGGTTGTGAAGTGGGAGGGGCTCCAAATTGCCCAGGTTGTGAAGTGGGAGGGGCTCCAAATTGCCCAGGTTGTGAAGTAGGAGGGGCTCCAAATTGTCCAGGTTGTGAAGTGGGAGGGGCTCCAAATTGTCCAGGTTGTGAAGTGGGAGGGGCTCCAAATTGTCCAGGTTGTGAAGTGGGAGGACTGAATTGTCCAGGTTGTGAACTAGGGGGTCCCATTGATGTAGGGGGCCCATAAGGTCCAGGCTGGGATGATGGGGGAGCACCCATTGGAGGACCCTGCAAAAATACATAGTTGTAAACCACTTGTAATGCAAAAATAACTTTTTAAACTTAATGTGATGTTTATTTATGGAAATATATCTTATATGTAAGAAATGAGAAGAGATAAAGAAATCCTTTAACAACTGTTCCTAACACTGACCCAATATACCAAAAATGTTTAACACACATGTATATCTCTATATAATCTATAAAAAAGAACGCACTGCTACAACTTACAGATGGTGGTCCAGATAGAGACATAGAGTTCATCTGATTTGGTAATTGATTAGCACCTGGGGGTGGAGGTCTTTGCCCAGGGGGTGAGTTCATCTGTCCAGGGGGTGGGGGTCTCTGTCCTTGGGGAGCACCTCTAGGTGGGAATCCTTGTGCTCCAGGAGGCCTATTGAAAAGATAATTCAAAATTAAAAAGGATGATACCATGTCAGTCATCAATGTGCTATTTTTCAAAAACCCAATGACATTGGAGAAGGATGGAAAAATCAAGTTTGATGAAAAAACATTGAAAACTGAGTAGATGACATACCCCGGAGGTCCACCAAATTGTCCAGGTGGCTGGGCTGGTCCATTCTGTGTAGGAGGACCTGGTGGTGGTGCACCTTTACCAGGGGGACCAGGGGGTGGGGGACCATATTGACCAGCACCTGGAACAAGACATTTCATATATATATATATGTATATTATCCTACCATAAACAGTGATAATTATACAGTGACAACATGACTGATATTTCAACATTAAAAAAAATTACACGATTCTCAATCTTGAGGTCAAACAGACAATAAAACTACACTGGGTAGACAATAATAGTAAATATAAGGGATGATGTTAGCATCTCATCAGTTATCAACAGTCGTATTAGAACAAACTTAATTTTGTTATCATGGTTTGACCACCCTCGTCTAATGAAATTTTGATTTGTCTTTCACTTGCACATAAAAAAATCAACACTATTTGCTTACGAAATCATCATTTACCCCCTCCCTCCTACAAAATTACATTTGTTACTCCACAACTGTTGATGATTAGACACCATCCCTCTTCCCTAATTCAAATATGAAAGTGTAAATAATCAATTTTACCAGGTGGTCTGTGCTGAACCCCATTGTACATTGGTTGTCCACCCATAGGAGGGGGTTGTCCTTGCCCTCCAGGAGGGGGGCCAGGTGGAGGCATCATTTGGCCACCAGGTGGGGCTCCATACTGGTTCGGAGGTGGCCCCTGATTATAATTTTGACCGCCAAACTGACTCATCTTACATCAACATTTGTACTAAACTGCAATAAAAGAAATTACATTTTATTTGTAGAAATTGCACTCTTGGTACCTTACTTCAAAACCATTAATAAGTATTTCTGATCTAGTGTTTATCATTTTAATTTTAATCATGCAAGTTCCTGATCTGGTGAGTAATGCAATTTCTATAAGGCAAAGACATGCATTAAAACCAGTATATAATTGCACCAGTATGGCAAAGGGTGAAGCAGCATATGGTACTACTATGTTGATTAAATTAATCAATTAATCTCTATGACTTCATTCTCAAACTGTCATGAAATAATGAAACATTACATGGTTGACATATGATAACACAAGCCTATCATACTCTGCTTAAGATAACAAAACTATTGTTTTTTGCATTGTATTGTATTTCTAAAATTCGTCAGGTGGTTGCTTGTGGGATATATATGCGAATTGTTGTATGTAAAGATTAAAGAACTATCAATATCCACTTTTTAAAAAATATGACCAGTATTTAAATTTACTTCTCTTCAGCAACAATCACAAACTTTGATAAACTTTTTTTCACAGACCAACACCCTCATCACTGTGTCAAGGAGATTCCAAAACCTACTTGCCATGATATGAGAACAAAAGAACTTACTTATGTTTTATATTTTTTATATACTGTTGCAATGTTATATAGTCATTTGATTGCTTATTTTTTAAATTCAAAGTAGTTCCAAACGTTTGAGTGTTGAAGGAACAAAATAAGGAAATAAATTATATTTGATCCAAACATATATGGTATTATAAACACTACTCAGCACAGCGTTAAGTCAAAATGGGCTCGATTTTTCTCTTCAAGAATTTTCAATCCAACTTCCCAGAGCTGACTTCTGTCAGCTCGGTAGAGTAACATAAAGCACAAAACGCATTACTAAGGATAAGACACATTCTTTAATTATTTTCCTAATGTTGCGTCAAACCTATTAGATGGAGAAACTCTCTACCTTCAAGGATTGCGCTGTGTTACCTGCGGTGTTCAGTAAGTCTCAGACGATAGCATGACAAGCCACAGTCTATATGCAGTTATGATTTGGGGCAAGCCCAAATCATTAGTCTATCTACCTTCTCTACAAGTTAAACAACGGAAATTTTGAAAAAATTTAATAATGAGGTTTACACACTGAAAAGTAAAGAAATTTCTCCGGGAATTGGCTGTGAATTGTAAATAACTATAATTTATACTATGACAATACAATCTGTGTAATTGCTGCACTTACGAGCGAATGAAACCTGAAAAACTCCTACAACAATTTAGCCGGACAGTTTTAAAAAATTCTAAGTCCCGTTGAGATCACGTCTTGTCACGTGATCGATACTTCTATATCCAATAGACTGAATTTCCTGAGAATTCAGTCTATTGATCATTATGTCCCTCCTGTGGGAAAAAACAGGAAATTTCATGCACACGATTATCAATTTTAGGAAACTTCCCTTCCCAAAAATAAGCATTATAACAATTCAATTAAGTAGTAAGGTACAAATAAATGCTATGAAAAGTAACACAGCTTATTGTCAAATGGAAATAAAGCTAGAGGAAGTAACAAATATGCAAATTAATTTACCCAGTCGGCCATTTAGAATGGCACTTCCTATGTAAACATATATTTTTCAATCCCAAATTTTAACATATGTGAGCTATAGTCTGAATATTTTCATTCCAAATTTCAAAAAAATTTCAGACTAGAGGATATAGTCTACGCGTACGACCACAATCTAAAGGGGTCGTAGGATGCGATAAGACTAGAAGTTGATGTAGACGCTGAAAATGCTAAAGCTCTTGCATATTCTGGGCATAGTTTTTATGAAATTACAGGTGTTCCAGGTACGTTTTTATTTTGAATTTACCTCTAAATTAATCAACCAATCAGATTGCAGATTTTCTAGGTCAACTACCGGAAGTTGAAAAACAGTCCGGCAAAGTTGTTGTTAAGGCGACGCTATATTAAATAAAAAGTACAAAAAATGACTGCCATATTTTTTTGATAAAGACACATGTTTTTAAAATCTGTTTACCTTGTATATGAATTGTGTATCTTGACTAATGAAACATGTCAAAGTTAACCTTTGGCGTGCTGCCGGCGGACTCGTCCGCCGAGACTAAAATGTCTCTCACAACTGCCGGCGGACCCGTACGCCCGATTTCAAACTTTTAAAAACTTTACTTTTTCGCGCCATTCGTATTGTCCAATTCGATTGCCCGATTTATTCAGTGCCTAACATGACTTCCTGTTGACCTAGAAATGGCGAATGACTAAGAAACACTTATTTATTTTTGTCACACAGAGCAAGGGATTAATCGCGGAATCGAGGATCTTCGTGGAGAATCGACCGATAAAAAAAAGGTACTCTTCCGGTTTTTAACTTGTAGAGAAGGTAGATAGACTAATGATTTGGGCTTGCCCCAAATCATAACTGCATATTGACTGTGTGACCAAGGAGGATTGGAAGCCAGGGTTCCAACTCGATATTCTTTAATCTCCACGCATGCGTCATTTGCTATTCGTGTCTGTATAATTTGTACGACTGCATGGAGAATGACCCGATACTCTCCAACAAAGCTATCGCTAGGTGATTGTTTTGCAGAATATCGGTGTTGCATTCTGGGAGCCAATCCTCCTTGCTGTGTGACAAGTCGTCATTTGAAACAGATGTTATGGAAATAAATCCACGATGAGACTTCACAAACCTACGAATGTTTTAAAATATAGAACTGATAAACTTGATCAAACCTAAAATCGATAAAAAGCTTAGCGTCCAGAACAATTTGTTTTTACAAAAAATGTAGACCAAACGTGTCAAAACTTTGAACTTTTTTTTTCCTGTGAAATTTCAGAAGTTCAACTTCGTTTATTGATCTCTTCAAAACTAGGATGTCTTATTAATGACCAGATATTAGATGAAGTAAATTGGAATAATGGTTCAGATAACTTTCTTACCTTTAATTGATGTAATTACTTAGAAAATCACACTTTTATCAACAAATTTTAAGAAATTTTGCCACGTTCAGGATGTAGTGTCCCGGATACACGCATGCGCACAAATGCCACGTCAAACCTGTAAGCGACACTTGGATTCATCAAATATTTTTGTTGACCACTTTTCTCTGTACTTAAAACTATAATTCATTAATCATTATGAAACCGTTTTTTAAAAACCATTCATTACTCAAAAAACCTAATATTAATCAACCATTATTGAAAGCGTTTTTTGATTAAATATATTTTCCTCAATCCTGTTGCCCATGAACCCGGAAGTGATTATTCGTAAACATGGACATGCTGGAAATCGTGATGTGATTTCAATAAACGTGGATATTTACCGCAATTATAGTAGGATTTTGAAACTATGGCAGTCCCAACGTGTATTAGATTTTTCTACTTGACAATTTGTGCAATTCAAATAGTATGGAGTCAAGCTTTGGACACTGACCCTTATTTCCCAAACTCTCCCCATGCAGCTGTTCAATTTGGTCCAAAAACAAAAGAGGAAATCCAGTCAGAGAGCGATAATAAATCAGAGGAACCTCTATGGCCAGATGGAGTTGGACCAAAAAGTAAATGGGGTATGGCACAAGAGATTTTAGATGAGGGTCGGGACCCAAATACTCTACCCTCAACTGTTCGTAAATTTGACAAGCCACTCATATTGTGGTGGTATCCTGGCCTATTTCCACATCAGGACTATACGACAATTGAGTGTAGTGTTGGACAGTGTCGTACTACTAATAATAGACATCATTTGCAAGACCCTAAAACAAGAGGAGTCATTTTGTATGGTACTGATTTTGCCATCGAAGACCTTCCATTACCAAGGTTACCACAACACGAATGGGCCCTTATACATGAGGAATCACCTATGAATAATCATATGTTAACCCATTACCCATTGCTCAGGCAATTCAACCATACTGCAACATTCCGAAGAGAATCTGATTTTCCGTTAACCAGTCAGAACATTTATTCCTTAGATTATCTCACTGAGAAACAACCTGTGCCAACTGACATTAAAAATGCCTTAAAAGCAAAAGATGACCTTGCACCAATAGTTTACATTGCATCTCATTGTGATATTTCATCAGATCGTGATAGATATGTGTTAGAACTTATGAACCACATTGATGTTGATTCTATTGGATCTTGTATACACAACAAGGATATTCCACTCCAGTGGAGGGATCCTGTAGAATCCATGGAAGCAGATCTATTTTTGAAACACATTGCTTCATATAAATTCCACTTAGCATTTGAAAATGCCATATGTGATGACTATATGACCGAGAAGTTGTATAGGTCACTACATGTGGGCTCTGTGCCCATATATAGAGGCTCACAATTGGCGAAGGATTATATGCCTAATAACCACTCAATAATTATGGCAGATGATTTCGCTTCCCCCAAAGATCTCGCAGAATTCATTAAAAAACTAGACAGTGATGATGCAGCATATGAAACATATCTAGAGTACAAGACAAAAGGCATTACCAATCAGTATATGAAGAATGATGTGAAAAATAGAAAATGGGAAAAGTTTGGTGCAAATGAGAAATCTATGTTTTCTTCATTCGAGTGCCATGTTTGTGATAAATTGGTTGAACGAATGGCAGAGGAGGCAGAGCACAAAGAAGACCCCTCGTACCCAGCTCCCAAGCCTCATTTTGCAGAGTCGTCACATTTGTCTTGCCCTCAACCTTATACATCTATTGGAAATCCAGATGACTATGAAGAAGATGTTGATCCGTAAGATCTTAATAACATTTTGATTTTAGATAATATTTTTTCACTGGTTAAAACATTGCCTGATAAGATATCACATTATTATGTGCAAATATTATCAGATTAGACTTTGCCTATCTTGCCAAGATAAAATATGACACCCTGTCATGGTATCTATATTCTATAATGCTTATATGCTACCAACCATAACGTCTATCACAAAAATTCAGTAGGCTATGGTTAATAACTCAGAGGGGGGGGGTTATTGAGGTAATACTCAGTGTTCGCGCTAGCCATTTAAATTTCTGAGTCCCAGGGACGCAACACATTTAAAAATGTGAGTCCCGTCTAATTTTTTTGCGTCCCTCATATTTTGTTATTAAAGTGAAAGTGAAGTGGGCGATAATAGAGTGCTTACGCTAAAACGGGATAAAGTGACATATATTGTAATTTTACGCATTCTCCCAATAAATATCTATCATTTGGTCCTTTTCACACAATTCTTTACTAATGTTATACCAAAATTCTCTGAAATGAATGAAAGAAATACTCAAATTAAGAGTTGTTTTCACATTTTACCAACCACCGATCTTCAAGGTCGTGTCAAGGTCGTGAACTTTTTGTTTCTTTTTATAACATTTCTCGATCCTTACTCTGACGACTTTTGGATGAAAAACGTTGATCTATCATTAAATAATTATATTGATGTATAACATTAGATCGGTATCTAACGGTTCCTAGTGGAAGTAAGCTTAACTAAGATTATCGTGAAAAACAAGTCTCAATTCTCAATTTTGAAACTAATGTTTGCGTACAACAGATTATCCAGCTTCGGTATACTCCGGAATGACTCGGAGGGCACTAGAGCCAATCAAATGCTGTGTTTCAGATTAGAAACCCGCGAATATACTGAGACACTCCGGTAGCCAATCAGATTTGCCGACATAAACATTATTGAGATCAAGGAAGTAGACGATTTGAAAATTCTTCAGAAAATCATGTTTTATCACTTCTACGCTGCAGTAAAAGTTACCTGATGGTGGTGTAGAATCTTTGCGTCCCAGGGACGTAAGTTATTTCTGATTTTCCCGTCCGACCTCTTGAAATTTCCGTAAGAAAGAGAAAAAACGGCGTCAACGCGAACACTGATACTACATGTACTATATCTCGTAATTGTTTTGAACATTTGTGTTCAGTGTCCAAATCAACTTGGAGAAACCAATTGTAATATTCAAAGTGGTTTATTAATTAATTTATATTTATATTTGCAGTTGGATGAAGATGGGATGGATTGAGGATTACTGGAATGGGCTCGATAAAGCCCTGGCAATACGGGACATGCTAGATGCCAAGGAAAAAGATCCTACCACATATCACAAATACTGGGAAAAAGTACTTGATAGGCAGTCAAACAGAAAAATTGAACTCTAAATCAATTTCTCTTGAAGAATACTCATTCAATATACTGTAGGCTACTCCTGGTATTGCTCGCGTGTGTTTTAATTTCACTTTGTTCACAATCGCAAACATTTATCATCATGAAATGTTTCTTTTAAATCCCGGGAATTTGTTAAATTAGTATTTACCTGGGATTATATTTCATTTATTTATATGAATATTATCGTCAAGTGTTGTTGGGCGATAATTTGAAAAAAATCTAAAATATCTATTATTTTGAGTTGGCTTATTGGGCCATTACTCAAATCTGCAAAATTAAATAGCCGTGAAACTGCAATTTTGAAAAATCGTGAAATTTTATAGCGTCGAAATTTACCGGGAGTACAGTATTCAGTTATCAAAACATTATCAACATCAAAATTTGTGAAAATACCTTGCATGCAGATAATCAAGAATGATAAATGTTCACAATTTCAATATGCAAGAAAACTATTATAGAAATGTAAATTTGATTCAAATTTAAAACTACCATGTCGGCACAATGATTATATACATATGTGACATATTGTAACAGTCTTCAACTATTTTGTCGACAGTGTCCGGTGTAGGTGGTGACATTTTGCAAGTTAACGCCTTGTTGATAGAAGAGTGATCTAATTTTACTGTAAAATGATCAACTGTAAAATGATCAGATGATAATGTTATACCTGATTGCTCAGGGTAGTAGGTTTTATTCTTTTATCTTTATGATAAAATACAGCATTAGTAATATGATGAAGCAGACAATGAATATTCTGATGAAAAGTGGACGATTGTGTTATACTGTACTCAGATTCATGTATTTGTACTACTATTATGTCAATCCCATGCAGATTTGATAAACGAGAGCTGTCCAAAAAGTCTGGAAAATTTGTCATATAGCTGTTTTCAAATTATGAATTGATTTAATGTGATGGAATATTATGGTGAACACAATATTGCAGTTTGTTGGGAATTTATTAACAATGTAATGTTTAAAAGATGGCACCATTAGTTCTGAGTTATCTTCCGTTGCATCCATTATGATTTAAATTTCCAGTCCTTTGTTTTGTTATAAATTTAGTATTTTTGATTTGATCCTTTGATTAAAGAAATACCTGAGAAATGCATTTGTGACATCGTATAAAATTCATGATTCTGACCATATGCGAATTTTCGAAGCATGCATTAAACATGTTAAAGGAACTAGAAGAGATAAAGAGTGTAAGATATCTGATCAAATATAGAATTTATTGAACATTTAACATGCAGAAAAGTTCAAATCTATTGAAATTGAGGAAATAGGGGGACATCTCCCTTTTCATTTTTTGCCTGATAGCTTTAAAAATAAAAGGATTGTCCTAAAATGAAGCCAGAATTATTGAACCTTTTAAAAAATAGATGTGACTTTGAATGGTGAGAGCAAAAAAATAGTGTAAAGTTTGACTTACACTTACTCTCAACTTATCTCTATCTCTTCTTGTTCCTTTAAGAAAAATGTACATGTTTTACGAAATTGACAATATATCAATTTCTTATATATCCACAATATGATTAAACATGTATATGAATCTTTGATACAGAAAGTTACATAGAGGCTATTGTTCAATATCTGAATATTTTAATAAAAATAGATGAGATTATTTTAAAAGTAGATATATTTTTATTGTTTCAATTGATCAAATGTGGTATAAATTTGTCTTGTAGCGAGCAGATATATAATTGATATCCCCAGTCAGTAAAAACAACATAAATGTTGCCTTGGATGGATAACTTATATAGTATAAGGCTATTCAAAGTAATTATATGTTTAACATTCTGACAAATGGCCAAATCTTTGGAGAGTGGTTTGTGAAAAGAAGAATATAAAAAATAAAAACAAAAAACTTTATCTGTTGTATTCCTATTAGGATTCTATATTATCAAAGAATACAAAGCAAACAATTAACAAAATTAATAAAGCCACAGTACACCTCTTGAGTTCACAAAAATTTTTCAATCAAGACTTACTGAATAAAATGCTAAATACATGCAAGTTTAAATCTGGAAACTCCTTTCACTATGATATTGTTATTTTGAGAACAAATGTCAAAATAACCAAAAAGACAAAAGTCTCACATTTATTGGGTCAGATGATTAGCTCAATAAGAAGTTATTTTATTGTACTGCATTAATTGTGCTACTGCCCCCCCCCCCCTTACCTGAACCCCCATCTCTCCACAGTACCCACTAACTCCATTATAAAATTTTACTATCCTCTGGGTCTCCTAAAATAGTAAAATGAACTAATAATATGATGTATATGAGGGGGTTCTTACAAACCTTTAAAAATCATAGCTGTTGTAAGGGGTCTTTATCAGTTCTGTTTTCATCCGCTAGGTGTCAGGACGTATCAGAAGAACAATATTGGAAACACAGGTGAGAAAAATCCCACATAATTATCACTCTCTGCGACATTCAACAAATCTATGTGGTAACATAATGATATATAGCTGTTAATCGTCTAGTAATCTAGCGCGTTGTCAATCTTCAGGTCCCGTTATGGCAACGCAGGATGTATTACAAGAGAGAGAACAATACTGCTGAATTTGACATTGACCAAAATGACAGCCAACCTCCATAAATAATCAGGTTGATGTTGACTCAAGGGTAAAATGGCAATATTTTATTGAGTTTACACTGGATCAATTCAAGTGCCTTTTGGATTCGTGGTCCCTTATGCCATTATCAGATGAGGAGTCGGGAGACACAATGCCAATACAGCAAATACGTGTCTCGCCCATTGGGACAAGGGATAACGAGCGAGAACCCACTGTTAAGATGGTGAAAGAGACAGAAGCAGTCTCCATAGACTCCAAAAATATAGAGCCTAAGGTAGGAAATTTAAAGTGTAACTGCATTATGATGTAAAAGAATCACCATCGTACACATAGATATGGAACTTCACTTCTTCAGCTCCATGCTAATGCAAGTTATTTATTTGAGTTTCACCACCTTGAAAGCCCATGATCTGACGAACTGAGATATCCTCGAATACATGGCTCCAGACATTTTTCACTCTATGTTCCTTCTCAGAGCTGATGTCTGGAGCTCTGTTCAGAGGATGAATGGTGTTACATTTACTACGTATGGTAATGTATGGCCTACATATGGCTATGATAGCGCTGCAGCATGTTCATCGTAGATCTGGGTAACTAATCCCAAGGGAATGACAATGAAAATAAAGATTATCTTATGATGCTATTGGCTTTAACTATGATAAACTACAGGGCTCTATGGTATTGCAATATAATGATGATATAAATTCATCGTTTTTGATGGCATTTGATAATATTAATACCTGTGTAATGGTGGTAATTTTATTGGAAAATCGGTTGATAATAGACTGTTGACCTGACCATAATCAGCAATCACATGTTACACCATGGTATTTTATGTCATGTCCAACATATATAACCATTTTCATGGACATATGTCATCTCTAACTAAGTGGTTGGTGTTCGGAGTTTAGCATCTGTAACAAATGGCAGGTGGTGACATTTTGCATTGCCTTGTATATCATGGTCATATACCATTGACTCCATCATACGTCCATAGTCTTATACTGGTATATTTTTAAAATGATATGTTAGTAGACTTAAAGCTGGACTACGCTCCGAAAGGCAATCTTGGGTTGTTTCAGGGGTGAACTTTATCATTTTGAGCTTATGAAAGATTATAGAATGATGAACAAATGGGGCAAATCTTGTGTATAAATACTTACGATAAATGTGTCATTTCAAAGATTTTTCATTGAATTTGCTTCGATCGGAGCCGGCGATATGATTTTGGAAAGGTTTCTAAATGAAGAACGTGACGTCACTTCCGAAGCGTTTAATTACTTCCACCATCCATAATAATACGGTGGTGTAGCGGTAGAATCCTCGCCGAGCACGCGGGAGGCCCGGGTTCGAATCCCGCATTCACCTTTTTATTTTTTTAACTAAATGATTGTTCTTTGATATTCATAGAAAAAAACAATTTTTAATTACATAAAATATTAGAGTTTGAAAATGTAAAAACAATATATGTCAACATATTGCGTTTTGGAGCGATGTGCAGGTTTAAAGTATATAGACATAGTTGGTGTCCGAGATAATCAATATTATTTTAGTGATGCTTTTTGATGAGCTCTTTAATATATGTCACATATGGTAAATAATGCCAGGATGTATATGGGCTGGAATTTATTTCTATTCAATTATCCCGTTTATCCCATTAACTAAGCACTTCAATGTCATTACATGTTCTCTCATTGTCTTTCTATTAAATGTCATGTTAACTTTACTCTTAATTCACTTCGAGAATTTATCAATAAGTCTGAATATTCTCTGGTATTAAATGACTGAACTCGATACTGAATTAACATATGCTCCCATAGAAATGATATCCTTATGATCGGTATTATCAGATTAAAATTTGACTCAAAATTAAATATGAATGGCTAAAGACCAGAAAATGACACTATCATAATTGTATTTAAATTTATTGTAACCAGGGCAGGGGATGAAGGTATTTTGTGTTGCGGTATCCATCTCACCAATTTTTTACCTGAGCCACTCGAATGATAATTTTTTCATATATGATAGAAGAAGCAAAGTTTTGAATGATTATTACGTGAAAAAATGGTGTGTATCACATACTCCCCCCAAAAAAGAAAATTCTGCTATCTCTCATTACTATGTCCATGGGCTTTCAACTTTGATATTCATTCAAGTCTCATACACAGGCAAATTTCATCGGGCCCTGTGCGAGCTTGTACGAGCCTCGAGAATTACGAGTCATTACGGTCAAAAAGGAGCACAATCCTCGTATGGGGCTCGTTTTTCAAGGCTTGTATGAGCTTGAGCTTGTAATTATAGTTTGCGAGGCCCATACAAGTATGTACAAGGCTCGTAATTTTGAGCCCCGTACGAGCTCGTACGAGGCCCATTATCGGACATTTTAACTGATTAACAGCAAGAAAAATTAACAAAAAAACATATTCATTTATAAAATATGACATATGTTTATTTATTTTGGTCATTATTGATACATTTGATAACAAATATATTATTATCGCACGAGGCCCATTATTGGACATTTTAACAGCACAAAAAAATTAACAAAAAAACATATTCATTTATAAAATGTGTCATTATTGATACATTTGATACATTACAATAATATTTATTTTCATCACTTTTCAACTTATTTAATATCACTCGCAAAGGTTTTTATATGCATTCTCTTCCCTTGTTATGAAATATGGTGTCTCTCATTGGTAACCCTGTTTATTTTGTTTCCTAGCTTTTATACTGTTTATCATGTTGAAACAGACATGCGAATATTTTGAAATTATTGAAGACATATTAATTAATAATTAGATATAATTGAAATGTAATTTCTCAAGTATGCTGTATTTTATTTCATCAATCAAAAAGTGTTCATCAAAATAAACGAGCAATTACGAGGGTCTGATGTTATTTGCCTCTGTACTCTTCAAAACACTGAGAATGAATTCAGTTTTTCAAAATGTTCTTCTCTTCTTTCTCTGGTTCAAATCAAAGTTATAATATAAAATATGTAGCTACTTATGCTACTAGCTACCAATGCATGTAGGAAGTAATACCAGGAGATAACAACTGAAACCGTTGAAATATGGTATTATTAATTTTTGGCTCACATCTGTCTGTCTATCTGTCTAAACTAATGCTCATATTCAATTTATTGAGGTCTATACTGGTAATATATACCATGGTCCTGGCTCATCCTACTTTTCTATACTGGTAATATATACCATTGGTCCTGGCTCATCCTACTTTTGGCTTATCCTTGTGAAGTCAGCTTTTTTGTTAATAAAATATCATATTTTTCAGAATATACTCACTGTGTGAGCCTATTAAAATATGCTATTCATTTAAATGTTTCAGCCAAAATCCCATATCAGATCCCGTATTAGATCCGGTATCAGCCAAAATCCTGTATCAGAACCCGTATCAGAACTATCAGAAAATTTCATGAGACTTAATATCGTGTTATTATGGAATATTATTATCCATATTAGTATTATAAATTATTTTTATTTAAAAATTTGTTAATAAAAGTTGAAAATGTCATTCGATGAATTAGATTGTATCATTTAATGCCACCATCATTGGGTGACGACATAAAAACTAGTTTCAGAAAAATATTATGGAATAAATAGGTTATTGATGGTCGTGATGGAATATGAATTTTTCCTCAAGAAAATATGATATTGGCCTCGGAAAATATCATATTTACACTCGGGCTGTCAGTCTCGGTCAATATGATATTTTCCTTGATCAATATCGTATTGTCCCTCAAAATAAAATTCATATTCCATCCCTCCCATTAAATAATCTCTATATCTTTACAAAACTGTAATTTATGATAATATCAAACCATGCATTAATTGATATATTTCATTTGCAGTTGATCGGGTCTTTGCTAGAGGTTTATATGCTTGGATGGCTTGAGATATTTAATAATTATTTGCCTTGTTTTAATATCAGTTTGTCATCTTAATTTACTGTAAGTATATTATAACACTGTTGCCAGGTAACATATAAGGAAGATAGAGAGAATATTCTCTATAATTTATGATACACCCAGCAATGGATAATAGCCTGCTAGGAAAATTTGTATTGTTCTATTGGTCTCTTTATTGAACACAATGCCTTTCTATCTAACCAATACCCTTACAAATTAGTAATCTGTTTATTGGCAAGTACGACATAGAGTGGGTTATCTAAAAATCTCTTCGGTTAAACCATTTTAAGAATTGTAAGGTTTGGCATGTGTTATGACTTTTTTGTTGCATTTTTAGAGCAAAAGAAAATAATTCTGGTCAGTGAGTGAGTTTTTTCGAATTCCACCATAAGTTCTTGTAAACAGAAAGTTAATTACCTCTTGGGCTCAAACTTGTTGGTCACCACAACTTTGATTGGGCGTCAGGCTTTTATTTACTACATACTCAGCTTTAGCCAAGTGATCAAATCCCATTGAAACTGAGTAATGTTTCAATATTCAGTGTTATCTGAAAACAAATTTCTTATTAGAATTTGAAGTACAAAAATGGCCATTAAAAATGCATATCGAAACTTTTTACAAATATAGATGTACAGTAAAACAAGCCCAAATTTTCTCTTGTCCTTACAGTATGTGGCGACGTCTATACCAGATCGTTTTTGATTGAAATATGAGATAACTGCAATGAATACCACACTTTCTTATGGCCCCAACCTGTTAAACACCTTTTAGATGAGACTAAACCAGAGAAACTTGCCGCTTGAAGTTACAGTAATTTTGTATACCCGGGTTTACAATATGTACTGGATGAAATGAATGAACTCGAGTTTTACTCGAGTTTTGGAAATATTTGGCAAGTTGAACTCGAGTTGGATTTTTCTGGCGAGTTACACCTCTAGTTTGAACACAGTCCAAACGATGGAATATTGAAATATTTGGAACAAAACAAGAAAATTAATATGATTCAGCAACCCGTTGAAAAAAACTGGGAAGATCACTTGAGTGAAATAACTGTTTTCATTAAAGTTGGTCAAAATATATACAAATTTTTCCTGATTTTCCCATTTTCAAATTGGTTCAGATTCTCATGTAGGTGCACTGGTGAGGGCTCCCCAAGAAGTGGCAGTGAGGTCGCTTTTGTCACTTTTAAAATTTCAAAATTCTCACTTTGTCACATTTAGAATTGACTTGTCATATTTTCTCAGATTCATTCTTTTTGAGTCAGTCAAAGTATTCAATGCACTAAATAGTCTGTTATGTTCCATTGTTTGATTACTGGTTAGAATAAGTCATCTTAACTTGCATCAATTTACATTCACAATGAATTGTCTATTTTTGTCACTCTCAAAACACTTGTCAGTCCAATAAAATATGTACAAAATTGTCACTTGCAAGCATTTATTTGTCACATTTATTTATTTTTAAGTACCCCAAAGTCACATTTAGTCACATTTTTAGGCCAGGTCGCCTTATCACATACCCTTTTGGGAGCCCCCTGGTGCAATCATACTTTCAAAATCATAAGTGGGTGCAAACTCATTTACTTCAATGCAAGAGAGAAGATAATAAAAGGACATAGAAAAGAATCTGAGATATGTCTAAATCCATATTATTAAATAACCATGAAGTGTGTCTCTTGCCAATTTAAAAGCATTTACCCTCGTATATTAGCTTATTCACTTCTCTAAAAGTCATTGATGATGGAGGCTTATATCTGTAATGTTAAAATAGACATTGATGCTCAAGTGGATTCTTCCTTAAGAATTCATTTCTCTTTTATTATACAACTTAGAATTGCTCGACTGTTGCTTGATATTTAAATCGGAGACAGTATTGCAATTTGCGAGAAATCTAATCTATATAGTTAATGAATGATAACTAAAACATATTTGAAATGGAAGTATCTTTGAATTGTTTACTGCATAAAGTTCATTCATGCAGCATGTCTAAATGTGATTGATAACCATTCGTAAATTATCATGATCATCATTTCTACATCTTCTATTAAACACAATGTCATTACAGAAAGAGAGATTATATAGAGAAATAACTATGATAAACAACGCTCTGATTATGATGATTTGTCCTCTCCGCTATCGTAATTTTTTCCAAACTGGAAACTGTGTATTGATCAAGTCTAAGATGTACAAATAGAAATACACTGTGAATGGTATCAAAGTAACTGATAAATAAGCATGATCGATATTTAAAAATATGTTATGTGTTGAGTTACAAACAAACAAACAAACAAATTTTTGTCACAGCTTCAACATTAAAAACTGCTACTTTAATTGGTTACTTTCATCTACCTATATAGCTGACATTCAGTTTATTTCTAAACTCTAATCAAATATCATTCATTTTTAAAGTAAATAAGCTTATAAAGCATGAATAAAAGCATCAAAACTATGAAATTATCTGCCTTCATCAGAGGCTAAGATTTTACTGTCTCTTTTTATGTCTAGGTTTTAGGGTAGCTTATGTAAGACACAGAGGCTCCGTAATCAATGATTCAGCAATATTTCTAGGGACTTTTTTGCTTCTCTGAATACAGATAAGATATTACCCATGTAATAGTGACTAAAAGAGCTGTTGCTTAATCAAATATTTGCTCGCCAATTTATTTTAAAATCATGAAAACTTCATACTTTAGAAAACCAAGATGGCTGAATTGTTAATTTACAGTTACATGTATTTGCAATTTTTATTCTATAATTAAATTGTCATATATAATCTTGTAGTGTAAGTTATATAAAGTAGATGATGAATATTGCATAGAGATAATGGCATGGGCGCCTAGACTATCAATAAACCTGACTATATGTAAATATCATGCTAATGGGAGTGACTTTTGTTTGATGTAAGATTTGTGTCAGTGATGTAACAAAAATCATTATAAAGATGTAGGTGTGGCAGGGAGGTTTGGGACAAATTGACCTTCAAAGCATTAGATTGACCTTGGTATAAATACTTTTAGTGATCTTCAAAGTATTAATGATCAATATGTATACATACTAAATACTAATTCAATATCTTGAAAAACATATTTGCTTTGTTTTCATTTTTATTTTGAGCAACCATATCGGATGCCACGATAAAGTACACTGTCCACTCTAGATATATATAGGAGGTAATAGACCCTGGGGGTTCAGTCTAAATAATTTGGGTAGGTATGTGCAGCACAGGCAATTTTGGCTTAGGGCATAAACCATGGAACCTGGCCAATCTGAGAGAGAACCCTTTTTAAGTCAAAAATCGTTTTTTACAAAAATGGTAATAAATTGGTTGAATCAGTTGGCGAGTTCTGGGACAATTCACCGAAAAATTTGATTTTGTAATCAATATACCAATATTTCAGGGAATTTAGTCCCTTTTATAAGAGAGAGGATATAAGAGAGGAATTATACATGGAAATCTTGAGAGGAAATTGACGTTGAAAAAATGCTCAAAAAGGGGGTCCTTGGCGCGGCACATAGGTATCAAGAGGTATGTTGGAGTGAAACCCAATATTTCAATTATCAAGTTATCAGATACATTTGTTAAAGTCTACATTAAAAAGTTATTATGAACAAAAATGTAGTAGCAATTTTTTGTTACTGTACTGTTTACTCATTTTTACCTGTCATCAAAATGAGTGAAATTGTTTTGCAGTATGTACATTTTGTACCAGACTTAATGATTCAATTTATATTCATTATTATGAGGAAAATCACAACAGCTGTAAATACATAATGGTAAGATGTAAAATAAACAGACGAAAATTGCATTGATTTCATTTATGCTATCTATCTATTCCCATATTTAACATCAATTATCAAGCTTTTTACTCTAATTTTCTGTTTTTCATTTGAATGAATAGGTGATGACTCCATTCTTAGGTATACTTGTATTTTATTCCTCATAAATTCCACTCATTTCTAAAATATTTCACATATTAATCTATGACAACATTTAGCTCATGGTCAGGTAATAGCAAAGTAAATAGTTTAGGCTGCAAATGAAAGTATTTCTTACTCTAAGTACACACATATATGATGCTTATACTAACCCTGGATTTACCTGGTATATTGATTTATTCTGGCCTCCAAATGTTGATGTGCAGCTTTCACTATCAGTTTGCCAGGCTACGTTTAAAGTTGCAGACTGACGACAACCCATCATTGTGAAATTGTTTCGCTTTTTTTCTTTTTTGTATATATAACATGGTAAGAATTGCCTGTCCTGAGAAAATTTCCATTCATTGATCAAAATATTTTTCATTTGAAATGTTTTTCTCAAATACATTTGTTAAATACAAAAATTAAAATTGTTAAGAAACAAAAGAGAAATTACTCCTGCTAAAAAAGTGAAAAAACCCTTACTAAAAGCAAATCCTTGGAAAATCACTGTATAATCATGTATGTTTATTAAATATGTTAAAGGTTGAAATAAAGATTTTTCTCTTATGGAAGAGGCTTTAATATTTAAAACGTTGACTTGAAACAGCATTATTTATGGATATGTAAATTATTGTTAACATGTTTATTGATTATTCATAAAACTTGCATAATCTTTTTCATAATCATATTGTTGAACATTAATGTTCATCAATATTCCATCAATATTATTTCATTTTACATTGAAAGGAGAATCTTATCATACGCCATTTCTTCAGCTAAGGCCACCGGGGTACTACATGCCATGTGCACCAAGTACAATTAGCATCTTGCCAAGTACGAAGTATACACATTGCCCAGCATGTGGACCAAGTTACAAGTCACATGCTGCCAAGTCCCATATTCAAAATTTTCGAAGTCTTAATGATAAACCTCGCATGTGCAGCATGTGGACCAAGTTAGCAAGTGACATGGTACCATGTTGCATGTTCAAATAGCATCTTGCCAAGTTTAAACTATACATCTCGCATGTGCAGCATGTGGACCAAGTTAGCAAGTGACATGCTGCCATGTAACATGTTCAAATAGCATCTTGCCAAGTTTAAACTATACATCTTGCATGTGCAGCATGTGGACCAAGTTAGCAAGTGACATGGTACCATGTTGCATGTTCAAATAGCATCTTGCCAAGTTTAAACTATATATCTTGCATGTGCTGCATGTGGACCAAGTTAGCAAGTGACATGCTGCCATGTTGCATGTTCAAATAGCATCTTGCCAAGTTTAAACTATACATCTCGCATGTGCAGCATGTGGACCAAGTTAGCAAGTGACATGCTACCATGTTGCATGTTCAAATAGCATCTTGCCAAGTTTAAACTATACATCTCGCATGTGCTGCATGTGGACCAAGTTAGCAAGTGACATGCTGCCATGTTGCATGTTCAAATAGCATCTTGCCAAGTTTAAACTGTACATCTCGCATGTGCAGCATGTGGACCAAGTTAGCAAGTGACATGCTGCCATGTTGCATGTTCAAATAGCATCTTGCCAAGTTTAAACTGTACATCTCGCATGTGCAGCATGTGGACCAAGTTAGCAAGTGACATGCTACCATGTTGCATGTTGAAATAGCATATTGCCAAGTTTAAACTATACAACTCGCATGTGCAGCATGTGGACCAAGTTGCCAAGTGACATGGTACCATGTTGCATGTTCAGATATCATCTTGCCAAGTTTAAACTATACATCTCGTCTCGCATGTGCAGCATGTGGACCAAGTTAGCAAGTGACATGCTACCATGTTGCATGTTGAAATAGCATCTTGCCAAGTTTAAACTATACAACTCGCATGTGCAGCATGTGGACCAAGTTGCCAAGTGACATGGTACCATGTTGCATGTACAAATAGCATCTTGCCAAGTTTAAACTATACAGCTCGCATGTGCAGCATGTGGACCAAGTTGCCAAGTGACATGGTAGCATGTTGCATGTACAGATAGCATCTTGCCACGTTTAAACCATACGACTCACATGTGCAGCATGTGGACCAAGTTGCCAAGTGGCATACTGCCATGTTGCATGTTCGAATAGCATCTTGCCAAGTTTCAACTATACATCTCTCATGTGCAGCATGTGGATCAAGTTCCAAAATGACACGTTTGTTTATTTGGAATGGGAAATTAAATGATAAAATATATTTTTAAACTAAAAAGCTTGTTTAATGAACGGTAAAACGAATGAAACGAACACAAATTTGGAAAATGTAATTTAAAAAATGGTAAATTGGTATATAAGTTTGAGCTTTGTAGTAAGCATATGAAGAAATCATCCTCTACAATATTCTTGGTTAGCTGACCACTAACTCCCGGGCACTGACTTCATTTGTATTCTGCCACTCTCAGGCCAGTAGTCAGCTTTTACCAGGGAGGGAAGCAGGGGGGAGGGCTGTTTTTAAAGAATTCCATGAGGGATTTGACTTTTCCTTTGCATTATATCTTAGAATTCACACATGTAAAATGTTTCAATATGATAATAATAGATTACTAACTTTATGTTCTCATAAAACAAAAGTAGATTGCAGAGAATAATTTATTATGTAGAGATGATTTTATTATGGAATAATTGTGAAGTAATAAACTTGTTAATGTTACAAAGCTATGAACAGCATATTACTGTATCATATACAATTATTCTAACACAATTCTAAACACATGTGAACATTATAGTATCCTTGTATTAATGTTCCAATCTGAGTGTCAGTTAGTTCACTAAGTAGGCTCCCTGGTCAGAAACATCTTGAATTCTTGAATAAGTAGAAATAAGAATATAACTGTATTTATATAGAATTGAAAATCTGTATATCTGCAAATATAGAACATTTACCATTGCCCATGAGTTTTCTGCTCTGTAGAAAGACCATAAATGCACATCTTTATGAATTTATATAATCAATAGCACTTTAAGTCCCCATATAAGGTCTAAATCACTTTGACTTATACTGTAGTCTTACTCAGTGTTATATGGAAGAATGTGAAACTTTTTTTAATTGCTAATTATGAATTTATATAAAACTAACTTTTATAACTAACTTTTAGAGATCACATATATATTCTAATAAGCGATAATTCAAACCAATGCATAGCATATCATATGCATCCTCACATGATTTTGGTGAAAAATTAAGAAAATTGGTTCAAAAATAGGCGAGAAATGAACTCGTCAATGCTTTAAAATGGTTCAGAGAAAAATGTATTTCAAAATTTCTTAGTTCTCATAGAAACCAATGGTACATAATATTTCAAACATATATACTTCCTTTTAATCTCAGGTTAGACAATCAACATTGGTTTATATTTGAAGTTTTGCATATTTAGAAAAGATTGACATTGGAAAAAAATGATGTCACTGCCGACCATACGTTTTTATGTAAATCTACCGTAAAATATTTTGTTTTTCCGTAAATGCAACAAAACACCCATACCATTTAAACCCGTAAAACTACTCTTATCTCCTGTACCGTAGTTTTACTAAAATCTATGGTAATTTTTTAAAATCCATTTTTTCTGTGAAAATGGCCGTAAAAACCTCCCGTATTTTTGACTGAAATCTCCCTTAATCTACCGTGTTTGAGCTAAATCTACAGTCAGTAACCTTGATTATTGGACTTCTTTCTTTTACTTTCAGTTTTACAGCAAGGAAATGTATATTTTCTGTAAAAACTGAGCGAGCAAAGGAACCCTCATAATACTTGTTCAGGGCCAACTTACATCATGGGCTTTTAATATTCAGCCTGATTACTCATTAATTTTTGTCATATTCTTTTGTTTTCCCATTTCATTTAACTAAATGAACTTTCATTTAACTTTTATTCACCATGACCTCGTTCAAAACCAATTTCAGGTTGGCAGGTCTGACGTTAGTTGCAAAATATTTTTGATATGCTAAACCATTGAAGTGGCGCATCATTAAAAAAATTCAACTTTTATTTGAAAAATGGCGGGAAATTTTATAACGAGAAATGAAAAAATTCAAAAAATGAATTTAACCCTTACCCCAAAAAATGAATTTAACCCTAAGACCATGAATATGTGTGTCAAAAATGTAAAATAAATTAAAAAATGAATTCCATAAATAAATAAATTTTTCTATGTCAAAATATAAAAAAAAGAATTTAATTCTAACCTTAACCCTAACCCTAACCAACCCTATTAAACCAGATGGAGTTTTAAATGATTACCTAACCCTGACCTACCCACTGAGGACACAGGACGCGTACTAGACCCTAATGATACAGGGTCCAATTGGCAGGAGCGGTAATTGCATACCAGACCCTATTAAACCAGATGGGGTTTTAAATGATTACCTAACCCTGAACTACCCACTGAGGACACAGGACGCGTACCAGACCCTAATGATACAGGGTCCACTTGGCAGGAGCGGCGATCGTGTACCAGACCCTAATGATAGAGGGTCCACTTGGCAGGAGCGGCATTCGTGTACCAGACCCTAATGATACAAGGTTCACTTTGCAGGAGCAGCGATCGCTATCAGTAGGGTCTGGTACATGAACGCCGCTCCTGCAAAGTGAAATGAGTTTAAACCGTAACCTCAACCCACCCTAACCAACCCTATTAAACCAGATGGGGTTTTAAATGATTACCTAACCCTGACCTACCCACTGAGGACACAGGACATGTACCAGACCCTAATGATACAGGGTCCACTTGGCAGGAGCGGCGATCGTGTCCCAGACCCTAATGATAGAGGGTCCACTTGGCAGAAGCGGCATTCGTGTACCAGACCCTAATGATACGAGGTCAACTTGGCAGGAGCGGTGATCACATACCAAACCCTAATGATAAAGTGTCCACTTGGCAGGAGCAGCGTTCACGGTTCACGTACATCTTTTATTGACTCAGATGTCATCACAATGACATATTAGTCAGTACAATGTACAATATACAAAAATAATTTAGACTAAACTAACTACAAAATACAAAATGTAAACAACATGACAAATGCAAAAATATAAGTTATGAGTCAAGTTTTAAATACAGCATAAGAAAATGTAAAATATCAGTGTGATGTATCATTGACACAATGTTCATCCAACACATATACAATGTATGAATTAAAGATCATTGCCAGGATCAATAAATGACTATGTCTGTTGAACTTGGCAACATGCACACATGGCACCACCAACATTTCTGGTACATGGTACAGATGCTAATACAAGATGGCAAGTAGAACCATGTTGAGCATTAATAGACATTATTATAACATGGACATCCAACATGCCATGCTACAGCCAATAGCCATATTTATCACATGACAACATGCTGTACTTGGTAAGTTGTGAACTTGGGATCACTTGAATCAAGGTACTTGGCACACATGCAAATATAAGATGGCAAGTATGCCAATGCAACATGTATAAATCAACATGCACATCCAACATGCGAACATGGCAGTACTCACAAATTCTGATACATGTACACATGCTAAAACAAGATGCCATGTCCAACCAAAATAGTACATGTTCCAATCTAGAATAAATCTTGAATTATCACTTGCACATTCAACATGCCATGTTGAGCCAGATGCTCCGTCTTTCACATGCTAGACCAGTAGCATGTTGTCAGAAAGGTACTTGCTAAAATATTGCCATGTTACTAACAAGTATATGCCAAGTGACTGCATCTTGTAGATATTACCACTTGGCACATGGCAGAACATGGCATGTTTGGACCCGGTGGCCATAAATGCATTTCTTTTAAGTGTTACTCTGACCATTATGGCCGTTCCAGGGTTAAGAAACATGTTTTATGTTCTAATCTGGATTACAGTACCCTGAAACCCTGAGGGTTAGCATAGCAAGAAAATTCTTGCCTCTGAGAAGCAAAAATAAATATACAGTAACCTGTGTATATTGAACATTTTTTGCAGAGAAAAAACGTTCTGTGTTGGTATGTGTTCATTACAAAGAGGGTAATTTATACAGAGGTCGGTAGAATATGTGTGAAAAAACGGTGTCCACTAGAGAGAGGTGTTCACTAAGGCAGGTTTTACTTTACACGTACAACATTTTTGATCTCATTGAAGTAGTTTTTGTGGCATCATGTTTTTGTTTATTTTGGATTGCTTGTGGTTTGGCTCTTATTTTGATGTTTCTCTGACATGTTATTTTCGAAAACTTCTCCAGCCTGAAACTCCCTAAATTACAAGAGGCCACAGGTTTACTGCATATATTAGGTAATTTATCTAAAAATACACAGTTTTGTGTTCATTTTTCCATCTTAAATTACACTATGGCCTTCGTTTTATTGATCGCTTGTTTCTTCTTTATGTCACAACCTAAAGAGCTACTAGACAAAGAACTTTCTCCAAGTTAGAGTATAGATAAGTCAAGATCTAACCAAGGGTAACTGGTAACTAAAAAACTAATGGTAGGAAAAGGAATGAAACATAAATTGATTAATTTATTTACTTAATAGAAACAACTTGTTTACTCCTTCCAATATGATTCACATTTTCATTTCCCTCCTCTAAGCAACTGTGTTACACAAACCATCATTGAGATCCGATGTGTTCCTAAAATAGTTGCCCATGAAGAAGTTGTCATAGAAATGTTGTTTAAATCTAAATCTTATTGAATAGACAGGGAACGGAACTAAAGTAGATCAACATTATTTTTTTCGTTGTTTTATCATTCTATGACTGAAATGCAAGAAAGTCTTTGAAAGTCTAAACAACAAAGGGAGTAAAACATAAATATGACCGAAACAAAATTTCAAACACAAGCGATTTTCTCATCTTGTACTCTTCTGCAACATTTAGCACCTGGTACAAGTCAACATCATTTTTTAACAATTTCTGTTCAATGTGAAAATGCAATCTTCATTGTAGGATGTCTGATGGTAGTAAAGATTCAGTGATGAGACTATCAGTTCATGTTGTTTAGTGATGTTTGTTGTTCCTTAAGGTGCCTATTATACTGTCAGATTTATCCTTGGAATATCTCCCTACACGACTAAAACCCTTTACTGAGTGATATCATTTTTGAATTAAAGGGATGTAGAAATCCAGCTCACCTTTGATTTTGTAGCAAATATAAGTTAAATGGTGAATGAATATAAGTTCAATGTCAGTGTGCAGATCTTTCTGTTATACTTTGACCATGAATGGCAGAAATGATATAGTATATTTACACAGTATTTTTATTTTACATCTGTTTATTTTCCATCCTCTCTTGGGATTGTTTTCAAACATGCCAGTTGTCTCCCTTCAATCAAAGAGTTATCACATTAGTTGGAATAAGTTTGGAGGTTTTCACTTGATTCAGTTACCTAAATTTCTATCTCTACAGGAGTCAAATATTACAGATCTTCTTCATAGAGAATTAGAGATTATCTCTTAAAATGGGTAATCTTAACATATCTTCTTTAAAAGGAACAACTCAATGGAGCTTTATAGATCATCTCTTTATCAGGGTCATCTAAACATATCTTCTCTTTACAGAGCTCATCTTAACAGATATTCTTAACAAGAATCATTTCAACATATATTCTAGGCCTCTAGTCAGGGAGGGGGGGGGACTTGAACTCCCTTGGCCAAAATGTCTTTCAAAATCATCCAGTTTGTCACTATTCTGAGTGATTTTGGGCCAAAATTATCATATGGAATGTTTTTTTTTGAAAATTGAACCTCTCTTTCTTGTATGGTCAGTTTGGGATATTATACATTTATATTCATATGTCAATCTGGGTATATAAGTATATTTTTCTGTTAATTAAGAATGCATATTTTGTGCAAGTCCATCTTTTGTATTGGCTTTGCCAATTTACAGTGGGAATTAGAAATAGTGGACATGTGTGAACAGACATCATTTCTATTTTTTCATCCTTTGATTTAAAAAACGTATTTAAATGAAAGTAAAATTCTAAAATGGCAGAAACAGTTTTATTTGGCCAGAGAGTATTTTAAACTTGCGAGAATGAACATTTTACTTGTAAGAGGCTTATCTTTACAAAACAGTACTGCGGGTATGACAACCAAGTCATTTTGACTTTTTACTTTATTTTACTCTTCTTGACATTAACCCCAATTAATTGGCCTAGCTAATGCTCATGGTCGCTTTAGTAGGAAAATAAGGTTTCATTTGATTTTCTAGATTTATGTACCTTTAGGTAAAACAATTAGATACAGCTATAACATACATTACCCTGCTCTATCTAATTAACTCAAGACTTTTATGATATTGCAAGGTATCCTAGCAAGACATTCAGGAATTATTGACCATGGTTTTATCACATTTTAAAAGTACTTCTGTATATTGATGTCGCCTTGTGCTAATGGGCATGCGGGTAGGCAGTATGAAATCTCGTCAACAAAATAGCAAAATCAATCATCTGTTTTGCTTTAGGTTGTTCTCAAAAAGACTTGTACCAAGATCTGATTATGGTCTGGACATGCTGGGTAATTTATAAGGTGGCCATACTGCTCTTCCTCTGTGAAAGTTATCATGAATCTATGTTATGTCTTATGGATTATGTCTTCAACCATGTTCAACCATGTCTTATAGCTAATCATATCTTGAGTGCTATTTTTATATAACCAGAAATGAGGAAATATTCCTACTTTTTTTTATTATGGGTCCATTTGAAAATGTTATCCCTTTTTGAATTGAGGCTCAAATGAAACATATTGTAACCAGTAATGGTTAAACATATATACAGTCAAAATTCAATAATTTATATTTCTTTATATACATGTATGTAGCATCCTATAATAATTATTGTGCATCAATTATCTGTAAACCTGCTTTTTTATTGTTATTTTTGGTTCATATAGTGGGAATGAGATTGACTTGGTGTCCTTGTGTTCTAGTGTTCTAGTGTTATTAGTCCATCGATCCATTTGCCTATCAACATTGATGGCATAGATGAAAACTGCTATTTTATATTAGGTCTTATCTCACCTGTTACCTGATAATTGTTTATAATATATATACATGTATATACACAGTATTTGAGAGGTTATTTATCAGGTTACCATAGTTTCTTTAAAACCAACCAATCAAACATTGGAATTTTTATGTTTTGGGCATACTCAGTAGTGTTTTGGGAATGCCTGTACCAAGTTTCACGAAGATTGGTATAGCAGTATTGAAATGGCAACATCTTTGACATTATATCTATATCACCCTGTATATTGTGTTTGAACAATGTTATGAGAGGTTATCGTTATTTTCTATCCTCAGAAAGAGCAGAACCTGATCAACACTCTCTAATCAGAATATACTTTTAATCGAAATCCAAATCAATAACCAGAAGATGACTCTACATTTTCTACAAATAAGTAGCTGACATTTATTTCATATTTAAATATCCATTTGAGATTGCAAAGATCATATCAGCATCATTATAAAAGCATTAAAGATAGCAAGAGGGTATTATTGTTAGTCAATACAGATACAGGGTAGCTGCCTTGGGGAATAGCCTCCTGATATACTCTATGGTCTATTGTAGGCTTTATATAGGTGATATTGACCAATTGATCTGTATTGGTGGTATAATCAGAATATCAAATGTTCTCGTATATATTTAGAAATGAGACTCAGCTGTTTCATTATTGTTACCATGGCAATTAAGTATAACAATAAGAAATCATGTATCACTTATCTACGCCAGTATATGTATTATATGCATGTATTCTGAAAATAATATCACCATTGTAGTCTTTCATTAGATCTCTGAACACCTGTCTTCTCTCTACTTCAACTCCTGATAGCTATGGAAGTGCACTAGTCATGTATACAAGGGGGGGGGGGGGGGGCTCACAAAAACTTGGAGCAAGATTTATAAAAAATATAATATATGTATGTAATGCCTTGGTACATCAAAATCATAATTCACTTTGGGGTATTCTACCAACAGAGGTTCATTTCATATTTAGTAAAAAGATAAAGGGACTTCAAAAAATGTTCTATTTATGAGGGTATTCAGTCTTGTAGAGGTGTATTTATTACATTATATTACATTCCAATGAGACCTGTAAAGTGGAAGACTAAGAGGTGGAACACCTCTGTTAGTAGAAGTCCCAAGACCACCTGCCAAGTAGAACACTTTTTAGCAGTACCAAATGTGTTTCACTAAGAGAAGTTTTACTGTATATATTATTTTGTATTTTTTATACTTTCAGGAGACCTTACATGCTAACTCTCCTTCACCACCGTGTACTAATCGCTGTGAATCACGTGCATCTCTCATGTCCTCCTCGGTAGATATATGTCGTATTTGCCACTGTGAGGCTGTCCCGGAGCAACCGCTCATTACGCCCTGTGTTTGCGTCGGCAGTTTAAAATTCGTCCACCAAGCCTGCCTACAGCAATGGGTGAAAAGTGCTGATACAAAAAGTTGTGAACTTTGCAAATTTAATTTTATAATGACGACACAAATTAAACCACTGAAAGAGGTAGAGTATTCTTTTTATTGTTGTTGTATAAACTGTAGATTGAGTTAATTTGGCATCACTTAATTTGGCAATTTTGCCATTTTTGCATATTGCCGTCTATTTAATTTGGCGTACACTAGGGCTTGGATATTGCTCTGACGCCATAACTTCCATATACACTGGGCTAAAATACAAATTGTTATACACCTTGAATTCAACTACATGTACTCCTCAATCTAGCTTGTAATTTATTATTGAAAGGATTCCCCATGGAAATGCTCAATCATTTAAATGTTTGATCAGCTTATCCTTTTCAGATTTTGCAAAAACTAAACTGGAAGTAACTTAATGTTCTCTGAAAAATTCCCAGTGATCATTTCTAAATTTTGGCGAAGATTTAAATTGGCATTTTTTCTATTTCTCCAAATTCGCCAATTTTAAGTGGGCACCAAATTAACCCAATCTACAGTAAATAAAATACTGGTTATATGTTTTGTTTGGTGGAATTTGCAGGATTAATACATTGGCTCATAAATTGAAAACCTTTGGATATGATGTCATGTGTGTCTGCACAATGTCTAAGAATAGTGATAATATATATGTATTATTTACAAAGGAAATATTCATGGTGATCAATTCATATTAAACCATCCCACGTAATGAGTTTCCCATCGGATACAAAGATGTGTTAAATATAATGTCTTACCCCTATTGGTGACAGACTATTGGTGACAGACTAGCCCTATTTTTATGTCAGCACTTACGGTGGTGGAAGTGGTAGGATGTTACACATAGGGTGTAAAATCTTTTAAAAATTATGTCAATTATTTTTACAATTCTAATTTTTTCTGAAAAGCAATAGGGATAACTGATCAAATATAAAAGTTATTGAATAGTTAACATTGGTGATGTCCAAATTTTTCAATATTGAAAAAAAAGGATGCATTCTTTTTAATATTTTGCCAGAAAACCATAAAAATGTCAGTGTTATCCTGAAATAAAGCCATATATTTTGAGTGTGTTTTCAAAATACATGTAGACATGACATAGAAATTATAGAAATTGTGATAATTTTGGGGACTTTATTCACATTCGCAACTCTATTCCTTTAGTCCCTCCAAGCATAAAATCTCTGATTTATATAACTATGATCTATCTAATGAAACATGGATTTTCATGCCGAATTCTTTATTACACATGGGTGTTCCCAGCAATCTTTGATCCATGAGACAAAATATTTGCATGAATTACCCATTTGTGATCAGGATATCCCTATCCCTATGCTTCTTGAGTGACTTATGTTTTTTTATTAAAGCTTCTTGAAATAACATTTGCTCAATAAGCAATGCATTACCTAATTATAATATAAATTATTCATAATAAGTATGTTTACCAAAATATGTCATTTTATACATCACGATATGATGATAAAGCGAAGCTAAGGTATGTTTACCTTTGCTTATGGAGAGCGCATATTGCATCATGACGCATCAGACAAGAGAATCAGGATTCCTAATACTCATTATCAACATAAATATCCAATTATTTCTGGTTCAGTATAAAAAGTATTATGCGATCAAAGCTCTGTAATCTTGGCACTCATTGAATATCAGTATCATGTTTAACTTTATCTCTGATTGGTCGATCATGGGTCACATGACATGAAGACTTTATTCCATTGACATGATTATCTGTGCATCATCTTGTCTCAAGTTAATAATGATGCCCAGTGAACATGTCACATGACCCAGTTTTAACCAATCATAGAATTGAAAGCTTGACATTGATATAATAATAAAAGTTATTCAATGATTTTTGTATATATAGTGAGAAAATTTAACTTTTTCGAAATTCCTGCATAACGATCGGCCCATGTGATGTAAAAATACTTCTATGGTAAAGAATCTGTATTCCTCTGTGGCATTTCTTTATTTATCATAAAAATACATACATTTTCAAGTGAAATCTGTTATTCCATGGCATTATACCACAGTACATGTAGTTATCAAGTACTATACACTTTGCACTTGATATAACATACAGTATAATATAATAGCAATAATAACAGTTTATCTTTCAGTTATTGTATGATTGTATATAAAATTGATTTTTTTTTATTTTACTGTTAACTGTTAACTCTATGTGTAAATACCAGTATAACAATTGAATATTCTTTTACAAACAACATTGTTAACCCTATATATAAATATAATAGTAAAGATTATCAATTTTCATTGGATTCCTCATATCAATACCAGTACTGATCTATTCCTTATTAGTCGTTTATCACCGCCCTATATCTAGGTATACATATTCACTCCTATTGTAATCAATTTCCATTGAATCAGCTTGGTTGTCTAGTGAGTAGGTGTAGCCATTTTATGCTGTAAATGCCATTTACAAGACCCCATCTTTGTCCTTACTTTGGTTAAAGTAGATAGGAGGGGGTGTCCAGGGACTTGCAGCAAGACTATTTTTAATGCAACATTTTAGGATTTTGTAACTTTTTATGGAACATTTTAGGTTTTGTAATTTTTTTACAACATTTTGGGATTTTCATTTTTATTGTAACATTTTTAGGCAAATTGATTTAATGGAGGAACCTTTTGGTTATGAAATACCTGGAGGTAATGCGTCATAGAGATTTCAATGCAGTGAGAGCACTGCTGTATAAAATCTGACAATATATAATCAGTTTTACATTGCACTACATTTTCTGCTTATAAGAATTATCTTACATTCATTTCACATTTAGAATCTCGTAGAAGTCAATAGATGCTTCATTTGAGATTGTTAAGATCAGCTCTTAATGCTCAAATCATTGATAACACTCAGAGGATAATTTGAGTTAGCTTGTATTCGCAAATGCTACTAGGCTGTCAGCTACCGGATTAATCTACAATTTTAAGACTCATTTAAATATGAATAGTTCCTATTCCATTCATATTTAAATGAGTTGGACATAAAATAGTAGGTTTATTCCAGTAACCGACGGCCGAAAGTTGCATTCATGAATACAAGCTTAGATAGTTGATATAGGGTACTATTGATCATGATGACATATCTATTTATTATCCATTGCTTGTTCTATTACCATCAATTCTCATTGGGTTAACTCGGTTGTCTAGTGATCAGCTGAAAAGGAGGAAATTACCCAGAATTCCAGGATGAACCTATCTTCATGTAAAATTTGGTTAACTCACTTGTCTATTGATCATTTGAAAATATTCCAGAATTCCAAGGTGAACCTATCTTCATGTAAATATGAACCTCTAGGCTCATTTTTACATGTTCATATGTTCATCTTTGAATTCTGGGTTATTTCCCCCTCTGGATCAGCTGTAGTCATTATTTCCATTGAATCTATCATTGAATTCCCACTTTCACGACTATGCAGCATTTACAATATGATAACTTGTAAGTCTGTAATGTCTAGTCTCATCTATGCACACTACTATACCTTGCATTTGGTGTTCATGAGCAACCCATTTGGCTTATTAGTAATGATTATGTATTTGTTTTTATTTGTCTGTTCCTTATGAATGGTTTATCGGTTGAAAATTAGATGCTAGTAAGACACTTTCAAAAATATATTAAACAATTCAATTAGACAAACAAAGTATCTTATGCATTTCTAGGTGTTAGGTATAGTAGTGTGCTATGGTATATGTTACATACAGTATACATGAATTTGGAGTGTTACATATACAGTAAAACCTGTCTAATCCGAACGCCATTTAGACCGGCTTAAAGCATTCAAATTAGGAGGTGTTCACATTTCGAGGTTTTTGCATTCGCGAAAATCCGGATTGTGAAGAAATGTGAACACATTCTCAGTACATATTCAGTGATTGCGCTAGGCCTTAGTAATTTTGAGTACTTCATACCCAGGTCACATCAAAAAATGGGGTACAAATAATTATTTTGGGGTACTTTTTGAAAATCGCTTCAGCGGGCTTTTGTGGTAAAAAAAATTGTTTATGTCCCCGCATGTACTCATGCATTGCAAGTCATTCCTGTTTACCTTCTTCTGAGGCCTCCACAAAGTCCCTGTAACTTACCTTCCATGGCTAAGGTACCATCCATGGAATCTCCCTCTCCCAAACACCCCAATATTGTTAGAATTTACCTCTCGAGACTAAACTGTAGCTCAAATTCTAATATCATGAAAAAACATAAATCAAGGAGTCATGAACATCTGTAGCCTTCTCGATGTGCCACGCCCACCCTGAAGTGTGGTGATGTGGAACGGCACTTATTATTATCAATTTTTGACGCGAGTTTTACACAAATAACCTGCCTCAATAAATTCCTGAGTGTTTTAGGATTCTTTTTATGTTATTGAATCCCCGATCAAAAAAGTTAATCGGCACAGAACGAAGAAATTATCGTTTTTTCATCGGCGGTTTGGCTATGGACGGGGAATCCCCTTATGACATCCGGGTATGGTGCTTGCATCAGATTGCTGCAGTCGGTAGGCATCAAATTGCCGTGGTTATTTGAATGCAGTCCCACCGATTCAAGTGGCCATTCGAAATATTTAAAAAGAATCTAACATGGTGACCATCTATATTAGGGTTGATTACCTCCATTTACCATGAACGGCACTTATTATTATCAATTTTTGACGCGAGTTTTACACAAATAACCTGCCTCAATAAATTCCTGAGTGTTTTAGGATTCTTTTTATGTTATTGAATCCCCGATCAAAAAAGTTAATCGGCACAGAACGAAGAAATTATCGTTTTTTCATCGGCGGTTTGGCTATGGACGGGGAATCCCCTTATGACATCCGGGTATGGTGCTTGCATCAGATTGCTGCAGTCGGTAGGCATCAAATTGCCGTGGTTATTTGAATGCAGTCCCACCGATTCAAGTGGCCATTCGAAATATTTAAAAAGAATCTAACATGGTGACCATCTATATTAGGGTTGATTACCTCCATTTACCATGAACAAGTTGATTCCTAACGGCTGTACAGTGCAGATTATAAAATAAGCGATCAATTCACACGAACGGTCCTGCGGAAAAAATTCTGCAGCTATACCCTGTTTAGCCGCATACGTTTGCTACAAGAATTTTGATTGGCTTAATAACCGGAACACAAATATTATGCACGAATCAGATTAATCGTTATGTTACGCTGTTAGAGAGCGTGCCTAAGTTTTCAATTTTTGTTTTTTGGTTGTTTTTGGTATTATTTCATCGGTATATTTGGGGGATATGATTTTTGCGTACACGATACGTAAGATGTGTTGCAGTTTTGCGTGAAGATGAAATTAACTGCGTAAAAAACGCGAAAAACGGCGTTAACGCGAACCTAGATATTTATAGTTCATTTGACCACATAGCTTTATGGCATTTCAAAAATTTGAAAATTCGATTCAAAGGAATCTAGTCATGCTGGAAAACCCTATTATAATCAAGACCATTCAAGTTTTTTTCCCCAAAGTTTTGATATCATAACAATATTTGAGCAATTTTGAATGAAACATGTGAAATTTTATGAAAAGTGTTCAGATTAGACAGGTTAATTTTTCAAATATGACTGTTCACTGTTCAAATTGAGAGGTGTTCACATTTCAAGTATAGCCAGGTTTTCAGATATACAGGTTCTACTGTAGTAATATCTAGCTATTAAAACATATTCTCTTTTCTTATATATAATCAAAACAAAATGAGATTTTACTTGTGATATCATTAAGAAGAACTCTTGTGGTACACGTAAATGTCATATAAGTTATTTCTTGGTAGAGAATGATCATATATAATAGGGAAATGATGGCTGTATTCCAATTGTTTTCCAAAAATTATTGACATATGCAAAGGTTGACAACTAGAATTTTTAAAGGGGAGGAATATAACTATGAGCTTGTATTTATGAATGCAACTATTATGGCTAGCGGCTACTTGATTAACCAACTATTTTATGACCAACTCTTTTAAACATGAATTAATTTATTGTTACTTAATCCTAAGAAAATTTCCCTTTGGCTCATAACTCATGACTGATAACTCAAAGCCCTCATGTACTATTTGACAGCATTAATATATTGCTTGGTCAGAACTCACAAGTATTGACTAGGATGGATTATTTTGACTAACATAGCATCTGATAACCTCACAAAATCTAAAGATTTGAGAATCCCATGGGGCCTTCAAGATCGAGTCCACTTCAATGATCATGTACTCCTCTGAGATTATACAATGTAGCTTCAGTGGTAATTTATTTGAATGTTTCCATTTAACACAATATATTGAAACGCGAACTATTCTAGCAGATTCAATAAAAGCTTGATGATCTATTTCCTGGTCTTAGTTGAGTTCCAATCAGGTTTATGTCACAATAAAATAGTTAAATCCGGGAAAAATAATTTCACTCGTGACCTTATCCCATCCTGCTTTTTGTTTCTATGATCTGAACGAACTGATGTCATGTCTCATTGATTTTTTTCGAACATAATTTAATTTGTTAACTTCATGAATGTGGTTATTAACTTTATTTCTTGTTAATTCCTCTTTTTGTGTTTCTTATTTGCATGGAAAACCATGACTCTTTATCAATATGGGGGAGCAGCTGAAATTCCATTATAGGGAAATGATATGGTAGCTACCGTAAATGCATTATGTAGAACCAGGATTTCCTTACAAAATATACAATGGCTCTACCTCATTCTAACTGATTCTAAAATACTCAAACATATATTTTTAAATCATAACAATCAGTGAATTGTACCATCTGTAAACTTTGATACAAACTTTCCATTTTCTGTTAAAACAATACCTCATCTCTACAATTTGCTGGAGTCAAAATAAAATCCATGGTCAGAGATTTGCTAAAGCTCCATGCAGTTGGGGCAGTATTGCATCTGGCCACTGTGACCCATCCTAAAGAATTGACCACTACATGTGAAGTAGATAGAGGGGGGCTACATGTAGGATAGTCTTGAATCAAGTAACCTTGTTTGATGTACATAGGGAAAGTTTATATACTTGACTGAATGCAAGGTTGCATGTATTGTTGCATGTATTGTTGCATGTTAATGCAAAAATGGGTCTAAAAGAGCCTACTTTGTGAACCTGAATTGTTGTTTTACATAATGATAGATACAGAGCAATATAACTGAATATATAAACACATATATTATGTTCATAAACAATAACATGTTATTCCAACTGAATAATTGATGGATACTTGAATTATTATGAAAAGCAGAACACCATGACTTTGCAGTATGTTTCTAGTTACATCCTCCACCTTACTGTATCTATTTTCCAACCTGTGAATACCTTGGTAGAAGTTTTACTAGAGTGAGAGACAGGATGAGGAGAGGCCTGTATTACTGTGGCGGCTTGGTGCATGATTACTTCCAAAGGAACTACAATAAAGATTAAAATCATTGATCATTTAAGAAATTGGCAGGAATGCAAACTATTCTCCACAGATCACCCAGCCTGAAAATCAACAAATCTGTTTATTCATAAACCTGAGGCTACTGCTTTAGTACCACATACAATAATGCTAACTGTTTGAATCTGCCTGTAAGCTATACAGAACTTTCTACTTAGAATGGAATTTTCAAATAATTCTTGTTATCCCAATGAAAAGGTTTGGATAGAGATACAGTTCTTTATTCAAATCTATCTGCTCAATCAAAATGGCCATATTTTTTACAAAAACGGCTAGAACTTGTCTCTACCAACTTATGGTTAAAGATACAGGGTGAGCCAAATGAGATAACCCAAAGATATCTTTAGTGTATGGCTTTAGTGTCATATTTGGGACAATTAAGTCTTGTCCAATGTATTGTCATTCTACCAAGTTTCAGTGGTCTAATTCTAGTGGTCTTGATTTTATGGCCACTTTACAAAATATGCCATAAAATATGGGCGTCATGTCTGGAGACCAACTTGAACATATTGGGCGTAGTTGTTCACAACACGGGCATAAACATCTTGTGTTATCTTCCTTCTTATCTCCTGTTTCAATGTTTCAAGGGTTGTTAGTGTAGATAATAGGCCCAAAGATAAAATCTGGTGGAATTTATGTCTAGTCAGTGAGGCACATTTCGGCATTTTGAGCATGTTTTGTAAATGGCCATAAAATCGTGACTTAGAATGACACTTATTGAATGAAAGAACATTGATCAAGGTTTAATTATGCTAAATATGAGTTTAAACCCATGTTGAATGACTGAGTTATTAACATATATTTGTTAGGGTTACCTTTTTTGACTCACCCTGTACCTATAATAGGTTTGTAGTGGAGATGTCATGGTTTCCCGATATTAGACTATATTTTAGTCAAGATGGTTCAGTTTGGGATGTGGGACAAAAAGAGCTACTATCAGGATGGGATCAGGACATAATTTCCTCCCCTAAAATGCATAAAAACATGTATAGAGTATGAGAGCACTTTTCCGCAAACTTAATGAACATCCTGGTATAATTAGAGTAAAAAGGGGCTAAGGACTTAAGGAACCTCATAAAACTAATTGATTTTACTATAATATTTAATGATGTTTCAATCAGTTTGGAAATAATCCATCCATCATAAAGCTGTATTTTATATACGAGTATATGTTCTGGGATATTTCTTTTATGAGATGAACAAAATGATAAAGAACAATTTATTTTAAAGATTTAAATCTTAGTTTCCGTACATTCAATTTCATACCATAGGCTAATGCTGTTAAACCAGTTATACAAGTACTCTGAACCAGCATCAGATAGATGCTCTTTCCATCCCTCTGACTAGTGCAGAAGATTTTACAGTGACCTTAATGTTGATAGATCAGGCCCGTAGCCAAGATTTGCCACTTTTTGAAAAATTCCAGGAGGGTTCACTTGTGAGAATTTTGGTCCAAAATGGCCAAAATCACTTGAAAAGTGCTCAGAATGGTGAAAAACGGCATGATTTTGGAAGATTTTTCGGCCGGGGGGGGGGGGGGGGGGGGTTTGCTCGAACCCATCGGGCTTCTATTAGAATTTGAATGTGAAATTAATATTACCTCTACAGGTAGAGAAGGTAGTGATTCTCTCGTCATATTTTCTGGTAAGACATAGGATCAAAGAATTATCTATAATTCAAAATAGAGCGCAAATTAGAAAGCTTTCAAGGTTATCACTTTCATCATCAATCTTTGATCATGTTGCCATTGACAACTTGTTTCAAACTGTTAACTTATACAATTCATATTATGCAAACTTGCTATCATCATGCTCAGTAGGAGAATTATATGTAATAATAAGTGCTTATACTAATGGATACACCTTTAATTGTACATTTATTAAATACTAATGATTATACATTTATTATGCAGTAGTACATGGTAAAACCTCCACACATTGACTTGCTTTGAAAAACGGGATTTTAGGGGGGGGGGGTTCAATCCTCCCCCTAGCCAAGAATTCTTTCCAATGAGTACAGGTGGCTTTTTTAGCTCACATGGTGAGCTTTTGCAATCACTCACTTGTCCGTCTGTCTGTCCGTCCGTCCGTCCGTCTGTCTGTCCGTCCGTCAACAATAGTGGCACGTTTTAAAACCTCTGTCGATAGGATTCCTGTTTTAAGTTATTTCTGTTCAACATCAATACAGAAAACTCCCCTATGACTCCTGGTTCAAAAGCTCGCCTATTTTCAAAATGGCCGCCACTTTTGTCTCGCGAAATTCACTTTTGACCCATTTGTTTTAAAACCTCTGTCGATAGGATTCCCGTTTTAAGTTATTTCTGTTCAACATCAATACAGAAAACTCCCTTATGACTCCTGGTTCAAAAGCTCGCCTATTTTCAAAATGGCCGTCACTTTTGTCTCGCGAAATTCACTTTTGACCCATTTCCTAGCTTTACAAATAATTTCAGGTGTCCTTCACTGTAAAAATCCATGTCAATGTAAAGGGTAGATATATGTAATAATATTGTTACAAAAAATCAGCGAAAAATTATATCCATTTTTTTATTTTCAGCCATTTTAGTTAACATTGATTTGTCTATCTGACTCGCGAAATCCACTTTCCGTCAATAACAGTGGCACGTTTTAAAACCTCTGTCGATAGGATTCCTGTTTTAAGTTATTTCTGTTCAACATCAATACAGAAAACTCCCCTATGACTCCTGGTTCAAAAGCTCGCCTATTTTCAAAATGGCCGCCATTTTTCTCTCGCGAAATTCACTTTTGACCCATTTCCTAGCTTTACAAATAATTTCAAGTGTCCTACATTGTAAAAATCCATGTCAATGTAAAGAGTAGATGTATGAAATAATTTTGTTACGAAAAATCAGCGAAAAATTATATCCATTTTTTTTATTTTCAGCTTTTTAGTTAACATTGATTTGTTCATCTGTCTCGCAAAATCCACTTTTGGACCATTTACCTTAAACCCTCTGTCGATAGGATTTCCGTTTTAAGTTAATTTTGTTCAACATCAATACATAAAACTCTCCTATGACTCTTGGTTCAAAAGCTCGTCTATTTTCAAAATGGTCGCCATTCTTGTTCCGCAAAATTCACTTTTTGCCCATTTCCTAGCTTTACAAATAATTCCAGCTGTCCTGCATTGTAAAAAGCCGTGTCACTGTAAAGAGTAGTTGTATGAAATAATTTTGTTACAAAAAATCGGCAAAATATTATATCTGTTTTTTTATTTTCAGCCATTTTAGTTAAACATTGATTTGTCCATCTGTCTTGCGAAATCCTCTTTTGAACCATTTGCTTAAAACCTCTGTCGATAGGATTCCAGTTTCACATTATTTTTGTTCAACATCAATACAAAAAAACTCCCCTATGACTCGAAAGCTTGCCTGATTTCAAAATGGTCGCCATTTTTGTCTGCAGAAATTCAATTTTGGCCTATTTCCTTGCTTTACAAATAATTTCAGGTGTCTTGCATTGCAAAAAGCCATGTCACTGTAAAGAGTAGTTGTATGAAATAATTTTGTTACGAAAAATCAGCGAAAAATTATATCCGTTTTTTTTCTCAGCCATTTTACTTAACATCGATTTGTCCATCTGTCTCTCAGTCAGTCCAAAATAGTGGCAAGTGGCTTGAAATAATTTTTTTACAAAAAATCAGCAAAAAATTATATCCGGTTTTTTCTGTCACCATGTGAGCCCAGTACCCACGGTACTAATTTTTTTAACACTGACCCCCCCCCCCCCTAAAAAAGCTGGCTAGGATAGACAATCATATTGACATTTTAAACAATAGTTCCAACCATTGTATGGTGCTATTGTACTCTAGGCAAAGGGCCATTGACTGTACACCTATTTAAAGCACTATTTTGCTTTCGGGAGTATTGATTTGAGTAGACAGACATGTAACTGTCAATATGTTTAGGGGCCATGACATAAATTGATATGCTATTTCCTGCGAAACTAGTATTATGAAAGAAGGGGGTTGAAAACTGGGTTGCATCAGGTGATAATACAACTAACCCAAAATTGAAGGTAAGTGGAACACCTTTGGTACCTCTAAAAAGGTTTTCCACTTACAGAGGTTCATTTATCATTAAATCATTGATCATGGGAGTTTGAAAAGTGTTCCATCTATGGATATGTTCTACTTACAGAAGTGTTCCACTTTACAGATTTTACTATAGGAATTATCGATATCTAAAAATTTGTATAGAGAAAATTTAGTCAAGCTATTTAATTCCCAGACTTGGAGTTTGAATGGTTCAGGGGATCAGAGACATTGATTGACTGTAGGTCTCTTTTCTGTGTTATCAAGTCATACTTTAGTAGAGTTTAACACTGTCTCCATGACATCACTTTCTGTAAATATATCGCTACATTCATCATCATTAGGCACTTTAAAGTAAGAAAGTGAAAAAGAGACCAAGTACCTTTTCTGTGGGACAAAATATTTTTACAGTGAAGTGTATCTTAAAAATGCCTGTGATAGTTAATAGTATTGATAGAATAATTCAAATCGTGTGATTTAGTGAACTCCTATTAACATATTATGTTGTTATTATATCAAGCAGAATGTTTTAGACAGAACGTGAGATATAAACAGAGTTTGGTTCCAATGTCAGTTTTACCACAAACTCATTAATATATTGCCAATGTTCTCATCCTTTGTACTTGTTTTATAGCCATAATTAGTTTGAATCCTTTGAAAAATGACCATGATTTGTTCATAAATGTCTTAGAAGATAACCTATCTTAAAGATACATACATGGGTATAGGATGGAGATTTTTGCAAATGGATGACAACTTTGTTGAAATTTTCAAATTGTACTATCTTTATACTCTAGACTTAGTATCAGTGGAAATGTCTGTGGTATAACTGCTTTCAGACTACCTAAAGGCAAAATATTTAGCCCCTTGTTTATTTTGCCCATAAAGTACAAGTACAAAATAACAAATAACAGATTAGAGAAATATCGAATTAATTAATTTTTCAGTTTGCTCAATAAATGTATACCTAGTATATTCATGCAATATTTGATAAATGATGTTTTTGACTGTCTATAGCATAAGAACTGAACAGATGTTGGTAATCACCTTCCTGTGATATTAACAGGGTCACTATGAGCTTTTAAAACTATCTCTGATACATAAACATTTTACTTTCATCCAAGTATAGGTCTGTGGTATCCTGAACAAACTACCACTGATACGTTAAGCTGAATCCCAATCTGCCAGATTACCCTTTGACTATACTCCTACTATCCTTTGAATATACTCTGACTACCCTTTGACTTTCCTGGACAAACATCTACCCCCAGACTGCCCGTTACTATTGGTATGATATGTTAAGCTGAATCCCAATCTGCCAGATTACCCTTTGACTATACTCCAACTATCCTTTGACTATACTCTGACTACCCTTTGACTTTCCTGGACAAACATCTACCCCCAGACTGCCCGTTACTATTGGTATGATATGTTAAGCTGAATCCCAATCTGCCAGATTACCCTTTGACTATACTCCAACTATCCTTTGACTATACTCTGACTACCCTTTGACTTTCCTGGACAAACATCTACCCCCAGACTGCCCGTTACTATTGGTATGATATGTTAAGCTGAATCCCAATCTGCCAGATTACCCTTTGACTATACTCCAACTATCCTTTGACTATACTCTGACTACCATTTGACTTTCCTGGACAAACATCTACCCCCAGACTGCCTGTTACTATTGGTATGATATGTTAAGCTGAATCCCAATCTGCCAGACTACCCTTTGACTATACTCCAACTACCCTTTGACTATACTCCAACTACCCTTTGACTAAACTCCAACTATCCTTGGACTATACTCTGACTACCCTTTGACTTACCATTTACGCCTAGACTGCCAAGGTTTTATGAGTTATTATTAAGATCTCAAATGGAGCTCTCTTAGATTTCTGTGGGGGTTTGAATGTATGTAAACTACTTATAGACAGATAGTAGTATTCTCCCCACAAAAAGTTTAAGCTAGATCAAAGAATATCTCTAACTAGAGTGTACATAATGGGAAACTCCTTCAAATGGTAGAATTTGTAGTGAATAAGGGCTTATTTATACATTTAGAGGTAATACTTTCAGGTTTGAAGACCAGCTGGTCATAATGACATGATGGACCAGTTACATGATTGTTTACCTAACTGAATCTAACAAATGCTATATATATTGTCATTATGTTATGTCATATGCTCATTGCTCAGGACCTTCTCTTAATCAATTGATTGAAACCAATTTGGCGGTGGTTGGTATTCAGAGAGTTCAGAGATTGACACCTGTAAAAAATGGCAGGTAGTGATATTTTGCATGTACCAAATTGATTATTAATTATCCCATCGAACGAAGTTCTCAAGTCTGTGGACCCTGAAGAAAGATAACTAACATCGCAATCAAATCAAGACAAAGAAAGAAGAAAATAAATGAAGAAACCAATGCAGCAAAAACAAATGACGTCCGGACTGGAAAATTAATGAGAGAAGAGAACATTAACAAATGAATATGAAACCGTATCTTCTCCGCAAAGAGGGTAAACTAAGATGACAAATCAGCATAAGACCAACAGTAAGGGGAAGGGGAGAGTTTTCCGGCCGGATCAAAACGTTTAACCCACCTATGCGCAGTCTCAAGTCTGTGGACCCTGAAGAAAGATAAGTAACATCGCAATCAAATCAAGACAAAGAAAGAAGAAAATGAATGAAGAAACCAATGCAGCAACAACAAATGACGTCCGTCCGTACATCCGTACATCCGTCCGTCCGGGCAATAACTCAAATACTGTTGGCCCGATTTTGTTCATATTTTGTACACATATACCCTACGGGGGTAGAAGTTCTGCTTGAAAGCCGATTTTCAATATGGCTGCTCATTTCAAAATGGCGGCCATTTTAGTGCCGAATTTACATTTATTTAGGTGCAATATGTAAAACCGTAATAGCAATATGTTTTAGATGTAAAAACATCATATAGGACATTAATAAAGCTAGAAATGTAGATATAAAAGAAGCACATGGCAGCCATCTTGAAAAATGGTGGCCTTTACTCGTTATTTTTCGATTTTTGCTGTAACTCGAAAAGTAGTGGAGCGATTTTGTTCATATTTGGTATGTGAATACTATAAACATTGCACACTGTCTAAAGACACTTTTGGTAGCAGGCGCCCATTTTGAAAAATGGCCGCCATTTTGAAAAATGGCCACCATTTTAACATATTTTACTATAACTCGAAAAGTAGTGGAGCGATTTTGTTCATATTTGGTATGTGAATACTATAAGCATGACACACTGTCCTATAACAATTTTGGTAGAAAGCGGCCATTTTGAAAGAAATTTGAAAAATGGCCGCCATTTTAATGTATTTTACTATAACTCGAAAAGTAGTGAAGCGATTTTGTTCATGTTTGGTATGTGAATACTATAAGCATGGCACACTGTCTAATGACACTTTTGGTAGAAGGCGGCCATTTTTCAAAATGGCCACCATTTTAACATATTTTACTATAACTCGAAAAGTAGTGGAGCGATTTTGTTCATACTTGGTATGTGAATACTATAAGCATGACACACTGTCCTATGACACTTTTGGTAGAAGGCGGCCATTTTGAAAAAATTTTGAAAAATGGCCGCCATTTTAACGTATTTTACTAAAACTCGAAAAGTAGTGGAGCGATTTTGTTTATATTTTATTTGGTATGTAAATACTATAAGCACGGCACACTGTCTAATGGCACTTTTGATAGAAGGTGGCCAATTTGAAAAATGGCCGCCATTTTAACGTATTTTACTATAACTTGAAAAGTAGTGGAGCGATTTTGTTCATATTTTGTATGTGAATACTATAAGCATGACACCTGGTCTAATGACACTTTTGGTAGAAGGATGGCCGTTTTGAAAAATGGCTGCCATTTTTGCTATATACTTTGTTTGTAAAAATGCCATCCATGGCTGTTCGATTGGATTTGCTACGCTTTGGCGTTGCCGTTGTTCTGGTTGTTAAAGGAGGGGGAGTTGTTTGTCAAATAAATTGGGGAGTTTATTAAAAGCGTTTATTTTCAATGATTCCCAGCCCTCTGAAGTTTGAAACATTAAAACACCTGGGTGTTAATCCATCGATAATCCTTGAGAATGAGAAATATTTTTGGGGATTATATGGTACAATCTTATAGTCAATTAAATGTTTTAAAGTGTATTGATGTTTTTTTGGATGAAAAACATCAGCGAAATGCATGAAAAACATCAGCGAAATGCATGAAAAAACTTCCCCAATTCATTCGACAAACAACTCCCCCTCCTTTTAGGTACCTATATTTATGCTGTATATGAATACTACAGTATTGTTTTCCTAGTAAAATTGTCTAATTTTATAATTTCTCCTCACTCTATAGAGAAGGATGCATCAGGCTTTAATTGCATCACAAACCAGTTTGAATGCTCCATAGCTATATATCTCCCTTTAAAGAAATGCAAAGGGTGGTCCATATATTCTGATAAAAAATGCTCTCATTTCCTGTTCACTGGCAATTTTCTATTGTGATAATGAAAAAGTTGTCTGGAATTTTTATACTGTAATTATGGCCTTAATGTCATGAAAACTTAGTGTGAGTGTCATTTTGTGAGGATATGTTTTTTGTGTTATCATTTTATTTTAAATATAAACATTCTTGCGCAATCAGCTAATTGCCAAATTGCTATCATTAGCAGCAGTTTTAGGTTGTCATAAATAGAATCATTATACATATGTATGTATAGTGAAATGTATATGAATAATCAGTCTGCTTGTAAGTCATCTCTTGGGTCCGTATATTGACACTAGTAGGAATAAAATACTGATGCATATATTCAGCTTAAACATATTATTCCGTGCAATAACATATTCACTTTGATATGTGGGAGGAATTCCCTTATATATGACCTGAATCCCCTTATATAACCACTTCACTTATGTAGAATCTTCTTACTTTCCTCAATGTATGAGAAGGAAGTTCCCATATTTGTAAGTGTAACATACCCTCATACATGTATATCCTAATTTATGAGAAGTTCTCTTATGTGCAAGTGTGACATAGCCTTACATTCCCTAATTTATGAGAAGTCCCCTTATGTACAAGTGTGACATCGCCTTACATTCCCTAATTTTTGAGGCGTTCCCTTATGTGCAAGTGTGACATATTCCTAATTCCATTCCATTCTATGTAAATGTGACATACCCTCATATCTCCTACTTAATGAGAAATTCCCTTATATGCAAGTGTGACATACCCTCATAATTTTTTATATTAATTTATCAGAAGTTCCCCTTTAGTGTAACATACCCTCATATTCCCTTATGTATGAGAAGTTCCCTAATAAACAAGTATGACATTACATCATGTTCCCTAATTTATGAAAAGTTCCCTTGTATACAAGTGTGACATATCACTATATTATCTAGCAGGGTTCTCACCAGAAAGGTTTGTGACTTCCTATTCCTTGTTTGTATCCAGTTTTATGTATCGGGAGAATCTCCGGAGTCTAAAAGCCTAGTGAAAATCCTGCCTAATTTATGAGGAGTTCCTTAGATCCCCTTTAGTCACCTAGAGGATGCTCATAGAGTAGATAAAAATTCAATGTTATCACTTACATTTTCTGACTTATATAGCGGTTCTTTATTTCATCAAAAATTCATTTTAGCATCATTATTTTTACCTTTTTATCTGTTATATTTATTTATATTTTGCAATTATATTCAGATCTGCTGATATGCTAGAGGAATGCATGTCATTTCATAAAAGGTCATGCCAGGTGCCATTTGTATGTTACAATCCTGACATTAAGAGGCTTGACATGTCTTCATAGGTAACATGCTTTCCATCTTAGCGTTCGGTGAATAAACCGATCACTCTGGCATCATAATCAATATACATGTAGTTACTATAGTGATTGGAGACATCAAGGCATGGTGTTCTTGAATAAGTTATCTAACATATGCTGCACAATCCTCATGTTTATATAAATAAATAATCATATGTATTTAGGCTAATATATATACAGTGGACAATGAAAATGATGCTGATATTGCATTAATGTTTACATATACATAGATTATATAACAGGTATAATTATGATATACTGAAAATCAACTGATTTACACACCCTAACATGCATGAATAGAGGTTATACCTAAGGGGGGATTGTATATGGGTTTTATCAAGAGGGATGATATGATATCTTCCATAGGTGACCTTTTTATACCAAATGAAAAAATTCATTAATTTGACAAAAATACATAGTTTTCTAATATGACTTCATTGAGACTTGTTGAAAGATTTATTTTGAATTATTCAATTGATTTTTATATATGAGGGTGTTGAAATGGCAGTTTTTGGATAGAAGGTTATTATCCCAAGGGAATATTTGAACTTCCTGAAATATATAAAGCTAAAGGGATGTTACCTTGAGGGTGACACAGATATATTTATATGTTCAAGAGGATAAATTTGTTATTCCGGAATATACCATTACTCACTTACCCCATACCTTTGCAAAATGATGAGAATTGGTTATCCCAAAAAGAAAAATCACTAGTAGTGAGAAATAAAGAAGTTATTTACTAGGAAGGATGTTATATTGGTATTTTGATGAAAGGTGATATTAACATTAAGGAATTAATACAGTACGTGTATGTACATATTATCATGTTGGTGTATATTAAAATAATTTATTTAGACTTCATTTCTAGACTATTGTGTCTATTGGTACATCTTTTCCAACCTTTAAACTCAACCTCGAACCAGAATTTGAAAGATGTCAAAAATACAAAATAATGTTCATGAGGAAATGACAGTTATAAGGAAATGGTAATTTAATGTCATGGTTACTACTGCCATCCTTTATGTAATATTTAAAAGTTACATATTTGTTTGCATTAAATGCTATTGCCATGCTTAAGAAAATAAGCCGCATGTACTTTATATTGTCATTGATTGAATCTGGATAAAGTGATATGATATTATTTTGAATTGATATTATATATTTCCAACTATCATTATGCATGTGTTTGGATATATACGTAACACGATTATGAAAGATTAAAAAATTTTCATAGTAAATATTTTTAAGTCGATTGTTTTTTTTTGTATTTCCAGTGGCAGAAACTAGAAATGACGACTGTTGAACGACGGAAAATAATGTGCTCAGTGACATTTCATATCATCGCTATTACATGTGTCATCTGGTCTCTATATGTCTTAATAGACAGAACAACGGAGGAGGTGCGCTCGGGAACTTTGGAGTGGCCTTTTTGGACTAAACTAATAGTTGTAGCCATAGGGTTCACTGGTGGACTGGTATTCATGTATGTGCAGTGTAAGATGTATATTCAGTTGTGCAGACGTTGGCGGGCATTTAATCGTGTCATATACATCCAAAATATTCCCGATGATGTGTTAAAGAAGCACCAGTTGCAGAATAAATCGAAACAGCTTGGCTTAACGACATGTAAGGATGTTACATTAGGTAGCAATCAAACTGAACTCCTATAGGTACACTACAGCACAGTCATACAATTGGATTATGGATTATGACGTCCGTAACAACCCTCCTCTGAAAGGATGTACATTCTATATTCGTCCAACATAGAAGGAAATTGACAACAGCACCATAATAGAGCCTTCAGATTTTACCAATCAGTTGACTATATTACTAAAAGCATGGCATGTGTGATCATATATCACTGAAATCACTTTATCTGAGATGCATTTTGTGCTGGAAAAATAGGTGATGAGGTGCACATATGTGGTGAGGTGTCCATATATTGTAAGGTGCATAATGTTACGAGATATATTGTATTTGTATAAATGTGGTGAGGTGCCATTGTGGTGTGGTGACGTGGACGTGGTTAGGTGCACATTTATGTTGAGCTTTTACAACCCAATATTGGCACCTCGATAATCTTGTGGCTTTTTAGATAGAATGCATTTGTTATATCCGTTCTACATTTGAAAATATTGGTCTCTTTTGTAAGAATGAACTTAATGCACAATACTGTCCATGCTGTCTAGTCTTTCTATAAAGCTATTTATGTATTTATTATCCTGTTGTAATTTAATTTGCCCATACAAACCAATGAGGACCATACAAGTTAATTGTTTGTTTAGCAAGATGTTTTGAAAAAATGACCTGAGGCTGAGAATTTGGACAATCTTTATGAAACAAAAGATTTTAGAATTTATCTTGATCACGCGGTACTAACTTCGACCGTTAATATGAATTTTTGACCTACCGGATGTTTGAAAATTAAGGATTACGAGTCTCGTACTGCACCGTTTTTCTTCAAACTTGTTCCATTCAAAGCATAACAAAAATCCCTTTCTGTTGGTACATTATTCTCTTAAACAGAGTCCCTACTTCCAGCGGCATTTTGGTCCCCAGCTGTAGGAAGTTTTTCTAACAGCTGGGGACCAAAACGCTGCTAGAACGAGGGACTCTTTAAAATAAAGTAATGCACCGACAGAAAGAAAATTTTGTTTTGCTTTTAATGGTATAAGTTTGAAGAAAAACGGTGCAGTACGAGACTCGCAATCGGTGATTTTCGAAAATCTGGTAGGTCAAAAATTCAAATTAATGGTCGAAGTTAGGACCGCGTGTGGATACATTTTTAGATTATTTGTTACATATTTTATTTCTTCTTAAGGATCATTTGAATCAATCATTACTCTTACATTTTTTTGTTTCCATCCATGATTTTGATTTCAAAATTTCTTCAAATTAATACACATGAGAGAAAAACAAGAAAGAAAGGCTCTGATATCCTTCAAAGGTTTAACAAGAGAGGTTTAACCAGGAAGGTGGGATGATCTGATAGATGTTGCTAAACAAACATTTATTTTGTTAGAGCCTTAAACAGGGATATATCTGAGAGGATGAGGATTCAGTATATTACAGTATCAATATTTGATTATTTATTATTGGTAATGCAATACTATACATCAAAGATACAAACACATTCTCATTTGATTCAAGACCTCATTTGAGCTTCAAATGTCACATCAAAATTCCAGCATCAATGTGATCATTTGTAAAGATATCAGATACTTTAACTAAACTCTTAGATATTGACCCTATTGACCACAGAGAATGTGAATATCATCAATTATAGAGAAAATAAGATTTTAATAAAATACTAAAAAATGATAAATCAATGATTTCCTAAATTGAGGTATGAACATTTTCTCATTTTTTGAAAATAAGGATATAATATCCTAAATGGATCTTGTAATGTTAAAACATGTCCATATAATTTGATGCACTTCATTTTTGTAATCATTGTATATATAGGATAATCCTGGAATTATTTATTGCGAATGAATCCAAGGAAAATCAAGGATTTGAATTCATGATTTTCTGTGTGTTTATGAGTTTCATGGAGAATGACTTACCATGATAACATCTATACAAACAATAATCAAATGATTGTTTGTCCAGATTTCCAATTAATTTATAAAAATTGAAATTATATTTTATTACTATGTATATATTGTATATAGTATTATTGTTGATGACATGAAATCTTTAGAAGCGCAGCTAGCTATATTGCTTTATACCTAAACATTTTGTATATCTTCTTATTGATACTAAAAATGCCACTTTTTCATTTTAGAAGTGATTCATATTTTATTCATATTTATCTATAATTGTCATGGAAATGATTTATGCAATAAATCATTGATAATTTAAATTCATGAAAAGTACATTTGCCAAATTTCATCAGATAAATGCAACGTACATCAACCTCGCAGTCTATTTTGAAAATTGGCATATGCCCTATCCGATAAGTAACCTTTTCCAGTCAGTTGTGATTCGTCAAACTTTGTCACACATTGTCTAAAATAAGAACTACAGTAAAACCTGTGTGTATTGAACATTTTTTGCAGAGAAAAAACAATAAGTGTTAATAGGTATTCACTAGAGAGTGTACAGAAGTCAGTAGAGTATGTAGAGGAAGGGTGTCCTCCAGGGACAGCTGTTCACTAGGGAGGTGTTCACTAAGACAGGTTTTACTGTATACTTGTATATATTTTTCTGTGCAATTAACTAGTGGTGTATGCTCTCTTGGAACTTTAACATGCAAGGAGCAGTAACCAGGTTTTGTCCTGGGATGAGCCTTTTAGCAGGTTTCATGCTACAAAGCAACCAAAGTGAGGTGTATACTACATGTACTATGGGGGGTCTGAAGACATATTGCCACAGAATATTTTTACATTATGGAAGTAAAATGGTGGGATTTTGTGTCTGAGGCAAATATATTGATTTACAATCATTCCCCCACCCTCATCCCTACTCCCCCGAGTATGACCAGTAAAAATGGTGTGACTCCCCTTTGTTGGGTGTAAACAATACAAGGGGTGTCAATCTTTTCAATCATATTTATTTGGTTGTGTTGTGCTTTTATTATATTATTTGATGCTGTTATATGTATGTAATGACGCAAAAATATAAGTTTAGGGTGAACCTACATTAAATTGATAAAGGAGCATTAACATGTGAAGACCTTATTAGAGTAAGTACACTGAAAACTCACATTTTTTATTGTTCTTGCTCTTTCTGTGTAGTGCATATTTTACTTGGTATTATAATTTTTTATGTATTTCAACCAAGTGGTGGCTCCCTGCATGATTAGGAGGATTTCCCTTTAGTTTCATATGATATACATACATGTGTATTGCACGAGGGTAAAGCAGACCCGATTATACCATGAGCTTGCTGGGTGTTATCATGGCTGTCGCAGGGCTTAATGTATTAACGAGCTCGGTGGTATGTTCAGCTCGACGTGAATCCTCAAATGCTCATGACATCATCGTATTTGCTTTACCCCCATCCATTATGAATGGGCCCCAGCTTTACAAAACAACAAATAAGATTTTTATGCTGAGCTACATGTTTTCAAATATTTTTTATTGGAATAACACATGCGATGTACAAAACACATTATTCAGCGTGACAACCTGTATTATTTGATTAAAATTACAAAAATTTGTTAAACTGTTGGTAGAGCTAGACTGAATGTTTTAAGGATCCCTGTTCTAAAGATCAAAAATAATACACTATATAGAATAAAGGCTCAAAAGAATATTTTCTGATCCAAAAGTCTTTTTTGAATAGCATAAATAAATAGTATGGGCATAGTCCCCTAAATCGAATGTTGTTTTCATTTATCTCAAAATAGCTAAAATTACAGAATATATGCCAATAAATGTATGCACTAGATTAAATATTGGGGTGGCAAAATCGCAAGCAACATGTACAATTGACCAAATAATTTAAAATCTGGATATATAATGTCTGGATAAGGTATCCCATGGAACAGTGGCAATATGCCCATTCATTGGATATCATGGTGACCTTGCTTTCAAATGCAGTATTGTGAAATGCAACAAAAAATCATCCAGTTGAATGGGAATCAATATATATAATGAATTTGATTTAAGGTTACACTAATAGAGCCAGACGCTAAATTTAGCTTCCTTTTAAAGAAGGGCAATTGAAGTAATGAAAAGGGTTATTATATGGGATTTACTTGATATATGGTTATAAAGTCTTGTTCTAATAGTACATTCTTTTATTGTGAAATTGAATATTGATCAGGGCTGTAGCCAGCTTTTGCCAAGAGGTTCACTTTTCCAAAAATTCCAGGGGCTTCACATCGAATAACTTTGGCTCAAAATTACACCAAGTGTTCAGGATGGCGAAAACTGCATCATTTTGAAAGAATTTTTGGACAGGGGTGTCAAGGTACTGTCTCAACCCCATCCCACACCTGTTACGGGCCTGTTGATGAAAGTAAATGGAATACATGTAAATCAATCTCTAAAGTAAATACTAGAACTAAGCCTTGGTTACAAAGGTTACAGCTGCACATAAGAGTGGTGATATTAATTGTATGTTGGTAACATTGTGTTGAGAATAAAATTATTTTCATATTTAAATATGAAACATTGTTATGTGCTTTTATAAGTAGATACGCACAGGCTACTTTTGTCCCTTCTATTGTGTACATTAACACTTATCTAGCCAATATATTACCCTTAGTATATCATTGACCAGAACACTACTCTCTGATGAGAATTGATGATTTTACAGTTTGGCATTCAACAAATAAGAATGCCCCACCAATATGTTAACTTAGAAAACGAGTGGCTCACTGCACTGAACGAAACGTCACTTTCCAGGTAATGATTTTTCCCTTGAGTGGCTAATCAGTGGCATAGCCAGGGTTTGACTGGAGGGGGTATTCTCAGTATTACTCAAGATAAAGTTAGATCTTACTTATTTCCATATTTGCATATATACTTCTAGAGGTGTTCCACTTTACAGGTTTCACTGTATGGTTTCAGTAAATGTTTTACTAGACAATCAATCTTAGTAAGAGAAAAGTATTCTAGATGGTTGTCTCAGGGTGAGACAGTAAGATAGCCTTGTCTTCTAACATTGGTGCACAGGTGACACTTTCAATCTGCTCAATGGCTGAAGAAAATGATCTCTTCACCCATGGAACAATATGAACTCGGAGATAGATGGCAACCATGTACAGTACAATTTAGAGGAGCTTAACTAATTCAAAATGTACAATATGCCTATTGAGTTGATTTAGAAGACCCCTTGCAATTCATCAAAATCACAGTCATTAAAATTGTGTACTTTGTACCTCTTTGTGCATTTGAATTAATTGACAAAGCAAGTTATTTACGGTACAAATATGGACATGTTTTTTTGTTATTAAATCCGCCTGACCAACATAAAATCATAAATCCTTCTCGATGATATATTCCAAAGCGTGGATCAGTTTACCCTGGTCTTTCATCCATTTCTCATATGGTTGAAGCTCAGGAACGGATGGCAATTCTTCCAGATATTTTTCCAAGATATGTGAATCATGTAACAATACCAGTGGACATTTTCTCATAGCATCAATAGTGAATCCAGACTTTTCAAGAAGTTCCATTTTGTCTCTGAGTTCCAAAGTGGTCTGATGGATTCTCCTTGGGAAGAACTTCATCTTGAGTTTGTCACTTGGAATATTCAACATTTTTGCCAGTTTTTTAGCAGTTAAATCATACTCGTGGAGGTTCAATCTCCCTTTTAAATTTGAACTTGCATAATGTATCACATCATGTATATATAGATCTTTTCCCTTGATGGACTGGAGGCTGGATACAGCTTCTGCTATACTAGGGAGCTGAATCATTGATAATCGTGCCATGTGTTCAGTGATATCATAACAATCAAATCCTTCTTTGATGAGATACTCCACCTTGGGGACCATAGCTTTGGGGCTACAAATTATATTTGATACAAATGGCTCAAGTTTTTTTGTTGAAATGCCAAGTAGTGCCGATAGTTTTGAAGTGATCTCAGGCAATGATTCGGGTTTCTTCTGTATCTCCATGGAGATCTCAGATATTTTCAGTTTTTCAACTCCTTGTTTTTTAAGAGTCTCACAAGCTTTTAGCAGGTTCTTGTTTGAGTGTCTCAATACATATGGTGCCTTGAATATTTCAGAAGCTTCAATACCATGTGAAAGCAGAAGTTTGATCTTGGGCAATAATGTTTTGGCTTTAATACTTTTGAAATGAACACTAGTTAAGTCACTCTCTTGCACATTAAGCAGCCTTGCGACATCCTCCCTCATATCATTCTTACCTCTGTTAAGGCACGTCTCAAAATTATCACCGAGAATATTTTCAAAATTTGGTTTTCCATCAGAATCTGCAGTTGGCTTAGTTAATTCTTTAATTCTTTCAGTGCTGAACTTCAAGTATGTAAAACGGCCTGATCTCAGCTGTTGTTGGGAGCATCCAATGCTCAGTAGATATCGGATTTTTTTCACAACAAGTGGTCGCTTGAATACGGTCTTACTGGCAATGTAACTCTCCGGTAGATCCAGCATCTCTGCGATGTAGCGTATCCTTGCCTGAGGAGGTATCTACAAGAACAACAAAAAACATTAGCCAAGTGTTCTTCCTCGATATTTTCTTGCTTGCATTTTATTGTACTTTGTCAGAACATTTCAACTATTTTAATTATCAAGTGGGTGCAAATTAGCAATAAAGATAGGTGTCAGGAGTAGTTGCTTCAATGTACATGTACAAAGTGTGACATGATGCCATATATTAAAGGATGAGTCTGGGAATGAGTCTGGGTATCGACTTAGAAAATATTGAAAATTGTAATGTCTGAAAAACCAATTCAATTACACATATTATTAAACTTCAATATCTTATCCTTCTTCTGAGATTACAAAAATATTAATTTGTATCACAATTGATGAAGAATATTGGCATCAAAGACAGTGCATATCACTTTGTCAGAATTGAAAAAAAAATCAATGGCAAATATTAAATGAATTAATTATGCAAAAAGTTTGAAACTTATCTTCCAAAACATTGGTTACTTTCTTTGTATAGACATTGAATGGTATTTCTGGATAAGTGAATTGGTGTTTATCTGGGTAATCAAGGGATTATAGTCACTCAAAGTTACTGAGCATCCAGTTTTGAGACTTCAATTGTGTTGGTGAAGTTACACATATTCCAGTCAAATTCATGCTGAGCACAACATTCCGGTTTCAATTTTATAATCTCTATACATGACCCTGGTGATGAAGAGTCAGAATCAATCAAAAAACCTAAACCGTAAAACTGTGCTCATTGTGAAAACTAAAAGTGAAACAACTTTTTTTCTGATATTTCTCATATCAAATGGCAACCATCTTGTTTTTCCCCTTCAAATTAAACTGGCGGGAAATTCAAAAATTTGAAAAAATTTTAATCCTTAAATATATTTTTCAAAAATATGATTTTCTCTTTAATTCTTCATGGGTCTTAAGTTATTTCTTCTTTGTATGTCATACATGTTGCCATTGGTGTTTTTTTCTATGATAATGACTATTTTTTTGTTTGTTAAGATACTTATTCTGACTCTCAGTAGGGGGTTAATTATGCATCAAAACTTGTGAAAAAGTAAATATACTTATCAAATATAACTAGGTCAGTAATAAAAACCATATTTCACATACATTTGACTGAGGGACCAAAAGGGCATATACCCAGACACATCCTTTGAATTCTTTCTTTAGAAGAGGTCTAATGTCATAAAGCATTAGTATAAAATTAGGACCGAATCTGGTAGCTGGTATTTGTGTTATCAGAAAAATCATAATTTTCTTGAGAAATGGATCATTTTGAATACAGCATTTCTTCTTGGAAAGAGTACTGTACCAACAACAAATCTATGGAGTAGCAAATCTGATTTAACAAAAACCTATTTTGCTATATTGAAATCCATCTACCATTTTGAAAACCTCATCAAGAGCAAAGATTCTATGTCCCTAGATATCAGCATACATAATAGAAAATCTGAACCAAATCATCGACTGGAATTTGGGTTATCAAAGATGAAAATTTTTTCGACAAATGGCTTCCATTTTGATATATAGGGGCCATCTTTAAAATTTCTGGCAAAGTTCCTCGATCTCTAGGCATCAGCATATAAAATTGAACCAAATCCGTCCCTGGGTATTTCAGTTATCAAAGACTACATCTTTTACGATATATGGTTGCCATATTGAAATTAAGTGGCCATTTTGAAATTCAGTTGCCATCTTGAAAATTTGCCTTATCAAAGATTATATTTTTAAAGAAAATGATGACCATTTTGAATTGAATGGCCATATTGAACATTTTTTCTTGAGCAGAGGTCCTATACCCACAAGGCATAAGCCTATAAAATTTCCATTCACGGATATTTGATTTATCACCCAAATAAATGAATCGATAGCTTCTCTGTATCCCTCTATCAACTTCATTTGGTGGAATTAACATCAATCTCCACGATTCAGAACAATTATGCTTTTGTGGGAGGGCCAAGTAAGAATATTAGTTTATGATTATAGAATGGAAAAAAAAACAATTAAACAAACATACTGTACTGCGACGTCTATCCAAAACTGTCGGTTTATCTGAAGAATCAAGACAGGATCGAGGCAGACTAGTAGAAAAAAGTCGAGTTCTCACTCTTGCTAAGCACCCATAAATATGCTGCATTATGATGGTGAAATGCCTGGAATAAAAACAATTGGTTAAATCATTTTTACTTGCTACATTTGGTGTTTGACAAATGGACTGAACACAACTTTTTTAGGATGGTGAATCAATCTGAAAACAATTCCAAGATAAGTGAAAAAATAATTTTTTTAATGACAGCAAATAACAGTTTGAAATGTAAAGCATGCACCATATACAAATTTGTAAATTTGAAAAAGTCTGGGGTTCAGGCTTGTTTCACTTGCAGTGATGCAAACCCAATCCATCAAAATTTAAGAGGTTACAGACTTTATGAGTCAATTTACAAGCAATCCAACATAAATAAATGTCATTTGTGTGCAATATGAACATATTTTTCAACATACATGTACATGTATTATTGCACAATAATATTATATTTCAGGTTTAAGGTCCAGCTGGAAAATAACATTTTAGGAAAAAATTGCTATACCTGCACATGTTATTTTCTGGTACAAATAAGTATGAAGGCATGTGTATTTTTTCCTTTTTTCAAGAAAGTATCATTACTTTGTCTACTTTTAGTAGGGGTTTGTGTAAAAAACCGGGTGACTGGGTGGCCGGGTAACCGGGTACTTAACATTCCTTACAGGGTTACCAACTTTCAAAGTTGCACATTTGAAGACTACCCTTCAATATTTTTACGTTATAATTTTACCAAGAACCTGTAAGAGACTGAATTTCGGAAGTCCTAGGTAGTTATTTACACAGTTTACACGTACGATGACGTTAGTTGCTTGATTTATTGTCTGAGTGATTGACAGGATATCGATGATTGTTTTCTATGATGATGATTTCTACTAGATATTAAACAAATCTGAAGATTTACGGACACGTAAATTGAAACGTTATTTGCCGTTTTTATCTGTTAATTAGTGTACGATGTTCAATACAACGTTAGTTGCTTGATTTATTGCCTCACTGATTGACATTATATTAATTCTGTTTGTCGTTTTGCTGGTTGATTTATTGGTAAATAAATTTTGGTGGTTGTTTGCTTGATTAGTTGTGTCACTGGTACGTTGATTCGGATGTCAGTTGGGCGTTTTGAGGGAGAAAATGAAAAAATCAAATTCCTAACCCTGGTAGGAAGGTAGGGTACTCGGTCACCCGGCTACCCAGTCACCCGGTTTTTTACACAAACCCCTTTTAGTAGACCTGGAAACAGGTCAATGGTAGCTCCTACTACTTTTTTCAAGGCCCGACTGCGTCGCTAACATGCTAAATATAAGAGTTAGCTGACGTTTGGGAGTCTGACTTACCTTCTAAAGGTTAGAACCCGAATCTTAATGAAACCATATCACCTTTGTTCCATCAACCATGGAGCATTTGCCACAACATCCAAGAGGTAAATCATGGATCGAGAAAATGAATGATTTCCTTGTAAGTTCCGGAAGTTTCAATACGAAAAATTACCGAACATATGTGAAAACCGAATATTTGTTCGTTGTTTTCACGATTTACAGGTTCGTTTGTTCTTCAATGTTTTGGTCTAAATTATAAAGCATCACCAACAGGTCTTACTCTATTAATCGGCTAATACAGCAGACGGCTCATATTTCTACGTAGCATTTCATTCAGACCAATAGTGGGAGTGTAGATCACGCAGTTTCGTTCGTTGCGTACTTCACATGAAATTAGTAATTTTAAATATTGACTACTTTACTTAGCTTGGCGGATGTAGAACATTGCTTAATATTCTTTTAATTTTCACACCAGACATGCTTGGTTGACACGTCAACAAAGTAAAGTTCAAGGGTCAATGCGTTATTTCGTGATAACTACAACGCCTTCCCGTAAGTCAACATTGATGAAAAATGAAAAAGTCGGAAAAGCATTTACGCTAATTTCTATCAAATGCTATGTTTATGCATCATCATCGACGCAACAAAGGTGATATGGTTTCATTACGATTCGGGTTCTAACCTTTAGAAGGTAAGTCAGACTCCCAAACGTCAGCTAACTCTTATATTTAGCATGTTAGCGACGCAGTCGGGCCTTGAAAAAAGTAGTATGTTGTCTGGAATCTTCAAAAGAAAATTTGGAAAAGTAGAAAGCATGAAATATCAGAATTTCCTGGAGTTCCCATTGAACTCCTGGGATGAACACTGGGTCCAAGTGTCTATGGTCTGGGATGGACAGTGAATCAGTTATCATGAAACAATAATTAGGATCAAGTGATATATCTAGGCCAAGGTAAGGTCAAGTTAACATTTTGGAGATCTCGACAACGATGAGTTTGCATCATTTTTTTGTTTCACAGACCTTTAGGGCAGGATAAAAGCCGATTAGATTTATTTCCTCAAGTCGAAATAAAAAGGCGATTTTGCTGGGCGATAATAGAGTATAATGGCATTTACCTCAGTCAATACACTTTGTCACCATCGGCCACCAATTTCACATAAGGAACTACTTTAAATGACGATGTTTATGTTGTAATTGTAGTTGTCAGTATCACACAAGCTCGAAAAATGTTGAATAAGCAAGAGACCCAAAGGCATTTTTTCCTGATGCAGTAAAATTATGACCGTTGGTTTCACAAAACTACGAACGATGGCACGTTTTGTTTGGTAAATGCGAACTTAGCCTATTTTTAAATATTTCACCCCAAATCTGCAAAATTAGGCCCAATTTCTTAAAATAGTCTAGAGTTGAAAAACAATCCCCAATTATCGCAGTTTGGCATATTCCTCAGTAAATATGTGATACATTGATTTCAGTGAATACCTGACACTCACTTGCGGAATATCACACACTTATCTGCAGAACATGATATTAATTGGTTGAGGGAATTGACTGGAAATATAAAGCTATGCTGGATTACCAATATTGTTAGCACTTTGAGTACTAATATATGGATCCTAGATTTAGTAAGTTTATTACTTGTGATGAATGATACTTCTGAAAATATCAGAAATGTGTAAATCATGATTGTCAATATGATAAAAAAAATTAATACTCATGACTTTTATGTCACCAATACAAGCTGTCACCAATACAAGCTGTCACCAATACAAGCTGTCACCAATACAAGCTGTCACCAACACTTTGCATGGCCGTGCTTTGAAATTTTTTCTGGACCAGAGGGAATATATTTTCATGGGCTAGAAATTTGGAGAAAATGAAACAATAAACTAATAAAAAAACATTTCACATAGATGTACTGCCAAAAGCCTGCCTCATGGATGATTACCAAGTCTAACATGAGACAAACAATCCTAACAATGTTTTTTTAAATTTCTTAATCAAATTTTTATATTAAATGAATAAATTCATAATGTGTAAATTCATTATGCCTTCGATTTTTTTGTTGTAAAAAGACTGTTTCAAAGTTGATAGTCATTGCTTAACTAGTCGCTCAGCTATAAAATGCATTAAAGTCTATTAAACTTCTACATCTGGAAAAAATATTTTTTTGGCTAGTACCTGTAGCTATGTGTAAAACAAAATAGTGCCACACAAAAAATTATAGTCACAGTCTTATCAACTTTTATGAAACTATGAAATGTTACTAAGAAAACGGTAGGTTGTTGGCAAGTCAGTTAGATTTACGGTATCTCTTACAAAACTATGCACATGACTAAAATGTAATATGTAACTCAACATTTTATTTGAAAAAGATCACTTTATATCATATGATTACATATTTTTTAAATAAACACAATAAGTACACAATGACTAGATATTGATGGGCATGACCATATAAAAATCACTAGACTTGATCAGCCTCATTGTAATTTTAGCAAAGGCACAGGGTACCAAAATGTACCCTGGCTGCAGAACTGGCTCCACAGACAGTTCAATATCATACTCCCAATTCAGACTGTCTGCAGTTTGAGCCGTGGATTTATCATCAGAATGAGTACATGTATCTCTAACATCATCCATGCTATTTTTATTGTCCAAATCTGACTCGGATACAACTGTCCTTTCAGCATCTAATTTATTGGGAAGAGTTCCTTCGAGGATAGGCTCTCCACTGTCAGAGAGTTGAAGCTTTACATGAAATCTATTCAGAGTAGCCTGACCTATCAAGTGCTTTATCTGAGATTCAGTCTCCTTTCTAATGACCTTCATGTATATATTAAAGCAGAAAGGGACAATTTGGCACTTCCATTTCAAGATAGTTGTAAATGTCACAATGCCGTTCGTGTTTTGTAACTCGGCACCAGTGCTGCGTAAACCAGACACCGCACACGGTGATTGGGAGACAGAATTATCACAACTCTCGGCAATCTGAAAACACAGACATAGAGAATCTTGTAAGCATATTTGCATCATTGTCCTTTCTTGATGAGCTCATCTACTGGAGTACTGTAATATCATCAAAGCGAATTAATAAAGGTTTAGGGAAAAAAAATTATGTCATTTTATTAACCAATGGGACCTGTAAAAAAAGTGTATCACAAGTAACTTCATTCATCTGGTATTTGTGACTTTTTCAAATGAAAGATGACTGTATATTTATGTAGTCAGAGTGAAGATTGCTGAATCAGAGTTATACATACTTTGTATATAAGAAATATATGTTTAGTGTGCATAAAATTAATTCTTTAATGTTCTTTTTCTATCTGTAGTTTGAAATGCTTTCTCATCAAAACATTTATTACATCTCTGTTTTAGAAGAAGTTATTAAAATAACAAGTTGAGATATAAATGTTGGGGGGGGGGGGGCATGAATACATTTTGTAGGCCTGTACACATACATACCTTAATGTATCCTAAAAGGATACTGAAGTCAGGATCAAGACACTCCAGATTGTCATTGACATCTCTAGTGCACCTCAAAGACACAAGATTTAAGAGACTAGAATAATTCTCATCAAAAGCCAGCTTGAAGGACCTAGAATGAATAGAAATCTGTATATACTGTATGTGTTTTCTAAAATCTGTTTTTACAAAAATAGAACTTTGGACATTGTTCATCTGATAGGGCGATATTTGTTAAATCAGGCTATAAAATAAGTAAACTTTACAAGTAATATTGTAGAAATTGATAAACAAGCAACAAATTCCCAAGCTTTATTCTTAACTTTTTTAGTTCAACTTTATTAAATGTTAATTTCGTTTATCACTAATGTTCTTCATTTCCTTTGCCTTTATTACCTGACTGTCCAGCCATGCTGAATGTCAGTGTCGTTGTATTTCTTATACTCAACAGCTGCTCTTGATATCTTCTTGCCAACTATGCTTCCATCTTCTCCCTCCTCAACATCTTCCCCTGCTACCACTGCCTCATTTGGCTCATCAATAACATCAGCAGTGTCTGCTTTGCTTTTCACAGTAAAATTATTCCTTGTTTTTTCTGGTTTTTCGAGAGAACCATCTTTATCTTTAGATTCATCAGCAGCCTCTGGATGAGATTCGATTAGTGTTGTATCCTTTTGGGATTCATCACCCATTTTTAGTGACTTCACTTGTTTATTGCTTTTATCCAGTTTTTCCAAGTCGCCAAGAATATAATTTTTCCTTTCATTTCCTACGAGGAAATGGAGCTCAAGGCCAATGTTCACCTGAGGACAGGCTGTCTTGTAGGTGTATGTGACTTCTAAACACTTTGCTGTGTCTATTGTAATTTTTGGAGTAAATATCCTGCAAAAAATGTTTTTGTTTAAAACAGAGACATGCCAATATACAACTGGGATACAAAGCTTCAAAAATTGATCTGTAAATCCTAAAAAATGTAGAAACTGCATCGAATATGATTTCTTCCCATTGCATTATGATATGTCTGATACCATGGATCTAAGGTGACACAATGGTTGCGTATTGACCCTATTGACCCTCACGTTCTAATGTCACTTAAAATAGTAGACATACTGACATATTTTTTTTATTCAAATCTACGAAACATTGACCCTTATATAACACATTCTAATGTCACTGAAAATAGTAGACATGTTTTTTATTCAAAATGTACAAAGAACTGGAGCTATACCCTTAACTTACTTAAATTGCACTTGATTCCCCTGCGATACAGTTTTGCCAGTGAGTTGCAAGCATCCGCCGCCAAACCAGGCATCCTCAGTCGTGTAGACCATCTTAGGTTGAGTGGCAAGAGGAGGCGAAGTCAGAAACTGAGCATTTGTGAAGTTTGGTTGATAGTTTTGAAGAGATAGGTTAGTCCAAGGAGAATTTTTAACAACCTGTAGGACAAAGTGTGAGTACATGTATAGAATATTGTATATATTCCCTGGTTTTAACCAAGATTTAACATAGACAACATTTTCTTGGCAATAAGCTTAACCAACTATAAATCCCAATAAAACATATGAATAAAACAAACATATTAGCTGGACCTTTATTGCACATCAAACTATAAAATCATTGGTGAAAAGACTTTTGGTACAGAATCGTCAAATGGACCAGTTGGTAATAAATAGTCTTCTCATAATAGAGAGTCATAAAGAGGCTCTTCATATTAAATATAGTCAAAAATGAGCAATCGCACAGTTTGGCCAAAATATTGCTCACCTCTCCATTGATTCTAAACTTTTTGCCCTGACCCTGACAGAAAGATGTCACTAGTGGTAGCTGTGAAGATCCATGGATGAACAACATGCCATTCAACATCTCCCAAAATCTGAAAATCAGGCCCAATGTAAAGTTATCAGATACTCATCATGGACCAGGATTACCATGGCGATGTCTTCATCTGAGTCAACACTTTATTGTAAGCCATTCAAAGTTAGTTATATTTAATTTATTGAATTTGTATCAAAGGATTTTATATAATTGGATGGTAAAAAACCCATCACGTATAAAGTAAGTAATTGATTGAAGTGACAGACTACACTCTATTGTCATTTGAATGCATTAGAATAACATAAGAGGCCACTTAAATTTGGGATTTCTGAAAATTTGTTAAACACATATTAAACTTTGAATGGCCTTACAAGGCTTACTGTAAGAAAGGAGATACAATGAGTGTCAGAATGTTAAATACTCTTACGTTTGACTTTGTTGAAGGAAATAAGAGATGATGTTTTTTATTTTCCTTACGGCCCCAAAATAGTTTGTAATTTATAATCTTCAACTTTATTGAGACAAAGGCTGAACGGTGTCTCCTCAATAAGATTAAATATTATATAAACTTACTTATTTTCATTGTCAGTAAAGTTCTCTGATCCAAGTATCTCATATGTCCATGCATGAGCAAACATTGCCACAGACAGACCATGTTGTCTCGCAGCTTGTAATGCCTAAAACATGATAAAGCATCCTCTTAAACTACAATCAGCAATTAATAAATTAAATCAAAATCCCAGACATTAGATTAAAATTGAGAATATTGTTATCTTGAGATTGTTAGTACTTAAATTTAAGACATCTGAAAAATGGCATTTGGTGGACTAACATGGTGAAAAAGGCATTAACATGCAAAATGTTACCACCTAACATTTGTTACAGACACCCAACGCCAACCACCAAATGTCCCAAAGAAAAGTTAGAGACTATAACAATTTGTCAACACTTGTGGTGGTGACATAAAAGTTAGGAGCATGGACTGATGATGTGAATTACGAGTATGGGTAACCATAAAATGAATATGACCAATAGATCAGACAAACAATAGTTTTCATTTGTAAGAAAATTGGCGAGGTAAGGACAAATGGATGGATAAGAATGGTTGGGCAGATGTTAATGGACGAACAGACAGACAAGTCAAAGATTCCGTAGGCTAACCTTATGACCCCAAGACAATTTTACCTCAATTGTGTTATATCCTCCACCCCCTGGACATCCTCGACCGAAAACATCTACACCGACATATACATCATTCTTGCGCTGTTTTAGAATAGCATTCTCAGCAGATTGGACCAAGTTCTCCTGCTTCCATGTATAGTTAAGAAAGATACCATCGCATGCATCAAAGAACAGACTGAAAATGTATGAAAGGGTAATATAAAGAGATGCGTTGGTCAGATGGAACGCTGTTGGTATCCCTTAACATTTTTCATTGGGAGATGTAATTCATGTTTATTTATCAACATACACATGTTGGTTTGTTGATTTTATGACAAAAACTAATAGGGCCTATTAGATGGTAAAAATCTCAGTGAATGCAAGGGAACAAAACGCATACTGTACATAGTAGACAAATTATATCCTCCTGTCAATGACTAAAATTAAGATACATGTATTTTGAGCTATTTTCCTACCTGTTGTTATCATTTAACTCATTCTGCCACTCAAGGGCACCTTTATTAGTGACACTGTCATACCAGATGACTTCAGAGCCAGGTATCTGTTGGTGCATGGCAGTAGTGAGATACTGAACAAAGTGCCGCATACCTTCAATATGTTTCTCCTACAAACAAAAATATGAAGTAATCATTCAATTGTGCAGGGTGAGAAAAAAGCTTTTTTCATGTGTTATAAAAATTAAGTGGCAGGAAGGGGAATGGATAACTCCTACACATATCAATAAAAAGTAGTAAAATGTCATAATAATGTTCAAATGTGACACAACAATAGTAGGAAAAAATAAAGATTTGTATGGAAGAAAGTGTAATAAATATTACTCAAGATAATGAATAAGGTGTAAAATCTGGTCAATTTAATATCAATAAATAGATGCTTTCAATTGCTTTTACATACTAGATAGTATTGCCACAATGCAGGGTTTTAAAACCATTAAGTCTTTTAGGATGGAAATATGGCCAAACTAGTCCACCTTGTAAGTTCTACATACTGTATAACTGACTGTCCAAAAGCAAACATAAATTCAATATGTGTTCTATACCTGAATCTCATTCTCTATGTTGATGAGCCAACCTTCAAAGTTGAAAAATGTTGCTATAGCAACCAAGATGTCAGCAAACTTCCTGTACTTGCTCCTTGATTCAAATAACTCACTACAAATGGCAGCACCTTCATCCCACTCTGTAATGAATGTCCCTGAAAAGTAATAAACAATGTCTCACTTGAAATTCATCAGTACACTGAAGAATTATATATTTATACATAAGTGCCCCCATATATATTTTCCCAGCTAGTTCTACCATAATTTTTGTGTTAGAGAAGATGGGAGAAGAGCGTGCAAGACCAGGGCAGCCCCTCAGCCAGGGAGGGGGGTGCAAGCGAATACCTCTCCTTCCCACCCTTGTCAGAATTCTTTCAAAATCATGCAGTTTTTCACCATTCTGAACATTTTTCAATTAATTCTGGGCCACAATGGTCAAATGTGGTCCCCCTAGAAGTTTAAAAAGTGAAGTCGCCTTGACAATATTTGGCTACAGGTTTGCAGGGGATGCAAGATTATAGTATTCCTTGCCTCCCTTTAAGTCATACCTAAGACCTTGACTCCATTTCTATGTGCCGCATTAGTCCAACATGAGGGTGGGATAGTCACTAGTTTGTGGGAGAAGTAGACAAACGAGTCTGCATACTGCCAATGGTAGAACCTGTAGGCTTCATCTTGGGATGAACCTTGGCTAAATCTGAAAACCACATCCATGTTAAGAAATTAAACGGATTTGAGAATGTAAAACATAAGAGGTAGTTGTGACAATTTCTTTGAATTTGACTTACTATTTACAAACATGAAAGTTAAGCGTGGCAAAGTTTAACAAAAACATATAAAAATACAATTGTGGAAAAAAAGTCATTAAAATGTGAGTTAAGGAGGCATTAACATGCAAAATCTCAAAACCCATTATTTGTCACAGATGCCACGTTACAGACACTGAATGCCTAACACCAATGGCCGTACACAAAAACAGTTGGAGATTATAACTTTAACACTTTTAAATACACTTCATCCTTTTACTTTTTTAATGTACTTCAAATGTTGCCCCTTGCTCTCTTGCTCTTTCAGATGATATATTGTGTAATTTATAGGTCAGTCATTGTACTGACTACAGGTATATTAAGTTACTGACCATAATAGCAAACAATCTGGGCTGTTATCTCTTACACATCAGCAACAACAGTTAAACTAAATTTAGCTTACAATTTTGTTATTTTTGCTAATAGCCCACACAAGTTACCCATGATTGAAATGGTGGTTTACATTTGAAATGCAGAAGAGGAAAAATGAGTTGAATCAATTCAACCAGAGTGAATAGAAGAAGTGTAGGAATACAATAAAACATAAAATGCAGTGAGGGCTGATAATGAATGATTTCATTCAATTCTATAAATTTTACAAAATGTACTAATGGTCCCTGTTTTTCTCGCAAACCTTACCGAGTAATACCTAGTATATAGAGGAGTATTACTAGTATACTTCACACTTTTGAGTTCTAATATACACTGCACATTATTCTCCCCTCACCCACTAGATGCCCAAGTACTATACCTATCTTCCAAATAGCCATTCTTGAGATCATGACATAGTAAGAGTTTATTGCCGTGTCTATTTCGATATCTTGGTGCTATCGGAACTTGCGAGATCTCATGTTTATACTTGTTCCCTGACCATCTCCAAACAGAGTCTAGAGTATCAAGGGGACAGCTCTGGGGCCCCGAGTCAGTCGCGGACATTCTGCTTGTTTCAGCAAGTTTGCTTTATTATATTGTCATTGTTCTGATTGTTCAATCCTGAAAATACATGCATGTAAAAGCCTTATTTTAAAAAGCTGCTCGGGACAATTTTATCTCTTAAAAGGTTGTATCTATTATTAGGTTCAAGCATATGTAAAGGGGTTCCATAGGCATACTGTACACTGGAAAATGTACCTAGTATGCATATTAAGAATAAAGTGCTGTCATTGTTTCAAAAAAAAACATTGTCTCAGACAAAAATGACATTTGGTGGGCTTAGCTCACACTAACAAAAATTATGACCATACCTTTAGCAAATCAATGCATTATAATTGTAAAAAATGAATCTATATTGTACCCAAAACACAGTATACACTTTCAGGATTTTTAGAAAAATGACACGCCAAAGCATGATATCAACCAAACATTTTCTAAAAGTAAAACAATTTTTGTCTAAGTTGCTTGCTGGTACAAGTGTGACTACTTTCTAGGTCTGATTCTACCTTTAAGTTGAGCATAATTCCACTCCATCAAATTTCCTGAAAATATTATCAATGTATTTTTCATATTGTTCTTCACTGTGTTCCTTTGATTGCATAGTTAGAATGTGTACATTATCCAATTTTGAAGGCAATGCCTATGTATGAATATGGGAAGTTGCCTATCCTTCTCGTTGAAAGCCCATGATTTTATGCTTTAATCAATTTGAAAATTGACTTTTATTCAAAATAATACTGAAACATATACATTTATCTGATAATATTACCATAAAAGGGAAGCATGGCATTGCTCACAGGGCTTGCATTAACGGCGTCCCGTACATGTTAAGGACTCAAAAATAATTTGGAGGACGCAAAAATTGAAAATATTTCCGTTTTTTGGACGCAAATTTTTTTTAGGTCAATACTACAATGTGTTTACAATGATACCTAACAAAAACAAATAATTATGATTTCTCACCTTTATTTGAATCGTAAATAAGGCTCAACATGTCGAATATTTACAAATAATCATGATTCTCTCGAATTTTTTCGACTTTGTTTATTTTTAGATTTGAAACCATGACACGCCACAGTTTTTCCTATTCAGAAACAAATATTAGGTTATTCATGAAATAAAATGTATTCATTTTCGAATGAACGAAAATGAATTTATTCAGTCAGTACTTAACTATTACTTCCGTTTTGTATATGTTATCATTGTATACGTAAGTTAATAAAAGTAACATTGGAAAGATGTTTTACTGACCTATTGTTGTGTTGAAGCAAAGACAATCATGTGACAAAATTAACTTCAAGGTGTTTTGGTAAAAAATGCTTTTAAAATAAAGTAATACCTCAAAACAGGCTAGAAATAGGGGACACACTTTTTTTTCAAAGGACACACTTTTAAAAAAAATTGCGTCCTTGGGACTCACAAATTTTCTAACCTAATGCAAGCACTGGCTCATTTTGAAGGTCTCATGTTTATTACACAGCGTTGCATACCCTTCTTATTGAAAGCCCATGGTCAGAATGATATTAGATATCTAAAGTAAAAGTTGAGAAAATCCAAAACCACATGCTATCTATTGCAAGACTTATGCCTGGCACAACCGTCACCATGTTATTAAGTGTTTTTAAGTTTCGCAAGGATCCTGCCATGACTGTGGTAGTGTTATCGCGAAAGCCTGGTATAACGGTGACAATGCTATATCATATTGCAAGGCCTGTCATGACCGTGGTAATGTTAAAGCCTTATAGGACTGTGGCAATGGTTGTAAGGCCTGTCATAACCGTGGTAATGTTAAAGCCTGATATGACCGTGACAATGTCCACGATCTTGAATGAGATTAGAATTATAGTTTGTAGAAGTAGTCTAGATTAACAATACCACGGTCATGACAGGCCTTGAAACCATTGTCACGGTCATATTAGGCTTTAACATGAGCAAGGTCATGACAGGCCTTGCAGCCCTTGTCACGGGCATATAAGTCTTTAACGTTATCAAGCTTTAACATAGCCCCGGACATGACAGGCCTTGCAACCACTGTCACGGTCATATCAGGCTTTAACATTAGGCTTTAACATTATCAGGCTTAAACATCACCACGATTATGACAGGCTTGCAACCATTGATACAGCCATACCAGGCTTTAACATAACCATGGCCATGACAGGCCTTGCATTATAGTATAGCACTGTCACGGTCATATCAGGCTTTAACAATACCATGGTCATCACAGGTATTGCAATATAATATAGGACTGTAATGGTTATACCAGGTTTTCACGATAACACTACCACGGTCATGGCAGGATCCTTGCGCTTCTTAAAAACACTTAATAACATTGTGATGGTTGTGCCAGGCATAAGTCTTACAGATAGGGTCTCCCCGAAACCATAAGCTGGAAATTTAGCTATTAAAAATTCCATTGAGAGGCCTTTCAAATGCTTTTGATAGCACGTTTCTGGTACCATGAGTGATTTTATGATGAAATAATCCCTAATCGTACATCAATCTACCTTTAGTAATAGAAGAGAAAAGTCCGAAAGCTCTTTGGAAATATAAACACTTCCGGTAAATATTCTGACATTTATCCTTCAAACTGTGACATTTATGCTTATATTTCGACATATATATGATTCTTACATACCAATACGATCAAAAAGGTTACTAACATACCAAATGAAAGGTGATTTCCTGGTCAAACTTGCAAAAGTTGGTCCAAACTCACACTCGATCCCTCCACTCCCTCCAATACGCATGTGCAGCGATGTTAAAAATAAGGCAGTGACTGGAGAGCCTACATTTTAAGGTTCTTTAGCACTTCGGCCAAAGAGCCTTAAAGGTAATGTATGTACAAGCCACTCTAGTATATTTAAATGGTATAGAGAGATAATATGTTATGAAGCATCAGATTTTGGATTATATGTACAGATAAAAGAAAATTGTTTCTACAGTATAATTGTAAGGATATTTCATGTGCAACTTGGATTAGAGCATTTAAGTGCAAAGTAGATACCAAACTCTTAATTATTCATTGGAAAACATTACACAACGTATATCCATGTAATGAGAATTTAAATGTTTTTTTAGAATAAGAGATATTTCTTTTTAAAATTGTAATGTAATTGACAATGTTAAACATAATTTTTATGAGTGTACAAAAATAAGGGATATATGGAATTTTTTTGATAATATCACTTTTGAACAAATTATAGGAATAAATAAGTATAAGAATTATAAAGAAGTTTTAATAACCAGGAGGGAAATACAAATTTTCAATAGAGACAAAACTGGAAGTATACATGCATATTTTGAAAATGAAAAACTGTACAGAAATTAAACAATGTAACTGGGTCTATGTATAATTATATTATTTACATATGTTTTATTACTGAAATATAGATTTTACAAAAAGAAAACACACTCTAGTTTTGTGGTTATGGCGTTCGCCTAATACTCCCACGGCGCAGGTTCGATTCCATGTTGGTACAATTTTTTTCATTATGAAGTTTGTTCTCTGAGGTCCGGATATTATGTACACAATTTTTTAAAAATTCATGGGCTCGCTCCAACGCTCAACCATCCATGTTTAATGAAATTAATCACTTGTATTGGCTTTACTATATTCACAAGCTTACAGCATACGGGGAATCCCATTTGAAGGTGGCAAAAAGTATGAAGGAGACTTTGGGATGAAGAAAATGATCTTGTTGAATTCTAGATACAGCACATCATGATGCAGTTTATCGGGAATGTAGGGACATCAGCCCGGGGACATCAGAGAATACACTTCCAAATCTATTGCCTATTAGATTCCCATGCCGATTTTTAGGATTTTCAAATGACAAGAGGCACAAAATATTTTTTCAATTTTTTGCAAAAACTTCCCCTTCAAAAGTCCTTCATTTGTATCAACGTTTTTTTAGGCTAGCCTCCAATTGGGCATCACTAAATGTGACCTCAACTAGTGTTGTCGCGATGTGCCATAATCGTACATCGATGCATCGGCAATTTTCAGTAGTAAACATCGATGCACATCGCGATGTACATCGAGAAAAAGTCCGAGAAAAGTGCACTGAAATACCGAACGCTAATGCACTAAAATACCGAACATCCGGTACATCCGGGAACTTCTAGAAAGGTGAAATGAAAGTAAAGTAATTTTTTTACGGATTAATGGTTCATTTCGAATAGCTAAAACAGTTTTAAAGCGAAAGAATATCAGAAAACATTGGAAAATGAAATAAGACATGAGAAAGGTAAGCGATTTGCGTCAAAATAAGATAAGAAAGGGTGATTTTTAGCAAATTAATTTTTTTCAAAAACATCGATGTTTTGTTTCAGACATCGATGCATCGCCAGAATCAGCTTTGGCGATGTATATCGCGATGTATCGATTAATCGCGACAACACTAACCTCAACACCATTCTCCCAAGGGCCTATTCTAAACATCAAAATCTTTACTGATTAGTAAAATTGAACAAGTATATGACTGCTCCAAGTTGCCGCACCACGAAGGTTACTGAACCTTTAAAAAGCCAAATTTAGACTGAGGATTGAAAAGGTTAGACCGGAAGTAAATTTTCGAGTCAAGTAAAAAGTGATAATGTTCTTTTTATGAAGTGGGGAAGTCAAAACAGTTCTTATAGGAAGTCAAAGTAAGCATTCAAGGATCATTAAGCATTTAAAATCAAATCCACTGCAAAAGTGAAATGAATAAAATCGTTGTATGTTTCCTTCTTCGTTTTCTTCGCGGACCTCAGAGAAGACACTTCCGGTTTAATAATCGGTGAGTTTATCGATCAAAAAATATATTTTTATGAATATCTCCGGTATCTGCTTAAATATAGTATGTTAATTTGTGTTGATTGTTAAATTACAAAACAGGTTGAGTAAAAATATGTCAAAATTGTTTGATCTCGTCCCAGAAGCAATATTTTGTCATTTCCGTCACTTAGAATTCCTTTTAAGGCTGGCTCTCTAGCAAAATTGGCAATCAAAATGCTAAAGACCCTATTTAAGGCTTTCTAGCCGAAATGCCAAAGAACCTTAAAATTTAAGGCTCTTTAGCCAAATGGGTTACCAAAATGCTAAAGAGCCTAAAATTTTAGGCTCTCCAGTCACTGCCTTATTTTTTACATCGGGCTGTGCATGCGTATTGGAGAGAGTGGATGGATCGGTAAATATCGTGACAAACAGCTTTTGAACTTCTCTCTTCTATTACTAAAGGTAAAGTATACCATTGATAGTGCTGACTGTGCCACTGACCCAGTGACCGGTACATAAATTAGATCATAGATCTAGTCTAATTTTAACTGGGCGATAATATGTTAATACTAGATTCAATTCAATTAAAAAACTAAATGAAACACATATTTTCGAAGTGGAGTCGATAAATCCATTGGAATTTAATCTGAAATATCAACACATCATATATAATAACATACTTACCGCATATAACCAGGCTCTGCCTATAAATGTCGAAAATTATAACTTCCAAAAATAGAAAGTAGGTCAAAAGTCTAACTGCAGTAAGATAACAGAAAGGGTAGCATATATTCCATTCCGTAATATTAGTTATTTGCTTTTGAATTAATTTTAATTTTGAAAATAATATATTTTCTTTTTTATTGTATGTTTTACTTATGATATTCAATCGAAATTTAGAGTAAATTTACTGGATATATATACTTTAAAATACAGCTGCAGAAATTGAACTTCGCCGGATTACGCTATGTCAATTACACGTCGAGTGTTTATTTCAATTTATTTCAAATTAGATGCTCATTTAGCGGTTTAAATTTGATCGTGGTGTCCGAAATGTAGTTTTAAGTATGAACATATTAAATGGACAATATGCATGACTGGATGAAGGCGGTACGCACTCCACCACAATTCCGAGTAGGGAGTGCGGTCCACATCCGTCCAGCGAAGTTCGTTCGACTTATGATGTTGGTAATTCTGTTCTCTTTGCTCCTAATAGTCTGCCTGTGGCCAACTGCTTCAGACCGCAAAAGAAGCCAGACATTCATAAGAAGATGTAAAGCATATCCGGATTATAATCATACATATCCTCTGACTGCACCAAGAGTGACCCCGGAGGGTACAGAGTTCAGGATTGGAATAATAACAGACCTCGATACAGATTCTAGAGTATCCAAGGACAAAAATACTTGGATAAGCTACCTTAGATATGGATCATTAACTCATGATTCTGCACGTAAACGGGTAACAATACAATGGGACAAGGCTCCCGTAACTTTGCGGTCAACTTTGAGCCAAGGGGGCCGTGGCATGGAGTTATCAGAGCTTATTGTATTTAATGGTAAATTGTACACAGTAGATGACAGAACTGGTATGGTCTATCACATCAATGGAGAAGTAATTGTGCCATGGGTAGTGCTATCTGACGGGGATGGATCTGTCAACAAAGGTACCTGTTCTGTAGAGTATATATATGATTAATGAGCATTCTACATTAAAGTGTACTGTATATATTATGTGTGTAGTATTTGTATTTAATAGTCCCTTAACCAGAGGTTAAAGGCTGACCAACTAAGGATATGTGGACTTCATCATGAATTCTTAGATGCTTGAAAAATGTTAGCTCGTAAAGTCGCAGCTGATTTTTCTGTATTCTGAGCAGTTTTTACATAGTGTACCTATTGAACATAACATACGCACCCCCGCCCCCCTCCCCCCTCCCCCGCATATAATTCAAATATGAACTGTTTTATATATAAACTAGATCATAAATATATTGTCTTTCTGATTCGGGTTATCATAATATGTTCTACATGGCATCTCTTATTGATTTGCCAACATCAAAACTGCAGCGTCATCAATGTCACAATGACTCTGCAAAAATGATAATAATAATTATCACTGTATATGTCCCTAAAATACCACACACAATTCAAGAGAATCAATTTATTTTTATAGTCTTTTTATTTCACAAAATCATCAATATTATATATTATTATATCACTATCTAGCTAGCGACAGTATGATTGGTCAAAACCGGGTCACATGTCGTGGGATATCTGGCGATATTCAATGGCAATGCTAATCAGATAAGACAACCGTGAGATATCTAGCGATATCCCACGCTCCCGGGAACTTTCAAAGAATTTGTTTTCGTTCAGTGTAAATAATTTAGTTCAGTGTAAGTCAAAATGGCAGACGAACCGAGTAAATTCAATGTATTTCAATGTTAACCTATGACTTAATAATATTAGGGATGTTTAGGTAGACGGTGATATAATAAAACAAATATTTCACTCTATTTTCGGTGAATACCTGTAGCACTTTCACAAGGTGATATTCCACTTGCCCTTTGGGCTTCGTGGAATATCACTTGTGAAAGATGTACAGGTATTACCTCAATAGAGTGAAATATTTGTTCAATATTACAATAACATTTTGGCTAGGCTTAGCAAGAATCAGTTATTTGCATTTGTATAATTCAGATCATCTGGCATTAAAGTCCAAAGTCAAAGTTAACTCTGTATATATAAGATAATGATTATGTAAGACTTTAATATCACATATCACAATACAACTATTTATATATTTCTATATTCAATATTACATTGTGAATTCAAGATAAAAATACTTTTAGTTATATCAAACTGTATAAGATATCCAGGGGGGTAGCCAGCAAATGTCAAGGGGGTGCAAATTTTGGAGTTTGCAATTTTTGAATTGTGCAACTATTCAGTTATTTCTATATTCAATATTACATTGTGAATTCAAAGTAAAAATACTTTTAGTTATATCAAACTGTATATAGCCAGGGGGTAGCAAGCAAGCAAGGGGGAGGTGTAAATTTTTGGGTTTACAATTTTTTAAAAATTACATTGGTATATGTTGCATGTATATGGTTGTGATTGCACCCATCACACCCCTCCCTGGCTACACCCATAATAGCCATTATCAGGTCAAGGAATTTTTCTCACAAAGTGGATTATAAAGACATCAAAACAGAAATTATGTGTCAGACAATACTCTGCAAAATGCTCAAAGCAAAAAAAACATGTTCAGCTAAAATGTCATGAATCCTCTTATATGAAAACCTTTTTATGAAGCATATAAAATTTTTGCTTTGATGTCATTCCCTTGCTTTAAGGGGGGGTCACCACCTACCATTTGTTACAGACACTGACCACTAAACACCCAACTGTCGAACATCATCCACAAAAAAGTTAGAGACTATAACCACTCCTGATGGTGACACAACAAAAGTTAATATTTTATACATGACAATTGTTTATATTTGGGCCTTAGATTCATGAGTTGATTGATTTCTCCAGGATTTAAAGCCGAGTGGGCAGCAGTAAAGAATGAAATCCTATATGTTGGAGGCCTTGGTAAAGAATGGACTACCACTGATGGTATAGTACAGAATATCAACCCCATGTATGTGAAGAGTATAGGTCCATATGGAGATGTGCAACACCATGACTGGCAGTATTTCTACAATGCATTGAGGCATGAAGCTGGCATTGATTTCCCAGGTACATAAGTGATGTAATTTAAATAGTCATTTGAAAAGGTACAACATGTAAATTAATCATAATTATGTACCATTTATTATTCTGAGTGCAGTGATATATCAGTAAATGTAACTGTGTAATAGCCTATAATCCTAAAAGATAGATTGATAGAAATTATCAAAAGCATATTTTTGTAACTCACATTCAGATTCTGCTATATTTATTATTTGCTTTTGCCAAGTCAAATTGAACACCTCTATATAAAGTGGAACAGAACACCTTTGTGTAATGAACACTTTTCACAGTCTCATTAACCATTGACTTGTTAGTGAACCACCACGAGTGGAACATTTTTAACGGGACCAAGGGTCTTCCTCTTACACTGAGGTTTTACTGTTGATTGCTTTATCTGTAAATTCATTTTCAAAATATGTGAAAAAATAAGAATTCAAGATGTGAAATTGTAAAACTTAGAAATACATTTTCAAGCTTTGAACAGTATGAATATGCATACTTTACATATTTTAAAATACAATAAACTCATAACAATAACCTGTTAATATTTCATCAAATTCAATAATTTAATGCTAAACAACATGAAAAACATTAGTAGGTACAGGTTAGTCAATCAATATTATTTATGCACATTGAGATATTATTTAAGATTACTACAGTTTGTGTTTGTTGTTCAGCTGAATAAATAGTGCAAACATTTAACCGTTTATAATAATAGCAAGTCATTCTTGAAAAATTAAAGAAAACTTTCATTCAATCTATAATCGGCACAATACATTTAAGCTACACTTTTTACCATAATGGTTATTTCAAGTCTGTACCTCTACGTTTGTATTTTTATTTGATCACTATACCTTTTAATTGCTGCTGGGGGCTCTTTTAAGAAATAACATTCAAACGTATTCATTTGTTTTACATGTTTAACTTATTTGATTGCAGGCTATATGATTCACGAGTCTGGTGTTTGGAGTGCATTACGTAATCAATGGGTCTTCCTTCCTCGTCGTGCTAGCAGTAAACATTACGACGAAGTTGCTGACGAGCGTCGTGGAACAAATATGATCATAACTGCTGATGAACAATTTAAAAATATTGATATTAAAAGAATCGGACCTTTGATCCCAACTCATGGCTTTTCTTCCTTTAAATTCATTCCATTGACTGATGATAGTGTAATTGTTGCCTTGAAATCTGAAGAAGACGCTGGCAAGGTAGCCACTTATATAACTGCATTTGACCTCGATGGGCACATACTCATGGAGGAAACTAAAATAGGTGATTTTAAATTTGAAGGCATTGAGTTTTTATGATGTAAAGATAATTTAGGTGAGAATCAAAAGATACCAAAGTTTAATGTAACTAATATCCCGGTTCTAAAAGATTTCAAGTATATGCATACATTCCTAGATCAGAGACCAAGTCCCAAAACTCAATTTTAAAATCATATTTCTAATATATTGACCCCAAATGTTATTGCATATTAATTGAGACCGTCCCTTTTAAAAACTGATGCACTCTCACAAAATGTAATGGAATTTTTCCATTCCCTCAATGTAATTGTTGATTTTTTTATACAATTATTATTGTCTCTCACAGGATTTAAATTCCTCAAAACATATAGTCGTATTGTCTCAAAATCTAAAAGATATGTTGATAAGTGGCATACAGGGTGTCCTGCCATTGCCTCCTCCTAATAAGCGTCTCAATAGCAATTGTTATCGGGCCATTTGATAATCAGCAGATTTGTACAGTTTATAATGTAGATTTCCATATAAGCACATACAATCAATTGAGTCCATTTTTAGTTGATTTACCATACAGTGAAACCTGGAATGCCTCTCTAAGTTGGACACCTCCACAAGTTGAACATTTTTGTAAGTTCCCCTCTCATTAAAATGAATTCTGTACTTCTGTTACACCTCTTGAGTGGAACACATAGTCTTGCTTCAAGACTATGGACCCAACTCTCTGCAAACATCAAAGTTGTTAAGAGTTGATAGTCCAGGGTCTTGAAGCAAGACTATGGAACGCACTATTTAGAGATAAAAAATGCATTCCACAGGTTTTACTGTACATTGAAAAGGTTTTACTGTACATTGAAAAGGTTTTACTGTACATTGAAAATATATATTATATCTTTGTGGAATTTCACATATGTGCCATTTGTCATATATTTATACTAGGGCCTCCAATAAATCAAAATGAGTACATTTATTTATAATGTTGTGTGCACAAATCAATATAGAAGTTAGATTTTATGAAAGTGTCATATAGCTCTTCATGCATTTAAACATTTTTAAGAATATGATATCTTTAGTAAGGAAATTTGGTATTTATGTCGTTCACACATTTCTGACACCCACCTTTTGTAACATAATTTTGAATATAAGTTATCATGATTTTATCAATGACAACTACATTATTTTGTGTTTAATTAAATGGGCTTCATTTCACTGAAAGTACAAGCCAAAATTATTAGTATTTACAAAGTAAGTTACAAAAGCTGGATGGCATTTTTTATGTAGAATCCATGTGTGTCTGCAAAGGGATGGACAACATTTAGGGCAAATGTTGTAATGCTCATACGATTTGACCCACTTGAGCTATACATCTGAAATTCCGCGAGATGCTTTCGCATTATGCATTTTGTCAATTTTATATGTGCCAAAGGACAAACCTATATGTTAATATAAAAACAAGTTATGCAATGTAAGGTGGGTGTCATTTTTTGTGTCACCCTGTTGTATTATTGAAAAGCTTCTAAATGCAGTTGGCTTCTCAGTTGTATTCTCATTTATTTAGTTCATTGGTATTATCCAAATACTCACATGTAGCAGGTTAATTTCCTCATTTTAGAATATCAATATCTTTTAGTGTTCTACTAGAAATATCACCATAATGTTAGGATAAGTCTAGGATATCCTATGATTTTGTGATGTAACCTCATGTAACAATGCACGTCACATTGGCGGGAGTTTTCAAATCTGTGGAAAAAATGATATCTGTGGAATATCCCCCGTGTTCCACAGATATCACCTTTTTCCACGCATTTGCAAAATATCATAAATATATATATATGTGTTATTCTACAGATTTGACCTCAACTATTGGAAAATAAATGCTACTCTTTTATGTAGCATGTTATGTAGGTGAAAAATGATATGTATTCAAATATATGTATAAAGGTATTGGAATATGCAAAGAAATGTTATACACTATACATGTATATATCATTCAGATATTAGCAGATAACATGGACATGGTGTATTGCTCAATATGAGGAATTTGCTGAAATATTGACAATTGTCAGATTGTAAAATAATATGAAAAATGTAAATTATTTACCAATTAGATTAGTGATAAAAAAATATGAAAATGATTCTCTTTTGTATATTTCCAAGTTTAATATGTTCTCTTTGTTGTTAACCTCTTGAATCCCAGGCTCTAAAATGGGTTGAAACCAGAGAATTTTTAAATTCTGCCACCTTTTGACATATTACTACAAACCTCAGGCCTGTAGCCAGAATTTTCCAAGGGGGTTCACTTTTCCAAGAAATTCTAGGGGGTTCACTTTGGCAAATTTGGCCAAAAATCACTCAAAAAATAGTCAGAATCGTGAAAAACTGCATGATTTTGAAAGAAATTTCGGCCCAGGGGGGGTTTGCCCGAACCCCCCCCCCCACTCCCTACGGTCCTGAACCTATACAACTTTAGATGCTCAACTTAGTAAAATTAGACCGTAGAGATCATTTCTACACATTTTAAAACAATTTTTGTGTAAATTGGATAAAAATTGTTCAAATAAGACCAATTTTAGTAAAAATTTTTGTGACAGATTTTCTTGTCGCTCTGGGTTTCAAGGTAATTTCTGAGGTGACTTGAAATATCGTCACTCCAGGTAGTCAAGAGGTTAATATTCAGAATTTCATTGGTTAGTATTCATACTTGTTGTTGGTTTAGTGACATTAATGAAGTCATAGTATACTCTCTCCTATCAAATGTGATTCTACAGCTGCCAATTCTTTAAACTAAAATATATACAGTATTTGAGGAGAAATTCAATTGTTTTAAAGTTTAAATTTTTAGAAATTGTACGGGGTCTCCAAGAACTGAAGATAGCAGTGAAATAATGATATTAATGCTCTAATACTAAGAGATTTAACTTATTGAAAATGAAATTGTATTATAGACTGACAATTGTAGGATAATATGTCTCTCAGTCTCAACTTTCATGATAAAGTTTCAAAATGTTTAAGTTATGAAAATGCTTAGTGGAAATAGTTAGAAGTTCATGGAGCAGTGCTTCAATAAAAAACATATATAGAGTAAAACCTGTATATCTGAACACCTGGCTAATCCGAACATCTTCCAATTTGAACACTTTTTTCGGTCCCTTGAAATCTGAACACCTCCTAATTTGAACAGTGAACAACAAGATTTGAAAAAGTGACCTGTCTAATCTGAACATTTTTATCAGAAATCAAATGTCTGGACATTTCAATTAAAGCTACATATTGAGTCAATGTTATAGTTGTTATTTATCTTTACATGTATACAAATGCCTTCAAAGAACCAATTGTCCTAATTAACTTATTTAGTCTCAATGACACCCCTAATTTGTGGAAAACAACAGGATGTTTTGGAAAGGTGTGAATACAGGAGTTAAATGGTTTATCCTATTAGAAAAGAACTGAATGTTTTATTTTTGGATTAAGAGAAAGGTGTGAATCAAGAAGATAATTGATTTATCATTATTGAAAATGTTTTTGATTTGGGTTATGAACAGCTCTTAACTGTTTTATATCGCATGGGTCTGATATGATAGCTAAGATTCAATCAGTAAATGTTTTATAATCACAAAGACAACACAGACGCCATTTGCAGACACGATTATATCACGAGAAGGAGAAAAATCCAACTTCGTAATATTCGCATACATCTGACATCCTGAATGCCCTTGATATTTTGAAGGATTATACATCATCTCGAATGAACACTCATGAAAAATTATTTTTACTTGAAGAAGATATCTACTCAAATATTGCTAATGCTAAAAGTGCCAAGAAACAAACAACAATGAAGGACTTTTTCAAGCAAAAGTAAAGCAGTGCTATATACCGGTAACCATAATATGGGATAAGCCATTTGATAAGCATAAGATTTCGTACTAGACTATCATATACTTTTACAGTGTATTACAAAGTTTTTGCTAAAATATAAGAGTTATTTTTACTAAAATGATGAAATTGTTCAAAATATAAATAAAACATAGCATATAGGCTATAGGCCTATTGTAGAATTAACTCATTAACAACATGTATTGTTTTTTGACTTAGTCTTAAGTGTTCAATATAGTGCACTGAACAATGAAAACCCCCACCCACCCCCCCCCCCCGACCAACAAAATCCTCGAAATTTGAACACCTGCCAATTTGAACGCTTTTGGCTGGTCCCATGGGTGTTCGGATTAGACAGGTTTTACTGTATAGATGTACATATATATGTATAGATGTCAGTTTAGTCATTTTCTCTTGTGGGTTGTTCTCACCCAAGGAGGATTGGCAGCCAAAATTCAAACTCAATATTCTGTTGCCTTGCAAGGAACAATTTGGTAACTATATTTCCAATATGTTGAAGAAAGCACTGTCATAGAAGTTGTAGTTACAATACTCGTAAACCATATATATTGACTAGATACTTGGTCCCAAGATGAACTTTATAGAAATAGTATTACCAAATTGTTCCACGTCAGGCAACAGAATATTGAGTTTGAATTTAGGTTTCCAATCCTCCTTGTACACACCAGTCTCATTGGTTTGCATGTACATATTGCTGAATTATAATTTTTAAAAGTAATGCTTCAAAAAATGACTGTCTGAGTTTGTACATTATTAATAACATCTCATAATCCTAATGCATAGGTACCAATGGGATCATAATACCTAGGTATCACTATGACAACAACATAATAAACAAGAAAACAGTTGATAGAAACTACACTTTTAGAAATGTGTCAGATTGGAATATTATTTTGTACACTTTCTCAGTTCTTATTTAAGAGTTATTTTAGAATTGTTTCACTTACCCCTGATGAATGTTACCATAACAACCATCATTTTAACATTTGGGAACTAAACGTCATGTAAAAGAGGGAATGTATTGTCATAATGTCAGTTTATCATTTCAAGCAATATCACTACTTGTGCAGTCACATCCAGAAAGATGTACAATAAAATATGTCTCAGTGACCTTATTTCTCATAATCTAATTGGAAATTAATTCTTTATATAAAAGCACCTAGTGAACACTTTCCTTAAGTGAACACTTTTTTGTTCAAATATTCAAGGTGTAAATTTATGATGACATATTGATATAAATGTACATGTAGTCTCCAACGTTTTAGTGAATGGTGTTTGGCAGTTGGCATCTGTAATAAATGGCAGGTTGTGACATTTTGCATGTTAATGCCTTGTTTTGATTGACATGCAGTTCATTTGTAAAACTATCGAGCCGTTGAAGTTTAATCACATCCGCAGCATACAATATTTATTCTTCATAAAGATGTATCCTCCAGCCACAGGGCTCATAGATCAAGAAAGAGGAATGAGTTTTGTAGCCCTGCATTCAGAGGATGTAAATATGTATTGTAATTGAATTCCTAAACTATTGTGAAACTGTAAATATAGGATAATTGTGCCTATATGAGTAAATCTGTGATGGTTGTGGATAGAAACACTATTAATGAAGAAGTGCTTGATAAAATAGTTACAAATTAAGAGATTATATGTAGGCAAAGTAGAAATTTGTTCACATAAGTAATTTTGCAATGTGAAGAAATAAGGTGATGTGAATTCATGAATAGTGTAAAGAAAAATAATGATCAAAAACTCAGATAAAATAGATTTGTAATTTGTTTTAGCGAAGCAATGCAATTTTTGGTGTATCTATTTTGTAATATTGAATAAACCCTCATATCACCCTGTGAATAAACAGAAATAGTTGATTAAATATAATTGAAAATTTGTTTCTTCTACATGTACTTATGGTAACCAATTTTGGTAACAATATTGTCTTAGAGATATGTTACCATGGCAATTAAGTTGGTGACTTAAGGACATGTAACAGTATCATTTCAAGGAGTAATGAGCTTTAACAGTATTTTGGGCTAGACTTGAATTCGTACAATAGAGATTTGGGGTGAAATCTGTTATCATGGGGACAAATTGAAACATCCTCCTTAACCATCCTCCAAACACAGTGCTCCAGACATCATCCACTAACTTCCTTCCTTCTTCAATAGAAGGAGGTACGAGTTCTGGAGGCCTGTGTTCAGAGGATGTCTGTCTTGTTTTAAATATTGGTCTTTTCCATATCCATGGAGAATCTAACTACAAAATAAGAACAATTATCAAACTGTTTGTAGCCAAAATTCATATTTATTACTCAATAATAATAAGACTACATAGTTTTATACAGAACTTGGTTTTTACTTATTCCTGAATCGTGAATACTCAACAAAAACAGGGTATATTTGAAAACAATTGAAAACAATTTGAAAACAATTTCAACCAATGTGTCTGATAATATAAATGCTTCTGAGGTACACCTCTAAATGAACATGTTATAGTACTTACATTAAAATTATTTTTTCTTGGATAAAACAATTGCATAGATTTTCATTTGCTTGAATATGAAGGTGTATATGGCTGTCAAAATATACAACTATAAGCATTATATGTTACTATATAAAATTATAAAATGTCTGTGTTCAGCTTCTATTGTCCAAACTTATGACTCTCTACGCCACCTCCATGCCCATAGCCTGAAATGAAGATTGAATTTGTATTATATTGTTATTATTAAACTTTACTTGACACTCCTCCTTTTTGCAAAAATATCAAGATGTTTCTATAAATAAGCTATAAAAATAGTCGTATGTAGTCCATTTGGTTCTTAGTATTTTGTAGATTGACAAAAATCATATGATCCACTTATTTGATGCTAAGTTTATTCAAATCAATAAAAGAAATTTAATATGTTTATTTGGTCCAGTTGCTCATACATAGTATTCAAAAGGTATTTGAATTATTGAATACAGATACAGTACAACTTTTAGTTTTATACTCAGTAAAATTTACCTTTAGGCCCAAACAGTGCACCATAACAAGGCTTGCTGCAATAAGGCTTTCCGTCATGCTGGAATTAGAAAAGTAGTCCCTATAGTTATCCTTCATAACTTAATACATTAACACAATCAGGAATATATAGCGCATCCACATCTGTTTGATATGATTTATAGGGGTTGTTTTGGTATTCTACTGGCTAGTTTCTCCAGATACAGTGAAACCTGTGTAAGTGGTATGCCCTTAACTCTGCAAAATGGGTTCTAATAGACCTTTCTTATAGACCCTGCCACCTTTTACTTCAGATAACATTATGCAACATTCTTGAATGCAACTTTCAGCTGTCGGCTACCGGATTAACCTACTCATTGACCAACTCATAGTTAAATATGAATGGAATAGTGGCAGGTACTATTTATATTTAAATGAGTTGGTCATAAAATAGTAGATAAATCTGGTAGCCCTAAGCCGTCATTTACATTTGCGAATACAAACTAAGTCAATGAGCCCAAGGTGACCTGGGTAAAATTGTTATAAATTTTTCATATTTGTTGAATTGTAAGACTGACCACTATAAATAAAAAAAATATATAAACTAAAACTAAACTGACATAATACAATGAACTAGTCCACTAACAGGTGTCATCCACTTGACAGGTAGTAACAGTTCTTCACAAATATGTAATATTGATTATGTCAAACACTATAAGTTATTGAATGATTTGAAGTGCAAAACAGGATATATTCTGCTCAAGAAATTTTGTATTGGAACAAGACGAAGTCGAGTGCCAATACAGAATATCGAGACAGAATATATGCTGTATTGCACTTCAAATCATTTAATAACGTTTTTATCGTGTGATCTTAGCTGCCAATACATTTTACTCGGGAGATAAGCCCAGAATTATTCTGTACTCTCTGTATTGCTACTGAGATTGTCCCCACCTCCGTACCAATATTTTCTGTATTGCTATGGAGATGATCAATGGGGACAATTTCAGTAGTAATACAGATTGGTACAGCACAAGAACTGACCAATCAGAGGGCTTCATTTTACAGATCATATGTTAATATAAGTTATTGAATGATTTGAAGTGTAATACAGGATATATTCTGCTTGAGAAATTCTGTATTGGAACGAGACGAAGTCGAGAGCCAATACAGAATATCAAGAATAGAATGTCTCCTGTATTGCACTTCAAATCAAGCTATAACATTTTTATTGTGTGATATAATGCCAATACATTTTACATAGAAGATAATCCCTAGGAAATGTTCTGTATTCACAGTAGCAATAGAGATTGGTACAGCACAGGAACTGACCAATCAGAGGGCTTAATTTTACAGATCATACAATAAAAAAATATAAACGAGCATTCAAAAGTAAATGTGGTTTCTGTATTATAAATCCCCACATATATTAAATATCATGTCCAGTTTTTTATGATCAGAATAATACAAATAAACTGATATGAATTTATATGATTTATACTAAATGCAATGAATCAATGTCTGACCTGGGATAACATTCTACCTTTATATTAAAGACTTTTTTAACACGTGTAAAAGGCCATTGAACTTTGTATTCTTTGTTTTTTCACTTTGAGTGTATTTACTGCAATATTGCTGATGAAATCAAAACACTATTTTTTGCATTTGATGTTGATTATCAAGCATTTAAGACTTATAGCTCAATGAAAGTATATTTTTGTGTAAATACAATTATCACATATTCCCCTTTTTAATTTATTTATATTACTCCCTTTCAACATAGGCCCTATACAAAATGATAAAACTGAACCACAAAAATTCATTTCTGTCACAAAATTCAAAAATTTTATAACGTTTTATATACTGGTAATTTACTCTGCTATATATCCACTATCCAGGTCTCATCAGAGTGCAATGTTTTAGTGTTTACCTCTGAGTGGCTTCCTGGAGCTAAGGTTTTGTTGCATTTCTCACATTTCAGGCAGAATGCATGCCAATCTTTACCTAGAGATGTCTTCTTCTCAGCTGAAACAAAATTATTGCATTTTAAAAAAGTGTTATGATCTGATAATTAAAATGTTAATTGTTCATTTAGAAAAATGAAGCCAAGGTTTGGAGAACACAAAAGCAAGAGCAGAAGACAAAAGCATCAGAAAAACAGAAAGCAAGAACAAGAAAGCACAAAGGCAACCACAGGAAAACACTATAGGCATTAACACGCAAAATGTCACCACCGGCTATTTTTTACAGCCCCCTAACTCCGAACACCAACATCCGTCACAAAAGTTATGTCACCACTTTTTGAAAACAGAAAGGCAAAAACAAGAAAATACAAAGTAACAACAGGAAAACACAAAGCAAAATTCAACATTATGCAAATACTTGGGGAATTATGCTGTGAACTATATAAACCAAGAGTGTGCTTTATGTTTTTACTCTCATATAAGTACCTTGGTTACACAAATAAAAAGATACTCTAAACCAAAATGGTGCATGGTAGAGCTGAATGTGTGTCAAAATAAATTTTGAATTTCATAAACGCTTACTAAAAAAGTAAAGAAAATATTTTATTTTACATGTTAATGTTGGTCACATTGACTTTCTCCACATCTGAATGATTTAATGATCAAGTTCAAGTGTAAATGACAAATTGTATTAAGGTTTTATTGCACATCAAAAAGAGATAAAATATCACATAGTAGTACACATGAACATAGTATCCGGGACAACCATTTGAGAATGTATAGCTAATTCAAAATGTATATTGAGAATTCTGAAACTTTAAAAATAAAATGACTCATAGAGAGAGAAGATGAGTCCGAATTTTTGGTAATTCTCATATGTTTGCCCAGGGCACTAAATACAACTATAAATCATAAATCAGTAGAGAGTGTCAATTTTAGTCAGTTTTTGAGGTGAAGGGTATAAAGAAATATAAGATAGCTGGGATAGCTCCATAAAATAATACAAACAGAATATATTTTTGACAACCATCTTTTTAAAATTAGTTTTAGTTTGTTTGGCTAAATAACATTGTAATCTTTAAAGTTTTATCTCCTATTAAAGTTAATACAAACTATAGTGAAATAGATCACAGGTTGCAACCAATCTACTAATTCTACCTACTATTTCAGCACGTATAGCTGTTTTCAATGTTTTCATATAGATTACTATGTACATACTTGAATAAATCATCTATGATTCTAAAGGGATGAATAATACATGTTCAAATCTACCCCGATCTCCATTTGCTAGCCATATTGCCCTATAGTTGATCAAAATACTACCACAAGTTGGGGCATATTGTTAAAGTGACCAATTTTTTTTATCGGCTGTGTCCAGCAGTCGGTGCTTGTGGTTTGTAACAAATGGCAGGTGGTGACATTTTGCATGTTTATGCCTTGTGTAGTTTTGGTGCTTAGTTATTTCAAATCTACATGAAGCTTCACAGGCTTGTAGTGGATTTTGAGGACGTAATCAAGTTGACCTATGGAGAGATCTCCAATCTAGGCTACTTACAAGCAGATAATGTGGCATTTGACTACAAACTCACATTGGGATCTGGACAGACCAAAGAACCTATAATTTATAATCCAAAGTGTTCGTGAAGTCAAAATGGTGTGAAGGGTGAAAAAGTGAGGTTTTATGACCATATGGTACATTCCACGGCACTTTACGCAGTCAATAGAAATGTGAGCTTCAGGGCTTTGTTTGTTGTTATTTAGGATGTTATGTTATCTACATTATACGGTGGTTGTTCATATTCCAACTGTGTTTTAACATTTCTTGGTTTTTTCTCTTTTGATTCTTGTGCTTCAAAGTCTATGGTTTAATTTAAGCACATATATATGTACATGTATAGTTTTGGACCTTTAAAACTAATAAATACACTTGCATCTTATTGACTTCCAAAGCGGTTTTACAAGTTGAATCAAGATGCATCATTGCTTACTGAACAAAAAGTTCAATAATATTATTCTAACTTGGGACTTGCATTGAAGACCATATCAATCAAGTACCTTCTTAACATCTGACCATGGACTTGTCCCTAAATGCAATAATTAATCGAATGTTCATATAGTTCACATTTTTATTGATATATAGTGTTTATGCGCATGTACTTATCAATCTTAAGTATTAAGATCAAAGGGCTACATAGAACAACTCCCAGGGACATTTTAACAACACTTTTCACAAAACATAAATATTGCGAACTTAAACTTAAGTGAGTGATAAAATGTGGGAGGGGAAATCTTATTTCTACTCAAGTTGACTTGACCCTAAACACCATATAATGCAAAGGGCAAAGCACATGATATACTGGTATAACTGATAAGGGCGTACACATTTTCTATTCAAGTGTAATTACAAGGTTCTAAAAAAATATTTTGACATGTTTTGATTATATATTTAAATTATTCTGATGTTTGATCTCGTTCAATACACCAACCTACACAATACAAGGATGATTCATACCTATAGGGTGATGCAAAAGAACTTTCAAATTTATGCTTGAATTTTCTTGGGTCTTCCAAGGAGTGAAAAAGTGATATACTTATATTACAGGACTCTAATTTGGGATAATAAGGTAAATTCATTTTTCAATCTTGAAACATGCTTTCTTTACAAATCGTTCAAAAATACATTTTTAAAGATCTGCACTTGAGGTTACCCTGTATGTGAGTGATTTACTTTTTCATTTGTTTTTCATTTAGCATTTCTAGGAGTTTGCAAATGTGTGAATTATCTTGATGTTTTGAATGTAGCTTCTATGCCATCTCATCTTATCACATATACATATCTAAATGTAATTGTGGGGTAATTGTGAGTCTTCTTGATTTTAAGGCTATGGTGTTGAGCTGACATTTTAAAATGAAGATGTTTGTACGAGAATGATAATGAATAAATGTTATAATATATTTCTATTGATTGATTGATTATATGAGTTCATATGCGTTTGTATTTTGGATCGGATGTCATGATTTGATCCCAATTTTTTATTCTTGCATTCTTGTATTTTGTCACATAGAAGAGATAGAAGATGTAAGAGTCATAAAGAAAATGAAATGATGACTATATATTCTTGACACTATGTCCTCAAAATCTGTAATTCAACTTTTTCATAAGTGTGTGTTTACCCTACCTTTACTGTTTACTTTTTCTTAATCCTAGCTATACCTTATCATACACTTTAAGTTGATTCAATGTACATATAGGCTTACTTTAGCTACATTTTTCTGAAGTGGTTGTCATGGTTGTCAAGGTGATGGTTAAAGATGTTGACCAAGGTTGTAAGACTCAATTATATTTCGCTCTTATGCAAATTATTGGAGATTTTAGACATGACTGTCTCTGATGTTATCTGATAAAACTATAGATGATCTACTCTTAGAACCAATTCATAACAGTAAATGTTGACATCTAAACTATTTAAGAATTATATTATTACAACCTTACAAAACATCCAAGAGTTTAATGTTATCATGTACATGACTGTATGGTACAAAAGATCATTAGGCCACCAGAATAATGAATTAGCAAGGTGGTGCAATTATTAAATTACTAGCTCTTCACTATCTCATATGTTATTAGAATAAATTGATCATGAGGCATTGATATGGTTATGAGATGCTAATCATGCAATATGATATATTCTTGACATTATAAAAACAAGAAATACATATTGGAACATACTGAACTTATAATGTTATAATGCCACTTTAAAGTAATATAGCAATAAGTTGAAAGAAGTATATATTAAGTAATATGGTGGGTCACAGTGCCAATGACAGCTGGGTATGTTTAGTGTAATAATTATAAACAATTATTTATAATATTACATAATAACTAAGTTACATAACCCAACCTTATATTGTAGAGCAACTTTAAAATGTATTTTTAAGTTAATGGACCGATGTAATATTCCCCAAAAAGCGCAAACAGTTGCATGTGTAAACTACAAATATGAGATGAAACTGTATTAAGTTGAGAATGATTATCTTGTTAATTTATTACTCTTTTAAAAAAAGTGGCAAGCCAATACAGGGTGCTTTTACAAAAAATACATAAAATTCAAAACGTACATGTTCATCTTCATTCATGTTTTTGTTTTTTTTATTCCTGTTATGGTTATGCATTACATTTTGTAATTAAATTAATTTTTATAAACATCAATTACATTTAATTCAAAAGATGATAAAATAATGAAATACTGTATTTCACTTACCAAAGTACACCTCTTTATTGCATTTTGGACACTTGGGCATTTTGAACCTTTCCTTTTTCAATATTCAATAGAATGTATATGTCTGTCACCAACTTTTTGTTTAAAAGTAAATTTTGACCTTACCACGCCTGTGACAGGTAAACAGAATAGTCTATTATATTGATATTATATATAATTAGATCAATGTATTACACTACTGTGGCATAGACCACTACATATGATTGTAATTATAATTTTGAGGTCATTTGGGAGACTCAATCTAATTCTATTGGTTTAGTATATTTTGCACACGGTTTTATATACTTTTGCACACGTTACAATGTTCTTTGACTATTTCTAAATTCATATCACTCAAATTCATATATTCCTAAAAATGAATATGTCCATCTTCTCTTCACTTTTATTCATAGTACATTATATTTCACACTCATATTGTAAACAAACTTTATACTAATATCATAATAATATCTCTAATAAATTTTTAATGAATCATTTTTGAAATGGGATGACCTTATAACGACTTCACTGGCTTTTTCTTCAGAATATAAATCTATTTTGTAAATGAGACATTCAATCATGTTATAAATGCATTGAAATATATATACCATATTCTTATGTTTATATTTCCACAGGCCCATAGCCAGGGGGGGTTCAATGTGTTTGAGTGAGCCCCCCTGGACCCCCCCTTGGCAAATCCTTGCTACGGGCCTGTTTCCATGTTTAAGTATTTCTCATTCAAGTTGCGTTAAAATATTTCTCCATGAAAACCTTGTTTTCATAATCATTCATCAAAAATCACATTTATACATTGCTTTGTAAACATTTAAAATGCAATGTCTAAAACCATATACTGCATAATCAAATGCTAATGAAAATTTAGAATTTAGAATTTGGGTTATTTTGTAGTGATGATAAATGACTTATACTAGAACATATGTAATCTTATGTATACTATAATCAGTTCTACACTTTCATACAAGACAATTCCAAAAATCAATCCTCCATCTATAAATGTGTAGAGGAAAGGGTAGACATTTGACAAATGTAAGCAAAAATTAGAAAATTATGTTTTAGAAAGTTTTTGAACAATTCAATGCAGTCCTTGATATGTATTGTACATGTTTATAGCTCTGTTTAACACATTGAACACTCTATCCACAAATGGAAGTTTATGAACATTTTTATCTTTATTTGAGAAACTTCTATAAAGAAAAATCTATAAAGGGATGCTTCTGTGAGATCGTGTATACAAAATTGCATAGAAAATTACTTTGTTCAGAATGTATACAACACTGTAATAAAAATCAGTTAACAAATGAACAAATATGAAGATGATAAATGAATTTCAAACATAAAATATGCAAAATAAAGTGATTTGTTCGAAAATAACAGGCATAATTTAAACTTAACTCTAAACTTGGCTATCTATATTGTATAGATTTATAAAAAGCAACTATCAGCAGTTTGAAACTCTGGCCAAGTCGTAAAATTATGAATACACTTCAGACTTGATTCATGACTTATTCTGTGATGGCTATTGCACTAAGATATTTCTGTAGACCCCTGATCTCTTATATATCATAGATCCTTGCTAGAACACAAGTTTCAAACGAGTAGTACAGAAGAATTGGAAATGTTTGCATATATTGTAAAATATCATGTAAATGGACTCAATGTCACCTAGATCGCCATTTTAATGTCCTGTAAAAGTCTTACTGGTGCATCCACACTCATTCCGGTATAATAGTTTTCGCCAATGTTAATTGAATCTCTTGTGGTAGTTCTAGTTTTTGTGCATTCATTTAATTCGATCAGTTAAAAAGCAGTCGCACCAGCAAAGTAGCGTACCTTTTCATAGGTCGTCCAGAATATCAGGTACCAAGGTGCCTGAAATAATTAAATAATATACAAATACAAGTAATGTACACATTTATTACAGACTGAATCCTTATGAGTGTATATCATAAGGAAATACAAACCAGTGATGTATTATTTTATCTTTCATGCTATAGTAATGAGCACACCCAGATTGAACTAAATGACAATGATTACAATGAATTATTTTTTCTTTCATCTCTATTAAACAAAACCAAACATGACATTGTATCAAAGCTATTTCAAAATTAGGACTACTTTTAAGTTATTTTTTAGAAACATACTACAGACCTGAGTGATCATGAATCATGAACTGTTCTGTCAAAATTTCTTAATTTTTTTAAGGTTAAGTTTTATTTATTTGCAATGAGTTTACACTTAATATTACACACTAGAAAGGCCAAGGTAAATGTTACATTATTGGCCTCCCAATTTTATAATCATACACATATACAGTTCATACACATTTTGATCTATCAAGGTGTTACATACGACTGAAGAAATACAATGGTAATTTTCAACTTATTATGTAAAACAAGGCACATCCATTAAATGAATTATTTTATTTAAAGAAAAAAAGTGATGTTTAAAGTCACCGATCGACGGCTAAAACTAGGATTGAAAATTATTTGCACTACTGTATATATTACAACTCACCAATCTAGCATAACTTGGTAAGAAGCCTTTGTAGAGTGCCAGGAAACCTTCATTTCTTACTGTCTTCAGTAAGCAGTCAAGAGAAGATTTATACAACAGGCCCCTGAAAGATAAAGTAAACTGACCCCTGACACATATATAACAAATGGCCTGGACTAAACTGGGGGAACAGAAACTGATCCATGAAAATGTAACTGATCTATGAGAAAACAGATTTCTGATATACATATTTATTGGCCGGCGGCTGATATCTTGGACCCTCAAGTTGACAGTGTACTGTATAGTAATTGTCTTAGTTGTCAAAATACAAACAACAACAGTGACATCTTTCTATTGGCCAATCACCTTTTGATATATGAGCGATGGAAATTGTGTTTCAAGATGATGAAAAAATAGCATGAAACAGATAGAAACATAACAAGCAATATATCTACATACCTGCCATTTTTATCAGTCGGTTGGTTCATAATTCTTGTTTTCAGCACATCTGAAGGAGCAGCAGCAAGGGCTGAAGTGATACCTGAGAGAGCACTACAAAAAGGTTGAAACAATAGCATTCAGGAAATCTATTTCAATGATTGACTCTTATCATTTGCTATCAAGTATATTCCAAAAACTGTCATTTCTCTGGTGTCTGTTGATGAAAACTGTCTACTTGTCCAAAAAAGTAATTGAAAAATAGTGGACCGTGTGCAAAATCCACTGAACTGGCCTAGACAACCAAGAGTAAATATGCATATACATAAAACTATCCATAATAGCTACTGGTAAAAAGCTCAAGTTCGGTGTGATTTTCTAAGCAATGTTGAAACTATGTGATCAGTACTGAACAGTAGTTAAAGTCTCCCATTCAGAAATCAGTACTTTGTTCCAGCGAGTTGTTCAGAACAGCCAATGCTCACCTTGTGTTTAAGTATGCAATGAGCTATGAATTGGGTCTACTACTCAAAAGATTTGCACCTAATTCTACATTCTTTAATTGCTAAGCCATCCACATATAGGTAAAAACGGATATTTGCACCTTTTAGTTACCGAAATACCATTTAATCACAACAAAATAAAATCAATATGAGTAGAAAACATGATTCCCTGCCTTACCTGGATATAAAATGAGTGAATGTGTTGTCTGAGGTCAGACGTGTATATTGCACTAGAAGCTGTTTAGATGTATCATATGTTGCCAGATCTACAATTGTACAACAATAGCTCTATACAATGGTGGGAAATGTAGATCTAAGTTTAGTATGTGAAGCTTTTCACCTCTAAAATCATATGTAAATTAATGGTTCATGACATCACTACCTGTATCTTTTAATAAGGTAACCCAGTTGAAATGAACAATACATTTTGAAATATAGTATGCTCAATTTCACCTAACAAAAACCATTTTTCATAATTTATAATAATTCCTATAATAATTGATTAAAGGAACCATATCAAGATTGCAAAGGCTGGTAAGAATTGTCTCTTTAAATCTACTAAAAGACATATGTCCAAACCATTAAAGGGTCAGGGTTTAGGAATAAAAAGGTAGCATTGTAAGAGGTTGACCAAAGTTTGACCTCATCCATGTTAAATATACAAAGCCGCTCATATGTATGTATGTATTATTATTTGATTTATGGAAATAAAGTTATGATAAAAAAAATATACCTGCTGCATTGATTAGGAATGCCCTTTGTATATTGGGGGACCATCCCTTCCATAACCCTCTGATACCTCCTTCATGTAAGATCTTTGTGAATGCATGCCAAGATCCTCTTACTCTACAATGTGAATGTGAGATGTATAGTCAAAATACAAGTAAAAACACAAAATTACTTAATCAACCATGATCTGTTTACTGGATGAACAATTCTCATCTGCTCTATTGTGACTAAGAAATAAGTTGTTCAAAATATTTTAATTCTTATGATCGTTCTTAAATAGGTCCAAATGGATGATTGCCTCAAATCGAAGCAGTCACATGACTAAAACTGACCAATCAGATACATGTATTGACAATGACCTGGTGAGAATAACAGGTCCAACAGCCACACCTACCTTGGTGGTTTTCCTTCTAGTCTCCTCCTTCCTTCCATTTGCATCTGAATCTTCACTAAGTCTGTAGGACTGGCTAGGAACTGCCCCAATGCTCCCGCAACACCCCCTCCCACTGCAGCTTTCCTAGAATATAGAATATAGCAATTTTCATTTCGGTTGAACATCTATTCATACATAAATATTGAAGTACAATAGAGCAAATTCCAAAAACAAATTATGCTTTAAATCAAAATCGCCCCCCCCCCCCCATAAGGTGTTTTTATCATAAAAACTAAGCTGAAAGCAGAATAGATTTGAACACAACTGGAGTTTGGAAAAAATTAATATATGGAAAAAATTTCTACTACATATAGTAAAATGGATAGCCTGATGGGCATTAGAAAAATATGCCGATGCAATCAAGATGATGAACACACTACAGCCATCTATATACCAGGCTACGATCTAAGGCAAAAATTGTTAATGTAAACATCCCTTACTCTTGTTCTCCCTAAATTTCTTCCAAGTGCAAAATTTTCATTTTCATATCATTTCAACCAAAGCTGGTCAAATGACTTTCATGACTTTCCTTATTTTTAAGGGGGTGCAAAAAGGTTTTAAGGTTTTAAAAGGAGTGTATATAGGTTTTCAAGTGTGTGCAATCCCCTTTATCTTTAATTCTGGGTGAAACACATACGTACAGGGGTCTTTAGGGCACCTTATAGGGCTCCAAGGACACTACATACATAGGGCCATTTGGAGGACTTGATAGGACTGGGGACTCTTAAGGACAGGGCATACATTAAAGACTCCTTAGGGTACTGCATGGGGGTCTAGAAGTTACAACTATAATAGCTATATATAGGAAGTCTTCTGAAATAAGAAAAGCTAAAAAGTGCTGTTAGAGTGTTAGAGTATTCATAATACCACAGTGGAAATGAGCCATCCTCTTTACGTTTCAGACCATGCTCTCTAATAGCCTCGTAGAACACCATGCGACTACCACTGTATACTACAAGAAACCATAAGATACATCTACTCTAAGACTTACTTTAACAACTGAGTATATATTATATGTTAGCTCAAACATCAACTTTTATAGTGCTATATGTATGATACTATGGTAAAATTGAATGGTACAGCATGCATAGCATACCATATATGGTAAAATTGAATGGTACAGTATGCACAGCATACCATATATGGTAAAACTGAATGGTACAGCATGCATGGCATACACTATATGGTAAAAATAAATGATACCTCATGCATATGATAAAAATATGGTAAAGGTGAATGGCACAGCATGCATGGTTTGCAACATATGATACTTCATAAATGGTTCAGTATAAACCATTTATTTATGGTACCACATGTATGGTACACACAACATGCAATAATTTACAATATAACTAGTCTTGCATAGTATCAAGTTTTTGTATTCCCTTGCCCTTTTATCCACTTTACCATTTAGTAGAACATGTATGGTACAACATAAACATTCTAAATTATTAGCATAGAAGAACAAAACCAAATCAATATTATAACATGCAGTTATATAAACTCAAGAATAATTTGCGCATGTCTCACCTATCTGCCTGAGTAATGCTGGAGGCAGTCCCTGCCATAGCTTGAAAACACCCTCATTTTTTGCTGGAAATCAAGAGCTCAGTTTTAAGAACTAGTCATATGATGCTCGGATTGGCCTTGTTGACAGATTTAAGATGGAGTTTTAATTTCTATTTATTACATAAGCCTAAACCGGAAAGCATGGAGTATATATATATGTATTATAATATGACATGATTGACAATCTTACCTATTCCAAATGCCGTTCTAAACATGCCAATCTTTTGCTTGGGTGTTTTAGAAGAGCCATCATGTTCCCCCTGTGCTTGCAGTCTTGTCTTTGTTATGTCCAATGGATAGGTTGCTGCAATTTGTAAATAGATGATTAACGCATTGCATGGGTAGACAGGCCCGAAGCCAGGATTTGCCAAGGGGGGTTCAGTTTTCAAAAATTTCCAGGGGGGCTTCACATTAGACAATTTTGGCCCAAATATGACTAAAATCACTTGAGAAGTGCTCAAAATGGTGAAAAACTGCATGATTTTGAAAGAATTTTTGGCCAGGGGGGGGGGGGATCGCCCAAACCCTGCAACCCCCCCCCTGGCTATGGGTGTGGTAGACAAGTACTTTACTTTATCAAACCTCTATCTCCCTTCCAGAGGACAGTAATGCATAAAACTATGTAACTGATCCATCAAATCTGTTCATGTTATCTGAGGTTGTTATCATTATCTGGTGGTGAAACAACTGACATTAAATTAAATCTAAGAGATACTGACTGCTGATGCCAAATTTGAATGCAAAACATCAGTCACAAAAAATGGTAGCTGTAATGATATATCACCAGTTGAAGGCAGTGATTTGAAGGCGATATGTAATCGCGATCTTAACTCACAGTCACAATACCTTCATTTAATATATTTCTATAGATTTAAACATATTCTTGTGTTACGGTAGATATTCTTGTGTTACGGTAGAGGGAAGCAATCATACAGACAACTGATACCATAGTCTTGCTTTAAGACTGAACCCCCTCCCCCAATGTACTTCACCAACACAACACATGGAGAAGTAGATTAGGGGTAGGGGGGGGGGGGGGGCTCCAGGGTCTTAAGTGAGACTAGTGATAAAATTCACGAGTTAATATTCTATATACAGGTAGTTAAGTGTATTATAGTGCAGTCTTGTTGATCAAAGAGTTCAAAGGTTTTAAAATGTTAACAAGTACAATATGTGTAAATGTAGAAGCCAAAATTACATCAGTTTAATCTAAGGATAATAAATTCTGATCTGTTGAATTGAAGAGAGAGGGAGACTCTAAATGGATAACTTGAGATGGATCAGAAATCAAAATCCCTCCCTTACTAACCTGAAATTTGGTGATTCTGATTTGGTAACAAGATGTCAATTTGGATGTGTTTCTGTTTCATGATATTTCAAGATATAGCTTGAATCTTACATAACAGTGATCTCCCCAGCATTAAAGCAAGTGGGCGCAGCACCCACCTGAGATTTTGAAAATAGACTTGCACCCACCTGAAAATCCATTTGCACACATTTGAAAATGAGAAAAATCATAAAAATTGACATATTCTGACCAATTTTGGTCTAAATTGTGAAAATGAGAATTTTGCACCCACCTGAGAAAATATCCCAGGGAGATCACTGCATAAGCATTCTTAGTTATTGAATAGATATAGTACTACGGACAAGGCCATCAATCAAGTCAATTTGACTTTAGATTCTTATGGGGGATCCCAAGGCATGTAAAAACAAGGCACAGACGTGAACAATATCGTACCTAAAACACAGCAGTGTGACAGTGAAGAATTTAGGACGGAAAATCCAAAATGGCCACCTTAAAATTTACCAAGAATGCCCAAAAACCAATCAGTTCTTAACTTTGATACGTAGAAACATCCCTGAAAATTTCAGATGAATCCATCAAATGGTTTGGCTGGAAACCTGTAGACAAGTCTTGAAAGTGAAGATTTTAGGATGGAAAATCCAAAATGGCCACCTTAAATTTTACCCAGAATGCCAAAAAACTAATCACTTCTTAATTTTGATACGTAGAAACATCCCTGAAAATTTCAGATGAATCCCTCAAATGGTTTGGCTGGAAACCTGTAGACAAGTCTTGAAAGTGAAGATTTTAGGACGGAAAATCCAAAATGGCCACCTTTAAATTTACCCAGAATGCCCAAAAACTAATCAGTTCTTAACTTTGATACGTAGAAACATTCCTGAAAATTTCAGATGAATCCGTCAAATGGTTTGGCTGGAAACCTGTAGACAAGTCTTGAAAGTGAAGATTTTAGGACGGAAAATCCAAAATGGCCACCTTAAATTTTACCCAGAATGCCAAAAAACTAATCAGTTCTTAATTTTGATACGTAGAAACATCCCTGAAAATTTCAGATGAATCCCTCAAATGGTTTGGCTGGAAACCTGTAGACAAGTCTTGAAAGTGAAGATTTTAGGACGGAAAATCCAAAATGGCCACCTTTAAATTTACCCAGAATGCCCAAAAACTAATCAGTTCTTAACTTTGATACGTAGAAACATTCCTGAAAATTTCAGATGAATTAGTCAAATGGTTTGGCTGGAAACCTGTAGACAAGCTGAAAAGTGAGACGCCGCCCGCCCGCCCGCCCGCCCGCCCGCCCGCCCGCCCGTCAAGCTGACGACAATATCGTACGTAGGTACGATAAAAAGTTTGTGAACCCTTGCAAAGCAGGCTCAAAAGTGCTGAAAAAAATTTACCAGATGCCGTTGTCTTTGTAAATTATCCCAAATTCAGATTCCGTTGTCATTGACGATATCGAAGACGCTATATTGTGTATGAAAGCCACTGGTAGATCCATGTATGGGATACAGACTACACTTTGCCCGCCTTTTTGAGTTGGCATCTCCTTAGATTTTGCTTATCAGTATTGTAACGACCCTTGGGCACGTCCGTCGAGGAGCTGTAGTGTACCGAGCCGGATACTAGACTGGAAAGAGAGTGGGCTCAATTCAACGCCCTGTGCAGGAATCGAACCCAGGATCTTCCGCTCTAAGAGTCAGACACTCTACCCCAGAGCCATAAAGGCTAGCCACTACAGCTGAGACTGTAGTAGCGACTTGTTATCGAAGGTCATTACACCATCCCCCCTAGAAGACAACGTCCCGTCGTAACTGATTCACAAGGGCAATCCCACATCTGACACCAATGTAACGACCCTTGGGCACGTCCGTCGGGGAGCTGTATTGTACCAAGCCGGATACTAGACTCAAAATAGAGTGTGCTAAATTCAAAACCCTGTGCAGGAATCGAACCCAGGACCTTCCGCTCTCAGAGTCAGATGCTCTACCCCTGAGCCATAAAGGCAAGCCACTACAGCTGAGACTGTAGTAGCGACTTGTTATCGAAGGTCATTACACCATCCCCCCTAGAAGACAACGTCCCGTCGTAACTGATTCACAAGGGCAATCCCACATCTGGAAGGTCACACATTCCAACATATTTCAAACAGTCTGTATGATTATGCTAGGCACTTTCTGGGTAGTTGGACTTCATGTAGGGGTGGCAGACGGCCCTCAGGCCAATTCATACCCCCACCCTAAGAAAACCTTGGGGGTACTTTAATACCACCTGATAAAAAGAATACTAATGCATGTCATATATTCATAGTTTTATAATAGGCAGAGCATACCATGGTTAGTCAGTGCCAGAAATGTCCAACCTCTAACTTATATGGTTACCATGGAAACAGTATTTATATCTCAAAATCCTCTCAATTTGACCTCCTCCAAAATATGTCCCTTAGCCCTCAAAGTGAAATATTTGCAAATTTGTTTGGATTTTGTGGCTGCAACTTTGTCAAAAGTTGTATAAATATGTATATATTCACACTAAAGCACTAAAAAGTTGATATAATGCTCCAATAAATCAATAATATCTATCAAATATAGTCACACACAACTACTTTTAGTGAAAAGTGGGCGTGGCACTTTTTGGAACTTGTGTAATTGTTGCAGCATTAAGCGAAAAATACATATTACACTAACAATAATTGACATTTAATTATCATTTACTAACATTGTGTAACATTGTAATATGTTCATTATCATTATTAGATACTTAAATTATTTTATGTAAGTGTTATCATGAACTTTCCTTTTATCCCTATACCATACAAGGTGGGCATCACCAATGGTGTCAAACTAACTTTTCTGTTTAACTTATTTTTTACCATAGACAAGGGAAAAAGCTTTACTTGAAGTCGTGACCTCATTAGGTGCTATGTATATGGATAGATGGATTGATACTAGTCGGTAGATGGCAGCACTTGTGCTAGTTGGGCTAGATACAAGTATTTACCATTGACTTGACATGTGTCACTTAGTCTATTGATTTTTCTGTTGGATTAAAGTAAAACTGCATTTGCATTGAATTTGATGATGTTCAGATTGTGTTTGAAACTTGATGATAATCAGAAGTGTTTGAAACTGGATGTTGTTCAGATTGTGTACACATGAACTTTAATAGGACCACTGAAACAATAAGTCAATGTTTAAGATTCTTTAAAATTATCTCAATGAGAATTTAGCCTGTTAACCTATAGCTAAACTACACTTCAGCAAGATTTCGAAGCTATATAGCAAATCTCATAATTTGCAACTTTTTCATTATTTGATAATTTAACCCATTATTCTTTATTGCTGATTTAAAAATTGCAAGGAATTCAAATGACCTAGGGAAGCCAGTGATATGAATTGGCCTTATTCATTGAGTTACATTAAAATGGAAAATTGTGAAGAACAAGAGAACTGTTCCACGGCTTCACAGGAAATATGGAAGCAAAGTCAACAAGGGATGTGGGAACTAGGCTGTTAACATATAGAGATTTAGAACTCTCCAGGGAAGTGTCTCTATTTGGTATAAAATACACAGGTCTATTCATGCACACCATTTTAAATATGAATCAAAATAAGTGATATCCATGTTTCTGGTGAAAGCATTAATTGAAAGAGACAAACATCCTACCCCAATGGTATAAAATATAAGGAAGTTCGAAGCAGTAAAAAGGTATTGCCGTTTTAGATTTGATTGAACAAATTGAATCAGAGGCAATTTTTAAATTTCGAAATATTAAAAGAGGCTCTCTTGGTTAGATGGGAGAAATAGCTGCATGTTAAAGGTGCCGCTTTGTTCAGTTTATAACAAAATTGATATTAAGCCCGAAACAGTAAGAAATGTTAAGCAAATATTTCATTCTATGGAGGGCAATACCTGTTCATCTTTCAATGATTTTTGCAATATGTATTGCCCGCAGCCCGTAGGGCTATGGTAATACATGTTGCAAAAATCATTGAAAGTGCAGTTGTCAGAATCCCCAGGCGGGCAATACGCTGGACAATACGTCTTTTAAATATGGAAATAATTCAGGGAGCTGTGAAATACGCTGGTATTTTTAGTCACATGGTTCTGGATTAGCCAATCAAATCACACGATTTATAGCAATGATGCAATAATTAGTGCTACTTCCATGAACACCCGTTTTGTAGAATAAGATTCTGATTCTCGTATTTGGTATATATATGAATTAGACAAAGGCAAATCCAGTCGAACATCTTGTTGAGCATCAAACAAAGGTACAAGCTATATATCATTTCTCAAAATGGCCACTTTACTGAAGAAATTGTCAAAAGATTATATGTATCATGTTTTAATGTATTTATGTTTAAGGATGCAGTACCAGGTCAGCGTAGAAAAAGTTCCAGACATTAGATTTTGCTCATATTTTTTACAATGTATCACTATGATGTTATCATCATCCAAGTGCAATATGAAGAGGATTGACCGTCTGGTAATTACAAAATAAAAAATTATTTTACCCACCCAAAATGAATCTTTTTACTTTTTTGAGTTTTCAATAGAGCTGGCACCTTTCGAACCCTGGTTTTCGTATCCACTAATTGCGACTCAAGAACAAGTTTTCCCATAAAAGTGAAAGGGATAAAATATGCTTGATAAAATGTTTGCAATTTAATTCTTTTCTGGAAACACCATTATCGAAATAAACTATAATTTTTGAATAAGACTAAATGCGAAAATGACATTCTTGGGAGCTAGCTTTCTCAAACCGGAAGTCAAACCTGCGCAAACAGACGTGAAAACCGACCCGGTACTGCATCCTTAAATATAGCTGTCTTAATAAGTACACATGATGAAAATACAGGCACAAACAAAATGCATACTTTCTGAAACCCTGCGTTTGGATATTGATAAATTGAATGATATTGGCTAAAAACTTCTGTCAGAATTGAAACAATATTTCCCCAGGAAAAGTCAACATTTCAAAACAACAGCAATAGCTAGAACTATCCTATTTAGATGTTTACTTGACAGTATGGAAAATTGGGGAAGCCTGACAGAGAATCATAACAGATAGAGGTAGAAAGATTTGATAAAGAAAATGGAGTTTTGGTGTGGGAGGTGGGGGGGGGGGGGGCGTGTAATTGTATACTTGTTTATAAAATTGATAAAATGACATATTCTAAACAAGGATAGGCATTTGCCATAATAAACTATGAGGGATAATGACTCATAAACTTACACAATGGAGATTTGGGGTAGTAATATGGAACATACGTTATATGGAAACTGTAACCTTATAAGATCTTGTCCAGTATTTCAGTCATACCTGATTATAAAGGACCATTGATGTTACAGCATCAGGGCATATTACATATAATATTTAATCATGACCATCATTTCTACTGTGCCAAAATCATTCAACCAATTTTAAAATGGAATACAAGAACAAGATTTCTTATTTTAGGTTATATTCATATGTCTAATAATATTTGATATTGAACATATTAACTTTTATTGTTTTTATACACTAAACAGATTTGTTTAGATATTATTTTAAGTTTTATCATAACAAACCACTTTCCAGGTTGAAGGAATCACTAAAGGTACAGCATTTCAGAAATGTGTAAATTGTTTATATTTCATTATTTTGTGAAATACTAAAAGGAGTTTTACCCGTACCTTGTTGACCATGAGTCAATGAATGCATTATGTAATATCTGCAAAATGATGCACTATGCAATTCATACACGGAATAATTTATTTTGCCATATTGGAATCAAGTATTTTCGTTAATCCATTGGATAGATCATGCATTACCTGATGTTGATAATAGAATCAGTTAGTCAATTGTAAGACACCATTTATCCGAGAAAATCTTAGTTATGTATTAAGGCAGGGTATAACATTTCACATATCATTTATTCATGTTTACTACATCTATGGTTCCAATGTCATTTAAGCCTGATTTGGTGCAAATGTCAAAGCATAACATCAACTCTAAAGTAGTTTAATTCAATGAAATATCAAAATCGACAATTACTGTCCGCCATCTTAGATGTGAAGGTTACGGCCGTTACCTTCGCTTGGTACTGATCAGTGTCGGTCCATTACTTTTCAATTGCATAAAATGGCTCTAACCCTGACAAATGTATTAATCAATTTTAACTCATAGCTCTTGATCAATGAAACTATTTATATTCTAGGTTCAAGTCAATGAATACGACTTTGACAAGCTAAAAAGACTAAGGACCTCTAGGACTTAAAAGTTAATTTGACCATTAATGACCTATGATAGGGAAGGGTCATGATAACACTTATATAAAATATTTAAAGTATCTAATAATGATAATGAACATACTACAATGTTACACAATGTTAGTAGATGCTAATTTAATGTCAATTGTTGTTAGTGTAATAAGTATTTTTCATTTAATGCTGCAACAATTACACAAGTACCAAAAAGTGCCACGCCCACTTTTCCCTAAAAGCAGTTGTGTGTGACTACATTTGATAAATATTATTAATTTATGAGATCATTATATCAAGTTTTTAGTGCTTTAGTGTGAATACATACATATTAATTCAACTTTTGACAAAGTTGCAACCACAAAATCCAAACAGATTTGCAAATATTTCACTTTGAGAACTTAAGGACACATTTGGGACGGGGTCAACTAGAAGATTGTGAGATATAAATACTGTTTCCATGGTAACCATATAAGTCAGAGATTGGAAATTTCTGGCACTGACTAACCATGGCATGCCCTACCCACTATAAAACGATGAATATCTGATATGCATTAGTATTATTTTTATTGGGTGGTATTAAAGTACCCCCAAGGTTTTGTTGGGGTAGGGGTATAAATTGGCCTGAGGGCCTTCTGCCACCCCTACATAAAGTCCAACTACCCAGAAAGTGTCTATTATAATCATACAAATTGTTTGAAATATGTTGGAATGTGTGACCTTCCATGAAAAGCAGGATCCATTTCTAGAGCACTTCTACAGAATAGTCCACAGTCTATTTTTCATCCTAACTGAATTTCGGGCATAAACTCTACACTACATGTATATGATTCGATAAACTAAAATGTTATGCCTAAAAACTTCATGTATTACCTGATTCAGCTACAGCAGATGCAGATGCAGACAATAAGTAGTTAAAGAAGAAACTGTTTGCTAAATTTGATTTTTCCGCTCCCATACTCGCAGATTTACCCAGAATGCAACGCAAAATGAGTTCCGGTGAAAATGTTTCTGTGCATGGATTCACAGGTTTGTATAGTTTACTAGGCTGTCAAAGTATATTTATCATATTTGACTGGTGGCATGTATTAACTTGTGATTGATGTATTACTTGACATTGTGTTTGCTCAACATCTGCAAGAGAAAGAAGAGAAATAATTAGTTAAAACTATGTGTGGGCGATAATAGAGTATTTAGTGATTGAAAAATCTATCAGTTTGATTTCTGGAGAGAGGATGTAATCCTATATAATCCAGATATTGCTATTTATTCTATTTTTAGGTGTTGAATTTCTTCTGAACTTACAATCTAGGGGAGATGCATTGAACTTCGACCTTGTTGTTGTTGTGTTGCATAAGCCGCTTTTTCCTCGGCAGTTAGTCTCTTGTGCTTTTTGTATATTCACTATGTACTTTCTCTTGTACTTTATTCACTTGTTGCGCCTATGGGGTTACTTCGCTATGGGGATACTTCGACCATGGGGTTATTTCCGGGTTATTTTGACCATTTGCTGATAATTTATATTTCCAGGGTCAGTTATCTTGGATAAAGATCTCACCCGTTAGATATTTCAATTTATTTTTAAAATCTTCAAAAAACAAACATGGCGAATTACGTGCATCGGAAATATAAGCCATTGTCGAAATAGCCCCATGGTCAAAATAGCCCCATGACAAGTCCCCCAATACGTGGAAGTGTTTTTAGCTTTTAGTTTTGCATTCAGTCCATCATTTTTGTGGAAGTTCCATTGAAACACAAATTCCATGGAACAAAACGAAAAAAACATGGCACATGTACTTTACAGGGTATGAAATATTTGCTCTTGAGCACTTTCAAATAAAATCTAACCACAAAAAAACAAAGCTGAAGGAGATTACTCCAACTTCATTTAGTGAAATGTGAGTTTTTACTTCTGACAAATGCATCATGCATATTTTAACTTACCATACCCCCATAAATGTGGAGTTGATTTTTCAATCAACCCCACATTTATGAGGGTTCTCCTAACCTCATATTTGTAAGGTAGAAACAGATCCCCGTATTAATTTGATGTTGTGTCTTCATCCTAGCTAAGACTATAGACAGTTCTAGCCTGTGTCGGCCTCTAGTAGCGCTCCAGTAATCACATCCCTGGAATAGCAGTCTGTTAGTCAAATACTATGCCAAGGCCTGGATTTGAACCCAGGACCTTGGGATTAGGTAGACGCCACAGAAGTTAGGCCACAGAGCTAACCACTATGCCTATGTCTGTGTCAATAAATTACAGTCCTACAGTCTTCCTTACAAATAAGGAGTTCATTTGATATTCCTTCGATACCCTAGGTTACATTTACCCTCATAAATGTTGGGTTTCACATTATATAAGCTGATACCTAATTGTGATAGAACCTTTGTTCCAAAAGGGATTTTCGATATGACCACTCAATTTAAAATGGCCACCATTTTTTGTAAAAAAAATTATATACTGAGCCTTGGCTCCCAGAATTCCAGCTCAATATTTTAATCTCCAAGCAATTTATTCAGTGCTGATCGTGCCTGCATATTTCTATGGCTGCAAGGAGGGCATCAGCATAATAACACAATTACATGACACATGTACATGTATACATATAAGTGAAACTCTTAAATTAAAATATCCAATTTTTTGTATAAAAATATTTTAATTTCCAGTTCTTCCTGTGAAGTTTGATGAGAAGTCTGATGGATTTCACCAGTTATTTCTTAAAGAACACAGTGTGAGAGAAACACACAAAAGTAAACCTACAAAACGCACACTATTTGTACTGAATGTGCCACCATACTGTAACGAGGTAATAATGATTATTGATTTATATGCTGGATTTAATGTGAAATGCATACTGTTATCTAGTTCCAATCCCATTCTGGTCTTTGGAGCGTTCAATTTAGAAGGTCACGTTAGATTTAAAAAGTAAGAAACCGCGCTATCTACATACATATTTCTTACCTCAATCGATTCTAAACACCAGCCCAAACATTCTCTCAAAGCCAAAAAAGAAGCGATTGTCTCAAATTGCACTTCATTCTTTAAATCAGCCAGTTTTTCAAAGTCTTTAAATTTTTCTTCTCAAAAAGAAGATTGCTTTCTATTTTTCATCCGACTCCTGAAAAATTTTAATTCTCATACATTCTTCTTTCAGGAATGTCTTAAGAGACTCTTCACAGTGGAGGATTGTGGCAAAGTGGAAGATGTCATACTACAGAAGAAACCCTCTTCCACAGCAAAGCCCAAAGAGGAATCAACATTTTTTAGAACTGGAGAACTCATAAAGGTACATGGTTAATGATATTTCAAGAGTGTAGAATATTGACATTTGATTATGTAAATCTGCTATGGGGAGGAGGATGGGCGTTAAACAATAACAAAATAAATTTAATTTTTCTGTTGAATGGACATCATCGCGAATGAATGTTATATTGTTCTTTTTACATTCAAAAGTGGACAGTTATAGTCTTATGTGCCTATTTTTTTCAATTGTGGGATTGAAGTCTAATGAGATCGTTGTACCCCTTTACTCAAAGGATGTGTCTGGGTATATGCCCTTTTGGTCCCTCAGTCAAATGTATGTGAAATATGGTTTTTATTACTGTCCTAGTTATATTTGATAAGTATATTTACTTTTTCATGAGTTTTGATGCATAGTTAACCCCCTGCTGAGAGTCAGAATAAGTATCTTAACAAACAAAAAAATAGTCATTATCAATGAAAAAAACACCAATTGCAACATGTATGACAAACAAAGAAGAAATAACTTAAGACCAATGAAGAATTAAAAAGAAAATCATATTTTTGAAATATATTTAAGGATTAATTTTTTTTTCAAATTTTTGAATTTCCCGCCAGTTTAATTTGAAGGGGGAAAAAACAAGATGGTTGCCATTTGATGTAAGAAATATCAGGAAAAAAGTTGCTTCACTTTTAGTTTTCACAATGAGCACAGTTTTCCGGTTTAGGTTTTCTGACTGATTCTGACTCTTCATCACCAGGGTCATGTATAGAGATTATAAAATTGAAACCAAAATGTTGTGCTCAGCATGAATTGGACTGAAATATGTGTAACATCACCAACACAATTGAAGTCTCAAAACTGGATGTTCAGTAACTTTGAGTGACTATAATCCCTTGATTACCCGGATAAACACCAATTCACTTATCCAGAAATACCATTCAATGTCTATACAAAGAAAGTCACCAATGTTTTGGAAGATATGTTTCAAACTTTTTGCATAATTAATTCATTTGATATTTGCCATTGATTTTTTTCAATTCTGACAAAGTGATATGCACTGTCTTTGATGCCAATATTCTTCATCAATTGTGATACAAATTGATGTTTTTGTAATCTCAGAAGAAGGATAAGATATTGAAGTTTAATAATATGTGTGATTGAGTTGGTTTTTCAGACATTACAATTTTCAATATTTTCTAAGTCCATACCCACACTCATTCCCAGATTCATCCTTTACCCTGCATAGTTAGATTTACCTCTAGTTTTAGATCCTGGTTACGCCCCTTGAGGTGTTCAATTGTGGATGTTTTACAATATCAGGTTTGACTTTGAATCTGTGTTTAATTAGTTACAAATTTATTTTTTGCAGGGATTCAAGGTTGCTTATGTGGTGTTCAGAAAAGAAAATGCAGTACAGAAGGCAATCAAACTGCCTTATGGCAAACCAAGAATCTTATCAACACCCGATGCCCCCATACTCACAGGAATGAAAAGTAAGTTATTTTTGAACTTTAACAATTTATCAAAAATACCTTTATTACTAGATGTTTTGGAAGTTGCTGGAATATATTTACCAGATTTTCACTGAATTAATAGAAAACTCACGTCTATAAGACTCTAAGTTAAGCCAGTTCCATGATTATGGGAATTTCAGATTTCATGGACAAACATGAATGATGCAACGTGAAGTGATGTGTTTTTTAGCTCACATGGTGAGCTTTTGCAATCACTCACTTGTCTGTCTGTCTGTCCGTCCATCTGTCCGTCCGTCAACAATAGTGGCACGTTTTAAAACCTCTGTCGATAGGATTCCTGTTTTAAGTTATTTCTATTCAACATCAATACAGAAAACTCCCCTATGACTCTTGGTTCAAAAGCTCGCCTATTTTCAAAATGGCCACCATTTTTGTCTCGTTTGTTTTTAGTTATGAGACAACTAAAATGTGTGGTACAAAAGGTTACAAAATAAAACTTAAATGAATCTCTGAGTGATAGGCTATGAAATACAAAGCCTTTCTAGATAAAAATATATTGTATTACATCTTATACTTTTATTTGTAGAATGGTGCCAGGAATACAAAGACAGGACTATGGATATACCAGGCCTCCAGAAGGAAATAGACTTATATATGGAGGAATTTGACAGGAAGCAAAAGGAGGTTTGTACAAATCTTGCATCAAATTTCTTTCGACATGACCTGCTTATAGCGATACAAAAGGGCTAAATGCAAGACTAGGTTTATACATATGATTTCTGTGTTTGGCTGCTTCACATTTATTTTTTAAGTAAGCCAATCAGAGATTCAGAGATTTTTCATTTTCAAAAATTTTCTGATTTAATTTGCAGTTCAAAATGTTTGTTATTTGATTTCCTGAAATCGACACAATAATTAATTTTTAGCATCCAGCTAAATATTCATTTTGTCACCAAAACCCAAACACCAAATCAACACTTCCAACATAAGAGGAGTAAGAATCTGGAAGTCAAATAAACATGAATTACTCCTCCCAATGAAAAATAACAACTGATAAATGGTGTCTCTGTGTGTGCCCCTTACTGTGTAACGTAAACAAAGGTGACATCCATGCATTCTAGGAGGAGGAGCGACTGCAGAGTCAGGAAGGTGTGCCTGATGAAGATGGTTGGGTGACTGTCACCAAGTTTGGCAAAAATAAAGGCATCCCTAGGACTGAGGTTCAAGAAAAGCGGATCACAGATAAGGAGAGGAAAAAGAGGAAAGATAAGGTAGCAACAGAAAAAAATCATTCCAAATCTAGCAATAAACTTTAATTTAAATTTGATTAATTTAACTCCTCATGCATCTCAACAACTTTGAATTTGACCTGGAAAGGTTACTCTAGACATTTATTCAATACTTAGTATGATTCTGGGTGAGATACATTATTTTTCGAGATACTACTTATTTCTTCTGATTGCTCGGGATTAACCATACATATGTATAGTCAAAACTTCCCTTGATGTAACCCTCATTAATTTGACAATGTATTATAATATTAAACTGTCTATACTACAGGAGCTGTTGAATTTCTACTCATTCCAAATGCGAGAATCAAAGAGAGAACGTAAGTAGAGAATGTCAAATGATATTTCTCAAGATAGATGGGGGGATAGTTATGACTTTACATCTGAATTTGAGTAAAATATAGAAGTGAAAATAGAAAGAAATTATTTTGAAGAGTGAAAGTCAACAACAAAAAGTCAAGCTAAATAAATTAAATGCACCGTTCTTGTAACTTGGGTATCTCCCCAAGCCAAGCAAGGCATAGATTCTGACAAAGCATTCAATAACAATAACAATAACGATACTGAGTACAATATTATAATTACAATAATCATGAAATAATTTGTTGTTCATCCATCTGAAATGTCAAAATTATTATTTACTGAATTCATGTTTAAAGACCCCATAAAAATTTAAGAAACATGATTCTTTCATGTCTTTTTCATTGGTTTACGATTTTACAAAACTTAAGAAAGTTGTTCGTCTTTTCATTTGATGAATCTTTTTTCCAGATTTAGCAACATTGAGACAAAAGTTTGAGGAAGATAAACAGAGAATAGCAATGATGAAGGCTTCTCGCAAGTTCAAACCTTACTGAGAAGCAGGAAAACCACTAGATACATTTATGAACAGAAACAAAGACATATTTAAACAGATACACTAGGGTGTAGGACAATTTCATGTCGTAGAATTAAAAAAGTCCATATCAGTACAATTTTCTGTTACAGCGCATTACTTTCAGAATTTTTAATGTTAATTCTCTGACTCTATTGACCAAATGTGGTGGATGAAATAAATAAATAAGAAAATAAAAAAACATTTATTACATTATGTAGTTCAATGAAATAAAATACCAGTATAAAAAATCTCTTTCATCGTGATTATTGGAGACATATCATTTGTGTACAATGCTACAGGCCAGGGAGGTAAAAGTTGTGTCATGTGTCCCTTTTCTGACTCTATGTAAGAACAATCCATCCCGTTCCACTAAGTTTTTAAAATAAAAACTGTTCTAACCAATTTTACAACTTTTCTTATATCTACACTATCTACACACCAATGTTATGACATCATGCTAACACATGACTGTGATAAGTAAAATATTGTGCTAACACATGACTTCTGCAGCTGTAGAAGGTGTAATTCTGATCTATTGGCTTTAATGAGGTATAACAATGTACTAACACATGACTACCAGTGAAGCATAACATAGTGCTGTACATGACTACAACAATTTGCTATTTATGAATACCATGAGGTATAACATACTACCAACACATGACTGTAATGAAGTATGAAATTGTGCCAGACATGACTACAATTAGGTAGGACTCTTCAACTCATGACTACTACAATGTGTAATATTGCACATGACTTCAATGAGATAACATTACATTTAACATGAGATACAGTATAACACTGTGCTACACATGACTCAAAGGCAGAATCAGATCTATAAGAGGTGGCAAAATTGTAAGCAACATGCGCAGTTGACCTACCAATCAATTCCTCACAATCTCAAATACAATATCTACCAACAGATCCAAAATGTGTGATAGGCTGGTGAAGTAATTAAATATTCAAATAAAGTATACACTTAGGAAATCTTTTAGGAAAAAGACATGACAAGGAATGAAAAGAGCCCAAAATAATCTAAAATTGAAACATTTTTTGTTAAACTTGCTGGCTAGATCTGATTATCCCATTAAATTAGGTATAACACTGTGCTACAGATGCTGACTTCAATTAGGTATAACACTGCTACACATTACTTCAGTGAGGTTTAACACTGTGCTACACGTCAGTGAGGTATAACACTGTACTACACATGGGATATAACATTGTGCCAGTTGACTTCAAAGAGGTACAATGCTGTGCTACTCATGACTTCAATAAGTTATAACACTGTGCTACCCATATAAACACTGTGCTACTCATGACTTCAATAAGGTATACATTGTGCTACTCATGACTTCAATTAGATATAACATTGTGCTACTCATGACTTCTATTAGGTATAACACTGTTCTACTCATGAGGTATACATTGTGCTACTCGTGATTTCAATGAGGTATAACACTGTGCTACTCATGACTTCAATTAGGTATACATTGTGTAACTCATGACTTAAATTAGGTATAACATTGTGCTACTCATGACTTCAATGAGGTATAACACTGTGCTACTCATGATTTCAATGAGGTATAACACTGTGCAACTCATGACTTCAATTAGGTATACATTGTGCTACTCGTGATTTCAATGAGGTATAACACTGTGCTATATATGACTTCAATGAGGTATAAACACTGTGCTACTCATGACTTCAATTAGGTATACATTGTGCAACTCATGACTTAAATTAGGTATAATATTGTGCTACTCATGACTTCAATGAGGTATAACACTGTGCTACTCATGACTTCAATGAGCCATAACACTGTGCAACTCATGACTTCAATTAGGTATACATTGTGTTAGGTACACACAAATTAAATATTACACTGTGCTTCACATGGCATCAGTGATGCATAACAATGTGCTGAACATGACTACAGTGAGCTATTAAGTGTGCTTCGACTTCAATGAGGTATAACTGAAAATTGCAACTGATTGAAGATGCTAATCTAACTTTGTAATTCAAGCATTTTGATATATATTTGATGTATGCATACTATTGTAAATTGCCGCCCTAGAATCATGAAGAAGGTAAAGGCATATTTAGTTCTTTCATAAAAAACAAAGGGGAATGAGTATCAGAATGGCAAAATGCAATTTGGTTGATGCCCAGTTATGAAAATAAGTTTCAAAGTTTGCAGCAATTTCGAATTTACCGCCAGGAAATCGTGATGAAACTTGGGAGAATGTAACCCGGTACCCGGATGTTGACCCACTTTCGTCCCAGCATCGATCTGAAAATGGAAGCTCTAAAAGTAGCACTCGGAGTTTGCTTATTTGCGCTGTTTTGTCTCGTAGAACAAGGTATGTATTCAAATTAAATGTATTCTGCGTATGTTAATGCTCAATTTGGTATATGATATTACAAAATCGGTGCAATAGCAATGAAAATATTAAAGAAATTAAAGTTGAAAAGTGACTAAAAAGCGGGCTAAAACTCATGCTGATTTCAAGATTTCACAATTATTTCCAAACCTGTTCTTACCTCCAGAAATCAGTTCCAGGTATTGGAATATCATATATACAAAAGAGAATTTTTGGCACTATTCGTTTTCGGATCCATTGTTTATATTTCCATCATTGATTCTGTGGAATTGGAATACAGTTTTGTTACAAAATTGCACTCTCACATTACATGTACATTGTAGCAAAGGATGAGTCTGGGAATGAGTCTGGGTATCGACTTAGAAAATATTGAAAATTGTAATGTCTGAAAAACCAACTCAATCACACATATTATTAAACTTCAATATCTTATCCTTCTTCTGAGAGTACAAAAATATCAATTTGTATCACAATTAATGAAGAATATTGGCATCAAAGACAGTGCATATCGTTTTGTCAGAATTGAAAAAAAAATCAATGGCAAATATTAAATGAATTATTTATACAAAAGGTTTGAAATAAATCCCCCAAATCATTGCTTACTTTCTTTGTATAGACATTGAATGGTATTTCTGGATTAGTGAATTGGTATTTATCTGGGTAATCAAGGGATTATAGTCACTCAAAGTTACTGAGCATCCAGTTTTGAGACTTCAATTGTGTTGGTGAAGTTACACATATTTCAGTCAAATTCATGCTGAGCACAACATTTTGGTTTCAATTTTATAATCTCTATACATGACCCTGGTGATGAAGAGTCAGAATCAGTCAAAAAACCTAAACCGGAAAACTGTGCTCATTGTGAAAACTAAAAGTGAAGCAACTTTTTTTCTGATATTTTTTACATCAAATGGCAGCCATCTTGTTTTTCCCCCTTCAAATTAAACTGGCGGGAAATTCAAAAATTTAAAAAAAAATTTAATCCTTAAATATATTTCAAAAATATGATTTTCTTTTAAATTCTTCATGGGTCTTAAGTTATTTCTTCTTTGTAAGTCAAACATGTTGCCATTGATGTTTTTTTCCATGATAATGACTATTTATTTTTTGTTAATATACTTATTCTGACTCTCAGCAGGGGGTTAATTATGCATCAAAACTCGTGAAAAAGTAAATATACCTATCAAATATAACTAGGACAGTAATAAAAAACATATTTCACATACATTTGACTGAGGGACCAAAAGGGCATATACCCGGACACATCCTTTACAATTCTCTACATTGTAGCTATATTGGATACAATGTTTGACCAGAATATGCTACAGTCAATTTCAATGTTTTATTTAGTCAATAAAACACAGAGATATGGAATCAAAAGACCACTGTACTGTAATACATGGAATAATATATTCATATTGGCGCATATTGTATACCCTTTGCATTTGTTCAACTTCACTTCTTAAAAGAGATCTTCATCTTCACTGTTTCAATTTACAATAAATCTCTGATCTCACTGAGTCAATCAGGGTTTGTGGTCAAAACTTCCATGATTGGTTGAGAATTGGTCAGCGTGATGGATTTGAAATGATTTATTACCCGGGCTGTCACAGCCGGGGCATCAATCTTTGGAGCGGGGCTGCGAAACTGTAATATAGTATATACTAGGCAGAGGGTAGTTCATAAGTAGACTCTGTGCGCAGGGTAATATTGTATGGGTCAGAACAAAAATTGGATATTGTGACGCCTCTAATCACCAGCAAGATTGTGTCCATAATAAACGATTGATTGGAGGCTTAATTTTGCCTCCAGTTCATGTCTTGGCTGTAACCAGGGAGGGGCGGGGGTATGGAGGGTGCTAAGTTGCTGTTTTAAAATATATTTTTTCATGTTCGTTGTTTTGACATTTCTTAATCATCCCTGGTGTGTACCCCCTGGCCAAAAGCTGGTTAGGGGCCTGCATGTCTTAGACGAAGGCGTATGTATATCAGAATTGTTTAGAGTTATGAATCTGCAATACAACAACAGTGAAATTGTTTGAATGGAATATATACATAAGCTACAAGTGTTTACAATATGAATAAGGATGTTTGGTAATGGTTGAAGCACAAGCATCTGCTGTCATTGCATATTATTTCAAACTATCACATCTGACATAGAGTGCATAGATTGAGCACATCTTGACTCATTGGCACAAGATCTTGTATTATATTGCATGTGAAATCCCTTTATTTTCTTGTTTCTTATGCCTGTTGGCTTGATACATGATAGGATCGGAAGCCATGTGTTATTAAAGATGTGAAGTAATTAGTCTCTAGGTTTATGTTGTTACCAAATATGTTCCATATAAGCTGTATACAAGAGCCTATACTGAAAAATTCATCATAGTCACATTTCCCTCATATCTGTGATGAGAATACTCAGAATAGGATCCTGGTTTGTCATATAAACAGATATAAATCGATACAGTCCTGTTCTTTCTCTTAGCAATCAGGCATCATCATTGATTTACTCTTCTTAAATATGTGCCAGATTTGATTGAATAAGTTGATTTAACATCTGTAGGCTATATATCCTTGATTGCTATGTTACAAACTGCATTCCACCCCTATGTCTTAGATACTATTACAAGCAAGATGAGTATTCATTATTTTGGTCTTTTAAATTTCATAGTACCTTTCAGATTTCAGAAAGCAGTAATATGAGGATTTATTTCTGTCCAATGTTAATTAATGTATTTGGCTGATCTTCTCCCCTTTTCAAAAGTTTGAGGGATTATCTACACTTTTTGAACAGGAGATAATCCTTGCATGTAGGCAATCAGAAAAGGTTGATTGAAATTCAGTTACCAGATCAGAATTAGTAGAAAATGTGCTATGATTATGCACCATAATACTTTATAAGTAGCTGGCATTTATTTACCTAATTCAAACCCCCATGAAAGGCCATGACAGCTGCATTTGGGGTGATTAAGATCTTAACAGTAATGAAACTGTAAAATCACATCTCTCCTAGCCAGAGGGTGAAATTGACTACTAGAATCTGTACAGGGTAGTCTGTAATTAGTGAACTCCGAATTATATACCATTGCAAGTATATTATATCTGAGTAGCACTTTCTTATGGAAATAGAATAATAATTGGCTTGCATGATAATGCTATATGGCCTATATGGAATCACCCATTTGTTCACCCATCAACAATTTAAGGCCTATAGCCAGCTTTTGCCAAGGGGGTTCACTTTTCAGAAAATCCCAGGGGGTTCACATTTGACAACTCTGGCCAAAAATCACACAAAAAGTGCTCACAATGATGAAAAACTGCATGATTTTGATGAGCTTATTCAACTTACCAAAAATTGCTGCTTTTGATTTGGAATATATTTGGGAGTTTAAGATGTATAAGTTTGTACGCAAATGGTCCTATAATTTATTCTATTAATACATTCATGTGCGTGTGTTTGATGTTCAAAGTTCACTTTTTACCTGATATTACCCTATATTACTATTCAATCAAGATAATGTGTCTATAAGTAAACCATTCGACCTCTTGCTTACTTCTGTTTGATATTTACTTACTGTACAGCTTTCAATCAAAGATTAATACATGAAAATGTCTACTATATTTTGATATCTGTTTTTGTGTGAATGCCACACAAATTGTCAATTTCTTAATTCGTATTAGGTGTTTATGCAGCCATTTATGAGTCCTGACCCTGATTTACTGCAAGCTCAAGCTGTGTTAATTTTGAGTTTTTTATTGGTTCACTTAAAGTTAAAAAAAGCTCTCAGTTAAAGTTGATATGTGCTAAGGACAACTTTATATGTGTTTTGTGGTTGTCAAGGGTAAACTATCATTATGTTCTATATACCGGTATATGGTATGTCAGTCCAATTACAAATATTCACATATGAAGACTTGCACATTTTTTAATATGCATTTGACTCTATGTTAGGTTAAGTTCCCCAGACATCCAAAAAAGCTTCCTTTCTCTCATCATTGCATAAGCAATGTGGGCCACAATAACTCAAGGACAGATGTATATTCATTTTATATAGTCTCACATATGATATATGAACCTTGTACTGCATTGTAAACATCTAAAACAATGTACTGTACCTAATTTTGGATCATTTTTTATAACCATGTATATTGTATACTTGCAGGCGAGAGCATCTCATGCTATGAGTGCAACAGTGGTCCAGACAGGAAGTTCGATGGCAATGCATGTGAAGATCCATTCGGTATTCCCAACAGTTTCCTTGTCAACTGCACAGAAACTTACGGAGAGGGATACAGCCTCTGCAGAAAAATGGACCAAGACAGTAGGTTTTCTATGTTTTTATGTGAGATAAATGATGTCATCATTTTTGGTCGTTATGATTGCTTTATGAGAAGAGTGGTTCTAGATAAGATGATTTTTAGTGAAGATGGTATCTTAATTTGTTAAACATTTTTTCATGTATGATCCATCAGTGTTTATTTTCTAATACTCTACTTAATACAACACCACTTAACAATTTATATTTCCAGTAAAAGGGGATACCCGTACCATCAGACAGTGTGCTAAGGGAGGCCCAGAGAAGTGTGTCCTACGTACTGGCACCCACAAGATTAAGATCCAGTACTGTCAGTGTTCCGGAGACGGCTGCAACTCTGCATCATCTCTCTCAATCAGTGTAGCTACCCTAGGCCTAATGTCTGCCATCATGTACCTCTTCTCTCAATAATATAGGCTGAATTTAGAGTATTTTCTGAGCAATATGTTGTGACTGACTTGATGATTAACCCTTTCATGGCTATATGTCTACCACCTGCATTTGTAGTCATGAAAGGGTTTACTTGGATTTTAGAGTTTATGTGTGTATTATCTCAACCAGAGAAACCTAAGGATAATATAGACTTTGAGATTATCCATTTCTTATGCAAATTGTTTTCAAACGGGTCCAGTACCTGCTTTCTTGATACATTGTATGGCTTCAAGGAGCCGAGTATAGAATGTCATTATTTTAGTAAATTTCTTTCTGTCTGTATAGTTTGTACAAGATGTGCACCATGATGAAGTATTGTATTTGTATGTTAATACAGATCTGTGTGTGAACAGTGTGGGAAGCAAAGGGTTAATAAACACATGTTGTTGGATATGATTTTGTCCAATATTTTATTTGTTTATTAACACTTCGATCATATATTAAGGTGTACATAGTTAGAATATTTGATCAAGCACATATCATTAGTAAGCTAAAATAAATTATAAATCTAAAAATCATGATAGGCTAACTAATAACATTATATATATTATATGCATGTACAATTTCAGATTAAAAATGCATCGATTTAATTCACATAGAAATACACTGTTTGAAGTCAAATACTATAAAGTACCTTGGCTACCTATACCAACTATTATGAACCTGTTTATAACATAAGTGTAGTGGTTTGATATCTTCTTGAAATGCCCTTTGTACCCATATACTTTACATTAACTTTCTAAATTGGGAATGTTAAGAGAGAAGTGTCATTTGTAACTATAAATATAAACTTTAAATATATCAACTGTTTTATCTGGATGTAACTTACAAGTTGTGCTATTTATAGCTATAAATTATAATTTTAAGCTAAATTAAATTCACATGGTTTTGTACTATTCCTCATATTAAATGCTATCTTATCTTGGCGTATGACGTTATACTGGTCAATTTGTCATTATAGATGATATGAAGTAGGCAACTATTACATTGCATAATGGTCACATCAACATATGATTTGGTATAATATAATGTCATTTTTATATGTATTTCTGTTGAACTATTTCATGAATCTAATATGTATGTTTCATTTTATCTTGAGAACATCACTGATGAATTCATATTTTAGTTAACTCTGCTCTTTAACCAGTTAGCAGATAGAAATAGATTAAGATGTAATATTTACCAGAATTCAAATGTACATTTAGTAGAGTTTACCTATATCCATTGATGTATGTATTTAGAAAGAAGTATATGTATATGAGATAATGCAGTATTGTATTGCTCCATCTATTGTTCAATACCAGATAACTTCCATTGTTCAAACATGACATTGTGTCCTTAATATAAGTACTAAAGAAGTCAACTTATTCAACGCTCAATTTCAATGTGGGACACAAGCTTAAGTTTTAACAATAGAAGACATCATAGTGAAGTGAAATGCACAGTGTTGATTTTGTAGTTTTATAGATGGATCCACCTTTCATGGGGACTTTAGTTAGATGCCAGAGCAGTCAAAAATTCAAAATTGTGAAACCTTACTAACAAAACATTTATGATTCTTTGTGTTATTAGGAAATGAAAAATAAAGCTTGATTAAAGTGACATAAAATGTTCAGTTTGATTGTAGAATTCTTTTATAAATTATCGAAGGTTGTTAAAGTGGTAGGAAAGGCAAAAGACTAGAGATTGTAAATTGTTGTCTAATCTTTGTTGCCCCTTTAACTGTTTATACACTTGTGCCAATGTGCCAGACAATGCATCCCAGTCTGTAATTTTGAGCCTGAATAACCCCAAAATGTATGAGCATTTTTATGTCACCACCAAAAAGTGGTGACATATTGTTATGGTCTCTGTTTTTTGACGGCGGATGGTGGTGGGCGGTTGGCGATCGGCATCTGTAACAAATTCTTACAATAAGTTAACAAATACTATATAGACTGACTTCAATTTTTTTCAAAATCATCTACATGTTTTCAAATCTGACTCTATCACACGGTACAAACTTCGACCGTTAATTTGAATTTTTGACCTACCAGATGCTCGAAAATCAAAGATTGCGAGTCTCATACTGCACCGTTTTTCTTCAAACTTATACCATTAAAAGCAAAACAAAATTGCCTTTCTGTCGGTGTATTCTAGCAGCGTTTTGGTCCCTAGCTGTTAGGCCTTCCTACAGCTGGGGACCAAAATGCCGCTGGAAGTAGGGACTCTGTTTAAGAGAATAATGTACCAACAGAAAGGAATTTTTGTTATGTTTTGAATGGAACAAGTTTGAAGACAAACAGTGCAGTATGAGATTCGTAATCCTTGATTTTCAAACATCCGGTAGGTCAAAAATTTAAATTAATGGTCGAAGTTAGTACCACGTGTTTATATTTAAAATTTGACCTTCAATGACCTTTTCAAGTTAAAAAAGGGTAAACTTGCTTCAAATTGACCAATTTTTTTTCAAAATCATCTACAATTTATCAGAAGCTCAAATCTGACTTTAGATTTGAGAGTTGACCTTCGATGACCTTCTCATGGTAAAAAAAACTTCAAAAAGGTATTTTTTCATCTTGTTTCAAATTGTCCAATTTTTTTCAAAATCATCTACAAGTTATCAGAAATTCAAATCTGACTTAAAATTGAACTAATAATTTTGTGAGCAGCTAGGTGGTGACATTTTGTCACATTAATGCATTGTTTACAATGGTTAATAAAAAGGCCTTGTGTCTAATTTCCCTAACATTTTTCTAAATTTTATAGCCTGCAATTTTCAACACCAATAAACTGATAAACGATGATTCCTTCACGAAAGTATCATTGCTTTAAAAAGATTATGCATAAAGGCTATTCATTCCTACTCTAGATTCTACAGTATCTAACAATAAAATAACAGTTGGTTGGGTGGACAATTGGTCTCCCTTTCACGATTCTATACTTCATTTGTCCAAAGCATGAATACCCAGCATATTTATTTGTGAACAATGATCTGTGTTGTATTTCATTGGATAACCAGCCAAATGGGAAGATGTGTGCATCCTACAAGAACAGTGTATTCTAAGTGTCCCTCCATATATTCTGTTCAATTTGTTTGGTCAGTAAAAGCTTTCCAATGATTTGTCCAAAGCATGAATACCCAGCATATTTATTAGTGAACAATGATCTATTTTGTTTATCATTGGATAAGCTGCCAAATGGGAAGATGTGTGCATCCTACAAGAACAGTGTATTCTAAGTGTCCCTCCATATATTCTGTTCAATTTGTTTGGTCAGTAAAAGCTTTCCAATGATTTGTCCAAAGCATGAATACCCAGCATATTTATTAGTGAACAATGATCTATTTTGTTTATCATTGGATAAGCTGCCAAATGGGAAGATGTGTGCATCCTACAAGAACAATCTATTCTAAGTGTCCCTCCATATATTCTGTTAAATTTGTTTGGTCAGTAAAAGCTTTCGAATGATGGAGGATTGAGTGGAATGGTTGAAATGTGCTCCCTTTCCAATAGCTTGATGTTACTTCCTTAAAAGAGAGCTTCATCTTATGTACCTGGTCTGACATGGTAGTAATGCATGAATGAAGAAAGATAATGGTTCAGAATAGTACATAGTGATTACTACCACACTCAATAGTAAATGGTAAAATCAATGATCATTGATCTCTAAGCCTACTAGATGTTTACTTATTAATAAACACCTTCCTCACCCTGGCACTAACTCCATAACAGTATAACAGATGGACATATACCCTGTTCATAAGCTCTATTTATTTAATTAGGCAATGGTGTAAGCATATATATAACATAATATAAGCATATGCCAGTTATGAGCTCTGCTGAAAAAGTTTCTGAAAGGCCGCGCTCTATAGGTTTCCCATGTCTGAAATTGGTACGTACTTTTAAGAAAAGTTTTTCTTAATTTTATGAAAATGGCCAAAACAAAACAATGTTAAGTAAAAAATGTTTTAGAACCGTCCAAATTATATTATTTGATCTTTTATAAAAATATTTCCCTTGCCAATCATGGTCCTTGCTCAAGTCAAAAAATTCCAAATCCATGTAAAATGAAGTGGAACACAGAAAAGTAAATAAAACATACATGCATCACCAGTATTAAAAGTTCTCTTTGAACTTCCTTGGTTGCTCTTGAGCATTGAGGTATATTCAAAACTATGCATTAATAAAAGGGAGAATTTTTTAATTCCTTTTCAAAATAAAAATAATTCACAAAGTATCAACTTCAATCTGGATAGTCAAATTGTCACCTTGATAACTATTTAACAAGTGATCTTGAATGTGTTGATTTGTGAATTAAAAAGTTTCATTGAAAATATGTTCTCTTAGTGATTTTGTGTCTTTTAGGTAATTTTGTAGAAAATATTTTGCAATGTGTGAAAACAATTGAAGCTCAAAACTTTATGCATTGTGACTGCTTAATTCCACTCAGGTGTTATTTCCTAAACGTTGCATTCCCAATGAGCAGTCATGCAAACATTTGGAAACAACACCATCAATGGAAAATTTCAGCATACTATGCACTGAGATCAGGGCTTAAATCCTTAAGTAATGTTTATAATAATGCCCAATAATGGTCAACATTTTCAGGATAGCTAAGGCTTGAATATAACTAAAACATTTTATTGCATATTCCTTGTACTTCGACAATAGTAGTGACCTCTTTTAATCATTTGATTGAGTAAAATGAGAAATGCGCATATGACGCATTATATGATGAGCTTCGGAGGCCTCTTCAGGTGAAAGTACCCGTATTTGAAAACTAGCCGATGACCTCAATTCGAGCGCCAATATGAAGCTGTATTACACAGTATTTGGTGCTATTTTAGTATTATTTCTCTACTTTGATGGGGGTAAGTATAACGATTATCATAACGCACATTTCAAAGTTCTTCTGATGAGCGATTTACAAAGAAATAACTCTAAACCAGTTTCGTAAACTTTGAAATTGTTTGAACCGCCATGTTGGAAAATGAGGTCAAAATATTTTAGATTTCAAGTCACTTTATTCCATGATTTACACCGATGATTTCTCATGTTACACAGGCGATATATTGTACATATAATGAAGTTACTAAAAAGTTAAAGATATATCCCGATTGAGTTTTAAATTGAAAGATATCCGTACAGGTAAATTGCAATCGGTTTACTTCCTACTTCCTGTAGTTTGAACAGGTAAAATACAGGTGAATCATCAGGTGTGTTTATCATTACATATCTCTTGATAAACTTCTTATATGAAGTTTATTTTATCATGCAATATACAAAGAAAGTTCAATAGTTAAGATGTTTTGAAATGGCCGTTGATACAGAAGAAATAATGGCCAATAATGCAACATCTTACTTTTGATAACTGTTTCAACACAGTTACAGTCCATCCCATTTTAATTATTTTCGATTATTTTTTATTTTACGTATGGAAACTTATTTTATAAATTCAGCAATGACATTAATTTAGTTATGATAACATCACTTACAAGTATTTATTACAGGTCGTGTAGTCCATTGTTGCTTGATTTATAGCAAAAACTTTGACTTTTGCACGTTGGTTGCGTTGCGCCTTTTTTAATAGATCTTATATCTTAAAAGAGTATCGGTTGAAAAATAATCCTAGAATACCTAACATATTTTATCATACCGTGCGCTTATTCAATTTGCAATTCAATCGTAAACTCTGTCTTGAAAAAATAATTTTACCAGATTTGTTGAATTTTCTAGCGGAAATTGCCTGCTCCCCCCCCCCCCTCCGTCCCATTTTCACGATCACCGGGTGTGACTTAGGATCATCCTATGTACACCCATGATCCTAGGCAGTTGCTTTAAATCTACCATAGTCAATACACTTTTATATTAGATCTATACATGCATCTGAAACCAAACCCGTTCATCATTCAATTTCCTACTACCCTACCTTATTTCATGACCATCAGACTGATAGTCACAATTTTACAGCACTTTGAACAACTGCTTCAGGTTTGGCCATCATCGCGCTAGAGGCAAACTTGCATAGCTGTCAATGATCCAAATGCATTCCTCAGCAGGTACGGCCTGAATGATACAGATGATCTCACTTTTGAGGTCCGCAAGTGTCTTGGGGTCATTATTATACACTCTATCTCTGCCATATCCCCATAGGTAGGGACATTTTGGACTACATGTGCAGGTTGGTCTTCAGCGCAATAGTGGCCACCGGGAATGTTCTTTAAAGTGCTGTAACACGGTGACTATCAATCAGATGGTCATGAAATATGGTAGGCTGGTAGGAAATTGAGTGATGTACAAATGTGCAAAGTCATTTCTTAGAATAATAAAGATATTAGGTAAAATGGTGTAAGGGTTTCCAGTTTTTTTGACCACCCTGTATGATAAATGGACTGTGGCTGCTAAAAAGAAAAAAGAATAAATCAAAATGCATGGGCAAAACATAAATTATCTTTATAAAGAGGAGCAAAAGGGCCCAAACTCTAAACATTATGCCCCCTGGGTAAATTCTATTGTATTTTCCAATGACCAGTGCGCATGTATCATATAAAATTGACCAATTACATTTGAGATGTGCAGAAAATATGCGCAGAGAACCGAATCATAGAATCAAATCATTTGTAGATTGCCCTGAGTGCAGACTTGAGTCAATGTCTCTTTCAAAACTCACTTCCACATAATTATAGGCTACCAGGTACGGTGGCTTTTTTGAAAAGTCATTCTCCGATCCATATATTCTTGTAAAAGCTTATATTTCTTGTGCCAATCTGCCTGTTTCCCAATCCTAGTATATTTATTAGGAAGTATGTTTCGGAAGAAACATTGACTCAAGTACATCTTTCCAGCCAAGTTTGTTGACTAGAGCCTCTACTCAACATTTTAAATCAGAATTTCACTATCAAAAAATAACTCATTTTGAAATTGGTGGCCATATTTGTGTGTTGTTTTACGATTGCTTTAACTGAAAAAGTAGTCGAAGGATTTCGTAATGCCATTTCTTTCTCATATTCAATTCATAATTCATGATAATTTATATTTTTAGGCCAGGCAGCATTGAAGTGCTACCAATGCAACTCTTACTATGACAAGGGCTGTGCTGATTTCTTTGACAATAGTACCTATCCACTGAAACCATGCCCAGATAATACAACTATGTGTAGGAAAATTATACAAGAAAGTAAGTACTTTGTTGGCCGTCTAAATGGTTCATTTCCTATTGGCATATGAATAATTGTCAATGATATAGGGACGTATAATGATTTTAATTCAGAAGAATGAACTATAAAGGATTCCCAACACTTAATTAAGGGTGGATTTTTCCTTTATGTCTTCTTATTAACAATTGTTGAATCATCTGTAGCCTTATATATAGATGACGCTTTCCTAACCAAGCTCAGACTATTGGTAACGACATGACATAAGCTTCATTTTAGAAACAAAATTATGCAGATCTATCATTAGGTTTGCATAAAAAATGAGTAACGTACATGTATGTCTTCAGACACAGAAGTTCTGTGTTAAAACTTTTATCAATTTTTTTAAAATTCTATTTATTTATTTTTTCAGCATTCTACGATGGTATCTGGGATATTCGGTATATTCGTCAGTGTGCTTTGTTTGGAGAAGTAGGTCCAGAGGAGGGTCGTTGGTGTGAGGAGAGAACAGGGACTTATAGAACCAAGGTTAAATTCTGCCATTGTGCTAACAAAGATGGCTGTAACAGTGCCACTAGTATACATCTAAACATTGCAACTATAAGCGTCATGTTACTTCCATTCCTAGCCTACTTATTCCAACATAGGAATAAACTCTTATGAACTAACTGGATGTGTGGATAGTGGACATGTAAATAGCTGGGGAACTTCAAATTGTCGAATTCATAGTGAGATTTTAGATGCTGAATTCATCAGTGATGCTTTAATCTTAATATTGAAAATGTGATTTTATTACTTAACATTCCAAACAGGACAAATTCAGGACTTTGAAAATGAATTAGAAAATTTGAGTTGGGTTTTAGTGGCAACATTCCATACAAACAAATGTAATCGTTTAATTTTGTCAGAAAGAGAAGTTTGGAAAAAAATATTCTGACAACTCAGCTGAACAATATGAAAAGACCTCATGTATAGAGCATCTACATAAATGGAGGATTCAATACAGGAGTGAGAAACCGAATACTGGTGCTGTTGACATTCGACATAAGATGGACAGTATGATGTGTTTCAATTTCTCATATTTGCTTGACAATAATTCAAAGTTGAAACTTCAGGGATTTGATGTGTTGTTCAATGATGCATGTAGAGTTTCATGACATGTATTTCAACATGTTGTCTTCTACATTCCTTGTTTGCATTGTATTATTTCTCATACCTTTGTCCATGGTTTGTGTATTGCTCCATGATGCTAGTCTAGCTACAAGTCCCTGTGACCCCCCACTACTTAACCACACTCCTTCACACCCGATGGACTATGTAGTTAGAGGGGGGGGGGGTGGTCAGAAGGGCTTGTAGCTCGACTACATAATGCTTGCATTGTTCCAGGAAGCCTTCATTATTTCATACGCATGCAACATGCAAGTCTATTCTGAATGAACCTTTCCATTTCACCATGCCTGGTCCATTTCTACATGATGTATGCATTGTTTTAACTAAGGTACAAATGTATGTCCAGAATGTTGAAGGGTTCATGTGTAAATCAAATTCCCAAAACTTTTCTTGAAAAAGTATTATTTTTTTAAGCAAAAATGGTATCCACCATTTCATACAGATCATTTTGTAAATTTGTACACATCCATTATGGCATCATTTTTATGAAAATGACTGTATATACTGTAATCTATTCTTATTATTACAAATCGTGTTCATATAATTCTGATTTTAGATAATAAGCGTTCATATAATAATGTCCAAATACGAAAGTTTAGTCCATAGTTTAGTACACATTTGTATATACAGTATACTAGTTATTCACTGGGAGAGATTAGACAAAGAGGATATCATAAATGAAAGAATTGATCAAAGTGATGCAACCAGTAAATAACAGATTTATCCCATGATCTGTACAAAGTTGGGTGAATAACATTCATCATCCAGATTTACTTGTTATTACATAGTTTTATTCACCTTATATTGTAGTAATCATGAGATAAATACATGTAAACTAGAGTATTTAGCTTTTATAAAATGCAGTATAAATAACATTTTGTACTTTTATGCCATAAACATTGTCATTTTTTACCAAATTGGATGTGGATATGTAAATAGTCTGAAAAATAACTTATGATGCAAACTACTTTTTGTTCAAAAAGATACAAGAGCTTGTGAGATGTTCGTAAAATTTGATCTTAGTCCAGATTACAGGTCTAAGATTGTTCTCTAAGCTAAAAATTTGAATGTTTAAAATTATGCGCTATGCATTTTTTTGTCTTCTCAGCATATGAAAAATAATGAACCTGTATAAGTCTAAACACCCAGTTGAAATACTCTATATAAGTGGTGAATTCCAAGAAGTGAGGAGTCAAAAGCAATTCCTATTGTATGACAACTTATTTCATTGTTCAGATCAACAACACAAGATAATTATCATCACAAAAGTATATACCATAATTTTGATCGTCATTTTTATGCAGATGTATCATTCTCTAAGTGTTTACTAATAGTTGATTGTACTTTGAACTGCCTGAACTGATAAGATAGATCATATAAGGTTTGGTGGTTTTAGCATTGCTCTAATATCACCAGCAAATGTAAAGTATGTACCCGTTTATCAAATAGATAGAACTTTGACAATATTTTGTTCAGTTAACTGCCTGAGCTAAGTTTGTAATTTTAAAAGTTATCATAATTTTAGTCTGAATAGCCAAGATGTTTTTAAATGTGAAAAATTATTGAATTATAAATTTTTAAAGTGAGCATTTGTAATTTAGAACATTCCATATGCTATTAATTGCAGTGTATGTGTATATAAGTTCATATAATGTATTTCTTATAATAATTCTAACTACTAAGAGCGTTGTTATCCACTCACCATTTTTATTTAACAATTTTATCTACATGTGCTTTGTTTGAGACACTTAGGCTGTCAAAAATATTTTATTTGATCTTAACTGGTTGTGCATCATTATATAAAAAGTGCATTTATTGTATTTAGATTTTAATGTAAATAGATTTTATTGTATATTTTTACATAATCATGAATCTTGTAAATTTAAAAGTAAACTTGGATATATTGTAAAGAAATATTTTTAAATCAGGAAAGGTGATTTTAGCAATAAAACAATTTTTTACATAAATCTAGGACTCTTGTTTTCTTTATCCATGCATTCGATTGAGAGTTTGAGACAGCAAAATTCAATTAAAATTTGAAATATCAACATACTAACTCAACCAACTTTCTCCAGGTAATTTACTGAAGATACAAAAAGAAAAACCGGTGGAACAAATATCTGGGAAAATTAGTGATGACAGTTTTTTTGAGTGATTATATTCCACATATGATTTTTTGATATCTGAGCCTGTGGAGTAGAAGAGGTTTATGTACTTGATTGTTTTGTAACCAGTCATTGTACCCCCCCCCTCTTATACAACTTGAGATCGGGTGAACCTGTTTTAGAGAGCACAATGATTTTTATTTTTTGAAATTCCTTGGGCATAGGGCATCATAATTCAATATCACAGATTTTAGATAGTGATATAATATCTTCAAGATCGATGTGAAATAACAAAATACATCTAAAACCACAAAAAGTAACTAAGATTTTTATCTTAAAACAATCAAGATTTATGAAATATCAATTGATTTCCAGAGATTTGAAGAAAAAAATCCTGGACAAAATTGCATATTTTTTATTTAACAGTTCTGAGTTTATTTCATGATCACAGTGATGATGGTCTTTTGATTATTAGTGATGGCACTGATGATTTAGTGAATGTCCCGTTTTTTTTAATGAATTTGGATTTCAACAACTGTGTATGATCATATATCTCATGTTCAGATAGTGATTAGTGTTGTCATGTGAAATTGTTTTTCAAACATGTTTGAGTGAAAAGAATGCAGCATTTCACCCTAGGAGGCCTCAATATAAAATGACGCATGCGCAAATACAAATTCCTGCGTGAGTAATTTGGGTCAATCGAAAAGTTTATTAATACAGGTGTGTAGGGGGTATCACTTTATTTACGTTTACGTTTTTACTTTATATAAGCAAATGTTGATATTACATACATTTTTATTCTTTGAACAAATATTATAACATAGTTTGGCCTATGAAATATTTAATTTTTACGTTATGTCATAAGATATATTTACTATTCTGATTTTATTATAGATGCTGTCACCCTCCCAGGTGTTGAAGTGGAATGGTCCACCGCCATTTTGATGAAGAAACGGATCAAAATTTGAAGAAAGTTTTTAAGTTTAAATATGAAGCCCGAAATAGGGTTTCTATTAGTATTCGCAGTGTTCATAACACTGTTGAAGAAAGGTGAGTCATTTTTGATTCGATCGAAGAACTAGGCCTAAGAAAAACACCTGTAATTAGACCAGGTGATCAAAATTCTTCTAAATCATTTCCGGAAATTTGTTTTGATATTTTGATTATAAGTGAATTACGATTTATAGGCATGCTTGCCTGTTAATCGATCATTGCAAGGACCTCATTGTCCTTAGATTGTTGCATAAAAAGTTAAAAAGTCAAGTTTCCCCAACTACCTATGTACATAGCCATAATCAATGTTGTGGTCTAATTTCATTGGATGATCCATCCAGTGTTTGTCTAGCCTGTTTTTGAAAGTGTTGGTATTATCAGCCCTAATTACGAATTCAGGGAGTGCATTCCATTGTCTTATCACTCGCTGGCTGAAGGTGTTTTGTCTATTTGTCGTTGAGCAGTGGAATTTTCTGAGCATCTGTGTGTTTGCTCTTCTTAGTGTTGGTCCTGTGTTACTCGAGTCTCTAGCTTACAGCTAGACGAAACTTCATTGATTTCGTATGTACTGTGCTACACGCACCTACACGCACCTAGAACTCATTTTTAATAAATTTTATAAATATTTTTAAGAATATTAATCATATTTAGGATGAAGCGTTGCTTGTCTGGATTTAGATATTTCAAAATTTCATTTCGGAGTTTTGACACATGGTGAAATTTTCTCGCTGTAGCTAAAAATGGCTTCCGGTTCTGGACGTGAATAACATTTGAAATTATTCTCGCTTAAAGAAATCAAATATAACAATAGATTCAGACGGGGATGTGAGCTGATGTTCTTCAAATCTAAACATAAAGGTATATTTCATATTATTATGCCATATTTACTGTGCGTGTGACACAATGATTTACAATATTTATAATACTAAGGCAGCTCAATCTTCCTCCTCAAAGCCGGAATATAGAGAAGGCTTTGGACCGAAGTAAGTCCTGTGTTTCTATTCTGTTGGATTGGGAATATGTCTAGGCTATTCACATCATATAAGTTGTTCATATACTTGAAAGTTTCTATTATGTCGCCTCTAAGTCTCCTATAGGCTAGGGTTGTTAGATCTAAAGTTCTGAGCCTTTCTGAATACGATAGTTCTCTCAGGGATGGGATAATACGTGTAGCTCTTCTTTGCACATTTTCAATAAGTTCTATGTTTTTCTTGGTGAATGGATTCCAGACTGAGTTTGCAAATTCTAATTTTGGTCTTATAAGTCCATTGAAGAGAAGTTTAAAAGATTCAAGGTCCCAGTATATGTATGTCCTCTTGATCATCCCTACAGCTTGGTTGGCTTTGTTCACTATTTTACTGATGTGTTGGTTAAAATTCAGGTTAGAGTCTATAAAGACCCCCAAGTCTCTTTCACAGGTAGAGTTGTTTAGGGGGATTTCTTCTCCTGTGTTTATGTCTTTCATATTGTATCTCATGGCCTTGTTGGTTCTGCCTATGTGTAAAACTGAACATTTTTGTGCATTGAACTTTAGGTTCCACTTTTTGGCCCAGTCCTGGATTGAGTCAAGGTCGTGTTGGAGCATATTTCTATCTGCTGGATTCTTCACTATCCTGTATAGTTTTGTGTCGTCGGCAAATAGAGTGATATTGCTATGTTTTATTGTGTCTGGCATGTCGTTTACGTAGAGGACATAGAGAAGCGGCCCGAGCACACTTCCCTGAGCTATACCAGAGCCTACGTGGGTCCACGGGGCTGCTTTACTATTCAGAACTACCCTCTGTTGTCTTTCTGTTACGAAGGAGGACATCCACTTAAGAGCTTTGCCTCTTAGTCCTAATGTTTTAAGCTTGGAGAGCAGGCGCTGATTGGGGATTGCGTCTACAGCGCCCCCTGTATCGATGATCTTAGACCAGTTCTCAAGCATGGCTAGTAGATTAGTTGAGCAGGATCTATTGGGAAGGAATCCATGTTGTGTAGTTGTTAGTAGCTTGTTGCTCTGTAGATGTTGGAGTAGTTGTGGGCGTATTATGCTCTCGAGAATTTTGCATACCGTGCTGGTAAGGCTAACTGGGCGGTAGTTTGTAGGGGAGGATCTGGTGCCTTTCTTGAATATGGGTGTGATATTGGCTCTTCTCCAGTCCATAGGCAAGTAACCTTCGTCGACTGACTTGGTGAAGAGGAGGTAGATGGGTTGGGTTAATACATCAGCTAATTCCTTCAGGATTCGTCCGCTTATGTTATCAGGCCCTGGTGATTTGTTGGTTTTAGTTGTTTCTAGATGTAGTTTTACATCTTCTTCTGACACTGTCCATTCATCTATGTAGGATCCAATATATATGAAGTCCATTGATGGTATGTTCTCTACGTCCTCGTTGGTAAATACTCCAGAGAAAAAATCATTTAGTATATTAGCCTTCTGCTCATCTGAATCTGTCTTAGTGCCATCACCTTTATCTAAGTCTGGTATTCCATTCCTTGATTTTGTCTGATGATTTGCATATTTCCAGAAGAGCTTTGGGTTAGATTTGGCAGCTTTGGCTATCTTCTTCTCATACTTCCGTATTGATTTCCTTATTTCAGATTTTGCTTGTTTGCTTGCTTTTTTGTATGTCATTTTGTCATGCTCTGTTAGTGTTCCATATTTGGATTTACGTTTCATTTTATTGAAGGCTCTTCTTTTTGTTCTAATTGATTTAAGACAGTCACTGTTCATCCAGGGTGATTTTCTTTTGTTTGGGATAATTGTAGGTATGTTTTTTTCAGATGTTCCTTCTAATTTATTTTTGAAGATGTTCCAGCATTCCTCTGTGTTTTTCTCTTGGAAGAGAAGTTTCCAGTCTATATCGAGATCTTCTTTCATTGCTGTAAAGTTGGCTTTGTCTATGAGCTGTATTGGTTTGGTGGGTGGAATGTATTTTGCCCCGCAGTTCATCTCAGTATGCAATGATCACTCTTTCCAATAGGAGAGGCTGTTTTGTTGTTGTATATTGTGTCTTCTTCGTTTGTGATTATAAGGTCGAGTAGGCTTGGTACTTGTCCATCTCTGATGACTGATATAACTTCATCTGAAGGGAGCTATTTACATATGTTCTATGTAGTTTGAGTGTTTTCTTCTCTCCAAGTGATTTTGGATAATATTCACGTATAATCACTTTCAGCCTTTAGATAGAAACAAATAGCTCATCTTGGAGGGAACTGAATTTTAGGTTCAGCTGGAAAGTTACATTTTGATTACTTCCTGTTACTAAATACCACCTAGGTGTCCCCTTAGGCACCTGGATTTCTAATTCCATTTTAAACCACGTACATATTTTAAACATAGTATTATTTCCTTTGTCATATTGACTTGACATTGAATAGGCTTGAAATAATAATTTGTAGTCGAGAATATAGCAAAGAAGATTCGAAAATAAAATGTAAAAAGTTTTATTGTTATAAAATGGACACCTGGAATGTTGCTCATATGTATGGTTACTTATTTGTAGTAATAAAACACCATTAATGCTAATGCTAAAGTGTGCATTTATATTTGAAATATATATATTGTTCATACTTGTTGCTAAAATAGTGAATTTATAGCATTTTATAGTGAGCAAATGAAATATTATTCTTACAAATGACTTTTTCGACATCGATCAAAATTAAATTAAAAATATCATAAACAAACAGAAATATTTACACAAGTTCCGCGAAGATACTTTATTATGTACCATATTAACACTTAAAAATGTTATCTTGAAATAAAGTAGTAAAATATGCCAGTAAGGCATTTCAATGGGGACACCTAGGTGTGGGGCACCTAGGTGGTATTTAGCACAACCCCTGCAAAAGCTATGTGGATTTTGATACTATAGCTTTCCCACGGCGTACTTGGGCAGCTCAATAATAGTGACCTTTAAAATATGACTAAAGATTTCAGCGGCTTACTTTTGGTCTCTAACTTTGTCTTACATCAGTATCATTAATCCGTGCAAGTATTGGAGCGCTGAAATACTTCTTTTTCGTTCAAGAGTGAATGTTTTTTCAACCCATTTCCAATATGGCGGTTTGCTAGAAGCGAGATACGCAACGAACGAAATGAATTTTGACAACCTCCTGAGATTCACGGAAATGTCCGTAATTTGGCAGTAAAAACATTCACTCGACTAACAATTGCAAGTCTTGGTCAAAAAGGAAGTAATTGAGCGCTCCAATACTTGCACAGAAGGATGATAATGATGTATAACATAGTTAGAGAACAAAAGTAGGCCGCTGATCGACTCGATTCAATTTCAAAGGTCATTATTAATCAGCTGTCCACTTCCCCGTTTGAGAGCCATAAGTTTCAAAATCTAACATGGCTCTCGAAGTGAGTAAACATTTTGGTAAAAATTGCTATACCTGCACATGCTGTATGCTGTTTCTTCATTATAATCTTATAATAAGGTATTTTTGGCAAGAAAGACTAAATAAATGAATATTTCCCATGAATATTTGTTTGCTGTCCATAGATTAATGACATCATCAACAAATGTTGCGCACCCAAGAACACATAAAATTCACCGCAAATTTTTGAAAATTGAAAAGTGTCCAATTCAAATGAGAATTCTCTGTTGTATTCAGGGTCATAGGCTGACTGGTTTTGCCTGGCCACTGGTTCAGGAATTGTCCTAAAAATGGCAGACAAGCTTGCTCAGCAGCTTTAATGCCGACTCTTCAAATGTTGAGGTGATTTTGGAGCCCGATAACTCCCCAAGGAGGATTGACTCCCAGAATGCAACATGACATGCAGTGTTCGCGCTAGCCATTTAAATTTCTGAGTCCCAGGGACGCAACACATTTGGAAAATGTGAGTCCCGTCTAATATTTTTTGCGTCCCTCATATTTTGTTATTAATATTAAAGTGAAAGTAAAGTGGGCGATAATAGAGTGCTTCCGCTAAAACCGGATAAAATGACATGTATTGTAATTATATGCATTCTCCCGATAAATATCTATCATTTGGTCCTTTTCACACAATTCTTTACTAATGCTATACCAAAATTCTTCGAAATGAATGAAAGAAATATTCAAATTAAGAGTTGTTTTCACATTTTACCAACCAGCGATCTTCAAGGTCGTGTCAAGGTCGTGAACTTTTTGTTTCTTTTTATAACATTTCTCCTTTCTCTGACGACTTTTAGATGAAAAACGTTGATCTATCATTAAATAATTATATTGATGTATAACATTAGATCGATATCTAACGGTTCCTAGTGGAAGTAATTAAGGTTATCGTGAAAAACAAGTCTCAAATCTCAATTTTGAAACTAATGTTTGCGTACAACAGATTATCCAGCTTCGGTATACTCCGGAATGACTCGGAGGGCACCATAGCCAATCAAATGCTGCGTTTCAGACTAGAAACCCCGCGAATATACTGAGACACTTCGTAGCCAATCAGATTTGCAGACATAAACATTATCGAGATCAAGGAAGTAGACGATCTGAAAATTCTTCAGAAAATCATGTTTTATCACTTCTACGCTGCAGTAAAAGTTACCTGATGGTGGTGTAGAATCTTTGCGTCCCAAGGACGTAAGTTATTTCTGATTTTTCCGTCCAACCTCTTGAAATTTCCGTAAAAACGAGAAAAAAACGGCGTCAACGCGAACACTGACATGTGCCAGCTTTCAAAATGCAGTATCTTGCAAAGGCAAGGTAGAGAAATGTAATAATTATCACAATGCTTTGATATTAAAAATTTGCTTTATCTTTCAGGCAATGCTATAAGGTGCTACCAATGTGACAGCAATGAAGATTCGTCATGTCCATCACATCGCCCATTTGATACAACAGTCAATGCATTAACAGACTGTAGTAGTTTTGAAGCCAAAACACCAGGAACATTCTGCATGAAAATAGTTCAGGAAAGCCCAGGGTGTAAGTTTATATTGCTTGATTTGATATTGTTAATCAAAGAAAAAAGTCCCTTGTGGTTCAATAAACAAAAGTACATTTATTGTGTTTCGGTGCTATAATATAGAGCTATATAGATATTGATCTTGCATTAAATTTCAATTGTATTAAAACTTGCCTCCCAATTGTAATTTTTTGATTTAATTTAATAGGTACGATTGAAAAAAATAAGATAAAAATGATGCTTGGCAAGTCTGTAGGGGTTGCATCCACAAATAATTTACATTACTCAGAATGCGTATAATAAGCCATGTTATTTCTTATTTTCAGGGGGAGGTTGGATTAAGATAACAAGACGATGTGGTTCAAGGGCTGATCAGGGTAAGTTTGAGAACATGTTCATGTTGTTTTAGATGTTTGATGATTCATTTTATTCTTAATGTGTGAAAACATACATCCTGAAGCTTAGAGCCATTAGTGATTGCTACTCCCTAACTAAGACAATTTCAGTTTTGATCTTAATGACCCTAAAAGAATCTTTCTTGGCCTCTGAAGTGATTGAATAAATACTACTGGCCAGTTTGTGCTTATGATATGTATGCAAGGATACAAATGACTGCAATTTTGATCTAGTAGCTGGATTTGGATCAGCCTTATCAGATCAGATAATGTTAGATCAAAGAGGATGAAACTCTCTTTTAAAGCATTGAAATCAAACTACTATATTGAAAAGTGTACGAAACATGTATTTACCTTGTTTATGAATAAAGCTTAAATCACATTATTAATTAGTATTGCATTCATTTCAGGTGTTGCATGGGGATGCAGGTGGTTCTGGGAGGAGAATGGCGTGTGGAAGGAAGTATGTTATTGTGACAATTATGATGGATGTAATAGTTCTTCGACAATATCTAAAAACATTTTCTTAATGGCTGCTGGCTCAGTTGCTGTATGGTTGCTGAGAAGTCTATAGGGTCAATTTGGACTGTAAATCTTGAAAATAGCCAATTTAGGACCCACTTTGTATACCTATCTATGCCTTAAAGGTAGACTTGCTTAAAGGCCAAGTGACCCCCCACCCCCTCGCCTCATCTTAAAAAGGTGTAGTAAATAGTGGGGGATCCTTGATCCAAACTTGGCTTGATGCAAGACTTTTAAAAAGATTTCACAATATATAACTTTTCATCATCAACATTCCAGTATTGGTATCATCGAGAATCAAGCATGCTATAGCAGACTGAAATTTCTTAATTTGCAGAGAATAATGTTTTTATTAACAATTTTGACCATTCACAGACGCCATGGTTTGGGGAGATCTTGTCTAGATTTCTTGTCTAAATGGTTCAAAATATTACCAACTTACCTCTGCACTTAATAGGTTTTTCTGATTTTTTATAAGGTCTTACCAATTTCTCTTCCTGTAAATAATACATTATACAATATGAATCATTATCATGTATATTTTTGTTTTGAGATTTTAGTGTAAACATTGTAAAGTTAACATCATTCCAAATTTAAAAATGATTATAACCCAACTTGTATATTAGCCATTGTAATTTCTTGAATCATGCAATGTACATTCCAAAATCATATTTTTATAGCTCTGTAAAATATTTTATATATAAGTATAAAATGTACCCTTAGAATAGAGCTTATTAGATACATAGTACTGGAGAAGTACTAGAATATAGACAAACAACATAAGCTGTATCAAACGTTTAAAATTAATTTCATTGGATTTAATGGCAAATATATTTATTTTCACGATAATGATGAGTTACTGTTGATTGGGTAAGAAATAGAAATTGTTTGTACATATGTTTTTTAACCTCAAAATTTGATAAATAAATCTTTTTTATTAAAAAAATATTTATTTTGTTTTGTTTTTAGCAGCACACACCTATTCATTTTTATGTCACCACCGACGAGTGGTGACATACTGTCTCTAACTTTTTTACCGTACCTAATAAAGGTACGATATTGTCGTCAACTTGACCGGCGGGCGGGTGGCGTCTCACTTTTCAGCTTGTCTACAGCTTTCCAGCCAAACCATTTGACAGATTCATCTGAAATTTTCAGGAATGTTTCTACGTATCAAAGTTAAGAACTGATTAGTTTTTGGGCATTCTGGGTAAATTTTAAGGTGGCCATTTTGGATTTTCCGTCCTAAAATCTTCACTTTCAAGATTTGTCTACAGGTTTCCAGCCAAACCATTTGACGGATTCATCTGGAATTTTCAGGAATGTTTCTACGTATCAAAGTTAAGAACTTATTAGTTTTTGGGCATTCTGGGTAAATTTTAAGGTGGCCATTTTGGATTTTCCGTCCTAAAATCTTCACTTTCAAGACTTGTCTACAGGTTTCCAGCCAAACCATTTGACGGATTCATCTGAAATTTTCAGGAATGTTTCTACGTATCAAAGTTAAGAACTGATTAGTTTTTGGGCATTCTGGGTAAATTTAAAGGTGGCCATTTTGGATTTTCGGTCCTAAAATCTTCACTTTCAAGACTTGTCTACAGGCTAGGTTTCCAGCCAAACCATTTGACGGATTCATCTGAAATTTTCAGGAATGTTTCTAGGGGGGGGGTGTATAGAGATATTGTATATCGTATAAGAGGCTGAAAATTTATTGTATATTGTATAAGAGGGTGCAAAATTTATCGTATATGGTATAAGAGGTGTAAAAAATATGGTATATGGTATTTTAGAAAATATGGTATATGGTATCTAGAATTAAAGAAGGCTAATTATGAAGAAATTGTACCCTAAAGTTCCCCCATTGTGCCAACTCTCTTACTGTAACCGTGTTGGAAAAACATGGAAAAGTAGTCTCTATAATTGTTTTCAAATTCCAGGTCAATCGATACTGTGAGTTTAGAGAAAATCCCTCTCAAACTAAGAGTTTTGTGCCCTTTTCATTCAAATTTTCACAGGAGGTGTTAAATACAATCTCAAATAAGAATCACGCCCGGTGATCAGAAGAAATGAACGGAGGGGGGAGTAGATCTAGCTGATTTTCGGTAGAAAATTCAACAAATCTTGAAGATTTATTTTTTCAAGAGAAAGTTTACAATTGAATGGCTAAATGAATAGACGCAGTGGACGGGGGAATATGTTAGGTCTTTTTGGATTTTTTTTAACTGTGGAGTTCTAAAATAAAAGATCTATTAAAAAAGTGCAGCGTCGCCAACATGCAAATGCCAATGTTTTTGCTATAAATCAACCAACAGGGGTCTCCACGACCTGTAATAAATACTTGTAAGTGAAGTAATTATCACAAAACTATTGGGTTTTGTAAAACATGTTACCATACGTTATATAAAAAGTAATCGAAAATCATTAAAATTGAATGGAGGGGGGGAGTAATTTGTCTATAAGACATATGAAAACTTCCAATAAATCGATCCATATGTCCCCATTTTTCACTTTTCAGAGTTGTAACATCAAGTTACTGAGTAAGTGAGTTCATTTTTCAAGTACACGAATTTGTGGAAATTTCTTCCACCTTAAAGACATTTTACTCCCCCCCCTCCGTTCACTCCCCCCCCTCCGTTCAATTTTAATTATTTTCGATTATTTTTTATCTATCATTTGGAAAATTATTTTTAAAAAATGGCAATGAATTTTGTGATATAAAAATGTCGCTTATATATTTATTACATGTCATGCAGACCATTGTTGCTTGATTTATAGCAAAAACATAAGCATTTGCACGTTGGCGACGCTGCGCCTTTTTTAATAGACCTTTTATCTTAGAACTCCATCAGTTCAAAAAAATCCAAGAAGACCTAACATATTTCCCTCTGCACTGCACCTATTCATGTAGCCATTCAATTGTAAACTTTTGCTTGAAAAAATAAATCTTCAACATTTGTTGAATTTACCGAAAATCAGCTACTCCCCCTCCGTTCATTTCATCAGATCACCGGGCGTGAGACTGCCAAATGTCATTGACCATCTTAACTTTGATGAAAAATATGGTCACTATGGCTACTCGTGTTTCAGGGTATGTGGGATAAATCATGAAAATATTTGAGTATAAAGTGTTCATACAGCGCATGTTTTAATACAAGCATCACAATGCTAATATAGCATAATATAGCAAAAGGTGTTTATTTGGTCTTCAAACCGTCATGTGTTGGATTTCGGCTATTTATTGGGGATTTGAACAGGTGCATATGTCAGGCCAATGCATTAACTCCGGATCAAGCACTCATAGAGGTAATAAAATAATTTGAACTTTGAGACAGGGAAGGTTTTTCTGAAATGTTGTCCTTATTTTCAGCCCTTTCCACATATGTTTTTTCAATGTTTGATGCACCAATATGTTGCACTTTGAGACACAGTTAACCTCTAAAATATGATTTATTTGGGATAAAGTGGAAAACAGTACATGTATTTCCCATGTTATTTTCCCATAGGGAAAACTCATGTGATCCATTGTTTTCAGCTTAATTTTGGTCATCCAAAATTGATATCTTTAAAACCCCTGCATGAATCATATTTTCATTTAAAGATCTTAACCATGTCTCAAAACGCAACAGAGTGATCGATGCAACAAACATTGAAAAACAGGTGTGGAAAGGGCTGGAAATCAGGACAACATTACAGAAAAACATGTTGATGGGGTGTTTGCACCTTCCCTGTCTTAAAGTCCAAATTATTTTATAATCTCTATGACTGCTTGTCCGAGTTAATGCATTAAGCCATCAGCTTCACCCCAAAATTTAGGTTATCGGTATCAAATCAGGGGAATAATCGCCATAGTGATTTTTGGAAAGGTTAAGACCTCTAGAGTAAGAAAATATGTGATAGCATTGCAACAGTTGTAGCTAAATGGGTGTTATCACCCATTTTTCAAAATGGCCGCCGGTGCACGTGTTACAATATAAGAGTGGGTATATTTAAGTATACTGAGATGCAGAAACTGTGATTTTAGGGCTTAAGTTTTGGTTTTAGGGGTCAATGATTTCATTTATGCCGAAATCTAAGTCATCAAGCAATTACTTCTTATAGAAATCCAAGATGGCCTCCAAAATGGGTCCCAAAACGAATACCGGTATGTAACCATTGATTTAAGCTCGAAGAACAGTTAAGAACAGTGATTTTGGAGATCATGTCACAGTTCTAGAGTCAAGGATCTCATTTATGTCTAAATGGGAGTCATCAAATAATTACCTTTTCATAGAGATACAAGATGGCCACCAAAATGGATGCCAAAAGGAATACCGGTATGTAACAATTGCTTTAAACTCGAAGGAGAGTTAAGAACAGCGATTTTGGAGATAATGTCACAGTTCTAGAGTTAAGGATTTGATTTATGTCTAAATGGGAGTCATCAAATAATTACCTTTTCATAGAAATACAAGATGGCCACCAGAATGGGTGCCAAAACGAATATGCACTGTAACTATTGATTTAAGCTCAAAGAACATACAGTGATTTCATGTCTTGGTTTTAAGGGTCAAGGATTTGACTTATGTCTAAATCTGAGTCATCAAACAATTACTTTATATAGAAATCCAAGATGGCCACCAAAATGGATGCCAAAATGAATATGTAACTATTGATTTAAGCTGAAATAACAGTTAAGAACAGTAATTTTTGAGACTCTGTCTATTTTGTAGGGGCCAACGATTTCATTAATGTCTAAATTTTTATAGAAATCCAAGATGGCCACCAAAATGGGTGCTGAAATGAATATGTAACTATTGATCTAAGCTCAAAGAATAGTTAAGGACAGTGATTTTGGAGACCATGTCCAGGTTAAGAGGCCAAGAATTTTGTCTATAATTAAGTCATAAAATAATTCCTTTGTTTTGATATCCAAGATGGCCACCAAAATGGCTGCATAATATTATCACTTTGGCATCCATCTTGAATTCTGATATTAATCACAGATTGTTTCATGGCATAGCTCAAGATAACTGAAATTCATGACCTCCTTAAAGTAAACATTGCTCCAAAATTATTGTTCTTGGTGATCTATGCAGCCATTTTGAAGGCCATCTTGGATACCCATATTTGTTGATTTTATTAAAGTCAAAATTAATCAAAAATTAATGTTCTAATTCCTCTATATGTTTAGATAATTAATCTGAAATTCTTGACACCAAAAATCTTGACATGGTCTCAAATTACTGTTATAAACTGTTCTTTGAGCTTAAATCAACATTTACTTGTTATTGGCACCAATTTTGGTGACCATCTTGGATTTCTATGAAAAGCAATTGTTTGATGACTCAGATTTAGACATAGATGAAACCCTTGACCCCTAAAACTTAGTCATTGTCTCCAAAATCACTGTTCTTAACTGTTCTTTGAGATAAAATCAATACTTGAATATTCATGTTGGCACCCATTTTGATGGCCATCATGGATTTCTGCATAAAGTAATTGTTTGATGACTTAGATTTAGACATAAGTCTAATCCTTGACTGTTTAAACCTAGACATTGTCTCAAAAATCACTGTTCTCAACTGTTCTTTGACCTTAAATCAATCAAATAAATATTCATTTTGGCACCCATTTTGATGGCCATCTTGGATTTCTATATAAAGTAATTGTTTGATGACTTAGATTTACACATAAGTCTAATCCTTGACCCTTTAAACCAGACATTGTCTCAAAAATCACTGTTCTCAACTGTTCTTTGAGCTTAAATCAATCAGTTAAATATTCATTTAGGCACCCATTTTGGTGGCCATCTTGGATTTCTATATAAAGTAATTGTTTGATGACTCAGATTTAGACATAAATGAAATTCTTGACCCCTAAAACGCAGACATGTGCTCCAAAATCACTGTTCTTAACTGTTCTCTGAGCTTAAATCAATAGTTGAATATTCATTTTGGCACCCATTTTGGTGGCCATCTTGGAATTCTTATTTAAAGTAATAGTTTGATTAATTAGATTTAGACATAAGTCAAATCCTTGACCCTTAAAACCCAGATATGGTCTCCAAAATCACTGTTCTTAACTGTTCTTTGAGCTTAAATCAATAGTTACATCTTGATTTAGCATCCATTTTGGTGGCCATCTTGGATTTCTATGAAAAGTAATTATTTGATGACTCAGATTTAGACATAAATCAAATCCTTGACCCCTAAATGTAGACATGGGGTCCAAAATCACTGTTCTTAAGTGTTTCTTGACCATTAACAGTAGTTACATATTCGCTTTTGCACCCATTTTGGCGGCCATCTTGGATTTCTATAAGAAACAATTGTTTGATGACTTAGATTTAAACATAAATGAAATCCTTGACCCCTAAAACCTAGACATAGGTCCTAAAATCACAGTTTTGCATCTCAGTGTGCTTAGATAAACCCACTCTTATATTGTGACACGTGCGCCGGCGGCCATTTTGTAAAATGGGTGATAACACCCATTAAGCTACAACTGTTACAATGCTATCACATATTTTCTTACTTTTGAGGTCTTAATCTTCCCAAAAATCACTATGGCGATTATTCCCCTAATTTGATACCGACCAACCCCCCAGGCTGATGGCCTAATTGGCCTAACATATGCACCTGTTCAAATCCTCAGAAAATAGCCAAAATCCAATATATGACTGAAATCTGTTGCGATACCGTCCATGGTCCTTTAAAAGAAAGTTATTTCTAGTTACATAGAGTAGTTTTCATTCTCATCAATACATCTTTGCCTTGAAATCATCTGTGAAACATGTGGTTTGACCTTCATGGAAATTTGCTTAATTTTGACACACCTTTGTTTAACTTATACTGTCTTTGAGGCTGCCTTATCTGAAACCACGAAGTGTCTCATGTTTCAAATGTTTAAACAATCAAGTCTCATCTTGCCTTTATTTCAAACTCTAGTTTCCAGACTCGAGTCCAATCAAAATTATCCACATGGAAGTTTGTGAAGTCCTTTATTTCTGAAACTGTTTTAAATTCTTAATATTTTCCAGGTAACTGCTTTACAAAATTATTGTGCATTGTGAATCTTCATTATCTATCTGATAAATATTTTCCTCAGCAAACTTTATTTTCATAGAACACATGATGAATCTTTTATTCAACATTCTCAATTTTGCATCAATTATGTTTCAAGAATTTTTTTCCCTGGCTCACTTTGAAGGACATTTAAATAAGTCATGGGAAAGTAGGTCATAAGAAAGAGGAGCACTGGGTTCCACCCATTCCAATGATGCAGGTTTTGTACTAATTTTGAATATCTTTATGGTACTTTTACAGGTAATGGGCTAATGGCTTTAGCAAATTGCAGCAATGTCATAGTTAGTTTTTTTGGTCAAAGTAGGTTGCTAAATCACTAAAGAGAAGTCATGAATCTTATATCATAAATGTGTTTTAAATCAACTTGTTTACCTGAAAATAAAATGTGGTCACAGCTTTTCTGATGCTGATCCGAATCATGGTGTCTAATTCATAATGAAATAAATGAAATCATTGTGGTAAGTATGTGGAGTCTAGTTGCCTTACATTTACTTTAGTACATGGATTCTCTCCTAATATAATATTATTTCCTTATAAATATCCAAACTTTAATCAAAAGCAGTTTCAAAATTATCGTATATTGTATTTCACCTAAAATATCGTATATGGTATAAGAGCTGTGAAAAATATTGTATATGGTGAAAAAATATTGTATATGGTATAAGAGAGCTGAAAAATATTGTATATGCATTTCCAAGACCCTCTATACACCCCCCCCCCCTTTCTACGTATCAAAGTTAAGAACTGATTAGTTTTTGGGCATTCTGGGTAAATTTTAAGGTGGCCATTTTGGATTTTCGGTCCTAAAATCTTCACTTTCAAGACTTGTCTACAGGCTAGGTTTCCAGTCAAACCATTTGACGGATTCATCTGAAATTTTCAGGAATGTTTCTACGTATCAAACTTAAGAACTGATTAGTTTTTTGGCATTCTGGGCAAATTTTAAGGTGGCCATTTTGGATTTTCCGTCCTAAAATCTTCACTTTCAAGACTTGTCTACAGGTTTCCAGCCAAACCATTTGACGGATTCATTTGAAATTTACAGGGATGTTTCTACATATCAAAGTTAACAACTGATTAGTTTTTTGGCATTCTGGGTAAAATTTTAGGTGGCCATTTTGGATTTTCCGTCCTAAAATCTTCACTTTCAAGACTTGTCTACAGGTTTCCAGCCAAACCATTTGACGGATTCATTTGAAATTTACAGGGATGTTTCTACATATCAAAGTTAACAACTGATTAGTTTTTGAGCATTCTGGGTTAATTTTAAGGTGGCCACTTTGGATTTTCCGTCCTAAAATCTTCACTTTCAAGACTTGTCTACAGGTTTCCAGCCAAACCATTTGACGGATTCATCTGAAATTTTCAGGGATGTTTCTACGTATCAAAGTTAAGAAGTGATTAGTTTTTTGGCATTCTGGGTAAATTTTAAGGTGGCCATTTTGGATTTTCCGTCCTAAAATCTTCACTTTCAAGACTTGTCTACACAGGTTTCCATCCAAACCATTTGACGGATTCATCTGACATTTTCAGGGATATTTCTACGTATCAAACTTAAGAACTGATTAGTTTTTTTGGCATTCTGGGTAAATTTTAAGGTGGCCATTTTGGATTTTCCGTCCTAAAATCTTCACTTTCAAGACTTGTCTACATAGGTTTCCACCCAAACCATTTGACGGATTCATCTGACATTTTCAGGGATATTTCTACGTATCAAAGTTAAGAACTGATTAGTTTTTGGGCATTCTGGGTAAATTTTAAGGTGGCCATTTTGGATTTTCCGTCCTAAATTCTTCACTGTCACACTGCTGTGTTTTAGGTACGATATTGTTCACGTCTGTGCCTTGTTTGAGGATGGTGATATTTTGCGTGTTAATGCCTTATTAAAACTTTGATATTTACATTTTTACCCTTTGCTCTTAACAATGTTGTACAAGACCCCAGAATAATGTTCATTGATTTGCTTATCTCTGTATGGCTGCATAATGAGCATGCAATTTGAATTCTTTGATATAATTCTTATGGATTTTTGTCAAGTACTAGTAGATTCCTGGATGAAAGCACCAGTGAAAGATTAGAGAAAGATATAAAAACCTGCAGCCAAAAAATGCTATAACATTGCAAACTAATAGGTAAAATTGTCAAGAATGCTTTATTTAACAGAGCAAGTCACAATAGTTCAAGTAAAACAATTTGTTATCATAATTACATATCATATATCTATTGTCATAACAAATCTACCGATAACTAACTTCTCTTGCCATTAGATTGATTTCAATGTACAACGTATACGACATCTATAAAACCATTCGATAAACCATTTCTCTTCAACGAAAACTATCCAATCAGACAAGGCCACGCGACACAACCGAGCGGCTGAAGATGAAGACGAGCATGTACGTTTATAGGTCGTTTTTAGCGTTAATTCTGCAATCTATACAAATATTAGTTGATGCCCAAGGTGGAGGGGGTGACGCTATGATGGGTGATCTGATTGGAGGACTATTAAACGCAATGGGAGGAGCGGACGACAGCATTTGCAAATTTGAATGTCCGAATGGTAAGTAAATTTCAACAATCTGTATTGTGCTGCCATCTTTTAATCAGTGTATTTTAATTGTGTTGTATTGGATGAATCTAATCTAGAAGACCCGGGAAGAAGACGAAGCTCTCTTTTAAGAACTTAAGTGAAGTCAGACGAATGGCAAAGGGTAAATCTAGGATATCCTAGATCTAATCCTGGTTTTGCCTCTATTTTTGTAGAAGACAAGATCAAAATCTTTAAAGTTTCCTTCTCCTTTGTAGGACTTCTATACATTAGCCTAAATATTAAAATATGAATAAAACTTACCTTCTTATTTGACCTCACTGGCTTTACTGTATCGGCCTCTACTGTAACTTTTAATCGAATGACCGATTCACCAAGCTAAGTCTAGGCTTACCCCAAAAGCTGAAACGTGTTAGTCGGTAGGGGAGGGGGTCACTACACCGGGGTCTTAAGCAAGGCTTGCATATTTCACTATGAATAACTGAATAAGCAAATTATATTTAAAAATAACATGCCGAGGAAGGTAAAAACACATTATCGCATATGAATAAAAATCAACCTGACTAAACAGTTCGATGCTCGTGATAGCAGTTTTATTGTGTGGTTTTATCAATTGTGGGAGTATATACGTTGATTAATTCGTGACAACGAAATTAAAAATTGGATGGTTCCGTACGTAATTGATTAAATATAGGCTTACAAAATAGGCTACATGATCAACTGCATTCTTCTTCCATATTTTCTATTACACTCTCTCAACCAAGAGTAGACACACATGTTGTTCCATTAATGATAGGAAAATTCAATACGCTTTTGTAAATTGTAATATTAATTGTATTGTATTGTGTTATATTGTACTGCAGTGTGTATTGTGCATTGTATTGTATTGTGTTGTATTTAAATATAAAACTGATAAAACTTTTGAATATATGACATATGCTGTGGGTAGAGTCCTTTTTCACCCTTGGTATACGCAGCTAACGAAAATTGACCGGTACGGGTCAAAAGCTGGACTGGTACGGGTTAACGGTTTTATTTGAATTTAAAATAGCCATAACTTGCTCAATATTGACTTCCTCGTGTCTAATTTGAAATATATGATGACTCCCGATGCTTTTAAGTACCCCAATTTTTTACAGATTTTTAAACGGACCAAAACTCTCTAAATGCGCATTTATGCTCTTTTCTCTCGAGAACGACTGTCTCATTTTCACGATAACTTTTATTTAGTACTTCTAACATATAAGATCTATTTTTCCCCATCAAGGTATGATGTAAATGACATGCTATTTACATCTTGTAAGTTTCAATGACGCGCGTTTGATTTTATAAAAAATGCCAAACTTTGTGACAAAGAATTTCATCAGCTATTGCCCCGAACCGGGCCGTCTTCTCGCTACAAGCAGATTGCCCCGAACCGGTCCGTCTTCTCGCTGCAAGCAGAACTTCGGGCAGGCAGACAAACGTGTCATTTTGACATCGGTCAATTTCCATCAATTTTGATGTATCTTGATTATCATGCATGCCTAGCTATGTGAATATAAAATACAAAGTCATCACTATAAATACGCATTACTGATACACTGACATGATAATAAATGATAAAAACGGAAAGCTGCTATAAATAGAGCATATTTAGTATTCATATTTAGTTGTTTATTTTTATTCCATTTTCATTTATTTCCATTAACCTTTTCATAGTTTATTGTTTTACGTGCGTTAGAATAGTTTAACTACATATGGCTCAATATCACCTACTTTCAACATTTGTTGGAAATTCTACTTTATACGAAGTTTTTTTGTTTTTGAAATTATAACCGACTATTAATTCAAAATAAACATTTCAAAAGATTCGAACCAATATCTCGATCATTTCTAGTGAGTTTTGGAATTTTTCGCCAGGAAATAAGACCAAATTTCATGATTCAAATGTTAAAGTGAACAAAGTGGCGGCTGTTTGAATTCGAATTTTGTATCACGACATGCCCATTTTTGGGACAGAATATCGATGTTGCACTCTGGGGGCCAATTTTATGAGCAACTCATTTAACTATAAATAGTACCTGCCACTCTGCCATTCATATTTAAAAAATGAGTTGGTCATAAAATAGTGGGTTAATCCCGTAGCCGACAGTCGAAAATTGCATTTACGAATACAAGTTCAGTAAGGGAAATTGCTATTATAGGATGGGGCCGCATTGATTTATCTTTGAGTCTTATTTTGAATTTTGTCCTACGTTTATTCGTTATCTACCTACCCTGCGTGCAGAGTCTAGTTCCCAGGGTCTAGTTAAACTACTGAATGCTGAAGACGAAGCTTTCTTTTAAGAAGTGAAGTCAAACGAATGCAAAGGGTATTATTTACCATATTAGATAGTGTATAACAGAAATTATAATGTACTGCAATTAAAATAATCCCCGAATTCAAGTTAGATAACTTTTTCCGGTACCTGTGACATAAAAGGTGACACATTGATTTTGATTAGCGTATTTAATTTCTATCTTACCAAACCTATGTAATATAAAACCCCTAGATGTGTAATATAAAACCCAGACCTCGAGAGTAAACATTAATAAGAGCTAAATTTTTACCATGAACAAATAAAATCTTCTTAAATAAATAGTTTTATCATATAATTTTCTTTCCGGGGATGTAAGTGATCAATATGACAATATGATCAATATGAGCCGATTCCAATTACACCCTTTACGAAGAGATCGCACCGGTTTCGTGTAGTGGTAAAGACGACAAACCGCTTAAATCATATTAGGTTGCTCATCCCTCTAATAGGGGTGATAACAACTAAAATCTATTGTATGTGTAAGAATGAAGTTAAAATAATTAATGTTTCTTTTACTTGATCTATCATTTGGAATGAGAGTAGGAAACAATGTGTTTTACAGTTTGTGGTGTTGTATTTATTAACATAAAAATCTTCTTTTGCTGTTGCAATGGCGGTTAATTCAAATATTTAGATATTTTTGAAGAATGTCTGACAAAGAATATTTGGATGATTGAACAATATTTCCAAACTTTACATGGGGTCTTAAGCTAAAGAAAGAAGAAGACATATTTTATTCCATGACACGTCTAATAAGAAACTAGAATATCAATTTCTATTTCTACTTTGTCTTTTGATCCTTTCGTATCACTTACTAGCTATATACAATAGATATGCTGCTACGTTTTCATACTTGGTATCATCCGATCTCATTAATTCATCAGATTACGTTGTAACCGAATAATCGTTTTGCAAACCTGTGTTACAATTCAAAGATTAGACTAAATTCAATAAGACTTCACTTCAATGAGTTTTAAATAATTGTCACCAATTTTATTGGAGTAAAACAATAGAATATATTATATATTATATACATGCACACATTATTATATTTTTTGATCATGTTACAGATTCACCACAAGTTGTGGTTTGTTATATACATGTATGTACTTCTACATTATAATTGCAAGAGGCTCATAAGCCCAGTTAAGCAAATACATGGAGAGTCAAAAAAGGTAACCCAAACAAATCTTTATAACTCCGTCTTCCAGTATGGGTCTTAAGTCATAATTGGTAATAATTCTGAAATATTCTTTCAAATCTTCTTTCACTCCAACCAATAAGTTTCATGCCAAAATCACTCTGAATTTTATCGTGTTCACTAACAACAGAAACATCAGATACATCATTGGCATCAGCGAGTTAAACAAAATGTTAGAAGGAAAATTAGAGCCGTTTTGCAAGATTTATGTTAGCGTGTAGTCAGAAAAGACAAGATCGGCATTTTAAGCTTGTTTTGTAAAATGGTCATAAATTCTTGATCTTTTGGAATAGGCTACCCTTTGCATTCGTTTGACTATACTTCTTAAAAGAGAGCTTGTAGTTTAACTAGACTCTGCACGCAGGGTAGGAATAGGCCGATAAAACTTGGTAGAGTGAAAGAACATTGAAGAAGTTTCAATTATAATATGATATAAGATCCTTACCGGATGATCGAGTTATCAAAATTTGTTTGGGTTACCTTTTTTGGCTCACCCTGTATATAATACAACAATGAAAAGAATTTATATAAATAGAATACATATACTGTTCAACTTCATAAAATAACAGTTAAAAATAATTTATGATAACATACCCCCTGACTGGGTTGGTGTTCCTGTTAGGTAGAAAATGGGACCCTGCTCGATCGGTGAAGCGGTTAAGCTTGTATTCGCGAATACAAATAGCGGCTAGCGGCTACCGGATTAACCCACTGTTTTATGATCAGCTCATTTAAATATGAATGGAAAAGTGGCAGGTAATATACGTATTTAAAGTGCCCGATAAACTATAAAATGCGCATGCGTCCAGGTGTTGATAAACTATAAATAGCGAAAATCCAGGGTTTGTCACCACAAGGTAAGCCAGGACGTGTTGAGAGAACAGCTAGTGTTGATATTGAATTTATATGTAGCCAGATAAGTTTCCTTATTGAAATTACATATGGTTATTAGCAATACTTTGTAGGTGCTAAATAATAAAATATTTAGAGTATATATGAGAGAAATTGGTCATTTCGAACCTGTTGAAAAGTTTGTGGCTCTCGGCTACACCGGGGAATTTACTTCCATGAGTACACACATAAATGTGGGGTTCCCCAAGAGGTACGCGACAAGGTGACCTGGCATCAAATGTGCGACTAAATGCTACTATCGAGAAGATTAAATAACGAATACGACAATAAGTTATTGCATGTGACAATTCCGAGCCTTCATCTCACTGAAGTATTTTGAAGTGAAAATAGGATTTTTGTTTTGATACATGGATTCAGATGAACGTAACTTTATTCTGACAAGTAATCAAAACTGAACAAAATTGATTGTACGTAACAGACAATTTATTGTTTTACAATGTTTTGATTTGCTAAACGAATGAAACCAACAAATTATGACATGTAAAATGACAATTTTGAAATGTAAAATTTAAAAGTGACAAACACAACCTCCCTATCCACTCTTTGGGAGCCCTAGTAAATTAGTAATATGTACATGCAGTGGTAGTGTACAGCTTATTATCACACTACGCTTTGTATTCTAAAGCCTGTTGTTTGTAATAACACTGTTCACTCAACGTATGTTTTGTGTGTGGGCAGTCAACGATAATCATTGTTTTATCCCGGTTATATGACCTCGGCAATTATAACAGAACCGTACTAAACGAAAAAACGCAAATAAGAGAAAGCTTTCACACACATATAAAAAATGAACTAGTCTAATCCGCCAGTATAAACTCTGTGCTATACGTAGCTGGGTCAGGCGCACACTTTAAATGAGTTGCCAATAAAATAGTAAGTTAATCTGGCAGCCGACAGGCGTTAGTTGCACTCGCGTATACAAGGTTAGTCTCTATTTCTTTTTATTTAATCCTTGGAAAAGCCAAAACAATAAGAAAGGCGTGAGCGATACTTATTGATAGTGTATGTCACCGGCTGCACTGGCGGATCCAGAAGCTAATAAGCCCACATTTCAAATCAGAAGAAACTTTGGGCTCCTTAATCCAAAAAATGGGCCCAATTTTTGAAAATTTAAGGCCCATTTTTGATAATTTGACCTAAAAAGCCCAAAAGGCCAAGTAATGCCCAAGGGCCCACTAATTGAGGCCCTACACAACTTTTGGGCCCAACATTTTTTGGGGCCAAAACATTTTTTCTGGTCCCACCCAAGGGGGTGGGCATGGCCCCCCTGGATCCAACAGTGGGCTGATACGATTTAATTATTATCTCAAGGGTTGAGCCATTTTAAAGCGTCTATAGTATTTCTATCCTAAAATAACTGCACTACAGGATTCTTTCAAGAGTCTAGCCTGCCAATACAGGACAACACGGATTTATAAATAAGGCTGGCTGGCCTTAAACTGGTTGAAAACGGTCAGAAAGTTTGACATGCATAATTTAAACTCTCAAGATGAATGCCTTTTTACACCTACTGCGGACTCGATGGCTGTCTTGCCAATATTAGTCCGCGCTGTGCCCTTGTGTTAACGGTCAATAGGACCATGCATGATTCTGTCTCCATCGGCATCTACATTACTGCTCTCGGGTAACCTAAAGCTATATGTGACATTTGATTCATTTCTCCCTTTGACTCAGCAATCAGTTTCTCTGGAATATATGTACCATATGTATATGTACCATGATCAACAAAATGTTGAATATTAATGGCATTATGGTTTACCTGCCCTATGAAAAAAACATATTAACGCGAATGATCCAATTTTACTAAATGGACTAAAAACAATAGTCAATCTCATCTGGAATGTAGAGCTGTATTCAACAGGTCCAAATGTCGATGGCCAATGGCTAGCATTGTGATTTACACTTTCTCTATCTGTGTCCTTTGCCTAAATTGTGCAAAACCTGCGTGTGATTTATGAAAATGGGTCAGTTGAATTAAAATATGATCCATTTTTACCGTGTAGTTGTTCAAGAGCAGTAAAACGGTTACTTTAGCTCCTGTATTAATGATCAGAAGCCGACGCTAATGAATCTTCAACGTCCATTCTTCTTTTTCCAAGAGAGAAGATTCTGACATAAGCGGCTTTGAAGTTACTGTTACACGCGTAATATATCCAGGGGTTGAACATAGAATTCATCCATCCTAGCCAAGATACTATGCCCCATGGTACTCCTGGTATCTTGTACCCGATTGACACATCAATGATATTGAACAAGTACAGCGGCAGCCAGCAAAGGAGGAATGCTCCCATGATGATCAAAAGTGTCCTCGCCGCCTTACGCTCTCTTTTCATATTCCTGGCTTCAGAGCGTTTATCACGATCATCTGCGATCTCAAGTGCTTGGATTTTTCTAGACTGAGACCTAGCAATGTAGAAGATGATGCTGTAAACGACTATCATCATTCCAGCAGGGATGTAGAACAGTAACAGGGATGTTGCGATAGTATATGCTGGGCTGACCTTAAATGGACAGACTGGCAGGGTTCCGTTATTTGTCATTTCCTGTATCATTTCCTCAACACCAATGTCTGGCCACTTTGCAAATACACTTACAAACGAAGGAAATATCGGAAGTATCCAACAGCAAGCAATCATAGAAATTACGACCTTCTTGTTAAAGCGCTCATGATAGAAGAACGGGCGACAAATGGCAAAGTAGCGGTCAATCGCAACACAGAGCAGATTGTATATGGATGCAGTTGAGAACATTATATCCAGACTCTTAGAAAGATCGCAAATGGCATTTCCAAATGGCCAATAACCATTTCTCACTTCTCTGTATATCGCAAACGGCATTACCAAAGCTCCAACGAGAATGTCCGAAACTGCCAAAGAAACAATGAAGAACCCTGTCAATGACTGTAAGGCCGGAGTGATGTAAACGGCTATGATGACAATGACGTTCCCCACGAATGTGACAATGTTAATCAAGGCGAGAATGATCCCAATGATTGCCAAGGCTTCTTCACTGTAACCTCCGCCCGGTTCAACTTGTTTGGTAATGTTTTCAAACATAGTCGCGTCTTCCAAACCACTATTGTCGAACAAAGTTGTATTTTCCATTTTTTACACTGCTTCAGTCACAAGTAACTTTAATTGTGTAATCACTTATATCTGTATTATTGCCTCTTTGAAATCCTCTCAGGCCTATAATAAGAAATAACTAATTGAATTGCGGATAATAGAAAAATAACTCGGTCTCTTTCAACTAGAACAATTACCAATGAGCGGGTAAATGATTATGTTTTCACAATGATCGTATACATTATTAATATGATGTATGCATTTTGATCAGATCATATTATTAACGAATAATAAAAACATAGCTCTCTTTTATACACTTAGACACGACTAAAGCAATAAAAGGATCATAATTCATTCATCATCTCATTAAACGTGCTTCATAACATTTGCTTTAATAAAATGTAAGTTGTTTTCAATGTCACTTATCAGTGTTTCGTATACATTCAACAATGTGTCAATTTTGGATGAGTGGGGGGGTTAACAATAAATTCTCATTATATAGGACGATTGGAACTTTTTCTCTAATGCCTTTTCAGTGCCACCTCTTAGTGTTTCGTACATTCAACAATGTGTCAATTTGGATGAGGGGGAGAGGGGGGGGGGATAACAACAAATTCTCATTAAATAGGACGGTTGGAACTTTTTCTCTAATACGTTTTCAGTGCCACCTCTTAGTGTTTCGTACATTCAACAATGTGTCGATTTGGATAGAGGGGGGGGGGTAACAATAAATTCTCATTATATAGGACGATTTGAACTTTTTCTCTTATACGTTTTCAGTGTCACCTCTCAGTGTTTCGTACATTCAACAATGTGTCAATTTGGATGAGGTGGAGAGGGGGGGGGGGATAACAACAAATTCTCATTAAATAGGACGGTTGGAACTTTTTCTCTAATACGTTTTCAGTGCCACCTCTTAGTGTTTCGTACATTCAACAATGTGTCGATTTGGATAGAGGGGGGGGGGGGGGTAACAATAAATTCTCATTATATAGGACGATTTGAACTTTTTCTCTTATACGTTTTCAGTGTCACCTCTCAGTGTTTCGTACATTCAACAATGTGTCAATTTGGATGAGGTGGAGAGGGGGGGGGGATAACAACAAATTCTCATTAAATAGGACGGTTGGAACTTTTTCTCTAATACGTTTTCAGTGCCACCTCTTAGTGTTTCGTACATTCAACAATGTGTCAATTTGGATGAGGTGGAGAGGGGGGGGGGTAACAATAAATTCTCATTATATAGGACGGTTGGAACTTTTTCTCTAATACATTTTCAGTGCCACCTCTTAGTGTTTCGTACATTCAACAATGTGTCAATTTGGATGAGGGGGAGAGGGGGGGGATAACAACAAATTCTCATTAAATAGGACGGTTGGAACTCCAAAACGTTTTCATTGTCACCTCTCAGTGCTTCGTACGTTCATCAATGTGTCAATTTTTACTTTCATGGATACAAGGGATTAACCATAAGTTATATGGTTCTCATAATAGAGGGCGATTAGAACTTTTTCTCCAAAACGTTTTCTCTTCAGTGTCACCTCTTAGTGTTGCGTAAATTTATTGATAGAGAGTTTAAGCTTGTATTAAAAATCGAAACGCCAACCTATACGTATGACCAATCGCCCATACAAATGTACCACTTAAATATTTTCCGTTCGCATTTAGGTTGTGAAAACATTGCAAGCTTAAACTCCCTAATGTGTCAGTTTACACGTTCAGGGATACGAGGGATTATTAATAAATTCTCATTTTATATAGGGCGAATAGAAATTTTTCCGTATTCCGTAATTTTGAATTCTCCATAAAAATATGATTCTTCCTGATAAAAAGGAAAGGTGCTTGTATGTAACCAGTTTTTTTTCCAATGGGACTATAATATAAATTATCACTCCTAATTGGTCAATTCATGGTCATATGACATGAAATATAACTTCATGTTCCCTGTCATCAAACACATAGAAACACTATAAAGATGAAAATGTAAAGTTTCTAAAAAATATTCACAATGTCAAAAATCGAATGAAATTTAAATTGTCCACTATTTACTTTCATCCGAATTCTCGACAAAAGAGGAAAAATCCGAGAGCCTAGAGCTGACCTCTTAATTTACTCTCTTACTTACCACCTTCGTTTCTCCGAAATTTTACCATCTAGAGTTTCTAAATACTACACGTCGGTGTGATGTTTTGTTCAATGTAAGTATATTCTTTACATCTCACTTTATCTTGAGGTGAAATAATAAGCTCTATAATGTTGGCAAGAACGCAAAAAATCAACATGATTTTATTCGAAGCGTTTGACTAATCATCGACAGTTAGGTCATCTTTATAAATCCATTGAAAATATGGTAGTCTCTGAACCCTGTGGTATTCCCCCTCTTATATTAAACTTGACTGTATAAAAAATCTGATCAAAGTTTACTGAGATATCTTCAGTCATGAGCACACGACGAAACAATTTGAAACTAAAATACATAATGAAAGCAAAATAAGCCATACTAACCATGAAAATCACCCATTTCATCCTAGTTAATTGAATCTACTACAGTAAAATATGATATCCATAATGTCTAAAATGTACATTTAGTGTCGTAGAGCATATTTTAAAACATATTGTTCAAAGTGCCTTAAGTGACAGGTAACACTACTTGTTTAATTTGTGTGATGCGGAAAGTGCCTTTCATTGTACAATTCAATTTATTTATTTCTCTTATCACCCATTAGAATATGTAGAATAAAAGTTAGTTTATAAGATTTGAGATAAATGGACTAAAAACATAAACACGACGATACCATGATGTTATAGATTGGTGTGTCCTAGAGTCACAGGCTGGTATCGAAAGATTTGTCCGCTGTTACGGAGTATGCTATTTTTCATAAATACATTAAGAATACTTCACAATTTATTATTTAACTCATATATTTCGTTATATCAAATAAAATTACTTTCTCCATGCAATGGATATATTATTTGCGGGTAACCTTCACTTCTGGTTGAAGTCCAATAACGCTTGGAGTAAAAAGTATTGAAAACGGTACCAGAGTATCATACTTTAAAATGTACCATTTCTTTTTTTGACTTTTTAATGGCATGATGTAGTGACACAGTAATGTTTACATTTGTTTTCAGCATAACTCTGAATGTAATAATGAGATCTTGATGTATTGGGTCTTTTTATTTTTAAATATTTTGTCCGCAGTGACGGAGCAGTTTCACAGTTCACATTTGCAACTGCTCCGTCACGGCGGACAAAAAATTACATCCAATACATCAATATCTCATTAATACCTTCAGAGTTATGCTTAAAACATGTAAATATTATCATGTGCCTGTATCGTGCCATTAAAAATAAAAAATAAATGGTACATTTTGGAGTATGATACTCTGGCGCCATTTTCAATAGCTTTTCTTCGTAGCTGGGACTTCAAACAGAGGTAAAAATTACCCGCAAATGATATATTTATTGCATGGAGTAAGTATAACGAAACATTATTAGAGTTGAAAATAAATTTGGTGGTTTTCTTAGTGTTTTTTTATGAAAAATAACATGCTCCGTCACAGCGGACAAATCTTTCAATACCAGCCTGTGAGAGTATAGTATATAGTGTACGGCTCGCTATATTTACTTTTTTATCTTTTCTTTTCCTATCATAAGTTTTAAGTGTTCGTTGTCTGTTTCGTGTATTTGCATGCTTGTTGGTGGATTGGTTTGCTACAGGGTGAGCCCAAAAATACCAACACTGTCATCCAGTATGTCTTTCATTCATTTGACTAAGTTTTATTGCAAATGGTCACCATTTTATGGCCATTTTGCTCAAAATGCCGGTCTTGTCTTTGGAGACAAACTTGAATGCACCGTGTGAAGTTTCTGACTTACACACTCACAGATATCTTGTGTAATGGCTCTCATTTCCCTTCTAATCTTTTGTTGTAACTCTCTGGTGCTTCGTTTGCTCTTGATGGACGGCGTCCATTTTGATGACGTCTCGAATATCTGTCCGTTATATTTCCAGAGCTTGGGGTTGGATTGGTTTCGAAATGTCAGGGACGATTCTTTTGACCTAGAACTCATTCTTGGTCGGCGGCGTGCGTCTACGCGGTAGCTAGGCGTCGTCGTCAGTCAAAACAACAGCAATATTGTTTGTTTGTAAATAGTGATTATTTTCAATTTAACATTTACATAATTTGTATACATGTATCTCATTTATATAAAGGGCAATAAATATATACATACATACACATTAGGTTTCAGCAGGTGATATTGTTGGCTTCGCAATTTTTTCGAAAGACGAAAGAATTTTCGCTAATATAATTTTACGATTCAAAATGGCTGCCTTATGACTTCCAAAAGATACGCCAAAATCAGTTCAAATCAATGTTTCGCCGGTGAACTGAGAACAATATGAACGTACTAGCAGGCAAGGAAACACTTCAATACGTCCACAGACGACCAAATAAAACTACACCCACCTATTCTCTTGAAGAAGAGCATTTCGAAGAGCATTTCCGGTTTTACTCAACGAAAATAATATAATACGCGTTTCCATCCCTGATATCATAACACTTTTACAAATAAGGAAGTAACACAACACCAAGCTGAAAAAACATCTACTCTCAGCTTTCAATATGGCCACTTAGTTATTCAGCTTTGCTAAATATAATGCTCGAGGTATATGTACAAGCTTTTCATGCTTGCAGATAAAAATGGTCGCTTGAATTGTTATATATTTGAAATCATTTGCATTTAGATGGAATTTAGTTGGAAATCTTCCTTTTTAATTGTTCTCCAACATTTATTGCAATTGGATGAAATGTCCCACGGTCTTCTAGTCTTTGACTGATAATGTCTGAATGGTAGCAAGGCAAGGGGGCGTTTATTAGATACCCTTTCTTTGTATGTTAAGTCATTCTTTTGGATGTTACAGAATTGTTTCCTTATGGTCGGTTGTCCTCTGAAAAGTTCATTTCCAAAACTGCAACTGGCACATAGCGATGCAAATTACGGGAAAAGTGAGAAATGTGAAAAACAGACATAAAAAGAAGTGAATCAGCTGCTGACTTTGTGGATTTAACAGGAAATCCTTTTGTTATATAAGTAATAAGACATCTCAAGTTAAATTACTCCTACAAGGTGAATAACAATAGAATGATAATCCAAGCTCTTTAAATAACACAATTACTGAATGTGCAGTATCTTTATTATAACTTGCGTATGAATTTTGATCAGATCCTGTTTTACGGATATTCTGTTTACGTAAACCAGCTACGGAGGCAAGGATTTTCATTACTTGGGGATCACATTCGTTATTCTTGAAAGAGTTGACTTACATAATAAATATGTATAAAGTCTTTGTAGTTTGTCTTTCGGTGCCGCCATTGATTCGTGCTAATTAACCAAATACTTTTTTTACAAGTTTTCATTCTTTATTTCACTAGATGCATTTATAGCTTTTAAGGCTTTATTATCTAGGTCAAAGGTCAAGATCTTCCTTTTTGGTTATATACATGAATATAAATATTATTTCTTCCAATCCTGTATACTTTTTAATAATCATTAGTAGGCTTAACATTTTAGAGAGCCGTCTCGAATTATTTATTTTCCACATATTGTAGATTATCTTCGCACATATGGATTTACTGTTATTTTAATCGTTGTTATTGGTTGGTTGAATTAACTAGTAAAGTCACTTTCCCTATCTAACTTTGCATCACAATCGTACAATTGATTCAGAGAGCTTACATCAATAACAGAGAATTAATGCAATGATTCATATATTTATAGATGTAATATTTATTGTTTTCACTGGTCGTAGTAACATTAGTTGCATCATATTTGTGTTGTGTTGTATATCTATCTCTATGGAATGAAGCGTTCATAACATCCGGTGTTTGAGTAGTTGTACTTCTTTTCAGTACGGTATCATTTTATTTACATTAGCCGATAAAATAATTATTGTCTTTTGTCGCCAGGCTTGTAAAGGAGTGGTGTCGATATGGAGAACTGAATTCAACAATGTTTTTCTCTTAAATCAATCATTGAAAACATTCTGTAAGAAAAAACGGTATTTTATGTAATGTTGACTGATTGACAACAATTTAATGCGAAAATTATTTAGAAATATTTTACATAACTGTTTTTGTTAAAATCATTTGTTTTTTAGTGCAATTGTTTTTGCTCCTTTCTACCAACTCTTGAGAATGAAATAAAATGTCTTTCCGAACCTTATTGGAACAAAATAGCATATAAAACATGTTTTTAGACCTCTCAATATTATAGTTATACAAAGGAATTTTTGGTTGATTTTAAAAAAGTATTCAAAAAATTAAAACAAAATCCCCCCAAAATTTCCTTTGTACAATTACAATATTGAGAGACCTCACCATGTTGTGTTTATGTCGTTTTGTTCCAATGAGGTTCGGAAAGATGTTCCATTTCACTCTGGAAACATGATACCAAGAACAAAACAAGTGTTTGATGTGTTTTCTAAAACAATATAGATGAAAGTATTTTTCAAATTATCAAAAGATGGCCATTGATTAATTGAAGATGTGTTCAATTTTTAGATTTTTTATGTCTGGTTTAAGAGAAACGTGTGTTCAAAAAGTTCTCCATATCGATACCACTCCTTTACGATTCACCCATTTTCTTTTTTGGTGCTTCTTTTTAGACATAAAGCTTCTGATGCAACAGGATTGGTATTACAGAAAATAAAAGGAATCGCTATCGCGTTTCTATATGCGTCCTATTAAGAATTTTCAAAATGATACTAAGTATTGAATTATTTCTACCTGGCTTTAATCAGGTAGGTAGCAAGTAATACATTCACTTCATTTTTCAATATCTACGAGCATTAAAGAGGCAGTGTCTGATAGAAACACACTTTGAGCACCCCTGAATATTTTTTTGCATCAGGATATCGATGTAAAACTGGTTTAACCTCATCAATCTACTTGCCAATCTAAATGTCACTGATACCAACTCCTTCCTTTATGGTGTTAATTTCATAATGTCCGCAGAAATGATTTATTAACTTGACTGTCGGAAATTCGAAAAGAAATAAAAACCCGCTCTTATACTGATTTTTGTGTCTTGGTTCAAATCACTTGGCGACGCTCGTACCACGTGATGGGAATTCCCTGCGGAAATCTCAAATTGGGTTCAATTCTAACAGTTGGTTGTTGATTTTCTCAATATATCGACAGTGAGTAATAATGTGCCCAAAACTTGGACTCAAGATATATTTAAGGCATGTAAAATATTATATATAAGCAACAATATTGTGATATCACTGATTGTCCGGGTGAGACACCGAAAAAACAATGCATCTGTAAGCACTCACTAACAGAATGGCATGCCAAATTTTCAACTAATGGGCAACCAAAGACGCCAAGTTCATTCAGGTGGGGTTCAGGATCTAAATGATAAAATATTCATAATAACTGCACTCGAAATGACTTGATGTAATGAATACAATGCTATACTGGGTTTTGAACCATGTTCTATCTTAGCCAAATGGATTTTCCATATCTGCAGGGTGGGCCAAAAACGTCCATATTTTTTGCTGTAACTTTTATCTTTATGATGTATATCTGAGAGAAAATTTGAGGAGGAAAATTGAAAGAGTAAAATACATTTTCACAATCATCAAGTGGTTTAGAACATTCCTATACGACGAGCCACTCGTCTACACATTGCAATGCAGACTGGATATTGTTACTCCCAGGGGTATCACTCCCTTTTCATGGCACCTCATGAAAGGGAACTTGATGGACAAATAGTCAAAGCTAATATCTTTGATATCATGTCTCTGTTTCATGTACAAATATGAATGATGAAATGGTTTAAAGAGCAGTCTACAAAATGTATAATCTAAAATATATGAAGGATATTCTTCGATATTACTGAATATCTAGTATAAAACTGTGAACTGTAAAATATATTGCATGATATCATTACCACGTGATATACTATAGCAAAGCAGCTCCCCTATAAGCTCTAAATATTCTATTGGTTTCATTTGACAGAACTTCAAAAGGCATCGTTAGCCACATTAAAACATTAGCCACGAGAAAATATGGTCCGGAATGGTCATACAAGGACCATAATTTGAGACACTCTCCACCTAGACATTTAGTTCACATAATGAGACCATAACTTTAACAAAGGCAGAAGCGACAGTTTGTCGGACCATAAATTCGACGGAAAATAATTATTACATCTTCATCAGGCCCAGGGGCCAATTTTCTCTAAGTTGGGTCACCAAAAATGTGGACCTACGTATATTTGCATTATTAATGGTATCCATATATACATTTTAATAAATACCCCCAATATTATGTTTTATAGGGGAAACCCCAGTTCCAAACAAGGGCCACGTACCAACATCAAATGGATGCGGTTCCTTTGGAATACAGGTGAGTTATAGGTGGACCAAAAGGGGAGAGGAATACTCCAATTTTCAGAGATTATCAAATATTCAATCCCTGGAAATCCCATTAAAACAAGATTTCAACGATGTAATTGAATTAAAAATGTAAGCTGCATTCACAATGTAGGAAATGTTTATGTAATATATATTGAATAGGTTTACATATAGGATTAATGCATTACGTAAAAATCGGACTTTGATATTTTATTTCAGTTTGATACGTCAGCAATCCCAAAAATGGTGGAATGTTGTGACAAACACGACCATTGTTATGATACATGCAACAAGTTACGATCCGACTGTGATAAAAAGTTCCAAAAGTGTCTCTTGAACAAATGTGAAAAGTTAAAATCCAAAGAACAAAAAGGTAGGCTTCATTTAAAGGGATAATATATATATTTTTTTTATCCCAGATTACCCTTGAAATTTTAATTCAGCATGATATGTAACTCGCATATTCAAGACTTACATAGACCTTATTTTTGTGGTTATCGAACCTAGAAAAATTTTTCGTGTCGAAAATGATTGTATTTTAAAATTGAAAAAGAAGTCAGCATTTTTTTCGTTTTGGGACTTGTCAAAACGCATTTTAGGTGAAAACGTTTCTCAAGCTTTCATATTTTCAGAATCTCTATTAATGTTGTAATTATGACTTCCATAGGAACAGAAATATTGATACTGCTCTTTCAACGCGTGTTATTCAATCCATCATCAGCTGTTATACGTATACTACGCATATATCATGTTTTATTTTTCGATGTCTAATTGATTACAACAATTATCATTTATAAAGACATAACAGCAGTTATGCATAGTAATATCATCCTATCATTACCATAACAATCGAAAATCAAAAATGTCTAAAATCATTTACCCCATACAGTATTTTTGCAAAAGGTAAACAATATGTTATGGTTGCCATTTTCAGTTTTCTCGGCTCCAATGCATTAATTTTATTTCTCATTTGAGAACTTAATAATATGAAGCATGGTTAATTGAAATATCTAACATTTCCTATTGGTTTAATACGATCCATATCATCATATGATTCATTGGGAGTTCTTTCAAAAAACTGATTATGGTTATCATACTTTTCAATTTTTGAATTACATGTGTTTCTGAATTTCAGCTTGTAAGTCAACGGCACAGTTAATGTCTTCCGGAAGTGCTGCTCTGGGCTGTGAATCGTATCTACAATCACAGAAAAACGCATGCTTGTGTAAAAGGAACTCAGAACTTTGACATATATGAACACTAGGCAACAGTTTTAAGCATTAAGCAACAGAATGGACAACACATAACTATAGCGGCAACATCATTTATCACTAGGCAACACTATATGCAGCACTATATCAACAATAGGCAACACTATCCATTAATAGACAACATTATTCAAAAATAGGCAATCCTTTTCAAAGATAGGCAATAACAGCTTTATACATTACTTATGCTCAATATAGATATTTTTGATTGACTTTATATTCATTTTAAACATCAAGGTTGGAGGAATTCGAGTGATGAATCATGAATGCTGTGTATCTTGATATAATTTCATTACTTCATGTGCTACGTAAGGTAGAGAAGAACGGTGTTGATATTTGCTAGTCTAGTTGGTTGAAAAGTTTGATGTAGTTTTTGATATTAGTACAATTTACCTATACATATCTGAGATTGAGTGATTATCGCACGTACGGACAGCATAATACTCAGGAAATTTGAACTATTTATATTGTAAATGCTCCGCCCTCTACATGGAGATGAATTGCAACTCTATAAAAGATGTCTCGCTTGTATGTTATCTTTTCAATTTGTGGCCCGGGGGTTAAAGGGACACAGTTAAGAAATAAAGTATATACAGAATGCCGTGCTTCCGTTTATTCGTGCTTTGTATTTAACTATACCATGATATGCTATTGTTCATTCTAGTCACTTTTAAGTTAAAGTGGCAACAAGGCCTATAGAGAGAAAAATTGAAAATTTTCTGAGCTATCGGGGCAACGTTTGGCTTAAAGGAATATTCCTTGCCAAACCATCTCTCTCCTCATATGGTAGCTATAACCATATATATGCTTGCCATGTTTAGCAAAAGACGCAAAAATGTTTTGATATGGTCAAATTTGATCACTTAGAAATGTGATGCTCAATTCCAGTAAGCTGCCATCTTTTAAAATTTCACACAGGAAGTGATGTCATCGACTCTCAACTTTGCATATAGCATTAGGTGAGGAGCTATTAAAAATTACAAAACCAGCTAAATATTCTTTTTCAACTTTGTATATTATTTAATCCTTCTGAAAATCTCTTCTTTTATTCTAAGTTGACAAGCCCTGAAAATATTTTTGCACAGAAAGTAATGATCACTTGTCTAGAAGGGATTTTGTGCTACTTTCCTATACTGTTATGGGCAAGGTAATAGAAGTTGAGAGTTGATGACATCACTTCCTGCAAGAAATCTTAAAAGATGGCAGCTCACTGGAAATAAGCACTAGATTTTTAAATGATCAATATTGACCATATTAAAACATTTTCCCATGTTTTGCTAAATATGGAAACTATATATATGATTATAGCTACCATATCAAGAGAGAAAGGGTCTGGCAAGGAATATTCCTTTAACATCTTCTTTGTCAGAGACCTATTTTCTTAAAAAGCATGGACATGCCTATATATTTCAGCATTTAGAAGAGTTAATTAATTTTAAAGTTTCCATAAGAGTAAACCCACTTATAGATTTTTAAGATATACATTTCAAGATTTTAACTGCAGGAATTCGGAAATAACGTTCATTCAGGGGGTTTCTTTATAGATCACAATCCTAATTTTGTTTTCAGAGATATTTTATCAGCTAAGTTAAAGACGATTTAAGATGCAGAAATGTCCAAATTCAAAAGATTTGAGAAGGGGGATGACGACTTTTATAACTTTTTGCCAGCTGATAATCTTGCCAGCAGATTATCATGAGATAAAGTAAAGAACTATTGGGTGACATATTTTTTCTTACATACCTTCGTGTATATACATACAGTTTATACAAAAAACAAACTTAACTACTACAGTAACAAACATTAACAATAACATTTATACGTGAGCATTCTTTTGCCTAGCCTCGATTTAAAAGTTTTATTAGTTTATTTTTGTTTGAATTCATTAATTTCTCAAACTTCTGTGTGTTTTGACTTGTGGAATAACATTTAGGAAGGTACCTTTTTCTAATATAACTTAAAGCTTTGCATTCTAAAATGACATGAAATTCATCACCTATTCCTATTAAAACATAAATCACAAAACCTATTTTCCCTCGGAATATATTTATAACATCCTCTTTCAACTGGAAGTTTGTTATTACACAGTCTGTACATAATTAGAACCTTTCTATATTTATCTGGCATACAAATAATGTTCAAATTTAAATTCTGTTTTAAATATTTTGGAAATGTAACTTTTTGTACTGGTTTTCATGTCGTTTTCATGTCATTTCATTTCATGGAAAAACTGATCTTGCATCCTTAATTTTACTTTTCTGATAAACTCTGCATAACTGACTGACTTTGGATTTATCCCAAAATTTGACATGCCAAGATTGTTTAATTGTGTTTTTCACGTGAGTAAACCGATTTGAGGAAAATACATTTCTGTTAAGTTATACATATTTTTACATAATTCATAAAGTAATATTTTTGGATTCCTAAATAATATTGAAAACTATAATCTTTCGTCTTACCTTGTACCGGCAGGTCCAATCTCCGAGCCTTTCGTCCAGTGCAATCCGTACCTCCTTTAGTGAAGGTACGCAACGAACGAAATGAATTTTGAGAATGTGGCAGGTCGTTTAAATCAAAATGTAATGAAAGCACGACAATGGATGTCCTGTAATACGTCAACCCGATATGTGCTAAGTTATGATGGAGAATACCCTAGTAATTATATTAGGCAGCCATTAATGGCTGATTTGCGAATTAATTTCAGCAGGATCAAATTCAGTCGTAATCTTGTTTCAGTGATGGCTATCATAAGAGATATCTAAGAGATGAATTATGTACATACACGACTATAGAGTCTATAGAACATCAATGATTTCTAACCGGACAACACATCGCTTACTTACAATTTCATCCAAATGATCGGCCAGGTAGAATTGTAATCCTGATGGACCCCATGTTTGACCGGCTTGAAATTTGGCAAATTTTGCTACATCACACGTAACGGTGGAGTGATGGAGGTCGAAACAAGCATGAGGTAACTTATATTAGACTACTCATATAAAAGTAAGAGTCACAACCAGTGGGGAAGCCATGATATCCTTAGCAAAGTCAACAAGTGAGCATGCATAAAATAAATCAACACATTAACGTTGACATCTATCGAATGTATTTGAAAAAATAAGTAAACTCACTATACTTGTGTCAAGTCAGAACACTTCGGCAAGGGTCGGAATAATTGGGTAGCCAAGAACACTTGGGCCTCCACACACGTCTGTTGAAGCCCAACTGTTCTGAGCTACTCGAGCGTCCGAACTCATGCCAAACTACTATCTAGTATTCCGACAAACGATTTGTTACAGAATGACGGCATCTGACATCACACAAACGACTGCTATGTTTAACAACAATATATGTCACAATGTGTCATATTTGAAATATATTATGTCGTATGGATATCTGGTTACATATTTAGAGGTGTAGATATATTGACTTGGGTCATCCTCAATATTTATTATTAATAGTTTTCAACAAGAATATTTCAAAGATTTGAAAAACAATGTTTACAACCTTGTAACCTGTATGCACTTCATCAAATACCTCAGTTCCTATTCCCCGTTGTAATCTAGGGTACTTAAGGGTAACTTCTTTCTGTCCCTGTGTATGACGCTTAGTCAGTGTAATGTTACAATAGAAAGAACGTTCAGGCATGAGTTGGAAAGACAAGCGCCCCTCCACAGAAAATATTAATTTTCCCACAAGATTTCAAATTTTTGTTAAATATCGGCTTCACTTTTTGTGTATAACAAAGATGATGTCACACTTGTAAAGGCATTTATTTTCTAAATATGTTATCATTTGGAGATGTAGGTGGGTGGAGATAATGTTACAAATTGAATCATGTTTTATAGGATCGAACGAATTCCGCTGTCGACGTTTCATATCTCTATTAGTGAATTGAACTCCGATTTCCACACCCAAACCCCAAAGTCGCCCCAAAGTAAATAAAAAACACAGTGACTAATCCCCTTTGAAGTAGCTGTTCCAGCAACCGCAGTTATTTGAACAAAATGGATGACATACCCTGTATGTGGATGAGTTGCAATGCAGATCATTGTCAATTTAATGCACAATGGAATCGTTATATTAGTTTTGGTTTATATTAATGTAAACAATTTCACACATAAACAACAATATCACCAAAATCAAATAAAGTTTAAAGGTATTAGAAACTATGTAATAATGTTATGTACACGTACAATATGGAAGACTAACATATTGTAAAAGAATTGATATACACTCCCCTCCATAAGTTTGGCAACCTTTTTTCCCCATTGAACTACGTGTTAAAGCCTCTTTACGTTTGAATTTTTATTTACTTAACCGGCGATGAAATAACTTATAATATTGATGGAAACGTAACTTGACTTTATTTCCAATACCTCCAAATTTTCTCAATTTTTTTCCTGAATTACAATAGGTCGAACATTGATGATAAATTTGATGAATTTTTGAAAATCGTCATTCCAATGTAATCCAATGGGAAATGGAGGGTTCGGGGCAAATCAGAAATCAGGATATATTTTCAGTAAAAGATTCAGCAAAAAATATTTTTATATAGAAAATTGAATTGTCTAACTTTTTTGAACACTAAGTGTTTAGTTTATTTGATGAATATTAAAGTTACAGCGCTTCAAAGTCATTTTTGAAAATAATTTTTCGCCTCATGTGTTATTTCAACGGGAGAGGTTTTTTGAAAAACAATTTTGACTTTAAAGCCCTATAACTTTGTTGAACCTGAAGAAACATATCAATTTTTTGTTAAATAAAGTTAGCAAATTCAATTGCCTGCCTAACTCGCATTTTTTGCAAGGACTCGGATGGTTGGACATTCTGTCATATGACTTGCGGCAAACCTACCATTTCCCATTGGTTAACATGGGAATGTCGATTTTCAAAAATTCATCAATTTTATCATAAATTTTCGACCTATTGTAATTGAGGAAAAAAATTGAGAAAATTTGGAGGTATTGGAATTAAGGTCAAATTACATTCCCATCAATAGTTTAAGTATTTCCATCACAGGTTAAGTAAATAATAATCCCAAGGTAAAGAGGCTTTAACACGTAGTTCAATGGGGGGAAAAAGGTTGCCAAACTTATGGAGGGGAGTGTACATTCAATTGATATACATTCAATGATTTTGTTCGATTTGAATTCGATGCATGGCATATTTAAATGCTTAAAGGGGTATTTCTTACAGACCCATTTCTCTCTTTGCGATAGCCATTTTTATCCATATTTCACTAAACATGGAAAATGTTTAAAAATGCAGTGCTCATTTCAAGTAAGCTGCAATATTTTCAGATTTCACACAGGAAGTGATGTCATCGACTATGAACTTTTATAAATTTTCCCCAAGGAGGATTGGCAGCCATTATTCAAACTCGAGTAATATTGTTATACTTGTTAACTTGGAATAATGAAATGTTATATTAAAGAGATAAGTGATAAAGAAGCTTCAGCTGGTTTTGCAGTTCTTACATACCTTCTTACCATATATGCTATATGCAAACGTTAGAGTTGATGACATCAATTCCTGTTTGAACCGTTAAAAGATGGCGGCTACGTGAAATGAGCGCTGCATTTTTAAATGATCAATTTTGACCATACTAAAACATTTTCTCATATATTTTTATACTGTTGATTTTATATAGTTAGTTATAGCAATCATATTAAAACAGCAATGGGCTTGCATTGCATGCAAGGAATATGCCTTCAATTCCAATACTTTAACCCAGCTTTCTGCTATTTCTTTTTTTGTACATAAGTTAACATAAGTTGTTGCTTATTTGGCTGTATTTGCTTCATCGTGGTTCTATAACGGCACTCAAGGACACGTTTAGTCCACGGTGTATGATCCTTAGGGGTAAAGTTCTAATCGACTCTGTTGGAACTGATGATTTTTAATCAGGTATAAAAATTAAACGTGGTCATAGCATGAAGTCATCTCTGTTTGCATCCCAGAGAGATGAGATAATCAGAACATTTCGTTACATCATTCAAAATACTATTTGGATGAGTTTGAAAATGTTTAAGCAATTTTAAGCCATAGCATTGATCAGTCAGTATACGTACATATTTTAAGATGCGCCTCATGAGGCATTTTAAAACGGAAATCCTGGTTTTCAGATTAAGCAAAAGAAGACAATCCATGCGATATCCTGTTTGCTATGTATAAAATAGCAATAGAATTGATTTGGGAAAATTTGAATGTTTAATTGGAAAAATGGACAATTAGATTGTTTAGGAAGGCGCTCTGAAAATCGTGTTTGGTTTTTAGAATATATTCTTAACTGCTTTTTAAATGTAGAATTATAACACTGTCCAAGACAAATTTCAAAATCGACAAGTTGATCACAAATAGCCTGCCCATTAATTTTTAAATGCGAGATTTCTTACAAAATGTAACCATTCACTCCCCCCTAGAGTATCGAGCACATCAATTTCCATTCATCCTATAACACAGGCTGGTATCAAAATATTTGTCCGCTGTGACGGAGCATGCTATTTTTCATAAAAACACTAAGAATACTTCACGATTTATTTTTTTACTCATATCTTTCGTTATACAATACAAAATTACTTACTCCATGCAATGGATATATCATTTGCGGGTAATTTTCACTTCTGTTTGAAGTCCAATTACGCTGGGAAGAAAAACTATTGAAAATGGCGCCGGAGTATCATACTTCAAAATGCACCATTTCTTGTTTAACTTTCTAATGGCACGATATAGTGACACGATAATATTTACACATGGTTTCAGCATAACTATGAAGGTATAAATGAGATGTTGATGTATTTGGTCTTTTTAATTCTTTTATAAAAAATGATGTTTAATTTTTTTGTCCGCTGTGACGGAGCAGTTGCAAATGTGAACTGTGAAAATGCTCCGTCACAGCGGACAAAAAATATTAATATTAAAATTAAAAAGACCCAATTGCATTAATATCTCATTAATACATTCAGAGTTATGCTTAAAACATATGTTAATATTATCGTGTCTCTATATCATGCCATTAAAAAGTTAAAAAAGAAATGGTACATTTTAGAGTTTGATACTCTCTCGCCGTTTTTAATAGATTTTACTCCTAGCGTTATTGGACTTCATACGGAAGTGAAGGTTACACGCAAATGATATATCCATTGCATGGAGTAAGTAATTATCTTTGATATAACGAAACATAATATGAGTTAAAAAATAAATCGTGAAGCATTCTTAAGTGTTTTTATGAAAAATAGCATGCTCCGTCACAGCGGACAAATCTTTCGATACCAGCCTGTGTATTAGTGAATTAATTTTGTTGATTTTTGTAAAAATATTCTAGAATTAATGGTCTTATTGCTCCATGTCCATTGACCCAGGATAGCACTTTTACAATTTGTCACAAAATGTAGGTCAAACGCTAAAAATTTAGGCTGGTATCGAAAAAGTTGTTCGCTGTGACGGAGCGTGCTATTTTGCATAAAATACCCAATACATCAAGATCTCATTAATACCTTCAGAGTTATGCTGAAAACATGTGTAAATATTATCGTGTCACTATATTGTACCATTAAAAAGAAATAAAAGAAATGGTACATTTTGGAGTATGACACACCGGCCCCGTTTTCAATAGCTTTTACTCTTAGGCTTGTTGGACTTCAAACAGAAGTTTAAGTTTCCCGCAAATGATATATCCATTGCATAGAGTAAGAAATTTTCTTTGGTATAGCAAAACATATGAGTAAGAAAATAAATTGTGTGATTTTCTTAGTGTTTCTATGCAAAATAGCACGCTCCGTCACAGCGGAGCCTGTGATAGTCTATCGGAATATGTAATTAATTGAAGTGCAACTATATATAGTTCGAATACAGTTGACTACACGGCTACCGAATATACAATACGATAAGAAATGATCCTCAGGTACTACTCAGGTACACCTCTTCACTCATGTAATAGTATGGCAATTGACTCTTACCTAAAATAACAGTAAAATTAATAGACTAGATGCGAGTAGATAGTTGGTTTACGTCATTAAAAATTCAAATTTCGGCCAAACTAATGTCATATTTGGAATCTACATGTAAAATGAGTTTTTCAACTTTGAAAATTTAATTTTTTTTGAAAATGTCCCCAAAGACTCCATGTTGTAAAATCACAAAAGGTGAAAGAACTTTGTAATACCCTGTCCAATGGTTAACGTTGTTTTATCAATGTGCGAAAATCAAATCAGTGCACCGATTAAAATTGTTAGCAAATCAAAAATTGTTGAAAAATTAAAGATAGAAAAGGAGAGAATATATTATGGAGGTATTTGAAATGTTTAATGGGATTAACAGGATTGAAGTTGAGTCTTTCTCCAGCAACCAGCTTAAAACATTAGAAGTCATCCAAAGAAATATAATTAATCGTTTCTCTAGGAAGTAAGGAAAAACATGACCTGGTAAATCATTGTTTTGAAATCATGCCACGGTTTCCGAGATATGTAAGATTTTCACATATTTCGGATTCCTATAGAGGTCCATTGTGAGTTTGGAATTTTAAACTAAACACTTCAAAACTTAACGGTAAAAGTTGAATATAAGGTGTATACTGCTCTGTTGTTTAAAATTTATGATTCATTAAAGCAATAAAATATTACATATCATGAAAATCTCTTTCTGGGCAGGAAAATTATAATAAAGGCTTAAACAGGGTATGAATCGTAAACTTGTGTTCAAAACCCTCATTAGATGGGCCACCAGTGAGTAAATATTTCCCCATATACATTTTATAAAGATTTAACGACCAGTCACTATCATAGTGAATTCAGATGAAAATAAGTCAACAGATAAGATGAACTCGTCTAAGCCTATGATCCTACACGAATTTTAAACACTCTCGATTACTGGAAGTTTTTTTAATCAGGGCGTTTTTCCCGCCCCTATCATACACATCTAATAAACATAGTAAATAGTTCTGAATATGGGGTGGAGAAATAATTGTAAGATAAAGAAATATGATTTTAATTCGTAGATATGTCACATTTTTTTCTGCCAAAATAAATAGTAAATTAAGAGTGTCAAGCTTGTTTATGATAACTATATTTCTCTGACCTTGTTGATATTAATAACTTGTAAATAGTATGAGAGATTTGATATCATTGAAAACTTGTTTAGAATCGTTCTATTCGGTTCAATATGTCTAAAAATGAGGCAATGCTCACCGTCTCAAACAATTCACATGTCATCGGTACATTATTTATAGTCATTTTGTGAACTTGTGTTCAGGTGTATCAAAGATGTTACAGTAGCTATTAATTGTACCCATCAGTTTGACATTTTATATTTCATTTCCTCATTTTTAATAGTCATCTTTTTTATTCTTTAAACATCTCAGAGCCTTTGATGCCAATCTCCTTTGTTGGCTGATTGTTCGGGATAGTTGCTCGTGTAATTGGTATCATAGCCAGAAAAGTGTGCTCTGTTGAGTCGGCTCATAGGTACCAGGCTATGAGAGTTGGCGTTTTACAACCGGTCGCCGTGAGCAAAATACAAATCACTACATCTAACCACCTGGGCAAAACACGATAGTAATTACATCGTTCATTATATGGTTAGCCCTAATGAATATTTATTAGGAACTTCCCGGGATTCATCAGGAACCAATAAGATGTGTGAAACCAAAACACGTGACGGAATCACGTGACCAATTAATCATACGGGATATTATATTTGTGTTGCACTATAATTATTGTCAAACCATTTCCTCTATGACTCTTATGCGACAACAGAACAAAATGTTTGTGGTTCTCCACTCAATAAGACGTGGTCTTCTCAATCCGACGTAACCGGGGCCTCTGCAGAGAATAACAGTTTGGAAGCAAAAATAAATAAAAAATCAGTAAAAATGGAGATTAGTTACTTCAACATTGTTACTATTATTGGAGTGGTTGTTTATATGAATGCAGAATTGGTATCAGGAAGACGATTAAGACGACTGCGAGAGGGAAAAATCAAGGTATAGTAATTTCTTTCAATTAGCCTAAATATGTAAACACAATATTCTTTCGTTAGGTATGGATTCAAAATTAAATTTATATCTTTATTAGATAAGACACAATAGTGTACGTATGTAGTAACACTATTTCGCCGTGGAATACAGCAAACAAGTACTTATTCCAGGAATCTTTGACTACTTTATGCATTTATTCATTGATTTCTTATTTTTATTTATTAAAGTCACATAAACACATTAACAAAACCGTGATAAAGACAACTTAGGGGGTGTATGTTTTCTCACTAACTAAATATTTTGAATTCTGTTTCATGTGATTGGAGTAATACAAGACTGTTTAAATATACATTCAATCAATGAGCCAGTCAAGGCTACTTGTCTTACTCATTCTGAGATCCTTAATATCCTGGAATAACAGTTTACTATTTTATTTGGAATCAAGAAAATGTAAACTGTAATCTGAAAACCTTGCCTTTTGTTTTACAAGTTTTCAAAAAAAGTTGAACATCGTATTGAGATATTGTATATACCGTAATCAAATTTGAATTATGCAATACATACTACAAAGTACAAATGTATGAATAGATCATAATAGTGAGTCGTGTTTCCATCGTTGTGTCATAGATGGGAAGTGATTGAACAAGGGATAGCCAAAGGAAGTCTATAACATTGAATAACACAATTCAAGACCGTTAACATTACTACCAAGTGTTTGTGGTTTCACTCCCACAGCCTCATCACTGCCAAAAGTAAAAAAATAATTGGAACACATTTCCAGTTCTAATTTATTTTTTGTACTTTTGTTTGATAATTTAATGAGTCAAGTAGTGGTCATTTCAGTTGAATATATGACGAAAGATATGCGTAAAAATCAATTTAGTGCTAAAGATGTGACGCGATGTATGTCGAAGAAGATAGTCTCGGGGTATAATAATCATCTCTTGTTTCTCACAACACGTCTTCTTACTGACATGCCCATAGGCAACAATTTTGGCATTTCATTCATAATAAATATTCCCATTGCAAAATCACAACGTTCAATTTGCTATAAAACAAACCAACGGAGACGTAATTTAATTATTTTTTAAATCAATAATTGACGCTGATTACTACTTAATGTACAAGGAGTCATTAGAGATCGTCAGCTGTCAAATGAGTGGCCCCTGGACACTAATAGAGCACTCTGGAATCTCTATAAATACAAGTTGTATTGACTACTTAAGTGCCAAAAAGAAATAACGTTTTTGGGGGTGACATACATCAACAAGAAATATACGATGATAAATGTGTTTAAATTAGCTTAAGGTCTCAATGTGAATGAGAATAATATCAACATGTTTAAAATTATCATCATTTGACCAAGAAAAATGACATTTTTATGTAAACTAATTACAAATTAATTGTAACTATTATGACTAAAGAAAGTCAAACATGCACTTCAACATGTGAAGCGTTCTGACTTTAAAACATGATAACCATACATATGTCGTTTGATTGCGTAATCCGATTCTTTAGATGTAGCTAGGTACATGCAACGAAGAGCTTACAACATGCTCCGTAATAAATTTGAAATTCTAAAAATTTGAAATATTAAAATGCACTTAGTCTTGGAGTATTCCAGGGTATTTTGTGGTCCTAACTGGCGTAATTCCAGGATGCTTTCATAGCCAGGGGGCTTTTTCACGACCTATAGGTTAAACAGCACTCTGTAGTCGTATTCAGGGCAATAGCATAATAATTGCATATCATAAACAATGAATTTCACATTATATTCTTAACTTCCTCAAGAAATAGAACGTAAGGGTGACCAAGTGTATGTCAAAGAACTAGATTCCAAAAAGTGCATTTTTAACTTAGAGCTACAGTATAGTAACGATATTGAATCTGGCATAACTAACGACTGAGGAAAACTAAGTTTCATAATGCTAAAAACAGCATCTCGAAATTGCACCAATTTCCTACAAATGAAATAATTTCCACTTTTATTATGAAGTAAATTGTCAGATATATTAAGTCCGGTTATTATCTAAATTTCATATAGTCATTCCATCCAAATAAGTTGTCACTAATAATATCTATTATCTTCCCAATGTATTGTATCTTATACTCACCTACAACTTTAATTCTCCTTTAAATCATTCAATGTTTCATTAATTATTTACTTATTTCAATTTTCAATTCTTCATGTTCTTTAATACTCGTAAACTCTTTTGCTTTCTATAATTATGTTTTATCAGTTATAAAATGATTACTAAGCATTTTTAAAACACCACTGGTCCCCAACTGGTTATCTTATTCTTTAACTTTAGATGGAATACCATTGAAGTGTTCACTGATTGCCACCTGATTATAAAAACGTTACGTCTTTATAACAAAATGGATGAACTTCTATCGCAAGAATGTTTTATTTTCACCAACAAAGAAGTTGATTTGTATTTGTATTTTACCCGTGTGTCAAGAGTAACACCCGGTTACTGAAAAGCTTGTCAGTTACGAGCAAATATATCCAACATCTCCAATAATCGAATAAGAATTCCTCACTTCAGCAACCAGGACGTTATCTGACGATTTTAATAATGTCTTGGTTGCATTGTGTTAACGTCCAATAACGTCCTGGTTGCTGTAGTGAGGAAATCTTACTCGATTATTGAAGCTGTTGGATTTATTTTCTCGTGACTGACTAGGTTTTCAGTAACCGGATGTTACTATTGACATATAGGTAAAATGTTTGGATATAAATTGACCTTGTACTTAGTGAAAATGATGAAAATAACAATTTCCTCCTGCAGAAGTTCATCCATTTTGTTATAAAGACAAAACGTCTTTATAACCAGGTGGGGACCAGTGAACACATCAATGATATCCATTTAAAGAATAAAACTCAGATATTTTCAGATATTGGTCAGTTTTTAACCTTGTATTTTAGCTAGGACAATAATTATAAATGTTGATTGATATTGGTTGTTTATTATTAATGCCAACTAAGTTTGATACCATATTATGTCTATACGAAGACGTCACTTGAGAACCTTAACTTCTCCCCTTTTAAAGATTTTAACGATCAACTCGTCAAAACTGTACCTTTTCATCATATCTTTATTTGAATCTTTTTATCTATTTCAGCTTGACCAAGATGCGCTGCAAGAGAGAAACAGAGCAATTATTGATATGGAAGCGGAGAGTACTAGAACAGTTCAGACTGGTCGAAGTCTGACCACATATGACAACTCTTATACTGAGTGGTCCGAATGGACACGATGTACCAACAAATGCAGACAAAGGAGGGCGCGGAAATGCACTGACTCAAATATATGTGGAGATAGTGTGCTGAAAGAAAAACGATATTGTTACAAAAAACAAGCAAAATGTGCTAAAAGAGGATCGAGATTAAACAAGAAGAAGTCAGCCAGATGGTTGGAAGATATTGTTTATGAGCTTTTATATAATGATTGGAGTGAGTGGGGCGCTTGTACAAGATCTTGTAAAACGAGGAGGACTCGATCATGTGCCATTAAGAAATGGTGTCGTCATACTGTTTTGCAAGAGGAACGCAAATGTTACGCTTCCGGAGGAGCGTGTGAGAAACGCAATGATGAAATGGAATCGGAGGAAGTGAATAGGCCAAATGATGAAGAAGGTATGTATTACTTATTTAATATGTTATCTTTCATAAATGTCAACGCCCTTTAGGCGATCGATAGTTGATAAAAGTGCATGTTTATTGTCTTTGAACTGTTGTACTATCTTACTATCTTTATTGCCCTTCGAATGAAAATTCAAAAAGCATGTCCTATAATTTGAGTTACGTACAGGAAAGATAGACATAGTAATGTAGTCCCTAGTGTGCACCACTACACACATGCAAACACAACCACAAACTGCAGTCTTGTTTTGAGCTGTGGACAATTGAAGTACCACTTTGTTCAATCATAAATTACGCATTATAGACTAATGTCTCTGTAATATGGTTTCACATCTCTCACATCCACATCTCTCAAAAGCGTTAGGTAAAGAGGGACTCTGATAAATCAGAATGACACTAAGGGGACATTCCGAGGTAGAGAATAAAGCTCTCTGGGCAAGCTTGCCATATTAAAACTTAGACTTAGACTTATATCAATGATGTAGTTTTTCAAATAAAATAAAACTAAATACACTCTGATTCTGCTCCAATAATAACACTTATATAACAATCAACCTGTTATTCTTTTAGAAGGAAAATCTGATAGAAATGAAAAGCCAAAGGGTCCTGGGAAACATGACAAACCCGAAAAATCTGATAAACCCGTAAAAACAGATAAACCTGAAAAAGCAGATAAAACAGAACGACCAGAGAAATCAGAGAAGAAAGACAATAAGCCATCAAAAAATCCAAAAGACTCGGAAGAAGAATCAGATGCACCTAAAGTGAACTTTGCAGATGTTGAAAAGAGTTGTGGGATTCGAGATGTAACAAGTTCATTACGGATCGTTGGCGGAAATATTGTGAGACGCGGAAGTTGGCCTTGGCAGGTGAGGAAAATCGGGGAACAGAACCGAAGAATTTACATTTTAAAATTCGCCTAATAATTCATGAGAAAATGAAACCAGCATTCCTGTCAATTCTATTCATTGTAACAAAACGTGCATCAATATTTCCGAAATCGAACTCACAATGTTTTCACTTGGCATCAGACCTTTTAAGATGGGATTCTGGCTATGGTAATGATCATAATTTTCTCCTGATGACCATTGTTAATTATCGTGTTTTATAGATTATGGCGAGGGCTTTGTTAATGGATGTTGACCGGATTTCGTCTATCCCACATCATTTGAGACTGAATGCTAGATATCTTTTAAGAGTTGTTAATCTCAGCTAGTATCTGCAACGATTTTTGATGTTATGCGTATTGGCTATATATTTTACAATTTTATCTTCAACAAGTATTATTGTAATGTCTTCACTTTGAATGAAATGTCCCTTGGTGTTCTGCTCTGGTATGTAGTGCTAGTGTAATCATAGTCTTATTTCCGATCCTATTTCCAGGTTGCCGTTATGACGAGATGGAAAGAACAATACTGTGGTGGCACCCTTATCCATCCCCAGTATGTGGTCACGGCAGCACATTGCTTGAGAAAAAAGGGAAGGCGACGTAGGGTCCTTGTCAGAGTAGGCGAGCATGATTTCGGAGATTTTGAAGGATCAGAAATAGACATCCGTATTGCTCAAGATTTTGTCCATAAAGATTTCGATCTGGAGACAATAGACAGCGATATTGCTGTTCTAAAACTAAAAACTCCCGTAGAAAAAAGCAGATTTATTGATTTTGCTTGTGTCCCACCATCTAACATGACAATCACCCCAGACATGAGGTGCTACGCAGTTGGGTGGGGAAAAATGAAGGCGTCTCATGTATTTGGGACGGATGTTTTGCGTGAGGTACAAATCCCCGTTGTGGACAAAGAGACTTGTCAAAAAGCCTTTGACTATGACATTACCTCAAACCAATTATGCGCCGGTTATGAAACTGGTGGAATTGACTCATGTGCGGGAGATAGTGGAGGTCCGTTGCTCTGCCAGGCAAACTTGGATGGTACTGCGAGGTGGTACGTTTATGGCGTCACCAGCTTCGGAGAAGGATGTGGAGCCAAAGGGAAATATGGTATTTATGCAAAAGTGACCACATTTTCAGAGTGGATTCGAAGTATTGTGTCATAAATCAATCTATTTACCCGGTGATTTTATGGTAGCTATACGATAAGGGATTTCTCACCTGAATGTGTAATACTGGTCATCACCAAGTTAAAAAAACGTTCTGAGATATTGGTAAAACGCCCCCTCGTTCGGCAACTAAATTAGGACGAGTGAGTTATAAAAACCAGAGAGGACCCAAGAAAACAAAAAGTTAATCTAATTGTCACTATTATACTTTTGTATTGTGAAACTCTTGAAACAATTGAAATAACGGTGTCGCCGCTGTAATTTTTCACAGTAGTGGCCAAAATATTGAATGGTTCTTTTAACGGAACTATTGTGAATTATTGCGAACCCCCCCCCCCTGGCCAAAATTTCTTTCAAAATCATGCAGTTTTTCACCATTCTGACTGTCTATTTTTTGAATGATTTTTGGCCAAATTTGCCAAAGTGAACCCCCCATAGATATTTTTGGAAAAGTGAACCCCACCTCGGAAAATTCTGGCTACGGGCCTGTTATTGAAAGTCACCCTTATGGTAATGCTGAACTCAATGTAAATATGTGTATGGTTTTTGGAACTGATATATCTTAAGCTTGTCAAATTTGAATTCCTAGAATTGTTGAATGTTTCAAGGTACATTATGAATTTGACGTTATAGTGTTGAAACAAAACGAAGATGTTAGCCAACGCGGCTAATGTGACAGCTACTCAGGCCCGTAGCCAGGATTTGCCAAGGGGTGGGGGGGGGGCAGTTTTCAAAAATGGCTACTATAGGGTTATGAAGTTTCAGCTCGAAGAATATTTTCATAAACTTCAATATTATATATTGAAGAGAATAAAAGCGTTAAGCACCAAGAGGGATTTGATATGGGGAATTTTAAAAGGATGATATCAATATGCGTTTCCTCGAGAAATATCGATATCGATATTCCCCACATCGTCCCGACAAGTGAATAACGATCATATGCCATGGTCAAGAGCAATATCTACTAACTGAATACGTGATTTCTACCTCGTTACAGCATCAATGATCACGTGAGATGGTATTGCGCATGCGCGGACATACATCACATCAGTGTATTGCAGGCACGCTTCGAAAGCGGACGTGTTTACGAGTCAAGCGTAGGTAATACTTTGCATTAGGTTTTTAATGCGTGTCAATAATTTGATACACTTTGTTACTATAGCTTGTCTTGTATTGCTACTGTGATTAATATTACAGTTTACACTGGAAACGGTATCAATAATTTGATATTATTTCCTAAATTCGAACGCCAAATAAGTTTGGTGTAGTTCATGCAAAATTCCTTATTCGGATTCCTGCCAGTAAACCTCAAGGTTTACTTACTGATAGACCGTTGTAAACGTGTTTATACATTTGAATCGGTATCAACAATTTGATAACCCTTCCTAATTATACGCCAAATAAGTTTGGTGTATTTTATGCAGAATTCCTAATTAGAACTTTTGCCAGTAAACCATACGGTTTACTTATTGCTCCGTTGCAAACGTGTTTGAATTATGGAAACGGTATCAATAAGTTGATATTCCTTCCTAAATTCGAACGCCGAATAGGTGCACGGTTAATTTACTGCTAGACCGTTGCGAACGTGTTCATGCATAAATATCTCTAGTTCACGCTCAATAGCTTTTGACACGTGTACTGGTCCGTTATAGGCCACCACGTTTCTTTATAATTAGAGAAAATCATGTCAAAAACAGAGGTATACTGTAGAAGGGATAAATCCCTCGATGATAGTCTGTTGGACCAACCTGACGAGTTGAGTGCGGGAGGTTCGTGTTCCGGCGTTTGTAACGCAGAATTGACTTCAAAATCAGATCTGGATAAGTCCAAAAGATCTTCAAAGAAGGCAAAAATGTCGAAGGACATGGAATTAGAATCTCTTTCTCAGGCTATAACATCCTCTATTTCCACTGGACTAAGTGCCATAAAGGACACAATGTCAGGGATTATGGCTTCTTCAGTAAAAGATCTGCAGAAGTGCATTCAGAGCCGTCCTTATGAGGTTGACCAATACGACGACCAAGAAGAGTCGCAATTCATGGATTACGATCAAGATGATCAGGATTCTCTGGATAATGAACCAGAATTCAAGAGACGAAAGGTCTCTGAACCATTAGATCAGCCAGGTACCAGCCAGGTTTCATCTTTAATGAAGACTTTAAAATCGAAAGTGAAATCTGTCGATGAACAAGGACCTCCCCTTGTTGATTCGACAGCTGATCTTTTGACAGACATTATGAAGTCAAATTTGGATGAAGATGAGGAAAAGTCAAAATACGACAAGTACAAGACTCCATCAAATGCTCCATTATTGTGCGCAGCTAAAGTGAACGAGCAGATATGGTCTCGTGTTTCGACAGATGTTCGATCTAATGATCTGAAACTCCAAAAGGCCCAAACTCCACTCGTCAAGGCCGTAGTTGCATCAACTCGTGCTTTGGAACTAATCGATGAGATGAAGCAAGATTTGGGCTTGTCGACCGACCTGTATGACGACAAATTGGGTAAAATTGCCGAATTGATGTATGATAACATTGAGCTTTCCTGCCATGCTAATTACAAGCTCAATCTACGTCGTCGAGAACTTTTCAAATATGAAATTAGTCAGAATTTTAAACATCTGTGTGCTAAAACAGTGCCCATAACCAAAAATCTCTTTGGTGATGATATTACTAAACAAGTTCGCGACATAGCGGAAATGAATAAAACACAGCTGAAGGGTGTTTTTCCGTCCCAACAATATGGAAGTCGTGGTGGTTTTCGTGGACGTAAAGGACATGGCCGTGGTTCTAACAACCATTTTTTAGGCCGGGGTCAAGGTCGCAAGAAACCATACAATCGCAATGGCAACCAGAAACGCGGACGAGGCAAGAGCCAGAGCCCAGAGTCCAAACAGTAGCAACCATGTCATCTAGTAGTGATATCTCCGAGGTAAGACAATCACTTAGACATATGATTACTGAATTCAAAGGTGGTCGTTTGAAACAAATATATCACATTTGGTTTTCAATTCCTTACATCTGACCAATCTATATTAAATGGCAGAAGCTATGCCATTGAATACAGTGATGATATTCCTCATCAAAATGGTAGTCCACGTTCAATGAATTTCTCAAAAGGAGAGGAATTAGCAATTGATAATGAGGTCCATGAATTTATGAGTAAGGGCATTCTATAAGTCGTACACGATGAATTAAAAATTGGGTATATTTCATCCATATTTTTGACGCCCAAAAAAGATGGATCAAAACCATCTTGATTTTGAAGAAACTCACTGAACACGTGGAATACCATCACTTTAAAATGGAAAAACTTTAGAATGCAATAAACCTCATGACTAAAGATTGTTTCATGTCCTGCGTCGACGTACCTGTAAAGGACGCATTCTATATAGTATACCAATATCTGAACAATCGAGGAAATATTTGCAATTTCGATGGCGTGATAAAATATATCAATACATGTTTGCCACAAGGCTTGTCGTCAGTCCCTCGTATATTCACAAAGGTGTTAAACCCGTTCTTTTCGATATTATGGAATGAGGGTTATATGTCTGTATCTTACATAGATGACGCTTGTTTGTTTGCAAATTCATATGACGACTGCAGGGACAACGTTTAAGACTATTGAACGTCTCCAGAGCCTTGGTTTTATCAATGCATCCTGAGAAGTTTGACCTTGGCCCAAAGCAGGTATTGACATTTCTTGGTTTTCAATTAGATTCAAAATCCATGAGAATCTCGCTTACATCCGAGAAAGCAAACTCAATTCATATCTTGTGTCAAGGTATCGTAAAACGAAATGGTCATTATTCCATTAGGGATATAGCTCAGTTGATCGGAAAGTTAGTTCTTTCCCAGGGCCATTTGCTTTATTGAAATCTTGAATTAGGAAAAACTGCGGCTTTATCAAAGAGCCATGGTAATTTTGATGCAAAGGTCATACTCTCTAATGATGCATTGAATGAAATCCATTGGTGTATAAAAAACGTAAAATCAGCGTTCAAAAATGTTCCACTTTCAGATCCCCAACATATCATACGCACAGATAGCAGCGCTACTGATTGGGGAGCATATGTCGTTACAAACAACGTTCACACTGGTGGACGCTTGAGTTTAGAGGAATCAAGTCACCACATGAATTACTTAGAATTGATGGCAATTTTCATTGGCTTGAAGTCTTTTTGTAGGTCACACATAGTGGTTTACATGTGAGAATCGAGACTGACAATACTACTCCTATGGCATACGTGAACAAGATGGGTGGTACTAAATCAAAGACATGCAAGAAATTAACGAAAGCAATTTTGCAGTGGTGCATATTCAGAAATATTTGGATATCTTGTTCTCATATTGCAGGTGTAGCCAACATTGAAACCGACCGTGAATCACGGGTTTTTCACGACCAGCATAAATGGACAACCCGATGTCTTTCATGTTATTTGTAGTTATGCCAGATGGCCAAAGCCTGATATAGATTAGGTTTGCATCCAGGTTGAATAAACAACTGTCTTCATATGTTTCTTGGGGACCAGATCCAGATGCTATTTTTATTGATGCATTTTCTAGATCTTGGGCTTCGTATGTAATGTATGCTTTCCATCCTTTCAGTCTTCTGATGCGTGTACTACAAAAGATTGACTTGGACAAATCGCCGGAAGCTATTCTGATCGTTCCCGTCTGGCCAACTCAACCCTGGTGGCCCAAAATGCTTCGCTTGTTGATCAACAATCATATCCTAATTCCTCGAAAAACAACCTGTTGACTTTACCATACGCTCTGCATCCATTAGGAAGCATTTGACATTAGTGGCATGTCATGTATCCGGGGATACATCCAGAGCTTAGGCGTTTCGGGCCAAGATTCCGATTTTATCATGCAATCGTGGAGGCCTACAACACAACATCAATACGAAGTGTATCTCCGAAGGTGGGTTCAGTTCTGTAAGTCGAGGAAAATTGATCTCTTTCACCCACCTTTACAAGTAGGCCGGGACTTTTTACGGAGCTATATATTCAGAACTTGAGTTACGTTTCAATCAATATAGCTCGCTCAGCACTATCTACTTGTGTACAATTCAATGACAATATTTCTTCGGGAAGCACCCGTTAAATGTGCGTTTCATGAGTGGTATCTTCAACGTGAGTCTCCGACTCCACGTTACAAGACTACTTGGGACGTTAATATAGTTCTATAACATTTAAAAGGACTTTTTCCTTTGAAAGATTTTAATCTTCAGACTTTAAGTTTAAAGTTGGTAACTTTAATTGCTCTTGTCACGGCTCAACGTTGCCAAACGCTACACATCATAAAGTGCTCAACGTTACAATTATGGTATCAGAATCAGATCCTACGTGTTTATTCATCAAGTTCTGACAATCTCAAACAAAACAAGCCAGGCAATGTGGTTCCCAAAGTTGTCTTGAACAAGTACGGCGATGAACGTACGCTCGTTTGAGTCGTTTCAATGTTGAAAGAATATTTGACTAGAACTACATGTATACGTAATTGTGATTAAAATCCAATTAAAGAATGCTGGCATTATACTGACGTTTTTAAAGCGAATTCGACAAGGTCAGCAGCCAGTTCAGCTGCCAAGATAGGCGGTGCAACAATAGACTGTATCCTAAAAACAGCAGGTTGGAAAACAGATTGTGTTTTCCGAAAGTATTACAATAAACCTGTTCATTGTATTAAGGATTCTAATGAGTTCACTAATTCTATTTTGAACAATCAGATATAGTCTGAATCTGTTAAATATATGTTATCTTTATAAACCTTAAGTTTATATTTTTGTGTTTCGATTTTGAACTGTAGTTTATGCAATTGATTGCATTTCCATCAATATTTCTAATATGAAATATCCAATTATTCAAAATCGTTGTTGGCTAAAGTTTCCAGATGGCTTTAAATCTCTCACGTGATCATTGATGCTGTAACGAGGTAGAATTGAAAGTTAAACGAGACTTATTTATAAGTTGAAGTTTGACTGGAATTCTACCGAGTTACACTGCATCAAGAGATTACGTGCCCACCCTTAAGGGCCCAACCCTTCACGTAGTTAACTTCTCATCATTTGAGAACATTGATGTGTACATTATCTTTTATTAGATATTTGTGCCAGCTTTATCAATTGCCAAATCTTTGTTCTATTTGATTTCCAAAATCCATATTGATAACTGATTTATACTTATGATGATTTGGAAATACCTTTTTCATCTGGCTACTTTAGCTTAGTTAAAGTACTGATGTGATGTATGTCCGCGCATGCGCAATACCATCTCACGTAATCTCTTGATGCAGTGTAACTCGGTAGAATTCCAGTCAAACTTCAACTTATAAATAAGTCTCGTTTAACTTTCAATTATCACTCGCTATTATATCTTACGTACGTTGCTCTGGCCATGGTATCATTGTTGATATCTATGATATTATATTTGAAAGGAGTTTCAAGGTCATGTAAACTCTTTATATACACCATCTGGATGTACACATGTGCAAGGTCATCTTAAGATTGTTGTCACATCCCATATTGTACTTATTAGCAATAACATTGACATATTTCTTACAAACATTTATAAACAGTACAAGTTCACATCCAATATGATTGATCGTCTACGTGAACAAATGGGTCGAGGATGTTTTGTCCCTTTCTACGTTTGTAAAAACTAGAGTTAGCCTTTTATTCCGAACTCTTATGTAACCGAGATTTTCCCTTGGATATAAAAATTAAATGACATTTATTCTTTGAACACGATTATGGGGAATTTGTGTGTTTTTGTTGGCCTACCTCTGCCAAAGAGGATAGTTAATTTGCTGACATTGTCATATGTTGTACCATACGCACTGTATGAATGTAAGGAATGTCATCCTTATCTGAGATAAACATTTAAAATTGTACCAGTTAAGGAAAAGTGCCAATTTAGTTTGAAATAATACAATTTGTACGCAAAGTTCAAGGAAAGGTGACAAAATTGTCAAAAGCCCTCAGCAAAAGTTTAGGAATATGAGATGATTGTGTGATAAGGCGAAAGGATGAGAAAATAGTAAATGGCCGGAATATAATTAAGGTTAATTTAGAATACATATATTTAACCACTTGATTCAGTGATCAATTTGATGAAATTGGAAATTGCCAATTTCTAGATAGTCTACTTCAGTTGGTTAGATTTAATGTACAATCATATTTTAATTTAGATTTCACCAAATATGTTCCTCTAATCTCTGTAATATATAGGCAAATTAACTATTCATTACATGTGATGATTTCAAAATATCCTATTAGCAACAGTACAGACTTCATTACTACGTATTATACTTAATAAAGAATAGCAAGGAGGATTGGCTCACAGAGTGCAATATCGATATTCTGTCCCAAATATGGAGATGTCGTGATTCAAAATTCGAATTCAAACAGCCGTCATTTTGTTCACTTCAACATTTGAATCGTGAGTTTTTGTCTTATTTCTGAACGAAAAATTCCCAAAACTCACAAGAAATGATCGAGATATTGGTTCGAATCTTTTGGACTGTTTATTTTGAATTTACAGTCGGTTATAATTTCAGAAAATAACGACATTTCGACGTTTTCATTGTTGGAAAATATCAAATTTCGATTCTGGGAGCCAATCCTTGAAAGAATACATTTAATTTGTAAATATTGTATATATATTTCCGGTAAAACCCTCATACGTAAATGTAAATAGCAGTTTCTTATTATAGTGTTTGTTTCCAATATATATTTTAGGGGGCATGCATGTGCACTAAGTTATTTACTAAACTACAAAAAATACGTTCATGTTCAATTTTATGCACGTTGTATGTAACGTTGTGAAATAAATACTTTGTGAACTATACATGCTGTTACGTCATTTTTTCTGAATTTCATGGTGGATGGTGATACGAAATTATATATTTCAAATAATCAATGAATAAAAGAGAATTGAATACACGCTGTATCCATCCCGGTCCCGCTCCTGATTTTTTCAACATTTTTTTCCAATTTTTTTTAAAAAATTGTTTTTAAAATTTTGTCAAATTTTTTTTCAATTTTTTCAAAATTTCTTTTTTCAATTTTTGGGAAAATCTTGCAAACTTTAAGACCAAAAAACGTCTAGTACCTTAAGTATGTTTTGGAATTTTGGATCTTTACAAGGTATGATGTACATGGAACTTCCGTAGGTATGAAAATACATCTGTTATGTACGGTCGGTTTTGGATACAGGGTTTATCCCGCGGGAAATATGTGTATCTCCCTCGGTCCCTCGGGAGATACACATATTTCCCTTGGGATAAACCCTGTATCCAAAACCTCCCAGTACATAACCCTTATATATTATCAATATCCCATATGTGTCGTAGGTGAAGCATTTGAAAATTGGAATTATCATTTAGGCCACCTCATTGATTCAATCACATGGAATTAGTGTTTATTGAATAAATCTATTCTGAATTTACAAAGGAAGGATATATCAGGATAACCTCTGAATAGTTGAGCACCATACGTTAAAATTGACCATGTAATATGCTTCGTTAGTGTTTCTTTTCGATTATCGAATTAACTACGTAAACCCAAGTCTTATCGGAATAAATAGAACGCCATAATGTACAGTATCTGACTATATACTGTATATGTATCAAGTACCGTGATTTAAAATTTTCTTGCAAAACTATTATTAAGTTGCAGATAAACTACAAGCACTGCGTTTTAGGATAAATAATAGCCGAGGGCCCTGGCCCAGGCTATTAGTTCTCCTAAGACCCAGTACGAATTGTTTATCTGCTTGACGGTAATACTTAAGTCATTTCAACGGAAATTTCGTAATGCGTGTTACGGACACAGCAGAAATTTAACAGAAAATTAAAAGCATTAATTGTAAATTCCAAATTGAAATAATAATTGATTTTGATTTGATATGCTTGTTCAATTGAACCATGCATATATTCTGAACAATAAACGGTCGGGTATTTATTGCAAAGTATAAATCAAAAAGCTATCGATGTTCGAGATGTCGAGACACTGAAGAAAAGTATTCTAACAAAGACTTACCTACTAGAAATGATATAATTATTGTGTTCATAGTGTCCTCCTTAAAATCGTAAATCCCCAACCTTGTTTTTCTTTCCTCTTTAATTCATCCCAATTTATCGAATTAATTTATCTACCCATGATATAAAGTGTTCTGGGAATTTAGTACATGAATATAATGACGTTCAGTAGTGTAGTGTATTATCCTATGCCAAGTAGAGTTTTAGGGAGATTAGTTGATAAGATATATCCCGTATCCTGATTTTGAGGTTTCCATATCCTGAACCTCCATATCTCCCGCCATATCTCCCTACGGTCCCTCAGGTAGATATGCATATCTCCCTCTGGATAAACCCCATATCCAAAACCTCCCAGTACATAACCCTTATTTATGTCTATTCTGAGAAAATTAAAGGGGCACCGACTTCCTAAATACGTTGTTCGGCCAAACGACACAATTAACCAGACAATGTTAGTCCAATGGGCCACCGTAGGAATTTGAACTTTAATATTTCTCAATCCAAGATTTCAGAAAATCAACCACGTATACCATGTTAGAGAACTATGTCTCCTACCAGAGATAATTATATTTAAAAACATCTAGCTATAAAATCAACCTGACCAGTTGTTCCCGCCATCTATTCAAATTTCTTAGAAATTGGCGTATGGATCTGGTCAACCAGTAAACGTCATAATGTTCCAATATTAGAGAGATTTCGCACATAAGTGAAAGTACAACTTATACGTATACGTATAGTTTAAAGGGTCATGTCGAACTATTATATTTACTAAAATCAATTTTAAATTTTACTTAATGGAACATAACTATTCCCGTTATAGAAAAGCTCCATCAACTAGAGACTGTGAATGCACTGTCATCTGCACGTGTAGATTATGCACATTATACTTAAATGCTTGCTTCCGTGTCGTTGTAGTGTATTATAAACACGATCCTTTAAAGTGAGTCATAATTCTTTAAAGTGAGTCATTACATAAACAAGTTGATTATGGAATGTTATAAAAACCCTTCGACCTTCGACCTGCACCTTCGACCTTCAGCTTCGACCTACAGGGTATCCAAAAAGCGGGCCAAAAAGAAAGTTATAAAAACCCTTCGACCTGCACCTTTGACTTTTCTTATGAAAATTGTCAAAGTCCAAAAATGTTTCTTTGAAAAACGACTGAGTCCAACTTCACATTGATTATGAAATTGAACGGAGCTCTGTCCTCGTCGAAAGCTATAGCTGTCATCTCTTGAGTTTACATCGGCGAAATACTTTATATGCCTGGTGACGTCATCACTTTTCGGACAAGATTTGAAAGTTAAATAACAAGTTATTGACGCCATATCCCGTTTTAATATTGATCACACAACAAGACTATGATTTGAACTCAATAAATAGAACAGTAATTGGTCGCTACTTACTCTAATCTTACTTCGATTCAATCGAATCAAAACCAGGAAGTAAGTTCTAAAAAGGGAAACTTCCATTTAAACTACCCGATTGACTACCCGATCAACATTAACAGAATCTTAATTTGATAACATGCAAAACGCTATTTCACCCCTGTAACTATACCTAGAGTACTGCAAACGTTGCTACAATTTAAGATCTTAACGATCTCACCTGTGAACCACAAATCAAGTGACTCTTGCGTGGTCTGAGATCGGCAAAAATAGCTTCTATAATATTTTCTTTTGGACACCCTGTAAGTCGAAGGTGAAGGTCGAAGGAGCAGGTCGAAGGTCGAAGGGTTTTTATAATATTCCGTTGATTATTTCAATGTTTTCATGATCAGTATAAGTTCAATGAACCTACAAAACGGTATATTTACGTAGATGATAACGTATACAGTTGGATCTCCGTATAAAAAGATTTGCCTATATGTGTGTGGAACAATTGACCGCAAGCATTTTTTGAAATTAATTGGCTGAGTGGGAACAGTATCCAATCAAATACTTTAACCATCAATTTGAAACACCAATCAAACCAGTAGGTTCTAGCAATTCCTGGAAACGACCCATTCAGTAGCTCAACATATGACATACAGGGTGTTTCATAACGAGCATCTCCAAAAAGTCAATTTGAGAAGAGATGGGTCTATAACATATGTACTATATGAGCCTATTTTATTCTACTAGAGACAAACACATTTGGATCAACTAAACATGCTACAATTCAAGAAAGTACAAAAGGCATCCCTTTGGCCTGTATTTATTACAGTCCGAGAAGATCTTTCCTGACAAAGCCCACATTATGAAACACCTTGTTTACCTATAAGTATAAGTATACGTTATAAGTTGTACTTTCACGAGGTGCGAAATCTCTCTATTCTTAGAACATGTTTATTTTTAATGATTATTTTTTTATCAGAATACATACTTAACATATCAACAATTCAACATGCCACACTACCATATTTCCATTCAGGAGTACTGCTACAGATCTACTATCACGAACTATATTCACAGTTTTAAACATCGATTTTTTGTCCCCTCGATTTAGCGGAGGGATATAATAGTGTGCTTATGCCTTATGCTTATTAGTGTCATGGTCGAATGAATCTATCATTAAATCAACGTTTTTCTGAAAGTATGCTGTGTTTCTAGATTGTTTGTGTAATTTTAGAGCATTCCTACCTTTGAATCATGAATTATGGTATGAATTATTTAGCTTTCTCTCTACTATTCAAGGGAATATGACGTGTAGGTTCTCAGAAAACGTAATGCTTCATTATGACTTCCTATGACTCCCAAAATCATCCTAGTGGCCCCCAGATGCCCCAAAAAGCATCCCAATATCCCCCAGATGCCCCCCAAAAGCATCATAGTGGCCCCTTGTGGTCCTCAAAAACAAATTAGTACTGCTATGAGGCCCTCAAAGTATCCTAGTACCCCTCTGTGAACCATGACATCAACCCAGTGGCCCCCTGTGGCCCCAAAACGTTGCCCCGAAAAGCATCTCAGTGGCCCCAAGTGCCTCTAAAAGCACTCCAATGGCCCCAAACTCATTCTAGAGGCCCCAAAAGCTTCCCAGTTGCCCCCCAGTGACCCCCAAAAAGCATACTAGTGACACCCAGTGGCCCAAAAAAGCATCCAAGTGGCCCCATTATTCCCCCTAAAAGCATCCTAGTGGCCCCCGAAAGCATCCTATTGATCCCTGTGGCCCCAAAAAGCATCTCAGTGGCCTCTAAAAGCCCCATGTGGACCTCAAAATCATTCTAGTTGCCAAAAGCTTCCCATTTCCCCCTCCAGTGGCCCCCAAAAAGCATAGTAGTGACACCCAGTGGCCCAAAAAGCATCCAAGTGGCCCCACTATGCCCCATAAAAGCATCCTAGTGGCCCCCGGAAGCATCCCATTGGCCCCCTGTGGTCCCAAAAAGCATCTCAGTGGCCCTTGGTGGCCTCTAAAAGCACTTCAATGGGCCCTAAAATCATTCTAATGGCCCCCAGTGGCAAAAAAGCTTCCCATTTGCCACCCCAGTGGCCCCCAAAAAGCAAACTAGTGACACCCAGTGGCCCAAAAAGCATCCAAGTGGCCCCATTATACCCCTTAAAAGCATTCTAGTGGCCCCCAAAAGCATCCTATTGGCCCCCTGTGACCCCAAAAAGCATGTCATTGGCCCCAGGTAGCCTCTTAAAGCACTCCAATGGGCCCCTGTGGACCCCAAAATCATTTTAGTAGCCCCCAAGAAGCATACTAGCGACACCCAGCAGCCCAAAACGCATCCAAGGGCCCCATTATGCCCACTAAAAGCATGTAAGTGGCCCTTGAAAGCATCCTATTGGCCCCCAGTGGCCCCTAAAACCATCCTAGTGACCCCCTGAGGCCGCCAGAAGCATGCAAATGACTCCTCATGGCCATAAAAAGCACCCTGGTGGCCCCCTGTGACCCCTAAAAGCATCCCGGTGGCCCCCAAGACCCAAACGTATTCCAGTGGACCCCCAAATGCATCCTAGTAGACCCCTGTGGTCCCAAAAGAAATTTAAGTAGCCCCGATGGCATCCAAAACATGCAAGTGGCCCTCAATCAGGGCACGCCTTAAGCGTCGGACAGCTGGTCATTATCTGGTTACTTTTGATACTGACCAGTTGATTTTTTCACTAGGTATAGGAAAATAACATTGCAACTGGTCAGTAATGCCTTTTTGACCAGCAGCTCTGGAATCCTTAGGGCATACACTGCCCTCAATAGCATGGTAGGGCCCCCTATGGCCTATGGACTGATATATCAATTTGAGGGACATTGGGCCCTTTCCTGTGAAAAATTCAAAAGATGTCTGCAAAAAACAAAATGACCTTGAACTTTGAAGAAATCTACTATTCTAGTAAGTCTTCTTTTCTAAGAAATATAAAGTACTAAGGATACAGTGCAAACATCTTCCAATATACTCAAAAGAACATGCCATATTCGGGACACAGACACTAATGGGTTAAAGCTTTTCTTCTATCTAATGGTTCTATCTTATTGTTTATGGGAGGGGGTTATGTTAATCCAATATGATGTTGCTATGGTAACCAGGTGAATAATCCCAGGTGAATCAGAAAATGCATGGATAATGTAGATTAACTGACTGGCATACTCGTTATGGTATCATAGCTGATTTTGTGATTATTTTCTTGAAATAAGGTAGAATTGCTCAAAATGATTCCAAATTGGTACCTTGTCCTTTGACATTCACCATAAAATGAGCTCAAAGTGAAAACTATGATTGATTCTCATTCCATTTCTTTACAAGTATGAATATCTAAGCGCAAATGCCAAAGAGAAGGGACCTAGCACTGTAAAGAAACCCAGCAAGAAAATCAAACTTTAGCTTCCATTTGATGAAAATTGCATATACCCCAGAGCTATCATGATGACAAAGATAGAAGCAAAACGTTGGAAAAGTCGTGAAAAATGGGGACTGCATATTCACCTGGTTACCATAGCTAACATAGGCATACCCAGGGGGTGTGATTAGTGCACCTCCCCATAACTAATAAAAAAAGAACCATTAGATATAAGAAGAATAGTTTTAAAATGCATTTGACTCAAACCTTCTAGCTCAGTTTTGAAGGGAGTTGCATCAATATTTGTAAAATTAAACAAAATCTTTAATTTGTGTTGAACCACTCCCCCCCCTCAACTGAGAGCGTGCTGCACCCCTGATTAACAATTGCCCTTATGGCATCATAATATAACACAATCCAAATTAAATAATTTTCTATAGTTATTAGGTTAATTTCTGTCACCAAATTTTAAAAAGAATACATGTCAGTCAAATGGTCAAAATGTAACATTTCCTAAAGAATTCTCTTGTTTACAGCGGATCGTTTTGCTACTTGCTGTTACCATAGCAACAGTGTGAATTGGACACTTCATTACATTTATTCAATAATGTTTTATGACCATACATGTATGAATGTAATAAACTAATAAACTCAACTAAAAGAAATAAACTTATTAACTAGTTAAAAGCATTACTGACCATTTTAAAAATACTAATTTCACAGATTTATCCATCATGATTAAAATAAAATACACAAAAACAAACAATTATGACGTCATAATTAAGATACAAATCACCCTATTTGCATATTTTATGAACTGTATGATTGCTTCATCTATTACCTTTCATTTGGCGCAAATTTCATCAAAATCTAAGCAATAATGACGAAGATATGTGCCAAACACCGAAAAGAGCCCCTAAAAGTGGGTGTGGCATATTTACTTTGTTACCATAGTAACGCTGCCGCGGATTCAGAATTGCCAACTTAATATATTTTGAGTGTGTTATCTATTCCCTTCCATTTGGTGTGAATTTCATCGAAATCTGAGCAATAATGAAGGAGATAAGGGCCAAACACTGAAAAGAGCCCATAAAAGTGGGCGTGGCTTGTTTACTTGGTTACCATAGCAACGCCGTCGCGGATTCAGAATTGCCAACATCATTTTTCTTGGTAAGTATCACATATAGTTCATAAAAATATATGTCGCTTAGCTCGCCTCTAAAAAGGACACGGAATTACCTTTGCTCCCATACTATTAGAGTTGCTAGCGGAGTATTACTCATGTAATGCACTTTTCATAGAATATACCCTGTAAAAGGAAATGCAATTAGTTCGAGTTTGCTAGATGTGTATAGGGACTGTTGAATTCACCGAAATACTATGTCCCTAGGCTGTATGCTCTCACAGATCGCATGAGATTTGACAATATTAGAAGCATCGTTGATTTAATTGAATTTTTACACGGTCATTATGAATTACTTATATATTTAACATTTTATTACCAATTACGCAATTGTCTCTCTAAATTGTATGGTATACATGACTTATCAAATGACAATCTTAAAAAACATATAATGGTGTTTGATTTGTTTTTCTCATTCATACTCGCTTTACTTTATAAGAAATACTTAAAAAAGAATACTTTATAAGAAATACATAGGTCGGTAAATGTATGTCATATGCATGATATATTTAATGTCAAAATATAAGGTCAAAATAGCACTTTTAAACAGCAAAATCTTCATTTAAACTTTATCCCAAAAGATCCGATGTTATCGGACGCCAGACCCGATGTGAAAACTATCATTACGGATAAACTATGAGTACTGGGTTCAAGGAAATATATAATAATAGCCAAGGGCCTTGATCCGAGGCAATTAGTTTTCCTAAGACCCAGTACGAATTATTAATCTAACCTAAGCTCCACATCGACTCTTATGAAAGATAAATGGTCCATGGTCCAATTTTGGGAAAAAATGATATCATTTGTATTGACTTCGAAATAAGTGCGTTGAGAAGTGAGTGGGTGTAATTAGTTCAGCTTCAATGCACTGCATGTAACAGGCCAGCTACAGTTTATTAGTTTGTGTTTATAATTCAACTATTAGATGAGTGAATAGGGTGTCATTAGTTCAGCTTTAGTGTATTGCATGAGACAATCAATCGTCTTTTTGTGCCACATTGGTTTTATATATGATAGCTTGCTTCTTTAAAAATAATGGAAAAATAATGCACGCTTCTTTGTCAAAACTGTACGTTCTTTAAAACAAACTAAATTCCATTCTACCGTGTTGCTCGAGTGTAGCACAACGAAAGCCTAAAGTATATCATTAGCTATATCACAAGTGATTTGTGGGAACTTTAAAGCTATCTACACGTGTTAAAATGTTAGGTCCAGATTGTTAATTTTAAATTGTATATTTAGAAAAATAAATACAATTACATGACTACCTTTAGCCTCGTATGTTAAGAACCTGAAAATGAGTAATTTATTGGTAAGTCTATTTTGTACTAATCTTAGCAGCTTCCATTTGCAAATATCGCATTTAATTTGGTGTGTCTATAAATAGAATAGAACAAAAAACAACATAATAAGATACAAAAGGAATCACAGAATCTCTGAAAAACTCAAAACAGCTTGTATGTATGTAAAAGACGACCCAATAGTTGATCGAGTACTTATATCAGCTGGTATGGCCGTAGATAACACTATGTTCGCTTCATCTGTTCCATGTTACATTCTCCAGTGCAATTGTAACAGTGTAACTAGATAACGACAACTCCGCGGAGTAGCAAATCCCAACGAACAAAATATCAATTACCGAATTCCAATCAATTATACTCATTAATTTGGTTAAAATTGAAAAAATTAGATTTTAGAATTGCGAATTCCTGCAAAGCAGCCTTTTTGAATTTTCTGAGATACAAATCTGAAAAAAATACCATAATTGTGATACTACTAATTCCTTCAATTTGAGTATAATATAGCCATACTTTGAAGGGATCGAAAAATTATTGCTAAATCGTACATTAGACGGCCATTTTGAATTTTACGAGGCTCGAATCAGAAAAAAGATACAATATTTGCAATCTACTCTTAATTGCTTTTCATTTGAGTATAATAAAGCTATACTTCAGAAAGATCTAAAAATTAGCGAAAATTTCTGTTTCCTGTCCCCCCATACATGGCCCCTGGGGGTCAGGATGAAAAACACAGAATATATGTGAAATAAATAAATGTTGTGAATATACTACCAACATTTCAAACAATAATATTAATTACTTTGGTTTAGAATGAAAAATTTATGATTTTTGCGAAAAAGTCCCGTCATTTTTTAAGCGGCGGCCATCTTGAAAAAAAAAATTTTGCGTAAAACTATTCACCAATATACATCTTTCCACTAAATATGAAAAAAATCCGTCTACTAGTATTTGAGTTATCTTCCGGACAGACGGACGGACTGACTGACTGACTGACTGACTGACTGACTGACTGACTGACGGACTGACGGACTGACGGACAGACGGACGGACGGAGAGCTTCACTATATCCCTACCGAACTTCGTTCGTTGGGATAATAACCCCACCCACGTGTCTTGATCATTACCCCTTTAGGACGTGATTTCGCTACTGTTGACTGTGAGCTTCTGCAAGACAGCATGGATTGACGAGCCATGTAGAAACAGCGCTACACCCCAGTGCCCCGCTGGGTAAGATTTAAATATTCTATAATTCGCAATGTTTCATGGTCTTGCTTGTGCTTTTGGATTATGTTAGAAACTGTTTCGTTGTACTCGTACGTTACACCATTGTTTGGAATTCTGGCCATTTATTTTCTTCGGATCGCATTCAGTTCCTTCAATAAAACTCGTGCATAGTATCACTTAATTTTTTCATGAAATAAAAGTTATTTACTTGATAGATAAATGGAATTTGCACTTCGTGGTTTCTTTACAACTGCCTGCATTTAAATGCATTGGCAATTTTCACTTTTCAGGTACGACGAGCCACCTCTTCTCATTGTTTCCTTAGACGGATTCAGAGCAGAGTATTTACTTCGCAATCTTACCCCCACTCTCCAGAGATTTACCGAATGTGGATCTCATTCTAAATACATGCGTGCAGTCTACCCAACCAAGACTTTTGTTAATCATTACTCCATCATATCTGTAAGTAGTACTAACGTTCATTATGTTAGGTTGGTTGGTTACCTCCAAGTAATACCAAACGTACGTCTTTCATCGCCATTTATATGTGTGTATATATGTACATTTTGTTCCGATTTAAACTTTTGTTTCATATACGATACTATTTAAAATTTACATAAAACGTGAGTTGTTCTTTACCAGGGTCTCTACCCAGAAGACCACGGTCTGATAGATCAGAATATGTACGACATGGAAATGAGGGCGCAGTTCCGGTTTACTACCGATTCAAAGAACGATCCAAGATGGTGGCAAGGAGAGCCAGTTAGTATTATTATATTATTATATATCATTATTAGTCCAGCCACACTCCCCTTCATAAGTTTGGCAACCGGAAGTACCCTTTTGAATCAAGGAGGATTGGCTCCCAGAGTGCAACATCGATATTCTGTTCCAAATATGGGGATGTCGTACTACAAACATCGAATTCAAATTGCCGCCATTTTGTTCACTTCAACATTTGAATCATGAATTTTGGTCTTATTTCCTAACGAAAAATTCCAAATCTCACAAGAAAGGATCGAGCTATTGGTTCGAATCTTTTGAACTGTTCATCTTTGATAGACTAGGTGCGAGTAGATATAAGCTTGATTTACATCATTGAATATTCAAAATTCAGACAAAGTGATGTCATATTTGAAATCTACATGAAAAAAACATCTAGAAATATGATGTTTACAAAAGCACCAAATGTGAAATATATATTTTTGTATTGGACAGATAACATTTTATTTTGCTGGACATATTTTAATTTGCATAACTATTAGTATTATCGTAGATACATATAATAAGGGTTATATGAAAATTGAACCACTAAAAGAGATGTAATTTAAGTTAAAGGGAACTTTCTCCTATACCCGCCATGTTATCTGGCCCGAATGAGCCACCTGGTGGTGAAACTGGTAACTACTTACCCGCATCTGCATTATTCACAATCGGTTATAATTTCAGAAAATAACGGCATTTCGGCGTTTTCATTGTTGGAAAATGTCGACTCCGATTCTGGGAGCCAGTCCTCTTTGCTTTTGAATCATTTATCAAAGCTATATGTTTAGCGATGTAAACAATTCATCAAAGCCATAAACTTCAGAACTATTATTTTTAAGAACCAAAATTAAGATTAATATATTGACATGCTTTGACATGCTATCCAATGGAAACTTTCGGTTGTCAAAGTTATGAAGGGGAGAAGGGGGGGGGGGGGGTATGGGTGAGGGGAGTATGGCCAGGGGAGTGGTTATAATATTTTATCTTATGAGGTCAAGGTAGAATCGGAGATTCAAAGCAAGCTTTCCCAAACTTGCGTCTTCTTCGGTATATTTTGTCTATTATCCTACACTTAGTGTACTAAATGTATAATAACATTAAGAAATAAATTTGATATCTATTGGCAAAATGAATATCCGGAGGATATCGTGATGATATACTCCGGGCGGAGGATATCGTGACGATATACTCCGGGTGGAAGATATCGTGACGATATACTCCGGGTGGAGGATATCGTGACGATATACTCCGGGTGGAGGATATCGTGACGATATACTCCGGGTGGAGGATATCGTGACGATATACTCCGCTTGTTGATTTCCCGCCAAAATGACTCTATTTGGCATAAAATTCATTTTGCGATGGTATTATACATTAGGTACACTCCTTGTAAGTGTAGGATAATAAGAACATCCTATGATTTTTTTCAGAATATCATTTTAATCTACTTGGTGATATTGATATTGCACTCGTTCGCTTTTCCTCAAAATCATAGGATATCCTATAAATATCATTCATTGGCATGCCTATTTCCCTCATATTAATTCAAATAATGCCTTACCTCATTTAAGCATTGGCTTTCAATCTATTTTGAATGCCCATGATTTAAGGTAACACAGAAATTAGTTCAACATTGACTTTAATGAATTTTCTTTTTGGTATTTTCGCGATGACGTGTTTATTTTATTAATTTTATTCTTGGAAATAATAGGATTGGTCATTTCGAGAATTTTTTTCACAAGGGTATTAGAGATAAACAAGTTTGATAGTCGAAGATGCTGCTTGCAGTTCTGTTACCCAAATATTTCCAATTCTAGCTTTAAAGATGGCATAAACGTTTCATTTTGTATTTAACGACGTATATGCTTTTTCTGTACATAAAAGATGGCGCACACATGAGCCAGTAGGAATATAAACAACTTTTACAACCAGAACTAGATTATATTGAGATGTTTCCAGCAATTGTCAAGTGAAGGGGTGAAATTTTAAAAATTTACATTGTTCGTATATGGTGCATTCTAAGCATTCCAAAATATAATTTTGTTCTTTGATCAATTTTTTAAAAAAAAGCTTTTTTCTTTTTTGTTGGAGTTTTTCAAAGAAATATGTCAGTAATTTTTTGAGTCATGAAAAAATTATTTGAATGATTAAACTAATTTTTTCAAAATTTGCACGTCGCCTTTAATTGGCAAGGTGGTAAACTCACCAGAAATACTTTACTTTCAACTCCCCTTATCACATGCTCAAGTCTTCCTACAATCTATTTGTGTTTCCTCGAGTCTGATTTCAGGAAGGCCATTAACTTAAGTGAATGAGGCATTGTAAAGACTGCGATAAGTTAAAGACAGACGGCGTATTGACTTGGTAATTAAGGAAGAATCTATCACATAGAAACCTATCACACGATACACAAATTAAAGATAAGTCATAGAATGGGCTTTCAAGAGAAAGCCCATGGACATTGGTCATAGTTATTCAACTTGATCAAAAAGTTTACAAGACCACAAGCTGTCTTGTAAAAGTTGTTTATGAGGTAACGGTTACAGTGAATATCAGCAACGCCCAAGATGTCATTTCAAACGCAGGCAAGGTTAAATCTAAACCTATTTCCTGTGACAACCGAGACTCTGATAGCTGCAGATATCACTATCCATATAATAAATACATTGACTTTGAAACGTCACTGTTGAAATTGTAGATCTTGTTTGAAGATCTATCTATCAAAAAAAAACAGCTCAGCAGGCCTTCTAACATTTTATGAAATATCACTTGAAAGATACGTCACTTACACGTCACTTACACTGGCACGTTCATCACCTTTCACGTTCATCATCATATTCCCTCGCGAACAGAGATCCGTCCTCGCCAACCACACACCTGATCGAAAAAAGTCCTTAATCTTATTCGTATTATTACGCATTACTAAAATGTTTTATTTGGAATTCGGAAGAAATACTTCCCCAGTTATCATGCATGTTAATGAATATCAACTAATTGAAGATAACAGCATCTCCAGGAAACACAAAACATATATTCTTGCGATTTTTTTCTAAGAATGGTACATTTAGGAAGTACTTACGCTCACCTTTACAAACATACCTCAAATGGCCACTGTACATGCACTTAAACCTACTATACACACCATTGAAGTTGGTATGGCATCGTTTTTAAAGTATTAAAAAACACTACCCGGAAGTGCTATTTACCGTAGTAACACCTTGTGTGTCTTAACCGCGTTGCAGTCTCGTTTTGGATAGATATGCTTGGCTGGACCGCGTTCCCTCTGTCCATGGTGAATATGCAAGAACAAACTATACATGTACAATCAATTTGTCGTATGTACCTAATTTATATAATGATAACGTACCATTGGTACATCTTTAAAACATTGTAATATTAAAAAGGGTTTCAAAAACCTTGTCATTGTATTATGCACATCTGAAATAAAATTTTAATTTTTTAATGGTAATAATAAAATCTTTTGTTATACTGTAGTTTTGGAACACTGTGATGAGGCAAGGCAAGAGAGCAAATGCGATGTTTTGGCCTGGGTCCGATGTGGAAATCCAAGGTATGAGACGAATCAATGTCCATGTATTGTGCTAAGAAAGACGTACACCCCTACCCCCCAAAGTTTGACAACTGGAAGTCCCCTTTGGATCACTTGGATCATTTGACTGTTCTTTAAAAACACTATACATAATTATTTTTTAGGAATGAGGCCCAATGTCTGGTTTCCATATGATGGGTAAGTAACCTTACAATTTGTCAATTCGATGTTGGCGCCATCTTTAGAATGGCATACATGACCCACCCAATAGAAATCAGCTCCTATGTTCCATAAATGTAATCAATTCAAATGTTTCAAGGATGTCTCGACCGCTGATGACTCGACCGTATATGACCAACTGAACAGAAACATTATTTAAAAACGTATCATGGTTTCATAATTAACTGAGCAGTACCATAATTGGTAAAAGAGTGGAGTGAAGTCATCACAATGCAATATGATTTCATAATCTAGAGACAACGTCAGTTTTAAAAAGGCATTTAGTCTTGCTCAAAGACTGTATCCATCCCCCCTCCGTCACCTTCACTCTCTTTACATGGCAATATACAGAGAGAAGGATAAAGGGGGGGGGGGGGAGTACAGGGTCTTTTAAGCAAGACTAAAAGGCATTCATGTACAATATATACAATAAACACATCCTATTAATGTAATCAGGCTCCACCCCAGTGTACTGGTCAGTACATGCACTCGTGCTTTTAAATTTTCAATAAAGAGTGATGCAGGACTACTCCTTAAATATATGACGTTTGTCTTAATTAGAAATCCCAAAGATACGTTATTTTCTGCTGATAAATTAGATCATTTCCGTATACCGAGAGGGTGGAGACAGTATTAGGATGGATTGACGAACCTGTAGGGACGAGGCCAGACTTCATGACCCTGTATTTTGAGGAGCCTGATAGTTCTGGTCATAGCGTTGGGCCAAACGAACAAGAGGTATGCGTTTATCACAAATAAGTCAAAAGGAAAATGTAATTTTTAAATAAGAACCGTGGATTTCCCCGATCAAACATTTTCTACTTTTCTTTGTATTCCATCAAGTTCGTGGCTACCCCTCTCTTAAAAGAAACCCATACATACATGCTGAAACCAAGAGACTAGATGCGAGATCGCGGTATTTTAAAGAAACTGCTACCCTCATTACAAAGTTCCCCCTAAGAAATATTTTCACAATAGTCCTATAGAGATCGATTAGTCTTCCATGGGGCCCTCTGTTGAATGCCAAATTCGAGAAACAAGTTTCGTTCAAAATACGAATTCCCCTAAAATCACTACTGAATAACGACAGTCCGATGCAATTCATGTTTTCTAATTTTACTGAATTGTAGGTCCTTGATGCTCTTATCATTATTGACGAAATGATAGGCCTGATTATGGACGGACTTCAAGACAGGGGACTGGCAAATTGCATCAACATCATTATCACAGCCGATCATGGTTTGATTATACTATACTACAACTAGCATTTAACTAATCATGGATTAGTCAACACAAATTACACTCTAAAATGCTGGATACCTTGATTTCGCATTCGAAGGCTAAAAAGCCGGTTTATTTTTGCATTTTTCATCGATAACGTGATTTTTACAGAGTGTTTTCAATGATTGGTTTAAGAGAAAAACATTGTTGAATTCAGTTCTCCATATCGATACCAATCCTTTGATGAATTTTAAAAAATTGGATGATGTAACAGACTTAAAAATGAGTTCTAAAAAAAGAGTTGATGTAAGCAAATGTTTGAAGCACGTTGAGTGTACATACGTTACTTAATATTCTTATAATCATACCTGCTAGTCGCGGAAATATTCTATACATATAACATTAGTCTATAAGGCAATTCTATCAATATTGACGTTGATACTAAGCGATTCATCATATAGAAAATTAGGGTAGCTCAGTATGATCGAGGTATTAGGGAGTTTAAGCTTGCACATGAACTCGAAACGAGGACACGTAGCGTATAAAACGCGCGCTTCACTGTTAATGCTTCGAATGGGAATGCGAACGGAAATGATTTTAAGCGTTTCCTGAATATAATAGTCATGTGTATTTCTTTGAATGCCCTTGTACATCACAAAACGTCTAAACATAATATACGTTATGCATGTACGCCATTTATTCAAAGAAATATATCTGGACTACACCGCAGCATTAAATATGCTATTGGCAGTTTTATAGCTGGTATTCTGATATACTGTATATATATATATTTAAACAGGCTCGACTGGTAAGATATTTGGAGCTAAACAGGCATGCCATACATCTTCTTCAGAAAGAATTCTGCTGTGCATCGAAATCAAAATTGCCAGCATAGTATTCATTAGACATGCGTATAATGAATCCCGTATTAAAACCAACGTGAAATTCCAAATTTCCTGTTCTAAACGTGAAACATTGAAGCTAAATTCCATATAAAAGTATGCACTCTGCATACTCCTATATCGATTCCATGTACTTAAGTACACACTTCTTAAATCTTGAGACTTTTCTTGATCATTTTATGTGTGTGTTACTAGAATAGTATATATTTTCCACTGCCGCACTTGGGTCCGATTATATTATTTGAAACTTTGTGCGTAAGACAAAACATAATTGTAATTCTATTGAACTGAGTATCTTGGTTTATCTTGGTTGGCCCTTCAACTTTTGAACAGAAAGAAACGATCTTGTTGCAATTTATGCAACAGTGGAGGTTGTATGCACCATGATGTATAAATCAACTTGTATTTATTTAAGGAATGGGCCAGTTGGGTTGTGATCAAGTAGTTTACATGCGTGACTATATTTTCATGAACGACTACTATATATATACTGGGCCCAATGGTCGGATGAGCAGCCGATATGTTTATCGAAACGGAAGAATTGAGCATGTTCCCGACGGAGAAGGGCGTAAGCAATTTATAAAAATTAGAATTGTTTAGTGCAATTTAGTTTAATTCATGTACCCTCTGTAAAGAAAAAAGGTGCATGGTCCTTTATCAATCATATATTTTTTTTATTTTTCGATATTATCATACCAAACACTCAGAGGTATAATGTACGTATACCTTGACCAAATGGAGAACATTTCAAAGAATTTTGTAAATATGGTAAAAAGTTAGAAAGAATTGAATATAGCAACTCCCAAAATTGCATATAAGTGTGACTTTTTACCATAAATTGACGTCATAAATATGGGAAATCAAATACTCAGCCAATGTGCGCAATAAGGGGATCTTCTGCGTTATGAAATTACATTGTTAGTAATGTTGAAAAGAATTCACCATTTTGAAAAGTTTTCAATCCAATAAAACTTTGTAAAAATATCAATTATAGAATGAAAGTCAGATTACTTACAACCGTTTTGTGATAAAATTTGAGGTAACGTCCTTCAGATTTAGAGGTCTTCTCAGTTCAAAATTAGGGGTAGGGGTAACATACAGGGTGGGCCAAAAAAAACGCCACTTTTTTTTCAAAATGCTATAACTTTTTTATTTTTTGATATTAAATCATAATTTGCATACCAAATGAAACTTGAGGTTGTTATCAAGCCACGGATCATAAATTATATACTTTTACTTGAATAAAATATGTCACCAGCGTCTCACTTAAACATGTGGTGTGCCATGAGAAATAAGCATAATTTGCAAAATGTTCCTGAACTGATACGGCCTGATGATCGTTAAGCTAATAGCCCTAATGCAAACCTCAGTGAGTATAGTGTATGGGAAGGTCTTCAGGAGATTGTATGAAGGCACCCCATCTAGAAAATTGCTCAACTAAAGCTGGCAATTAAGACAGGTTGAAAAAAACTTAGCTAACATTTCATCTTTTAGATCAAATATAATCAAAGTTGAAGGACTTGTTACATTATATTATTACTAAGAACCCTTGACACTATATAACTGCAAAATTTGGGGTATTTGGGTTGGAAAATAAAAAAGTTGTATTGTCTTGAAAAAAAGTGGCGTTTTTTGGCCCACCCTGTATATAACAATAACTTGAAATTGTAAGATAATTATAATTAGTCTTTCTCAATGACCCGTAAATGTATAATCATACTTTAGTTCGCTTATGTACGAGGGGTGATCCAAAAGTCTTGGACGCCCTGCTCTGATTTTGTTGGTTTTTGATAAAATTACTTTAAACTTTCCAATAAAAAAGACCAACAACCTAACTACTTTGTGTATCAATTTCATGGTGAAATGATATATTTTATGTAGTTTTCTCGATAGTTATTAATATAGTGACCCTGCCACCCGGAACGGCATTCGCACATGGCAACTTTCAGCCTTGAATGTTGCCGCTATTTGACTTGTTTTGCAAGTCTTGACCACTATCTTTCCTTAAATTTTGAATGTTAAACCATGTTAGTTTACTTCCTTTGTTACTAGGCAACCAATTAATTGTGTTTTAATCATAATGTCACATATGGCAATGGAAAAATGACAGAAAATGACATCAGACATTCAACTCTCATTCTGGTGTCATTTTTGCTCCAAGATGGCTGCTGAAATGCAGAAGATGAAAAAAATCAAAGTGGAACAAAGAATACTACAATATAGTTTCACTATTATTGACATTCAGCTGCTACCATATGCACAATACAGTATCGATATGGCTCCCTGTGATTTTCTTCCTTTTCTCCAAGTTGAAAGGAGGGTTGAAAGAAAATGTTTGGTACACATTGGATGAGGTTTCGAGTAGCACTCCAGCAGAATTTGTATCACATCGGCAATGGCCATTTCATAAATGTCTTTCATTCATTGGTAAAGCGGTATGAAAAATGTGTTCAAATTCGTGGAAAATATGTTGAAAAGTAGAATTAATATGTGAATATGATGATAGCAGATGACACTCAGACTCAAAATCGGAAATGCTCTCATATCATGACTGGTATTAGGTTGTGCACCTGCACCTAAAGTATTTGCCATATTATAACAGTTGTGACGTGATTTGCTATATTTAAATACCGTTCCGGGTGGCAGGGACCCGGTATCAAAAAATATTTAGAAAAGTAGCTAAACTATATTAGTTTCTGTTGAAACTTATACACAAAGTTGTTAAGATGTTGATCTTTATTATCTGAAAGTTTCATGTAATTATATTAGAAAATAGCAAAGTTAGAGCGAGGCGTCCAAGACTTTTGGATCACCCCTCGTATACCAACATTTATGTAAGATGTGATATATAATTGAGAAAATTGGTTACATTCTATCCCTAATTTCACTGCTATTAAAACGTAAAATCGTCTAAGAATCATGTTTTAGACAGGATTTTGCACTACCACAATTTTCTGTCAGTGTGTTTATGTTTATTTCAAACCTGTCAGTTATGACCAGTTTGGGATGGGCTTTACAATGTTATGAAGAGTATTACATATAGTAAATGATGTCCTAGCCTTGAACGGAAAATGAATTACACTGTATAATAGCAAACTTTAACTTATGACGTAATTTAAAGGAAAAAGTCACACTAGTGAGTTTGTGAGTCAATGTTTTTAACCATTGCTAACTTTAGTAAATTTTCATCTATTTTTTTAACTTTCCACCAGTTATTCACAATATTTACGCCATATGCCTGCACGAGTTAAGTAATATTTGACCATGCACCTTTTTCTTTACAGAGGATATATACATGTTCAACTAATTCTAATAGATGGAAAATTATGATATCAATACAGTCTAAACCTAGCAGGATAGATTTACTCTAGTATGGATCTTCTCTACCTCAATATAATATCAACATTGGACATGACGTTTACTCTAGTATGGATCCCCAAAACATCAGTGTAGGTTTTACTCCAGTATGGATCGTCCACACCTCAGTACATGTACAACCCAGTTTTAGGTATTTACACCAGTATGGATCCCCCCAATCCCTATAAGATCCTAACACACATCATAACATATGACCTTTATCACTCTGATTGCATTGGGATATTACTTTGTATGATGATAGGGATATAATGTGAACTTATCCAACATGAAGGACATACGGGAAAATTAAAATTAATTAAATTAAGACAAACACATTAGACATGGCATAAAACGTATACTAATAGAATTTACAATTTTTGAGAAAATATACATGAGAAACTACTAAATATACCCTGGGCATGGTGTAATTGAAAAATTACAATTCGACATTTTTGTCGAACGGGACTAGTAGCGCCACCAGTCATTCTCTCATGGAACTAAACTAGAGACCTGTTATTTTGTGGCACATAATTTTGCCATATTTATTTCGCCTCCATTTTGGAGATAATAATGCCTTATAACATAATGTATTAGAAAAACAGATAGTAGTTCTTGGTCCACTCTTATATACTAAGAGAAACGTGTTCCTTACGTTATGATTGATGTTCCTGTTAAGTAGAGAAGTGGCTCCCTGGTCAATCGGTGAAGTACCCTGGCTGAAAAGTAATGAAATTATCGTGTTTTATCTTGTTTTTGTTATTTTAGCCACTCCGAATGAAACAATTGCCCAACTTAATTGCGTCAACGACCATATGGATGTTTTTAAAAAAGAGGATTTCCCAAAGCGACACCATTATGCTAAACATAATCGTATAGAAGAGGTTTTAAACGATATTGACGATGGATGGTTTCTTACAAGGTACTTGTACAATTTATTTTAAATGTCTTATCTTGTTTGGCGTAGTATCGACTTTTCTGCCAGAAAAATGAACAGGGGATTTCCTATCAAATAGCTATAATATCATGAGGAACAAGTCTAATTGCTACGTATTCAAAGGTATTTTATACTTAATCTAAAAAATATAAATTTTGCAATCCTACATTTCAAATATGACACAAAAAGTTGATAACAAACAAACATGTTATTAAACATAACCGTTGAATCGTTACCCGTAATTGGTAGTTCAACTTTCTAATAATGACATATATGAGTAATTTATTTTGATGTCCACTGGTCCTGTACGTACGTCATTAGAATGATCAAGACGTGTCTATATTGTACACTAGCCCCTTGACTGGACGAGAAGTTCAGGAGCTGCTTATTCTTATGAATAATACCATAGTACTCTTCAATGAAGGAATAAAAGTTATACAATACAAAAATACATCAAGTCACCGCTCTCATGTAGCTCTTTACAAAAAGCTTGTATCAGTCATCAATAATTACATTTTGGTGTAGTCTATGATGATTTTCAATTCTAGTCCTATTTTAGGCAGACTGATGATTGTTAAATTGTGTTTAGGTACAACGCACCACTGGGATGTTTAGGTGGGAGCCATGGCTATGATGAAACATTTACCAGCATGCATGTATGTAATGTTCAAAAAGTGCAATGTGGCATGGAAAACATTTTGAGTGATTTAAATCATGAATTTATTAACATGAGATATGTAGTACCAAATGGAAAAAGTAACAATGAAATTTAAACTTTGAACTTCTAAAAAATATCTCAATCGCATATTTATATACTGTATATTGATAATGGTGCATGGAATCATTATATGCTCTCATTGCGAACTCCAATCTACTAAGGACAGTAGCCAATGCATTGAGTAATATAATGAAACACTGAAGAACATTAATATTTTAATATGGATAAATTGCTTATATTTTATACACTATATTAAACATGAATTTTAAGGTACTAAATTTTATAGTCTCTCCTAAGCCGGCAACGGCTTGATGTTCACGAGACATAAGAGACTCTAATAAACAAAAATATATACAAACATAATTTTACATATATATTTTCATATTTTTGTTAGGCAATCTTTCTGGCACATGGGCCTGGAATAAAGAGTGGAGTGGAGATAGACGCCTTTGACAATATTGAGGTGTACAATATGATGGCTGGTATGTTGCCTTTTTGAACTATCTGTAATTGTTTTCTTCATTGTCAGATCTTTGAGATTCACACTGCTTACGGAATGATACAATGGTATATAAATCAATTGAATAATCTACTTATATATTGCACTATATTTGTGGCACATATCAAGTACTATTTTTTCATATGATAAGTATTTTGCCTTAATTTTGATTAATTTTGATTTGCAAATTGTTCCCGGGATATTGTATGTCCCACCTATATATTACATTTTATTGTATAATATAGGTTTATTGGGGGTAACTCCTTCTTTAAACAATGGGACATCCGGAACACTTAACCAAATGTTGGAGCAACCCCTTGGCATTTTATCAACACCATCCATTCCTTATGCTACATGCCCATATCCGGATGAGCAGGAATATAGCTACAGAATTTCTAACTCTGACTGTGTCTGCGAAGCAATAGAGGTATGAATTGACTACTTGACGCAATTAGGTGTAATTAACCATTTATCACTTTAGAAAAGAGTAAAGTGGTCAATCTCACATGACGTACTGTAATTACTTGGTGCAAGTAATCATTAATAATCACTCTAATAACAGTGAATAATCACGATATGGGGGTCATTTTACGATCTTTAAATTTTGTTATGGTTTATAAAATCAATGTTTGTGTTGATATTAGTATGTGTGTTACCTTAATAACAAAACAACATTTTATCATTACCATTAAAGTGAATCTTTAAAAAAATCTTATTTTTTCTGAAAAAAGCTTTGAAGAATGTCTATGACCTGCGTGCCGCCATATTGTTAAACCAGTGTATTCCTTCAGTCATCATATGAATTACCTTAAAGGATCAAGATGGCTCGCCATAGCGCGTTGTATGATATTTCTTACTCGTCCGTTCTTATCAAAGGTCTAATCGGTTAGGTTAACTGCACATAGTGCATTAACCGGTCTGTATTTTTATTATTAATTAGTTGACCGTGTAATTCAGTTATTTTCCGTGCATTCATTACACGGAAAATAGATGTCATCCAATATATCACTTATTGTAAATAGGTCCATGGACTTATTTTTTCAAAATGACCCCCTACCCTCAGTTGAAGAAGGGGTGAGGTTCTTGTGATTATTTTTTCACAATTATTTGACAACTCACTGCCATACTTTCTGGATCTATAAAATGATACATGAGCAATGTTGCAAATTTTCCCATTGGTATCAATGTGATACAAAAAAGCTATGAGTAAATGTTCTTGTTAATAGGTAAACACAACATTGAATTGGGGGTTAGTAAAACGCTTAAAATCACAAATAAATTAAAAATATCCTGCAAAATGAACGTCATACTAATTGACCATCTTAAGCAGGATTAAAAAGAATTTTCATAAATAATGAACTCACAAAATATTTTTTCATATTGACCCCCCACCCCACTGTTGAAGAAGGGGTGGGACTGTTGGGATTTTTTCTCTCCATATTAAATCAACACGTCGCTGTCATACTTTTGGCTCTACCAAGTGATACTTGAGCATGGTTATGGATTTTTTTCAGAGGCATTTATGCACTACAACAAAAGTTATGAGGGAATGTTCTTCAAATTAGATATACTCAAAATTGAATTTGGGGTAGGAAAATGCTTAAAATCACAAATTAATTCCAAACATCCTGCAAAATGTCTAATAAATAGTGAACTTCATGCTTATTGACCATCTTAGGCAGGATAAAAAACAATTTGCATAAATAATGTACTCACAAAATATTTTTTCATATTGACCCCTACCCCACTGTTGAAGAAGGGGTAGAGTTTTTGGGATTTTTGGCTTCATTGTAAATTAAATTAAATGGATGTAATCATCATTGGTTTTTATGGTTTTACAATGTTTTTGCTTGTTGCGTTTTTAGGGACGCACTGTAGATCAACACGCATACTTGTCATCAAAGTCAGAGTATTTAAAAGGCCATGGTTATTCTTAACATCACTTGTTCGATTTACACTAGAGCCCTAAGACGTCTTGGGTAAAACGTTTTAGCATTAAAATCCTTTAACATCCTTTAGCAAAAAGTAAGGATAAGTAGGAGCGGAATAGCCATGTTGACTGAACAGTCCTTCAACCAGTACTGAACTGATATTTTCACATTACGTGTATACTTACATATCTCCAAGACGTTTTAGGAAAACAGTGTAAACTCAATCATATTTCGTAAGATGTCTTGAAAATGCTGATGTAAACTCAACATAATTTTTCTAACACGTTTTAGCCAAGAAGTCTTAGAATGCCGTGTGTAGTGTAAACTGGGCTACTAATAGCATCATTTGTTGCTTTCTTTGTTGCTTTTGCAATCGCCCACTTGTCCTTCTGTCCGTCTATCAGTCCGTCGGTCTGTCTGTAAACATGTTTTAAGTTATTTTTGTTTAAAATCAATACAGTGAACACCCGTGACTCCTGGTTCAAAATCTCGCCTATTTTTAAAATGGCTGCCAATTGACTTTTGGACCATTTTGTATATATACAGGTATATAGTTTATAAATAACTTCTGGTGTCCTGCATTGTTAAAAGCCATGTCAATCAGTCAATGTAAACAGTAAATTTATAAAATAATTTTGGAAAAAATTGCAAAAGATTTGTATCTGCTTTTTTATTGTCGGCCATTTAAGATATTGTTCACTGAGCAACACTAGGTGAGCCCACTGCCCAGTGAAGTTTCCTCAATAATATTTTCCCCATATCGAGCTAAGGATGTTAATTTCAATCGTCCTTGGTACACCATTAGCCTTGGGGGTATATGGGGTATTTGTTTATACCATCAACTGAAACAATAAGATGTTTTTCTGTCGCAGATGGAGAAAGTTGAACTGAGGTCAAATCTGCAATGTGATGAATTCGAAAAATTAAATGGGTATTCGTGTGATACTTCCTTATATATGGGGATATTTTCAACACAAAAACGTTTTATTCCTCGAGACTCGAGAAGGTCGATTGATGATATGTCCCATATTTTTTATCCATGAGCCTTCCTTGAGAAAAACAACGCCGCCAAATAGGCCTATATGACAGCAGTCTATTGGGTCTGACAGCTATCCAAATAAAAAATAATTCAGCATACTAATAAGTTTCTTCATGTTTTCTTAGGGTTATACAAACAAGACAATAGTTGAATTGGATGAGCAGCTCATACTCGGTGAAACAGAAATAACGTCGTCCCAAACACGTCACGCACCCTATGGACAGCCGTTGTTAGTAGACAACAAGGGGGTTGCAGCTTGTGTGTTAACTCAACGTGATTACATCCATTCGTTCACGCAGAGAATCCATATGCCCCTTTGGTCATCAGTGCAAGTAACATCATCGGTAAATCAGTTGAATTGTATTCTCTGTAAATTGTATTCTACGTTCACCCAGGCGCTCTATAGCTTTGAGTTACTGTCACCAGAAGTGGACGGCGTTCGGCACCTGTAACAAATTCTTACAACTTCCATTAACTTAACAAGTACTGTTTAAGCTAACTTCAAACTATTACTGTGAACATATATAAAGATGATATTATTTGGTTCTGTATCTATTGTTACACTTTTGTAACCATTTGCAATTCCTAACTCGGCGGTGACATTTTGTCGTGTTAATGCCTTGTTGTGTGCTTGTATGTATGGCATCAAGATTTTTGCTGAGAACCTATTCAATAGTGATGGTTTATTACGGAATGTGCAGCATTCACACATGAATCTGCAATTTTGATATGTGAATCGGCCATATCTACAACGATTCTGCACTAAGAATCATGATATCTAAACCTCGACCTCGACCTTATTGGTTGAGAGAATCCTGTTTAAAAAGAGCACGGTGGAATAAACTTATAAATAAACAAAAAAAACAAGAACATTCTGAACGAAATCACTCAATAATGCTTTCGTTCAGTCCTTCGACATCTATCTACCCGCAGCAGGGGTCCCACGGTAGGCTTACTAGAGATTGAATATTAGTATGTTTCTACGATACTGACCTCACGATACGATGCGAACGATACGTTACAGCGTGAAACAAAACTTTATTCAGATTTTTTATTTATGGCATCACGGAAGAATATTTTTTCAAGGCATGTTCAGATATATTGACAAGTAAGTTGTTATAACTTTTGATCAAAACATTCGATCATTTGATGATTTTTAACTTGACAATGTTTCAAAAACTTGAAGTTATGTACTTTCATTTCAAAAACCGATGCGATGTGTCGTTTAGAAATATAGATATCACCTAAAATCACGCCTAACCATCGACAAGGTACTGTGACAAAATATACCGTAGTACACTTTAGATGTACGATGTCACTATTTAACCGATTTGAAGCAAAGACAGTGATATAGGTTTGATGTAGGTTTTAAAAAAATAATCTGAGGAATGCATTTAGGATTTCATGTTAGATTTTTTGTGTATTCGTTTCGGAAGATATTTAACTTTCTAATAACGTTAACAGATTTTCGAACAGTGCTCGATTTATTTCGTAGTGTACATGTTTTATGATGAAACTGAGTGAAAAATAGCTTCAAATTAATGGACTTCATCTTTCAATTGTTATGACGTCATAACAATATTGTAGAAAATACATGGATACGCGTGGCAACAAAGCTCCATTGTTATGACATCACAGCTTAGTTTTGTAGAATGAGCATGGTGTATCCGTTGCTATGCTACAAGGGGCGATCAACAAATAACCCAAATAGAGCCATATCTCAGAAACTTATTGGAGTTAGAACACCAAATTTGGTACGTAGTATCACCAAATATTCATTATTATTGCAACAAAATCTGAGGCACAAATATTACTTCATGCCAGAGTTGCGGCGGTTGCCATAGAAACCCGTGGTATGGGCACCTGAAGCAGGTCGTGAATCATAACAATAAGGTATCGAACGTCTGTCCAAAATGAGTTTGAAGGCTATACATGTCAATACCAAACATAAACCACAGGCATTGTGGAAATCAACGTCAAGTTAGACAACCATACTGAAAAATGGTAGAATTGAAAACTCCAGTTACCATACTGCCATAGAAGACAGAGAGAATTGATATAATGCTGTATTTTGAATGAAATGTCACTGCAAAATACTTATCAAATGCTAAATAAGTCATTTGGTAATGAAAATGGACTAAGCAATATTTACAGATGGTACAGAACGATTTCTGAAAAACCAAGAAGATCTGCTGAGGATGCTTCCCGTACAGGTGCTCCAAAAACAACATGCATAGGAGAGATGATTAAAGAAGTAGAGCAGCTGGTTATGGTTGATAGAATTGTCACTACTTATCATGAACTGGGCATGAGTTATGAGTCTGAAAGTGATTGTTAAAAAAACTGTGATATTATATATTTGAGGTGTTTCAGGTGCCCACGACTATGCTAAATCCTTATTGTTACTTAATATCAAAAGACCTGTTTCAGGTACCCATACCACGGGTTACTATGGCAACTGTTTCTTTGGCATATATCGATGTTTGTGCCCGAAACTTTCTGGAAATATTTATGAATGTTTGGTGATAATATGTGTCAAGTTTAGTGTACTAACTCTAATTAGTTTCTGATATAGGGCTCTATTTGCGTTATTTGTTGATCACCCCTTGTATGTTGTTAATGTTTATAGACCTGTGATGTCACAAGTAAATCTCATCTTGCACGTGTGACTTTTTAGGATGAAATATGCAATATCTTGCATGGGGTAAAGCTGGCTGTATCTTTGTTAGTCATATAAGAAAATATCATCTTCCAACGACATCTTGGTAAAATATCATTCATTTAACAATTTAGAATAATCAGCATGATTTGTGCATCACACTTTAAAATATTTTGCATTTCAGTAAATATATCAAATCATGTATAGTTTTATAAAGATGTAGTTTTAGTTAGTAGTAGATAGTAGTTTTAGTGAGTAGTTTATGACTAATGTAATCAGGTAATGATACAAGATGTCAATAAAAGTTATAAAATACTCATATTAAAGGATATGGCTGTGTTAAATCACACTGCATACTATTACGCGGTAAACACGATACAAAAATATGTCATATTCCGCAACGAATATGGCATATTCACTTGCGGTGTATGACAGATTCACCTGCGGTATATGGCATACACACTAACCAATGAGAACGTGATACGGAAGTACGCAATTGTCAACTGCCTCGAATGTACGAACAAGTGAAACGTTATAGATTATTATAATGATTACTGAATCAACGTGTGTATCGAATATATTAACTTAGCAGAAGTATAAGTCACCAATCTCGCGTAATAAACTTACTCAATCAATCCAGGATTCATATATTAGAACTCGACGCACAAACTACAGGTATATCGGTAATTCAGCGTAGTTTTACATTTGGAATCGATTCTCGCAACCAATCAAATCAAGGCTTTCTGTATCACGTTTTCACCTGCGGTATAAGTCATATTCACCTGCGGTATATGGCATGTTCCGCGAGTGAGTATGACATATTCCGCAGGTGAGTATCGGGTATTCACTGAAATCAATGTATCGCATATTCACTGCGGAATATCGCATACTCACCTGCGGAATATGCCATATACCGCAGGTGAATATGGCATACTCACCCGTATCACAAATACCGCGCAGCCATGAATGTATGCCATATACCGCGTAACAGCATACATGTACCATGTAAATCTATGTTTGAATGTCCCGACTGGATATAAATAGTTGTAAAATTGGTAAAATTTGTGTTGTCACGAAATTACGTTCAAATAGCTTCAATAAGACTAATATACATCATATACTAGTAGTCTAATTAACAAGGGTTCGTTTTCTTTATGACTGATGTACACTTACACGTTTTTTCTTGCTGTGTTCTGTACAATAGACTAATACGCGATAGACGAAAACATGGTCATTAACATAAATTTCTCCCGCAATGCATCACTTCAAGTGAGACAAAATTTCATTGGTCCGTTGATTAAACCAAATTCTCCCAACCTTAAAACCATGTTTTTGCGTATTGTCGGGACGATAAAGGTCATACTAATTTCAAGTTACAACCTTCACAATTGATATAAGTTAAACATATATTAATGAACATCAAACCCGCGTTATATACACGAGAACTTGCTTCTTTTTCATATTGAGTCATCGAGTCTCAGCTTCCGGGAACCAAGTCGGTGACTTCACCATGGAACATTTCATGATTATCATCAATTTCGAAAAATATTCGTGAAAACGCTTTGCAGATTACCATAAGGACCTATATTTTTTATCGATTGTGCAAATATCCGTGAAGAGGAATGTCAAATAATGCTGAAATGATGTATTCAAAATCGGACTCAGTATATTTCAATGGGGGAAAAAACGGATGTAAAAAATCTGTTCCGGAATTGGAGCTCTTCAACAGGGGAGGTGAGAATATTGTTGTCATTCTGAACTATCGCGTACACCTCTATTTGTCCTTCCTCTTGACACTTGTGCTTCCACATTAATCATTACTATCTAGGCCCGTAGCCAGGATTTTCCAAGGGGGGGGGGGGGTTCACTTTTCCAAAAAATTCTAGGGGGGGGGGTTCACTTTGGCAAATTTGGCCAAAAATCACTCAAAAAATAGTCAGAATGGTGAAAAACTGCATGATTTTGAAAGAAATTTTGGCCAGGGGGGTTCGCCCGAACCCCCTGAACCCCCCCTGGCTACGGGCCTGCTATCTAACTATACAAAAATAGCCTAGACTATAACATCGTATAATAATATTCATCAGTAAAGCTTGAAACAAATACCATATCATATTATTGTCAAATGCACGATACAAAAACCACTCAAGGCATATCGCATGTGTCTGTCTAGTGTTTTTTTGGTTTAAGTGGAAATAAGAAAGTGCTAATCGACAGATTCAAATTATCTAATTATCGTTATGGCTAACTGGACACAGCTAACTGAAGCCTACATGTTTGATTAGTAGTCATATACGCGTGATATAGATGTATTGATAAAGTGGGTCTCTTCAAGTAGGGCTGTCATCTTCTGAAAGAACTCCATAAAGGCAGCAGCAAATACACCATTCCAATGAACCTGTCCACCTTTTGGTACAGTTAAGAAATTATGATAATTGACTAGATTGATGATGTCGTCGTTTGTTGTAGGTTGCGATTATCAAAAATAGCATAAACTTACAGTCAATATGTTACAACGAAAATGGGACTTCTGCGCATGTTAAAATTTTTCGTCAAAACTCAACTTTTGTTCAAGTTGATACGATTGTCTTTCGAACTAGAGACTTAGCTCATTCGAAAGATCATAAAATACTTTATCTATACTGAAAATCTTAGATCCAAACATAGTAGAATACGCCGTCAGTCCGCATTTGATTTTTTGAAGTGAGTTTCGTAGATCGTCAGATTTCTCCGACTGATATCGGGTTATCTCAAATTGGTTCGTTTATAAATACGAATTTCTTTACCGTTGTAAGGCGCATGCGCAAAATTGATTTATAAACGTTATTGGTTGATGGTTTTTCTCATGAGCATGCTTGAAGTCTGATGAACACTTATGACGAAGACCGGAGCAAACATCACTAGCTCTCGAACGAAATTTCAAGATTCAGATCATTTCGCCGTGTTTACTAAGCGTGTATACGTGAATGACAATAATATATAAGCACAAATGCCAAAGGGAAAGGTGACTAAAAACTTTAAAGAAACCCAACAAGAAAAGCAAACTGTAAGTGTAAATCTGTCATAAGAAAAGTAGGCCCTATATATCCCAAAACCATAATCTAACGTGAAAAGAAACAATGTCTAACATCCCCCTCCCCCCTTCAATCGAGAACCAATATCACAATCCAGGACCAGAACACCAAGGGACATTTCATTCATACTGAAGTCATTACAATACATGTTGAAGAAAAATTGAAAAAATTGATAGCCAATACTCATATCATCAAAAATAGTTGTAGATACTAGTACTCATAAAAGATAGAGTATACATTCTCAAATGATGTGGGATAGATACTCAAAACAAGCTGTTAGAGTAGATCAGGTACCTGTTTTAGACACAACATTGATTTAGCTTTACATTGATGTGCACATTGGCACTTTTGAACATGTTAATACAAGTTTTTACACTCTTAGCACGAGACGGGTTTTCGAAAAATCTTTTATCTGATTCACTCGATTATCGTATGGATATGTATTTCTGCTGACATTTCAACATCACATCACATAGAATTACGATGCAGAATGATAATAAAACACAAAACAACTACTCAATTCCACTTGTTATTTCACAGGAGGTAAAAATGCACACTGCCTAGATTCTTTGTAAGGGTCGTCAGACATCGGATTGGCCGCCATATGAAAATATAACTAAATAGAGCTCTGCGCATGTCTCAACATTTCGACTGCTTAGGCCGACTGCACTAACTTGCTACTAATTTTAAAAAAAATACAACCAATGACATCATCAATCTAGCCAATACAGCACAGCTTCTTCGATTTGCCAAAAGGTGGTACGGCTTATTTGAAAGCTCTATTCGATTGTAAAAATGTGAATTTGCGTTAGCACGTATGTTAATATGGCCATATTTTTATGGATAGTATAGAGAATCCTGTCTAAAAGTCACTTAATATTTCCATTTGAATGTATGTAGAACTCCATTGGCATATTACTATATAATCTCGTTGGCACGTGGATTGCGATTTAACATTAAGATTGTGAACCTTAAAAGAGTAAATAAACTAAGAACGGTATTTTAACATTGTGTCAATGAGGATTTAGCCCAACCTTTTTCAGTTTTTAGAAAATCCTGTATACAAGGGGCGATCCATATATTCTGATAAAATTTTGTGATTTTTTCACATATCCTTTTCATTTTTTCAGAACATGTAGCTTATGTAATTACACATACGATGCTAAACTATTTTAGCTGTATCTTAAATTAATTTTGAAATAAGGTTGCCATGGTAACCTGTATTTAGGGTAGGCAGGTCACTTAAATTATAACGTCTAAAATAGATAAATATGTTAATTTAATCATTCCTCGGTACCTATTTTAAGCAGATCAAACGCATCTTCCAGTCATTGTCAACTATTCATTGATCTGTTCCATACCCCTGTTGCCCTTGTTTGATAATTTATACAGTGGGATAGCTATCTTTTCATAAGTAACATCTCAATTTATCGTAGTGTTATTCTCTGTCCGCAAGCTCTTCTTGCAACCAGATTGCGGATGATCTTCAACAGTGACCATGCTTTCCTCTTTACAATACTACCTAGCTATATATTCTTTATGCAGATATAACACCTTGCCCATGCACTTTATGAGTCCATCTATGTCTCTGACAGTGTCCTCTTACTTATTCTTGAAATAAAATCAAATCTAATGGTATTCTCTAATGTATCTGTTAATGTGACACTCTGCATCAGCCACATTAACCTAATCTGACAATTTGATTTTTGGTGTGTCTCATAACATGTAATGTCAATTGGCCCATTCTGTCCTATAATGCTATTGTGATTTGTTGTGATGTTATAGTGAGCACATATAAACATTTGTTTAGCAACAAAGAACAAGTAACAATACCAAACCTTTTTAGAAAAAATGCATGATTTCCGCATGCTTTAAAATAATTAAAATAACAAGTTATTTTGATATTTATATGTTATAATTAAATTGACCTGTCTACCCTTAATACAGGTTACCATGGCAGCCTTATCTCATTGATAATTTAAGATATAGCTATAATATTTTAGCATTGTGTGTGTAATTACAAAATCTACATTTTCTGAAAAAATGAGAGGGATATGTGAAAAAAATCATAAAATGAGAGCATTTTTATCAGAATATATGGATCGCCCCTTGTATATGGATATTTTGAATATTTAAATCTATTTCACATGTTAAAATCTAAAACATTGCTGACTCTTGTGACTGCGTATCCACAAAACCACAATTCTGGTATTATTCCAACATACATTATAGAGATGTCACAAATATGATCGCTGGATCAATATATTATTATCTACCTGTCATTACCTTTAATTACATTCACAGCATCGTATACTCTGATTTAGATCTCGAAAAAACAGATAAGAAGCATCCATTTTCACATTATAATATAATACATGTATGCATTATACTCTAAGGGTTTTGGCCTAGTACAATGCAGATGGATGTTTTTTAAGCCTATACTATTGGAAATGGCAAAAACGTAATTGTATTTTCCTCTTTAATGATTTGCACATTAGAATATAATTCACAGGTATAACGACCTAATCACATTCAATATAACAATTTTTGTATTCAATCTGGGTCTGTTAGGGATAATATACCAATATCCATGAGTTTATAATTGCAAACCTTCGGTTTTTGCTTCAGGTTTAACTTTTTATTCTGTTCAGTTCATTATTCAAAGGAAGGGTGCGATAAGGGCCAATTACCCCATGGTCAAAAATAAATATATTAGGTGTAAAATGAAGATTACAATGTTAAATAATACTTTGGAAAATATGTAAGTGTTTGAACACACATAGCAAGTTTGTATTGACTTAGATTGGGATGTGCTCCGTTGACTTAACTAACAGTTGCTCTAACACCTCAATGAGGGTTAATTTGGTATATGACATGTGGGATATCATGTCTTTATATGTTAAAGGTAAGAGGGAGAACATATTTATATGACACCCATTAAGAGTATGATATACAAAGCATTAAATATATATACCGGTATGTAATTGTATATATTTATTGTATATATATTGTTGTTTAGATGAATGGACGTCCAATAGATGACGACACTGCGTGTATTAGGCAAGACGCAAGGCTAACATTAGATGGCGCTGCACGGTGTGCCGAATATTCGGATATATTTCAAGACGAGATAGATCGTGCACTACTATTCACTCCAAGTAAGTTTGAATTTTGATATACTTAAATAATATTATTATCTAAATGCGTGAAAACGCCTTTTTAGTCTTAGTTTGCCCTTTATTACCTTTAACCTTACAGTACAGCGTTCATGATTTTTCCGCTTAAAGTGGATAAGCCAATATTTTTGAAATTGATATATTCAATTGATAGATTCAATTTTTTTGTCTACAGCAACAGATTGAAAATTGTCATCCCAATGCGTTTATCACACGAATTTGTTTTCATTCTGAACAGCATGGGACTTTTTCTATTATATTCAACAAACAAACTCCACATTTATCTTTTCAAAAAGCCTAATCCAGGCGCTCATTATCATGCCCTGATACGTCAGATTTCGATTGCCCAAATTGTTTCATAAATTCTGATCTACTGTAAATAAAAAAAACACTCCGAGGCTTTTAACATGCATATACATATACATTTGTATATGTTAGCCCCATTGATGCCAACCCCTGTTACGTCATTGATTAGCCCCAATAAATGCGCCCATGTCCTCATCTTGACAACTACTCTATACTTCGCAATACACGAGTCTCGAAAGCTTTATATTGAGTGAGACTCTATGAATCTGAATGACTCCAGTGAGCAGAAGACTTTATATCTTATTCCTTGGACTCGGATAGAAAGGACAGCTTATTGCCATCGGGAGATTACTTGCAATAAATCTTACGAGTTGACAGTATCCATGAAATTATATTGCCTATTAGTAAGTCTATTGCCCTTGACATATCCGCACTTTTAAATCAATCTTGTTTTTCAGGCTTTTTGGGTACAACTGATAATAGACTAGATGCAATGGTTTCTTCCAATATGGTACCAATGTATAGATCATTCCGTGACAGTGAGTAAATGTATATTGTGTATCCAAAGCCTCAAAGTATATAACCCTTACATGTTACCATAAAAGCGCAGTATATTTTAGTAATATGGAAAAACAAAACAGAATATTAATTTTACACAAATGACTAAAAAACGTGAAATAGACCACAACGTAGCCAAGAAGTGAATAAGGTAACATTTAAACTTCATAAACAAGAGAAATGAAAAAAGGAAAGTCAAAATGTTCTTTCTCGTCATAGATATCTGGCGATATGTTCAATCTATGCTATTACAATATGGACAGAGATTTGAAACTGTACAGATTACATCAGGGCCGATATTTGATTACAACTACGATGGGCTTGCAGATTCACCCAATGACATCGAAAGGTGAGACTAATTTAGATTTACGTTCTACTTCTCCTTTAACCCAATATGGTGCAGCAGGTCTAGCATCGTGACTGGTGACATACAATGACGGATGAATATAAACCTGCAAGGATTGGAATTTTCACTTCAGTAGTGGCATCTCAAATATGCATCAGATTTCCAGTTTCAGTTGTTAGCCTTGCTCAAGTCTATATTATATTTTGTTTATTTTGATTTTCAAAAAATAAATATTAAGAGAATAAAAAGACAGCCTTGGGTAAGGCTATTATTTCCTTAACGAAGTTATTTTTTTTTTGTTTTTCTAACTCACTTTTCCACCTTTTACAATAAAAGTTGTCACATTTTCCAAGATCCATTAGAAAACACAGTAATCCTTAAACAACAAATGTCATTATATGTGCAGATGAAATGGTATATTTTAAAATTTGTGATGTCCTGGGGTAAAACTGATGTTACTTAGGGTGCATACCATTGCAAAAGGAAGGATCGGAAAATTATCAGAAATGTTTGGGGTACTTACGTCTCAATTTTCAATTTATTTTCCCACCAATTTTCAAAACTATTGAAATGCATGTGAGGTTGTATGCCATGCAGATGACCATTCGTTTCTTATCGGTATATGGGTGTGCCCCAAATACGATCTAAAATTGTTCAGTCCCTACTTTTAAATCTTTGATATGACATATCACACTTTCTCGACTATAAGTATGATAAATCATTTACAGGGCGTTCATAAAGTTCTTGCAAAAGTGCTCTAAAGTTTTTGTATCTCAGTCAATCTGGCTGTAATTTTCACTCAGTATACCTACACTATTCATACATTGAGATCCGAAGTTATAATCAATAGGTCCTTGAGGAAAAAAAGTGATGGTTCCTATAGTCACATGCGTCATGGGTAAGCGGAGCAGGCAAAAAAGGATCTGTTTTATTTGAATGTTCAAAATGTTTTTAACTTGTCCTATTTACTTTAATAACGGTATCTCAAGAGTGTAATGTATTCAATATAGTGTCCATCATGGTCTATACACCTCTGCTGTCTTACTTACCATTTCTCAAACAGACGGGGGAACCCATTTGGAAAATTATTGCGATTGATCTTTGTATGGGTGGCTTTAATCAACATCATCTGATCCTCATTGGATTTCGTTCTTGGACGGACTGATCTAGCATTGTCCTTACCATTTGTTCTACTATCAGTAAATGTCTTAGTCCATTTTGTAAATGGTTCTTTTGGCCATAGCCTCCTTCCCCTACACCTTATGAATGTCTTCAAGTGTTTGTTTTCTTGAATTTCCCAGTAAAACATACACCCCGATGCTACTGAATATTTGTAATAGCAAATCATCATCTTTTGCTGATTTTGCAGCCATTTTCACAAAAAATTAGAGTACTTTTGCAAGAACTTTATGAACGCCCTGTACATATGGTAATTATACAATATTAGCAAAAGTGGTTTAAATCTTCATATGTTTAAATTAAAGCAGTGATGATTAAAAGGTGGTTCTTAGGCAGCACGATTGCAGCACGAGGGCAGCATATTTGTTAAGCGGTGATTCAAATAAATTTCAGGCGAGTTGGCGATGGACCTGTGCCGATCCCAACACATTATTTCGTGATATCAACTAGATGTGCAGGTACTCTTGATGCCAATAACCAGTGCTCTGCAGAACTGAAAGTTCAGACATTTATAATCCCACATGCTCCGAGCATAAGTAACTGCATGGTAAGATGATTTCTCGTTTTATTGTACGACAAATAAATCAACAATTTCATGCTTTTGGACTTTACCGCAGAACCTCTTCAAGATTTTAGACCCAAAATAACAAGTTTAAGAAAATGGATGAAATACATGTAGTATTGGATTCATGGCTTATTGTGATAAAGTGGCGGCCATTTTAAACATATTTTGTTGAAGACTTACTGAACATTACTGTAACCTATAAATCAAGCTTACTATAATTTAAGCTTGGAATATATTTGGAATATAACTATGATTATTCGGCGATAAAATGGCCACCAACATTTAGAATGATGCGAGCTTCTGAGACTACTATATCTAGTATTTAGGATTAAAATCATTCGAATTGAGTGAATAATAACAATATCTATCCATTCGAGGTAATAAATCCCATCCATATTTTAAGTGTTTATGAAATATTCTAGTTTATATTGTAATTGTCTCGTCTTTCGCATAATAATGCCAGAAAAGAGCTTTATCACCTCCTTCGAACTTTCACCGCTTCACCAATTTTCTGAAATTGGGATTTCTGTCTTAGCCATTATTTGAATAATTTCTGGATTGCTTTCACCTAGTTTATCATAATAAGTCAAATTTACACATTTTCTTAAATAATTTTGTCATATTTGATGAACTGATTCGCGCATTGGGTAGATTTTCTGTTGAACAGATTTTCTATTTTACATTGTTGAGTGTTGTTTTGTGTTAGAGCATGCCTCCGTGGAAAATGAGATATCTCCACTTAAAGATCATGAAGATTCCTTAATCAATGAGAAAGTTATTCCAAAATTAGTGGGTGACATTTTTGTGTCACCCTGTATAGCATGTATAGTATTCACCCTATGCAGACAGAGCCTGTGGGAAATATTGGGTGCGGCGCAAATGAGCGGAGGGTGCGGAGCTAACGGTCATTTTTGAATTTAAAATTGGGATATTTCTGAAACTAAGCCGTTTTGGGACTTCAAATATACCAAGATATGTGTATTTGACACCAAATATCAATAAAATTGTGAAAATAGTAGTGCAATTCATTTTATAGCGACGCAGTATGCCTTAAACATTTCCCAGACCTATATATTTTGAGACTATCCTTTTAATACTGCGTCCCCAGCATTCATGAAAATGGTGTTCAAGATACACTACCCATGCAAATTATTTTTGCATCTTGGAAGCCAGGCAGTATCTGTGTGATTTTATAAAAATTCGGAAATGTTCTTCAGATATGAGCCCCCTCTAAATATTGGGTGCGGAGGTACGTTTATGGAGCTCCTCCGCACCCAATATTTAGAGGGGGTATTGGAAAGTAAAAAAGACTACAGTCGCTTTTGCTAATTTGTTTCATTAGAGCAAGTCACTAGAGCATACACTTAAAGAGACATTCCAATTTACGAGTTACATAATACGCCTTGTAGCAATATCGGTAAGTTGAATTCCGGTTAATTTAATCGAACATCTCCCAGAAAAGGATATGACATCCGTGACTCCAATATCACGGTGTCCAACCTAAACGCTCTTACATGCACGACGGAGCGTTTCATTCACGCGGAAACGCTGCGGAGTGAAATAAAATGGCGGCTAATGAAGAATTCCCATTATCACGGTGTTATAGCATGACGGTTACGTCAAGGCGATTTGCAAAATTTTGCGGTTACGATAACAAAAAATGGCGGGTGGGAAAGGCAGCATGTCCTCTTTCTCGCCTGTAGGCAATTATCACAGATAAGATTTCCTTTTAAACTAGTTCCATTCGGTGACGTTTATATGGATGGTTATAAAGACTGGGTCAAATCTGCCAGGTGGTCTACAAGAAGCAGAATATAAGCTGTAGACCTACCGACTGAGATATCCAAGTTTATAATTTTTGGTTCATTCTCGTGTTTTCTCAGTACAAGTGCCTCAGAGCAACTCAAAATATTAACTGTAAGTAAACTGTGTATAAACAAGGCATATTGGGGAAATCGTCAGACGGCTCATCATTCCCTCCGCCATTTTTCCTACTCCGGAACGTTTCTTTGTTTAGTTTCAGTAATGAAACGCTCCGTCGTGCATGTAAGAGCGTTTGGGTTGGACACCGTGCATATACTGATAAACGTTACAACACTCAGAACAAATTATTTTCCACCGAGAACATTCTTGCTTTAAATTCAGTATAAACACATTTCGAAAACGCTTATTGCTTTAAATCCTTGCACGGCCTTAACGTTGTTCCATTGTATATGGAATATTCCCTGGACTAAGTTAAAATTGATGGACACTGGGCCATAATTCTTATTTTCTAAATAAAAGGTTATAACTAAGTGTTTCTGTGAGTAAAAGAAAAGTTAAATATACTATTTAGTGTGTTTTGGAATTTTTTCTTGACCTAACTAATTTTAGTTTCTGTTTATCTAGCCACATTTGATATGATATCATTTGATCATGTCCGTCCGTATGTCCGTCCGTCTTGGCGATAACTCAAATACCGACTGACGCGCGGATTTGATTCAAATTCTATAGGCGTATGCCCTATGGGTGTAGGACCTTTGCTCGAGAAGGAATTTTCAATATGGCAGCTCAATTCAAAATGATCGTCATTTTTCGGAAAAAATGTAATCTTTGAAAACTCAAATACTAGTTGACACATGTGGTTCAAGTTTAATATGCTTGTGCTTAGGAACAAAGGAGCTTTGCTCATGAAGAGATTTTGAAAATGGCTGCCATTTTCGTAAAAAAGCGTAATCTTTAAGTACTCAAATACCAGTTGATGGATTTGGTTCAGATTTTATATGCTGATGCCTCAGGACACGGGAACTCTGCTCAAGAAAGAATTTTCAAAATGGCAGCCGAATTCCAAAATGGCCTCCATTTTCGTAAAAGGACGTCATCTTTGATAAATCAAATACCAGTTGAGATATTTGGTTGAACTTTTATATGCTGATGCCTAGAGACAAAGTTGCTCTACTAAAAGAAACACTGAACTTGGAATTTCTAATTTTATAGGCGTATGCCTTATGGATGTAGGACCTCTGCTCGAGAAGGACTTTTCAATATATAAAATAGGATTTATTTGTACTGATGCCCTTTTAGGGCCAAACGTACATCCAACATTCAATTTTCAATATAATATGGCAGCTCAATTCAAAATACATTTTTTTGTAAAAAATGTAATTTTTGATAACTCAAATACGAGTTGACCGATTTTGTTCAAATTGTATATGCTGATACCTAGGGATACAGCAGGAGCTCTGCTCAAGAAGGAATTTTCAAGATGGCCACTTTAATTTGTATGGGCGATTGGTCATACGTATAGGTTGGCGTTTCGATTTTATATGCAAGCTTAAACTCCCTATTGTTCACTTTGTGTCATGTTTTCTTTGACGATGTTTGCTAGAATGAACGGTTGTAGTACAGCAACAGTTAGTATAGATGTGAATTCTATTGCACATCTTGACATTAAATACATTATCGGTTAATATGCTCAAGACATTATCATGGATATTAGCCTTCATACGCGTATTTATTCAGAACATCTATATCTTTTGTAAAATCAATAAATCTTTTTGTTCTGGAAGTATGGTTTAGAAATTGGATTCAAATGGACGTCCAGCTGACGATAAATGTATATAATACTTTAATGAACTGAATTACATCCATCATGTATGATGTCTTGTAGGATCGGTTTTGCCTCTTTGGTTTTTTATTTGTTAATTTTTCCTACAACAGACATAAAGAGCCCTCTTACGTTGCCCCTCTATGGAAATGGTGAACATTTGCAGTTCACCAGACCACATTTGTCCCCCTGGAGGATCAATGCTTCATTTAAGTTACGTTGTCATTAAGAAAACGCAGAATGAAAAATGAATTAAATTTTCAGTAGGTCAAGCTGGTTCTTCGCGTCAGAATAGAAGATCGAACCACATTTGAAGCGTGTACACATTATGACTCATATATAACCTAGAAGTACTATTTTTCGATTTTCCAGGCAAATGATGAGTTCCTTGCAAACAATATTGCAAGAGTAAAAGATGTCGAACTTCTCACTGGGCTGGAGTTCTTCCCAAATATGAATCAAGAACAGGCCGTGAGGGTTCGCACCAGCCTACCAGAAGCACTATGGTGAATATGATGGAATCGACGGAAACAAAAAACAACAAGGAGTCGATAACGATAACTACCTATCAAAGTAAATAATTAATCAAATGTGACCTATAAATCGAAAGTATCGACTTTGACCTGAAATATATCGAAGAAATAATGATGTTATTGCTAAGTTATTATTTACAAATCAAAGTTACTGTAAACAATGTAAAATACTGCAGTTGTTTTGAAAAGTATAACTGAGCTGGAAATAGCTAGGAGAAAAAATATGAAAAAGAAGGTACCAACAGATGATTAGAGCGATAAGATTATAGAAGGACACAAAATTTCGACATGTCCTAACAAATGTGGGATCCTGTAGAGATTTCTTACAAAGAATCATCAAAGTTGTCCGTCACATGATTCGTCTTAAAACTTGTAGACAAGATTAGGACGGAAAATCCAAAATGGCCATCTTAACATTTACCCAGAATGCCCAAAAACTAATAAATTTATTATTTTCGTACAGAGAATCATCCCATATAATTCGTAGACAAGACTTTTTACGAAGGTAAATAAAAATTGCCGGCAAAAAACATATATGTTTGGCCTAGTCCTTTTTACAAAATTATCGCAAACAACTATTGTTAACAGTGATATGGCTTTCACAATACAGGATGCCTGAAATTATTTATAAAGCTACTAAATAGTTTAATTATGAAAACTCAAAAACACCTTATGATATGACTGTGAAGCCGTTATTTGCAGACAATGATCTTAGCATTTGAAGCGATTTTGGAGAAAACTAAGGGACGGACGGAGATACGGACAGACTGACGGAAAGGCAGACATACAGACTCGCATAGGCCGACAATATGACTCCCCTCATTATTTTTTTTTGGGGGGGACATAAAAATGACCCAAGGAAAAATTGTGTAAGTAAGTATCGAATAAAAAGGATCTTGTTTTATGAAATGCCAATATATTATTGTTATATCGATACTCAGCATTGATACCAGTGTCACTATTTGTATATGTATTGTTTATGATATTTGTAAATGTATTCAATATCAATAACTAGTTGTTATTCCATGTGTGGTGATTTATTATCGATGTTTACACACAGAGCCGAAGACGCTATGCTCTGTTTAACATCATACCTTCCGAACATAGTGCTATACAGAACTCGTTCCTCACAGATATTCTTTATCTTGATCCCTGTGGTTGGTGGAGGAAATAAATTTCAATTTCGTATTTATTTTTGTAATAATCATTGGATAAATATAAATCATATGATGGTTGATTTTTAATATGGATTTTATTGCAGGTTAATAATGATATTGACCGAGGGAAATATATCTTATTTCCATATGCTTTACCTTATACATCTATTCAATATCTTCATATCTAACATCGTTGTATCTTTTGTGTAAATAATCTTTCAGACACTCAAAATATGTTCTATATAGTATATAAGCGTAGACATACCAAATTGAGGTTTTTGATAAAGTTATTTATCATTTAAGATAAACTTTTGAACCAGAGGGTAGTTGAATCGCAAAACGCGGCCATTTTAAATATTGCGTTTCCGGTTCACAGAGAAATTGTATTTATACCAAACATATTGTCGCACAGCATATTTGTATAGTTTCTGTTGAAAACAAAACACGATATTTTATACAATTTTAGTGTTTAATCTGATCTTATTCTTGCTGTCACATCTGCTATTTTTCTGCAAAATGAGACCCTTGTGTTAGCATCTGTTGATCAAGGACATTGATCAAATCACTTGATATACTAGCTAGTAATCGAGGATGAAAACAAGCTTCGTTCTCGAGAACCGAGATGTTACCGCTCAGAGAGAAATCAGAATGACGGAATGTCTATTAGATTCACCAGGTTCCATAACTTAGCTCATCTCGTTCCAATTTACCTCAAGACGCATAGGTTACGATTCACAGCTGCAAATGACAATCGCATGGCTTGATAAAAGCGGTGAGCAATGAACACTAATTAACAAAATAAAAACTAATGAAACAATTTGGAATGGAATTTTGTTTCTCATGAAGCGTATTGCAGATATATATAATCGGCCGTGGACAGAGCAAAGACATATAATAAATATCATATGTCTCTGAGCAGAACTATGAGTTAAGTATTAGCTTTGTAATGGAATATGTATTGTAGGACTTAAATGGCGCCAGGGGACTTTACATTCGGATGATAATTAATGTTATAAATCAAGGATTAGGTCTACCTCAATTTGTGGAGCCACAAATATGTAAGTAAGGCACTCATCCCGGTATTTTCTTTTTATTACAATTTAGATTACATCTACCTATTAATATCAAAATGTTTGGAAGTGTTTGAATATCCTTAGATACTTAGCTAATGATCATTGTAAGACATAGTTTCTCGAAAATTTACTTCAATATCAAAAATTTCCGTGCATTTCGATTCAATCACCATCAATAATCGCATTGAATGGAATGGACTAACTGGTATATTTTTGTATTTTTTCATTATTTTATCAGAGTTTTTAATTGTTTGACATCGGAATGTTTAAGCTAGTATATAAAATCGAAACGGCAACGCATACGTATAAATTGCCCGTATACAAATACACGTAGCTTCCTCACTTAAGGTAGTACTTCACAGTGTGTCAGTTTTTTTTCTACAATTCAGATTTTCTTGAAAAAATCTAGTTAAAAGATAAACTTAGTGAAAAAATGTTTTAATCTAACATTGCTCTCAATGGGAAATTCTTTTTTATTTTAAAAAAAATCCTGGAAATGGTATTTCTCGTTCTGAACACAAAACTCCGAAGCTGAACGGGTATCTGAAGTAAACTAATTTGCGCTTGTTTTGTATGCGCGCTATACATTGCTATATTGATTCATGTACGTTCCGTTCTCGGTTGCTTTGTAAAACATTGCTAGCTTAAACTCTCCATTGTCAAGGACATTCCGTGGATGTATTTTCTCATTTATTTTAAGTGTCATATTTAATACAAGTAAACCTTATTCAATGTTCCTTCAATCATATACAAGGGCCGAGCAATATATTCGCTACTTTTTGCTTTATTTTCTTTCATATTTTTTCATTTCTATTGAAATTTAGCACAGACATGCAGTGAAGAATTCTGCATCTTTTGATACCATTTGTGAGCCAATTACTATATACAGCAAAACATTCTGGTTGTCATAGCAACGTGAGTAGCGGGTCACCGGAGCTGCCCATTATTTTACCGCAACTGCACATACAACAATGTCTTTATATGCCCATTTCTCCTTACGAAAACATTCAGTTTGGGTAATTTTTTTATACATTGTTTACTGGACATTACTGGACACTGACCTTATATTCAGAACAATGCATAAAGATAGCATCAGAGTGAATTTAGCGGAATCTAACTGCCAAGAGGAAAGAAGGGCAAATGATCAGCATATTCACTAGGTTCTACTCTCAAATTGTTGGTTTACAGCCTGACCTGACATCATCAATTGAGTTACGGCCAAGTTGAGACCTTTTGAACCAATATCTAATGAAGTAATAACATTCACAATCTTCTTCATATGTACAGGTAGCTCTTTAGTCCTCAACAGCTTCTTTTAATGTATGTTCCTTTTTCACTGGTCTAAATAGAAGCTGTTCTCTTAGCTTTGCATTCATCATGTTTGTTTCATGTTTGCAACTCAGTAAGCACAAGTCTCCCTTTGTGATGCACACACGGATCAACTGTGACCTCTTCATTGTTTCAAATAAATATCTGTGACATCACAAACATTGTTTTGAATATTTTGTAAATATGGAGTAAACAATGTATGTGTATAAAAAATTACCCAAACAATGTTTTTGTGTGAAGATATGGGCATATAAAGACATTGTTGTATGTGCAGTTGCGGTAAAATAATGGGCAGCTCCGGTGACCCGCTACTCACGTTGCTATGACAACCAGAATTTTTTGCTGTATATAGTAATTGGCTCACAAATGGTATCAAAAGATGCAGAATTCTTCACTGCATGTCTGTGCCAAATTTCAATAGAAATGAAAAAATATGAAAGAAAATAAAGCAAAAAGTAGCGAATATATTGCTCGGCCCTTGTACAAGGTGGAGAATCAAAACGATGGCAAAGCCGAGGACTGCGACTCGCGTAACTGTTCAACGCATTACGGCACCAACATGATAGGACATCCGGAAGGGTGCCTTTCACGTTAATGGACAAAACTTAGAAATCCAGGTATTTTAAATGCTATTCTAGTGTTTTTTCGGTGACTAAGAGATTACTCTGTATCCATTCAGCATTTGTCCAGATTAACCTGGAAAGTAGCAAAATTTGATTTTACCTGTAGAACCTGTATATATAATCCAACTTTACCATACATTTGAAAAGATTTTCAACGAGTTTCTGAATACCTATAGCTTGATTGAAACTCAAGGTATGAGTTGTGAGAATGATGTGATAACAGAATGTGTTTATAAGGAGAAAATCTTGATTCAAACGGCGCATTCAAAGTGGACGCAGTCCAGTAAACGTCCTATTTTCCTTTGCCTTGGCTGTGCTTGGTTTATTCATGAAGCAACGGCGGACTGCGTTGGGCAGATGGATGGACTGCAGATATTCTTATCTTCCAATTTTCTCAGTAATGGTACGTTTTCAGCTTACCGAAGATCACATGAGATGTAATTGGGCCAACAGGGGAAACATTTGACAAAAATACATTTTTGTGGCAGATTTTTAACTTGTGTGTGTTCATTCTATGCTATTGGACAGCCGGGCAACAAAAATGCTATTGCAGATGTGAAGTACCCGCTCTTGTATTTATCTATCCAAAGCAATGATTTACCCCAAATCTTAGTTTGGATTTACCGCCATTGTACGCGTAAACCTCGTCGCAGTTCGCGGCTGTGCCATCGTTTTAAATCCCTACCGTGATATAGATCGATCTATACCACGGTGTATAACCCAAACGCTCCTACATGCACGACGGGGCGTTTCATTTACGCGGAAACGCTCCGGAGCGAAATAAAATGGCGGCTAATGAAGATTCCACTATGACCGTAAGTATTGTTTCTCTCGTCTCTCTTACATATCATATGTTATGGTGAAATATTATGTACCACTCGATGAACAATACCGTGAGCAAAGATCTTATTTATTCAACTTCTGGTGGTAAACTGTTATTTGCTTGATCAAAGCTCCGAAGTGTAGATCGAACGAATCTGAAGATAACGATTTGACCACAAATTACGAATTAAACTAGTATTTCTATAAAAACGTTAATATTTCTGTTAAAGTAGTAGATCACAAACTCGTATATTCTCATTTCCTAAAATCCCAGTCCAAATCCATTACTTGTTCCCAAGAAATCTCTTTTTTAGAACACAATTTTAGAAACGCTCTTACCATTTTGTTTTGATATTATTTTTAGATTATTAGAGAAGAGTTCCGAATCGAATCTATCTCTCAAAAACGTGTTGTACTTGTTAGGAAAATTGAAACATCTGAACCTGGTGGTGCTAAACGTGCAACTAGCTGATTTAAGCCTAAATAAATTAGATGATGTGATGCCTACATGTGTGCTAAATCATACAACTATAGAAAAAACGAAAAATATGTGAATTAATCTTTCTTCTTTTGATGCCAAGGGGTATAATAGATCTTTTCTTTCTCTTCCTGAAAAGGAAAGGCAAGCTATATATTTCCTAAACAGATCTAGACTACCGGAGCGTTTCCAGTTCACTGTGTTAACCAGATCGGAGCGTTTCTTGAATATGAGAATGTCATCATTTTTAAGACTGGATTTTCGGTCATCAAATCACTATTACGATAATGTATGGTGCGTTGAAGCATTGGAATTTGACTAAAATATACATTGGTGCTCTAATCTTGGCTCAACTAATCACATGTATCGACAAAAGGGGTTTTGACCGGTAGAATGACAATTACGTTTTTGGATTTTGATGACTATACTGCTTCGTACAGCTCTTCCTAATTGCTTCAAACGTCAACAGCCAGTCAAGTACAACATGAATATCACACTCATCGAATGGTATACTCGAAATATGTAACTCATACCTCTTATTCCCATTATTGGGGAAATCGTCAGACGGCTCATCATTCCCGCCAGCCAGTTTTCCTACTCCGGAGCGTTTCTTTGTTTAATTTCAGTAATGAAACGCTCCGTCGTGCATGTAGGAGCGTTTGGGTTATACACCGTGTATACGGGGGCCAGTTCATAATCTGTCATAATTTGTCGGGAGAATACATTTTGTTTTTATATGGCGCTAAACAAAATATTCCCGCAATATAAGGCGCATTATGGGTAGGGACTGCTGTGAAATAATGAACGTAAGTGACACCTATCTTAGATTATACGTTCTAATAAATTAATTAACTGCGCATGCGTCATAATAATTTCAACCAATTAAATCGCTGGATTTAATACCGTAAAAACTCCCGTTTTTTTCAAAATCTACCGTAAAAACTCCCGTTTTTTCAGAAACCTACCGTAAAAATTCACGTTTTTTTCAAAATCTACCGTAAAAACACCCGTTTTTTCAGAAACCTACCGTAAAAACTCCCGTTTTTCAGAAATCTACCGTAAAAACTCCCGTTTTTTAAAAAATCTACCGCAAAAACTCCCGTTTTTTACAAAAACCTACCGTAAAAACTCCCGTTTTTTCAGAACCTACCGCAAAAACTCCAGTTATTTCTGAAATCTTCCGTACAAAAAGTCGTTTTTTATTTAAAATTTACTGCGAAAAATACATTTTTTTAAAAATCTCCCGTAAAAACTCCAATTTTTTCAAAATTTACCGCAAAAACTCCCGTTTTTTTAAATCTCCCGTAAAAACTACCGTTTTTTTCAAAAATCTCCCGTAAAAACTCCCGCTTTTTTCAAAAACTACCGGATTTTGAAAAAAACTCCCGTAAAAGTACCGCAATTTTTTTTAAATCTCCCGAAAATTTTTCATTTTAGGTTGGCAAGTCTGAATACGTTAGCGTAACAATATTGAAGAACTTCCGGGTTTCGTTTTCGGTTCTTGATATTTTTATTTGAATTCTCGATTCTGCACCACTTTTGAGTCAAGTTGTGGACAATAATTTGACTCAAGTTTAGTAAGATAGTCTAGTTTGAGAATATGCAGGCGGTTCTATGTTTGGTATATTAAAGAAGACGCAATTGACATCTTTAATCCCTCGCTTTTGTTACGTTGACGATCTTCATGAATATTGTCACATTGGCAATATTCATGAAGATCGTCAACGTAACAAAAGCGAGGGACTAAATATGTAAATTGCGTCTTCGTTGATATTCCAAACATATGACGTATCGTCAGCGTAACTATGTGAGTACCAGTATGGCCATCTTACAAAACATGCTGTAAAAGACAGACGTCGTGTCTGAACAAGGGTTTATTTAATACCCGGGACTTGTACCAAACGAAAATGAACGACGATCAAATTTCCATGATTTCACGTCAGATATGATGATGTTAATGAAAATCAGATATGTTCCAAGAAAAAACTTATGAAATCTCTTTGGCACAATTGACCAAATCCCAGCTCTGAACCATTCTGGCATAACTTTCAACAAACTGCAGTAAAATCAATGAAATTCTAACCTGTGCTATCATACCACATCAGTGAAAATGTAAAATACAGGTCAGCATAAACTCTCAGTTTAAGATCCTTTTCCTCAGAACGTATTGATCGACCTTGTACATAGTTTTCTTAGTGCCTCTCATCAATCACTCCAGGGAGATGTGAAGATAGATTTACACGACGCTCGTCCAACGGGAATTAACGGTACTTTCAAGCACTTAAGAGGCAAAATGAGAGATTTCAAGTAATATGTCTTTAGTAACAGTCTCACCTTTCTTTCTATAAGGATGGGTTCAGGTGCCAAAACCAGCTGATACATAGATCATGTAGTGAAATTGAAATACTAAGTCGAACCCTGCTTTTTTAACCCGCAGCCCATCCAGTGTACTTTTAACACGTACTGGTTTTTCACCATCTCTTTTTCCCACCGGTTTTGGGCCGCTGTGAATATGGTAGAATGGAAGGATTCCGGGAGTAGAAATCTATCAACCCTTCTCTATTGATTTAGAAAAGTATGATAAACACAGATTGATAGGGTCTGCCCTCTTTTTGTAACTATTTCTGTCGCCCTTTAGTCTTTGTTATTTCCTCTTGGCCAATATATACCTATTTAGGATGCTTTCCAACTGCCTTTTTAGGTCATTCTTTTCCTAGAATTCTTCATCCTATAGTTATTTTCCAATGGATACAAAATAACTGAGACTGTAACTTGATGATATTAAATCAACTAAAGCTGATATCAGTATATTGGTAACTCTGTGATTAGATTCTTAAAATGAAACATGACGTGTTATGTATTGACAAACAGGTTTTTATTTATGAAACGAAGACGAACCAAACTTTCAAAACTGTCAGTGATTCATGTATCTTGTCATTAAGGTTGAAAACGGGGAGACTGCTTTTTAAATTTGTTTATCAGATGACCGAAATGATGAAAAGAATTATTGTTAAACGCTTCCGAAACTTATTTTCAACTCGAATCCCTTCTTTTTTTGAAATCTTTATTTTTCAATTCTGTTTCTGAATTAACTCCCGCAGTCATCTTCAGGCGCTCTCCATTGCGTAAACATTGACATAACATTACAGATTCGAATGTCTTTGCAGATCCGTTGCTTTTAAGTCAGGATAAAATTGCGAACTGTACGTGCTTCATCATTTATATTTTATTTCCTTTTACATCGAAAAACCGAACAATCACATTTATAGTCTCCGGTTGGTTGATGTGAAAATAGTAGAGCGGATGTTAAACGTCGACGAGTAATTAATGAAATTATCGGCAATTATAAATTACGAATTATACTTTCTCCGAGTCCTGATTCTACATTATTAATATAACTATATTAATTGCTTTACTGACTGAAGGAAATGCGATTATTTTATGATTTAAAAGCGAAAAAGAGTGCTGTTTTCAATTAAAACAATTTAAGTCTGAAGAGCGAATGCGTGTAATATAAATCTTAATTGAAGCTGAATACTACAAAAATATATCATTAACCTATTTTTCTAAAGACTGACGTTCTATCAATATGTCATGATGAAATAAAAAGCGATTTGACGTTTCTCCTTCCTCCAGACTACAAAAACATGACATCCTTGATGTAGAAAAATACCACAAAATAAAAGTAAGTATTTAAAGAGGCATTGTCGGAAAGTGGAGAAAACTCGGGAACCCCAAGATACACTGTTCATCTAATTAGGGGCGGATATGAAATAAGGCTTCTCCAGACACAGGCCGTAGTAGTACTAGTATATGTTTCAGACTCATATCCTTTGTTTGAATAAATTTTTATGTCAATTGCAATACAGTACATTGTTTTGGACCACCCTGTTCAGTTTGTATCGATTCAAGATAAAAAATACTGAATCGAACTGATTGTCACGTAGCCTATTATTGACATAAACTGTTTGATATCTATATCAAAGAATGTAGATACCTAGAAAATAAACGTATTTAGCCATGCAGAATCAGTGTAAATATTTTGAGATGGCGACAACATCTACCCTTTTAAAAGATTATTGTCATAATACCACGATTATTTAAAGTTTTCCTCATACTTTTAGCCTGGCGTGGTCCCGGGGACATGGTTATAAGGTGATTGTAACCTATAGCAAGATACAAGACAATTGTGAATTTCTAGCCTGAGTCTATCAGTAATATGCCTATAAAATAATAGAGGTTCTAGTGTTATCTCACCGATTCCATACTAATTTTGAAATTAAATCAACCTAAGAACATGTTACGGGCAATTCCTAGAGCGACCCATTTCTCTGCCAAAATTATTTATGCCTTATAGTTTAGAGGCATTCTAATCTTATATTGATTGGATGCAATCAATTGTGACCTGCTTTTTTATACCATGCTGTGTGTGTTTTTCACTTCCTTGTTGTATCGAGATGGTTTATATATTTGAACGGTTCATTGCTTCCGCAGGCCTTAGCCACTCTAATTTATGCCTCAATATGAACATTATTACAGAGGGCACAGTTTATGCCTTGGTCACATTTGCTCCGATTTTCACTACGGCGACCGGCCGATTGAATATTTGTTCAAAATTGAATACTATATTGAACAAAACACTCAATCGGCCGGGCGCCGGCCGATGGATCGAAGCATATATCATTCTCAAAATTCATTTCGTTCGCTGCGTACCTTCACTACAGGAGCTACGGATTGCACTGGACGAAAGGCTCTGAGATTGGAAGCATATGTGACCAAGGCATTAGAGACGAAATTAGTGTGGCTGGCTTTCGGAAATACTGTAAAAGTGAAGTTCAACAAAAATATAGCACATGATTAGAGCAGACATTTTGGATGTTGACTACTGTATATACAAGTTCTGCATAGATACAAAGTGGATTATGAATTTACCTATACTATTGAATAATGACTAAAATGCAATTAGTTACCTGTCTAGGTGTCAAGATATAGGTGGCCCCAGGGTGAGAAGGAGCATTACCCCCAGCTCATTTGAAATTTTGAATAATTGACTTAACACAAGGATGTCCCCATGTAAAGTCAATGGAACCAAAGAAAAAATGAAAACCAAAATTGTGAAATTTGAAAGTTTGACCTACTTTCAAAAGTCAAAGGTTGAGGTCAAAATTGTTTTAGCAACATTCTTTATTATATTTTCACATTTTAGGTCTTATAAATGATGATTTTGCACACAAGAATGTTTGATTTTCAGATATGCACTGAGTTGACCTTTACAAGGTCACAATGACCTCAATATCACTTTGGATGCACCTGAACACCATGCCATAATTAACTCCTTACTAAATACCATATTATATGTCATAATAGTTATATTTCTCTGGGGGCACTTTTTATATACTTGGGGTGACGGCTCCTTTGAGAATTTTCATTTGTGAGTTTTAGTCGCCCACGGCACCCCTGTTGTCAATGGTTTAACATATATCATATGAATCATTCATCTTTAAATGTGGGTATTGTTTTTTGGCCCACCCTGTATTAATGGTTATAACACGCACTGGCGAAAAAGAATGTAGAAATGTGCTCTAATATATCATTATGAAAAGAAGACTTGCTTGAAAAACTGTTAAATGCCACGATGGCGTATGTTGTAGTATCTGACGTCGTGTCATAAATTGAATGCCTTGGTGCTCTTCGCTTATCCCAGTTCTAGATATCAATCATGATGTACTTCGTCAACAAACGTAACCTATTTGTTTGTAGAAATTATTCATTTGAGTTTTCTGTGCAGGCTGAATCCTCTTTAAAGTGATCTAGGGCCTATAGGTAAATATTTTCAGCTTAGTTCGTCAAATTTAGTTCATTGCTATGGAATATACCTGATCCAGACCAGCATTTCTGAGTCTGTTTTGTTGATATCGTTCTGAGGTAAGTAACACCAAAGATGTTATTTGCAAAGTGTTATTTTTTGTTGATGACCAGACTTCAAGTAATCATCACCACAAGGTACCTGCTTGGAATATTTTTGCTTATGTTATTAAAAAACATCGTTTTTATGATGGATTTTTAGACAATTAGCAATTATTTTATTTTTTCGGCAAATATAAACTCGGATTTCTTAAACCTATAATATGTCGATTGCGTTGATATTTTAGCATGCATGTTACTAAAATGTATGTGCGATCAACTCTTGAAAGCGCGATGTTTGATATGTCTTTGTCACATAATTAAGTTTGTTGTACTATATATGAACGATTTGTCAAATATTTGCATCCTCCAACACATTGGCCATATTAATAAACTCTATTGATACATTATTTGGTGAAAGCTATGCCAGAAGGTATATTTTGATAACAAATCTTAAATTGTAGACAATGGAGATATATGATTGAGCGTAGATATTTCTGTCGTGAATTCAAGTTGTCTAGATTAGGCTGTCTAATATTTTGTATCCTCCAAACATTAAATTATCATCTTTGGGAAAACAATATTTTTAGATTATTATTTTGAGACATGAAAGTACTTAATAGAAGCGTTTAGATCATCGTTATTTAATTTTTGAATTATTTCAATTGTCTTTAAAATTTGTAAAACTTTATTAAGCATGTGTTGGAGAATACAGAATGACTTTAAAATGATGTGAAATATAAACGTACAATCAAAAGTTAGTTGTATTCGTATTTTTATGTTTATATTTAAATTACAGCAAAGTATGAGTCATTGCCAATTCAGGAAACAATATATTTCACTCTCAGTTTCACATATGATCATGTAGGAATAGCTATTACATGTAACCTTTACATACCTATTCCACATGCTATGCTTTCTTTTTATTCCCATGACCATACGACTTACTTTGAATTATGTTTCTCATTCCCTCATTGCCCACGCTGTGTTTATTCATGATATTATATTTTGAATGACGTCTGTCGTTCATTATGATGAATGTTTGGCTTTTACCCAAAATGATAAATGTTGCTGGCACATCTTAGTCATTATAAGTGCCAAAATACTTTTATATCGATTCCAATGAAAATTATTGCATCCACTGCAATCTTTAGTATTTCACATGCAATATGAGCAACATGCCCGTAGCCAACTTTTGATAAGGGGGGGGGGGGTGGAACCCATTCCCCTGCCCACACATAAAAAAATTTCCATGCTAAACCAACACCTGGGGCGACCTTTAAAATTCAGAGGATGGGAGACAAAAAAATGTTGAGTCCAAAGATTTTTAAATAATGCCCAAAATTCAAAACAATAGTACAATAACGTCATTTCTAAGGGCGATATAGTGAAATAAGGACTGAAACAGCAAGAAAATCTTACGCATTGAACGATATCTAATTTCCCGGGGAAAATTGCCTGTCCAGAATATATTCTAGACCGGTCCATATGGACCACCACTATGACGTCACACATTTCTCAGGTCGATATAGTAAAATAAACGCCTTCTAAACTAGCACTAAAACCCCTAGAACTGGCCTGGCAAGGTGGTAATAATGGCCAATAATCTAAATTGTACAATTTATGTGGAGAGGAACAGATTTTGGGCCAAAAAATAGAAATAGAAAGAAAATCATTCAAGATCGCACGAATCCACCGCCACCCTGTCTACGGGCCGGAGCAATATAAAGAAAGACTTCAGACAAAAATGTGCGTGCGCGTTATTTGGAAAAAATGACCCCAGTATCTTAAAATCATGATGGTCATTTCGAAAAAGCTCTGTTAGATTAGACGTACATGTAATCAAAAAAACGAATTAAGTATCCTGTTTAAAAAGCCCTATTCTTCACTAGATTGGTTAGATTCTAGGTTTGCTCAGAAACATATTTCTTCTACTAACGAGAATGACCAGAATAGTGGAACCAATTCTTAAAAATTCTTAAAAGATACTTCTGGTGGAATGCGCATCGGTTACGAAAACTTAGATTTTTTTTTATTTATTTATTCTTATCTATTCATATCTTTACTACAAATTACACTAAAAGGGTGACACATAATGTGTATATTCCCGTGTTTTATAATAATACGAGAGGTGATGGACGCTTTTTTACACGGATGCTTTTTATAGAACAATACCTTCGATTTTCTCACCAGTGATACATCATTTAATGATCTATCAACTCTGAAGATTTGAAAACAAAACATGTGATATATTTTGATATATCTTTATTTCCATGAAGGAGGTATAGGTACCCCGGGACCAACATGACGTCAAACATTCTGAAGCTATTTTAGCTTGTTTAGCATGCAACGTAGTAGTTGAATGGTGCATTATGCAGGCTGAACAAAACAAACCATTATGGTCATGAATTACCCCATTTTATTATGCCATAGTTGATTTTGAATATTTTATCATCACTATGTGGTATTCACTATTCATGCCACATTCATTCTACAGGGGCCTCTACATAGGTTCCACCAAGTGCTACATGTACACAATTTCTCATCCTCTTAACTCAAAATTGTGAGACAAGGCTGAATCCATTCTCTGACATGGTAGGAAGATGCAGTTGCACGGGTTGTTTTAGTTCATCAATGTCAATAAACCTGCGTCCCTTCTCTATAGAAATAAGTACTTACTGTTTGTGTGTTACCAGTCAGCAAAATATTTCAAACAACACAACACTTGTTGCATATAAAAAAGCTTAAATCTTACTGAAATTTGCCATGATGGCTAAAACCTGAATATGTGACGTAAATGTCGGTCCCTGGGTACTTGTACTCCCTTCACGGAAATAAGGATATATCAACATGTATTATATATTTTGTCTTCAAATCTTCAGAATTGATAGATAATTGAATGATATATCACTGGTAAGAAAATCAAAGGGATCATTATAAAACTAACATAGACTATAAATGATGTTATTGATAAAGAAGATATTTTTTTGAGTTCTTTCTTCATAATCGAGATGCTTCCAGATGATTTCATTCCATCAGTTAATTCATTCCAAATTATCTGTGCAGTGAAAGACAACATAGCTCTACCAAAATTTGTTCGTACTTCGGGCCATATTGTATCTGTCATTTATAACTTGGAGTTTTATTAATAACGTCAAAATGTTGCATTTATTGCACAAAATGGAAACTTTTGATGATAGACCAATCAAAATCAAATGTTTCCCTATATTGAACAAATAAATTATAATCAAAACCGATGAAATTATATGTTAGGATTTCTCCAAGGAATTTGCATGCAAAATGTGGTGACTTAACTCTTAAAAGTGAAGAAATGAAAGTTAATATACAGACTTGGGACTTGTGTTGTCTCGGCTACTATACAATACAATACAATACATGACCGCATCCACATATTCCGACTAGCCACAGTGTGATAGTTCGGGAAGGTTGAACTATAAAAATTCACGGTCAAGTTCACTGTCTAGGATGTTGTTACAGACATTTACATATAAAATATTTAGAAACTAGATCAAATCTTTCTTAAACGATGAAAACATTAGTTCGCTCAAATGTCAACACCCTTTTGCTGTACTTTCCTTGCGCGTTCAACCGTCACGCTTAATTTGGTACACACCCTGTGATAATAGGACACGATCCAATCACCTTCAAAATTAAACGTATTGAAAGACTTAACAACTTATAGAATATAAACAAGGAATATATTGAACTAAAATGCCTTTAATTTATATATAAAAGAGTGAAAATAAATAGATATTTTGACTTTCAACATTATTTATAATGTAGATGTTATAAAGTAGGCCATGTCATAGTAAAAGGGGTACTCTTTGAATGATAAATGGAGTCTAACATAAATGTATCCTCCAAAACAGATTATTGGAGGATTCATGATTATTAGACACTCTTTTCTGGAGCACTCATATTAAATGAAGCCACAAACTGTGTGCTATAAGTGAGGGCATCGAGGAAGAACTGTAGATGTGAAATTGTATGAACGTATCCTCCCTCATTTCTTAAGTAATCGCTTTTGACATAGGGGTCGTTCAAAGAAATTTGCAGCTAATGATTTCAAACGATAACGTTGACTCAATTTACATTTTTATTTTTTACAGTGCAATACTTATATCCAATGAAACATGTGTATTGTTTGTTTGACACTCACAAATATGATGAATAATATCTTATTTGAAATTAAACCAGACTTTAATTGAACGATTAACGAAAACATGTTAAGTTTTCATTTCTTTGAAAATTGAACCATCGCCATTTGAATATTTTAATTTTCGAATTTTGTATTTTTTAAATATCAATTATCGTAAATTGACCCAGTGATGCTTCGTTATCACTCTACACTCATGAGCTCTCTGAGACTCACTATGTTTGCCAAAAAGTAATTTATTATAAAACTAGCCGTAGAGTGAATAAAGCAATGAGTATGTTAACTGATTAACACATCTTGTATATAACGCTCATCATTTCTATGGTTTTAGATTGTGCCATGGCAACGGTAATTATACGAGATGAACGTATACGTAGACGACTATAATAAATAAGATACAGCTAGATCTAGAACGAACACCAGAATGACGGAGAGTGGAGACAAGTACATACCTATAACTAAAGTTGTCACAGAATCACAACCAGAGCTACTACGGCGCGGAATACCTCTAGTATTTGATGGTGAAGTGGAATGGCACACCACTGCTGATATGGTAGCCGCAACTGCTAATAGAAACAACACAACATTTAACATGAGTAACTGGGATCAGACCTTTGATGAAAGAATATATCACAGTCCGGTGAGCGAGAGCGAACTTGAGACGTATATGCGATGCTCAACTGTCGTTTATGGATATATCATTCCATTCATTTGTTTTGTTGGGATCGTTACAAACATAGTGAACCTGAGCGTTCTTACACAGCGCAGCATGTGGACGCCCACAAACGTTTTTCTTAAAGGGCTTGCAATTGGAGACCTTGGGGCGTCAAGTCTCCTTATAGGATTCTTTGTATACTTCTATAGTTTTAAAACATACGAGCTTTTGGATACACAACAGTGGTACACAACAGTACCCTTGTACTGGAGAGTATTTTACCACATTCATTCGATCCCTGCTAATATTTTAGTGACTGCTTCAAATACGCTGGTTTTTGGTGTGACCATTTTTCGATTCTACGCAGTAAAATTTCCTATTCACGCAAGGGATCGGTGTACTATGAGGAACGCACGAATTCTAACTATTGTTAGTTTCGCATGGGGGATAATTTTAAATCTGCCTGAATTCCTACAAAAACGGATAGAAAAGATCGAAATAAACAACGATACATATTACGGAGTAACGTCAACAGACATCTATTACGATAGGACTTTTCAGAGTGTGTACTATCCTTTGAAGACAGTCCTCAATATTCTGTTACCCTGGGTTGCGTCCTTGGTACTCATCATTATGCTTATTCATGCTCTTTGGAAAGGGATGTCTGGCAGAAACAATAATGGACAGAAGTTTATTGAACACACTGCAAGCGTTGAAGAGGCTAAACAGAAAAAGAGCGTCCACATTACAGTATCGTTGATTTTAGTAAACATTAGTTTCCTCATTTGCGAATGCCCTGCTGCAGTATGGTCTATGATGCTCTGGTCTATTCCCAGAGAAACGCTCACAAACGACATTAAATTTGGGATTGCAAGGATTTTCATAGACATGTTTCTCGTTCTAAATATGTCGCTCAATTTTTTTAACTACGCATGTGCCAGCCAGGCATTCAGGAAAACTCTTTTGCGGACAATATCCTTGAGGAGAGCATTTAAAAGAATGCAAAATAAACTAGGGGCGCATTCCTCTCTAAATAAGAATGTGGCACATACTTATTCCTGTGAGAAAAGTGATTCGCAATCAGACTATACTTTACTAAGCCGACAGTCTTCAAGCAGGGGCAATTTGAGCTTAAAACATTTCAAAAATAGCAAAACTACATATCACTTTTCAAACAACCATTTGCATGTTTCAAGTTTGTAATGATTTTTAATCAAAATTTTAAGTTTGACAGTTGCGGTTAAAGATATTCAAACATAATCACGCTCTGGTAGTCTCATCCAGCAGATTGCGTTGACAATTGCCTCTGTAAGAGATGAACGACCCTTTATGATGCAATCTGCAATTTGCAAATATCTTAGAGTGACGTCAATTTTAGGCCTCTGTCAAGGGATGGCTGTTGAATATGCAAAACAATAAAAAGTGGGCTTATTGGGTAATCCAATCAGATCAGAGACACTCCATGTACGAAAAGAATGAGTCATCAAAATAGTTTGGTACAAAGATATCGATTACATATTATGTATGCATTATGTATCATGCATATTACTATATTACCCCCCAAAAAATTATCAAAAATTAATGTTCGCGCTAGCAGGAAAAAATAATTTTGGGGCTCAGAAAACAGCCCCAAGTTTTGAAATTTAAGGCCCACTTTCTTTAAAATTAGCCCCAGAAGTGAAAGATAATGCAGAGACCGTAGCCTAATGCCATTTTGTTATATTTATGTAAATAAAAACTATTTGTCTGAGGTAGATGATCCAAATGTATTTTTCTTTTTCTATGGTGTTTGGGTGTGTGGAGGAAATTTTGGACCCCAAAATTCACAGTGGCCTGTCATAAGGGACTGGGCTGGCCAAGTGACCATTGCCCTATAATTTCGCCGTTGATGACTGTTGTTATTCGAAGAGACTTAGATCTCCATAACATTTCCATAGTTACATAACTATGATGATATATATAGATCTCAATTTCCTTCTTGCGTTTAGCTTATAAAATCTCATCAAAGCCAATCAGATCGATACGCTCAATCTTATGATTACATAAATATAATACGTTTAAAGATGAGTGACCTGCGATGGTAATTTATTTTACAATACATATACTATATATTGTTATATATTATTTTCCTATATTGACAAATATCGTCATGGTTTTAAATGTATTTTGTAATTTGTGTACTTATTTTCATGATGGTATACTAAATAAATTACGCTCAAAACTAATTTATTGTTTTATGTTATAAACGCAAAATGATGAAATGTACTACCTGTCTTTCATACGGTGCTGGTTTCATAGCATATCAATAGGCTTCAGTGGCGTAGCGTGGGTACTTTGTGAGTGAACGCTACGAGTGAGCGAAGCGAACGATCTTTGAGGGAGATTTGGGGTGGGTTCTTCCCCAAGAAATTTTTTAATGAGATTGCAAATTAAGCATTCTTGGGTGTTTTTAAATACGAAATTCCGACTAAAATGGACTAATAAAATGTAAAATATTGGCCATTTTTATTTTAAGTGTGGGGCAATTCATAAACCGGTCGGGAAATATAAACTAAACACATTAAAATGTTATAGAGGAGTTTCTGAATAGCTTTGAAATTTCGCTGATTCTCGTTTTTCATGTGATTTTAAGATATTTGCACTTTTTACCTCTAATGACTTACTTTTCTTTATTTTTGATAGCATATCTGAATTCAGTGACAAGTTTTCACCAATAATAGCTTTGATTTACACAGTTATGTCATTTAAATCATTTTCCATGACATTTTAAAAAACTCTCCATTGGTACAATATTAATGCTAATGTTCATTAAAACGTTGGCTTATTTGTCACTGGTGATCCACTCGATTACGCTGGTTACCGAAACGGTTCGTTTTTGGTAACAAAATGTCGGAACATCGAAGGTACAATTTTTCTTTTTTCCTTATTCCACACGTTGTAGGCAGAATTCCCACGACATTTTTTAACACAAACGTGTATCAGTATCATATGTAGAAGAAAATGTACATATTTGCGAACAAATAGTTCAGAAAACAACAGAATCGTCGATTTAATTCATCACTTAAGTTACATAAACGGTTTTTCGAAAAACAGTTAAGATCTGCACTTTTAACCCAAACCGTTTATGTAACTTAAGTGAGGAATTAAATCCACGATTCTGTTGTCTTCTGAGCTATTTTTTCGCAAACATGTACATTTTCTAAAACATATGATGCTGATACGTCGTGGGGATTCTGCCTACAACGCGTGAAATAAGGAAAAAAGAAAAATCGTACCTTCGACGTTCCGACATTTTGTTACCAAAACGAACCGTTTCGGTAACCAGCGTAATCGAGCGGATCACCAGTGTTTGTACAACAACCAACATTTTCAAGTTTAATCACAATATGTACATTGACGGGGTCATCCAATATGCCATTCGAGTTTCAGACAGATTAAACTAACACTTTTTGATAAATCATGAAATTAAGTAACTTTTGCAAGTTTCGGACAGATTAAACCAACACTTTTTCATAAATCATGAAATAAGTGACTATTGCAAGTTTCTAGCATTGAAGTGAATGGAGGTTTGGCCCAAGAAAATCAAAGACAAACAAGGGTGACATATATTATGTCAGCGTTATACGGCTATTTAGTAACTATACAATCTTTTTCTCATTTCCCAGAAATTAATTCAGAATACATTGAAATCTTAGAGAATATTGTGGTAAAGGAATGTTTTCTTAAGACTTTACAGGAATACATTAAACAACATTAAAGCTTTTTTGATTCTCATAGTAACAATATACTGTTTTTCGTAAAATGCATGGAATATTCCATATATGACCAACAGTGTATATTGCATACCTGTGTTTACTGTACAAATTACAGCTTAATCGATGACTGCTCTTTGGGTGATTGCTACGCTACAAAAAGAGTTAAAGTCGTTGCCATGGTAACGTATATTGCTTCAGATCTGTAAATTAATTAAGCTAACACGTATGGATTTAATTATTCAAGTCAGTCTGACCTTTTGTGTATTTGCTACTTTACCGATAATATCCCAGGGTGGGAAAATAAAAAATACGAAGAAAACCTCACAATTATCTTAATTTGGTAAGGGAGCCGGACACATTCTAGCCTAAAGTGTGTCAGTGTGTCGCAGAACTGTCTTTCATGTTGGAACCCGATTCCCCACAGCGGACAAACATATTTTTATCATATTGCGATATGGGAAAGTTGAAATAGAGGAAAACGGACATTTTAGAGTATGGTACACGCGCCGTTTATAATAATCATTTGATCTCGGTCTATTATTGGACTTCAAATAGAGGTGAAGGTTCCTTGCAAATGATATACCCGTTTCACGAGGAACGGATCTGAGTAAGAAAAGGTTCGTATTTTAGCGAATACCTGTGCATCTTTCACAAGTGATATTCCACGAAGCCCGAAGGGCAAGTGGAATATCATCTTGTCGAAAGTGTCACAGTATTTTCATCGCAGGTTAAGTAAATAAAAATTCAAAGGTAAAGAGGCTTTAACACGCGTAGTTCAATGGGGGAGCTAAGGTTGCCAACCTTATGGAGGGGAGTGTATATACTTACCGTCATTTCAAACTTTCCCAAATTGTAGTTTTTTAATTTAAGGTTTCATGTTAACATTATAATTAATTGTAACATTGCAATGGGTCAATACATCAAATCTACAATCTGGAAGATTTACGTACGCGTAAATTGAAATGTTATTTGCCGTTTTAATATGTTAATTAGTACTAGTGTATTGTGTACAATACAACGTTAGTTGCTTGATTTATTGCCTCACTGATTGACATTATATTAATTTTCTTTGTCGTTTTGCCGGTTGATTTATTGGTAAATAAATGTTGTTGCTTGTTTGGTTGTTTGCTTGATTGGTTGTGTCAATGGTACGTTGATTGGGATGTCAGTTGGGCGTTTTGAGGTAAAAAAGAAAAATAGAATCCCTAACCCTGGTAGGAAGGTAAGGTACCCGGTCACCCGGCTACCCGGTTACCCGGTCACCCGGTTTTTTACACAAACCCGTCACAGCAATGAAGCTGGTCTATCATGTACGCTAATTTTTTGGTACCCAACGGACTTCGGGAAATGGGGTTGTTGGTCTGTTCTCCCTAGTTGGTGAGATGAATTCCCTTCCGCTTATTTCCCTCGACATTTATACTTATTGAAGACGTGCTCTCTATTCTTCTTCGTTTTGTTCGGTAGAGGGACGTATTGTCCTTGCTTGATCTTCTCTTTCTGAGAAAATGCGTTAGATGCCTGATTAAATCAAAATCCTCGATAGAAAAGCTATGGCATTGACTACTTTGTGCTTTACAATACAGAGAAAGTTGGTGCCTGGGCCGCGTTGCCATACAATCTAATCTATGCTGTGGACGCATTGCCATATTGCTGAAAACGCCGTGTCGCGTTTCCGGCGAGTTCAATTTTGTAAAAAGATTGCGAGAAAACAAGCAAAAGTTTGTTAATTTGTATTGTAATTCTATACAGCTGTATGTGTCAAGCTATTGAACGTTAAATTAGCTCATGAGTCGTAAAATACCTCCTTAATTGGAATTAGAAGATAGCTCAAGAAAAAAAGAATCGGGAAATCATATTTGTGTTGACTATCTCTTTACTCTGGTCAATACCTGGACAGAATTTCTATAGCTTTACATACCTTGAGGGCTGTTCACCGAATGTGAAGCATGCGTTTTCAAAAACTTACCTATGTTTCGAGGAAATAGAGGACGAAGTGCCTCCGATAATCGGAGTTTGCCTCCATTGTGGTCTGTAATGCGTTGCAGTCTCGTTTTGAACAGCTACGAGCTCGAGTGGCTGTAACGCGTTACCCTGTATCTATGTCCACCTTGATGGAGTAAAGTATTACCTTCTAGGTTAAATAAAATGAATCGAACGAATGCAAAGGGTACAATCATGTAACAAAATTGTAACGTCAAATTCTGCGACAAAAATTGGTTTGAGGAATGGATAAATAAATGTTAAAAGTGATAACCTTTTTAGAAATGTGTATGGCTAAATCAAACTAAAGGGGTCTGGGGACGTTCCCTCATAAAAATTTAGACACTCTCCGCTACATATTTTAGAACCATATTTGCATCATTAAATACTAACATTCATTCGCAACAAATAGTCCCACATGTCAATCAAAGTTGTTTGTGCAAATTGTTAGTGGAGATATCATATTAATTTGATATCAAATAAATACAGATAAAGCTGTTTTTCCTAGAATAGTCACGAGGTGGCCTTACGTCAACATGTTTTTCATCCTGTTGGAATTCTATTTTGGTTGGGAAACCAAAATTAGATCCCATAACCTTAAAAATTGATTAAAAATTAAGAAAGGATCCCTTCTTATTTAAGAAATATAGACCGAAAAGCAAGTATTAATTATATCGACGAATAAATACAACGGACTAGTATAGGCCGAACGACCGAAGGATCCCCTTTTAGCAGTAATCGCTTGGTGGAATTGGTTTTCCCAAGGATGAAGAAAAGAAGCATTTATCCCAAAATTGGCAATTTAGCATCCATCTGAACAGTTACATTTCATATGGAATTAGTGGCACTTGATTAATTCACCAGATTTATTCAGATTATTACAGACTAATATATCAATGTAAAAGGGTGTTGGATAAATATCACGGGGCATTGATAACCATGCAAGTCATTAAACTTGAGAAAAATAGAAAAATTGTCAAATGTCTTCACCCCATAAAGTTATCTTTTATTTCGAGACGTTATCATCGCCACTAACCCTGGTCAGTTCTCGTAGGACTAAAATACCCATCGCCGACAAGTGAAATCAAGTGAATTTCGCTCGTTGTAGGCAGAATCCCCACGACATTTTTTCTCACAAACGTGTATCAGTATCATATGTTTTATAAAAGGTATATGTTTGCGAAAAAATACCTCAGAAGACAGAAGTGAGGGATTGAATCGACGATTCCGCTGTCTCTGTCTGAACTATTAATTGTTCGCAAAATACGACTAAGATAAGATAAAGACACACGAAGTGCTCATCAGTACTGGCTAATAAGATATCAAGAGTAATAAAATCCTGAAATATAGTAATCCTTCCATTTCTAAGATTATCTAACAAGAATGAATTTGAAGATGATTGCATCTTAAATAATATTGATGACAATTTTTTGAAAACAACTCCGAACTCTTCGTTCATCCCGTTTACGCACTCGTGTTAAAAAATAATGATATTCCACACCTGATGAGGAATAAGCATATATCCCAATGTTAACGTGTCAAGTACTCCTTCTCAGTACTTGAACACCCAGACGAATTTTATTTGCAGTGTGTTTGTTTTCTGTGTTTACTCTTCGTTCGCTCTTCGTCTGCCATCTTTGTATTTTGTTCAGCTCAATGCTGAAATATAGTAATGATGGAATTCAAGGGGCGGGATATATGGTAACCGGACAACTCATCCCCTAGACAACTCATCCCTGGACAACTCATCCCCTAGACAACTCATCCCCTGGACAACTCATCCCCTAGACAACTCATCCCCTAGACAACTCATCCCCTGGACAACTCATCCCCTGGACAACTCATCCCCTAGACAACTCATCCCCTGGACAACTCATCCCCTGGACGACTCATCCTTTGGCATGTTTGAGTAATTTAATGTAATATTATTAATTCATATAGTATTCAAATGATTAACACGATCCTCGATTTAATACCTCACTTTTGTTACGTAAACAGAAATTCAAAAAATGGTTAAGATCTGCACTTCTAACTCTTTCTATTTACATAACAATAGTAAGGTATTAAAGCGACGATTCTGTTGTCTTCTGACTGACAAGTGAACAAAGATTTTCTTGAGGGGAAATCTGGAAAATTGTTTAAAAAACTATGATATACCATGGTACTACTATGGTATTGTCAAGGAGATTATCAACCAATTAATCTGTAATTTGTTTTGTAAATATTTACCTTTAATTTTACTTTTGATATACAATTTCAATATTATGTTAACATTCATTGAAGAAGCTTCTTTGATGTCATAAGCTCATTTGATGTCATTATATGTGTGTTCATAGTTCAAATATTCTTAAATCAAAAGATATTTTTTCACAGCAGTAACAGATGAAGTTACTGAAGTTCATGTTTCAAAATTATGCAGAGAGAAAACTTTATTTTTTGTCATGAAATAATAAGTCATGTATTATAAGGACAAAATACGAAGGTTTTATTGGCACCGTTTGACCATTTTATGTGTCAATAAAGCGAAAAATAATATTTAGAATGATTCAAAGTGTATTTAATAAATATTTATTTTCCGAAAAAAACTTAACAATTTGGCTTCATGTGATTAAGGATGAGTTGTGTAGGGGATGAGTTGTCCAGGGGATGAGTTGTCTAGGGGATCAGATGTCCAGGGGATGAGTTGTCTAGGGGATGAGATGTCCAGGGGATGAGTTGTCTAGGGGATGAGTTGTCCAGGGATGAGTTGTCTAGGGGATGAGTTGTCCGTAAGCCGGATATATCTAGACATCGTATGTCCCGGAGAACGGCTTATGCGGGGTATATGATTTACATATCCCAGATCTTCGTTGGAGCGGGACATATGAGAAGTATTCGCCCGGATATGGAATATATGGTCCCTACGGGCCCACGGGAAGATATATTATATATCCCTCGGGATATTCCCTGTATCCTAAACCTCCCAGTGCATAACCCCTATATATTTCCATCAGGTGGTTTAATATATCGAAAAGTTACTCAAACAATTTGTTGACGCACTCATAACTGAGCTTAAGGAAGCGCATTCAAGTCTTAAGATAGGTTCGTATGATATTCCGTGTATTTTGGTGGTAGACGATACTACTCATCTAGCTTCCTCTGCGCACAATTTGCAAGTTCTGTTAGACATTGTATTTCGCTACAGTTCAAAATGGCGTATGGTCTACCACGCTGGTGATAACACTAAAAGCGCAATTTTGACATTTAATGAAACAAAGCAACAGTTTTTTCGAAGCAGAGGTAGTCGTCAGTGGCTACTAGGGACTCACTGGCGGATTAAGGGGGGGGGGGGCTGGGGCCCCCCCCCCCTTGGATGGGCCCAGAAAAAAATATTTTTTGGGCCAAACAAGGCCTTCAGGCCCCAAAAAGTGGGCCTTTTTGGTCATTACTGGGCCTTTTAAGGCCTTATTTTTTAATTTCAGGCCAAATTTTAAAATTTCAAAATTTGGGCCCACTTTTGGATTTTAGGAGCCCAAATATTTTTCTCTGACCTGAAATTTGCCCCCCCCCTTGTTGGTTCCTAGATCCGCCCCTGGGACTGATATAGTACCTAAGTTTTGGCACCCCACCCCAAAAACTATAATGCATTCATTTACTCAAACACATTAAAAGTGCTCAGAATTAACTAGACATCATCTTGAATTAGTAAAATTTTCCTGTGGTGCACACTCGCTCCCCTAATAAGAAGATGATTGAAAAAAATCTGAATTTCTTTAGATTAATTCTAATTATTAAAACACTTGAAAGTGTCCAAAATCACTGAATGTGACCTTGAACTGGTAAAAGTTCTCGGGTAAACATTTACGCCCTTCTAGCACACCCTCCCCCTATTCCAATGTCTCTCCAAATTGCTCATACAATATTAAGTCTAAAAACAATACAAAAACAATGAAAAACTACAAAATAGGCTGAGTGACCCCAATATAGGGAGTAACCGATCCCCCTCCCCCCCCCCTTCTGATTTACGCGATTTAATTTACGGGGCAAAAAATTTACAATTTTATGTTCTCTTTAGTAAAAACCGCACCCCCCTTGGAGAAAAGTGTCTTACGAGCCTGCATTAGCAGGTCTAAATTACAAAGGACCTTATACACCCTCCATTGGGATCTCCCCATGGGAAAAAAATAATTCATCTGATTTTTCAAAATGAGTATACTGCTTTTATTATTACATTTATATGCACACTAGTATCGGGTGTCTACAAAACAAAGACCTAAGACCTAAGACCTACAAAACTAAGACCCCCCACGTTATAAAACTAAGACCCTGTTATAAAACTAAGACCCCCCATGTAATAAAACTAAGACCCTGTTATAAAACTAAGACCCCCCACGTTATAAAACTAAGACCCTGTTATAAAACTAAGACCCCCCACGTTATAAAACTAAGACCCTGTTATAAAACTAAGACCCCCCACGTTATAAAACTAAGACCCTGTTATAAAACTAAGACCCCCCACGTAATAAAACTAAGACCCTGTTATAAAACTAAGACCCCCCACATTATAAAACTAAGACCCTGTTATAAAACTAAGACCCCCCACGTTATAAAACTAAGACCCTGTTATAAAACCAAGACCCCCCACGTTATAAAACTAAGACCCTGTTATAAAACTAAGACCCCCCACGTTATAAAACTAAGACCCTGTTATAAAACTAAGACCCCCCACGTAATGAAACTAAGACCCTGTTATAAAACTAAGACCCCCCACGTTATAAAACTAAGACCCTGTTATAAAACTAAGACCCCCCACGTTATAAAACTAAGACCCTGTTATAAAACTAAGACCCCCCACGTTATAAAACTAAGACCCTGTTATAAAACTAAGACCCCCCACGTTATAAAACTAAGACCCTGTTATAAAACTAAGACCCCCCACGTTATAAAACTAAGACCCTGTTATAAAACTAAGACCCCCCACGTTATAAAACTAAGACCCTGTTATAAAACTAAGACCCCCCACGTTATAAAACTAAGACCCTGTTATAAAACTAAGACCCCCCAAGTTATAAAACAAAGACCCTGTTATAAGAATCAGTCACCGTGCCTTGCTCTGCTCGCCACAAGGTAGTCTTGCCTCTGGGCCTTGTGTTCCCTAGTAACATACAGATTCTACAAAAGATAGTCTTGCTTCTGGTCCTTGTGTTCCCTTCTAATATACAGATTCTCCCCACTAACATAAAGATTCTACAAAAGGTAGTCTTGCTTCTGGTCCTTGTGTTCCCTTCTAATATACAGATTCTCCCCACTAACATAAAGATTCTACAAAAGGTAGTCTTGCTTCTGGTCCTTGTGTTCCCTTCTAATATACAGATTCTCCCCACTAACATAAAGATTCTACACATGGTAGTCTTGCCTCTGGCCCTTGTTTACCCTAGTAACATACACATATGGTAGTCTTGCCACTGACCCTTGTTTTCCCTAGTAACATGGTGGTTCAAGATTTCAGACCCATCTTTCTCACATAGATTGCTGAACTTATTTTAGTTGAGAATTCCTAATAGAATTAAGAATTAATAGCTGAAACTGTTCTGTTTGTCCTAGCAAACAATATCCCAATATGCATTTGAAATTCATTTTTGTCTATATGTGTTGACAGTCTGTGATGTCATCATCAATCATCACAATGGGAATTAGGTGAATTCTATCTGTGACAGTGAGATTATCTATGATGTCACATAGTAGTTTGATTTCTAAGAAATGTGGCAGAGTTCTATCTATGACAGAGATGCTTTGTGATGTCATCATGAATTATCTCGTTTCCATTGTGATGATTGATGATGTCATCAAAGTACTTTGTGATGTCATCGTGAATTACCTCATTTCTATTGTGATGATTGATGATGACATCACAGACTGTCAACAAATAGACAGAAGAAGTTGAACTACAAGTTGGAAAATTGTTTGCTAGGGCAAAACAACTCAGTTTCAGCTAATAATTCTTAATTCTATTAGGAATTCTTAACTAACAATGGTTCAGCAATCTGTGCCAGAATGATGGGTCTTAAATCTTGAACTACCATTAAACATCACTTCCAAAACAATACCAGCATAAAATGGAGTATCTCTTTTTATGCTCAGCATAAAATGGGACATCACTTTTTATGCCAGCATAAAATGGGACATTACTTTTTATGCCAGGCATAAAAAGTGATATCAAAAAATTACTTTTTTTAAAAATCAACAAATCCGGGTATTTGTTACAGTCCATTTTTATATAATCCGCTGTTGTATGTTACTGGGGAACACAAGGCCCAGAGGCAAGACTACCTTGTGGCTGGCAGAGCAAGGCACGGTGACTGATTCTTATAGCAGGGTCTTAGTTTTATAACGTGGGAGGTCTTAGTTTTATAACAGGGTCTTAGTTTTATAACGTGGGGGGTCTTAGTTTTATAACAGGGTCTTAGTTTTATAACGTGGGGGGTCTTAGTTTTATAACAGGGTCTTAGTTTTATAACGTGGGGGGTCTTAGTTTTATAACAGGGTCTTAGTTTTATAACGTGGGGGGTCTTAGTTTTATAACAGGGTCTTAGTTTTATAACGTGGGGGGTCTTAGTTTTATAACAGGGTCTTAGTTTTATAACGTGGGGGGTCTTAGTTTTATAACAGGGTCTTAGTTTTATAGCGTGGGGGGTCTTAGTTTTATAACAGGGTCTTAGTTTTATTACGTGGGGGGTCTTAGTTTTATAACAGGGTCTTAGTTTTATAACGTGGGGGGTCTTAGTTTTATAACAGGGTCTTAGTTTTATAACGTGGGGGGTCTTAGTTTTATAACAGGGTCTTAGTTTTATAACGTGGGGGGTCTTAGTTTTATAACAGGGTCTTAGTTTTATAACGTGGGGGGTCTTAGTTTTATAACAGGGTCTTAGTTTTATTACGTGGGGGGTCTTAGTTTTATAACAGGGTCTTAGTTTTATAACGTGGGGGGTCTTAGTTTTATAACAGGGTCTTAGTTTTATAACGTGGGGGGTCTTAGTTTTATAACAGGGTCTTAGTTTTATAACGTGGGGGGTCTTAGTTTTATAACAGGGTCTTAGTTTTATAACGTGGGGGGTCTTAGTTTTATAACATGGTCTTAGTTTTATTACGTGGGGGGTCTTAGTTTTATAACAGGGTCTTAGTTTTATAACGTGGGGGGTCTTAGTTTTATAACAGGGTCTTAGTTTTATAACGTGGGGGGTCTTAGTTTTATAACAGGGTCTTAGTTTTATAACGTGGGGGGTCTTAGTTTTATAACAGGGTCTTAGTTTTATAACGTGGGGGGTCTTAGTTTTATAACAGGGTCTTAGTTTTATTACGTGGGGGGTCTTAGTTTTATAACAGGGTCTTAGTTTTATAACGTGGGGGGTCTTAGTTTTATAACAGGGTCTTAGTTTTATAACGTGGGGGGTCTTAGTTTTATAACAGGGTCTTAGTTTTATAACGTGGGGGGTCTTAGTTTTATAACAGGGTCTTAGTTTTATTACATGGGGGGTCTTAGTTTTATAACAGGGTCTTAGTTTTATAACGTGGGGGGTCTTAGTTTTGTAGGTCTTAGGTCTTAGGTCTTTGTTTTGTAGACACCCCACTAGTATCTTGTTGACCTATATTCAGCACTGTATTGATGTATAGGCCACTTATTAGGGTCTTAATTCAATCATGAAGTGTAGAGGCATAGATTCCTAACCAGGAAGTATTTTTGTGTCTGTCAAAATCCATTTACATCCTACGCATCCCTGCATCTTATCCAAATATGTTACTACATAATGAAATATAAGAGTATAATCTTTGGTTTTACAAACTTGTATGATATTTGATAAGTGTAAAAGTTGTTTTTGGAGCATTTTTCTATAGCCATTTTGTAGGGAAAAAAATGATGAAAAAATGTACAATCTTTTAATTTTAAGTATGACCTGAATCGATTGCAAACTTCATATTTGCACATTTGATGAGATAAACCATTTGTGTCGTATTATGAAATTATTAAGTTTGCAATCGATTCAGGTCATAGTGTATTTTTGGTATTTCTGTGATAATCAATGGAAACCAATGGCCTCTATTGGGATCTGCTGATATCCTCATGTTAAGTCAATGGTGCACAGCCCCATGTAAGTCAATACAACCTTACTGAACGAAATGATCCCTATCTCAGCTTATGTGTGTCCGAGCACTTTAATATTTTCCAAAGTATTATATGACATTTTATTCTTCATGTTACACCTACGAATGATTCAGTTTGACCATAGGGATATTTGCCAATAATTGCACCTTGTCCTTTCTAATGTTGCTTTTTAAAGTACAATTACTACAAATTAAGCGTTAGTCATTGGTATCATTGACGTATATTATATATTGACGTATCTAGTGTGTCCTTGCCTATGTAAAGAAAATTGAACTAATAATACTCGTTAAGGGCCAAGGAGGTACGTTTAATGTTTTTTCATAAAAACTGCAATTATACAAATTAAGTGTTAGTCATATAGACGAGTAGGAAAATCCTCCGAAGCCTTAAAATAAGGGAGTTGACTGACCACCAGCCAAATATTGGTACCATCGGAAAGCTCTGATATCAGTTATTGCAAATTTGAGGTTAAACAGAATTTTGACTCGGGCCGTTACCATGGAAACGGACGCTATAAATAACTCCCACTTTTAACGAGTGTTAATACGATAAAATATGTATTCCCATATATCTTTTTTATTTTCTATCAGATAATTATAATATGGGTATCAAATGAAAATTGTGATGGCATCTTTACAATGAGGTATGAATTATGCAAATTAGCTCATTTACATAACCATTGTGACGTCATAACTGACAATTTTAAAAAGATTTTAACATAAAATTTAGCTGTGTACCTATATGAAGGTCCCGTTATTTAAAATTACGATGTATTTTTCCGTTTTTCATATTCATTTGAAAGAGTATGATACCAGCTTTAAAACAATGTATAAAATATGCCATTTCGGTCTCATAAATTTCTTTATTGAGCTCCAAAAGGGTAACATGCACAATCAAAAAATTGTTTTGAAACTGATGCTCTTTGAAAGAAATATCAAAAAATTGGCTCAAGGTATGTATTATCTTGGTGTATCGCTTTCGTTTTTCGTCAGATAATTTAATGTTTGGTATCAAATGAAAGGTAATGCTTTTTCCTTTTTGATGAAGTGTAATTTATGCAAAATAGCTCATTAGCGTTTCAATTGTGACGTCATTACAGACATAATTGACACAAAAATATTAGAGTAGTGAAATCTATCTCATTAATGTTAAAAGGTATAGAATTATTATTTTCAATCGGATCTTAATGATTAAAGTACCATCTGTATGCTTGTCATTCATTCCTTTTTAAAATATATATCAAAAACATCTACTGAATTGTGATTGAATAAGAGCCTTTTAGTCAGTATTCGTGTATTTAGGCTCTTTTATAAAGGCAAGCAAACAAATTGGGCACGACTGTCTCCTCACGATTTAATTGTCCTGCCTTAAAGGTTCCTGGCCTACCATTAACAAACCCATCGTTTCTACGGGAATCTATCCTAATTTTTTCTGAAATCTAACGTACAATTTCGAAATAAAAATGATTTGTTATTGTCATAGCCTACTGAATTCTGAACACGATGTAATGTTACGTGCGTTCTAACCATTTCAGTACACCATTAGAAACCTTTTTTTGTCATAGTGAATGTAGTTTCTACAGTTGACGTTTAACAACTTAATGAACTTAAGTTTAATGAACTTAATGCAATGTTATGTGCGTTTTCTCATCGTAATCCAAGCTGACTAATCAGAATGAAATTGGTCTCCTAACAACTGAGACATTGTCAACATAATCTTCTTACTATAAAGCACAGTGGTCTGTCTAGCTGTCCAGACATCTGCTCCAAGACAGTTTGATCTTGGGCCCTCATATACTTTGTCATCATACCAATTGAGGGGATCACGTGTATATAAGACATGATAAGACATGCTACTTGAATTTATTCTTATGACTCCAAATTTTCCCATTTTTCATTCTCCAGAGATATAATATCCAGTGTCTTACTGGGGTACTAAGTTTACTTTTTTCAAATACACGAGTTCTTGTGAATTTGTTCCATCGTAAAGATATATAAATCCCCCTCCATCCGATCCCCCCCCCTCCATCCCAAATTAATTTATTTCGATAATTTTTTTGTATAACGCATGGAAACTAACTTTAAAAAGTGAGCAATGTCATAAGTATTGTGATAATAACGTCCCTTATACCTATTTCACTGGTGATCCACTCGATTACGCTGGTTACCGAAACGGTTCGTTTTGGTAACAAAATGTCGGAACGTCGAAGGTACGATTTTTCTTTTTTCCTTATTTCACGCGTTGTAGGCAGAATCCCTGTAGACCCTGGTAGGATTTCAGGACAGGGTTCATACACCTTTTTCAAAATAAAATTCCCTGACATTTCCAGGCAAAAAAGGAAATTTTCACATCTAGTTTTGTTTGCACAGCCTCCTAAAAAGTCTAAATAACTGAGACATTGTCAACATAATCTTCTATAAGATAAGACTTATTATGAAACATTTTAGGTTTCTCGTTTAGTACAATTTCTCATGACTAAACTTCTACAGGCTGTCTTATTCACCAATTTACTGATACATCATATTTTTTATTAATTTTACATTGCATAAGGCCAAAGGTAAACATACATGTGGCATAGCCGGAAAATGTCAAGGGTGTGCAATTTTTGGGGTTTGCATCACTGCGAGCGAAGGAAACCCAAAAGGGGGTATGGGGTGAACCCCCGTAAAGGATAAGTATCGATATGGTGAACTGAAGAGCCTTTTAGTCAGTATTCGTGTATTTAGGCTCTTTTATAAAGGCAAGCAAACAAATTGGGCACGACTGTCTCCTCACGATTTAATTGTCCTGCCTTAAAGGTTCCTGGCCTACCATTAACAAACCCATCGTTTCTACGGGAATCTATCCTAATTTTTTCTGAAATCTAACGTACAATTTCGAAATAAAAATGATTTGTTATTGTCATAGCCTACTGAATTCTGAACACGATGTAATGTTACGTGCGTTCTAACCATTTCAGTACACCATTAGAAACCTTTTTTTGTCATAGTGAATGTAGTTTCTACAGTTGACGTTTAACAACTTAATGAACTTAAGTTTAATGAACTTAATGCAATGTTATGTGCGTTTTCTCATCGTAATCCAAGCTGACTAATCAGAATGAAATTGGTCTCCTAACAACTGAGACATTGTCAACATAATCTTCTTACTATAAAGCACAGTGGTCTGTCTAGCTGTCCAGACATCTGCTCCAAGACAGTTTGATCTTGGGCCCTCATATACTTTGTCATCATACCAATTGAGGGGATCACGTGTATATAAGACATGATAAGACATGCTACTTGAATTTATTCTTATGACTCCAAATTTTCCCATTTTTCATTCTCCAGAGATATAATATCCAGTGTCTTACTGGGGTACTAAGTTTACTTTTTTCAAATACACGAGTTCTTGTGAATTTGTTCCATCGTAAAGATATATAAATCCCCCTCCATCCGATCCCCCCCCCCTCCATCCCAAATTAATTTATTTCGATAATTTTTTTGTATAACGCATGGAAACTAACTTTAAAAAGTGAGCAATGTCATAAGTATTGTGATAATAACGTCCCTTATACCTATTTCACTGGTGATCCACTCGATTACGCTGGTTACCGAAACGGTTCGTTTTGGTAACAAAATGTCGGAACGTCGAAGGTACGATTTTTCTTTTTTCCTTATTTCACGCGTTGTAGGCAGAATCCCTGTAGACCCTGGTAGGATTTCAGGACAGGGTTCATACACCTTTTTCAAAATAAAATTCCCTGACATTTCCAGGCAAAAAAGGAAATTTTCACATCTAGTTTTGTTTGCACAGCCTCCTAAAAAGTCTAAATAACTGAGACATTGTCAACATAATCTTCTATAAGATAAGACTTATTATGAAACATTTTAGGTTTCTCGTTTAGTACAATTTCTCATGACTAAACTTCTACAGGCTGTCTTATTCACCAATTTACTGATACATCATATTTTTTATTAATTTTACATTGCATAAGGCCAAAGGTAAACATACATGTGGCATAGCCGGAAAATGTCAAGGGTGTGCAATTTTTGGGGTTTGCATCACTGCGAGCGAAGGAAACCCAAAAGGGGGTATGGGGTGAACCCCCGTAAAGGATAAGTATCGATATGGTGAACTGAATTCAACAATGTTTTTCTCTTAAACCAATTATTGAAAACATTCTGTAAAAAACACGGTATTTTATGTAATGTTGACTGATTGACAACAATTTAATGCGAAAATTATGAACTTTGAAAAAACTCAAATCCTCATCATTTCATATCATTCGTTAAGTGATCTAAACAACTCTAAACGATTAGGATTCAACGGATTCTAAGAGATCAAAGCTAATACAATATGTTGACAACCCCCGATTTTGCCGCATATCTTTCGGCCTTTTAGGTTAAAATTTTTTTTGATTTTCGACCATAAATGACGTACTTGGATCCGAGATTCATTGTCCCGGTGTAAAATAAATTATGGTTCCCTGGGGATTGTGGCCCCATTTCCTTGCGGCCCTTACTGGCTCGAATGTGTATAAATAATAAGGAAAATAATTGTAATTAGGTCACCATATAAATCAAAAGAGAGTAGGACCAAAATTTGATAGGACCACCTACCCTTTTCATTCTTTCATGACGCTATTTCCATTATTCTACGCCATGGGAATGATGGGGCATGTTTATAGTCAGTTATAATTTCAAAAACATTTTCATAGTTGGAACATATAGAATTTCGATCAATCCTCCTTGCCATGTGAGGTAACAATACCATAACCGCTGGTCAGTATAAGCGCAGGTTGAGATGACATTTAAGATGGCAGACGATAAATATCGGTATTTTATTAGTTTTCATCGAATTAAACTACTTTACAGTTGACGTAAAACACGGAATATATGTGAAGTAAATATGTTGTAGATAAACAATCAAAATTTCAAATTGCTGTATTTATTACTTTAGTTGAAAATGAAAAACTGTGAAACTGTGTCAAAAATGTGTACAAATTAAGTGTTAGTCATAGGTATGATTCACATATATGTTGTCTGGAGTAAAGGAAGTTTGGACTAATGACACTCGGCCATTTACGTAGGACCGCGGAAATGCTGTATTTGGTTTTTAATAAAAATGTGCAATTATATAAATTATGTGTTAGTCATAGGTATGATTCACATATAGGTTGTCCGGAGTGAAGGAAGTTTGGATTAATGACACTCGGCCATTTACGTAGGACCGCGGAAATGCTGTATTTGGTTTTTAATAAAAATGTGCAATTATATAAATTATGTGTTAGTCATAGGTATGATTCATATATAGGTTGTCCGGAGTGAAGGAAGTTTGGATTAATGACACTCGGCCATTTACGTAGGGCCGCGGAAATGCTGTATTTGGTTTTTAATAAAAATGTGCAATTATATAAATTATGTGTTAGTCATAGGTATGATTCATATATAGGTTGTCCGGAGTGAAGGAAGTTTGGATTAATGACACTCGGCCATTTACGTAGGACCGCGGAAATGCTGTATTTGGTTTTTAATAAAAATGTGCAATTATATAAATTATGTGTTAGTCATAGGTATAATTTACATATAGGTTGTCCGAGGTAAAGGAAGTTTGGGCTAATGATACTTGACCATTAAGGGACACGGAGATGAAACCCTTTACATAACAAGAGGCCGCGTAAAACAACAGAAGCGTTGTATCTAGATAATGAATGCACTTTTTCGTATTACACTTTGGTCCTAGAATACTCATTTTCGCAATTAATTTTGCCTGAATTAGTGTGACAGTAATAGTTAAAGTTAGAACTATACCATGGAGGTAGTTTTCAAGGTGGGTTTTGAAATTCATATTTTAGTTTATTAAGTCCATTTCAGGAAAAAACAATAACATGGCAGAGAACCATCAAAATATCAGAGGCCACATATTTATTAGCCAAACCACAAGCATTATCCAAGATATACATTATACAAATGTTTTGCATGTAAAGTATGAATGTACTTTTGCAGGTTTTATTGACAGAGAAAAGGTGAAATGAACTTTACACCCACCGTCTTATTAACATATAACGGATGTACAGGGCGTTCAGTAAGTAAAGCTAATTTTGCTCTCAAATTTTTATTTTTTGTCATTTATCTTTCAAATTTTCAGTGAAGAAGCATTTGACATTTTTCTAACTACCCTGAAAAATTAAATAAGATATGATGAATAATAGCAAAACAATGGTTGTCATAGTAACGTGAATACGGGTTCTGCGGAGCAATTTCTTACTTTAATAAAAATGTTATAATGCAATGAAATTGATTAAGATTAATGCTGCATATGTCTTTGTTTGCTATGGCTGAAAGTCACGACAAACATAACAACAACATACACAAATATGATACCATGGCAACAGTAATCTATGATATCACAGACAGATGATACAACAGATGGAATGATCCAGAATGATCCATCAGACACTGCTCCATGACATCATCAAAATCATGGCTGCCAGGATTGCCAATGGAAGCAAAATGAACAATAAAATGAAACAACAATTGAGAAGTAGCATCAGATACAATGTGTTGCTAGGGAAATCCAAGCAGGATACCATTAGGGATATCCAAAAAGCATATGGGGACAGTGTGCCTAAGTTCACAATCTACAAATGGTATCAGAAATTCCAAAAGGGGAGATAAACAACAAGTGATGAGCCAAGGTCAGGTAAGATCCCTGCAAATATCCATGAGCTTCAGAATGCCGTTCAACGTTCGCTGACAAAGAACTTTCCAGATGGCTTCCACAGGATATATCAGAAGTGGATAGAACGACATCAGCTGTGTGTGAAAGCTAAGGGGAACTACTTTGAACATGAAATAGAATGCTAACTTGAAAGTAGAAATGTGGAGTAGCCACAGAACTATGGTTGAAATATAGACAGGACAGAAACTAACGTTAACAAAATCTACTATGCTGTGAACTTATAAAATTGCTCCGAAGAACCATATTCGCGTTACTATGACAACCACCATTTTGCTGTTATTCATTATATCTTGATCATTTTTTCAGGATAGTTAGAAAAGTGTCCGATGCTTCTCCACTGAAAATTTGAACGATGATAGACAAGAAATAAAAGTTTGAGAGCAAAATTAGCTTTACTTACTGAACGCCCTGTATATCCTTGAGAACAAAATATAATGTAATAAAAATGTTATGATTTTTCATATTACATATATTTCCTTGCATTCAAGTCTGAATCACTCAAACTTAACTAAAACTTAATTCATAACATATTATGATCATATGTTATATCATACAAGCAGTAATTTTCAATTCATTAAAAACATTTCTTAAATGAAACTTTCAATATAACATATACTACTTACACTTATTCCCAAAGAAATAAATAATAAGGGAGCCTTGGAGGCAACAACCTGACCAAATTTTACAGAAATACTTTCAGTATCATAAGTTATTGAATGATTTGAAGTGCAATACAGGATATATTCTGCTCGATAAATTCTGTATTGGAACGAGACAAAGTCGAGTGCCAATACAGAATATCGAGACAGAATATATCCTGTATAGCAAATTCAAATCATTCTATAACGTTTATCGTGTGATCCTCTGTATTGCTACTGAGAATGTCCCCTTCGTGCCAATATTTTCTGTATTGCGACGGAGATGATCAATGCGGACAATCTCAGTAGCAATACAGATTGGTACAGCACAAGAACTGACCAATCAGAAGGCTTCATTTTACAGATCATACGATAATAGTTATTATTATATCACTATCTAGCTAGCGACAGTATGATTGGTCAAAACAGGGTCACATGTCGTGGGATATCTGGCGATATTCAATGGCAATGCTAATCAGATAAGACAACCGTGAGATATCTAGCGATATCCCACGCTCCCGGGAATTTTCAAAGAATTTGTTTTCGTTCAGTGTAAATAATTAAGTTCAGTGTAAGTCAAATTGGCAGACGAACCGAGTAGATTCGTAAAAATATCTGAAGACTTAATGACTTAATAATATTAGGGATGTTTAGCTAGACAGTGATATAATAAAACAAATATTTCACTCTATTTTCGGTGAATACCTGTAGCACTTTCACAAGGTGATATTCCACTTGCCCTTCGGGCTTCGTGGAATATCACTTGTGAAAGATGTACAGGTATTCACCTCAATAGAGTGAAATATTTGTTCAATATTGTTTAGCTCACTTATTTTCAGCTCCTGGCAAAGTCCCTGTATACTTCATTTTTGTATTATTATATAATTAAAAATGTCACTTAATATTGATATTGTCCACTTAGTAAAGGGATCTTATACGTTAAATGCCACAATCAATCTTAAAATAAATACTTTATTCTAATTTCTGAGTTAACATGTAGGTACATCTTACATGTTCCAGGGAATCGATAACCTGAAGCTGAATGTATCAGTCAAAATTATCTTTCAATATTACATGATTGAACCAAAGAAGAAAATACAAGGCATTCACATGCAAAATGTCACCACCCACCATTTGTTACAAATGCTGACCATCAAATACCGTGAAACACCATCCACAATAAGGTTGGAAGACTACAACAATATGTCAACGTAATAAAGTAGTGAGTTACTATAACAACTTCTTTAGAATTCTTGAATGGCTTCATATTCTGCCATTTTTTCATCTCTGTCAGGATTCACTATTATGACAGCATGCTTATTTATCTCCAAGATCTATTAACAGGAAATTCTTTAAATGATCAAAATTGAGTACAGTAAAATCTGTCTTAGTGAACACTTCTCTCTAATGAACACCTGTTTCTAGTGGGTATCTTTCCCCAGTGACTTCTGTATAAATTATGCTCTCTGTAGTGAACACCTGCCAACACTGAACATTTTTTCTTGGGAAAAAATGCACTAAACACAGGTTTTACTTTACATCTATTAATATAAGATTGAGAAACATACACTAAATATTGGAAACATCGCACAATTACATAGAAGATTAGTGGACATTTTCAACAACGTTCAAACCTGTAAACATTATTATTCATTGTAAATCCCAGATAAAAGGGATACCATGAAATATAATTGTGGGTGTATTATAATACTAGCATTTAATGTCATAATTATCACCTTATGTGTGCCATAATTATGCATTATATCACTGTTATATTCCCCTCTCTCTGATAGTTATGCATATATTCTAGTCCAATACAGGAACTAATTTATCTGAGTAAGTCTGAAATACTTCCAAGGGCACAATTTTCTGTTTTTACTGAGATATCATTGAGTAACACTTTAATTGAACAATGTGGAAATTAAATGTCTAAATCTTATGTAGTTTTTCAACAGATGATAAATTGGATGTCAAAATATGTGCACCTGATACAGATAGCAGAAGAGTATAAAACATACTTTGTATGCATGAAAATCAGGATATATTTACAGCACATTTAATGGACCAAGTAGATCACTAAAAAACTCATCATTCTTGAGCTTTATAATCTCCACTAAGTCATTAAATAATGCTTATTTATCATGTAGTATTCCCTGGTTGATTTTTTTGTTTGATGCTACCTGTAATCCATAATAATATATAAATAATATATTAGTTCAAAATGAAACAAATATTACTATGCTTTTCTTCATGAGCTCACCAATCAGAGGGGACAATATAACACTGAATACTAAAACAAATATTTCACTTCACTATTTCCAGTGAACACCTATTGCATTTTCCATGATTCTACAAAATATATTATCATAGCTCTTCAGGCTTCAAAAAAGACCCATTAAACTCAATACTATTATCTCATTCAAGAGTCAATAGCAACAAGAGCTAGAATATACAGTGAAACCTGTATATCTGAATACCTCTACAATCCGAACACCTATCAATGTGAACACTTTTTCTCAGTCCAGAATTTCCAGAATTACATGTTTATAAAACCTTGAAATATGAACACCTGCTAAGCTTAACACTTTTGGCCATTATCCTGGTGTTAATTTGCTTCATATTACGACTATAACACGTATATATTTAACATTGAGTCATGACTCAATATTGTCACAATGACTCAACAGTGGCACAGTAACTCAACAGTGTCACAATGACTTAACAATGTCACAGTAACTCAACAGTGTCACAATGACTTAACAGTGTCACAATGATTATCAGGTGACCTTGACCAGAACACCTCCATTGAGGAGTGTATCGTCCACAGCTCTTCCAGCAAATACTACGATTAATGCTGTACATTCAGGGATCACTTTATGTACCTGGTTTATTCTTTTATCAACTTTTTTAAACAGCGACTGCAAAACATATAATCATTTAAGTATCTACTTTTTAAATATAATTTAGATCAATAAGTACATGTTCTTCCTAGAAGCAATCTTCTGATCAGCATCAGTTCTTTTAAATGAAGTCTCTTTGGTTGTAATACATTAATATTACACTACAGCACTCTCATGGTGTTTTGAGGCTTGTAACATACATTTTTGTAAAAAACCAATGATTCGAAATAAAATTGATTCAAAAATAAAATGCATTCAAATTTAATGCAAAGCTTTGGACAACTAGATTGCTAGTTAAGATGTCTAACTATTTCTTAATATCAGATTCTTTTTTTTTTATCATATACTGTTCCAACGTTCCAAAAATAAGAACAGAGTGCATTAAAAAACTAACCTGTCGTTCATCTTCTGTTTTAGTTTCTCTCTCACAATTATGAAGATTCAGCCAGCTAAGATTGAAGTTTGGATGTTTCTCTAGGAAACTCTGTACCCGTGTCTTGTCAGTTTGACACTCTACGATCGTGCAATTATCTTGCATGAAAGCCACTGTGCTGTTTGGCTCATCAATCAATAAAGCTGCAAGCAAAAAATAAGATCTTTAATTTACTGTTAAAATAGAGAGTTTTAAAGGATTAATGTTTTATTAAAGATGCTCTTATGTAATTTTAAGACAAAACATATCATTTATGGCACCATTCACGGACTCACGCCACAAAAGAGAATCAAGAAGGGACTCCAAAATGAGGCAAAAGTGGGTGACGGCACTTATGGCATACATTACTATCATGGAGCCTCACGAAATTGATGTAAATAATGTCTAATGCATTTTCATTTGAAGATGTAATGATGGAATAATAACAGAAAACACACCATATTGTGGCAAATTCGCAAATGCTAGTACAAATGATATCATCAGATATTGTGAATGTACTATTCAGACATGACCATGCTATATCAGAATCTCTCATCAAATAAGAATGCTGCATGCATAGCCATTCTGAATTTTCCGATATATGAAAGACCATTCATTATGCAATCTGCATCCAGGAATCTATTATGTTGTATTGTGACATCATATCTGGGAATGGCAAAAATGGCCTCAATTTCCGATTCTCTGAACAATGCTTTCATCTTTTTAGACTTGGAATAAATAATGATAGGCCATTCAATATGATGAAATTCTAAACTCATTAGACAGAATGTAAGTACAAATGCACTCCCCTTCGATCGTGTTTATTACGACATTCTGTCCAACTTGTGCTGAATTCAACATTATTGAATGAACTATCATTATTTATTCCTTAATTACAGCATATTGTATATTATAAAACTCTAATCAACAGTCTAGAAGAAGACACGTGCATAACAGAAACGTTGGCCCAGTAAACAGGAAATGGTTGACAAGCTTGATACTCCACATAATCAGGCCTGTCAACTTGGGAACACCTAACATGAGTGACTTGGAAATGTTGAACACCTCCCCTCAAAATGTGGACACCTTGGTCCAAATCTGAACACCTTGATCCAAATTTTGAACACCTTGGTTTAAATTTCATTACATCTTGCGTACATTTTTTTTCCGGCGTTCATATTTTTGCTGTGTAGACGATCTTTTTTAGAAATTTTTCTACAGAAATATTTTTGCTTGACAATTACCAGGTAAAATGCGGGGGGTAGTTACAAAAATTTTGAACGGAATGCGTGACATATTCGTAATTCGCGTGAAAAGTCCGAACAAAATGCGTACATTTTTTTTCCGGCGTTCGTATTTTTGCTGTGTAGACGATCTTTTTTAGAAATTTTTCTACAGAAATATTTTTGCTTGACAATTACCAGGTAAAATGCTTATTTGCGTGACATTTTCTGTCATGCAAAAATAACTGGCGTGACTTCAAATTCTTCAGCAAATGCGTGACAAATACGCAAATTGCGGGACAGTTGACAGGCCTGCATAATGTACTCTATTAAATGAGTTTCAGTGTTTTATGAGGACACAGTAATATCTTTTTTCAATGTACATATTTGGTATGTACTGTACATGCAAATCTATAATATATCTTTCGAGAAAAGATTAATAGGTCATGTTAAAACAATTGTAATATAATGTATTTTACATTCCCTTATGAAATAAGTTTTTGTTAAAGTTCCCATTCTTCAGCATGTTGTCGTAGTTTTTCATTCTTGATTGCCAAATTTCTCTATTTTCAGGTGTGCAGCTAATTGAAAGTAATAAAGTTTTGTTCAGTAATATCAAGTCCGCCAAAAGGGAAGACAACCCCCCCCTTTTCCAGAAAGAATTTGTATTTCCAAAAATATTTGTATTAAATGATGTAAATATTGCTCTCAGATATGCTCAGAATGTACCAAAAAGGATCTAAATTTCTGCACTGTGACACGATGCTTTGTTTGGGCATGTTAGAGGCTTCCCCTTCCCCTGGGGAGTTCACTGTATATAAACTTTGACGGGGATCCTCGGCACACATAGGGTACCTTTCAACCCAAATTTAGGATCTTGTATGAGAATGCCCCCAAAATCTTTTGAGGTATGGCAATGGTCGGATTTTTCCATTTTCTGGTATGAGAATGGTCATGGAAAATATGTTACCTCTCACTTGTGGTATGGCATTGGTCTAATCGTTACACATATCCTTAATTTGAGGTTGTTTTGGATCATTTTTCTAAAAGATCTGCCTTCTTCCAGGGGCTTTAGACATTTTGAATGCTTTTGGTCTTATATTTGGATATTTGGTATGGTATTGGGTCTTATATTTGGACATTTAGGATGGCTTTTGGGCATTATTTTGGTTGGTATGGGAACACATTGAAATTGGACAGATTGGCAAGAGAATATATTGATATCTGAGGGTTCAGCCTATGACCCTCAAAGAATTTTGTATACAGTGTACCCCCCGGGTCGCCCCCCCCCCTCTTAGGAAATCCTTCAGACAGGCCTGAATATCATATTAATCATAAACCCAGTAGGCTTACATGACTTGATAAAAAGAGAAAGGTCACTATAAAATATCAAATAAATGTCCATCTATGATATGAGCTCATCTGATAAGAAGAATCACAACTGTTATTTTTATGCACCATTCCTCTGACCTCCTTTGGGGAGGATCAAGCATTAAACATACAAATTATTGTCCAAGGTGTTGGGATTTTGACATAGTTATATAATTTGTCCTAAAGAGCAGAGACTTTTGAAATGCATACTAGTACTAGTTAATCAGAATTTTGACTATTTTTGATCTGCTTTTATTGCACACAGGATGAAGATATCAGAACTCAATAGGTTGTTCCCTTGGTAGGGAATTTCAATCCAGTTGTAAGTTTTGTCAAAATCCCTAACACATCAAACGTGGGTGGATCTCATACAAAGCTTAGAATGGTGATGATTATCACATACTTCTCACCTTAATGTCCATAAATAACATGATACCTCCATTGTCTAGATATTACACAGACACAAATGTTAAATCTCCACCTCCACAATCTACTGAGCCCTTATAAGGTGAAATATTGTTTAAGAATATATTTGAAATTCAATCTCATTTATTAAGCATTGGTTATGGGACTTGATGCATACGTTTCAAATTAAAGCTTTTTAAGTTTTTAATTTTAGTGGCCATTTAATGTTTTTTTATCATTTTAATTAGTAATTTATACATCAACAAAATAAAATGTTAAGAGGCACTATTTGTAAAAAGGGGCAGGGGGTGGTACAGGTCAAATTTTACATTTCAAAAATTTTATTCTTATTTGATCATTAGGAAGCCAAAATATTAAAATAACAATTGAATCAAGTGCATTAGATAACCTCTATATCGAAATCCTGTCTACTAGACTAAGTAAGGATGCCTAGCTTTATTCCTTCCGCAAAAGCTGTATCCACCACCTCGTTGTTGAGATAAATAAAACTAGTTTCTAAAATCGAATTTAGGTGAAAAATAACACATGTCATTAAAACCAAATTAGATTCCTGACTGTAGTATTTTTACTTGTATGTACATATTATCTCATATACCAAATAAGAAGTTTTGTGGGGCGACCATCTGTGACACATAGTATGAATATGTAATGTTTGATTGACAGTTCCCGGTAGACACTCCTATTCTCCGGGGCTATACAGTGTACATGCATACCTCAGTTTTTAACTGATGCTTCGGTAGAATGCATGTCCTTCTACAATATTGCCAGTATATAATTACATATTATTTAAGTTTATATTGATTTAATAGTACACATGGACATTATATTTATTATTTGTACTAAAATTATTAATTACACTTTGGACGATTAAAAGTGCCACCCATTCCCCTCCTCCACCCATCAGTTTTATACACCAAACTTGTGAATTTAATAAATATATTATATAATATTATTTACATCCAAATCGTATCATTATATTGTCTATTGATTCACAACAAGCAGATCTAGGGAGTAACACAAATACCAGTGTAACCTACCAGTTTTGTTTTGCTTTCCTATGATGTCAAACAAATTACACCGAGGTCGACTCTTGAAGGTTTTGAAAAAATTGACTTGTTTCTCCATCAACTCCTTTGTTTGCGCTTCTGAGAGATTTGTGTCAGAGTCATTAGGATCAGAAGTATCACATTCCTCAGATGCATTGCCCTCATTGTTATCGTCATCAGGTTTTAGTGTTTTGTAGGAGGGCTCTTCTTCTGAGATTGTTTTCAATGGAGCTATATTTCCACCTTGTATTACATCTCCAAATGTTGGGTCTGAAAAAGTCAGTTACATGAATACAACAGATACATATTGCATGCAAGTCTTTCATACACGGTGACACGTTTTATATCTCACGTGTAACTGTTTTATACAAGGCGACACATCTATTCTTTAAAACTTGCACATTTTCTACTAATTGATGTATATTATACTCTACAAGTATCTTACACATATCTATTACATACATGAAGTACATCAACTTAAAACTCATGCCAACATTTTTCAGCGATAAAATTGTGTTAGTATTCAAAAGCAGGCCCGTAGCCAGGGGGGGGGGAGTTCGCAGAGTTTGGGCGAAAATTCTTTCAAAATCATGCAGTTTTTCACCATTTTGAGCACTTCTCAAGTGAATTTAGCCATATTTGGGCCAGAATTGTCAAATGAGAACCCCCCTTGGAAATTTTTGAAAAATGAACCCCCACTTGGCAAATCCTGGCTACGGGCCTGAAAAGTATGATGTTCTTGGGGATATACTACACCCACTTGGATGTAAATATACTAGATAGTGGATATGTAAAATCCTGAGGTTTAAAGACGAGGTTCTGTAATAACAAAACATGTGCAAGCTTGTCAATTCTTGATGAGATGATTATTTTTTATCAAGTCAAGGATGCAATAAAGAAGCATTACCAAAATGTTCAATCAAGGAAGTACAATGTTGCACATGTATGACTGTAAGAGTTTTTCCAGTAAGAGTCTATGGCAATACATGTATATCATATTTCACCTTTTCATGTCAAACTGAGTTATAAAAAGTGGAGAACAGCTTCAAATGAATGAAACCCCATACTTAACATTTGTGACTTAACAGACTGATGTCAAAAGTACATCTCATCTGTTACACTTTAGGATGAAAAAAGGTGTATCGTTACAGGGTAAATATGGCTCAATTAGAGTTAGTCACAATATTAACTGACAATTTACTTGATAACTGCTGAGTAATAACATGATAATAATTCATTTAAAAACACAACCCTGGATTGTTTTGATTTAAAAAATAAAATCTAGCTGTTCTCAAGGGGTGAAAACGCATATAGAGTATTTTTGTGGAGTACACAGGAGATACATTACAAAAATCCCCATCTTTATTCAAAAATTAGGTAGGTGAAGTTTTATTTTGTCACCTGTGAATCTATTTTCAATATTTCCTAACCTGTCAATAGGCTCATCACATTCCTAGCATCAGGGAAACATTCAATTGTCACAAAGTGACATCCGGCCAAAGTTCTAGTTTTCCAATAATGTTGGGTTAACAATGGAAATTTTGTTGATAATAAAAATATTTCTTTGGTCAACTCCACATTTTAATAAAACTAGATGGGTGGCTATCGAGTAATAACGATGGAATGTTTCCCTCAAAATACTGAGAACGTGATGGGTGTGTTGACAGGTTAGGAAACATTACGCAATGTTCACAGACTACCAAATTAAACTACACCTACCTGCTTTTTGAATGAAAATACTCTACGCCTGGTTTCCACCCCCTGGTTCTAAAACAATAAAACCTAGTTGTTCTAAAACCTACAATAAATTAAGTTAACCTAAAGAGCCCTTATGATTTATAATACACAGCTGTTATAAGTTTTAATCTTCTGAATCAATTTCTCCCCCTGTCAGACAGTAGAATAGCTGCTAATTGCATGTGGTAATGTTATATGTGTCTAAGTGAATTCGCCATTTATCAAAATGAATATGTTTTGAAGTGCTAATTTAACTATAGACATTATATATATACTCAAGGCTACAATTAATAAGGAGCCAGACAATTCATTGTCATATCAAAAATATCTTTTTAAAACAGTATCTTGTACTATATAACTGAATTTCTAAATTTCAGTCTCGGAGTGAATAACAAAAGAATGTAAAACTTAATACAAGTACATGTATGTTTATATGTACAGGTAGTATTAATTACATGATTGGTTGGTTAGCTTCATGATCAACAAGAAAACTGACAGCATTTGAATTAATGACAATCATATTCAGATAAAGTAAACCTACTAAAGATAATTACATGTACTCTGGACAATATGAGCTCTACATACATGGCCTCTGGAGTTTCGATACCTTACAGCATTCAACACAAATTAGTTCCATCACGAAAAAATCACACATAAAAAATCTCTGTAACTTACCATGCTTTAATTTCAGTAGAACAAGCTGTAATGTGGCTGATGAATCTTCAATTGAGTTGTGACCATCTGAATTACCTTGGATATCACGTCCTAAAAAATGACCTGCTAGACGCTTCAAACCCGTCTTTCTTCTACGAAATCCTGATAAATTGTAGATAACACTTGTATCTATGATATACGGATGGAACATCTAAAAATAAAATTGTCCATTTTCTGTTTCATCAATTTATTTCCATTATAGGGTGTCCAGAAAGTAAAGATACAAACACTCTAATTTTAAGAGATGTGGGTTTTTTGTAATGAAATTGCTACGGATTGTAAAGGAACTATATTAAAACACATCTACCAACTTTTATAACATATAGTCTAACCCTGTTAAAGTTATGATTGTCATGGTTAGGGTAGTCAGGGGTATGCGGAGCAGTTCCATGATATCGCTAAATTGTCATAAATTGCTAAAATTTAACCATTTAAAACAGTGTTTATTATTTCCTATCAATGTTTTGTTTTGTTTAATATTGTATTCTTGCTGCCATAGTATTTTCTTTAGTATAATGATATCATTGATACATATCAGAACTATGTAATTCGCATTTAGCAAAGAAAACAAATCTTACAATTGAATGTCTTGACATTAAACCTTTTTGTACAATGACCCATATTACTCTGATAATGTCCCGTTAGACTTCTACATTAATGAATAGCAATATTTGTTAGAAGTTCAACATGAAAATGAGACTCTGCTTGAAGCCAATTTTATCAGTAATCTGAGAGATGGACAGCAGCGCTTTTGTCAGGTCTTTGAATCTCTGGGCAAGATGCACCACGAATGTTTAGATAATGTTGGAAAATACATGATACTGGATAAATGTAGTAATGTCAAATGACCAAATCATATGACAGTACTACTTCTTTTGCTGTTGTGGTACATGATTTGATGTATAATAGCAACAGATGATGGTCAAGATGATATGAGCAGGAGGAAAGAATAATAAAACATAATTGTGACGCTGCTCCACATACCCGGGACTCCTACCATAACAACCATAACTTTTTCATTTTGAAACAATTTGTCATGACATTTGCAGGATAAATTGTTATGATGTCATTCTACCATCTGTAGTAATTTCATCTCACAACAGGTAAATCTATTGAAATTAGAGCATTTGTATCTTTACTTTCCGAACACCCTGGACATGATGATACAATGTCAATAAATGTTTTTATTCATGAATGAATCACACATTATGAATAAGTGCAAAATTTCTGTATCATGTCAAAGGTTATTAGCAATTAGCAATAAATAAAACAAGGTATCAACATGACAAAATGTCACCACATAGTTGCTCTCAATATTGTTACAGGTGCGATCGCCAACCACCATCACAAAAAATGGTGACCATAACAATATGTCACCACTTTTTGGTGGTGACATCATAAGACCATGCATGATTGTTTTCTTAGGGAATGGTTAGTTGCAATCATCTCAGTTCTTAACACCAAAGCAAAACTTTAAATCGAGCTGTTTAAGGTTTAAGGTTTTTACCAGAGAATGAAGAAGCATTATAAAAAACAATACTCAAGGGGCGGGGAGGAAAATTCTCAATAAATGGTGTATAGTTGGTTTGGCAGCATTTTCAGTTAGGGGAGAGTCTTGGATGAAACTTCCACCTAGGTGATAGCTTCACAGAGTGGTAGGAAGTTCTTTTTTTTTGAGGAGTTAGCCCCCCACCCCCCAAAAACACCCCACCCGGGAAAAAAAATTGTTCACAGTAAATAACCTTAGATATTTTGATGTTTGTAAGTGACATACATAGATATTATATATATGAATCATTTGCAGTATAATTGATGCTGATTGCTCCTAAGGAAATTGAATATTAGTACAAAGTGTGTAATCCAGGGGGCAAATTCGTGACTCATTTTCTTACTATTTTGATCCTTTTCAATTAGACACTGTAAGAGGTTGGAAAAATTCATGGGAAGTGCCCAATAGTAGGGTTAGTAAACCTGAAAGATGCAAAGCCATTGAAAAGGTAGGAGCTGAGAAAAAAATTGTTGATTTTTCGAAAAATTTAACATTTTTGACAGTTGGATTTTGTGTATGACTATAGCTGACCCCTATAGTTTCTAGATACATCCCTCTATAATGATATGTATGGTTTTATAGTATGGAACTAAGATGTAAAACATAATTTAGATGGGATTTAAGGAAGTTAAAGGTTTTAAACAAGTCCAAAATTTGAAAAATTGTAAATATAAGGTTTCAAATTTACGAATTCCAGGTATAGCCATGGCTGACCCCTATAGTTTCTAGATCCATCCCTCTATGATGATATTTATGGTTTTATAGTGTGGAACTAAGATGTAAAACATAATTTAGATGGGTTTTAAGGAAGTTAAAGGTTTTAAACAAGTCCAAAATTTGAAAAATTGTAAATATAAGGTTTCAAATTTACATATTCCAGGTATAGCCATGGCTGACCCCTATAGTTTCTAGATCCATCCCTCCATGATGATATTTATGGTTTTGCCATGTGGAACTAATATGTAAAACATAATTTAGATGGGTTTTAAGAAAGTTTAAGGTTTTAAACAAGTCCAAAATTTGAAAAATTGTGAATATAAGGTTTTAAATTTACGAATTTCAGGTATAGCCACGGCTGACCCTTATGGTTTTTACATCCATACCTCTATGATTAAATATACAGTTTTAGAGTGTGGGACTAAGATTTAACATATCCAAAATGAATTTTATTGAAGTTTAAGGTTATAAACAAGTCCGAAATTTGAAGAATTGTAAATGTTAGGTTTCAAATTTATGAATTTCAGGTATAGCCAAAGATGACCCTTATGGTCTTTATACCTCAGGGATGAAATATATAGTTTTAAGAGTATTTAACTAAAATGTAAAAAATACCTAAAATGAGTTTGAAGGAAGCTCAAGGTTTTCAACAAGTGCAAAATTTGAAAAATTGATCTAAAAATTGGGCTCAAATTTACATTATTCAGGTACAGCCTTGAATGAACCCTGATAATTGAAGGTTATGAGCATAATAGTATACAAATAAAAAATTAGGCAGTCACTATTTGTTTTATTATATACCCTATACTGACTCTTGTCCCGTTTCCTCTGCGAAGGCCAAAAAGGCTTAGAAAGCCCCCTCCCCGGGTCCATTGTTAGCATTATAAGCTGTGACGTCATCAGATGCTCAACAGAAATTTTTGCCTCTGAGACTCTCACTTGACAAATTCAATCGCGTTTAACATGCGGAATAGATTATCATAACACTTGAAATTACACAGACGTATTGAGCTTAGGGAATTTTATTCACGTTGCTTATATTGTATCGTTCACGCACGTCTGTCATGGTGAACGGAGTTGATTTGTGTTTGTGCTCATCCTCCATTCTGTTTTTCCTCTGCGCAGTGATGATGCGCAGACGTTTCCAAGGGTAATAGAAGTTGCAATCGTGACGTCAGCGGGCAATAGTTCAAATGTATATTCCCGCTGACGTCACATTTGAGGGAATATAACTTTCCGAGGGAAATAGTAAATCTATTTCGGAACACGTGACTAGGTATTGACCAATCAGGACTAGTGTTACATATTGGGTATATAATAATATCAACTATGATATCATAGCTTAGAGACCAGGTGTAGAATATATACCTGTTGCAGCAGTTAGTCTGCTGCATATAGATGGAGTGAAAAGTCGTGTACTACAGTAAAATCTCTCTAATCTGAATGCTACTGGTATTTGGACCAGCTAAAAGCATTCTAATTAGGAGTGTTTGAATTTTGAGGTTTTTACATCTACAATACAAGTTCTGGATTTTGAAGAAATATGAATGCATTCTCAATGAAAAATATTAATAATATTTATACTGACCACATAAAAAGCTCAATAGCATTCCAAAATCCAATTCAAAAGTTTTGATATCAAAACAATTCAGTCTTAAACTGACAATATTTGAGCAATTTTGTAAGAAATATGTGATATTTGGTAAAAAGAGTTCAAGTTAGACAGGTTAATTTTTCAAATATGAGTGTTCACTATTCGAAGTAAGAGGTATTCAGATTTCAATTTTTTAAACCTAGGAGTCAATGGGAGGAAAAATTGGACTGGGAAAAGTGTTCAGATTGGTTGGTGTTCAGATTAGTCAGGTGTTGGGATGATTGATAGGTATTCACAATAGTCAGATGTTGGGGATATACAGGTTTCACTGATGATATATCATTTATACAAAATGATGAACTAGAACTACAGTACTAGGTGCATTTGATAATTTTTACCACAATGTTAATACTATGTCAGGAAAAGAAAGCACCCATGACACTTTGCTTGTACAACTTGGAAATCGACAACACTTTAAGATTTGATAGAGGTGTCTACCAAATGAGTAATCCACATAAATTCAAATACAAGCACTTGGCATGCTATTCCCTATGATGCTATTTATAGATTTTTAGTCAATGTTATTGATCAGCTTATTGGTTTCATTTCTTTCTCTAGAATCTAAAATTGACCTTGGGTTTATGAGAGTAGTAAATTGGAATGCAGTTATATGGAGTATTGAATTGGCTGGATCTTTATGGGACACAAGTTGCCTAGCTATGTGTGAGTAAACTATGATCTTATATGGATACAAACAGTTCGTTTGACAATGATCATCTATCTTATCTGTAAAATCAGAACTTAAAAAGGGGTTTGAAATGGAGATCGATGAAACCATACCACAAATTGATAAAACTTTCGTGACCGATGCAATGGCTATGACAAAAGGAAAATTAAGATTAACTTATATGTTGAAATTTGGAGAGTTTTGGAAAGCTATATTTCACTACTCCATCAAATCTAGTAAAGGAGCCCAAAGAATAGATTTCATATTAGACTCCTAGTAGTCTCTATCACTAAAGGATTCTGAAAGAATGAGAAGAATGGATGCTTCCCCTCCTGAACTTTAATCCAAAGAAGAAATTACACCATTACCTAAAAATATGAATACCTTTTGGCCAAGTCATATAATACAAATTTTCAAAGATTACAAAGGAAATTAATGAAACAGCATTCTAAAAGTGTGCCAAATGTCAAGATTGTTTTAAGTGGAACTATTGGAGAGAACTAAAATATCTGTGAAAATGATAACTGAAATCCCCTGTTAAATTCCACTCTTGAAGAGGCTGATTTTAAACTTATTCACTCTGTTTTACATTCAGCAGGAGAACATGTGGGACTGCAGTAATTGCAGTGGAGTTCCTAATCTCATTGCACTAACGGGAGTTTCTAGGCCCAGCGGGGTATGATCCTTATAATCCTTACATGTATTTTCCCAAATAATTACTGTTGCCTGATGACAAGTTGTTTTATTGGCAGTGAAGTGATTATAATTTGATGATTTATAATAATATTTTGTATTAGGAGATGATCATTACTTAATAACAGTATGGGCATAACAAAATATAGAGAAATCATGTTTCTTTTAATTAACCATGTCTTAATGTATTTTGACAATGTAGAACATTACATCGAACATGTTGATATGAAAAAGTAAAAATGCTATATCACATAATAAATATCATCAGATAATAATTAATTAGTTATAATCCATTTAATCAATCAATTACTACACTGTATACGATATCCCTAAGAGCAGTTACACTTTAAGGGGGGGGGGGATTTATCTAATTTCTAAGCTAAAAAGTCATACATTCAAAAAGAGAGACATCCAAGGCAATACCTGAAATCGTAAAGGAGGACTGAAAGTATCGCAACAGATTTAGGACAGTCACACGTTGGATTTTTGCTATTTTCTGAGGATTTGAGGAGGTGCATATGTTAGGCCTATGCATTTCCTCCAGGAAAAGCACTCATAGAGATGATAAAATAATTTCTATTTGAGACAAGGTGCAAACAACCCACTCACATGCATCAATATGTTGTGTTTTGACACACAGTTAACCCCTTTAAAGAAATAATGCATTCCATCAGGGGTTTAAAAGATATCAAATATGGGTGACCAAAATTAAGCTGAAAGTAATGGAGCACATGAGTTTTCCCTATGGGAAAATAACAGGAAAATATTGTTTTCTGCTTTATTTAAAAGAAATTTATTATTCCTTTTTATGGGTTAACTATGTCTCAAAACGCTACATATTGATGCAACAAAAATTGAAAAAGTAGGGGTAAAAGGGCTTGAAAATCAGGACAACATTTCCGAAAAAACATGTGTGTGGATTGTTTGCACCTTCGCTGTCTCAAAGTCCAAACTATTTTATCATCTCTAAGAGTTCTTTTCCCGTAGGTAATGCAATGGCCTAACATATGCACCTGCTTAAATCCTCAGGAAACAGACAAAATCTAACATATGAGTGTCTGAAATATGTTGCGATACTTTCCGTGCTCCTTTGAGACCTGATATTTCTCAATTTTTCAAACATTGCACTTGTTAAAATTCTTAAACTTCCTTAAAATTCATCTTCGGTATGTTTTACTTCTTAGTTTCACACTCTAAAAATATATGTTTCATCATTGAGGTATGGATGATTTTGGACTTGTTTAAAATCTTTAACTTCCTTAAAACCCATCTAAATTATGTTCTACATCTTTAGTTCCATACTACAAAACCATAAGTGTCACCAAAGAGGGATGGATTAAGAAACTATAGGGGTCAGCCATGGCTATACCTGGAATTCGTAAATTTGAAACCGTATATTTACAATTTTTCAAATTTTGGACTTGTTTAAAACCTTTAACTTCCTTAAAACCCATCTAAATCATGTTTTACATCTTAGTTCCATACTATAAAACCATAAATATCATCATAGAGGTATGGATCTAGAAACTATAGGGGTCAGCCATGGCTATACCTGGAATTCGTAAATTTGAAACCTTATATTTACAATTTTTCAAATTTTGGACTTGTTTAAAACCTTTAACTTCCTTAAAACCCATCTAAATTATGTTTTACATCTTAGTTTCACACTATAAAACCATAAATATCATTATAGAGGGATGGATCTAGAAATTATAAGGGTCAGCTATAGTCATACACAAAATCCAGCTGTCAAAAATGTCAAATTTTTCGAAAAATCAACAATTTTTTTCTCAGTTCCTACCTCTTCCATGGCTTTGCATCTTTCAGGGTTACTAACCCTGCTATTAGGCACTTCACATGAATTTTTCCAACCTCTTACAGTGTCTAATTAAAAGTTAGAATCAAAATAGTAAGAAAATGAGTCACGAATTTGCCCCCTGGGGTACATACTTTGTACTAATTTTCAAATTCTTTAGGAGTTATCAGCATCAATTATACTGCAAGTGATTCATATATATAATATCTATGTATGTCACTTACAAACATCAAAATATCTAAGGTTATTTAGTGTGAACAATTTTTTCCCCAGGGTGGGGTGTTTTTGGGGGGTGGGGGGCTAACTCCTAAAAAAAAAGAACTTCCTACCACTCTGTGAAGCTATCACCTAGGTGGAAGTTTCATCCAAGACTCTCCCCTAACTGAAAATGCTGCCAAACCAACTATACACCATTTATTGAGAATTTTCCTCCCCGCCCCTTGAGTACAATAACTAAAAGGCGATTGGTACATTTATAAACAGGTCACTCTTGAATGTCATTAATTAATATGCATTTGACTTTTGGTTTGGATTTATAGTAGAAAAGTATTTATTGGAATATAAAAATACAGTCAACAATAGTCACATAATGGTACCTACTTTGAGAACCATTTTTGTTGATTATCGACATTAACAATTCATAGTGCCAGAATCAAGTGCCCTTCAGCTAGAATAACACTAAATTGACAAGTGGGCGATCACAATCATAAAAATAGCTCACCGAAGGAGCTAGTGATAATAATAATGCCAGAATTAAATGCCCTTGAATAACACTATTGTTATTGGTCATTGCTCATTGGCTATCCTATAGCAAAGATGATTCAGAGAATCTAATGTGATATAACATATTACCTGGATGCAACCTTCAAACAATAGTCTTACATAAAGGTATGTCTTCTGATCAGTTTTCTGGTAATACCCAAATAAATAAGCTAAGCAAAAAGACATAATGCTACAGTGAGGGGCAATACAATTTAAGAACATGCAATTCACTTTATTTTAGATTTTGAAACCTGTTTTTTTTACAAAGCTCACACTAGTACAACAATGGCCTATCATTTTTGAATTTACTACCACGAGCTTAGTTTGAAAATAAAATTAGTTAAACTAGTACTGTCACAACCTTTTCAAAAGAGAAATTCCTGACCACATGATGTTTTTTATATTTCTTCTGGTAGGCATTTGAATTTGAAAAATTATTGCCCCATTAAATACATTACACATTTCCTGTATTGAAAGTGATGCCACCACCTACCATTTGTTAAAGATGCCAACCGCAAAACACCAACCACTGAACATCAACTGCTGAACATTTCCATAAAAAACTTGGAGACAATAACAATATGTCAACATTTGTGGTGGTGACATAATAAGAGTATGAAAATGGATACATACTTTAATTGCATGTAGATCAGAACTGATGGACTGGCCACAAAGGATGGCATCAGCAGGGAGAATCTCCTGGATCTTTCTCTGCACATCAGACAACCGGATCGTTACTGGATCCAGCATTTTCTTTGTTATGCCTGAATACCTGAACAAAACAAGCTGACACTGTTATCCCCAAAAACATCATGACTCATCAGAATAACAATATTGAAGGTGCTCTTCTTGAAGAAATTAAGATTTCTGGATTTTTCCTTTTTGCTCATCATCTTTGTTTCCATGATATTCTCTTGACCCATATCAATAGTCCGCTTTTCAGTCACAAATTGTTCTCCATTTAAGTTTCAAAAATACATTTTTAAATTTGTTTTGTCACATTTTAGGATGAACCATCTCACACTATGGGGGGATCATTTTGAGAACTATGTTCATATTTCTAAAAAGTAATATTTTATTAAATCTTTAAAGACTATGATAAAAATTCACCTCAAAAATCATTCCTCTACATGTACACATTTTTCACTTTTGAATATTTCCTCAATTTTATCTAACATTGAAACACTTGAATGTAGATTTGACTTACCTTGTTACATAATCTATGATTCTATTGAATGGTTTAACTAACGTATCATACACAGTTTCCAATTTTTCATTAACCACAGAAACTCTAGTAACTTCTTGTCCAGCTTTTGTGCGACACTGCAAACAGAAAATATCGATAAATTATTGGGAAGAAGGTGCAGAAACCTGGAAAAGTAATATTGGTGGAAAAAGTGATATTGGTAAAAGTGATATTGGAATAAGTAATATTGATAAAAGTGATATTGGTAAAAGCTATATTGGAAAAAGTATTACTGATGATAAAATTAATATTGGTAAAAGTAATGTTGATGGTAAAAGTAACACTGGTAAAAGTAACATTGGTAAAAGTTTATTGGTAAAAGTTATATTGGGAGGGTCCAGAAGATCCAGGGACCCTGTTACATATTGAAAAATAATTTGGATGCTCAGATAATTTCAACGTTACGTAAGCATTTATTAAAAACACCACAAATTAGCCTTACATGTGTGAAAAGGAAATTGTATAGTTTATGAACAAGGGTCCATTTTATTAAAAATGCTCCATTATATTATGAAATATGTTATTTTTGTTAGGAATAATGGTAGTAATTTGGTAGTAACATTTGATTACAATGATTATGAGCAATGGTATACTTTATTAAAAATGCACCATTGCACAATAAAAATATGCTATTTATCTATAATTATGAAAAATACACAACTGTTCATACCCATGTTTGTAGTGTAATCTGTATGAAAAAGCCAATAATAATTCCGATACTAAGGAGATCTGTGTGATACCAGAAAAGCACCTGTATCAACACATGCAAAACAATGGACTTGTATTAACTCACGATACAGAAAAGCACCTACTATCTCACAATCAATACCAAACCAGAACAACGGCAACGCCAAAGCGTAGCGAATCCCATCGAACATTTTTCAAAAGGGGCACCTTCTACCAAAAGTGTCATTAGACAGTGTGCAATGCTTATAATATTCACATATCAAATATGAACAAAATCGCTCTACTACTTTTCGAGTTATAGTAAAATACGATAAAATAGTGGCCATTTTTCAAAATGGCCGCCTTCTACCAAAAGTGTCATTAGACAGTGTGCCATGCTTATACGTATTCACGTACCAAATATGAACAAAATCGCTCCACTACTTTTCGAGTTATAGTAAAAATAAGTTAAAATGGCAGTCATTTTTCAAAATGTCCGCCATTTTTCAAAATGGTTGCCTTCTACCAAAAGTGTCATTAGACAGTGTGCCATGCTTACAGTATTCACATACCGAATATGAACAAAATCGCTCTACTACTTTTTGAGTTATAGTAAAATACGTTAAAATGGCGGCCATTTTGAAAAATGACCACCCTCTACCAAAAGTGTCATTAGACAGTGTGCCATGCTTATATGTATTCACATACCAAATATGAACAAAATCGCTCCACTACTTTTCGAGTTTTAGTAAAATAAGTTAAAATGGTGGCCATTTTTCAAAATGTCCGCCATTTTTCAAAATGGCCGCCTTCTACCAAAAGTTTCATTAGACAGTGTGCCATGCTTATATTATTCACATACCAAATATGAACAAAATCGCTCCACTACTTTTCGAGTTACAGCAAAAATCGTAAAATAATGAGTAAAGGCCGCCATTTTTCAAGATGGCTGCCATGTGCTTTTTTAATATCTACATTTCTAGCTTTATTAATGTCCTATATAATTTTTTTACATTTAAAACATATTGCTATTACAGTTTTACATATTGCACCTAAATTACTGTAAAATCGGCACTAAAATGGCCGCCATTTTTAAATGAGCGGCCATTTTGAAAATCGGCTTTCGAGCAGAACTTCTACCCCCATAGGGTATATGTGTACAAAATATGAATAAAATCGGGCCAACGGTATTTGAGTTATTGCCCGGACGGACGGATGGACGGACAGACGGAGGCGTTCCCTATATCCCTCCGAACTTTGTTCGATGGGATAACAATGGACTTGTATCAACACATGATAATAATAAAAATGCACCTACCATCTCACAATCAATACCAAACAATGGACTTGTATCAACACATAATAGAAAAGCACCTACCATCTCACAATCAATACCAAACAATGGACTTGTATCAACACATAATAGAAAAGCATCTACCATCTCACAATCAATTCCAAACAATGGACTTGTATCAACACATGATAATAGAAAAGCACCTACCATCTCACAATCAATACCAAACAATAGACTTGTATCAAAACATGTTAATAGAAAAGCACCTACCATCTCACAATCAATACAAAACAATGGACTTGTAATAGAAAAGCACCTACCATCTCACAATCAATACAAAACAATGGACTTGTAATAGAAAAGCACCTACCATCTCACAATCAATTCCAAACAATGGACTTGTATCAACACATAATAGAAAAGCACCTACCATCTCACAATCAATTCCAAACAATGGACTTGTATCAACACATGATAATAGAAAAGCACCTACCATCTCACAATCAATTCCAAACAATGGACTTGTATCAACACATGATAATAGAAAAGCACCTACCATCTCACAATCAATACAAAACAATGGACTTGTAATAGAAAAGCACCTACCATCTCACAATCAATTCCAAACAATGGACTTGTATCAACACATGATAATAGAAAAGCACCTACCATCTCACAATCAATACCAAACAATAGACTTGTATCAACACATAATAGAAAAGCACCTACCATCTCACAATCAATTCCAAACAATGGACTTGTATCAACACATGATTATAGAAAAGCACCTACCATCTCACAATCAATACCAAACAATAGACTTGTATCAAAACATGTTAATAGAAAAGCACCTACCATCTCACAATCAATACAAAACAATGGACTTGTAATAGAAAAGCACCTACCATCTCACAATCAATTCCAAACAATGGACTTGTAATAGAAAAGCACCTACCATCTCACAATCAATTCCAAACAATGGACTTGTATCAACACATGATAATAGAAAAGCACCTACCATCTCACAATCAATTCCAAACAATGGACTTGTATCAACACATGATAATAGAAAAGCACCTACCATCTCACAATCAATACAAAACAATGGACTTGTAATAGAAAAGCACCTACCATCTCACAATCAATTCCAAACAATGGACTTGTAATAGAAAAGCACCTACCATCTCACAATCAATTCCAAACAATGGACTTGTATCAACACATGATAATAGAAAAGCACCTACCATCTCACAATCAATACAAAACAATGGACTTGTAATATAAAAGCACCTACCATCTCACAATCAATTCCAAACAATGGACTTGTATCAACACATGATAATAGAAAAGCACCTACCATCTCACAATCAATTCCAAACAATGGACTTGTATCAAAACATGTTAATAGAAAAGCACCTACCATCTCACAATCAATTCCAAACAATGGACTTGTATCAACACATGATAATAGAAAAGCACCTACCATCTCACAATCAATACCAAACAATAGACTTGTATCAAAACATGTTAATAGAAAAGCACCTACCATCTCACAATCAATACCAAACAATGGACTTGTATCAACACATGATAATAGAAAAGCACCTACAATCTCACAATCAATACCAAACAATGGACTTGTATCAACACATGATAATAGAAAAGCACCTACCATCTCACAATCAATACCAAACAATAGACTTGTATCAAAACATGTTAATAGAAAAGCACCTACCATCTCACAATCAATACCAAACAATGGACTTGTATCAACACATGATAATAGAAAAGCACCTACCATCTCACAACCAATACCAAACAATGGACTTGTATCAACACATGTTAATAGAAAAGCACCTACCATCTCACAATCAATACCAAACAATGGACTTGTATCAACACATGATTATAGAAAAGCACCTACCATCTCACAATCAATACCAAACAATGGACTTGTAATAGAAAAGCACCTACCATCTCACAATCAATACCAAACAATGGACTTGTAATAGAAAAGCACCTACCATCTCACAATCAATACCAAACAATGGACTTGTAATAGAAAAGCACCTACCATCTCACAATCAATACCAAACAATGGACTTGTAATAGAAAAGCACCTACCATCTCACAATCAATACCAAACAATGGACTTGTAATAGAAAAGCACCTACCATCTCACAATCAATACAAAACAATGGACTTGTAATAGAAAAGCACCTACCATCTCACAATCAATACCAAACAATGGACTTGTATCAACACATGATAATAGAAAAGCACCTACCATCTCACAATCAATACCAAACAATGGACTTGTAATAGAAAAGCACCTACCATCTCACAATCAATACCAAACAATGGACTTGTATCAACACATGATAATAGAAAAGCACCTACCATCTCACAATCAAAACCAAACAATGGACTTGTATCAATACATGTTAATAGAAAAGCACCTACCATCTCACAATCAATACCAAACAATGGACTTGTATCAATACATGTTAATAGAAAAGCACCTACAATCTCACAATCAATACCAAACAATGGACTTGTATCAACACATGATAATAGAAAAGCACCTACCATCTCACTATCAATACCAAACAATGGACTTGTATCAATACATGTTAATAGAAAAGCACCTACCATCTCACAATCAATACCAAACAATGGACTTGTATCAACACAAGGCTCATATTTCTCATTGGTATACTTGTACATCCTCACTTTATCTGAAAAATAATTAAAATAGCTATCTAACATTTGTCCACACTTAAATGTTATACTTGTAGTACATATCATTAAATTCAAATTTCTATTTTGAATGTCTGCTTTAGGGTGCCTTTGGGTGGCCATTCAATCACTCCTTGCTTGTTAACTAAATCATACGTAAGTTTGGGAAAATGTTCCACCTTCATAATGAAAAGTTGTTATTGCGCATGTGAAGGTTTTCAAGTGTAATACAAGGCATTCATATGCATAATGCCACCTACATTTGTTACAGACACCAACTGCCGATCACCAACTGCCGTCACAAAAAGGAGACCATAACAATATGTCACCACTTTTCAGTGGTCACATATAAAAAAAATTGTAACTTACTTGCATCTGTAGGCAAGGGAATGTTCTCTTCTGCCATCTCAACATGACTGAGCAACAGTGATGTCCTGGGGAAGGCATCTCCTTCAGCTAGACATTGTTTCATAGCACCAGGAGTGTCGGCTGACTTGACATCATTTCCAGTATACTTGAATTTCTTTAAGTTTTGTTTAGCTAAAATGAAAAGATGCTTTAGTTGTCTATGAAGTCTGGGAGGGTTAAAGGATAATATAGGAATATCCTATGGTTTTGAAAAAATATCATTTAAATCCATGAGTGGATATTGATATTTTCATGAGTGAGCGCAGTGAATGAGTGAAGATATTGATATTGATGTGTGGATATAATCATAGGATTGTCCGTTTATCCCATGGGAAATCATCATCAGCAAAAAATAAATGTGAAAAAAAAATTGAAAATGTGAAAAAATGTCTAAAAAATGAATTTGAAAAAATGTCTAAAAAATAAATTTGAAAATATTTTGGAAATTAGTTCTAAAAAAATGTAATTAAATAATAAGTTTTTTTTGAAAATATTCAAAACCATTGAATATCACTTTTTAAGAAGTTTTAAAAAGTGATATTCAATGGTTTGAGAATTTTTTGATAAAAATGATATCTTGATCCACATATCAAATATATCTTCATGTGATATTCAATCTATGTATATCCTTGCAACCATGGGATAATTATAGGATATCCTATGATTTTGAGGAATATCATTTTTATCTACGAGTTGATATTGATATCTGCACGAGAGAGCAAAGCGAACGAGTGCATATATCAATATCAACGAGCAGATTAAAATGATATTCTGAAAAAAATCATAGGATGTTATTATTATCCTACACTTACAAGGAGTGTACTAAATGTATAATATCATTGCAAAATGAATTTCATGCCAAATAGAGTCAATTTGGTGGGAAATCAACAAGCGGAGTATATCGTCACAATATCCTCCGCATATTGGGTTTTCCGGAGTATATCGTCACGATATCCTCCGCCCGGAGTATATCGTTACGATATCCTCCGGTTATTCATCTTGCCAATAAATATCAAATTTATCTTTTAATGTTATTATACATTTAGTACACTAAGTGTAGGATAATATAATATATCTTGAGAGTCTTTAATCTTGACCAGAATACTTTTATATGAAACATCTGAACTTTAAAATTGTTTTTTCTGCTTATCAAATCATGAAATATATTTTTAATCAACCATTTTAATACAATGACAGACACCACAATAAGAATATTTTCTGTTAAGGTGCTGTTTATATAAATGATAGCATTGGGTTTTGAACATATTAGCTCTAGCAATAAGGGAAAAGGGTCAAATCTATTGATAAATTAATTGCATGTGTAAGGAGTTTATTATGTTATTTAAGCCTCATACTGTTTTGGAATTCTGAGGCTAAGAAATTTTTTGATGATCTTTAAAAGGTTCCTAACATGCAACATTAAAATAGACCGTTTCTAGAAATTAAATGGCAAAATGTGCCATTATCACATGGTTAGGAGTTTCTAAGCATTTTGATTGGTTAATTGTGATGATTCATATTCCCTGTCACATGTCACGTGACTCATTTTCATGTTATACGATGGACTGTATCATTATTGAGTCACAATAGCCAAGAATATGACGTCGCTGATCAATTATATCACTATGTAAACTGAACACATCTGTAGGATGTCATATTATTTCACAGACAAGTACGACGACAGAGGTGTGATGTCATATTATTTCAAAGCGAAGTTTCAATACATATAAAATGAAATGTTTGCAGTTTTAAACAGCATCGGAATTACCAGGGCAAACTACCCCCAATCACAAATGACCTAATCAAAATCGTGAAAAACTCCTAGACATGTGATATTTAAATCATCATCACACATTTCAGGTAGCCATGTATCACCACTCAAGCTTCGCTTTCGAGGATGATACCGTATTACCTTTCGTGGAATATTTCCTGTATCACATGCTGAAACGTGTGGTAACTGGTATTATCTAGATAGTACAGTTCTATCCATTTATTTGAATCCAAATCATTTTCAATTTTGATGTTTTTGGCATGCAAATCTATGATAAACAAGGCGCATGGTGAACATGATAAAATTTAATACGGTCCAAAAAACTTGCTTTAAGCCACTTCAAGTACCTTATTTATTTACTGATTCATGCCTTGTTTGATGGCTGGAATCTAGATAGATCATATTTGCATTTTTCAAGTACAATTAATAATCTTTACCTAGTAGTCTATTTGACTTTGGAAACATGAACATCTCCTCAGTGACTGTATTTCCATATAAGGAAGGGTTCAAAACTTCACTTTTCTACAATAAGATGCAACATTCAGAGAATTATGAAGATACAGAAGACCTAAAAACATCCATAAAATCACTTAATTACATGTATAGTTGTTAAATATACTGAATATAGTTATGTAAATGTGAAAGTGCACATGTAAAAAGTGCAATTATTTAAAAATAAAAAGTTTTATACCATATTTGACCATTGTAGAAATAATGCGTCACACTCCCATTGTATTGATTTGCAAAATAGTATCATGTTACTGCTCCAAATACATTTTTGAGTAGTATATATAACTTTTATTGACATATTGTATCATAACATGATTACGAGGGTTGTCCCAGAAGTAATGCACTATATGCTCTAACTTTATCAATAATTGATATTTCTCTATGAAATTTTCAGTAAATGTTCCTTAGAGACATTTTGATTATTCTAAAAAAATTCATGTTGACTGATAAAACTATATTGATGTTATAATAAAATCAAGTTGGTGTGTTCGGGTAGGGCGGGGCAGGTTATACAGTCACGTCAAAAGGAATAAAAATTGAAAATATGAAATAATTAATCAACAAATGCCATTTGGTGTAGCTATAAGAAGTATGCTCAAAAATACATTTTAAGATACTAAATTACTCTGAGCACATCCTAGATTTAATGAATGTATATTGCACAGTGTCCCATTTCACATATTCTCAAAATATTGCCCTTTGCATGTTATGTACTTTTGATGCCTGTCAGGTCAAACACTCTCGGCAATCTCTTCAACTTTGACTTGTGGAGTTTTTGCCTCCTATGTTTGGAGTTGTCATCCAGGGTCAAATCGTCTCTTTTAAATCTCTTCTGTCACCCTATAATTGTAGTTCTATCTGGTATATACTCCTTATATACTTTCTTCATGGTAGCATTGTTTTGCGTGGCTGTGAGTCCAAGTGAAGTATGAAATTAGGCCACCAAACGCAAGGCCTTCTGTTATCAGGTGAGAATTGCAGCCATTTTTGCAAGTTCTAGACTGTGACTGTATTTGAATTCGTGATTATTGAAATGTAGTATTATGACATCACAGTGCTGAATGTCATTATTTGTACTTGGTAAACATCATGCTGAATAAATTTAACAATTTCCCAAACATTTTGACCATTTAAAGGAAAGAAATATTAATAAAATAACACTTTAGATCTTTTCATAATTAGAAAAATTGGTACCTGCCCCGCCCACCCCTACCCCCATGTTGTTATAGCAACCATATTGAAACTTAATATTAATGTTGGATGCTGAAACTTCAGTATATAATAGATAAAACTTCAATTGTTATATACACAAAATTTCAGCTCAATTCAAGAATATTAAAGAAAGTTAGAGCATATAGTGCATTACTTCTGGGACAACCCTCGTACATTAGTCATAAACTACTCACTAAAACTACTATCTACTACTAAACTACTTACTAAAACTACATCTTTATAAAAATATACATGATTTGATATATTTACAGAAAGCATACAAGAAAGGCAAAATATTTTAAAGTGTGATGCACAAATTTTGCTGATTATTCTAAATTGTTAAATGAATGGTATATAAATTTACCAAGATGTCGTTGGAAGATGATATTATCATTAGAAATTATATTTATAAATATATCGTTACTATTCAAGTCAAATGTTGGTAATATTTCAGAAATTTTACTGAAAAATATTTGCCTGTGTTGAGAATGCTTTGTACAATTTATGATAAAATGAAATTCATCCTCCACACGTTTACATGTATTACACAACCTTTCATTAACTGGTTTAGGTTTGGGTTTTATGTGTCTTCCAGATTCTATTTTTAGCCGATGTGAACTTAACCTAAATCTACCTATTGCTAATCTATATTTTTTATTATCTAGTTTTAAATATGGTTCTAATTCAAAATCTTTCTTAAATAGCTTATATGTTCTTAATATAGGATATTGTAAAATATCATTTCTCCAATTATTTATAAATGCATTCTTTAGTTTCTTGTCAACCAAGTTTACTAAGTTTACTAATGGCAGTGACTTTTCTAAATGGTTGCCATATTGGGCGAATTGTCAAAACAATGTGTCATACAATTGAATTAACCAATTAAATATCAACAAATAATTTCAATAAAAAAGTTAATAAAGTTCCTGCCTAATCTAAACTAATTAGCAACCATATTTGCTGGCAGATCCAGAGGGTAAAATGGGGGACCCACATTTTATTTTTCTGGGATAGGCCCAATGCCCCCCCCCCCCCATCCGGATCCACCACTGATATCAAAAATGGGCACCCTGGAGTAATTCTCAAAGTAAATGCAAAGATGGTAGAATGCAAAAATGGAGGTTTCTTACAATAATGATGTTCCAGATTGCTTTAAGCAACTAATCTAACATTCATTCTAACTATTCAAATATTTGATTTGTTTTGCAAAAGAATATATGATTCAACTTAAAAAAAAGTGTAAATGTAAAATGTTGAGAGCTCTCACCATTGAAAACAGGCTATTGGTCTTCTTGAAACATTCTTCGTGTTTTTTGTAGTCATCCATACTCAATCCAGAAACACATATGACTGCTGTATGCTTCACTTTATTTGGTCGTAATAGTTTGCACCATCTACATATGAAAGCAGACATTAACATTGATCAATGATATCAACTTTTATTTATTACAGGAAATGACCTGAAAGTGAAATAATGGGGAATCCCAGAAATGTTTAGACAATGAAATATACAGAAATAAAATTGTAGAAGAGATGTAGAAGAGATGTAACTGAAAGTGAAACAGTGGGGATTCCCCTTGTTAACAAAACTCTCTATTCTGAAATCCAATACATACAGTATATGAGACCATAACAGCTGAAAACAATGTGGATGAATGAGCCCTCTGTATGGAGATTTACAGTAACAGATATCTTTCAGACCCATAGCCAGGATTGCCAAGGGAGTTCACTCTTTAAAAAATTCCAGGGGGTTCACATTTGACAACATTGGCCAAAATCACTTGAAAAGTGCTCGGAATGGTGAACTGCATGATTGGCCAAGGGGGGTTTGCTCGAACTCCCTGAACCCTCCTATGGGAATTTGAATTTGGAATTACTCGGGTTACCTTTTACCAAAATAACATGATAAAATAAACTTAGTATACAAAGTAACAAACCTTGGCTTGTAGCTTGAGTATTCTGCAATGACTGTTTCTGTAACAAGATGCTGTATGTCACCTACATACAGCGGAATATCAACCTCAGCAGGTATTCCCCCAAATATTGGCCTCATTTCAGCTGGTGTGAGGTAGATCTTTGGCCTTTGCTAAAATAGAATACAAGGTATTAACATGACAAAATGTCACCACCTAGGTGCTCACAATATTATGAGTTCAATCTTTAAGTCAGATTTAAATTTCTGAAAACTTGCAGATGATTTTGAAAAAAAAATTGGTCAATTTGAAGCAAGGTGAAAAAAGACCTTATTGACCTTAAAAATGTCATTGAAGGTCAAATCTATGTGAACTGTTGAGAACTTGCAGATGATTTTGAAAAAAATGGTCAATTTGAAGCAAGTTGAAAAAAGACCTTTTTGACCTTTTTTGACCTTGAAAAGGTCATTGAATGTCAAATCTAAAGTCAGATTTGAACTTCTGATAACTTAAGATGATTTTGAAACTAGAAATCGGCCTATTTGGGCTTTATTTGGTCTTTTTAAGCCTTTTTTAATCAAAAATGGGCCTTAAATTTTTAAAATTTGGGCCCACCTTTTGGTTTTAGGGGCCAACATTTTTTTCCGCCACGAACAGAGATTTTTACAAACTCAAATTTTGGGCCCTATTTGTTAGCTTCTGGATTCACCAGTGGTCATTGTTATGACATCAGAGAGTCAATAAAAGATAAATAAATATATATGTAAACAATTTTAAACTTAATTTACCATTGAAGCCTTCTGACGTGCCTTCAGCTTAATCCTCAAGGCCTTCAACTCGTCATCATTCTTCTGATCCTTTAGTCGTTCTTTAGTGACAGAATCAGGTTCAATCCTTGCCTTCTTAATTTCAATTGAGCTATCATCTATTGGCTGTTCATCCTTCCTAGGACGCTCCTTCAGTTTTGCTCTTAACGCTTTGAACTCATCATCATTCATTGGCTGTTTTTGTAATTCTTCCTCAGTGACAGTTTCAAGCTTTGGCTTTTTGACTTCAGTTGTGCTATCAATAGAAGCTATGTTGTCAGCTTGCTCATCATCAGCTGACGAATCACTGGATATCTCCTCATTTCGTATGTTTTCTATTCCCTATAAAAAAATTAAAATCATGTAGATTCTTTCACCAAATCAATGATCTCTACAAGCATTGGAGTTGCACATTGTTGATTATTGAAAATAACATGCAACACATAGATATTCTCTGTAAAATGAATTATAAACATATTAAAAAAATGCCAAACACCATCCACAAAAAGTTAATTGACTATAACAATGTCCTAAGTTTTGGTGGTGACATAAAAATGGGGAATGGTGAATCCAAAAATATTTATGAGTATGTACGTAACTACATGTATTACATACCTAGCGAAGCATTTGTATGGAAGTCAATGGGAAAGTTAGCGAGCTATATCCACCGATATTGCCCGATTACCCCGATATAGCCCGCTTACCTCGTTTTGATATTAGATTTCTTTAATAACCATGATAATATCATGACGTCACGTCATTGATACAAAGTAACCATGGGAACAAAGGCATGTAATACATCAGTTATGTCACTATGACGTGAAATATGCCTTCGTTCTTGCCCAAATATAGAGCCTCCCAAGGTCGGCCTATATTGGGAGAACTCAGGCATATTTCACGTCATAGTGACATAACCTCTAAGTATAGTAATATTGTTTTATATTGATATACAGGATATGTCACAATTTTTGAGATTTTTGTCATGGATAAAAACTAGATGGTTAAGCCACACATAATAAAAATAGTACCATGGGTACTGCTCAAATGGGAAGGTTTCAATATTTTTAATATTTAACAGTCGGAGCTGATATAATTAATGTTTTTTTATATGAAATTTAGTTGATATGGTAATATTGCACAGTATTGGTCAGCTGAAATTATAGTTGGAACAGAGGAATTTCAAAAGCACACTAACAGGTAGCATAATGTATAATTTTTCAGCAGTAAAAGTGGTGGCCGTTTTGAAATTTGTGGGATATTTGAAATATTTCGCTGAAATTTGTATGTAGATGGTGATGAAACCTCTTTCCAAGGTCATCTCTGTTCTGGCCTTGCATAAGCTATGAAGCTGCTAATATATATTCATTAGTAACGTCTCCCTTTTTAGATGGTGATGAAACCTCTTTCCAAGGTCATCTCTGTTCTGGCCTTGCATAAGCTATGAAGCTGCTAATATATTCATTAGTACCTTCCCACTTGTGCTTTTACTTGCTAATTGCTATTTATATAAACAGAATTATATATAGCATCTCTACAGAGATCTCCCAGAATCTTTTCACAGCAGGGGGATTTTTTATTATCAAGATTGCAAAAATATGACCCAAATGGTATATCTTATCAAAAGTGCAAATATAAAGTTTGCAATAGATTCAAGTCTGTCATTAGTTTAATTTAATTTAATTTAGTTTAATATGCTCATCATATTTTTGCTACATAAGGCTTCTAGAAAAATGTTCCAAAAATAACTTTAACACTCATCAAATGTTACTCTTTGTAAATGTGATGATTATACTCCTATATTTTAGCAATTAATGATACATTTAGAGGAGATGTAGGGGTGTGTAAAATGTAAATGGATTTTGTTGAACAAAAAAGTTCACTCGATTGGGGTACTTCACATGTAAACTTCATGAGCCAAATCTGATCTACTTATTGAACCATTCATCCATACAATGCCAATTATTGGTGAACAAGATATTAGTGCACATATAATTGTGATAATAAAAGCAGTATATTGATTTTGAATCAGATTAATTAATTTTTTCTCATTTGGAAATCATAATAGAGTGCACTCAACCATTCTGACAATTGATGCCCGCTCTATACCCTCACCTTATTTTAGTGAATGGACCAATCAGATTGCAAAATGCATATGTATTTAGGTATAGCTAATTGGGATGTGAATTTTGCTTTCGTAACCTTGTGGATTGTGGGAAGTCCTACTATTATCTGATTATTATATATTCACCAGGTTATGATGGTAAAATTCATACAAAAAATTTCTAAGCAAATGTGTGACATATACACATATTTCGAGCCAAATGCGTGTGAAAAGTATGAACGGGATGCGTTTGCTTTTTTGGCATTTGTTTTTTACCGTGTCAGCGTTTTATAAAAAGCTGATTTTTTAAATATCAACATAATGGTGATTTGCGTGACATTTAATCATACACGCAAATTTGATGCGTGATTTCAATTTTTCCAGCAAATGCGTGACAATCACGCCTAATGCGTGAGGGGGTAGAAATGTAAGCACTGCAAAATTCGTAAAATGATCGGCATAGATATTAGTGCGCGCTCCGCCTTATGACCAATCAGATTGCGGGATGCATGCCAAGAATCCATGTAAAAATGAAATTCTACTTGGATCTTTCCTAACCTGATATTTATTACTTATATTGTATTGAACTTCCCACTATCAAGCCATTTACGCAAGGCGAGAATATAGAGACGGCTGTCCCTTGGAAGAAGATAATGGAATACATATCATTTTCATGATGAACAATCATGAACCAGGAGGGACTATCTCAACAAACCTTCACTTTCTCCTGTCTCGTTTTGTCATTTTCTTGAGCAATTTCAAGAAAAGCTGCAAGTTTTCTTTTTTTATTTTCAACTCTCATTTTCTTTCTTGTCGACATTTCAGCTATTTTTGAAGCATTCAAATCCCTTCCCTATATTATAAGATTTTTGAGAGTCAGATATGTGAAAATAAAGCTAACAACTCGATATTTATCTTATTTTCAAAAGTTCATAATTTTTCCTCATTTTCATGCTGTTTCCGGTTTCTTGCGCATGCGCATAATGGAAACTCAAAATTAAATCCAAATTTGAAAATCAACATAAAATCAAATAATTATGGCATTCAAACAATAAATATGCTGTCTGCATGATGTCGAGACGATCAGACCTAGGGTAGAGTATCGAAAAATGAAAACAACGAAAGAATTGGCGAGGTGAGAAGAGCTGATTACTCATTTGAATAAATCAATTTTTGACTAGCAATGGACAACGAATAGATGGCGCGTTTTCGCGGGAAATTTTATTCACTAAAAAATTGACCCCGCTTTTATATGCAATTTTGGTCGCTCATTTTAACTATGTTAAAAGTCGAATTGCTGTTATTTCTTTATAAAATCTGTTTAATAATTGAATGAAGTCTTCGCGCATTCTGAAGAATAGAAGAAAATCGTTTTTGGCGAGGACGAACTTCACGAGGTAAAGTTTAAATCATTTAATTATACCCTCAATAATTTTTGGTCGCTTTGATTAAGCAGTTATTTGTAAAGTTTAAAGTCTTCAGATCGTAAAAAATTAAAACTTACACTGATATATATATGCGCAAATGTAGAAATTCAACTTTTAAAGTGGCTGGTGTAATCTTCCGATTCTCATGCAAGATGGCGGCCATATTTATCTTCCGGGGTCGCGTGTCTTGCGCAAAAATAAAATCGTTAATTTTGGTTAATCTGTGTTCAATTATGGTTGTTACTTCAAATAAATGTATATTTATGTAATCAAATATGCTATTGAAAACTTCTTCATACGATGTCCGTTGAATTTGGACTTATTAGACACAGATTAAAAGATTGTTATTGTCACGTGATTAGTTTGTTGTTGTTCTCGCGATCAAGCACGTGGATCGATGTGGATAGGTTGGTATGATTATTTGACAATTACCAATGCATAATTCAGTAATTACAGGTGCCCCAATCTATTATCATCGGATAATCACTTTGACTACTTGCAGTCTCACCTCCCTTGATGCCCCATACTGTAAAAGTTTATCATTGATGACCCATACTAATGATCACTTGATGTCACATACTATTGATCATTTGATACATGTATACCATACTATTGACCACTTGATGTCCCACACTATTGATCACTTGATGTCCCACACTGTTGATTCCTTTGATATACTATTGATCACTTGACGTCCCATACTGTTGATCACTTGATGTCCCATACTATTGATCATTTGATGTCCCATACTATTTAACACTTACTACCCCATACCATTGATCACTTGATTTCCCACACTGTTAATTATTTTATTCCCTAATACTTATTAATTACTATTGATTATTGATTGTCCAAGACTGTTGATTACTTGATATCCAGTACTGTTGATCACTTGATGTTCCATACTGTTGATCACTTGATGTCCCATACCATTGATCACTTGATGCCCCATACTATTGGTTAGTTGATGTCCCATACCACTAATCACTTGATGTCTCATACCATTGATCTCTAAATGCAGCATGCTTGTTTTAACGACTTGGAAAGTTTTATTTTGGTCTCTCTCAAGACTTTTGAAAACTATAATACATGTACATATGGACATATGTATATTATATATTATGGTAAACAATTTAGTGATATACATGTAGTGTCAGCTTATAGATACACTATTTGTATACATGGAAAGAATATTACTCAAGTAATAAAAAAATATTTGTACTAATGTTCTCCATTGATCCAAATGAAAGAGACATAGGAAATTGTACATTGCAAATGTTTATTTTAAAAAAAATACAAAAAACGCCCATGGGTGATACTCTGTGACTCTAATTTACGAAAATATGAACTTATATTAGACCTTCATTTTTTTTGTTTGGTTAAATAAAAGTTAGAGTTACAAGAAAATATAAGGTATGATAAGATAAACCTTATTGTTAATTTTTAATTAAATTTCAAAGTTGGGGTCAGTTTTTAGCAAAAACGATTTTTGGACCCCCTGAGGGTGACCTACTTTAAATGGGTGCCACGGCCAGTATGCATTTTCTAAAAATTTAGGTTATAGATTTTCTTTTTATTGAAACTCCAAGCTTTCAGAAAATATATAGTTTAATGGGGTTGGGTTAATTTAAAAAAATGGTTGTCCAATGCTATTTTGACCCCATTTTCTGCTCCCTTTTTGAAATTGAAAAAGGAAAAAATGATTCGTCTCAGAGAATCTATGTTACATTCATTGTATATTGATGTATGTTTCAATAATAAGAGTCTGCATAATGATTTCGTAAGGTTGACCCAATGTTACACTCATTGTGAACCATAATAAGTGCTGGGTTTTCGAGATAAATGATGCATTATCCTCCCGGGGCCTTCCTTCTCCACCTATAGAGCAACTTAGTCTCTTATCTCAAGTACAGAATGCACAAAAGATAATTTTGCTATTATAGGTAAAAGAATCTCCAAACAACATTTTTGAAAAAATTCCTAAAGCTTGGAACATAAATACAGAAGTAATGACTAATACCGATGAAAAAGACATTCTGTCGCACATATAATAAATTCCTACCTCGAATCGAGTGCTCTATTTTCTCGGTACTGAAAAGTCAAATGTAGTGAAATTTGTGTCTATAATGACAATTACAAACTTAAAAATTTGAAGTGATTTTGGAGCCCGGTTATGCCACAAGGAGGAATGGCTCCCAGAATGCAATGTTACAGCTTTCAAAATGCAAATCCACCATTTTGAAACCTGTCATGGGTAAACTGATGTTGCATGTGATTAATGACATTTTGACCATTTGAATATTTATCATTCTTTCCTGCCAGTCGCTTATTTTTGTGTGAATTTTTATTTTTGGGTTTGTTTTGACTGACAGGACCTATGCGTTTCCCTGGCTCTGAAAGCGGGGAGCATTAAAGTTAGATTGATAATTTTGATTTCTAGGATAATCATTTGATCTTTCATATCTATTTTGATATGGATTTTGATTGCAAAAACGAGCCGTGTGCCCTGTTTTGGAACATTTGAAACAACGGTCCACTGAATAACCTGCCATTGAAACTTTAGGGTAAGTCCTACATGCTGGACTTGGATGACCTACACGACCGCATCGTCCGCACACTGGTCGACCATCAGTCATTCTGCCATTATAGGAGGCTCTTGGGGGTGGTCTGTTGAAATTTTGTTTCAGGGATTTCACCTCATTTGATAATGATCTCAATAAGGACTGTTGTTCTTGAAACAACTCCATCAATTTGGTTTCTACATTTGACATTACATTAACTGTCTGTGAAACCTGCTTGTCTGGTTTTATGTTTTCTACACTTTCCCCTAATCTTGCAAATTCTTCAGCCAAATGTATTGTGTCGGGATTTCTAGCTACCACGAATTTCTTGATGTCGGATCTTAACCCTCTTACAAACAGTCTCAAACGTTCGTTTGGTGAAATGTCTAATTTTGAACACTGAATGCTAATGTCATTTATGTAATTATCAACACTTTCATTTGTTTGTTGGATTCGGTCCATGAGATTGCCTTCTCTGGCCCATCGCGGTGTTTCATGAATAAACTTGTCAATGAAGGCAGCTTTCAAAACATCCCAATTTTGTTTAATATCTTGAGGTAGGTTGTCATACCAAATTTCAGCATTAGAACTGAGAAACATTTTCAAGAATATACATTTTTCTGCATTTTGCCATTTTGAAAACTGAGCGTATATATCATATTTGTCTATCCAAGATTTAGGATTACTAACTGAGCTTGCGCTGCTGAAGATTGATGGCTTGATTATCTGACCTTTATGTCCGCCACCAACTTGTAATTTTGCTAGGATTTTGTCGACTTGTTGTTGAATTTCTCCGGCCGCATTTATATCATCATTTATAACCTGATCTGGCTGATTTGGTTCCGGTTGTTGATCTTGATTTAGTTCAATATTTTCAGGTTCTTGAGCATGGTCAAGTAAGGGGGGCTGTTCGTTTTGGTTATTCAATTGTTGAGCGGCTTGTGCCATAATTTTATCGTGATTTCTTTGACGACTTCTTGTCCACATAAATGATTATTACTCAATGTGCTTTCTTTAGTAAGTCTAGAAAACCCAAGGCAGTTCCACCAAGTGTTATCTTTGGAAAATCTCTTGAGTATGGATGAGTGAATAACACATGAATGAGTGAAAGAGAGTAATCACGTGGGGTGTGACCAAATAAAATCACGTAATGGCTAGCTTACAAAAGTTCGATAAAAGGGGGCACCCTTTAAGTAGCTCAAGTGGGGCAACCTATTTAAATTGATGAATAGGTCTGTTACAAAACGTAGAGATCAAGGATAGTTTAAGTGGTAGGTGAAGGGTGTAATATCAATGTAGTCGATTAATTATAAATGCTTAAATTGTGAGAGAATATGGGTGATCGTCTAGCTTACTATTACTCGCACATTGACAATGAAGATTTATTATGATTATATAATACCAGTCAATATATTTCCTATCACTTATTGGATAGTTTTAGTACTTCGAAATATATGTACAATTATACCAAAAATGACAACACTAGTTACAACTCAGAAATAGTTACAGATATTGTCTAAGTTACCAAAAACAATGCAAGTGATAACCTTTTAGTACCTTTAACCACGGGTTTTAGAACTCCGCATAAATTAGCAATTCAACCAGAAAGATTGATGAATTCAAAGAACCAAAATATTGCTAGAGTAAAACCGTCCAAGGTTTTGTAGCTTAATTGACTTACTTGTATTATTGTTGAGCAACTCTTGGTTTAGACGTGCAGTAGCGTAGACGTTCTTGTAGTTCAATTCCCGAATTTCGTCCCCGTAATTTCGTTCTCTGAGTTTCGACCTCTGAATTTCGACCCAGTAATGATAATGATACCCCTTTTTATACCCATTTTAACTAAGCCCCACGTACTGTAAACGTTGGCTTAAATTGAGAAATAATAAGTGATTCGTATTGAAAACGTGCGTACGAAATATGTAAATAAGTGATTCGTATGTAAAACGTATGTTCAAAATATGTAAATGATGTACGCCTTTTTGGAACGTCTGAACTGCGTCACGCCAGTACCAAGAGCAATGCTCGATCTTAAATGAAACTCTTGTTTACAAATAGGTTTGACCTTATTAGGTCACCGGGTCATAGAAACACATGTTGGTGTTGTGAAATACTACACTCAACAAATGCATTAAGGATTTCATGTTTGATTATTTTGTGTATTCGTTTAGGAAGACATTTAATTTTCTAATAACGTTTAAAGATTATTTGAAAATAACATGTAAAAGTACATCTAGAAATATGGTTTTCAAATATTGTTTATCAAGTTTGAAAATTTAATTATTTTTATGACATCTTGTTTGGGTTGATTCTCCAAAGAGCCCATGTTACAAAATCACAAAAAGTGAAATATCTTTACTTGTATTGGTCAGATAACATTTTCTTACTGGACATATTTTGATTTGCATAACTATTAGATACATAAGGGTTGTATGAAAATTGAACCACTAAAGCAGATGTTAAGTTAAGTTAAAGGGAACTTTCTACTATACCCGCCATGCTATCTGACCCGAACGAGCCACCTGGTGGTGGAACTGGTAACTACCTACTCGCATCTGCGTTATTCACAGTTAACCCTAATGCAGACAACATATTTTTCATAACACTAACAGATAGGGGGTCAGATTCATTTAAAATTGAAACAGAACAATTACAGAATTAATTCATAAAATATGCGGATTTTGGCAATTTTAGCAATTTGCTACCTGATAATGTTTTCTTGGAGCATTTTTTGTTGCTACCTGAATATGGGAATTTGCTCCTTGTTTTGGTAGCAGGTAGCAAATCCTTGCTACTGGTAAAAAAAAGTTAAGGTCAGACCCTGTACCAGAAAATAGTATGTTCAGGTATAGCATTTTTTCAAAAATGTTGTTTGGAAAGAATAACCTTAAGCGTAACTTCTGCCTGTCTGTTATTTTTAATGGAACTATTTTCGTTCTACAGAAACACAAATTCCAAAGAACTGAAAAATGACTCGAAAAAACATGGCACTAATGTGCATGCATGACTGTAAGTTTAAACCAATCAGATTATTTGATATTTCGCACACAGAGATTATTCACTCATGACCACTTAACTTAAAAATATTTACAAACCTGGCAGAGAATTTGCCCCGACTTTATTTAATGTGAAGTCAAGCTTTGGATACATTTATTTTGGTTCGCAGTTCGGGATATTGTAAATGTTAAAATTCAAGAGAATATGCCAAATACACTATATGTACTTCGATTTTTTTTGATCACCACTTTAGATATTTTATGTCTTTAACACAGGAAAATAGTGCAAGTTCTAAATCACCATAAAGCAAAATCATCTGTTGATGTAGCTGCCCTAGTTTAACAAGTTAAACCTTGTCTGGGCCTTATTTATTATCAGACATTTCTTGGGTGATCCTGCTAGGTTCAAACCACAGTTTGCCACTGGCTCTCTAGATAGACAGCTTTGGAAATCTTGATATTCTCATTCTACATTAAAGGTATTTCAAACAAATTAAAGAAATCGTGAAAACACTTATATTGTTTCAATCAATATATAACATCCTAAAGTATGGTTGTACAATGTACAATCACGCTATCCAGAGTGGTAGAGGAAATTTATTGATGAAAAATGTTGGTTATTTTAAAGATGGCATCTTACAGGAAGTCGAATGATTTCGTTAATACACATGCCACTCTGGATACCGTGATATGGTTAGTACAACAATACTTTAGGATGTTATACATCTATTAAAGTAATGTGTTTTCAAAATTTTAATTCGTTTGAAAGACCTTTGATGAAGACTGGGAATATCAATAAATCTAAAACCATCTTTTAAAGATGGCTTTGTGTGAATAAAGTACATTTTCTTTAACATACTGACACAATTTTGTGATAAATATGTCATGGACATTCTCCCTACAACTCGTGAAATAAGGAAAAAATAAAAATCGTACATTATAGCTCAAGGTTCTGACATTTTGTTACCTAAACGGATTCCTTTCGTTAATTAGTTTGAAGAGTGCAGTACCAGTGAGTGAGCAGCCATTTTGAAAAATACTGGCCATTTTATGTGTTTATTTACGATTTTTGCTGTCACTGAAAGATAGTATAGTAGCTTTTTTGAAATTTTATGACAATTTGGCTTGTGAGTAGCCATTTCGAAAAATGGTGAACATTTTTATGTGTGTTATTTTATGTTTTGTTGTTTTGCTATAATTGGAAAAACAGCTGAGCGATTATTTTGAAATTTTATATGTGAATATTTGGAAGCAATTACACAGCTATGGCTGTCGATGGGATTTGCCACTTTTGATGAATCCCTTTGGTCTATTATAGACAGATTTGGTCTATATGTCTTCTTTCAGTTCAATTTACCTCAAGCTCTCGTGTCACAAAAAGAATTACCACTCTACAGTTCATAAACATAGAGTGGTATCTTTTCAGTTGTCAATAGCATTTTACCAGAGATACTCGCCTTCTTAGAACTTTAATCTGGGGAGTTTTGAACTTCTTATTGAAATGTTTTAAAGGTATCATTAAAATAACTTGCATGTAAACATCCTCAAACACATATTTGTGTCCCTAATAAAAAAAGATGAACATGGAATGTCTTACATTATAATTGAATAGTTAACTATATACAAGACAGTCATGTAGGCTGGAATTTTAAATAAACAGTTTATATGGGGTTAATGTACTAGGTATATATACATGTATAAACAAAATGTCAGATAGCAAAGCATCAATTTCAGTCTGTAGTCAAGTTGTCACCTGAACAACCACATAAGGAGTGACCTTGGATGCAGTGATCGGTGATATAATGTACTGCAGTTATATGAAATATTGTGTTCAGATTGGCTTGAATCTGACACACCTTGCGCTATGTGTGAACATATTTTTACCATGATCATTGTGATCCTGATCATGTCAGTGATATATGGAACAAATAGAATTGATAAAATGTCAAAAAGGGGTAACTTATCTTATTGTAAAAATTCAAGAATAAAACATATTTTCCAGGTCAGGGAGTGAGTATGTTATCCTTAGGATATTAATAATCATATGAAACTCATATCTTTCTACAATTCAGGGTAACCCTGTATTAACTAGCCTCTTTGAATATTTTACGAGTGCAAAATATTTCAAAAATATAATCCTAATTCAATGTAACAATATGTACTACTATATATATACTACTATGCACTTGTACAATATTGTGCTTAGCTATAAAGGATGAACAAAGTGTGTTGATAGATGTTGATATAGCAAAGCTCTTATATATACGAAATGTGTAAGAGTTATCCTGTTCCATGACTATGGTCCTTCGAGCAGCCCTATACATTGTCTCTATGAGTACAATATTTGAGAATTCGGCATGTATAACTGACGAAACTGACACACCGTACCTCAATAAATTCCGGAGTATTTTGTTTTAGTGAATCCCCAGTTGTATGGGTTTATCGGTAGAACGAGGAAACTTTCATTTTTTGTCGAGAAAGTTTGCATATTTTTCAAGATGGCGGAAAGTTTTAGAAGGGGAATCCCCTGCAGTAGGTTTTAGAATGGGAATCCCTTTAGTAACATCCGTGTCTGCCAGTCTTGCAGAGCCCAGATATACCTACAGAGGGGGAATTTTGATGGATGAAATAAGTTTTGCATGCAAAAATTGCTATTTAAAACTGAAAATTTCCTTGTGCTTCCATAAGATTGTACAACCATCAAATCAAAATTTCTGCCATTTTTGTCCAAAGTTCAGTATTTGTGCTTTAATTTGAATAAGGTTTGAAATATACAAAATCCTTGAAATATTACGCTCAATACATGTAGAAAGTCTGACAGTTGTCATTTCCTTTTAAGGACATTACCATTCTCGAACATGTTGAATAAAGGTATCTCAAGGTTACAATTGAATGTCTTCAAATATCATCATATAAATGGGAGTTCATTGATCAGTTCATGTCATCTTGACTAAAGTATATGTCATCTGACATGTCTGAGTTTTTATTTTCATGTAAAATTAAGAAGACTGGAAAGCAAGGCTTTCATAGATTGAACACATTTAGACATGCAACATTTGAGCGGAGTTAAAAGAATATTTGAACCATATTTATTTATTAGTAATCTCAGCTTTTTTTCATTGTATTCACATTCTGTATAGACCTCTTTTTATGTATGATTCTAGAGATCTTGGGCTATTGAGGAAAAGAACGTCATTGAATCAACAGGACAAAAATGTAAAGAAAGTGAAAAGAACAGGTATGTGCAAAAATGTTTTTTCAAATGTTTCTAAAAAAGAAACTTTTCAATGGGAATAAGTCTATTCATGTTAAAACACGCATGATTATAACATCCAAAAAAAAATTATAGAGCATGTCATTTTTGACACCAGGATTGTCGCTATAGTTAATAGTTAAGTTAGTTAAGTCTAAAAAAGAAACTTCAATGGAAATAAGTCTATTCATGTTAAAACACACATAATTATAACATCCAAAAATTATAGAGCATGTCATTTTTGACACCAGGATTGTCGCTATAGTTTAATGTTCAATACATTTTATACCTTGAACTCGGGGAAATATCACATCAAGGCTGCACATAGAGGTACTGGATTAGTTTATAGTCTGCTTTCAAGAAATTGTTGTTTTAAGATTCTTTCATATTTAATTTCCAGCTCAGGTATATGTATATTTATTGGATATCCTATGATTTTGAGGAATATCATTTTTATCTACGAGGTGATATTGATATCTGCACGAGAGAGCGAAGCGAAAAAGTGCATATATCAATATCACCGAGTAGATTAAAATGATATTCTGAAAAAAATCATAGGATGTTCTTATTATCCTACACTTGCAAGGAGTGTACTAAATGTATAATATCATTGCAAAATGAATTCCATGCCAAAAGAGTCAATTTGGCGGGAAATCAACAAGCGGAGTATATCGTCACAATATCCTCCACATATTGGGGTTTCCGGAGTATATCGTCACGATATCCTCCGCCTGGAGTATATCGTTACTATATCCTCCGCCCGGAGTATATCGTTACGATATCCTCCGCCCGGAGTATATCGTTAAGATATCCTCCGGATATTCATTTTGCCAATAAATATCAAATTTATTTTTTAATGTTATTATACATTTAGTACACTAAGTGTAGGATAATATGATATATTATTTTGAAGTATTTCAAGCCAGAATCATAGAGTTTAAAAGTTAATTCTCAACGATTTAAGATCAGGTTATTATCCTAAAACTATATTTGCCTTATAAAACAGATTTACATCAAGATTTTTAGTTCAATACACAATAAAACATATTATATATTCTGTACCATATCGCACTAGATTTTGAAATTCTTTCTAATGTGTGTGTTTTTGAAAGCCTAAGGAAGGTTTTTAATGTGAATACACCAAAAAAGCTCACCATTTAACTCTTTCTTTTGTACAGTAGGCTATATGGAATCGTTGGTCTGTATGACAGTTTAATTAAGTGTTTGATTTTATAAGGACACCTTTAAGGTTAAAAATGATTTTTAGATAAAGGAACCATAAGTGGTGATTTTCAGACAGGTCAAGATATATTTTATGGAAGAATAACATTGACAAGTCTGTTACACAATAAATATTTATGTCTCATCTACAGCTGTTAGTTCACCATTGCACAGTATATTTCTTTCCAAAATTTTAATTTTTATAGCTGTCTATATGAAGACTAATAAGAATGTCAGGTGTGTATTTCTTGCCAGAGTTGGCACTGTGGATGGGCGTTCACTGTATAATGATTTACATGTTTTTTTCAGGGCAGATATTTCAGTACCTTATTGTAATTGACTTTGAGTCAACATGTTGGGAGAATTCAAAATACAGATCCCAGGAAATAAGTAAGTAAAGCATTTAAGTTTAGAGTTCCTGGCCTTTTTACTTAACCCTTTAATCAACCTAAATTTTTAAATTCCTCCAGATTATCCTTCATGTTATTGTGGTTGCTGTTCTGGTCTAACTCATAATGTCAATATTTGAGTTGTGTTCAAGATTGGTTGTTTGTCAATATACCCACAAAGAAGTATATTGGAAATATATTGTAAAAGTCATCATTTTTGCCACTGACATTACCTGTTTGCCCTGTGTCTGTAATACTTTTGTACTTGTAATAATCAGTATCAATTATCTTTCATTTCAGTTGAATTTCCTGCTGTTTTACTCAACACCCTCACTGGGAAAATTGAGAATGAGTTCCATTACTATGTCATGCCACAAGAGCAGCCAACTCTCAGTGATTTTTGTAAAAATCTCACGGGCATTTCACAGGTGAGATTATATTATAAACATGATTAAAGCAACTAGTCACTACTGCACAATTTTGAAAATCTGTAAAAATATGATGCGCTATGTTGAAAATCTGTTTGCATCCTATCACAAAAAAATTAGTAATATGAAATTATTTTTACGTTTTTTTTAATGTTTTGACTTTAGGTAAAAATAGGATTTATAGGCTTCTTGAAAAAAATATGAAGAGCTCATGAATGGCACTTTGGTTTTGACCATTTAACATTTCAATTATATCTAGTATTTAAAGAATGATCAAAATTTCCCCCAATAGTTTAAACGTTATCAAACATGAGATTTTTACAAATTGGATTACAAATCACATGCCTATGAATTGGATTAAATTATAGATTACATACTATGGAAAATCAGTTCTAGGAAAAATGGATTAAATCAGTTTTTGGAAAAATATCATTACATAAGTTCATCTTATAACTGAGGTCAATGAATGGATTAAATCAGCTTTTGGAAAAAAATCATTACATAAGTTCATCTTATAAATGAGGTCAATGAATGTTACAAGTTTCGAAAGTCACCTAAGGTCAATGAATTGAAAGGACAGATCTAAGTAGAGGACAGATCTGAACTTTTGAAAATATGTAGATGGTTTAAAAAATAGACTAATTTTTAATCATTTTAAAAACTAGCTGTTTACCAATTTTTGAATTGAACTTGAATATTTCAAATTGAGTGCAGATTTCAGAATGAAGTGCAGAATGGCAAATACTAAAATATTTAGCCTATTAAAAGAAATATGTATGCATAGTTCAGTTGAAATATTGATCTCGCATATTCCAGAATTTTGAGAAACTTTGATATAAGGTTTTGTGACTTCATCTAATTTTATGACCTTTGACATTTTCCGACAAAATACATATGGGCTCGCCATAGGAAAACGGGTCTCATCATAAAAACTAAAATTGTGCTACAGAGCCAAAAATAAGCTCAAGAGTAAGAGGAAATTGTGCTAAATTGAAATCCATCTTTTTGGTCTATATCTGCAAGGAAAAACTGTTGAGACATAAGCCATGGCTCATTTGAAAGGTCTTTTTGTGCTTTTGAAGATAAACAAAAAATCAAGATATTGAAAAAATCTGTGATAAGACCCCTTTTCCTGTGTCTCGTTTGAGATAATTGTAACTCAAATTAAATGAAAAAATGAAAATAAAGTGTAATTTCATTTCATAGTAATATATTTTTTATGCTTTTTTATTTTTTACATCAGTATTGAATATACATTATTTATCTAATTTTCTAGTAAATTCAAATTATGTTTTATTATTGAATATATAATATTTTGGACAAAGTGCGTTTTATGGGTTATGCAGATGTCTTATGCCGTTTTACATCATTGAAAGTGTCGACGTTCGTTCCCTCAGTGGTTTCCTCCCCTAATGTTGCCCCTCGTCTGTTTTCCTTGAGAGGTTTGGTTGTGTGAAACCTGGAAAGTCCAACTGCTGGTTTATTAGGTCTTGACATCGATTTGGCCTTCCTTGTCATCCGCTGTGGTCTTTTGGCTGTCGTTGCCCTTCGTCTCAAAGTGCTATTCATGAACTCTTTCATGTCACTTCCATCCTGTTCCACTTTGCGTCTGTATGTCCCCAATCTCTGCACAAATTGTTGATTCAGATGAGAAGCCTGCTGTCGTCGTGTTTGCCTTCTGTTTATTGGACGCCAGGATCTATTCATACTCTCTCCATGAATTTCATCGTCGTCTGTTTCTGATTCTCCAACAGGTATAGGACGAGTTGCATCAGACATCATATCTGAAATTTTCCGGATGCTCCCGCCATCATTGAATCGTTCACGCTCTATCTCATCCACATGGAGTCGCTGTAATGTCTTTACAAACATAACCACCTTTTCTGCACTGACAGGCTCAGGTTCTTCGTCATCCTTTCTAGTAAAAGGTCTTCTCTTGCAGATATCCAAATCCATTGAAGCGAGTATATGTAACAATGTCCCATAACGATGCACTAACATACCACAGAACTGCAGTAATAGAATTGTAGCAAAGAAAACCAGAAAAGCAAGACCAAATGGTTCAAGTCTTAGTGGCTCCAGTGGAGGGGGTCTTGGTATTGGGATGAATATGCTATCCTGGAGTTGAGCAGCCACTGTTTGTAGCATAAACATGACAACCATCCAAAGTATGTTACACATGATGAAACCAAATGCAACATTGTTTCTAAGTGACTTCAATTCATCAGATATCTTGGCTTTCTGATCGCTATCTTCTGTTAATGGCTTGAGGTACTTGTCGACCATTTTTATCCAAAACACCCATTCCTTTTTATCAAGGTATTCAATTGGTCCATCACCAATGTCCTTATCTTTTATCCAGGCTGGATCAAGTGGGTTTTCAACCAGTGCAACATCTTGGTGATCATCATCTTCTTCTGAAAGTTGCTCTGGGATGGACATCATTTGTTCTGGTTGGGCGGTCACTGGGAAAGCACCTACTTGGAAAGCACTGTTGACACTGGTATTTCTAGAAGGAGCCTTATCATGGAAAACACTGCTTATACTGGGATTTCTAGAGCGGGAGATATCGTGTGAGGATTGGCTTCCATTTTTGACATCCATATTTTCTAGTTTGATCATAATCTGGGTCATCAGCTGCTGTTGCTGTAAGGCTTGGGTATTATCGCAACATTTACAACATTGGCGGATACCACAACATGCTGTATCATCACTAGGTAGAGCAATCATCCCCATGACGCCATCCATAACAGTTGTTTCTTTTACTTTCTCAACTTTCTTCTGTTTTGCCTCACGCTCTTTCTCACTCTTTGTCTTGGCCACTTCTCGTGTTCCCCATGAAACAATGTTAAGATTGCACATTGAGTAGACTACTAGAAGAATATAAGCTGAGGGGATTGTGATATAATATAGCAAACCAGGTGGTAGGCATAATATCTCTTGGGGGTGTAGCAGCCCTGCTACTGTAAATATTATCGCCATGCCAATTATAAATATAGCATTTGGGCTGAAGATTGAATCTTGAGTGATCTGTATTAGTATACCAACAAAGACTGCCATCATTACGATCGCATACATTGCAGACATCACACCTGCAACATCAAGCTGTGTGTTGGGTTTTGTCAAGAAACAAATGATGACAAAGATTACTACAGGCACAATTGCAACAATGTAGGACACAATCAGATTGGCTTTAAAGACTGCATTGACTGAACCAGAGATCATGAGCATGATAGTTGCAGGTCCAAGGATTGAAGAGCACATAAGCATGAGCTGGTAAATCATATAGGGATGTGACAAGTTGTCATTAGAAGCTACACTATGTCCCCAGCTCTGTAACAGGTCCATTATGTTAGCCATAGTTGATGGCATCCAACGTCTTCTTTGGTTGAAGAATTCTTTGAAATCTTCAGGGGCATATGTCAAGGCATCAGATGCAGCGCAATACTCTACTCGCCAGCCTTGTTGTAGAATCAGTGTGCAAAGCCATCTGTCTTCACCTTTAGGGAGATAAGATATTGACCAATGAGAAACTGGTTTACATAAAAAACCACAAGACATAACATTCGAAAACACACTATTGTAACAGATTAAATTATATTTGAATGTATGGGATAGAAGAAAACAGAAAAAGTTATTTTATCGGTAGTAAGTATCCATAATAAAGAAATATTAGTTGTTGATATGGCAAAAAGATATAAAATAAGTTAATTAAAGCTATGTTGCTGTTATAGCCTTATTCCAAACTATTTTTGGGAACACATACCTTGGTCATACTGGACATAGTGTCTTGCCTCAGTTGGTTTAATTGTATATGTGCGCATCACATTGTCATCCATGATTGCTGAACCTCTAAATAGACTGAAACAACCTGGACTGCATAGTACACATCCAAACACATGCTCAGCAGCCTTTTGAAGCCAGTGACCAATAGCATATTCAAACATCTGATACCATACTAAAGGGCCTAGAAAAAGGATAATATATAGATAAAGAGTATTTTTCTACTCATAAATAAAGGATTTGTCAGTGTGTTTGATGGTTTATTATATAGCAGGTCATAACCTGAGTTTGGTTGCATTTTTGTTGTATTGGATGTACCTTTTGGTCTACCTTTAAAGAAATTATTACAGTTGTCATCTGAAATACATGTAACCCTAAAATATTTGAAATATTTATGGCGATGGCTTTGTGAATGGATGTTGACCCTTTTCCTTGCCTATGGAATTTGAGACTGGATTTTGTCTATCCCACATCATTTAAGACCGAATACTCTTTACTACTGGTATCTACAACTATTTTTGATGTTATGAGTATTGGCTATAAATTTTTTCATCGACATGTATTGAGATGACTTAGGTATGAATGAAATGTCCCTTGGTCCTGGATTGTGATATCATTGGCTCTCAATTGGAATGGGGAAGGGGTTGTTAGATAATATTTCTTTTCACGTTAGATCATGGTTTTGGGATAGGGTCTATTTTTCTTATGACAGTTTTATACTTAGAGTTTGCTTTTCCTGCTTGGTTTCTTTACAGTTTTTGGTCCTTTCCCTTTGGCACTTGTGCTTAGATATTTACACAATTACTAGATTCTGACATATACCTTGTTTATCTTAGATTATTATTAAAACTTGGAAAAATGTAGAAAGCAAATTAATTGCCTTTTAAATGATAAAGGTGTATTTTTAATGTTTCAATTTTGAACTAGTTGTACTGTTTTGTAAGGTTTGAATAATATCTTTTTCAAGGTCTTGATTACATAAGTTAGTATCAATATGAATAACAAAAGTTGAATAATAATTTATAACAATAAGGATAATCATATCAAGTTGGTTGGACTGTATGTTTAAAATTGGCAACAAGGGGCTTTCCTTTGCATAGTTGTCATACTGTATATTTGTGCAATTAAAATTCCTCAGTCAGTGGGCATTGCTTTGTGCAGATTATTTTTAAATCAAGTTTGCTCAGCCATATGATTAATTTGGCAACTTAAAAGCAACTAAACCACTGTTGTTGCACTCTATGGCTTTGCACCAAATACACCAAGTGTAGTATGACTGGTCATTTTGATTGGGAAATGCTTTCTAAGTAGATGTTTCTTGAGATTTTCCATGCCTTGTCGTTGCTTTGATCTAGTTTGCAAGTTACTAGTAACTGAATAGAGATGAGGAAATAGTTTACCTCCTCCTATAGGATGAATCCGACCACATGCTGCTCCAACCTTTGGATTCTTCTTCATTCTGTCAACTAGCAATTGTACTGCCTCTGGTTTGAAGTCCACATCACCGTCTAACGCAAGTAAGTAGGTATTCTCCGCCTGTGAAAAGATGTATTTTGCTAGGTTAAGTGTGTTATTTTTATTTTCCAAATATCATCCAATGTGATTCATGAATATATAGGTTTGTCTGTATGTTGATCACAAAATGTTATTACTTTGAGGTAGTAAATTCAAGAAAATCAGAAATATTAATTAATCAACTTAATATTTTTCAAAATCATATATACAAATTCCCAGGAATTCAGACCTGACATCTGTTTTGAGATTTTTTCAGTTCTCCATATTCAATATCGAGCTACCAGAAGTTCATATAATTCAAATTTGTCTTTACATGAGTCTTTAATTAACGTCCTCTGCAAAATGAGCTTATTTTTGAAGTCTCGATATAGAACATATCAATTTCAATTTTTTCTTATTTATATGTAGAGGACTGATTGGGAATAACCACCTTGAGCTCAGAAACTATTTCTAAACTAACCTCTGTAGAGGTTAGACAATTTTTAAGTTTACAATGTTTTATACCTTCCATTTGGTCATTAATCAATTCAAACCCATCTTACTGACATTTGCGCAATCAATCAGCAAGCAAAAAGGAACATATTTCAATAAATTGTCAATACTTGGTTAATGATGATGTCAGAGGGAATGGCCAATATATCATGTACATGACAAGCTCTGGCTGGGTCAGTTTATAGATTCCCTGGATACTATTTAATATGCTTGCTTACCTCAAGTACAACTCTCTCACTGACATTTTTGAAGATATCACTCTTGACATGATGCGCATACTTGTTGAATTTCTTGTTCCATTTCGATGTTGCTGAACTGTTCAAAGTGCCATCTATGTTGTCGTCCTTCATTCCCATCAGTTTAAAGCCAAGAAGGTAGTACATGTACATCACTTGTGACCAACGCTTTCTGTGCCGGATTCTCTGCTTGTCTTTGAGATGGCAAACAATTATGTTTCCTCCTGGGAGGGTCCAGATGAGCTTTCCACCATATGGTGTTGGAATCTTTGTTGGGTCATCTATGTCAACTGAACTCTCATGTACCGAACTAAAATAAAAAATGTACATGTATTTCAATCAAATTATTTGGAAAAACTAATTGGCTGCATTTGATTTTGGATAATGAATGGAGAAACCCTTAATAAATAATCTTATGATATCTGTTTATTCAGTCTTAATATTATCCAGGGATATAAAAACATTTTGATATACATTTTTCTTTTTCTCTTTGATTGGTACAGTCATTATACTTGTTTATTTATAATTGTATGAATGTAAATAAAAGGTTGTCTTACCAAGCTGCTCTCCCCATAAGTGCACACAGTTGTTTGACAAACTGGTTTGGAATAAATTTGTCATCCTCAGTCTGCTCCATACAATCATCAAAGAAAATATGAGCTGGAAATAAATGTTCTTTAATATAAGTAATATGTTATGCACATTATTAGTGCCAGAAGGGGAAAGACCAAAAATACAGTCAGAAAAATGAGCATTTAACAGTACAACCATTTGTAAGGAACCAAACACGCACCCTTATATAAAATATCTATAGTAACAAAACAAACATTAAATATATACAAAAATATATTTATTACGTCATAATGCGATTTCATGTACAGTTATCTGAAGATTTAAAATGAGTAATAACTGAATTTCTTCTTCGTTTTCTTTATTTTCTTTAATAATTAAAATATCATATATATATATAACACCCTTTTTTTTTAAATGAGAATTGATCAAATAATGAGAATATATAGTTCCACTATTTTATGAATTTGATTTGAACAAAATTTATGCCGGGCATAAAATTTGTTCCAAAATTTATGCCCGGCATAAAATTTGTTCCAAAATTTATGCCGGGCATAAAATTTGTTCCAAAATTTATGCCCGGCATAAAATTTGTCCAAAATTTATGCCGGGCATAAATTTTGTTCAAATCAAATTCGTAAAATAGTGGAACTATATATTCTCACTATTTGATCAATTCTCATTTCAAAAAAAAGGGTGTTATATATATAAATTGATTAAATGTCCAAAGAAACAGTGTCTAAATGACTAAGTTCACATGTTAAGTCAAACGTTGCAATAGAAACTTTAAAGGATCTTACTTAGAAGCATTTTGTCTATCTTTGTTTTCATCATTGGCCTGAGATTGCTCTTCATACTTTTAGACATGTAAGCACATTAGTGCCAAAACTTTGAATAAGAGTATGACCTAACATTTGACCTTTAGTTGAGATGGAATTTTATAAGTTGAATAAAGTACATAAAGTAACATTATCTACCTTCAAATTCATAGTAGTCAGGATCTTTGATACCAAAATGCTCCTGGGCAAGTCTCCGTGCACTTTGGTCTGTGTCCATCCTCATAACGGATTTCAACATTTGAATCATTTCATTCTCGTTCTCATGCCACATGGTCGCACATATATAGATCTGAGTAGTGACATCCTCTAAGTCAGCCTTCTTACGTGATCCTCCTCCAATCTCACTTTCTTCGTCTTCATCTTCTGCTGCTTCATAAAGGTCCTTGTCATTACGTCTGCGGTTGAATAACATGGATTGGTCTATCAAGGCAGCCTCGTAGTTCGGCATCACAAATATCCTATAAAATAGAAGTTTCAAAGTCTGGAATGTCATTTTTATGTCATTTTTGGTTGTGATTTTTTTATATTTGTTTATTTTATCTGATGTGTTATACATTAATAGTGATAGAAATTATTTCCTTTCATATGGATAATTCCAGAAAAAAACTCAAGAATTTCATGGAGTAGAATGAATAACTTTGCTCATTTATATGGCCTATTGGAATGGCCCCAAAGTGTCCCACTCAACTCATATAAACAATTAACAGTTTATACGATTTATTTGATAACATAGATTCATTCATTATCATTCATTATTAGTAAACACTTACCTGTCAGTAGTAGCAAGTCTGTCATTAGCAGGGAACCATACATGTCTAGCCAGCCACATCATTGAGAGCCACCAAACCAATAGTCCAAACACAAAGTGAAATGTAAAGGCAGGCTTCCAGACATCTGTGGGTATATTCCAGTATGTAAACTCATTATACCTGAAAAATGTTTTGACGATAAGGAAAATGATGACAAGAACAACATGAAATACAAAATAAGTGATTGTTGAAGCATTATGTGAATTTGGCAAAATATGATTGCAAAAGTTATACTGATTCTATTTAAAAGCCCAATTTTGCAGAGATGTGTTATGAACTATAAAAACTAAAGAATGTCTATATCATGTTAGTGCCTATGTGAGAGATAAATATTTTATGTCATAATCATACCTGAAGAGGTCAGGGTTGTTGAAGTATCCCAAAATGATGAACCACAAAATAGTAACAGGAGTTGTGATGCATAATGGAATGGAGAAACAGATTCGTTGCTGCAGTAACTTCACGGCAGTTTTCGAGAAAAAGAAGACTGCATAAGAAGTTGTGACTTGGATGATGAAGGGCACATAGGTGTATAGGCATCTAAAGTAGTCCCCATCATAATCACATGGTATTTCTGGAGCTCTTGTTGGTTTCAGGGTTGTAGTAGTACCATTTAGTCCAGGAGTGTCACTTGCAAAGGCCTCTATCACATTCAGAATGTCATAAGATGTTTCGCTTGAGTTTGTTACTGTTGTATTTACGAAAGGTTGGGTTGGACTCACAATACTTGGATAGAGAGCAAATGACATAAGAAACACAACGATACATTTCCACAAGCTGACGAACATGTATGTCTTGATACGAACATGTTGAAGTACCTCTCTGAAGTACCTCAAAGGAATTTCTACTGAACCAAGATAAATGTCCTTATCTGCAAAATTTTCCCACCAACCAAGTGAAATCAGGAGTACTGAAACTGGAATCTCCCAAAAGACATCACCACCTTCATTCAGCTTAATCCAGTCACTGCTAACAGCAGCAGGGTCACTGACATTACATGAATTGGTGAAAGTGAGCATAACAACAAAGACAGTCAACTGCATCATTAACGCCAGGATATCAAGTGTGTATGTTATAACACGTTTCTTGGAGCTGTCAGCGTCCCTCTCAGTGAAGAGTATGATAAGGAATGATGGTATTGAGAAGACTGTTGTCATGACGAGGGTTGCTCGGATGACATCTAAACATGGCAACACTCTGAGAACAAAGAGTGACATTCCAACTCCATGTACTGTCTCCATGAACATACACTGAAAATTATCAAATGGGTTACCATTTGCATGCATTACTTGGTTTACAAGCACTAGACGCCCCAAACGAGGGCATATCAGTGCATGTAAAAGAAGCATTATTATCAAAATACATCATATACAGAGTATTTAAAAGACATTTAAAAGCAACCGTTACGTACAATAGTCCTTTTTGTAATCCTTGGGAGGTCACTGTCAGATGTTATTAACTTTTTCTACAATTATTATAATTGAGTTTAGTCATCATAATGAGCCAATCATTGTTAATTCAAATTATTGACAATAATTTCATTTATGGCAATGTGAGAGTCGGTTAAGGTTTAGGTATGAACAAGCCCTAAGAAGACCATTCCCCGGTTATCCCAGGTAAATGTTTCTGGTAAGTTACACTGAACGAAACATCAAGCTTCAGATCTCGAGAGTACGAGATGAGACTTCAGACGAGATATCGATAGGATTGTAGTTGGAGGGTTTTCTCCCTAGGTGCGTACAAAATCCATTAACATCAATGTAAGTTATACATTTCGATTCTTTTCCCTCACCTCCTTCCCCAGCTTACACCACCATTTGGAGATTTATTTTCGCCCAAGAAGATGAGTTGGAGATGGTATTATAATATATCCAATTGAGCTAATTAACAGTTATGTCAAAGTGTAAACTCTTGTAGCTAATTAACTTAAATTAGCCATTATTTTCCAAGGTATTGTGTTTTGTGTTAATTGGCTCAATATTTATTTATATTAATTTTATATTAATAATTTTACATGTACGACTCTCACGGCCATATCTATACTCTACATGAACATAAATTATGGTTATGATTGCTTGTTTATTCCCTGCTTGTTGTACATTGAACTTACCCATATAAATGTTTTGCCAGAAGGCCAAGGGAAGTTTCCGAACAATGCCCTTAGAATGGTCTCTAAGAAAGTAAGACCATATGGTACACAAATTGTCCCTGCCGCTATTAGAACCCATCGATCTCTCTTCCATTCATCCTATAGAAAATTGACATAAGCATACATTTTGTAATTATGGTAAGTTGATTTCTGATGCTGACAAAAAACCATGGAAGGTGTCGCAACATTTTTTAGACTGACCTATGTTGGATTGTGGCTATTTTCTGAAGATTTAAAAAGGTGCATTAATGTTAGGCCAATGCATTATCTCAAAGATGAAAATCAGGAAAACATTTTTGAAAATATTTGGGCTGGGTGTTTGCACCTTCCCTGTCTCGAAGTCTAAATTATTTGATCATCTCTATGAGTACTTTTCCTTTAGATAATGCATTGGCCTAACATTTGCACCTTTTTAAATCTTCAGGAAAAAGCCACAATCCAACATAGGACAGTCTAAAATCTGTTGCGATACCTTCCGTGGTCCTTCAATGTCTTGTTGCTTGACAAAACCCCCAACAGTTGGCATTGGTGATATGCCATTTTTATAAAACATTTTTCTATGTGAAGAAATAAGATATAAACACATAATGTGTCAAAGTTCATATTTACCCATTCTTCTGTTCCCAGTTTGTGTGTCTCGTGAGTTATAGAATTGAGGATAAGCATTAAGGATGCTTTGCTGGTTAAAGCTGCTGCTAATATGAACAGGAAAAGAAAGATGTAAGACAGTGCCTTTGCTGCTTTGATCAGTGCTCTGATACATGAATTGCCGGAGACATGTTCATTGTCTTTACTCTGCATTTGGAACACATCCCAGTCCATGTAAGCGTCATCTAGACTCCTAAAAGAAAAAATATTATGGATAATATAATGTATCCATATTTGTAGTCTCCCATACATCTTCTCTATTTGCATATTCTACCAAATATTCAGAATTCAAACAAACTTTTAGTAACTTACTCCTTGTCTTCTTCAATGTTTCCGTACATCTCCTCAGTTGTTTTAATGCCATTTTTCAATATTTTCTTGAGTGGTTTCCCATCTGATATAGTTACCACAGGAACATTTCCATTTGGAAAATCATTATTGTTATTTTCCATGCCTTCAACATTGCCATATCTTCGTCCAGATTTACCAGGTTTGAAAGTAAATTCATCGTGAGTGGGACCTGTATAATCTGATACATCATCGTCATATGGGAGTTCAAAACCTTGGTTTGTAAAACCATACGAGTGTTCGGGTATTTTGATATTAATTGGAGGACTTGGATAGGTGTCATCTTCTAAATGAGGATTATGAACTACAGATTTCATTTCAAGTTTAGGTTTTTCTGGTAATGAAAATCTCTTGGGTTTCTCTTTTGGTGAGATTTGAGGCCTTGGAGTAGGTATTGGAGATTTTGACTTTTTCTGCATCTCACGTGGGGCCTCAACTAAATGATCTGGTTCTTCAGTGCTGGACAGTGTATCCATTTGAACAGGAGGTAGTTCAACAAAGATTTCATCTTCCTGAATTCCAGAATCCGTACACCGAAACTCCAGAGCATGGCGCAAAGATCCTTGTTTAATGACAGGGACTGGAGGTGGTGGACCTAGGGGCAGTTCTGCATTATTTTCTTTTTTCGAGTCCCTTTTCCTCTCAACACTTCCCTTTCTGATATGTGGGTTTGTGGAGTAAGGACTGTGATCAGGGGATAAGTAAGGATTGTCAAATATTGAGCTTCGTCTCATGCCTGATGTTAACACCTTCTCTGTTCCCTATAAAATAATTCAATTCAACTAGTATCTTTTCATTATAGGTTTGGTATGGTCACTTCCAGAAATATAAAGCTATAATCATAAATTATAATTTGAACTTCTATTCTACATTTTCTTCAGGCAAGCTGTAATTTTATTTCATGACATTTCTTGTATTTTAGTAATTGTCAGTACATTGTTTCATTATGTTAGTTACAATTCAAATTAACATGTAAAAGTAAAGATTTGAATTCTTACTGTATCTGATGTCAGGACAAGTTTGTCTGGGAGACTCATTGTATAATCCTATGTGTTTTAATGGACACTGTGACTATTAATTCATCTTTTCACTTTTGTGTGCATCTTATTATATCATATTCAGTTTTAGATTTGTCACTTCTTGACTGTTCAAGAATCAGTTTTGATAAAAGTTTGTTCTATTGTCCTACTGCGTTAAGTAATTTCTTAGTACTAAGTTATGTCTGGCAGTAGGAGGATCTCATTGGGGATCAAAGATCAGAATTTTGGAGGACTCTTGGAAGATGTACGTCACTACAGGAGTACTCAAGCTCTGACCACATGCCATATAATGGACATCTTCAACAATGATAAATCAGGCAACAATTTACCCTGACATGACTTTCCAGTAGCAACTCACTGCCATGGCAACATTCAGTGTTTCTAAATATAAGGGGTTCACATGTTTCATATCAGGGTTCGTGTGAAAATACAAAGCATGGTTATTAGTTTTGATATATAGAGACTACTTATCATCTATTTTTAAATTTTTTTAAAGGGAATCTTTAATTCCAGATGGGGCCAATATACTAGAGGTGATATGGAATCATAAAATTCTATACTGTTTACAGGTTTTTGATGTGCATATGTAACATCAACTGCCATAAAACAATAAATTTCATCTTCACCTGAGAGAATAAGGCAATAAACAGGAGTGGCATTAAAGATAAAACCTGGAGGGGATTGGACCCATACATACCCAACATTTAACCTTAATTTATATTTTCCTAAAAAAGCCCAAACTTGGCAAAAAAAGTCAAAAATAAAATTCTACCCTCTGTCTGATACTTTAGAGTTGTTAAATATTTAGATTCTTTAAATCTGATTTTTGAAGAATTCGCTAAATTTTTCCTAATTTTTATTCAAATTTGGTCAAAGGGTATGATAGAGTGTTATCTTTGAACTAGAAGCATGGATGAGAAGGATGACGCCATTAAGCTATGTTGGAATGAATATTTAGAATACACACTCTGTTGGAATTCTTTGATTGTTGATATGAGATATTCAACTTTTCTACATTCCTAATTGATTGGTATGAGAAAATGCAATAGGAGCCATCATAAAAACATAATGGGCAATACTGTAATAGTGTAGTAGCAACAAAGCAACATTTAATTTGATTGAGGTAATTTGAGGTTTCGGAAACTAATAAATTCTGATTGAAGGTTGTTCTTGACTTTCACTTGAGATTCAAGTAGATCAGGTATATTCAGTTTTCAGTAGCGCCAATGTCCCTGGTATATATATTACCCTATTTGATCTGATCAATGGACTTGATACATGGCAAGTCATCAGCCTAGATAACTTCTAAGGAAATGCTCAAACTTCAATTTCTTTTCTGTTTCACCAGGTGGTGATGTTTATGTCATTTTAAATCTCTGTTTTCAGGGTAAGACTACAATATAAGTTGTTTAAGTTTTACATGTAGAGAGTGCTTTTACAATTAAATAATATTAAGACAATCCTTCAAATACAAACATAGCATTTGATCTTTGAAGTAATTGAATTTAGATATAGGTTTAAAGGTTTTTATTATCATAAAATCAATACCATGTTACATACAGAGCAATTGAATTTAGATTATCCCACTTAAGCAGGTTTACCAGTTCTTGTAATACATTAAAGTTTTGTTTTATTAATACTCTTAGGCTTCCACTAAGCTGTTTCAAAAATATTGAATGCTATAATGTGCACCTCAAATATTTGTCGGCACATTTCCAAGTAAACTGTTTAAAAACTGTAAACTGCTCCTGTAACATGATTAGTTTTTATTATGGTTTATTTATAACAAGATTAATCGATTTGTCTGAATTTTGAACTCTTAAATCATAAAAATCTGAATTTATTTCCGCATATTTTGTCTTCAATATTAAGCTCTATCATTCTGTAATCAGGAGTATATATCTCGATCTGTTCGGTTTGCCCAAGGAGATGGAGTAGGTATATGGTATATGAATGTATAGATAATAATTTTACATTCTTCAATTGAAAAATTGCTGAAATATTCAATATTTTAATTACCTATAGTTATCAGCTACCCTAATAAAGATATGTACATGTATGTTACTTTGAAACTCAGTAGAAAGATGACCCTCTCTTTTAAGTATGCAAAATCAAGCTAAAAGTACATTGTACTATAAGGATCTTAATATCTTGTAAAATTAAGAAATATAAATTAATTGAACCATTTTCCTATAAATGTTAATATTAAGAGAATCTGAAAAGGTTCATTTCTGTAAGTTTGTAATTCAAAGATAAGAAGTATGTTGCTATTATATAACAAAACCGGATAGATGATGTGTGTGTACTTTAATATTGCCCGATTGGCATAATACACTTTTGTTTCCATTCAAGGCTATGGTGGAAGATGGTATCCCCCTGTCAATGTGTTTGAATAGATTCAATCACTGGCTCACAAAGATTGCTGATGAGAAACACATTGTTTACAACACCCATACAGGCAATAGTATTGACTTCAACCTCTGCACATTCGTCACTTGGTCAGGTTAGTTGACATTTGGATCTCCAGTCTTATTTTCAGTGCCCCTGGGGGACAGATCATGAAAGACTTAGTCTTATTTAAAATCTAAGGTCCCAGAATGGTAAAAAAATGCCGCCAGTCCGCTTTACAAAATCACGAAAAGTTAAATATTTTTTTCTTTATTGGACAGATTTGTTTTACTGGACATATATTCATTAGAATTTTTCTTCAAAACTCAATATTTGTTCAAGTTGATACAATTGTCTCTCGAACTAGAGATTAGCCTTATTTGAAAGATCATAATAGACTGAATCTACTGAAAATCTAAGGTCCCAGAATGGTCAAATATGCTGCTGTCCGCTCCCAGTAGATTAGATATGAGTTTAAGAAACTACATTCCTTTATTCATCTTAATATTGAGGTGCACATTCACACTTTTGAGAATGTTAGAATACAAGTCTAACTATCCTTTGCAGGAGACAGTTTTCAAAAAGTCTGTTATTTAAATCACTCGATTATCATATGGCTACATGTATGTGTTTCTACTGAAATTTTAAAACCACAACACATAGAACTACTATGCAGAATGATAAAAAACACAAAATGACCACTTAATTCCACTTACTATTTCACAGAAGGTAAAAAATATACCCTGCCTAGATTTTCTGTAAGGGTTGTCAGACAAATGAATATAAAATTATACCTATAAAACGCCATTAAAATATGAACATTGATAAAAGAAGATCACAATATGATAACCCTTACATGAAAAGTTATGTAATTGATTCATCATTGATAGAGGAATATTTCTTGCAACAGGACATCTGGAGATATTTTGATCTTTTGAAGATCACATTTAGCACACAAATGTACTTATGGTTCAAAAGGTCACATGACTTCATAATAGCCTCTACTTAAACACGATTTATTTATTTATATTATTGTATCTTCAAATTTTATGTGAATATTTATGTGATTATTATCAGTCAGGTTTCAGTTTGTGCAGAAAAAAGTGGTCACCAATTAAATTGTGGAAAATCACTTTTGAGCCATAACACAAGAATTATTGCTTCGATATGCAGTATGCATTGAAATTAATCAAATAAGTCCTCATTTAGCTATCAGTATATTTTGAAGTTCATGTACATGCACCAGCAAAAACTCATGAAAAATGTAAAATGAATGTCAATCTTATAGCACCATAACCAGGGCTCTCACCAGGAAATATTTAGGATGTGGTGCTAACATATTCAGAATAACCGTCCATTCGTGATAAATCATATTTATGTTATATTTTATCCTTTTTACATGCTATTATTGTATATTCAGTCAAGTTCAGACTGTGGAAACAGTCATGATTTGCCAATAGGGTGTGGAGGGAGCTAAATAGAGTATGGTGCTACGCCACAGTCTCAAAGTCTGGCGAGAGCCCTGATAACTAATAGATTATATGCATTTTATCTTGTCATAAAATCTAGAAGAAATGGTCAGATTTTTCTGTGTCTTCCACTTACTCCATTGCACAATGTAAGTCCCAATACTTATAGGATGTGGTTATTATCCCATCGAACGAAGTTCAGAGGGATATAGGGAATGCCTCCCTCCGTCCATCCGTCCGTCCGTACGTTCGTACGTATGTCCGTCCGGGCAATAACTCAAATACCCTTGGCCCGATTTTGTTCATATTTTGTACACATATACCCTATGGGGGTAGAAGTTCTGCTCGAAAGCCGATTTTCAAAATGGCCGCTCATTTAAAAATGGCGGCCATTTTAGTGCCGATTTTACAGTAATTTAGGTCCAATATGTAAAACTGTAATAGCAGTATGTTTTAAATGTAAAAAATTATATAGGACATTGATTAAGCTAGAAATGTAGATATTAAAGAAGCACATGGCAGCCATCTTGAAAAATGGCAACCTTTACTAGTTATTTTACGATTTTTGCTATAACTCAAGAAGTAGTGGCGCGATTTTGTTCATATTTGGTAAGTTAATACTATAAGCATGGCTCACTGTCTAATGACACTTTTGGTAGGAGGTGGCCATTTTGAAAAATGGCCGCCATTTTGGAAAATAGCCGCCATTTTAACATATTTTACTATAACTCAAAAAGTAGTGGAGCGATTTTCTTCATATTTGGTTTGTGAATACTATAAGCATGGCACACTGTGTAATGACACTTTTGGTAGAAGGCGGCCATTTTGAAAAATGGCCACCATTTAAACGTATTTTACTCGTCCTTTACTCGTTATGTTACGAGTTTTGCTGTAACTTGAAAAGTAGTGGAGTGATTTTGTTCATATTTGGTATGTGAATACTATAAGCATGGCACACTGTCTAATGACACTTTTGGTAGAAGGCGGCCATTTTGAAAAATGGCCACCATTTTTAAGTATTATACTCGAAAAGTAGTGGAGCGATTTTGTTTAGGGTTGAGGTTGTGTTCCTCAGATGTCAACTCCAAAACATGAAGTAACAATATTTTAAACTTCAAAATTACACATTGAGTTTTTGCCAATAGGTCTAATTCTTATCAAATGTAATTAGACAAATTTTGACTCAGTTGGCAGCTTTTTATTATCTCACCGAATCATGTTCGAGGGGGATATAGGAAAGCTGATCAAATTTTCATCCGATCGAATACTGTTTCACAGATTTGCTTCAACTTTTATAGGCTTATGGGTGTAGGACCTCTGCTCAAGAAGGAATTTTCAATATGGCTGCTTAATTCAAAATGGCCACCAAAGATGGCTGTTGAATTCCAAAATGGCTGCCATATTTCGTAAAATACATAATCTTTGATAACTCAAATACCAGTTGACAGATTTGTTTCAAATTATATATGCTGATGCCTAGAGACGAAGGAGCTCTGCTTGAGAAGGAATTTTCAAGATGGCAGCTGAATTTAAAAATGGCTGCCATTTTTCGTAAACACAAATATATAAAGGAGTTCTGCTCAAGAAGACATTTTTAAGATGGCTTCTGAATTTCAATTCGAAATGGCCACCATTTTTCGTAAAAAACTAATATTGGATAACTCAAATATCATTGGACGGATTTGCTTCAAATTTTGTATGCTGATGCCTGTGGACAAAAAAGCTAAAATTTGATATTGCTGCCGTTTTTCACAAAGACATGCTTTTTGATAACTTAAATTGATGGATTTAAATTTTATATGCCAATGCCCAGAGATAAAGCGCTGCTTGAGAAAACATTTTCAAGATGGCCACTTTTAATCAATGTTAAATTTTAACCCAAATACCAGGTATATTTAAATGTATTTTATTTTAATATTTAAATGCTGATGTCTAGGGTCAAAGGAGCTCGAGAAATTTTAAGAAATTTGGAAGATGGCAGCTAAATTTCAAAATGGCCACCATTTTTCATAAAAAAATATAATCTTGGATAATTCAAATACCAGCAGACGGATTTGATTCAAATATTATATGTTGATACCTGTTCAAGAAGGCTACTATATATCAAAACATTTTTGTTCGGTGGGATTTGCTACTCCGTGGAGTTGTTTTCTAGTTTTTATCTTTCCCTGCAACATTGTACAGAAGTTGATTACATTTTAATTTTTAAGAAACACTGTATACATACATTGTTATAGGATTTTCACACTAGCCACAATTTTCACTGTAAGCTGAAAGACAAACAGGTCCAAGCTTGAACTCCTTAATGTTCAACAATGAATTATATAACTCCAAAATATTTTATAATGGATATATAATACAGGCCAGTGGATAAATAGGTTTATACCCTTTTCATGTTTTGTCATTTGATACCTAGGGTCAACAGGTGAGCAAAAGCCAAGAGCAAATCATAAACAATTCAGTGCTAATAGTGAATGAACCAAAATGGAGCTTACATTTTATAAACGCAGACAACATTTCAATGCAATGGACATGTGAATTAAGTTTTATATATTATATACATGTGCATGTATTTGTATTTTAGATTGGGATCTCTCAGTTTGTTTGCAATATGAGTGTAGAAGGAAACAGTTGAGGAAACATGCAGCTCTTAACAGCTGGGTTGACCTCAGAGCTACATACAAGGTAAGGCATGTTTCATCTTAGCAGTGATCTGCCCAGCATTAAAGCAAGTAGGCGCAGCACCCACCTGAGATTTTAAGTAGGCCTGCACCCACTTGAAAAAGAGAAAAAACATGAAAAATGGGCACATTTTGACCAATTTTGGTCTGAATTGTGAAATGAGAATTTTGCATCCACTTGAGAAAAAATCCTGTGGAGAACACTGCTTGGGCATGTAAGGGAGTTCAGATCTTCAGAAATTTTAATGGATTCCTATTGGAGTCCCATGTTATTTTCAGATACATACAACTAATTGTTCATATGGTCTACATATTTTAAGGGGTACATAGGTTTTCCTAGATTTATAGTTCAGGGTTAAATATAGGTCACTAAATTTTCTACCTTTTTGAAAATCCATTAGTACTTAACATCTAGGTACTCTTTGTTCAATACTGAAAATTGTAAACCCTGAATGGATTGGAGGGAGTTACAGTATGTATGCCTTAAAATGATATTTAATTAGTTAGGAAACTATTATTATTCATGAGCATAACGGAACTACCTTAAAATTACGGGGTAGTATTTGGATAGTAGGAACCTTAATTACCCCAAAATATTTGTAATTCATAAACATGGTTGAAATTAAAGACAATTTCTCGTCAAGAAGGAATAATGTTGAAACTAATTTAAAGACAGCTCTTCATCCTAGTCAAATAGGATGCAAGCCAAGAAAGAAAAAGGTTGAAACTAAATTTTGGACAGCTCCTAGTCAAAAAGGAGTATGGTTGAAACTAAAGACAGCTGCTTGTCAAGAATGAATAAAGTTGAAATAAGACAGCAGCTAGTTTATATAAAAAGGAGTAAGGTTGAAACTTAAGATGGATGCTAGTCAAGAAAGAAAAAGGTTGAAACTAAATTTGAGACAGCTCCTAGTCAAAAAGGAGTAAGGTTGAAACTTAAGATGGATGCTAGTCAAGAAAGAAAAAGGTTGAAACTAAATTTAAGACAGCTCCTAGTCAAAAGGAATTAGGTTGAAACTAAAGACAGATGCTTGTCAAGAAGGAATAAGGTTGAAATAAGACAGCAGCTATTTTTTATATGAAAAGGAGTAAGGTTGAAACTAAAGACAGCTGCTAGTTTATATAAAAAGGATGGAGGTTGAGGCTTGTAGGCTGCTGTTTGAGTCAAAGAGTGTATTAGAAACAACTCTGACTGAATCAGCAGCTTATCCAAGCTTTATCTAAGACATCATACAAATGTTTGTGTATAATCAAATGTGTACCCCTGTAGGGTGTGGAAAATAATCACAAGTATGTATTTATGAAACAGCTTATCTAAGCTTTGCCAAAGATGTATTTGTTTGTGTATAATCAAAGGTATATCCCTGGGGGTGGCAAATGATTAAAAGAGTGTACATTTATTTTTACAACAGTTTATCTAAGGTTTGCCAAAGACTATTACATGAATATGACCCGCAAAATTAGATATCGACAAATTAAAGCAACTTACTATTTATGATTTAAAGTTGACCTTTTTAAGAACCTCTATTCTTACTATTGAAAATGTATTCTCCAATATGAATCTACTTGTTTAGACTCCATCAACTTAAGTTCTTCTGGGAAAATAAGGATTTCAGCAAGGATGCATTGGCTTAACATGGGGCTGACTTTTGACTTAGCATCGGGATACCATCATGTATGTCCACCTTCATTTGCATATTAAATTTTTCCCCTAAGTTGATTTTTTGGCAACCCCACTAAATCACTTCATAAATCCCTAATGATAGTGATTACACTGTAAAACCTCATACTTTTACATATTCATACATTCAGAAAATGACAAATGGACTAAATGGTTAAGATAACTTAATGGTAAAGTGAAAAAATGTTCTTTACACAATGGTTCCCTGGATAGTTTAATGACTCAAGGTTACTTTCAAAAAATTATACAATCTTAGTTTTTTCAGAATTGCTCTTTGAAAACCATGTATGTTTTCAACTTATATATTGTTAAGAGCAAAGTGCAACAAAATATTACAGGCTAGAATCACTAATCATTTATATTAACTAAGAAATTCATTTTTCAACATGCAATATCATTATTTATTTGTCCCGAAGCTGAGAACATGTCAAAAGTACACTTGAACTTTTAGGCACCAAAGAACTTGAGTAGAAAGCTTAACACAGATTATTAAAACTTATTTAATAATATATAATTATATTTCAATAAATGTTCAGAATAAGTACAAGTAGTTCATTGGAGACTCTATTTATATTCGTGGATGACATCTAGGTATGTTATTGTCGGGGTTGTAGACTAAGATTATTTCAAGTGGCATCTCGTCTATTGGAAAATTACATTGACACTTTCCAACTACCACCAGCTCAGTAGTCAAAATGGTATTTTTTGCCAATACCATTTATTATAGGATGTTTATTAATCCTTTTCGAGCATTTCCAAACAAACAGCTCAAGGGTTTGATTTCCTATGCTTAATAATGCTAGTATGAAAGTCTAGCCGTGATTTGTTTAAATTACAATATTCCAATTTCCAGGTTTCTTAAAATATATTTGCATGACAGTTTTCCAGGTCAGTATCCAGGTCAGCGATTTAGCCATCAATTCAGCCCCATTGAATTATATTTCTCTTTATTTTGGCATGTGTGGAAGGGATTTAATCACAAGAATTTATCTATTATATGTGGAATAATTCACTTGATTAATTGTATGCAAATACTCACCCTTTAGGTTTATATCTCTCTGCACATATACTTTAACATGATGCATCGTTTTCCATTGAGTAGATATAGATAGGTTCTTGTGCTTAAACCTTCACCCAATGCTTACTGACTGCAGATGCTATAAGACTTGGTTCTGTGCTGTTGGCTACTGTTTCAGCCACTAAGTGTTTATTAACCACTCTGACTGAATCAGCAGCTTATCCTGTGCAGAGACCTCAGCAACAAATTTCATTTAGAAATGAAGAGAGATGCATTTATTCAGGATTTTTATTGACAAATATTTTAAAAAGACCTCAGCAACAAATTTCATTTAGAAATGAAGAGAGGTGCATTTATTCAGGATTTTTATTGACAAATATTTTAAAAAGATATAATGAATGTCCAAGCCTGGGGGGAGGTACTCTCATATATTGTACGTATATAGGATGTTTTGGAAGAAAAATTCCTAGATATGGGTTCTATTTTGAAGAAAGAACAGTAGATATAGGTCCCATCTTGACGAAAAAATCCCTAGAACCGGGTCTTCTTTTTGAAATCCTAAATCTCGGTATTGTTCTTGAAAAAAATTGCTGGAAGTGGGTTCATGTGTTGGACATTTTGAATCTTTTGAATATGCCTTAATCATCAAGTCACATACATTTTTTGTATTGTATCTCTGGGTAATTTTATTTTTATTTATCACATATATTTATTGTAACTTTTCTTTGCCAAAGCTTTGCACTGATAATTTCTAAACCAATTACATATTCACACAAGTTGAATTTTGATCAACAACCTTCTACTACAGTAAAATTTTTATTAATTTTTGGAACTACTTTGAATCTAAAAAAAATAAGCAATCAAAGGACCATATTAAAACAGTACAGTGTTATGTAAAAATAAGAAGATAGCCAAACTACAAAACAAACAAAAATATACAAAAGTTAGGCCATGTATAAATGTTCATATGTGTGGCCTCTTATATTTTGATGCTTCTCTGCCATGTTAGTATTTTCGCAAAAATTTACATTGGCTGAAACTACCTAAATTACAAAAGGCCATAGCTTTGCTGCACATTATACATAACTATCTGAAATAAACAAAAGTAAGGCCTTGTACATATGTTTCTATTTTTCATATACTTTTGCTTATTTTTCAAATTCAAAGTAGTTCCAAACATTTTAAATTTAACTGTACTGTAATTTGATCAATGGGGCAGAGCAGTTATGTGTTACCGCATAACACATGGTATGGATCACTGCAACAATGAATTTAAAAAAAAGAAAAATAGCACATATCATTATTGCTGCCATTTTGAATGTTGACTAGACTAGTGCTGTATAATTAGTGTATTTGTAGAAAGTGGATTCATAATACTATAACTATGCTTAACCCATACTTTTAACTCTGAAAACTCTTACCAGATTGATGTAGTCTCACATGACATGTTGAATATCAGATGTTTTTGGGTGGTATCTGCTCCAGTGATTTTGCATTCAATCATGAAACACTCATCACCAGACACCTCAAAACAAACATTATACAATATGTTCTGATATATGACAAAGAACAATACACCCGATGGGGTCACTGTTTTATTTAGCGTTCAGGTGTAAAATCAAAAATGCGTAATTAGTTTGGTTCAGCACGTTCGGGTCACGCAAATAGCTACGCGAAATGCATAGTGAGAAAATATCGACCTATCAAATTTTGTCCTTTTTGGGGCTTTTAAGTACCTTTTCGATTCATGAATTGGAGAATTGAATTGACACGTTTCTTTATGCAACCTTGAAATGATGTAACCCAGCCATTTTTAATAAAAGGCTTTATATTATGCTGACTCATACTTATAAAAACAATCAGTCAGTCGATGTGACGTCAAATGTGACGTCACCCATTAATTACGCTCAGTGGAGGTCTGCAAATGTAATTGTTTGGGCAACTTTGTATTGTATATTATGTAACCCAGGCAATTTTTTAAATAATATACTTAATATTGTAAAGGATCATACTTATTTTGTGGGATAATTATCCCTTTCATATTTAGTTACTCCCACTTCATATGAATATGCTTTGTAAAAATTGCCCCAGTTTTACGTCTTTTATAATACATACCTACCAAACTAAAATAGAAAAAATATGCTTTTAATAATACAGAGTTTTGCCATAATTTTTTGAGATTTTTGAATTTTTATTTTTGAAAAGCCCAATTATTTCTCTTATTTTTCTTTTAAAAACCGCTATTTCTTATTAAAGTTTTGCTTAAACTGCAGTTCTGAATTACTTAGTTTTACATTTCAATTAAAAAGACAAATCTATACCAGCAGCTTTTTTTCAAGTGATAATTTCAGTTTTCATTTATTTCAGAGATAATGTGTGTAAAAATGTATAAATGCATTTTCAGAATTTCTATGAAAGGAAACCCAATGGATTGAATGGAGCTCTACAAGATGTTGGCATTGAGTTTGAAGGAAGACAACACTCTGGTTAGTCATTAATATTGTATTTACCTTATACCTCCACCCATTGCGATTTCCATCATTTAGCCTCTGTATGACCCTTGTATTTACCCCCATCTTCTTCATTTAGCCTCTGTTTGATCCCCATCTACACCATTAAGCCTCTGTATACCCCTTCCTTCATTTACCCTCTGTATGAATTAGCCTCTGTATAACCACCACCCCATCCTTCATTATCCCAACGAGCAAAATTCGGTAGGGATAAAGTGAAGCCGTCCGTTCCTCTGTCAGTCCATCCGTCTGTCCAGGAGATAGCTCGAATACTAGTTGACAGATTTTCTTCATATTTAGTGGAAAGATATTGGTGGATAGGTGTAAGCTAAAAAAGATTTTCAGGATGGCGCTGCTTTAAAGGTGGCAGAAATTTTTCGCAAAAATCTTGTTTTTGATTTTAAACCTAAGTAATAAATATTGTTATTTGAAATTTGGGTAGTATATTCACATCTATTTATTTCACATATATATTCCGTGTTTTTCACTCTTAGTCAGGAAAACAGGAATTAGTGTTAATTTTGAGATGTTTTATTATACTCAATTGAAAGGCAATTTAAAGTAGATTGCAAATATTGTATCATTTTTCTGAATCAGGCCTCATAAAATTCAAAATGGTTGCCTAATATGGGATTTCACAATAATTTTCTGATCTTTTCAAAGTATGGCTATGTTTTACTTAAATTGAAGGAATTTTAGAGTAGATCACAATTATGGTATTGTTTTCTGATTCGTGCCTAGGAAAGTTCAAAATGGCTGTCTAACACAGGAATTCAGACTTAGAGATCTCAGATCTCTTTAAAGTATGGTTGCATGATACATGTACTACAATGGATCTCAAATATTTTTATTCATTGGAAGAGTTGATGGTAATAATTACATTGTGACATATACAGATTCACGAATATACTGTTCGTTGAGATTTACTACTCCGTGGAGTTGCCAATTTCTAGTTTATTATCTGTATGAATTAGTCACTGTATTACCCCCACCCCATGCTTAATTTATCCTTTCTATGAATAAGCCTAACCAACATTTCATTAGTAAAAAGTGCCTGCTTTCAATCATGTGGTGTGTCATCTCCACTCGGTTCTTCACTACACTCTTAAAATATTGCCAAATGCTATTCCAATTTATTATCTCCTTATAATGATACTGATGATTTTTGTTGCATTTTCAGGTCTAGATGATGCCAAGAATACAGCCAAACTTGCCTGGCGCATGATGTGTGATGGCTGCATAATAAAGATCACAAAGTCGTTGGATTCGGTAAGGCATTGATACAGATACAGACTAGACATAGATGTGTTGTCGGCATGATTGTGGCAATATGTAAAACATTAAAGAAAATAAAGACATGATTATATTACATCCTTGACTATTGCTATTTTTATCACATTGACATCAATCCAGGGAAATTGGGAAATTTCAGTTTACCAATTATATTTTTTTGTTTTTGACGTTTAATTTTTCCATATTTTTCTTCGAAGATTTCATTATAGATTAACACAATTGAATCTTTACAATTTTAAAAAGAATGACTTTCAGTCTTCCATGAACTAAAATGATAACTTTTATGATACCATTGCTATCATCTCCATGTTTTTCTGGTCAGTGATGCCACGTGATTATGATACACGTACTTCTCTGTGGTAATTGTGAGTTACAAAACCACTTTAATTTTGAACAGTTCATGCATGTAGGTGTTATTTTGTAAAATTGGATTCAAATTGTTTTGTTGTCGTAACACCTCAGTTGGTTTTGCGTTAATTCAGAATTCATATAAGAATTACCAAAATTGGCCAATCATTGTAGTCAAATTACCAGCTGGGGGTATATTTCCGATTATATTTATTGTCAATTTCCTGCCGTTACATATGTAATGAGCTATTTGATAACAGTAAGCTTGCATAAACAAGCATTTAACAAGTCAGACTGCTGTACTTTTATATTTTTATTTCAAATATATATTTTTATAATTAATATTTTAAAATCAGCTTTTGTTCAATATTTAACAGACAAAATTGATTTTAAATCTTGTACTGTTTGAAACTTTTAGGCCAGATTTTGAATTTACAGTTTAGAAGGAAGTCTTTAGATAAAATATAAGATGACACAATAGTGCCAGAATTACAGCATTACATTTTTGTTCATTATGTTAATTATAATAGACACACCATTGAGTAGGGAAGTTACAAACTCAAGAATATATAAATAGATTATCCTAGAATGGCTCAGTATTTAACACAATGCTCCTTAATATACTTTTAGATAGTTCTTTGAAAGAAATCCTCATATACTGTAAATGATGGCCGTTTTAAAACATCCTCTGAACACAAGGCTACAGAACTTATAGCTCCTTTTCCTTGGATAGAGAAAGATCTTGGTCTGGATCTTGGAGCCCTGAAAATGTTTTTAACTTTGAAAAATTCTGTACTAAAGTCTATTGATGGCGGGATTTATGTTGCCACTATATTCTACAACCTTTCTGTTCCCTTTGCATTTGTCAGACTTCGCTTCCTGATAGATAGCTTTGACTTCATAGTTTATAACTAGACTCTGTACGCAGGTTAACTTTTTTGGTGTTTGGCATTCAAAGGTTGGTGTTTGCTGTTCAGTGTCTATAACAAAAGTCAGGTGATGACATTTGCATATTAATGCCTTCGTTTTGATTTGGGGTGTTTTGGTTAAAGTTATCTCTCATTTTGGCCATTTTATCTTGATCTACCCCCTTGTCTTTGTCGGTTGTTATTGTACAAAGATAAGAATATACCATGTACATATATATACATAGGTATTTATTTGGTGCTGCAAATTTTAACATACATTTTCACTAGTAATCTACTACTGAGTTCTCTGAATATGATGGAGGATCTTTTTTATTTAACATGAATTCCTCCTTTTCAGGCTCCATCTGGTCCTACTATCAAAAGTCATCTCACAACAGTTAGGCAGAACACAGGGTCCTCATGTGCACCAACTACCATTGGGACTGGAAACACTCGTGAACTTTTGAACAAAACACCCACTAATATGACTACCTTTATTGGGGCAAATAATGCTGGTGGGGTTGTTCTTCCACCAAATATGTTGTCTTCTAAGGTGCATCAAATGAAAGGTCACCAAAAGATGGAAACCCTCGAAAATCAAAAAAGTACATATGGTCCCAATAATCGTGGTCCTTCTAGTGACACTGAAACCTCGACCAGTAAGTCTATTACTACAGACACAATGCAAGCAACAAAAAGTCATGAAACAGCTTTGCACCAAATCTCAAACTGTACAAGAAATCAAGTTATAACTCAAACAGTGCCATCTATACCAAAGGAAGGGTTGAATTATGACATAAGAAATTTCATAACTCCACAACCTGTTCTAAAAAGACCACATGAATCAAAACAAGTACCAAACACTGGATTTAAAACCCCCAACACATGCTCAAACCAAGGCAAACATGGAGCAGCTTATACATTTCCTTTAGCCAAGAAACCAACAATAATTAACTCATCCACAAAACCCTCAAGCTCAGCTTCTCCATACGTATACTCTACAATGAAAGCCACTCCACCCATGTGCAGTTGTGGGAAACGTTCTAAACGATGCATGGCTCAAACACCTGGTCCTAACATGGGGAGAATGTTTTTCTCATGTCCAAATGGACGTAAAAGCGAAGGCTTTGGTAAAAAATCAGGCTGTGGATTTTTTAAATGGGAAAAGGAAACACCCAAAATTAGGTCTGCACCTGTGCTGAAAAGTTATTCAGGGAATATAATACGATTTTCTAGTCATAGTGCACAACCTTGCACCCCCATTGCTCAACCATGCACCCCCATTGCTCAACCAAACTTTAATTCTCCATCCACAATTGATAAATCAGTGACACAGAAAAAAAGTTTAGGTGTAAGAAATGTGGGAATGAATAAAATTAGATTTTGAGAAATTTAATATTAGAAAATAGCTTCCTTAAATTGTTAATAGCTCAAATCAAACTATTTTAAAATATCTTTAATTATAAGTCTCTAACTGAACCTGTGGAGAGTTTTTGTAACTTTTCCAAAAATGATAAACCATGACCAGATGACTGTCATCATGTCATTACATGTTTCAATATTTTGGGAAAAAAAAATCAACTGGTTCGAAGTTCACTGACATATGGCGCTTTTTGTAATATCATTATATATACTGTACATGTATATACCATTGTACCAGTAGTTGGCTAGGCAATGTTCAGCGATTTAAAAGTCTCACATATTAGCAAATCTACTAAATGCCAATTGGGAACATAACATGCGAATTAAAGTGTTACTTGGCCCATGCTTAGAAAGCTGTCTGGAAGGAAACGAAATGCCCAATTATGTACAAAGTACTTCTAGTAATGGGAAAGAATTAAGTCCTATTCAACAGTACATACAAGTTGATGTCAGCTGGTATTCGTTCATATGTGAGGAGATCTTTAACAATTTTTGATTTGTAACTGTTTACTGTATAATTTATATAGTTTCTAAATAGCTGAATAACGCTGACATCATAGATTTCACCCTTGCTTGTCTTTGATTTTCTTGGGCCAGAGGTAAAAAGTGTAAATATGTTACATTGATTTTAATAAAAAAAGAAAAATCCCTTAAAATCTCATGAAAAAACGAGAATTAGCAAGATTTCAAAGCTATTTAGAAACTCATCTATTACCATGTGGTCTTATTGTATTGCTGTGTGTCATTTCTAAAAAAAGTTGTCTTGAAGGAATGAATTGAAATAAAATTGACCTGATGCAGCTCAATGGGCAGACTTGGTTTAAATTATAAAGTGTTATTGAAATTTATTATTGTTAAATGTACTTTAAAAAAATTATAAGATTCAAATTTTAAGTGTTTAATGTACAGGAAAGTAACTGACAAATTTTAACATGTAGTAGTGAACTTCTTCTATTGCGGTTTGATAAACTATAAATAGTAAAAAGTGTGCTATAAGTGGCCTTGTGAAATCGCCTAGTACAGCACTGCTTTGGCTCACATGACCTAACGCTCATAATTCATTTCATGGCTGGTAATTTACACCATGGTGGCTCCGAACTTTTGAATCATTTTGGCAAATTAACCTTTTCACCATGTAAGCTAATTGCAATCATTTACATTACTGTTATATGAGTGGGAACATGTACAGGGTGATCCGGAAGTAACGTCAAAGGTGTTGCTATTTCAATACTACATATACTTGAGGAATCATATTGAAACTTGGTGCAGATGTTCCCCAAACATTAGAGCTAAAATCTCTAAGATAAGGCTTCTACTACTGTATTTGAATGGTTCATTGCATGGTTACTATGGTGATCCAATGTGACTTTAGCCTGGGAAAATTTAATTTTGTGAAAGAAATAAAACTCTTATGGACTTGATAGACCTAAATAAATATCAATAATCTTTCAATATATTTTTTATTTGTTTCATGTTGTCATTTGAACGTCGAATTCAAACATACTATTTTAGTGCATCATTTTATATTCTGAGAAGCATCACGATAATTTTGAGATCTCTTCATAGTAGGTACTACGATAAGTACATTGCTAAAGATGGCAATTATAAGTAATAATATGTAAACAATTATTGAGCAATTAAATGCTCATAATATTTTTTTAATAAAATAAAGTGTGTATAATGAACATTAATATTGTCATAACATAACATCGATTTACCATAGTTACCATAAAATTGGATTGGTCCAATTAAATGGCAACATCTTTTATACGTTATTTATGAATCATCCTGGTAAAAAAACAAACCAAATCATAAGACACGAATGAATATAAAAAAAATTTATTCAATAAATACATTAAACCATATTTGGTGTATTTGGACATGATGCATTTACAGTGAAATATTAAATAGTTAAAAAAAGTATGCATGTTCAGTTAAAGGAGAATGATGATTTACACTTCATATAAATTGACCTAAGATGTAAAATAATTAATAAAACTACAGCAGGTAATATTCAAAAAATCAAGTGATTTTCAAACTTAACTTTGTAAATATTGAATGAAAGGGCTTTTCCAGGGTTAGTTTAAGTTTCATTCATAATTCTTTGCATCTGCCCTGAAGCAGTTTCATTTGTTGCGTACCCTTACTACATGTACCAAGGAATGAGGCACAAATGCTCTGAAGGAATTGCTAGGAGATTGTATGCCTTTTAGAAGTATCTATAAATGGAATCCCATTTCTATTAAATGGTTGCTGATTTGCACAATATATATATTGTATATAATCTGTACTTGGTAAAAAAATTATGAGGAAATATTTTGGTATGATCAAAATTGATTATTGAAAGTCATTTTCATTTATTGTGCTGCCATCTTTGAAAATGTCTGCAACATTCTAAGCATTGATAATATGAAAAAATGATTAAGTTAAAATGAACAATATGTTTTTAAATGAGCAAATGTGACATAATCTAAAAAAAATTTCATATTTTCACACATACTTGTATTAATAGCTTTATTGCAAGACTCACTAAAATATTGTCAAGGGAGAATTCACCCACTTTTCTTGCAAACAATCCCATTAGAATGTTACCTCACAAAAATGAGATGTCATGTAATCCATAACTTTTGTAAGAGGGGCCCACAATAAGCACTGGGCATTCCTCTTTAAATAAATGATATAATAATAATAATTATTTTTTGTAATTATATAAAATCATTATACAGTGATTCCATCCTTTTCAACATGGAATTCAACTCTTGTTCATTTGAATTTGTCAGTGTTGAAGGCTAAATCCCATAATTGCAATGTTCCCTTTTCTGTAGTTAGGTATCGTTGGGGGTGGTTTCCTTGCCCTACTGCCTGCCTGGTTCTGGGGGGTGCTGGAGTTGGATGAATCAGAACTAGTCCCCAGGGGCCCTGGAATTGAACATATTGCACATGTATTGCTGTAAACAGAGGAGAGTTTGGATTGAGTCTTGGATAATATAGCACTGAGTATTCATACTACAACTGCCATCTTTAAATGTAATTTGAACTACTAGAACATTGAATATACACCCATATGATGCATTTGAAAGCTACTATTGATGCATGCTCAGACTCCTAATTAATTTTTTTTAATAAATCCTAAGTATTCGTACCTCTAATTTGTTTTCTGATAGTCATGCCCTGTCCTCTATCTGAATTATTCTGGTGAATTGTAATGGGTGGTGTTATTGCACTTTCCATTTCAATAAGGTCTCGGTCTGAAAAAAAACAAACTGTTAGGTGCAACACATTTGGTTCCTAAAAAGTGTTTGACTTGGGAGGTGTCCCTCCCACATAGGTTATATTTATATCAAATGAATGGGTACAACAGAATTTTGAAAACTGTTTTACTTATGTATGTGTTTTACTCACAGGTTTTACTAAGTTTAATTATATTATGATCAAGAGTCTATTGTATAAATTAAAACTGATATATAATTCAAAGTGTGGCTCATCTTAATCGTGAAAAGGTTTCATAAAATTGCTACCTGTGAATACATACCTGCACCATGCGATACGGGAAACTTCATTGTTGATTTACGTATCCCATAATCCTTCTGGTTCCGTCTGCGTTGAGTTTTATAAAGAGAATTACTGCTTTTGCTCTGTCCATTAGGACCATTTAATTTCCGTTGTGCAATGCGTGAAGGGGGATCCTGTTGCCCTTTTTGATTTCTTGTATCAATATTATTGTTTTTATCCTGTTTCCGCATACCCTGTCTTGTGTACATGTTACCCTTGTGAAGTCTGGGATTTGATTGGCCCTGTTCAACACTGTGACCTGTTGTTACAGATGCCACTTCAGCATCATTAAGTCTCATACTAGAAACAGAGTTGCCATAGCGATTATTATGTCTGGCTAGGGCACTCGGGCTTAAGTATGACTCATTAGTTTCTAATGTTTGCACAGGGGTATTCAATCGGTCCATGTTCACCATATCAATCTGTGCCTTTGTGCGACGTATCGCAGCTAATGCAACTATATTCCGAGTCTTATGGGTAATAACTTTTTCTTCATCGCTCGATGATTTTAATGAATGTTTTGACTGTGTCATGGCAATAGGTGGGTTTGCTTGGCTGTCTGATTTTGACACTTTCAGGTCTGTATTTGATTGGTTGTTGCCATGGAGATTCACGCTATTTAGACTCATTCTGGCGCTACGAGGGTTGGAACTACTGTCATCATGATTATTCATGGTGACTAATGAGTGAAACTGACGATTTTTCTGGCCAGGAAGGAAGAGCTTGTCAGTGTCCTCATAACGATTATCTTTCCTGAAAAAATAGATTTGACCAATGCTTTTAAAATTACATATTAGGCAAATACATCATAATGATACTCATTCACATTACAAAACTAAATTTTCAGAAAGACCCGACTGTACACTACTCATAATCTTTAGTTGCATTGAATGTATCATTTATCTTCTACAAAAGGTTGATAATCTAGATGAATAGTATAGGTAACGATTGCAACAGGGTTTAATATAAGGCTTACTCTAACTCAGCAATACTATCAGATACCCTCCTCGCAGGGAACTTTCTTTTGCCTCTATTTCTCTCCTCATTAATGTCATCCTGTTCCTTCTCTTCTTGAACCCTGTTGAGTTTGTCTTGTAACTGGTCCATATCAAAGTATGTAAGGGCAGACAAAGATGTGTTTTGCTGTAAAGTCATATAAAAACCACAGTTATTATTTTTAGTCTGAATGATTTAGAGTTATTTATTTTTGGTATGCAACCTTTAAATTTAGATTTTCGGTCTTGATTTCAATAAAAATAGAAAGTTTATAAATATCTTTGAGAAAAGAGGAATGAAATAGCCAATACATTGAGTTTTGTCACATAAATTACGAGTACAAGTATATTAAATGTTTCTAAATTAGATCTCTCTCCATTCTTTTAAAGTCCCCGTCTAAAGTTTGAAAATATTTTTTGATCATTCATTTACTATTTGTCATGACTTAAAAAGTTATTCTAGAGATTTTTGAAAGAAAAATATTTTGGGAAAAAAAAGTTGTGAGCATTTCATTTCTCAAATATTCAAATTTCCCGCCATTTTGAAATTTTTTAATCATCAAATACTTCTTAATGCATTTCGAAAAAGATTACCTTTTTAACACCAATGCAAAGATTGATCAAAGGACACACTATTTCAATAATAAAATGCCATATTTAATGGGCCACTTCAATGTTTTAGCATATAAAAAATATTTTGCACCATTAGTGATGTCACTAAGGTAACAAAAACTTTTTGAAAAAAATTGAAATTTTTTTTTCGATGTCAATCTTTTCTTAATATGCTAGACTTCAATAATATACCAATGTTGATTGTCTAACCAGGTTAAAAGGAAGAATATATTATGTTTTAGATATCATTGTACCATTGGTTTCTATGAGAACTAGAATTTTTAAATGCATTTTTCTCGGAACCATTTTCATGCACTGATAAGTTCATTGCTCGCTTATTTATGAACCAATTTTCTTAATTTTTTCGTCAAAAAACATGCGAGGAGGATGAATGCTATGCATTGGTATGAGTTGTGTCTAATTAAAAGATATGTGTGACCTTTAAAAGTTAGTTTTAAATAAATTCACAAATTTTGGAACAAAAAGTCTATCAAAAACCACTTTTTGAAATTTAAAAAAAAAGTTTCACATATCACACTTTGATAACATTGGGTAAGACTACAATATAAGCCAAAGTGGTTTAAACTTTAGATGGGGACTTTAACAGATCATGAAATTAGGATTGAAATGGTTACATTGGCATACTTTTCAATAATTTCCAAAATTCACTCTCTTTGCTGACACTTTATGGTCAATAAATATGAAGCAATGTACTTTAAAATGCATCTATTGTCAGCCAATCTACAACAGTACAGTACAGTACCATTTTGGCAATGGTACCGTACAAGACCATGAAATGTGGTACTGTAGACCAAAATGGTACTGCGAACACTGTACGACACCATACTCCAACGGTATCGTACAGAACCATACTCTTAATGTATGTGATTTTACAATGCAGATTGGGGGTGTAATCGACTATTAGTCACTCACTCTGTACATTTGTAGGTTCTGCATGGATGGAACCCGGGAGTTAATAGGTGGCAGCTCTGTGCTCTCAATAAATGGGTCGAGATCATAATGTTCGTATAATCTCTCCAATTCCTCAGAAACCTGAATATTGTTATCTGCAATAATAATGAGGCATGAGGTAAAGAAATATTAATATAGGTGCATTGGAATCAATGTTATCTTGAATAGAATAAAGGATGTGCTGTAGACTAAATGAGGTGAAGAATTGTAAACATGGGTATTATAGACAAAATTAACCTGGAAGCAGACATTTATATTCAAATGACTTCAAAATGTGCATTCACATTTATGTCTCATGACAAATTAAACTTATAACGATCATGAAATGATTTTTTACCATGAATGAGAGTCCTTTGCATCTGTATGATGTCATCATGAAGACTCTTTCTCTCTTGGTGCCTTCTTAGTAACTTATCTCTCTTGTTCAATTCATGGTTGCTCAGCAGTAGCTTTGTCTGCATCTCTGTATTGTTAATCTCCAGTTCATGGACCCTACAGAGCAGCGAGAGAACTTCTTGTTGGTCGTCTGTGCCTGCGACACTAGGAAGTCGCTGAAAGAAGAAAATGGAATAAACAAAGTATTAAAGTATGCCTGTAGATGTGAATGTTGGGGAGAAAAATTGAGAAATGTTCACATTTATATTTGTTTACATTTGTATAGTCAGTATTGAATTGGATCCAAATGTCTCTATCATAGAGAGATGTTCCATTACCCAGGTTGTACTGTAGTGTATATTCATTGAAACCTGTGAAGTGGAAAACTTTTGTAAGTAAAACTTAATTTTCAGAGTCCCAAGACCAATTGACTTTATGTTAAATTAACCTCTATATGTGGAACACCTCACAAGTGGAACACTTTTTAGAGGTACCAAAGGTGCACTTCAACTTCATTCCACTTCAAAAGGTTTTACTGTATACATACCTCCTCTAATGCAGCAACTTTTTGCTTCTTCTCAGCCAGATGCAGCTCAACTTGATCTTTGGCATCTTCCAGTCGCTGCTTCTCTGCCATCAGACGTCCCACACTCAATAGAGCATTCTTGATCTGCTGGGGCTCATCTATGTCTTCTACACTGATCATACTAACATTGTCCTTGAGACGGTCAGAATCAGAGTCAGATTCTTGCCTCCTTTGGTACTTCATCTTTTCTGCCTCCCATCTGAAATGAGGAAAAGGAATTTTAAACTGTGTTTGATTTTATTTTTCATAGGGCAATAGATTATGTCAGTAAAGACTCCAAGATGGATTTCCAGATAATTTGTATTACATTAACCATAGTATAGTGTACTTAGAGGGGAATGGCATGTACTACATACTCATTTATTGTGAATCTTACCCTTTTATGAGCTCTTGTTTATCTTCCATCTCCATGACAACCCCTAATATCTCTATATTGATATCCATGAGACAAGTCCTCAAGTTCATCTGGTCTTTAAAAGCAGTCACAATGTCTGCTTTAAGTTTGTCCAGCTCCTTGCGGTCAGCAGATCTCGTTGATCTTAGCACCTCCGCTAAAAAAATCAGGATGTATCTGATTTGACATAGTGAGGCATGAGGCAAGTGAGGTTATCGCCTCACTGAAATTTTACATTTTTTAAACAGACATTTTTTTTAAAGTGAAATTTAAGTTTTATGGTATAGTATTTCCCCTAACTGAAATTTTACATTATTTAAACAGACATATTTTTTGAAAGTGAAATTTAAGTTTTATGATATTACAAGCCCCAAGTTGACCAAACATTATGGCCCAAAAAACATTGTACATATTTTAATTAATTGCAAGCCAAAAAAGTTCAACTTACATTGCACCATTTGGATATTAGCAGTCACAGGACCTTTGGCTTGATCATGATCATTTGTGTCCTCCTGTTCCGCTAGTCTCATTTTCAATTTCACCACTTCATTCCGCAATTCGGTAATGATCAAATTATACTGCGATACATGATAAGATACCCGTTTATTATTCAAGTTCACTTTTGTCTTTATATGCTTAGCACGATCTGCATACAATAGTGTATTTCTTGATTCTTCAAAGTGTAAGCTGGCTGGAGATGTATGTGCTATCATCACTGTCTTACAGTTACCGCCTAATGAGTCTTTAAGAAGTCTGGTCAGTTTGCTGTCACGGTAGTTCACATACCGACTGCCATTTTTATCACCTGAAAGTTGATTATACTTATTAAGATCATGGGCCTTTGACTACATTCTGAAGAAACATAAATGCGCATTATTTTTCATTTTTATTAAAGGCCTAAATTATATCTTTAAAAATATTATAATGTGATTCCTTTCAACTGCCCAAGGGCATTATAGAATACAACACAATATACATGTACTTCAACAGTGGTAAATCCAAAGATTTTCCAAGGTTCAGGTTCCACATCAAGGAACCTGATTTCCCTCCTCCATGCATAAAGGGAGTCATACAAACATTTGTGCTTACAGAGTGCATTTATACAGTTCCCCAGCGCCAATAGAGAGCGATTGATATGTGCTCCCTCTACCATTCTCTTCCCTCTATTGTGTGTATTGGAGGCCCTCTCAGATCCCGCCAGGTCGATCAGGAAGAGCTTTCCACAGCGTATGTTTTTCTTGTTCCCAGGGAGTCTGTGTGTTTGTCTCACAGTTACTTGGAGTATTGCGTGGGAGCGTGATGATGTTTTGTTGGCAGCTGTGGGCTCTTGAGTTCTCTCTGCATTGCCCTGTGTTAACTTCTCCATCACCTGGAGAATGAACGAGAACATTGAGGATTTTAGATTAACATCTTTCAGAGGAACAAAGAAGTGTATATCAGCATTGGAGGAAAAGGATGTACATTGTTTGAATCAGAGGACAAACATTACACCGGTATATTTATCTGAATCAGAGAACAAAACTTATATATATTAAAATCAAAGGACAGACACTGGAATCGAAGGTGAATCGAAGGAAGGACAAATATTTATATATGTATGAGAATTACAGTGTGCCTCTTTTCTGAAAGGTCCAACAACTGTCTTATTTTATGATAATCCTTTGATTTTTAAGACTTTCTTTCAAACAAAATTGCAGGGAAAGGGCACACCCTCTTTCTAATTCTAAAAAAAAATTAGACATTTCTTCATTTTGTATCTTCAGGGATAACTTCTATATTTGTTCAGATATATCTCTAATATTTTTTCTGAAAGTAAAATTAGAATTGTAAGGGCAATACTGGCAAGAATGTTTTAAAATATTGTTTCCATTGTTTTACACTCCCTGTTCAATTCCTAATGGAAAATGTGCAACATCGTTATGTTGTGTATAATTAGTTACTTTGTTATCGCTACGAATGAATATTTCATCATTTAGCAATTTTGTTCAAACAATCATTTTGATTGATGGATTAATGGAAGTATTACATGTGGAACGTCAGTAAGTTATATGTCAATGGTAACATATAACCACAGAGTGTGTTTGAATAAAACATATAATATGTGTTTTTAGGGATGTATTAATATTATGAAATAGGCACTCGTCTTACTATACATACACTGCATTATGAACGGCTTATGATAATCTTTGAAGAATAGTCCAGTAATGGACTTGGATTTGCTTCCTTCTATAGGTTTGCTTTCTTTTATTTGTAAATCAGGGTTTATAACCATGGATAAGAAGAGGAACAATGATCTGTAAATTAGGGTTTCTAAACTTATGATGTACCTCTTCTGTAGTTGAGGCCTCCACTTCAGAGAGATTGGCAATCTGGACACCTTTGGCATCTTCTCTCAACTCCAAATATCCCAGCGATGGATCCAGTAGGTCACGTATCATCTCATTGTAAATCTGTAAATATGTTTTCTCATTATTGTGTGTAATCAGGGCAGAAATATACACCGCAAGTGGTGACATATTGGTATAGTCTCCAACTTTTTTTTTTTTTTTTTTTTGTGTGCCTCGGTTGGTATTTGGCATCTGTAACCAATGACAGTTGGCGTTGGGTATCTGTAACAAATAGCAGGTAGTGACATTTTGCATGTTAATGTCTAATTGTAATTATTGTTGATAGGTGGAGTGCCTCATTCTTGTGTTTCCTTAATTTATTTTGTAAAATATAAATCATATTTTCATTGATTGATTGTGGTTGTGACCTTTAGACAGAATTGTGTTAAATTTACCTTATTCTTCGGCCACAGTGTGATATTTTTATTGTTAGTAATTTGGCTAGAGACTCGAGTAAGTTAGATTCATTGCTAACTGGTTGGATGACATATACTAAAACACTCACTTCAATGACTTTGACGCCTGTCAATAGATGACATGAACGTCATTGGATTGAATTGTATGAAATAATTATTGATATAAATATAACGTCATTGATTATACTTAGAACTTCTTCATATTGAATCTTCAAACATGTGAGGAGAGAATTATGAAGATATTGTATTAGTTTGAAAAATTGAATCTTAGCAATTTCAACATTGCAATATTTACACACAAACCAATGGTACAGCAACTGACAAACAACCTACTAAGTGGTGTGTCATAAAGCCCTTAACCTATAAAAATACAATACAGTGTATTCTACTGATGTTTCTATTTATGATTTTTTGTTCCAGATTTGCAACAATGAAAGATTCATGATATCACTGTGCCATTTTGTACAGTGTATTTCTTCCGGCCCTGAATTCACTGAAATATATATTACAGAATTGATTGCTTTTATAAATGTGTTTGATACATGTATTGTTAACATGTCACGCATTGCATGTCAATTATTTGTGCTAAAAAGTTTCCTATAATAGAACGGCTTCTGCTAAATATGTCTGACACTTCTAAATCTATCTTGAAATTATAAGTCTATTTGGAAACATTGTCATATAGGGTAATGACAGTATGAGGTTATTTACTGAACAGCCTTAAACCAATCATAGACCACTCTCGTTCAGATATTGATATTAACTCGTGGATAAAAATTATATCTCTCAAAATCATAGGATATCCTATACATACATGAACATATACGAGGGGGGATTCATAAGTAGTGGGACTTTTCTGAGGCAGCAAGTCCCTGTGTACATATCTCAACCAAATTTGGCACATGAACGGACTAGGATATAAGGCATTGTTTGGTGAAATTTCAATTTAATTCATTTTGTTCCCTAGCAACGATGGTTGCTATGGTAACCAAAAGTAGGGGTTAACGGAGCAGTTAAAAAATGAAGGGCTTGATCAACATAAATATGCTCATAAATATCTCAAAATGACAGTTATTTTCAAATATTTGGTTTCATATTGTCTCAGGCCTTGTAGTCATGACAACTGTAACATATATTACTTCATCATGCTATTGTGATGTCACACAAAGCAGTGACACCAGGACACTGCCATTTTCAGTCCTTCTTGGATGGAGCAAAATTTGATTAAAACAGCAATGAAAAAGCAAGAATCATGTATAAACATCCGTGCTGTGATTAAATTTTATGCTTTGAAGAAGTTTTCAGTATTAGAGACCTGTAGAGGTTTGTTGGAAGTCTATGGGAAAGAAGAAGTAAAAGAATCTACAGTATATAGGTGGTATTCTGTATATGTATTCTGAATATGCTGTGAGAGCCGAGATGACCAATCTTGGAAAATATGGTTTTGAGGGTGCATACCTATAATGGTTGAGGAGATGCCAAAAATGCATTGATTGTCATGGCGAATACTTTGAGAAAGAGTGAGATTGCACCAGAAGGATAAGGAATCAATAGTCTTGCACAGAATTGATGTGCTCAACAAAAGGACTAGCTAGAAGTCACGGATTAGATCACGTCCTGAATATCAGTTGAGACTTGTATATTTAACTAGCAATTAGTGACAAACAATGTGCTCCGTGGACCCTGTTGTGACGTCATGATTGGAACTCTCACTTTACTGAAGTTGGGTGTAACTTTTTGAAATTTTCACACAATGATTATCACATGTTTGTGGTTCTGTGTTACAAGTCTGAATAAAATCTGGTTGATATAAGTGAAGTTATAGCATTTGTCCCACTACTTATGAATCCCCCCTCGTACATCAATATCCATGTATGCTGTCAAGTAAAACAATGAATACAATAATCAGGAATGTTTGCAACAATAAAAACATATACGCCCTTTCATTAAGATGTTTTCCTAAGTAAAAATAATGTTCCTTTTGGGGTATATTGATATGTGATTTATTTCTGAAATTCAGGGGTCACCAACACCACATAGTTTGTTGATTCAGTCATAGTAACCATAGTAACACACATCCCATTCCCAATGTTAATTCTTGTTGAATATGCACCAGAATAACTGTAATTATTATATAAGAGTATATAATATTACGATAGGAATCGTTAATTATTTAACTCTGCGTCATAAATCTGCCTTATTACATGATTATCCCGGAACAATATATCAATTCATGATCTAATGCAGATTCGAATGAACGAAGGCAAAATGACACAATAGCGTATCATGACATGATAACATGAGTCCTAATTAGAATAACTCCAAAAACTCTCTTTATTCAAAAGGATGTCGAATTTTTATAGTATTACACAATAGTAAATGTAAATCACCCTAGATATTTAACTACAAGCTATTGCATGTCATTTTACAGTTCCAATGTTGAAACATTACATATCTATAAAATGACAATCCAATATATTCTACTGATTTAGCAGCTTGTAAAACATTTATTTCCTTAGCCTCCATTGAAAGCAATAAAATGTGGATGCTGATTGTAAGTCATTCATTAATGCCTCTTGCCAATTGCCAAATGCCAGTTGCTCCTTTAATTCAACCTAAATGCCAATTGCGAAATGCCAGTTGCTCCTTTAATTCAACCTAAAATGCCAAATGCCAGTTGCTCCTTTAAATCAACATAAAATGCCAATTGCCAAATGCCAGTTGCTTCTTTTAATTCAACCTAAAATGCCAATTGCCAAATGGCAGATGCTCCTTTAATTCAACCTAAATGCCAATTGCCATCTGCTCCTTTAATTCAACCTAAAATGCCAAATGCCATCTGCTCCTTTAATTCAATCTAAAATGCCAATTGTTTGAATGCCAATTGTAGTGTCAGTTGCCCAAATGCAAATTTTCACACTTTTATATGAATTTCCCAGGACTTTTCTGAGATATTGGGCTAATCCCTATTGACATAATTTTTTAAGTATTATAAATCCAAGAAATTGAGAAATTTTAACATAACAATGTATGCCATTTTAAATATTCTAGTTTGTGATAAGTTATACCTCCCCCCACCCTTGGGTGTCTTTATCAATTTTATATAAATATGTTTATTTGATTCGAATAAATAAAATGAATAAACAAGGCATTAACATGACAAAATGTCACCACCTAAAACAATTTGGTCAATTTAAAGCAAGTTGGAAAATACCTTTTGACCTTAAGAAGGTTTGATTTGAACTTCTTAGAACATGTAGATGATTTTGAAAAAAAAGTCGTCAATTTGAAGCAAGTTGAAAAAATACCTCTTTGACTTTTTTTGACATTGAGAAGGTCATTGAAGGTCAAATGTAAAGTCAGATTTGAACTTCTGAGAACATGTAGATGATTTAGAAAAAAAAATTAAGTAAATTTGAAGCAAGTTGAAAAAAGACCTTTTTGACCTTTTCAAGGTCATTGAAGGTCAAATGTCAAATCTAAAGTCAGATTTGAACTTCTGAGAACATGTAGATGATTTTGAAAAAAAATTAGTCAATTTGAAGCAAGTTGAAAAAAGACCTTTTTGACCTTGAGAAGGTCATTGAAGGTCAAAGGTCAAATTTAAAGTCAGATTTGAACTTCTGAGAACTTGTAAAGTCAAATTTGAACTTCTGAAAAGATGTAGATGATTTTGAAAAAAAAATTTGGTCAATTTGAAGCAAGTTGAAAACAGACCTTTTTGACCTTTTTTGACCTTGAGAAGGTCATTAAAGGTCAAATGTCAAATCTAAAGTCAGATTTGAATTTCTGAGAACATGTAGATGATTTTGAAAAAAAAAATTAGTCAATTTGAAGCAAGTTGAAAAAAGACCTTTTTGACCTTGAGAAGGTCATTGAAGGTCAAAGGTCAAATTTAAAGTCAGATTTGAACTTCTGAGAACTTGTCAAGTCAAATTTGAACTTCTGAAAAGACGTAGATGATTTTGAAAAAAAAATTTGGTCAATTTGAAGCAAGTTGAAAACAGACCTTTTTGACCTTTTTTTGACCTTGAGAAGGTCATTAAAGGTCAAATGTCAAATCTAAAGTCAGATTTGAATTTTTGAGAACATGTAGATGATTTTGAAAAAAAAAATTAGTCAATTTGAAGCAAGTTGAAAAAAGACCTTTTTGACCTTTTTTGACCTTGAGAAGGTCACTGAAGGTCAAATGTCAAATCTAAAGTCAAATCTAAAGTCATATTTGAATTTCTGAGAACATGTAGATGATTTTGAAAAAAAAATTTAGTCAATTTGAAGCAAGTTGAAAAAAGACCTTTTTGACCTTTTTTGACTTTGAGAAGGTCATTGAAGGTCAAATGTCAAATCTTAAGTCAAATCTAAAGTCAGATTTGAATTTCTGAGAATACATAGATGATTTTGAAATTTTTTTTTAGTCAATTTGAAGCAAGTTGAAAACAGACCTTTTTGACCTTTTTTGACCTTGAGAAGGTCATTGAAGGTCAAATGTCAAATCTTAAGTCAAATCTTAAGTCAGATTTGAATTTCTGAGAACACGTAGATGATTTTGAAAAAAAAATTTAGTCAATTTGAAGCAAGTTGAAAACAGACCTTTTTGACCTTGAGAAGGTCAAATGTCAAATCTAAAGTCAGATTTGAAGGTCAAATGTCAAATCTAAAGTCAGATTTGAATTTCTGAGAACATGTAGATGATTTTTAAAAAAAATTTAGTCAATGTGAAGCAAGTTGAAAAAAGACCTTTTTGACCTTGAGAAGGTCATTGAAGGTCAAATGTCAAATCTAAAGTCAGATTTGACCTTCTGAGAACATGTAGAAAAAATTGAAGTCAGTCTAAACAGTATTTGTTAAGTTATAGGAAGTTGTAAGAAATTGTTACAGAAGCCGGACGCCGGACGCCAGACGCCGGACGCCAACCTCCAACCGCCGTCGCAAAAAAACGGAGACCATAACAATATGTCACCACTTTTGGTGGTGACATAATAAAAAAAAATCAACCAAAATCTAACTGTCACTCTTTAATGTCTGTTGCCCAATTACTTAATGCCAAATACAATGTCATTACTATCAAAATGTACCTATTAACCTTTGGAAAACATACAATCTGCCAGTCATGCATTGCATGCAACCAAATCATGATTTTAGGAACTGATTGTTAATAGTCATATAAACATTTGAGATGCCTACATAACCATCATTAATCAACAATGAAAAAATCTACTTTGAAATATTATTCCCTAACTTAGGCATTATTACGGGTTTATTATGGTTCCGTTTGCATGTTATTCTGCTACTACATGTATTATCAGATCCTAGTGGCCAATCTGTCTGAAAAGTCACTGGAATATTATATTCTCTCTATTAATTAATCATGGGGTATATCCCTACTCTACATTGCTTGTGGGAGTTAAAGAATGCATATTGTTGGATTAAATATGTAATCAAGTTCATGAGAAATTAGCCTTGCCCAAGTCGGTCTCTTTTACATATCTTGGTTTCAAGATCAGATAAGTAAAAAAATACTGACTTGGGCAAGACTAATGAGAAATGGATAAGGACAATACTGATTCAGATCACAAAGCTATAGTTAACTGATTAAGAAACATTATGCCATGGATATCTATGTTTACAGTGCTATTGTATACACTATACAATTAAATTGATATCAGATAGAAAGCTCTTGAATTGGTAATTCTGGGCCACACTACACAAGTTATCTTTGTATTAGTGTTACATTTATATAAAAATTCTTAACTTTAATTGATATCGTCATTATAATATACACAATACATTAACATGCAAAATTTCACCACCTGTCATTTGTCACAGACCCTGAACACCATCCACAAGAAAGTTGGAGACCAACACAATATGTCACCACATATGGTGGTGACATGAAATAGGAATCATCATTCAATTGTGGATACATCTTACAATTCAGCAACATTACAGTTCAAACTTGACAGAGGGAGACTGGGGCATTTCATCATTATCATATGAAAATAAAATTCACTCCCCTCCATAAGTTTGGCAACCTTTTTCCCCCATTGAACTATGTGTTAAAGCCTCTTTACCTTTGAATTTTTATTTACTTAACCTGCGATGAAAATACTTATACTATTGATGGAAACGTAATTTGACTTTAATTCAAATACCTCCAAATTTTCTAAAAAATTTTCCTCAATTACAATAGGTCGAAAATTGATGATGAATTTTTGAAAATCGACATTCCCATGTTAACCAATGGGAAATAGTAGGTTTGCCGAAAGTCATATGACAGAATATCGATCCATCCGAGTCTCTGCAAAAAATACGAGTTAGGCAGGCAATTGAATTTGCTAACTTTATTGAACCCAAAATTGATATGTTTCTTCAGGTTCAACAAAGTTATAGGGCTTTAAAGTCGAGATTGTTTTCCAAAAGACCTCTCCCATTGAAATAACAATAACCTCTTCAAGATGGCTTCAAGATCATACCAAAAGGAAATGAATTCCAATAACTGCTTTATAAGCACAAGGACAAATATTTCCTCAACATTCTTGTTGCCATGACTCTCTCTAAATAAAGTCCTAGTATTCAGAGCATGTAAAAATATTACATGTTTTGATTTGTAATGCCTCTTGCCAATATACACGGGATACCAGAGTATCCGCGTATATTGAGTATGACCGGTTCTTAGGCTACGAATATGACCTGTTTTGGAAAGTCATGAGAGGCACAGCTGCTTAAAAATGGAAAATAAAGGTTAACTTCTATATTATCCTTTTTGAAATTGTGTTTGTTGAATATAGTTTATGCTGTATTTAATAGTAATGTAACAAAAAAATGTTAAACATGAGCTATTTTAGCAATGTAACTGTTCATAATGGAATATCAATCAGAAAGTACAGATTTCTCGCCTTAGAGCCAAATCATTAATATCACAGTAGAAAAAAACAAATCCCAAACCTTTTTATGGCTAACCTGAACAAGATCTCCAAATCTCAGTTTATATGATCCCCCGTAGAGTGAGCAAGAGAAGGATTTATCTTTTCCCAGAGGATACGCTTGTGAAATGTCATGGAAACGAGTGTAACACGGCCCACTGATTGATGTGATCGGAATGTTACCGGTGTAGAATACGAGTGTATGCGGTGCATGATAGGAATTTATCCGAATGTGAGCGGTGTAGAATACGAGTGTATGCGGTGCATGAGACGAATTTATCCGGTACAGGATTTCAGCATACCCAACAATTCTCCAATGTTTATATTTTCAAATACATGATAAACTTTTCTTTCCATACATTGTAATGTATTGGTATAAAACCTGTCTTATTATATTACTGAAATTCGATAAGAAATGTTCTAAAAGCATATTTTGCCATTACTTTCGCCAACATTCTGAAATCGGGTCAACTGATTTAACCACAAATCTACAAAAGGTCTGAAATGGGACAACATAATTATAATCAAACAAGGCTATTGTTTTCGGTCTACGTTTAACTGAATTCTTTTGGAAAAAATAGGCTCTTGACACTATAAGTCATCTACTCTTATTTAGTTCTTCCCACGTTATATTGGAGACCTACTGCAAGCGTCTGAAGAGCCTCAACATTCTGGTATTTCGAATTACCTTTTGCATCTGTCACCGCTAAAAGTCGTATCCAAACACCGGTTAAATGCCGATCCAAGACATTTCACAACCGTATTCTCCAATAATGGGGCACCAGTGACATTCGTATTCTCAAAAATTCAAAGATGTATCATATTTGGACAGAGTAGGCTAAATTATTTAAAATATTCATGACTAATTCGTAGATCTAGCTACATATTATACATAAGATGTGTCATCCTCTTCGGAGTTGCGTTGTGTTACACAAAAACTGATCAAAGATGCTGGAAACTAGGATTTTACGGCTTCAATCTAATATTAATACGTTTTCTGTTGATTAAGGACCCTTGTGATATGCCTGGCATTATAAGTATACCAAGTATCATTCATTGACCAAGTAGGATAAAAAGAAAACGTTCGAAAGTGTTCATAAAAAGCAAGTACTCACCTCGTCTGTTTATTGGAACAGAAATACGGTCACACTCGTAAGCTTAGAACCGGTCATACTCAATATACGCGGATACTCTGGTATCCCGTGAATATAGGGATTCGACATACATGAAGATTGATTTTATTCATCAACATCAAAAGTCATGTTTCCAGAATAAAATGTGTACTTCACCGTCAAAATATTTACACAGCAGATTTCATCCCCTATGAAGAGATTGAATCATTTTAGCAACATGAATTAAATCAATGAATACCCAGTCAAGTGTCTAAGGAGAACTTTGTAAATACTGACAACTTGGAATAAAAAGGAAAAATCAATGTTCATTTAGAAAATCAAATATTAACACAATGCTTTAACTTATCAGGTTAATGGGAACCTTTTGATGAAGAGGTATTAGCTTATTAGGAATTCATTCACCAATAATGTAAAAATGCTTTAAATATACACAAGCTGAATAAAAAATGTATTAAGTAAAAGTGGCAGCAAAGAGTATATAAAGCGCTGGATCTTCTTGTGGAAGAGTATTCCAATGTTTCCCTTTCAACATTTATTTTATTACCTGGAAAAAGGACTGAAATACTGACTGATATTATAGGGGAATAATTAAAGATTTAAGATCCAGGCATGTCCAAATTCATTGAAATTGAAATAGGGGATGTAAACCTTAATTTTCAAAATTTTTGCCAAATAATCTTATAAGTCAAAACATTACAATCATACTCTGAAGTCAGAATTGTTTGATCTTTTAGAAAAGAATGTTGTTAAATGTGGAGAATATTTAAAAGTTACTCTCGATCAGCTCATCTTTAGTATATGTTGCAACTTTCTTTCAGTTGTTTTGGGTCGTAGGGAGGGGTATTAATAGTGATGGCTCCTCGTGTCTAAAATAAATCCGATTTCAAGTTCAAGTATTGATATAGTGGGAAAACGTGACCAATTACACAGTCTCAGCATACAGATTATAAACCTGTATCAATCAATACCTTCCCTCTTGGTCGCATAAGGCAATTATTTATGCTTGCACATATGGATTTGGAATACGGGGTTTGGTATTTCGCCTACAGTGAATTCCATTAAAATATTGAATGATAAAATCAATTTCCAAAAATATATAAAGAATACTGTAAAATATTTAATGCAATGTCACCTTAATTGATTGAGTGCGAACTAAGCGTTCTACTTTATACGGAAATTATGTATCAATGAGAATCAAGTACTGATGCCACATGTAATTAAAGGGGTCTTAATTTTGAGTACAAACAGGTTTAGTTATCCAATAACTGATGTGCAATTAGGGCAAGGGTGTATCAAGGGCATTCTGACAATGCACTATACTATATCTAGTGGTAATTGTCTTTATCCTATGCCAAGTAGATTTTTAGGGAGATAAGTTGGTAAGATATATCCCGTATCCTGATTTTGAGGTTTCCATATCCAGAACCTCAATATCTCCTGCCATATCTCCCGCTTCGGTGCATATCTTCCCGCTTCCGGTAAGTAGTGGAAATGCAATAAAATGACTTTGCATATGAATGATTTGTTTATTTTTTACACCTTGTACTATTGAAATGACCATAGCCCCTGAAAACTCAACTTGGTATAGGATAAAGCACTTATGTATGGTCGGTTTGGATATTGGGTTCATCCCTCGTGAGATATGCACATCTACCTTCGGTCCCTATGGTCCCTCAGGTAGATGTGCTTATCTCCCTCTGGATAAACCCCATATCCAAAACCTCCCTGTACATAACCCTTATTTATGACACATTGTTCCTTTTATCTTTCACTATTGTGTCTAATATCAGATTATTTTTCTCTTAAATATGGGGTACATGCTGTTGTACCACGAGGGTGAAATGAAGTCTCTTAAAGGAGATGCCTCCTATGACTGTTAACAAATAACTGTAATCATACCTCTAAATAAGACATCTTCACTTTATAAACCATGTGGTTCTTGGTTCTCTCCATCTCCAGGAAGAGATCATTGAGGGCCAGGGCCATAATGCCAATATTGTCATCACGTCCAAGCATGGTGTACGTCTTGCCTGCTCCTACAGTTACAATGGAAGCGTTATTATAAATTAAAGTAAGACCTGTCTAAGTGGAACACCTTTGGTACCTCTAAAAAGTGTTCTTATAGAGGTTCATTTAACATTAAGTCAGACAGTCTTGGAACTCTCAAAAGTGTTCCACTAACAAAGGTGTTCCACTTTTAGTGGTGTTCCACTTTGCACGTTTAACTGTTTTTACCTTTTCAGCAGTAATTCCAAAATATAATTAGTTTAAACAAGATATTTTTATCTCACTTTTGTTCATATGTTTATTGTTTATCTTACACTTTGTGCTGTTTCATTTGAGAACCAAATATATTTTACCGTGTAATCTATCTCCACAGAATGTAAATATCTTTGAACTCTTGTGATTTGCTCTAATGACCAACATTTTTAAAGACTAAGGGATTTCTACATGTCACTCTGATATCATAATATTTGAGCATGTAGTATAAAGTTTTAGTTATTTGACTGTTTAGAGGCCTTGATGGGTAGTTTTACTCTTGAGTTATTTCTTAAAAATATTAAATAGAACATATCATGAAATTGATTTGTCTTAATATTCCTGTTGTTATATTATATATGTAAATTCGAATCAGGAATAATTATCTTCATTTTTTCTTATCTATAATTTTTAATTCCCCCTGCCCAATCATTTCATTATATCCAGACCTACCTGTAGCACCATAAGCAAACACCGTGGCATTGTATCCATTGATGACATTCTCTATGAGGCCTTTGGTAGTCTTCTCATAAACTTCAGCCTGGAAGTACAAAGTTTGACAGTTATATTTATGAATTAGGTATAGTCTTACATCAAATCCCTGGACCCCTGACCTAAATGTCAACTTCACTCTGGGGTAAGGTGTGTAGGTGTATTACATTTTTACTATTTCAGGTATAGTACATCAAATGAATGGATTGCTGAAATATGGCCAGTTGGGGTGGAACAAACATAACAACAAAAATGAAGTTTGTACTATGTTATAAGATGTATACTGTATCTAGTATTTAATTGTTCAATGACTTTATTGGTTTATGTTTATTGAATATATTTGACTCCAATGTTATCAGTTTCAGTTTGGTCATAGTCATTCATTTCAAGATCTTATAAAAAAAATATTAATGTAAAGTTCAGTGGAACCTGTTAAATGGAACACCTCTGTTAGAGGAACACTTTTCAGAGTCCTAACACCAATACACTTAATGTTAATGAACCTCTATAAGTGGAACACCTCCCATGAGTAACACTTTTTAGAGGTACAAAAGGTGTTCCACTTGAACAGGTTTTACTCTATAACTTTTTGTAACTTGTTATTGTACTTCTTGTTATTGCACTTCTTGTTATTGCACTTCTTGTTATTGCACTTCTTGTTATTGCACTACTCGCACATGGCTTGCAAAAACATTATATTTTCTGTGTTCATTGAATGATTCAGGAAACATGAATCACTTGTCATAAGGTACATGTATCCTAGCTTAAAAAGTGTCAGATAAAAATCATAATGGAAAGCTAATTCCTGCAAATTGTGACCAGCTGAGCTCCTTAATTAAAGTTGAGACAATGACTAGATTGTGACAAATATTAGAATAGAAGCAATCTTTTCATATTATTTCACCATTCAATCTGTTTTCTGAGAAAATAATTATCTGATCAAACATGAACATTAAATTGAAAAATGAAAATGAAATAAACGGGCTATAAAAGCCAGAAAAAAACAACAAAAAAACATTAAGATGCCAAATTTCCAAATCCTAGTCTTACTTGCATTACTAATTACATATCTACGGATTGATCAATATCCCATTTGCCCTTTTTGTACTTGTTGTACTTGCCATGCAGTGACACATATATTCCCTGATTCAATCATGATGGCAGTGCTATGGCAGTACATTGAACCAAAGGTTATTACTGCAATACAAAGCAAGTGTGGCATATCATGAAATATTAACGACAATAATTGTTTGGAAATGGAAATAATGCTTTCTAACTGCGTAAGTATTGTTATGTTGATGTCATAACATTGTTATATTAGAGATACCTGTAGCGTTAATAAGTCAAACTCTTTATCACCTTCTCTGACTCAGGAAGGAATACTCTATTGGAAAATAATGGAAATGAAGACTCACGCAAAGTTAATCATTAACAAATCCATGAATACCTACAGCTTAATATAATAACATTCAGCATGTAATTTTAGATTTCATTGACACAGAGGAATGTAAATCTTTAGTTTACAGAACAATAAATATACTTTTTTAATCTTCCTATACAGTATGTTTTCATTTATTTTGCTAATTATACAATTCTTTTATTGCATTCCTAATCCTATATTAATAAGTTAAGTATTACTTGAAGGTATATATCCCAATGAAATCAGTAATACTGAAAATGATTTCATAGATAAAGTATATGTACGTAACTTCTAACGAAAGTCTATGTGTTAATTAGCTTTAAGTAAACTTCCTTTCTCTAGAGTCATACGTCATGTTTGTCTATATTAAGGTACATGTAAAAGACTCACAGACAAATGTCTCACAGACGAAAATTATTTTTCATCAATAGATGTCCACATTTTCTAAATAAGGCTTATTTTGTATGAAGGGAATTTTTCAAAAACCTCTCCTTTTACTAGAACCTTTTTATGCCAAACTTTTTTAATCTACCTATTTACAGTGTGTTTTCATTTATTTTGCTGATTATACAATTCTTTTATTGTGTTAAGCTAAGTATAACTTGTAAAGTATAAAACCTAATAAAATCCTAATTTAGTAATACTGAAAATGATTTAACAGATAATGTTTATGTACATAACTTCTAATGAAAGCCTATATGTATGTGTTAATTAGCGTTAAGTAAACTTCCTTTCTCTAGGGTCATGTATGTCTGTCAATATTAAGGTACAAAGACTCACAGACAAATCGTCTCACAGACAAAAATGATTTTTCATCAATAGATGTGCACTTACACCTTTCAAAGTAAAATATTTAAAACTCATTAATGTTGAATAAAATGGTGCAGTTAATTCATCATGCTTTCTAATATATTTAATTTTCTGAAAAGAATGTTCTCTACCACAGAAAACATTATGCCTTTATTCTCCACAGTTATTTTTTAAAAAAATAGGCCAAGCTACAAAAGTAGGTCAACTTGCAAAAACAGGTCAAATTAAATACAATAATACTTGTATAACTCAATACAATTAACAGAATAAGGCCATCATAAAATCATTATCTTGCTATCTAAGATTTACACAGACAGGTGGGTGGAAAGGGTGAGTGATTTCATAAGTTTATGCAGCAAAACTCAGATGCTAATTATAATAGGCAGTTACCAGTTTCACCACCAGGTGACTCGTTTGGGTCAAATGGCATGGCTGGTATAGTAGAAAGTTCCCTTTAACTAAATATTCCTCTGTTTTAGTGGTTCTAATTTTCTAATAGTAATGCAAATTAAAATATGTCCAGTAAAAGAAAATGTTATCTGTCCAATACAAGAAAAGATATTTCACTTTTTGTGATTTTATAGCATGGGGACTATGGGCAATCACCCCGAACTAGAAATCACATTTTCAAAAAAAATTAAATTTTCAAAGTTGATAAATAATTTATAAAATGATATTTCTAGTTGTACTTTGACTGAATTTGGAATATTTAATGACTTAAATCAAGATTATTTCTACTCGCATCTAGTCTATTTAAGCCCCTACCTGGGAAGGGGTGGGTTCCAGGCTCAATATCCCCAGCTTTCTAAAAATTAGTATTCATCAATTTTTCGGAATGAGTTTATTTTAACATGTACCTGTGTCGTATTTGGACCAAATGCATAATCGAAGACATATCTCTTCTCCCTGGTTCTGTTTGCTCTGAGTATATCATCAGGATCCTCAGTAGGGTCTAGCAGCACAACCATCTACAACAGGACAATGGAACTACATTGTTATTAAAACTAAAAATATTAATGCATCTCTAACGTTAAATTTCCAAGGTGAACATAAACATTATATGAATCCTAAATTTGACCAAACTGAAAATGTTTTGTCATCTTTTACTGGCCTAGATATTTGGTTATAGTGACAGAATTGGAAGAAATATTTCTTGAATATATAATTGGTATAGTTTGTTATACACCCCAGTCATAAAAATTACTTAAAAGTAAAATAAATATTATTGTGTAATTAAAATGTTAATAGTGTATATTAAAATGTTAATGACATAATTATATTTCTCAATCAAGCCTAAAGTAAAAATATATTTAGATGCCCATGTTAATAGATATAGGAGAATACAAAAGGACGTATCCAAAACAGAATGAAAGAGATTTTAACTAAAGTAAGTTAGAAAAAATCATAGGTCGCTGGCTTTTTTTTAATTAAGACCCGATATTACTTATTGGGGAAGTATATCATAATGAAGATAAGACCTGATACAGTAGTATTGTTATATCTTACATTATTTTCAACCTCATATGCAATGGTGCCTGCACCCAGAAGCTTCTCCTGGTCATTGTGAGGTCTGATCCTAACAGCAACCTACAAGTATGATAGCACTTAGTCAAGCACACTATACAAGTATAGTTTTTGTAAGTAAATAAATACACATGGTTTATATTATGTTTCTTTGAACTCACATGGTTTGCTCCTTTGATCACAATGCATGATCAATATGTAATATGGATGTTGTGTGATTTCTACATGTTTTTCTCTCTGTGTATTAATGTAATAAAATTGCAAATGGAAAAGTGCATAGAAATTTTTAAGATTTAGATTTTACACACTAAAAGCCAAATGTACATAACTTCTAAACCCTAAAATCAACCTTTAGAATTTTGCACTTTTAATGTTTCCCTTTGTAGTTTAATTTACAAGTGCATTTAAATACAGTAAAACCTGTGTTCCACTTACAGAGGTGTTCCACCAACAGAGGTTCATTTAACATTAAGTCAATTGGTCTTAGGACTCTGAAAAGTGTTCCACTTACAGAGGTGTTCCACCAACAGAGGTTCATTTAACATTAAGTCAATTGGTCTTAGCACTCTGAAAAGTGTTCCACTTACAGAGGTGTTTCACTAAGAGGTTCATTAACATTAAGTCAATTGGTCTTAGGAGTCTTAAAAGTGTTCTACTTAAAGAGGTGTTCCATTATAGAGGTTCATTTAACATTAAATCAGTTGGTCTTGGGACTCTGAAGTGTTCCACTAACAGAGGTGTTCCACTTCAAAAACCTCTCCTTTTACGAGAACCTTTTTAAGACAAACTGTAATAAAGGAGAGTAGAGAATTGAAATATAATATGGGGCATATATATGTCATTATATATTTCGTATTAAGGGATTTTTTCAAAAACCTCTCCTTTTACTAGAACCTTTTTAAGACAAACTGTAATAAAGGAGCATAGAGAATTGAAATATAATATGGGGCATATATATGTCATTATATATGTTAGAAACATATTGTAAATAAATGATGTCTTCTAGGTGGACTTTGGAATTTTATTTATTTATACGAGTTGATACTATAATAATTATTAATCAATATACATATATACATGTGATAAGTACTTATTAAGTGCATTAAAGAATAATAAAATGTAGCATTTGTGTAACATAGGTGTTATCATTGACATTAAGATCTCATAATCCATTTAAAGTAATATCAAAGACACAGTAATATTTATATGTAATTAATGACTTGATTGTATTAAATTCAATTGAAATATCAGTTTCTCATCACCCATTATAATTCTTATACTCATCATATCATTTTCAAACTAGCAATATAAAAGAAATTGGCAGAAGGCAGCTCTCACGATTGATGAATATACAGTTAAACCTGCCTTAGTGGAACAAGGAACATCTTTGTTACCTCTAAAAAGTGTTCTACTTGGGAGGTGTTTCACTTATACAGGTTCATTTAACAGTAAGTCAGTTGGTCTTGGACCTCTGAAAAGTGTTCCACTAACGAAGGTGTTCCACCGAGAGGTGTCCCACTAACAGGTTTCACTGTAGTTATAACGTGTCACCCCCCCTCATGGAACAATGAATGATGCAGTTTATAAAAGAAAAACTTACAGTTAGATTCTGTTCTGTTCCTTTCATACTAGTAAGGAATAGTAAATGTTGACTTGCCAACTACCTGCCATCGCATTGTTCTAAAATATACGTCTCATCTTATATTCAAGACCTATTATACCATGTGTATTTGGACGTCCATTACTATATTCGTATCTCCATTATAAACAAAAACATTGAGACTTCGATTAGAAACAGACACTTCATTCATTTAGCCCATTTTAGAGCCAGCGTGCCAGTTTGTTGATATTTCATTCCGATGTTGTGCTCATATTTTCACAGGTAACATATTAGCGATCACGGTTGTCATTCCTGAATCATTCTGATTTACCTGAAATAAAATTAAGACTGTATTTATTCTATCAGAGAAAACGCCAATCAATACAATCCAGCCTCGTTTTCAAATTGGCCTCTTACCAAGATAAGCAGACGATATTGATTGCTCACATTATCATTTCATAATTAGGCCTAGTTATCCGATCCACTCGGATGAAAAAATAAAGTAATATTTTGGATTTATTGAGTACGGTACAAAGTAGGATTTCAACTGTATTTTCATCACCCCAACCTTCTAGAAAGGAAGGTGATAGACACACATAACTTGTTATTATTTAATCAAGTTATGTTATTTTATTACCATAGTTACAGACCATCTCCCACATAGCTTTAAATTAAAAGATATTACCTGTTTATCGCTTTCATTAATTAACACGATCTGTAGGCGACCCGGGTAGGCGACTCTGGAACAAGTAACAAACAAAAACAAGTCACCGGTAGAATCGGGAACATCGTCGCAATCTTTTGTTTTAACTGAACTGACATTTGTTTTTAATATTTGATCTGAGGTAACTGCATTTACATGCATGCTGACTAAGTCTTTCTAATCATTTGATTTTTTATTTCAGTTAATGTGTCACAATGTTTTTCTATTAATTATGTTCAATGTAGGCATTTTTCCTCGCCTAGTAACGATAACGACTAGTATGAATCTTCAAAAAGGCTGCAGACAATCTTATAATACATATTTTCAGGAAAAATGAATGCAATTTTGTCAAATAAATATTCCTTCTTACTTTTTACAATGAGATCAATTGTTCCTCTCGTTGAATGTATGTAATACACATTTTTCTGAACAACCTCATGATCGTTTATCAGATGCAGTACCGTGCAATGTATGCTTACACGATGAACGTCACAGATTCAACGAACTGTAAATGGAAACATTTTCATTACTTTATTTTAAAGAAAATGAACACTTTTTAATTGACAAATCCTCTTATTTTTTGTTAAAAAAGGAATGACTTTGAAACTTATAAAAATTACAGGCAACGTTTGTGTTTAAACACAGGCCAAATATTTGGAAAATATTCCTGATAGTTACAGCAAACTACGGAATGGATGAAGCTATCCGTAGAAATCTTTTTATTTGTCGCTAGAAAGTGCTTTTTCCAAATATTTTTCAATGTTTTTGGCCATTTTGCAAATTCAGAAACGGAGACAATGAAGATTTCATCACAACTGATAAAGACAGTCCTAAATGAAAAATAAGTTGTATTTTTGTGTCCACCTTTATTTTGATAATCGTGGATTTAACTGAATTCGGGTACTCCTCGTGCCAGTGCTTACATCATAATATAACGATTACCGATATCCCTTAAGCATGTAATAAAAGAGTTCAGATCCAATGTACCCCTCTTAGCAGTTTAGCACTCAAGAACCTTGTTAAACCTAAATGCGCTCTTTGTCATACGTTTGTTTCCGGCCTCAAAACTGACATGAGCAATCAATTGAAGATAACCCGAACTGTGAAAAAACTATTTGTCTCCAAGAGATGGCTAAGTATGATTGCACTGAACGAATCGCTCGGAGATTGGCATTCAATATCTGATGATATACTGGATAGATTGACATTGTAATGGACGGATGCATTCAGTTGTTTCTATTTTCTTGTTTAGTTGTTTCAAGATTGTCTTGGCAATGATGGCGAAAATAATTACTATCTGCGGACCTGAATATCTATTTCTCCAGGACTTAAATAGATGTCATGACTAACTCATCTGCCTACTTGTAACTTGTACGTACGACATCAATGTTGAAAGTGAATGCCATCTATTTAACATATATGATTAAAACTCTCTTCTCCTAGTGTCAAATATTTATCAACCAGTCAATCATCACACATCACACCGGGAGTCAGTACCCCACTGGCGGATCTGGGGGCCTGGGGGTCTGGGACATCCCCCCCTTGGGTGAGCCCAGAAAAAATTGGGCCCATGGACATCAAAATTTGGGCCCACTTTGGGGTTTTAGGGGCCTTTTTTCTCTGACCTGGAATTTGCCCCCCCCCTTGTTGGTTCCCAGATCCGTTCCTGGTACTCCCCCTATACTTAAAGACTAATATTATATTGATCTATTCCTATCTATTCCTATCAAGGACTTTCAAGAATTTCGCACCCTTTGAAAGCTGAATATCACGATATTCTACAGATCTCAATGAAGGAAATGTTTTAGGAAATAAGATAAAACAACACAATTACAATACAATACAACATAACATGGGGATGTGTATTGTTGGGGGTGGGCGGCATGGGCTTGTAGATCAGTTATAACATAATATAACGCATGGCCGATGGCTTAGAGTGTGTTAAATACCTATAAACACTATAAAAGTATAAATATCTTCACGGCGTGGAAACATCGGGAGTCAGTAACAACCCTCCCCCCCTCCCCCCTTCCCCCCTCCCCCCTCCCCCTATACTTATAGCAGAGACAAAACATATATTGATCCATCAATTTCTAGCAAGAACTTTCAAGAATTTCGCTTCGCACAGTTTTTTCACTTAAAAGTGTACAGTGGCTACATCAATTATTCTTCTGTTTCATTTTGTTGAGGCCAGTTCTGATCCAAAATTATTCAAAATAGTCCCTTTACTGCGTACTGAACGGACTGCTCTGAAATTGTCAAATACCTTCAGTTTAATTAAGATTGGAACCAGCAACGTATGGTGGTATGGAACGTATTCCGAGCGTTCGGTTACAGACGTTTGTTAATGTTAACGCCTAGCTGTGTTATTTAACGTTCAAACATAAAATGCGGGGCATAACAAGTACAAGTGATGAAGACATCTTGTCTTCACCCAAGCCATAACTGCATGGATGCCCTGGATTTATTGTTGGCATCTAACGTTCAAGTGTATATTTTAAATCTATTTACTGCTTAACCATTAACTTGCAAATGTCAATCAAAACGTGTGTATATAGAAACCGGTGTCAATGATCTCGTCTTTGTTAACTTACCTAATGGCTATCTGATTCTAGGAGAACATTAGATGTAATTAACGCTAATTCAATATATAAAGTGAAAGTTATGTCTTCTATAATTCATTTGCATTAGATACCATGGTAATACAATGGATGGAGCTTCTAAATTGTTTATACACAACTCGAAACGCTGTTATTTTAATTGATCGTTAATGATGACTCTCATATTTCTGTGTTTCCATTACTATATAGTAACTTCAGAAACTATGAATGTGCGTATTATGTATATATGATAGAATGGGCGCTATTTTTCTTTTAATGTTTCTGTAATTTGATAACGCTCAAATCTGCGATTATGGATTATTTTATAAAGCAAATAAATTTTATATTTAACGAGTTCATTAATATTCGTTATGAACCAATTAGTATTTTTTCCTTTGCTTAATGTGTTTTCAAAAACGTTATTATCATTAATATATATAATATATATACTCGTTGCTTTAATTTTACCTGGTTTACAAATATGTTGTCTCGAAAAAGATTCACGACACCTAACAAATACTAAACAAATAGTGCAGTTAATTTTTTAAAGTGAAAAAATCATATATCCACATGTAAAAATGTAAGTTTGAGGAAGCTGTAACAAGGACAAGGGTCAATCTCACATAGGCCCCGGGAAAATGTATAAAAATCTAGTCGAATTCCATGACAAGTCTCATTTCATACATTGAACTCCATTTTTACACATGTTCCTGGGTCCTATGTTCACAATTCTGCACTGAATTACTCATTCATGCGCCCCCTCTCAACCAAGAGAATGGAGATGAGAGTACATAAAGAGTTCCCTCATATAATTGACTCTTCTCATCGGACATAATGATGTCAAGATCAAAAGATCATGTGACGACCGTGACCTTGCCCAACGTGACTCAGCCTAGCAGGTGTATCTCAACTACTGAATATGTACGTTTACATGTACTCGTATTTCTATTTTTCACTTACCCGTGACCAATATTGGAAAACCACCCATGGTGTCCATAGCAATATTTACACATTCAACTCGACCTTTAAGTCGTAATAACTCTCTTAAAGACATACGATTCTTCACGTACTTAACCTTAGGCTGATTTTAATTTAATTTCCAGATATGATTAGTCAATAAATATAACAAATTGCACAAAAACGTCACTAGAACAATTATTCGAAGAAATGAAGGGAGGGCTGCATTACACAGATCTTACAAAAGTCTATGGTGTGTCACTTTTTACCCCGAAGCGTGCAATTTTGCCCAGGTATACACGTCAAATTTGATCAATGAAATCCCCGGGCCATAGATCCAATTATAAATTAATAGGTTTTCATTGAATTACATTAATTACTTATGTCTGCAATTTCGGGTTATTTTACAGCGTCTGTTAGATAAGCCCTGTAAAAAATACTTTTCAGATTACTTTGATATTTCATGTGAAATATGTGACAATTCAGCGATCACAACGACCAACGCTGGCACATTACATTACTGCATTTACCAAAACCAAAAATACAAACAAAAAGAAGAACATTAACAGTTTAATATTAAGTCTTTGTGTACCCCTAATGAATAACAAAAAAGTGAATAAAAGATGGTGCGGACTGCGGACCTTTATGCAAAAGTACATAAGATAGGAGCTAACTAAAATTTAGGCATCAGTTAAGCTTTAATGTCCCTATTCTTACTGTTGAAAATGGATTCGAGCAATACTATCGCACATAATCTACTTGTTGAGACTCGATATCAACTTGAGTTCTTCCGAGACAATGAGGATTTTGAATCTATCCCCATGCTGACATAACTCCTCATTTTTGAAGTTGAAGGAATTGATACCTTGTGAATCAAGATGTGGACCGTCAAAGGATGGTAAAAACCCATTGTTGTTGTAGTGGTTCTCATTCAAAAAATGGCGAGAACATTAAAATAACGAATGAGCATCGCGAAAGCTGCGCTAGGCTGACGATCGCAAGTACAATGTAGCCATAGTCAGTGGAAATGGAAATGGCCGAATACCGTCATTGTCATTTCATTGAATAACACAGGGGGATACATCGTTCAACCAGTTGTTCCATCCCATCTCTGTTACCTGGAAAATTACATTATTGGTCCAATCACCAATCACCACTACTGTTGTCTCTGGATACTTGATCAAAAATGGACGTGGTAGTCATGCGGGCAGTGTCAAATATCTTTGGGATTTGACGATACGAATACGATGATCATGCACTCACATTCCCACCCATTGACGACTTTGCAACGCTAATTCTGTTTACATTTACGAGATGAATGACTTATGGCTAATAGCAGGATTAAATGCTTAAAGTAGAGTACCCATTGTAACCTCTGGACAAGTGTTTATTTAGTGTTTAGTGAATACCCGGATGTTATATTTAACGCTCCAAGTGTTAGTGAAATCAATGCGAGCCAGTATCTGTAAGTGAAGATTCGTGTCATTAATCTGCTTCACTTTCCTATTTGCTATTGTTTAAAAGAATAGTCAAGGTTTAATTGATAAAGATGTTCAATAAAATTCACTGTAAATTCACCTGCCGTAAGTTCACTGTCAACTTAGGTCTATGTTTCCCAGGCATATAATATTTTGTCATAGCGAATGTCATAGTACCTGCATTGTTGACACCAGTGAGATTCAATCCTCGAGGCTGTTACCTTAAATTGAAAATTTAGACAAAAATATAGTCCCGTTTGTCTCCTCAAATAGCTTTAAATTGACGTGTTAATTGTTTGTAGGTAGATTTTTTCTTGGTCTACGGCAATTTTTCACTGGTCGCTATAGCAACGTATTGTATGTTGCTAGTGGTAGCGGACGATTAATTTGAACCTCCACGAAGACTCATAATGCATCGTAATGATCCGAGGTGTTGGGTGCTTGACTAGTCCTTTAGGCCCGGGTGCGGTGATGTCGTATACCTGGTACGTTAGAATGGAGGCCACAAGGGTCACCCACCCAAATCAATCACCCCATTGACGTCTTTACTCCCCTGAACTGCATCATTTAACAGGCTCAGTTTCCGAGCAGACAACATCATGATTATACTGTCATATAATAGCCTCCTGTACAGCCTTAATAATAATTTTGAAATCTTAATTTCTCAGGCACCTGCTAAGTAGTCATATCGATTAATCAGCCAAACTCTAATTATTTATCTATTCATTATTTTTGAAAATTTAATATACATATTTACAGACTTGGATACGCATATACAACGTCATTAACTTTAACAAAACCTACTTGTAAACAAGGCAAGCTTTCAGTAATGCACTTAATACCCCAAATATAATGTCTGAATTCATCTTCTAATCATATAGTATAATTACCTAAATAATTTCTCATCAGGGTGATTACGCCCATCATAAAAAGTGCTTGTTTGAATGAACGCTTGTCCGTATTCAGATGATTAGCAAAAATACTGATGGTTAAAATTGACAAGATAGTGAGAGAAATTGATTATAGCCATTTTTGTATTGTTACGAGTTAATAAATTCTGTAGTCATTTCTCAAATCTGCCAGCTTGAGTTTTACAAAAAAATAACATCTCTCGGTTCAATTTAATTTACCTGCACGTTATTCATTTCACTAAACTATTTATTTTTCTCTACCTGTCATACGCGCTCAATGAAAACTTGCTCAGAAAGGTACAGCTAAAATTAAATTAAATGGAATAGCTTTGAGCAGACATCCCTAATTCACCTCCTTTTCAAAAGGAAATTGTTGTCATTGAATGGGGAGGAGAAACTGTAAGTGACTCCTTCTTTTTCGCAAACTGCACGCGCAATTCGAACAATACGATGCTCTTATATACATAGAAAAATATTTATCAAGATTAGATTGCAACAAATAAAATAAAAGCAGCGAAGTTTTAAGAGCCGACCAGCGCCATCTTTAGCTAAAATATGTCCAAGAGCGCCATCTAAAGTATTATACTCGTGTTGAATTATCACAGTTACGGGGACTTAGACGATGTAATTGTTTCAGGGACAATTGAAGAACATATTGATATCTCTAATCATTTCCAATATTAATTGTAAAATTAACACATCTATCTTTCCCCTCTCCTTAATTAAGGAGACCCATAGCGTAATTAATACAAAAATTATGCAAATTCTGGGACATCGTTACTGTCAAAAGTTAATGAAATAATGCAAGCGTGATTTCTACGTCATGTCAGATCAATTAAAATACATTTTAAAGTTAAAGGATAACGAAACTAGAGTGTGATTTCTGAAGATGGAATCAATCACACAAATCATTACAATGATGAGATTGGTAATGATCATATAACAGTCCTTTGTCATGCTACTTCGTATAATCATTAGCATGTAATATTGAATCTTGCCCCGAACCCCCATCCGATAGCCGCACTAACCCAAGCCAAAGTTTGACTCTTGCTGGATAGGGAACAACTGGAATAAATATTTATGACTGAATGAGTATGAAATTTAAAAAAAACTAAAACTATCATAAAACATATTCTACATAGTACATAATATTTTGTGTGATCCAGTGTTAATGTCCTTGAAGAACATGATGCAATTACAGCTCAATTGAAAAAGAAAACGGCTGAACTTATCAAACCAGAGAACGAATGGTACTGATGACGATGTGGGACAGGAAAGAAAGGACTTCTCTTGGGCATATCTCTACCCCACTTTATATAGAGATAGACGTCCTTGGTTTTATATAGCGGCCCATTCGCAGGTTAATTTCTGAAATTTGCTATTTGACCTTAATATTGTAATTGTGACCTTTGGGAACTGGTGTGGGTTTTTGATCCGGGATCTATGAATATGCTCATGGCAGACGCATGTATAGCTTCATCCGTTCTACAGGCCAAGCAGTATACAGGAATATACAAAATCTAATGGCAATTCGTGTTTCAGACAATTCTAGTAAAAATTATTTAACTATTCCACTTTACTCTTTTTACCCCTATCCCATAATTTTAAGTCATCTTGTTTGTAATGGTATTGTCTATCTAATTAGAATGCTATCTTATACCAGTATCATCCCGCTGATACCCCAAAGGACCCAATTCAAATCATCAATGAACAATCGCATAGCAAAGTTATTGAAATTACATTAATTTTTATGGCTTACCTCCCATGAATAAAAATAACACCTAACTCTGAATAGATCTGGGGTTATTCAAGAAATGGCAAGAAGTGGATTCGGAAATGTGGAGTATGTCAAACCACTCCAAAATGTATAAATTCCAAAACACAAGACAACCATTGGTTTTAATGAGAGAGATCGTGTGCAAGAAACCTAACGATGTAACATTCAATGCATGGGTCATAGTCTTGGAAAGAGGCATCGTGGAACTGAGCTGCTATTAATTTTGCTCATTTGTCCATTTTTGCGTTAATAGATCTGCTGTAATGCCGCAAGGAGTGATAATTTCAAGCTTGGATGAAAGCTACACAAATATCTCAATTTCATTCTTGTAGAGTTTTCAAGGAGATTTGAAATCTGAGACAATAGAATTAAAATAGATGTCCACATAACCTTTTACCCTTCATTCACATTTGTGGTTCATTCCAACACCGATAAAGCTACTTTTAATTATCCTACAAAGCTGACACCAATGTAACAGCACAAAACGACTCCCGGAAGAGAAAATTTAAACATGTCAATGATGAAGATTCACTTCACATTACAGATGAATAAATGTGAAATTCATTTCATTTGAGCATTCAAAGGTAAAATAGAAAACATCTAATTGCATTTCTGAGCTATTTTTCAAGAACTATACTAGTACCGAAAAGAGAAATGTAAAGGCTGGGTGTAGTTTTTGGATATCTAACAAACGCCCGATCCGATGCCGGATTAATTAATTAAAATGGGACTTTTCACATGGGCAGGCACATGAAATAGAATTTAAAGCAGAACATGACATCCAAAGCAGAAAAACACGATATATATGTATATATAAAAACTGGTGAAATCAGTATTCCATTTCTGTTGCCATAGTCATATGATAATAATTTGTTTAAATCTCCAGGCACTTTCATATGTATTTTATTGATAACACTATCCATAACATAACTGTTTTAATCAACCACCACCACTCAAAACTGAACCTGCAAGATAAAACTGAATGTCCATGCGCGTCTCGAGATATGTGTCAGATCTTAGATCAACTGAAAAAGTTTATTAAAAATATTAATTGTACGAATAATGTCCAGTGTTAAAACCAAACTCTTGCATGGTGTTCCGATTTTAATCCAATAGATTAGTTCGAGCCAAGAAGCAATTATAGGCATAAATGTAACAGAAGTTTAAAAACAATCACAAAATATGATGATTTCTTAAATACGATTTTAATTCTTGTAATAGCCATGTCTTAGAATCACAATCAATAATTAAACGGCGGTGTTAATGAGAGAACATTGTATCCAACGAAACTAATTAGAAAGTTTCAATTACAAGTCACCAACACACGTGTGCTATTATTCCAAACCATTTCATTCAGTTCATAAAATGTAAGTTAGAAAATAGTAAAATTATAGTGATTAGATAAAGTTATAATAAATGAGACACAAGCGAGAGAGAATGTTCATCCCGGGATACATTATTATCCTCAAATTATGAGCCATCCGTCCTAATTTAGGCAAAGCACCATAGATTACGTCTAAATACGACTGTTTTAAGGCACTCGGAGGACCCGACCCTAATGAAAAGAATCCTATAAAAATTCACTCAAGACTAATGTCTCTTGCAACGGTAATTGTAGTATCAGTCGCAAAATTCTCTGTTTTGTTCTGCGAGGCTTAATTGACTCGTGAAGCAAATGAGAAGAGCTTATTTTGACTTTTGCTCCCACTCAAGGGAGTCACTACCCATCAAAGACAAACTAGAAGGGATTGGGAAATAATAGAAAATGAATTTGACTAGAAAAGACTGACATATGGCCGTATTTACAAGAAACAAGTTAACGCCTGAACTAATTGTTAAATTATACACTATGCCACAGATCTGTCATTTGTAATAAAGTTTCTTTAGCAACAATTATTGCTAACAGACGAATATGACCAGTCACTTTTCCTCGATATGGTATCCGAGGAACAATCGGGAGAATGCATCTCATTTCATGAAATTTGAATATTGAAATTCTAATTGGACTCGAGAAGCATAAAAATTAGAGGTTCCATTAAAGACAAACATTTGTGTCATTTTCAGTTACAAGAATGAAGTGACCAACTGAGAAAGACAATCGGTATCAAACAAAAGTTCACATTAAAAAGAACTCCCATAAAATCAGATGAAAAAACTCCCATAAGCAATGACGAAACTTAACATTCATGAAATATTTTACATTAAATGTAGTCTTGTTGGTCATTCGAAAGGACAAAAGTACTGATAAAATATCCATTTGCTAAATGACAACGCAGTCTTTCATAATCAATGTTTTTTTTGTTTCATAAACTAAATTTTGGTAAATGAAAATCAGTGGTAATAACTATACAAAATTATAAAACAATTTTTGACAACCAAAACCAAATTGAGCTTTAATATCAGTCCCAAATTTAGGTTCATTTGCGTAAACCTTGTGAAAACTGTTTTCAAATACGCTAGGGTGACGTTCGATTCCAATCTATTCTCCGTCAAGTTTGAGCTGGGGAATAAGCAACGCGACTAATTCATTATATGTTTCTGATGTGCTTTTATTACTATGCCATTAGATAAATACCCCTAGAATATTTTCTCATTCTGATGAAGCATCAGATATCGACGTTACTGTCAGAATTTTCATTTTCTGGGGGTTAATTCTATTAGTGATATTCAGAAAGTTATTTCAAACCAACAAGCGCATCATAATACACACAGGGGAGTTCCCTTCAGTCATTCTTTGAAATTGGCAAACTAATTATCTCAAAGCTGGTTTAGAATTATAACAAAAACAGAATCATGCATAGCGTATTTGTTCCCAAATGCCTAATAGATTTACAACAATATAGTGTAATTTATATTATACAAAACAATTTTTCTCTGAACTATCAATCCATTTTCATCAGTATTTAAAAAATATTTGAAAAATTTACATATTTATTGCATCATAATATGAAATGAAATGTAAAGCAACCACAAAAATGCATATCAAATAGAACAATACACAAACAAGCTACATAAAGAAACGTCAATTGAATAAATAAATAAATAAATACATAAATACAGTTCAGAGAAAAATAAATTGTTTTGTTCACTTAAAATCGATGAACAGTTGTATAATTTATTTATATTACACAATGACTTCCCCTGAAACACATTATAGTCGGTAAAAGAAACAGCTCTCCAACAACAAAAAGTAGAAATGATCATGACAATACTCATAGACTAGGGTAAATTTCTGGATAAACATCTAACAGTAACAGAGCCATCCAAGAAATAATAAGAAGTAGATCATTAACGTAATCACAAAATCAGCTCTTCAAGTAGTAAGTTAAAACTGTCATACTGGCTGAATTTGGATAATGATAAAATTAATAGATACTGCTTCAAATTCGTTAGAGTCCTAATCCCCTTTCTTGTTCATTTATTCCAAGTAAGACAACCTTAATCCGACACTCAGGCGAAATGGGACAATAACGATTGAAGCAATTCCGTTTTAAATTAAAGATCACGGTGATGATTAGCTTAAGTCAGATACTTCAGCTGAATCGTTAATTTTAAACCAATTTGAGGAACTACCATATTGACCAACCGAGAGAAAGGGAAGTGCATATCTTGCATATATATCCAGTTGTTAAATATGGTCAGTGAACCACCCTTCAGGCAATATTCTTCACAAAAAATAATCTTGACCAACTGAAAGATATAATATTCAAGCAACAATTTTCAAGAGAGATACATGGCTATTTGAGGGGAGGGAAGTGTTTTCCTGGCTGTACAAAGGTGGTTACCCTTCATATTAGTATATAATGTGGAAGCAATATTCGTCAAGAAAAGGGGTTCCAAGTGAAAGAGAGGAAGGGTCTCATTTGTACATTTAAAGGTAACTGCCCTTCATATACGTATATAATGTGCGAGGGTGGTTACTGTTTTTATATCAGTTCTTAGTTCAAGAATGATCTTCAAAATAGATCATCTTAACTTAGAGAAAGAAATTGTCCTAGGAATTGCTGCTTATAAAAAAGGCGGTTACCCTTCATGAGAGATAAGATCGAAACAATGTTTCCCACAAAAATAGATCTTCACCAACTAATTATAAGAAAAGGAAAGTGTCTAAATGGCTGGACATAGGATGCTGGATTTCAGATTCTTATAAAGTTCTAGTATTATTCTTCACAGAACAACATCTTAACCAATCGAGCGAGAGAACGTACAAAAGGTGTGCGAGGGAAGACTGGGATTTGGGCACTATGGTCGCCATCAGAGATGAACAACAGGACCAGGAGAGCTCAGATCACCGAACAGATACGAGGCAAATCAGAAGAAGACAGATTAGTGAAGACTGCAAACCTTGCTAAGCAAGGAAGTTGGACCAAGTTGGAACTTGAGATAGACGTCCTTGTTGAAATGGAGGGACCTTTGGCCTATGAACCAAGGGAGACTCGGTTTCCTATAAACAGCTTTCCCCAACCTGCTACCAACTCCAAAAAACTTGGGACAAGGAAGAAACTGCCTACTGCCCCAGTGCATAGCTACTGAATGTACATTCCTTTTCTTGGCCTCATTAACAAGGTCTTGGTTCATAGCTTTCTTAACTGCTGATATATTTCTAGTCGGTTTCCCCATGGCACTGTGAGCTCGATGATGATGCTGGGCGGTTTTGCTGTTTTGCCATCAGCAACATGTCAGGACAGAGTCTGCTAGGTACTTTCACTGCCCCACTCATATTATGCATTCAGGTTAAGGAGTAAAATGTTCTTCAAAATTAGAGGCATTGGCTGTTGTAGCAATAGTGTCTAATCGGCTGTACAAATGTAGTTACCCTTGACCCCGGCCTTGACCAATAACGTTTGCTCGATTGACGCAATGTAATGCAATGATCTCTCGAGATATGCGGATATATACCAAGAAAACAAGAGAGCAGAAGACAAGGAGTACCAATCTACAGAGAATAATCCCTAGTCAAGAGCTTTCCAAAAATGACAATGTTGTCACTTAGTTTAGATTTTGAATCTGATTCTACTGAACCAAAGGAAATAATCGACATGTTTATTGCTTTTGAAGTGCTCCTAGCCCAAATACACTAAGTGTAGACAACTATACTAAGCTAGATTATCATCCAGAAGTGTATGGACTAGACGAACGATCGTCAAAGTAACAAAGTCAATATCTTTAAAAGTAAATGATCATGATAAATATTATCAGTCCAAAACACTAACATTGCAAAAATAAAAAACATTTAAAGAATTAACTGTGGCACATATAACACAATGTATTACATGCTTAACATCAAAACCAACAGAAAACATCATGATAAACCATGGCATCTCATTTCTTCTCAGCCCAGGTGAAACAGAAAGATGCTATGAGTATCAGAATGAACAGAAAACGATAAGCCAATTCCAAGATGTAATTAAAGACCATGTACCAATTTCATTAGACAATGGGTCACAACATAAATGATCAAAATCTAAAAGTAAACATAAGTGATCCAGACGAAAAATTACTTATTTTCAATGTCATAAGGGTTATCGAGATTTGGTACGTATTTCGTCTTTCCATTGTCAGGTGAAAAGAAACCATTCTCGATCATAACCTCCTTCAACTTTATTACTAATAGAGTTCAATTCAAGTAACAGAATGTCCAAGAAATGTCTAGAATGTAATTATATAAGATCAAAAGCAAAGAAATGCTTAAACGTCACACAAACTTACGATTCAGGAAAATGGCAGGGAAAGTGGTATGTTGCGCCAAATAATAACCATTAATGATTGATCAGTAGAGGAGGAAGGATCGCAGTGGACGTAGCGCAATGGGATCCAGTGATTGATCACAAAGTCCTGTTAAAATATACTCTCCACTCGGATGTGGCCTAGGGATCAAAGCTAATAAATCATATCATCTTAGTTTTGACACCAGTTATTTTGAAGATAATTGAAATTGAATTACATATTAGAAACATCGAGAATATAAAACATTTCTGTAATTGGTTTTGATAAAGAAAGCCTTAATTTTGACATATTGTAGTGAAAGTTATTCATAGTGTTCAAATGAATATCTGACGGCGAAATTACTATGCTCCAGGAAACCAATCAAGCGGAATTAGGCCTATCATTTTATCTAATCCAAGGAGGATTGGCTCCCAGGATCGAAACTCGATATTTTCCAACAATGAAAACGTCGAAATGTCGTTATTTTCTGAAATTAAAACCGACTATAAATTCAAAATAAACAGTTCAAAAGATTCGAACCAATATCTCGATCATTTCTTGTGAGTTTTGGAATTTTTCGTTTGGAAATAAGACCAAAATTCACGATTTAAATGTTGAAGTGAACAAAATGGCGGCTGTTTGAATTCGAATTTTGTATTACGACATACCCATATATGGGACAGAATATCGGTGGTGCACTCTGGGAGCCAATCCTCCTTGTCTAATCTTTCCTCCTAAAACGGGAATCAAAAGTGAATTTGTCATGCTGCTAAATTAAGTTCAGAGGTGAGACAGAATAAGAGTATTACACGATAAAGGAGCGCTTTATTATGAATATTCTGATGGCAACTAGATCTAATTCTGCGGAATAGATAAGTTTTTTAATCCCATGTGTGCGTCAATCACAGTCATATGTTACGATAAAATTACTTATCATCGTAAAAACGAGAATTCATTCAGCATTTAATTATAAAATAAAACAACGATTTGATTGTTATTAATGTCTACGAATGCTAACTGTCCCTTCGATTAGTTTCAAACTGCACCAAATTATCTCAAGATATGGCTACATGAGTTTTATTATCGAAGCGATGATTATTTTTTGTACATATCATTTTTGACTTGTGATTTTGATAATTCAGTATTACAATTTCTGCCTAAACCAATTTTATATTGTAATATCGTATCGAGTACTTCAATCTGAATGCATTATGAATGTATATTTCAATATGTAATATTACTGTTATATGCCACATGCACTATCATGACCCATGTGCCACTGTTTTAGAAGTGTGAGGAAATAAATGAATAAATAAAATTGTATCATGAATTGTATTACAAAAACATATATTAGCTCATTGCATTGAGTATATGTTGTAGATTTCATTGTCCTCTATATTCCATATAAGTGCGAGGGAAAATTCATAACATTTATTGTATTGCATTATATTGTATTATGTTGTATTGTATTGTATTGTATTGTATTGTATTGTATTGCATTATATTGTATTATGCTGTATTGTATTGTATTGTATTGTATTATGTTGTATTGTATTGTATTGTATTATTGTATTGTATTGCATCTCTTCAACCTCAAAATGTTTTTATTTTAGAATATACAGGTATGATTGCTGCATTTCATTTCATTGTATTTAATTAAAGAATTCGAAAAAGAGAAATGTATTGTAACTGTATTGAATTATGTTATATTGTATTGCTTTGTTATATTGTATCGCCTTATGTTGTATTGTATTGCCTTATGTTAAATTGTATTTGCTTTGTTACATTGCATTGAATTATGTAATATTGTATTGCTTTATGTTATATTGTATTGCCTTATGTTATATTGTATTTGCTTTGTTATATTGTATTGAATTATGTTATATTGTATTGCTTTATGTTATATTGTATTGCCTTATGTTAAATTGTTTTTGCTTTGTTACATTGCATTGAATTATGTTATATTGTATTGCTTTATGTTATATTGTATTGCCTTATGTTAAATTGTATTTGCTTTGTTACATTGCATTGAATTATGTTATATTGTATTGCTTTATGTTATATTGTATTGCCTTATGTTATTATGTCACCACCAAAAGTGGTGACATATTGTTATGGTCTCCGTTTTTTTGCGACGGCGGTTGGCGTCCGGCGGTTGGCGTCCGGCGGTTGGCGTCTGGCGTCCGGCGGTTGGCGTCCGGCGTCTGTAACAATTTCTTTCAACTTCCTATAACTTAACAAATACTGTTTAGACTGACTTCAATTTTTTTCTAAATCATCTACATGTTCTCAGAAGTTCAAATCTGACTTTAGATTTGACATTTGACCTTCAATGACCTTCTCAAGGTCAAAAAGGTCTTTTTTCAACTTGCTTCACATTGACTAAATTTTTTTTCAAAATCATCTACATGTTCTCAGAAATTCAAATCTGACTTTAGATTTGACATTTGACTTTCAAATCTGACTTTAGATTTGACATTTGACCTTCAATGACCTTCTCAAGGTCAAAAAAGGTCAAAAAGGTCTGTTTTCAACTTGCTTCAAATTGACTGATTTTTTTTTTCAAAATCATCTACGTGTTCTCAGAAATTCAAATCTGACTTAAGTTTTGACATTTGACCTTCAATGACCTTCTCAGGGTCAAAAAAGGTCAAAAAGGTCTGTTTTCAACTTGCTTCAAATTGACTAAAATTTTTTTTCAAAATCATCAACGTGTTCTCAGAAATTCAAATCTGACTTTAGATTTGACTTAAGATTTGACATTTGACCTTCAATGACCTTCTCAAAGTCAAAAAAGGTCAAAAGGGTCTTTTTTCAACTTGCTTCAAATTGACTAATTTTTTTTTTCAAAATCATCTACATGTTCTCAGAAATTCAAATCTGACTTTAGATTTGACATTTGACCTTCAATGACCTTCTCAAGGTCAAAAAAGGTCAAAAAGGTCTTTTTTCAACTTGCTTCAAATTGACTAATTTTTTTTTCAAAATAAAAAAAATTTCAAAATCATCTACGTGTTCTCGGAAATTCAAATCTGACTTTAGATTTGACTTAAGATTTGACATTTGACCTTCAATGACCTTCTCAAAGTCAAAAAAGGTCAAAAAGGTATTTTTTCAACTTGCTTCAAATTGACTAAATTTTTTTTTCAAAATCATCTACATGTTCTCAGAAATTCAAATCTGACTTTAGATTTTAGATTTGACATTTGACCTTCAATGACCTTCTCAATGTCAAAAAAGGTCAAAAAGGTATTTTTTCATCTTGCTTCAAATTGACTAAATTTTTTTTCAAAATCATCTACATGTTCTCAGAAATTCAAATATGACTTTAGATTTGAGTTTAGATTTGACATTTGACCTTCAGTGACCTTCTCAAGGTCAGAAAAGGTCAAAAAGGTCTTTTTTCAACTTGCTTCAAATTGACTAATTTTTTTTTTCAAAATCATCTACATGTTCTCAGAAATTCAAATCTGACTTTAGATTTGACATTTGACCTTTAATGACCTTCTCAAGGTCAAAAAAGGTCAAAAAGGTCTGTTTTCAACTTGCTTCAAATTGACCAAATTTTTTTTTCAAAATCATCTACATCTTTTCAGAAGTTCAAATTTGACTTTACAAGTTCTCAGAAATTCAAATCTGACTTAAGTTTGAACTCATAATATTGTGAGCAACTAGGTGGTGACATTTTGTCATGTTAATGCCTTGTATTGTATTTGCTTTGTTATATTGTAATGAATTATGTTATATTGTATTGTTTAATGTTGCAGTGCAAATGCATTGTTAAATTCTGTAGTCCCCGTAACTACTATCATTTTTGTGTGTATCGTGTCGTATTGTATTGTACTGCATCTCTTCAACCTCAAAATGTTTTTATTTTAGATATATGATTGCTGCATTTCATTTCAATGTATTTAATTATAGAATTCGAAAAAGAGAAATGTATTGTAACTGTATTGAATTATGTTATATTGTATTGCTTTGTAATATTGTATTGCCTTATGTTATATTGTATTGCCTTATGTTATATTGTATTGCTATGTTATATTGTATTGCTTTATGTTATATTGTATTTGCTTTGTTATATTGTATTGAGTTACATGTATGTTATATCGTATTGCTTTATGTTGCATTGCAATTGCATTGTTAAATTCTGAAGCTTTTCCTTAGACAGTCGAGCCCGAACTTCACTTTGAAAACCATATCTAGTTATTCTATCAGAAAAGAAGACTCGTGTCGTAAGGTTATCATTATTTTCCGTCCAATCTACCAGGATCCTAATTGTCTCATCCTTATCAATGAAAACGTACTAGGTTTGATTAATCCGTCGTCTCAAACAAGATTTTTATTGTATTTTCATTGATAATACTTGAGTGATTGACTTATAAAATGTAATAGATTGGATCTTAAGTGTAGTAAACTAAGTGAAATGATATACCAGTAGTTTAATGGTATTCATCATAGCTTCTTATTTTTGCCAATTTTATTTCATACATCAACTTTTATAGAATATAAATTGGTCAGTTTCTGGTGTTATAGAATGCAGCGATTTGCATAGAAACTGGTGCCACTCAGTTGATGCTTTGAAAACCGTCTTACACCAAATGGAAATCAATTTGCAATCATTTTGGAATTTGGAAAATTCAAAGAGTGTGGATGAATCTCTCTTTTAAGGAGTTGAGCATCTCGACTCTCGAGGTTTCAGTTGCTCCAGTGTTAAAACTACCTTGGATTTCGAAGATGGACATGAGATCAAACTTTGAAAGGGGCACGTGTCACAGAAGGTATGTACAGGCCCGTAGCCAGGCGGGGAGGGGTTCGAGGAGTTCCCCTTGCCAAAAATTCTTTCAAAATCATGCAGGTTAGTTTTTCACGATTCGGAGCTGCATTTTTCATTTGATTTTGGGCCAATTTGTCGAAGTGAACTCCCCTCGAATTTTCTGAAAAGTTAACCCCCTTTGGGAAAAGCTCAGGCCACATATTGATATTGTTATACAATTTTGTATTTTAGATGACATTGACCAGATAAGCTGACATTGACTTTGAACAACTGACCAAACAAATATCTCATTTGTCTTCGTATGTCGTAGCATCCTTCAAGTTCGGGCGTCGCTGCTAGAGCAGCAGAATTGAAATATTCTTGGATCAATTATACCCCTCATTGATTTTTAGTGACCAAATTGCAACACTTGGTTTATACACGTATATAACACCACGGTCACCAACGCCTATTGAGATAAGATTTATACCGTAAAATCTGTCTTAGTGAACACTTTTCTCAGCGGTGAACACCTGACTCCAATAGACACCCTTTCCGACCACATACTCAACTGACTTCTGCATAAATCACCCTCTGTAATGAACACCTACATACAGTGAAGACATTTTGTGGCCTAATAGATGTTCGATGTTCATAGGTTGCACTGTATTGACATATCAAGACCATCTGACTTGAAATCATAGGCTTTTTAAAATGTTCATTAAAAGCATTTTTGAAAATGCTATATGATTAAAGTGAACAAAATAATTGGTGATTATACACTCATGTGGCTTGCTCTTTTAAATTGTGAATGGCATGGAATGCGTAGTTTTGCATTAACATACGTGGTTTTTGGATATTTCTTTTTATAGATCATATTGGGATACTGGGGATTTGTTTCCTGTCTTGATTTGTTGTAATAATAATTTTATTTTCCATTAGTGTTCTAATACTTTCTCCTTTAGATTTGTGATGGTAATGTGTTAAGAGGTGGGAGAGTCACACGTGCTCGGTGTAAGACTACTGAACATGTAGCAAAGGTATGTACGTACTAGGTATGGACTGGTTTGCATAAAATGGTCTGGGACTGGATCTAGGATGAAGAAAAGAGGCCTGGGTCAACAGTTATATGAATAGTAAGTGGCAACATAATCATAGTTATTTTTTGTAGAAGGAGACAAACAGTTCTTACATTGATTCATATTTTATTTTATTTCATTCTCTGAGATATTACACAATTATGGAAATAAATCTCTGCGTTATTCAATTCGTAGGCATCTTGTGTGTCCATGTGATTTAGACACCCGTCGAGAATCTTTCATAAAAATACAATTTGATTCAACATTAAAAATCAAAATCATACATGGCCTTCAGATCAAAACATTTTACTTTAAAGTCTCTTTACAAAGGTATACATTTCCAAATCAGTTTATAACATGCCGAGTGAATGAATCCAGTTCATTACGGTGTGAAAAATACTTTTGGTTCATTTCAAAAGTCTCATCATCGGTCTCGTTGTGACTGGTAGAAATTCATTAAATACAAATAAAAAACAGTTTTCACTTTAGCTAGATAAAAGATGTTATTTTTTTGAATGGTCCATCTTGAAAGTGACACTGTTCATAAGAGATTTTGATCCTTTACGATTTTTGTAATAAATTATTAAGTTTATCAGCTTTTGGTTTCACACTGTCACTTCATCTGTCACAATAACCTAGCTTAATTGATGCTATTTATTTAGGCATACATGTTTTTTATGCTTCAAATTTCGAAGGAGCGAACTTGTGCCTGTTACCGCTCCAATTTTTAATTGTCACTCTTTTTACCCTACGCGAAATCTTTTATAGCGATGTTCAATAAATCACCATGCCCCTTCATTCATCATCTCTCAATGTCAACTAAGTTTTTATACATGAACTAGCATTGCTTTCAAATTTTAGCTGATTTTATGAAGCATATTAAGCGAAAATCGTTTTTATTAAATCCCTGTATAAAGTCTTTTCAATCACACACCTGATAAGACCTTTATTGTCTTAATCTGTTTAAGTGTTAACACAAGCACATGGGGAGGGGAGAGTAGGAGGGGTAGCTACGCCTATTAGTATACTAAATAATGCTGGACATTTTTTATATCGCAAATAACCGTCTGCTCTTAAGGAAGATCTCGTAAATCACCCAGTAGGGTCGCATTCTAGACAATAGTTCCGATGGTTTACCTGGCTGCCACATCGTTGAAAATTAAATAAATGGGAATTTTTCGACCCCTTGGGGACATGCGATTTTTCGCTAATTACTGGTGCCATAATGACACTTATAGAAATTGAGACTATTAGATTTCCCAAATTGCTATACATAAATAGGATGCAGTTTAAATTAATCATAAAAAGTATCTTAATTGCTTTCTTAAGTACCATCTTGAAGGAAAAATGAATAAAAACATGCTATATACCGATGATAAATCTCACTATTAACAGTATCGAGTTTTTTGGTACTTCATCAGGTAATATTTGCTCTTTTAAAAACATCACTCGAATAAGGTATTGAGTAAAAATTAAAAAAGTGTATAGATACAAGCAATTGATTCAACAACTTATAAACCATAAATTGAATGAATTAACAATTAAAGTGCGTCGTGAATTCACCAGGTGGGGTTCAAGAGTTCTGGCATATTATTGATAAAACAATTGATTTCATAATATGCGGTAAAACGTTAATAAAAAGAACCGAAAAATACACAAATGATACAGTAAAGTTAACAATTTATAGGTGCTAGTTTTGAAAAAGAACCATGTGTTAGGATAAAGCAAATTAGTTTAATCTTAAAAAACGTCTTAATCAAACAGAGCTTTTGAATGCCATAAACCGCGCCATCGTTTAACCTAAACGGTTATTATTTATAATACATTTAAAATTAATAACTGTAAATATATTCATTGCTTGATTGAGTTGAGGAGCAATCGGATAGGTGGTTAAGAAACTGAACAATTGGAGGTACATCTTTCAGCAGTTCTGACATACAATAAACTATTTTTGAATATAATTACATCTGGCGTAGTCACCAAATCTCTCAAATATTCAAAAGTTATAAAATCTATACAATTTTAAGCAAAACATTCAGCTGGTGTTTTTATGGACGTAACGTTAGGGATCATGTGGAGTGAAATTGATCTGTGTCTAGATTATTGTCATGTACCTGATGTGATTATCACAAGGGTTGTATTTATCTCAGTTGCTTTGTGGTCACGAAAATGAACCAAAAAGTGCGGCCAACTAACATTGTTATCCATAATTGTTTTCTTATAGTAGTCCGAAGAAAATTAAAAAAAACTCCTCGAATGGTAATTAAGCTAAGTGAAATTGACAGAATTTATAGCATCAAGGAGGACATTTCAACAATTGTCCAGCTAGAAAATGTGTTAGTTACATGTATAATTGAAGGCAATACGTGATGTTGGACTGTTCATAAGGGAATACATGTCTACTTTGGCCAAACAAAATGGTCCATTGTTTGTGGACGAGATTGTTTAACAGGCTGTATATTAAGAGGTTGGTATTGGTCAATGTTGTAGTTTTTTCTATCAAGGTGAATCATGTATAACATCATATAACAATTGATAGAAGTAAACTAATCTCACCAGGCGTTATCTAAGTAGGGGGATAGTTAAGGTACTGCGACTTGTAGGACCATCCGTTGCGATCTCAGGATATGCTAAGATTTAAGTCTACATTAGATCAAACGCGAAGTCTGAGAGATTTTGACAACCGTGAACGTGGTTTGACTTGAGTGGATGATATAAACTGTGGATTCACATTTGGCAAAATCAATGACAGACATGACATGTTATCGTTAAATATGGGTTTGGTTTCAATAATGATTTGATTTGGTGCCATCGAGCAGCGGGTGTGTAAAGTGCATGCTTGGTTTTGGGATGGGGTAACTAGGTACAGGTATATGGGGCAATACTAACTATTGAACATTATCGTGTCTGTTTTACGTCAGTTTATTTACAAGCAAAACCAGTTGCTTGTAACAACACTACATCTAATATATGATAAAAAATGTTCATGGTATAACTTGAAAACTCAGATGTTTAATAATTCAACATGACAATACTGACTGGCAACTACAAAATACTCTGATAAAGATACATGTTTTTACATTCTGATAGACAGTACGTATGCCTAAGTCAGGGTAATATTTCAACCAAAACAAATGAATGACATATATAAACTAAATGGTAGCAAAATACTTTAACAGAACGAACTACGTCATCACTCAATTGTTCTTGCGTCTCGTTATGTGCAACAGAATCACCTGGTATCAAAATAGTTGTACCACCATTAAATGCTTTTCTTGACGTAATCCCATATGAAAACATTTTTGATACCACGTGTTATCAAGTTTTGACTATGCTCAAGACTAAATCTATTTTATATGCTATTTACAGATATGCCACTAGTATCAACTGATTTCAGATCACGTTTGAGTTCATTGACTTCTGCCGTAACATGTAGCGTTGCTGTATTGTTAGAGTCTGCCCTGGAGTTGTCTCCTTCTGTCTTAGGGCTTGGTTGTGAATTGGGACTAAATTGTTCGTGTTTCTTTGGTTTTGAAATGCTTAGATCAAGCTCTATTTCTTGTTCACCGTCATCACACTTTGGCGTTCCAACTCGTTCCACTAAAAACCCGAACGGTTGGGTAATTGGATAAAGTGGCATCATGCCTAGAGAAAGAGGGTTCATTGATTTGCTTGCCTGGACCCTGGGGTATTTTGAGTTTGGCCGGCGCCCCCGAGGTACCTTAGGTGCTTCTAGAAGAGCGTCGATGCTGAACGGAGATCGTACCACTGGTTTGTGAAGAGCATCTTCCTCTTCATGGTGGTCAGCTTGACCACCTTCACTGTTATCACTGGAGAAACAAGAGTCACTATTATTTTCATTATTGTCTGTACTCTCTTCACCAACGACATCGATTTCATCTTCAATACCGTCATTTCCTTTGCCATCTTGCTTAAGCCTCAGGCGTTCCTCTTGCTTTCGACGCTTGCGTTCAAGACGCTCTTGTTCCTTACGTTTCACCTCATCTGGGTCTATGGGTTCTCCACTACATGTTTGTGGGTGGGCGTTATGAGCTGGACGGCCTGGACCTTTCTTGGTGTTCTCCTTCTTGCGCCATTTAGCACGTCTGTTTTGGAACCAAACCTGCAAATATAATAGGAAATACATTTAATTTTGGTTCTTAATATTTGATGCATTAATCAACCTTCAGACAGAGAAACAAGGCCAAAAATCAAATGCTTCTCTTTCTCTGAAATCTTCTATAAAATGTACGCATAAAGGGAGACAAGAAATCATTAATCCCGAAGTAGACAACTGTAAACTTTATGATAAAAGATCTGATTTAAATAAAAGTTTTAGTAAGATTAATAACCTAAAAAAGAAATTCTTAAACGGCCAATGTCTGATAAATTGTATCTCATTTCGGATGCATCTGGGACTCTTACACCCTCTAATGATCTAACTTAGAAATATAGCCTTCAAACTAGTCAGCAAAAACAATAAAATTCCTTGACAGATTTCCGTTTCACTAACTCTTACTTGTCATATTGATATCATTTTCTATGGATATTAGTTATAATTAAGTCTCGTGTGAGGCTTGATTAGTCTAAATGGCAAATATACAATTATTTCTTATGGCAAAATATTCATTATTGAATTTAACGTGTCAGGTCGGTTTTGCATTGCGTCTTTACTGCCTTTGAAAAGTCAAGAAAATCAAGCCCTTAGGACAGTTGCAATAATTAAGAGAGTGCTTTCTGATTAACCCAAATTGAAACGTATAGCTAAGAAGTGATTGTTAAATAGTTACAAATAACTGTTGTTCAATTTAAAACAGTAATTCGATTGCATTGGCATGCGAACCGAATGTTAATAGTCGGGGAAATTACGATTTACACAGTACCCATTACATTACATTACCCCTCATTGTGATAGTTACGGTTTAGTCATTCAGCCAATTGCGGCTTTTACTTTAGAATTCTCAACGCTAATTCTGTAAGTATGATACCCATGAAGAATGGAAAGTCTCAGAGCAAGAATCAAACGTCAAAAGACTAATACAAAGCAGTCGTCCCTGGGGTAACGGCCCTGTCAGCATTGACACTTACTCTCAAATTTAATCCACATTCGTTAGAAGCTTTGAAAATCAATTCAATTTCCCTGAAGAAAAATAGACCGTCATGCCACTGTGAATTTTGGACACAAATATAACTAACCTAAGTGAATATAAATGATGCCGATTGATAATAAAATCCATATTTGGCATCAACACATCTAGAAAAGATGATATAGATGGGATCCTCATTGATTTCGTCTTTGATAAAAATGTTTGTAGTTTTAACAAGAATAAAAAAACAATAAGCGATAAAAAGGAGAAAAATGGCCAGGTTTTTATATTTTGCCGTAGCATGTAAAAAGACAGTAAATGTATTTACCGTAATTGACTTTTATCTATTACAAGTGGAGTATCTTCCGATATAGAACTCTCGTAAATTAGCTACTTAATGCGATGTGTAATTTGGACAGAAGGGGCGATGGGTAATACAGCTCTAAAAACAATTCCTCTCTCATCTTGCTGAACTAAGCTAGGCTTAGACACGCCTTGAATTATGGAGATTTTCCAATATAACAAAATCTGTTTCAAATTGAATATATTCTTGAGGGATATTCTTTAATTGATCAGCCGATGTTTGTCAATTTAAACAAAAAGAATCGGTACTAAAAGAGCAAAAGACAAATGTGCAAATAAACAGAATGGCCTTTTCGTTGTTATTTCATTATATTAGCTTATGTAATAATATGCCAATTCGTGAAAAATAAATTCTTAATTTCATCCTGTTAAATAGATCCCATTTCAGATATAAAATGCAAAATAAACGGCAGTAGCTTGTGAGTATATGGATTAAACTCCGTAAATGCGTCTGGTGAAGAGCACAGCAAATATTGTCAGAAGCTATAGCTGTTAATGACATAACAATACAAGAAAGTCGCGTGTACTTGTGTTTGTTCTCTCTTAAATACTCCTAATTACTTTCATTACCAGGGTATCTAATAGACCAGTTACGTAGTATAGTTATTAAATAAAATCAGAAGTGAATACCTGATTGAGCAAACCTCCCCTGAGGCGCAGGTTAAAGGTATAGCGGGACTATATAAACACTTTTACTTGTGAAACTAATGGTTTTTAAGTTGCTAAACGTGTACATTGGAAAATATATTGATGAATTAATACATAATAGTAGTTAATAATAGGTTAATCACTGATAAAGAGAGCAGCAATGAAGTATCAGTTACGCCGTAGATCAATACGAACTACCAAACAGAAAATCATTCGTCACCAAAAAATCAAAATCATAAACATTTAACTCTCTTGATGAACTAAACAGCTGGGGCGTGTTGTCTTTTATTTCATTCTGAATGACTCGTTGACTCTTGAGGTAACGTTAAGGTGACACTGGTCACATGAGGAATGAGATGCCCATCAAAAGCAAACAAATCTCGATCAATCTTCTCAGGATATCAGACTATTTTGAAATAGAGTGAATAAAAAACATATTTCATTATAATGCGTTGCCATACACTTTGGGTTATTTCGTGCTTATTTTCCCGGTTTCAACGGAACAAACATAAATTGATGATCAGATGACGAGCTGGTACCGGTTATTGATATCAAATGGGAACTGTTAAATCGCTATATGTCGTCCAGATTTAATTAGGCACCAATTCTTAATCACATTATACCCTTAGAATATAACTTTATGGATAAACCTATCGATGAAGAGATCATTTTTCTTGCTCATCCCCGATTTTTAATTAACTTTGAGTATCATAATCTCCAGAAAATTACCATGTATAAACAAAGTGTTTTAGAACTATCGCATCATCCCTTGTAATATCAAGCCTGTTTAATCTATAAATAAGAAACCATTATCACTTGTACCACTATCATGTCCAATTATACAATTAATAAAGTGTTTAATGATTATTGATGAGTAAATATGTACTTTCAGTGAGAATGATCGCTTTGTAGAAGATGAGGCAATGCTGAATAGACTAAACGATGAGACTACGAGACATTGCAACAAAAGCCCACGCAGCAGACACCAATCTTCCAGTGAAGTAATAGTACTATAGTTAAACAACAGAACAACAAATGCAGAAAATGATATCAAAAAAATCTTAACTTGATAATCTGCGAAGCCAAACAATTAAAGACATTTTTATCTGAAACTTGATGCCACAATGCTCAATATATCTACCCCTCCCCTAAACATTTATTTTATCACATTAGCTGACAATATGTTCTAAATTAACTGATCCTACTTGACTTTTATATAGGGGGATTTAGAGGAACAAAACCGAATATAAATATCAATTAACCAGCCAGTGGTAATACAATGAAATTCCCGTCAAGTATAATCAAATTTAGCACGAGAGCCAAAAGAAGTGTGAATAGGCATAGAAATTTGTTATTTCTTCAAATTAAAGGGTGAATAAACATTGTATTGTGGCCAACTTCTGGTCTGACAAAACTGAGAAAGAATAGCTTCTAGTTGAGTTCTTTGAGACACTCACGAATAGCTGCCTTGTGTTAATATTAATAAAGGGAATAGCGCTACTTTTAACTCGTTCATTTCTTGTATTTGTATTTACGAATGATGTTTGTTGTTTCCGTGTGGTGGATGTAAAGCAATATTTCAACAAGCCAGAATTGTGTATCGAGGGGGCTACACAATATCAAAGGTTAGACTAATGAATTTTGTCTTTGCTTGTCGATACAAGTCTAAAATAAACAGCAATTGGTAAAATTGAGAAACCAAATAACTCCCTGGTTATAAATTGTATTCACATTTGATGACAAAGTATATAATTACAGTAACATTTAGCACCTTTCTTCGAGTGCGTCAAATTCAGTTAAATATGAATTTCTACTAGTGGTATAACTATTGCGTTTGATCGCCATTTACAAACTTTTTTAAGTCCCGTGTCATTCTCTTCAATACAGCCCTTCTCATTACATAGTCCTTCAAAATACAATACAACACAACAGTGACACAAAGACTTTGAAGTTTTGTATACTTTTAAGGTTTGTCTTTTCTTCAATTGATCAGGCAAGGGTGTTCATTTTCACCAGTCGTTTGTATAAGATAAAGAACTAACCATAGAACGGTGGGAAAATGTTAACAGGGTAAACACCACGCAATTAATTGTGGCTCTAAGATAATAGCACATTCATCAATATCGCGCATTGATTTACATGAGACGTTTAAAAAATCCAAAACAAACAGTTCTTCATATAAAGTTCGAGTGATGCATCTAAAGAGTATAACACAGACTATTAATTATAATATGTGTTGTTGTTTTGCATTAAATGTTACTAGCCTCATAGTTTTCGTGTTTTATTTTCGACAATCGGTCTTAAATAATAAGGAATAATTGAAATTTATATATAGTAATTGTTAAATAATAGCATTGTAAGATGACAATGCTCACGGAACGTGATATGTCATATTGTACATATTGTACAAACAGAAAGATATGACTAATCGATCTTAAGATACAACCCATCCTAAGATTACTCATTAGGCATTAATTACTGTTGGCTTATTGGTTTTTTAACTACTTTAATTTCATATAGATATTGACCAGTTTTGAGACGCGCTATCCGGCTTAATAAGTGAACAATTAAGAATATAATGCAACACCTTTGTCTGTCCTTGGTGATAGGAAAATCGTTGATGGTTTTGTATTGTGTATTGTTCTTTTATAGATAAAGAAGGTGACATCCACCGTCTTAATTAACATGTATCTTTGTATGATATCATATGAACTCATAATTACACTGTATTGTCTTGGATCATTTTCAAAATCAATGTGAGACGCAGTATTCCGATAGTTGTAACAATCGGCTTTCGATAAGTAAATTCATTAATGATTTTCGACAATTAATTTTCCAATGAAATAAACGTTAATTGATGTGATATAATTGATTGTAAGAGTTGACATACATATAGTTAGATATAACAAGCCATATCTAACGTTACTGTATATAAATAATTCAAACATCATGCGTCGATCATATGATACATTCACGTCCGTTGAAAGTATTTTTCCAGGATCAAAACTAAATAATTAATTTTCTTATAATATTGACAAACTGTAGAATATTCAAGGCTGGAAATGACGATCAAAGTGAATTGTATACTAGAATATAATGGTGAATTTACAGATTAATATTTAAACTATACATGTTATTCAACTTGGGTTTAAATTACATATAGACACATGCCCACATTTGCAACTGGATTATATTACTACTTACACTGCAATTAAAGGTAAATCCCTTTACAATGAAGGCAGATAGTGTAAACAAAGAAGTGCTAATGATTCTATTCAATACGAATACACGAACGATTATAACATTTGCCCAAATCATTAAATTAATGCTACTGGATTACGCTCAGGTGTAATGTCTAAATGTTGCGAATTAATATGTGACATCGGTGTACATTTCAAGTTTAATGTATGCCCAGTCTCAACAATCATTTACTAAACATCATAATGCCAAATTAAAAATATAGCTCACATATTGTAATAAAGACATCATGAAATTGCATTTTGGATCATCATGAATTTGTTTATGCATTTTGTGGTGGAATTTGAAATCCCCCGTGCACTGTAGACCACTTCGGTTGTAATAAATATCAATGGTTCTGAAGTTTATGAAATTACTTTAGATGTATGGTACATGAGGGATTTCTAAACCAAATGGAATTTCAATAACTCGTAAAGAGATCCTCTGTAATTACTTTTATCAAAACATTATTTGTCATTAGTAATTATTTTCCACATTGCAATGCTTTTGGATCTTATTTTATAAACTTTTAAAATGTAATTGTTAAAATCGGTAATAATGCATTGGAAGTTTGATTTCAGGCGACTAATAAATAATTGTAACAAAATTATTATATTAAATAGATATTGCACGTGTGTTTATGGATAAATATATACCTCATTTTTAAAACATTTTACGGCGCCCACTGCATGTTGGATTGAATCCAAGGCACAAGTAAGTGAGTCAAGTAAACTTGGAAGTATTCATAGGAGCAAGACCTGTCATTTTGCATTGCCTAGTGTGTCTATTTGCCATGGTGAATTACTCTAAATCCATTACATGTCCATTTCTTTGCTGAAATTAATTCGTCTTAAGTCATGATAGGAAATTATTATAGCTCGTGAGACGTAAAATAATTAACCATAGACTTTGATTTCATTCGGCAATTAAAAGCAGGAAATGAAGAATTGCCAATAGAAAAGAGCTAACATAATTTAATAAAGAAGAACTTGTAAGGCATCACTTCATTGTGAAGCAATCGCAATCATTTCTGAGTTTTCAATTACGTTTATTTTTGATCGATTTGTTACAAAAAACTGAAGAGAATTCGGTGAGCAACGAACGTACTATCACAATTCTAAATATCCTTGACTAAAGATCAGTCAATAATAATTATATTAAACAAATCGTAAACTGGTGTCGTTTCTATTACTCTGTTATTGTACTTTCATTATACTTAAATTAGGCTATTATAAAAAGGAAACGTTGCTCATTTACAGTAACATTTTCATTGAATTTATCTTGGTCTAATAAAGCCTCTATTAATGATATTTGATTGCATAAAATGAGCAAAAATAAAAATCGATCGATCTGGTATGAAACAAAATATTTTTTCGAGATCTGATTTCTATTATCATAGCCTAAGAGTCTATCCCCTCGGGAGGAGTTAAAATAGTAAAATAACACATTTTCTAAAATATACGAACGTAATATTTTCTAAAATAATTTCTCAGACACTCGACTGATTTCTCAGAGCATCGACAGTGATCTAAATTAGATTACGTATTGTAATAACAAGTAATGTCAATATCAAACTTGTCAATGGTAATTTAATTACACCAGTATACAGACCAAAATATGTTTCTATAAAAATGTTGACTTAAAAGAAAAGAATTCTACTAAAAATCTATTTAAAAAGGAGTTCTAGCTTTGAAGTCATGAGAGTAGAAGTCATACAGATGGCATGTAATTAAATATACCAATTATGATTCAATTTTAGTGGATACAAACTAATGAGGATTATGGAAAAAGGCTCTGGTGAGCATTCCTAGGGGTAGGTGGGATGGGGATTGGGCATTTTGCACCCAGGCGTAAAATAGGAACGAGCGGAGCGAAAGAATTCAAAGAAAACACAATCCACAGTTTATTAACAATTACAGATGTGAAAACCCCATTTTGCATTATATGCTCATTATACTAATTTTAATCGTCGTTATATCAATAATTACTCTCAAGTATAAGCCGTTTACAAATTGCGGTTCTAGCAAGTCGAGTGCTAAAAAGTTCTTCGCACCTTGGTAGACATTTCTGATCCTGTGCTAACTTCTAAACCGCATCAATCATTTGGATATTGATAAAATAATCAGTTGTTTTGTTTCTGTTAAGTATGTCTCTATAGGGTTAATTGGCGCTACCCTGGAAGTGTAGAGCCTGTGTGGTCAGGGAGTTGGTGACTGAAGAGGGGGTGACCTCTACCCCCTGTTAGATTTATTTTCACCTGCTAGGCCCACTTATAGCAGGCAGGTCATGCGGTAAGAAGAGCACCAGCCGACAAACACAATACCAAATTGATTAAACATTATTAACAGAAACACAAGCTTCTATAATTACAACACTTTCAGTTTTACGCTGAAAATTTCACAGAGATTAACTACGTCTTAACACCGGTGACCAAAATGGCAAATTCATGTAAATTCTGTGGTAGCGTGAAGAGAGTACATCTGTTGATGGTCCTAAGACAATTCCTCAACTCAAGTAGGCCGACGATAACACTCAGGTGAAAAAATACAATAACAATCGGCTCTCGTTAAGGATAGTTAAGACTTTAAGATGTGGTAGAAGAAAGTAATATGTCATTATTGTAGCAACCTCAGCGTATCAAGGAATCCGTGAAGGTTTCATGATACACGATATTTCAGTTCAAAAACATCATCATATATTTTGAAGTTGACTTTTGTGTTTGAAATCATTTGAAAAATGAACAAAGTCACTGTTGTGGTTCATTATCTTTCAGACGCGTCTACAATAATTCATTATAGTTTTCTATCTGAGGAGATTTGATCTCATGTTTAATATATTTTGGTTTAGGTTTCCCCAAGTACGGATTGGTACAGATATATAAACTGTCAGTCCACGGCGTATCAATTATGATCAATTCGTGTTCAGATGCATCGCCCCGTCGAACATAATCATATCACGGGCAGATATTCCCACCGAACAACAAAGCAATGGATTGGTATCCAGGGCATTTTAGCGTGTGCAATATGACCTAAACTTAACTAATGAACCAGGCCTTTTGGAATGATGCTCCATAGGTTAATAGACATTTAAACTACTTGGAATAAAGCATCAGTAATTGGAAACCATTCATCAAAGAGTACCAGCATCAAAAGCCAGACAATCACCATGTTAAATCGTTTGACCATTGAAAAAGCAATTGTCATATTTCAATGGCTATTTCATTCATGAAGATGCGACACGGGAGCTACATGACTACACTCCAGGTACGGCAGGTACCTTATGCTACACGAGCGCATGTCCCCTCGTAAACAACAACCCCTAAACGAGCCAGACAAAACAATAATCCATATAAGTCAAATCCGTTTTGAAAACTATAATTATCTGTACATGTACATTATCTATTAGTCTATCCCCTGTTGGTTTCTATCATAAATACTTATTTGAGTGTATCATATGAGCAAGAGTCGTAAAAATATTAAATCCAAAATAAAAGATATACCTGTGATTAGCATAATTAACCCGAGATCGACCTTAGAGGTGAAAGCTTATACCTCTAATGTCCCTCAGACCTTTATAGCACGATCAGATAAAGAGGGGCAGATAATGGTTTTATTTTATAGCACTGCTATAAACCAATCAGTGGTTACAGGTTAGCATATGATTATAAAGGGATTAAACTATGGATAGAATCATTACACCTTTTTGTGGAGGTTATACCTTTATTACGGTTCAATAAATAAATAAAGTTCTCTTTTTACTTTTTCATAACAAGTTGGGTACTTTATGGGGGGTTTAAAAATATGGTTCATGTAATAATTACTGAGATTTCGTGTTTGGTCATATTGTGTTTTTGTGGCTTTATTTTCAGATGTTACCATTGTAGTTTATAATTTTTTTAAGGAATGCCAAGAAAGTGATACCTAAAACGTAAAGTTTCCCATGACGACATGTAAATATCAGACCATGACAAATCTCATCAACTATGGGTACTTCACTGAAGATATTATTGGTTTCTCGATCTGCTGGACGGGCCTAATGATTTCTAAAGGAGGCTATGTCTTTATGGAATGATACGTGAATGTTTCGGTTGTTATCTCTGTGATACGATGCATTTGCTGGCAGACCATAACGTAAATATGTGATAAACCCTCACAGGCCCGTAGCCAGGATTTGCCAAGGGGGGGTTCATTTTTCAAAGATTTCCAGGGGGGGGTTCACATTTGACAATTTTGGCCCAAATATGGCTAAAATCACTTGAGAAGTGCTCAAAATGGTGAAAAACTGCATGATTTTGAAAGAATTTTTGGCCAGGGGGGGGTTCGCCCGAACCCTGCGAACCCCCCCTGGCTACGGGCCTGCCTCAGATAAAGAGACATCATCAATCCAAAGCAAATCGGACTCTGTAAATTGATTGAAATTTTCTGTTATTTCTATGAGACTAATCTCAAGAGTACTAAGGACTAATTTCAAGCATATCAATGTGTACATTCCTCAGTAATTAAACTTCATATGACCAGATAAAGGTCATGGGGGTGAAACAAACCTTTAAATGACGTAATCTGGTCACGTGATAGGTAGTTAATTTTAATCAATTTATTTTGATTTCTCCTGTAATTGCTTTTCAATTTCTAAACATATTGGCAATCTTTGCTTGAAGAATTATTATTGTAACCGCACAGAATGGAATTGTGATGTGCATTTGAGCCATTAATTTCAAAAGTTAATTATGTACATATCAAACCAAGCGGGAATGTTATCAATTTCACTCGTCAACTCTTTTGGGATAATCTTTAAAGGATTAACTCCCAGAATATGACTAATTTTTCCTTTATCGTTTTTGTTTAAATGAATTACGAATCATCAAATCAATACGATTGGCTCTGTGATAACAGAATATGGTAACATATCTGTTTATCTGAAATCATATCTATTAAACTCAGATGTCTCATAATTGGGAGTTCTTAATCAGTATTTTATGACCAATATAAGCCATTCTTTGCTTCGATGCATCATTTTATCCTTCATTTACCAAGTAAAACAAAGAAAAATCCAAAACGAAAATCTAAGTACAAGTCGGTTTACTCTGCGCTGTATACTCCCTTAAATTTTCTCCTAAGATTTCAATAATCAGCAGTTAATTAATTTTGTAACTAGAATTATATATAGCAGTAAATGACTATAATCACTCTTATTTATGACTTTGAAATGGACCTAGTTAATTTCAGATCTGTAATGTATAAGCATAGAGTCAGAGTGTGAGGGGCGGGACGGAAAGTTTTCACGCTATAATTTTTCTTCAATAATTTTCCATTAGATCCAATTAAACATTAGCCACTTGCCTGCATTTCTTCAGGTTCTTCTACAAGTAATGTCCAGGGGTATAATACTGAAGAATAACCAAACTGTCTCAAAATGATATATTTGGTAAGATAAATGTCATTTAGTTTCCTCACACCTTCAATTTTAGCTCGTGGGCATTTTACACAATAGGCCTTAACTATGAAAATATGCCCAAAATTATACCTTTTCCAAATGAGATATTTTTGAGAACCTATAAAGCATTTTAATTTTGCATCCCTATGTTTTGGTTGAAGTAATACATTGTAAGAAAGAAGGATGAGGTTATAAAACTGAGGGCATCTGGTATTTTTCATTCATTCATACTTGACTTCTATCTCCCTAGGCAACTGCCCAAATCACCTCATTATCGCCCATTGTTTAATTAGACTACTCCGTGAATCACACAAATAGATAGAAATATCTTATAGCCGCAAACTTTGTATCGCTTCCAAAATACTTCAAGAAGTTACTTCCCACTTCCTTCTACTATTACATAGGATAACGTAAGCTTATCGTAGTCATGAATGAACTGTCTAATTATCTGGGAAAAAATACCCCCAAAATAACCAAGAAAAATAACTTCAAAATCCTTTCGTGCTGTATTAGTTACAATCGCTAATTCTATTTTAATCTGATTAAAATGGTACATTGATGTGCTTTTATAGCTTTCCCAGTTGACATAAGCTATTGAAGTTACACTAAACAACATGGAACAGTGGTCTTTAAGATAAAATCACGAAACACATAACCCTGTATTTTCCAGCCTTCTGAGTGACTTTATCTGCTTGCTTGACAATGATACAATCAAGGGATTGAATATGGTTGATTTGAAAACTATCTGCGACTAAACTGGGGTGTTACAGCGGTACCAGGTGGAAAAAGAGGTTGAAATTAAATAATTATTATCATCATCTACATCATAGAAGTCGTGATGGACCAATGAACATAGCTTCAAACAAACCATACCGCTCACCTTAGACACACCCAGTTCCAAATCAAATGTTTTGTTACCAAAAGTTGGACTGATAAAAATATGATTGAAGTTGCTCGATGAATACAAGCTTCACCATGCTAGATAGAGATCTGGCATTCATCACAGTGCTCTAAGTGTGTTAAAACAATGGTACCAGGCTCTTCTCGCACCTTGATGTTGGCAATAGGTTAATATTTCACGCAGAAAATGTCAGTTGGGCGGTGGCACAATGTGAACGATGTACCTCGTTTTCCGATTTTTTTTAATTCAAAAGTTTGACTTATTCATGTTTTAGGATGGCTCTCCTTTTCCAACTCAAGTTAAGATCGTATTTCCATCAATGAAATAAACCAGAAAACATAAGGGGCAACACTAGGAAAGGCAACACAAAACAAATTATATCCATCCCCGATAGAACTATGAAACTTTAAGATTTGAAGATTCGAGCTCACCTGAACGCGGCTTTCAATGAGATCTAGACGGAGTGCGAGGGCCTCGCGCATGAATACATCTGGATAGTGACTGTCCTGGAAGGCTCTCTCTAACTCCTCCAGTTGCCAGCCACTGAAGTTAGTTCTAGTCCTACGTCTTTTTGCTGCTGCGCTCTCCTTATCATCACAGTCTGTGAAGGAAAACAAAAATAACAATATTTCAACAAAAAAGCATTTAAGAGATAAAATTTAGGTTATCATATAACTACAAATGTAACATTTAAAAATGCCTATTATACGAACCTGAAAAAGAGATGGTAAAACAATGTTGCTTTGTACAAGTACATTTGTTTGTTTAAATGATTGTTTTGGATACAAGTTGTTTACATTGAGTTTTGAAGAAAAGGCCTATATTTGTGCCCATTGTCATCATTTGTGTCAGTTTGTGTCAGCTTTTGATCAATATATTAAATTGTCAAGAATGTCAAATGTAAAATTATGAAAATTCAGTTGTAAAAATTAATTTTGAAGGCATTTACAAATAATCTATTTTAAAAGACCCTCGGAGAATCAATTATGTTTTTCAGTTTTATTTGATTTTGTCATGTACAAACTACATTTGTTAACCCAACTTGAGGCTTCTTCAAAACTTTTTCATTCAGACATACGCTGGATGTTTGCTCTTTTCAATTACAAATATACTAATTAAGAAACCTTTATAATAATGAAGCAGTTAAGGTGTTGAATTGCAATTTCTATTTCCGTAAAAACTAGTAAATGTTATTACTCTAGAAAAAATAATTATTTCGAACTGTTTGGACAACTTTCAAGGGGCTGATTCCTCTATTATCTTACACTGAAGAGGTTTTTATATTCAACATAGATATCATAACATAGCAAGATGATAGCCAATTTTCGCTTTTGTGAATTAATTAATCAAAAACCGATTACGACAATAGAAGAATAATTGCGATCTGAATGAACACCATGACACACTGCCTGTTATAGATGTCATAACAACAGTTAATTACGTTACTATGGTGACGCAATCCAAGTATATGTAAGATGTAATGAAGTCCCAAAGGTGACAAATTTTGCCCAAAGTCAAAAATACCTCGAACTCATCTTGATATCTAATTGAATCAGAATGTACCAAGGAGAAGTATGATCTATTGTACAGTTGTCATAATTTGACAATTATTACATAAACTGTTTTGGCAGACGATGAAAATTGCTGTAGGGGTACCGTATGGTTTGTCACAAAAATTACATTAAAATTAGTACGCGTCGTGGGAAATTGGTAAGGTGGTGCGCATGTGTATCGATAGACAATAAAAGCCAAATGAATCAAAATATTTTGACAAAAAGATATGTTATTAAAGGTAATTTATCCGTGCACTTGTTACTGACCGTTGTCATTGATTTGATTTCATACGTCCAAGATTTACTGGCGCAGAATGGGCAACTGTCAATGTCAGCCCTTAGTTGTGACAGTCTTTTGGAGAAGTTAGCCATTTTGCCAATGCCCAGCGAGTTATCACCCCAGGGTTACTTTACAGATAATCTCAAGTAGGAGGGACTGGCGGTGTCAAACTGGTCCGTCAATCTACTTTTTATATCAATAAAATTGTATCTGTATCAGTAACAGAAACTTGTGGTTCTGTATTTTAGGATTTTGGTATTTCTTATCATCCCATAAACGAAGTCAATTTGCCATGGAGAAGATGTAACTATAAAACACTAAGTAGTTTTCACTCTGGTGAAATCAGAATAAACTTGGAATTGACTCTTAAAAGGAGGGCCTTGTGGTAATCGTAACGACTCGAGAAACTTTGTTAGTGTTTGATCTTGTTTAGGTATCGCTGTAATAATTTTATAGTGATGATATTCGAAATGAGCGGTTAAGGCTTATCAGTTTTTCTAATTTTTGCAGAGATTAGGGACTGTGCACTACAGACCACCCGGACAAACGGTCGTACTGGGAAGATAATTTGGCATTATGGTTTCCTATAGCTCTTACATAGAGACTAAAAAGCGAATGAATTTTTCAAGTTATCTGCTCTTGTTTCAAGTGCATCCTTTATCTAATGGCAATTTCATTCATTCAGAAAAAACTTCAGATAGTTAAAAAGTGTACTGGTTGTTAATATGAATATGTTCTAGATTGAGTGATAATGCATACTAGTAATTATGATGCAAGAAGAAGACCCAACTAAAAATAACAACTTTAATCAATAAAATAAGCAACGCAAAAAGTAAGTTTTAGGTCTAGATTGAAAAAATTAAAATTTGGAAAAATGCTGAATGGTACATTTTCAAACCTACCTGATTTAACTGAGTTGGGGCTGGCTTCGCTAATATTATGAGGGGAGTGTGCGTGGTGTCTGGAGCCCTGGTGGACCGAACTGAGGATACCATCTACGGAAAACGGGAGATTACTGTGCCCCGTGCTCACCGACACTGCGTGCTGAAGATGTTGGTAATCCGCATAACTGTACGGTAATCCTAAAGAACCGTAAGGTCCTGTGAGATGCGAGAATGCATGAAGTCCCATTCCAGCTAAATGTGGAAAAGCTGTCTCCAAAACGCGTGAATCCATAGTCGCAGAGCGAGGTCTTTCGATAAGATGAGGAAGCATGATACTAAAATAAAACTATCAAGTCGCGCTATTTGTTTACCCGCACCGTCGCGCTTTATCGCAAAAGAGCAATCTCAACCAATCACAGCGCTTGGAAGATCATTAGGGGAGAAAGGAGGAGGTGCTCCCGTCAACGTTAATTCAGTGTGTAATACGATTTGGATCAATAACATTTGCAGAGGTAAATAATACACATAAATATACCGGTAGCTGGTATTTAACCGTATGATAAATGTGACTGTAATTCTAGGGGGAGGAGGTTCAGTTCTATACGCTAGCGGCACACACATATACATATTAATAGATTTAATAAATCTAACAGTAAAAACTCCCATGCTTTTTGCCCCCTGAACACTCTTTAAAATTTGTTTATGACATATTTAAGTTCTAATGCGACTGATTAAGGTTTAATTCACTATTTTATGGCGATGCTTTTCACTAGGGCGTGCATTATTGCCAAAGAATAGGCAAATGATTGAAACTGCATAAATACATTAAAATATTCTACCCTGGGGTAAGTGTACATTTTCAAGGGTGGCATTTTTGACTGATGACTTTTGGGGACATAAACGTTTTAAAAGTGAAATGAGTTGATATTTAAAAACATTAAAAATAATATAGTTAAACTAATTATAGTATTTTTAAGACATAAAACACCCAAACTAGGTTGCCTTGCACATTAGTGCATTCAAAGTGCCAAATGATATAGCCTTGCTCGGGACCCAGGGAACATTGATCATTCGCATTTGGGAAACGGTGTATGCTTGAGTTCTACGTCTTAACATTGACATGCACTATTTTAGGAGACAAATACGGAATAAATTCAAAAATTAATCCAACCAAAGTCATTAACATGGGACATTACACACCTCAAAACCAAATTAACAACAAATTTACAAGTACTAATATACAGTGATAATATTATTCTGATAGCCGTCCTTGCTGAAATCGGATTACATGTGGTTGACAAGGGGGCCTACAGCTTAATTTTCCCAAACAAACTTAGAAAATCCAGCAATCCCTAGTGGATTTATTCATCTTTCCTTATCTTCGGAAATTTGTGGAAACAAGGATTTTACATCATTTCAGCGTCTGCCACGTAGTTTGATAAATGAAGGGATAAATTGAATGCAAATTCCCACACCGATTCCTTCTTTCTAAGGCCTTAGTGAAAAAATACAATTAGAAGTGACAATTTGTGAAGCTCAAAATCAAATGAAAATGCTTAATTTGTCTTAATGAGCGTTTGATGTCACGCGGAAAACAATCCTGCCAATTTATATCATCTTGATTAACATTATCCCACGAGACTTAACATAATCACTAGCTCCATCTATAATCTTATCTATGCCATCAAGATCCATGTAGATCCAACGTCAGATAGAGTAAGAATCTGACGGTAACAAGGGAATAGAAATTAAACATTTAAATCTCCATAAAAAGTTATTTTTATAAAAATAAAATGCAGACCCTTTAAAATAATGCTATGAATAGATTGCACAAAGGGCACCGTTGGAATAACCCAATCCAGATGATTGCATCTTTTATAATGTCAATGACATTGAGATTCTTTTTCCATGAAACATCAATAGCTAAGCCATGGGATCTTCATATCAACAATTACAGCTGATTGGAATTGATTCAAAAAGTCTATCTATGCATAATCTTAATTTAGAGCAACTTTCTTGTAATGTAGTTACAGAATCGGAGACGAGTCATTCGAGAATGATTACCGGTGTATATATGTAAATAACATTAATGCTCTTTGCTTTGTCACCATTCTTTCCTAATTCAGTCATTCTATTAGTCTTATCTCATTTTTTGTCATTTCCACAAGATTTCCTTTTGATTTCCCAAAACATCAGTAACCATTATAGCACTTTCCATTGCAAATGAGAAGAGTGGAAAATTAGGATGGGAATTTAGAGTAATCAAAATGGGGATTGAATTTGTAGGACCCGGCTAATTGAAAGTCCGATTAACAAACAGATAGAGGCTAATGGAGGATTAGGAACGATCTACATATAGACAAACTCAAATCAAAAATCACTCTCACTATTGGTGATTCTGAAACAATTATTGAAGGCATCAGTTAAAAGGTTTGACTATCAATCCATACTGGAACTATGAATCATTAATTTACCAGCCACGGTATGCATAAAAAATGAAAACCGTCAAGGTCATAAAGAACTTGTCACAATGTAAAATCAAAAGCGCCTAATTTGGGCTGAGGAAGTTGAAAGGTCAACTACGTATGGACAAACTGGAAACACCATTGGATGCGTTTATGTTTTAAGGGGAGAATATTTTTATCTCGTATAATACAACACGAAATAAAGATGAAACAATTGGGAATTGAATAGAAAATAAAATATTCTTCGAAGTGACAGTAAAATGGATGGAAATATTCATGACTATTATAGCAAGAATAATTTCAGATTTTCTTTACAACATAGTTCTGGTGGTCTTCAAGTATTATTCTCATTCCTGACATATCACTGTCTGATTCTATTGTCAAACTTTGTCAGTCTATAATGGATACAATAGAATCATCTCCATTATAACAAATTGATGGGAATATTTTACATTTTAATAGTACAATCAAAGAACATGACGATTTGATACATATTTATACCATTGCAAGATCCAAGGGTATGCAAATACGATGCTAACTATAATACACAATCCAACAGGTCTTCATATAGGCATTACCATTGTGTTTTAGAATGCTTCATCATTACTTGCGGTCACTTCAAAGTGTTTAAGAATCCCATTGGAAGACATGAAATTGTCTATAGAGATGAGTATTCTCTTATATATAATACATAAATACTCTTTCCATATTGTCTCCGCAAGTATAAATTCTTTAAAGTTCACCGAAAATGTGATTTCTTAAATTAAGTCGATTATAGGAAATAAACATGATAAAAGACAATTGTTATCGTGGGGTAATATGAAATAAAAATTATTGTTATATTCAAGCTTTATAAAATACCCCCATAGAAGTTGCACTTACTAAAGCGCCTTGTGTATTGCATTATCACCAGTTTATATACTTATCGCCTTTAATGACAATTAAACCACTACCACATATACCACAGAAACAAAACATGGGAACATGCAGACAAGGGTTATCTACATGAAAATGATAAGGAAAACACGACAATGTCACAAAAAGACAACACATGAATTTAATCACACGAAAGTAAACCAAAACAATATATTGACCAACTAATTAATAATTTTGTTACAGGGTTCCTTCCATGTGTTCAAAAAATGATTGAAATACGCTGCCAACATTTTCAAAAAACACTAAATGCATATACGACCATAAATCTTCATTTCAAATTACCACCAAAAAGGAAATTGTCTAAGTCCTAGAATCCAAATAATGCCAGCCTCTTGAAACCGATAAGTCCGCGTTCATCTTTGTTTCAATGTTTTCATAACATTAAATATTTAATATATCGTCTAATATATATTTAATGAGGTTGACAAAGCAAATACTATTTGGAAACAAAGACAGAAGGGTTTCCAGTGGAAGACTGAGTCAACAAAATCGCATAAAAATTTTGAGACACCATTCTAAAAAAATTTTAAGACACCATTCTACAGTGTCCCCGCAGCAGATGTTGACGTGATATTTTATACATTGAATTCAAGAAATTGAACGAGTCAAAAGATGGTATAATTTTGATATACTTTGACTAAACGTCACTCCTTACAAGTAGATACAAAAACAATGCTATAATTAAATACTACCAACAACCACAAAAAGTGTAATACAAAGGAAAGATATTTTGAATGATTGAATGAATGACGGGAAATATTAAGAAAGTCAAAGTTAATCGGTAACAGAAAAAGGCTACATGAATAAAACTCATACTTCAAAAGTCAAGTTCTCAATTTATTTAATATCTGTCTTTCAATATAAAGAACATTTCAAAATTTAATACATCTATCCAAAAAGAATTTGAATAGTTTTTGAAAATGTTGTCTTGTACACATTAAAGCAACAAGTGACCAATGATGAAGGCAAAAATAAGTAGTGTATGTTAAGGAGTCACGGGATTACTTTGCGGTATCTAAAAATGCGATGCCAGGAATGAGATGTTGCGGTGTCTAAAAATGCGATGCCAGAAATGAGATGCTGAGACTACTTTGCGGTGCCTAAAGTGAGATACCAGGAATGAGATGCCAGGGGTTAATAACATTTTTACTAATGATGAGATGCTTGCTTTTGTAGTAACCATAGTGATAACCTGAGGTTTGTGGTAGCTTCAATTTGAGATGCATAACGTCCCAGTATATCATAAATATACTTGATTAAGAAAAAATATTCATAAATACTAGATCTCTTGAGGTTGAAACATGATTTCACAATTTTATATATACTTGAACAGCACTGATTCTATGGATACATATCCTTCTAACAATAATACCAAGTTCACAGTTAAATTACCCGAATATATTTCATTGAATCCTGATGAACAATGGCAGTGTGGATTGGTGGAATTGAGACATCCAACAGTATACGGGAGAATCGTAATGAATGTGATGTGCAATCTTTGTTACGGTACCATAGTTGGCGGTGAAAATATTCAGTTGTTAAGACAAGTACACGCTACCCAGGATGACATTTTCTACACTGGGAATTGTCAATCTTATAACCCTGTTCTTTATACACCCGTTATACCATCAGGATTCCAACACATATCTATCAGTATAAAAGAAGCAAAGGGTACCGAAGCTTTTTCATTTAACAACGATACGTTCTTTTGTGTGTTACACTTCAAAAAAGCGCATATTGTATAGACTTCAAGATGAGACTATCTAGTTACACACCAGATGATACTAAATGGGGGCACTTTTTCGCATCATCCGTGAACCGCAGTTTACCTATGAACTCTAAAAAATCTCAAAAGAACATTTCATTAAACGATAGCCGATATTCAATAAGAAACATCCAAGAAGGTGGGTCAACTATTAATTTAGTGAGCCCATCACAAGCTGTAGTGCAGAGAGCAAGTGCGGAATTGAAGAGAGGGAAAAGATCGAATACATTTAAAAGATCTCTGCAACCTCCAGGTAGACCAAATCGATTAATTGACAGCAAACGACGTAGACCTATTAAAAGAGCTCCGCAAAAGAAGAAAGCTGCGATAAAAAGAAAATCCAAAACAAACAATTTAAAGAAAAGATATAAAACTACCAGAGTCAGCGATATATTAACTAAGAAAAAACGAAATGGCGGAAAAGCTGGTAGGAAGTGATGAATCGTCATCCACAGAACTAATGCTTTTTAACACCCCATTAACTGATACAAGTATTTCTCGTTTTAAATGGGTGGAATATCGACCAACTTCGAGCCTCACCCATGGTAGTTGTGTGGAATTTAATATACCAAACAATGGTATGGACTATTTGAGTTTAAAACGATCTCGCCTGCATGTCAAAGTAAAAATAGTTCAGGCTAATGGTGATACTATGAATTGGGATCCAAGTGACATACAGGGACCTAAAAAATGCGGTCCTATTAACTTGCTTTTACAAACATTATGGAATCGTATTGACATTCAAGTTCAACAAAAATCCATTACAGAGGCCACGCCTGATTTTGCGTACAAAGCTTATCTGCACGTACTACAAAACTTTTCTTCAGCAGATAAAAAGTCATGGATGCAAGCGCAGGGCTATAGAAAAGATGACATGTTTCCCGCTACAAATAATGTTTGGACAGGAGGGAACCAAGGACTATTAATGCGATATATGGATTATAGAAACAGCCGAGAAGTAGAACTAACTGGCCCGATATATGAAAGTTTTCTTCAATCGGATCGACTGCTTCTCAATGGAGTTGAAGTCAAAATAAAATTATGGCCAAATAGCAGTGAATTTTGTTTAGTTTCCGATGATCCACAAAAATGGCGGTTAATTGTAACAGATGCTTACTTCGAGGCTTGCATGGTAGAAGTTAATCCCGCCGTTATTAAAGCACACAACGAGGTGATGCTTCGAACGCCTGCTATATATCCTTACCAGGATGTGGAAGTCAAAGTGAAAAGCCTAGCATCAGGCAACTTTAACTTTTCTTGGGATAACATATTTCAAGGACGCATACCCTCTTGCCTCACTGCTTTTTTCGTATCAGCCCGCGCCTATGCTGGTACATATGACACAAATCCGCTGTACATGGATCACTTCAACCTATCCAGTCTAACAACTCAGGTGGATTCTCAAGATGTACCTTCGAAACCACTCACGTTAAAATTTTCCAGCGATCTAATTGAGAGTGAACAATATCTGTCGGCATATTTGAGACTCTTTGAAACATCATTACCAAATCACGACAACAATACTGATATCGAGGCGGACGATTTCAAATCAGGATTTTCGATATTTCGTTTCCAGTTGAATGCGGCAGACGAAAATAAAACTGTGTTCCCGTTACTTAAAGGAGGGCAACTGAAACTTGAAGGACGCTTTGAGACTGCCCTACAAGAACCGGTGTGCGTGATCGTTTTAGGAACATTCCATCGAATACTGGAGATTGACCGCTTTCGCGGTGTTACAGTTACATAATGAATACGTATCAATTGGAGCGAATCATGAATTCGGACGCTTGTCTGCGCTTAAAAACCCACGGTGTATACGCACTGGATGAGCTACCTACAAAAGTTACGAAAAGACCATCCTATTTCATTGTTAACACACAGGATAGTTCGATGGTTGGAGAGCATTGGTGTGCATTTGCGTTTTATGATAACGCACCAGCAGAGTTTTATGATTCCATGGGACATTCGCCTGACTATTATAATTCTATATTTCAAGATATTCTTGTGAACAATAGTACGCATTTTTTATACAACAACACTAGAATTCAAGGACTAGACACAACGTGTGGTCATCACTGTGTATACTATTTAAATAAACGATGTAGGAAAACTAGCATGAGATGTATTGTCAATTCATTTTCAAAGCACAATCTTAGAGAAAATGATGAGTTTGTCAAGTATTTTCTAAAAGTGAAGTACAATGATATTATGCTCACCCTCCCATCAACAATTTTATAATTGTACTTTTAATTTTAATAAATATAAACACAAAACAATTATTCTGTTCACTTGTTGAAGTTACAACCTTACGATGACGAAGGCTATTAAAAAGACTAGAAGTACTAAGAAAAAAGTATTATCAAGTTCCATGAAAAGAGCTCTGAAATCGGCCTATTACACGTTAGGTAGACCCGGCTCGTTTTCGAGTCCAATTCGTCTGTGGAGACAAGTTAGGTCATTGGGTATCACTCAAGCTCAAGTCAAGAGCTGGATTAACAATCAAGAGTCTTATGCATTGTTCAGAAAACCTAAGAAAATTAAGAATCGTCGCAAAATTATCGTTTCATCCATGTATCAAATGTACGATATGGATCTAGCTGATTTGAAAACATATTCAAAGTATAATTCAAAGATAAGCTATTTGTTAGTGATTGTTAGCGCGCTTTCCCGTTACATGTGGGTGCATCCCTTAACATCGAAAAGAGGTGGAGAGGTTGTCAAGGCACTTGAAGCGTTAAAAAAGGATATGCCTACTCCGCTACAGATAAGAAGTGATCAGGTATGATAGTTCACTGTTGGTGTACATATAGATCTGGCGAGAGAAAATAGAATTACTATATCAAAGCAACTCATCTTGCAATTGTATTAAATATTCTACAATATTCTAACCTAGATGATGATTCTGTTTCAGGGTGGAGAATTCGTGAATAAATCCGTCAAGGATTACTTGAAACGTGAAAAAATTGATCATATCTTAGCGTTTGGGAACATGAAGGCATCGATTGCGGAAAACGGAATTAAACGATTGAAGGAACGATTGGTGCGTTACATGTACGCTAACAACACCTTCAAGTATCTAAGCAGTCTTCCAGATATTGTAAAGTCCATCAACTCCTCATACATGGAATCAATTGGCATGGCTCCTTCTGAGGTGAACATATCCAATCAAGATAAAGTTTGGTATAAACTCTATTACGACTCATACACCAAACGACCTTTGGAATTTAAACCAAAATTTAAGGAAAATCAAACTGTGCGAATTTCATTGGAAAAGAGTGCTGATTATACTCCAGGCTACCTGATGTCCTGGAGTCAAGAGTTATTCATAATAACCTCAGTAAATCGGACTGAACCGCCAACCTATGGGTTGACAGATCTTAATGGTGAAATAATCAAAGGAGCCTTTTACGAATCGCAGCTGCTTGCTGCAAACGTTGAGAGGAATCAACTTTTTAGAATAGAAAAGATCTTGCGTAGGAGACGATTCAAGGGACGCAAGCAAGTGCTTGTACGTTGGCTTAATTACTCGAGTAAATTTGATAGTTGGTTAAACGAAAGCCAATTGAAAGATTTCGAATAAAAACCAATGGCAGTACAACAATGACCATTTAATAAGAAATCATCACAGCATACAATATCATCCTCTACTACTCATTCCCTCCTCCTCTCCTCATTCCCTCCCATCCTCCTTATTCCCTCCTCTCATTCTCTCCTCCTCATTCCCTCCTCATCCTCCTCACCACTCCTCCTCCTAAATCCCTCATCCTCCTCCCCATTCCCTCCCCAACCTCATTCCCTCATGCTCTTCCCCTCCCTCATTCTCTCCTTTTCCTCATTCCCCCCTCCCCCCTCCTCACTCCCTCCTCATCATCCTCATTCCCTCTTCCACCTCACTCCATTCTTTTCCCCCTCCTCTCATTCTCTCATCCTTGTTTCCTTTACTCCTCATTCCCTTCTCCTCCTCATTCCCTTCTCCTCCTCATCTACTCCTCTCCTTCTCATTCCCTTCTCTTCCTAATCTCACCTACATCAAATAATCGTGTTATGTCTCTGTACTAGGCTACTAAAAAGTAGATTCAGATATAAGTACATTAGTGATTAGTTGACATCTTCATTTAAACAAAACTCTTAAAAGACAAACACCATGTTTAGCTGTAGAGAATGTTCGAAGCAGTTTTCTCGCAAAGACAATACGATTCGTCACATGAAGATTGTACATGGCTGTAAGCTAACTAAAAACGATCATATATCTAAAGGACAGTATGGAATGGGATCTTATTCTTCGACAAATCAGGTTATGATGTCAACAGGAGATATTTCAAAGGTGCTCTACCATCCATTCACAATGATGGTGGTTGGCCCGACAGGTTCAGGGAAATCTACATATGTAAAGGAACTGATTGAGCATGCTGGTACTAGAATATCTCCAACACCACAAAGAATCATATGGTGTTACAGTCAATGGCAACCTCTATATGATGACATCAAGACAATCAGCTCAAATATTGAATTTATGATGGGGATACCAGACGAGCTGAGTAACCCAGAGTTTTTGGATGTGAATCAGAGGAACATACTGATCTTTGACGACTTAATGGGTGACATAACAAAGGATACAAGGATTACTGATTTGTACACGCGTGGATCACATCACAGAAATCTAAGTGTGATTTGCTTGATGCAGAATCTGTTTCCATGTGGAAGAGAAAGTCGCACTCTCAGTTTGAATTCCCACTACATTGTGCTGTATAAGAATCCTAGGGATCGTCAACAAGTATCTGTTTTGGCCCATCAGATGTACCCTGGAAAGTCTCACAAGTTATTGGATTCATATGAGAAGGCTACACACCAACCTTACAGCTACCTGTTAGTAGACCTCAAGCAAGAAACTCCTGAGAGTATGAGATTGTATAATCCTACCACAACTACAAATATAATGCTGCAAAAACTATTAGCAAAACAAAATCAGGATGAATCAAATCAATCGCAACAGCGTGAAAGTAATGCAAATGTACTTCACCATGAGCTACCAGAAACACCTCAAACGCATGAAAAGGATACAAGAATGCATGATATAAAAACTGGACCTTCTCCTTGTTTGTCTCCTCATTTAATCTCTGGCGGATGTAACAATATGGTATCATGTGATAACTGTGGTTTAGTCTTTGACAGCGTACACGATTTGCAACGTCACATCAGGAATTGGTGCCAAGAGCAAGGTCAACTGCCCAAGAAAATGAAGATTGAAACCACCTCACAAATAGGACAAGATTCTTCCCGTGAAGAAGATGCTGATCTTACATTAAATGAAATATTTGTATATTTAAAAAACAAGGCTAGAAGTGATAATGAAAAAGATTATAATCATAAAGTAAAGGAGTATATGGATAGGGGAAACAATGAAAAGGAAGCTATGGAAAAGGCTGAGAAGAAACTTGTACGAAATGATAAGGAAAGATTTATGAAGCACTATAAGAAGGTCTTAAAACAAGTTTTCGGTTTAGCAGACAATGCATTACACAGAAATATTGTAGATGCAGTGAATGATATGTTGATGAGAGGTGTCTCTAGAGATCTTGCAATCAAAAAGGCACTTGTGAATAATGAACATAAGTTTAATGAGCTATTCATAGAAGATACAGATGATGATGAAAGCAATTCTGAAGCAAAGTCTACTGATGATGAAGAGCAATCTTATAATAATGATGAAAGCAATTCTGATGAAGAATCTACTGATGAAGAGCAATCTTATAATAATGATGAAAGCAATTCTGATGAAGAATCTACTGATGAAGAGCAATCTTATTATAATGATGAAAGCAATTCCGAAAGTAATAGTACTGATATGACCAGCATTTAACATGTAAGGAAACGTATGACATAAATATAAGAGTAAATGTACATTATAAAACAAAGTGTTATGTCATTGTTTTGTTATTTATGTTACAAAAGAAACCTCGTGCTTCAAAAAAATGTGATCACCATCACTCTACGAAAACACAGAGATCATAATATGTGCATCCTTTCTTATTCAATTCATTTCTTATCCATCTTAGATGAAAGTCTCACCTATGCATCGTTTCTTATTGAGTAGTAAAATAAACAAATTATTCTATGTTGTATCAAGCAACAACTTTTATTAATTTCCAAACTACACGATTCTCATATATGAGAGTATGTGTACAATATGTTGTAATTATATTTAAAATACAATTGTGTAGGTAGAACTTATCAAACAGATGTAAATATTATAGAACAGTTTAACTTAACGTTGTATTGATATTATATTGCAACTAGACAACAGCAACGCCAAAGCGTAGCGAATCCCATCGAACAGCCATGGCTGCCATTTTTACAAAATCCTTCTACTACTTTTTCAGTTATAGCAAGAATCGTACATAAACACGCATAAAAATGGCTACCATTTTCAAAATGCTCGCTAAGTTGCCAAATTGTCAAAAGGACAATTGCTTCTAGAAAGGCACATATAAAATTTCAACAAAATCGCACGCATGTACATGTAAATGGCAGCCATTTTGAAAAATTGCCTCCTACTAGCCGAAGTGTCATAAGATATTGTGCCATGCTTATGAGTATTCACATATCAAATATGAACAAAATCGCTCCACTACTTTTCAGTTAAAGTAAAAAACGTAAAATAACACACGTAAAAATGGCAGCCATTTCTCAAAATGGCCGCTTACTACCCAAAATGTCATGAGACAGTGTGCCAGGCTCATGAGTATTCACATATCAAATATGAACAAAATTGCTCTATTACTTTTCGTGTTATAGTAAAAAACTTAAAATAAAACACGTAAAAATGGTGGCCAAAAACCCAAAAACCAAAGTGTCAATAGACAGGGTGCCATGCTTATAGTATTCGCATATCAAATATGAACAAAATTGCTCCACTACTTTTCAAGTTATGGGGAAAAAAACGTAAAATAACACACGTAAAAATGGCGGCCATTTCGCTTCACCTTGTTCACAACGATAAGTTTAAGTTTAAATGTTCGAATTACAACGTGATCTCCCTGCGTGTATATGAAGATTTCCCGCAAGCAGGACCCGTTCGAAATCTTGAGCATTTGTGGCCATTCAGGTTGAATCGGATTGACGATACATCCAGATGGACGCGCTGCATCTTCCAAAGTCAGATGAAAGTGTACTACACCATCTAGCGTCATTGGATGAGGGGGTATATCAAGCTTCAAGTCTCTCCGACAGCTAGGTTGAGCAGGTATACCTAGCGTCAACTCTCTCTGAAAGCTAACCATGCGTTTCTTGAATGGTGGTGGTGGTGGTGTTGATCTTATGTTTTTTTGTGTCGCTATTCGGCGTTAGTTCGGGAGAGGCGCTCACCGAATTAACATCCTCAATGATGATGCATTTTGTCGTTGCATTCCACACTGTTTCAATTATTGCTGGAGATGACATTTTGTACTGCAATTGTTGAACATTACAAATTAGTAAAGTTCAGAGTCTATATATGAGACTTATCAAGATGTGATGCAACATGTGTTGTCATCCCGCAGATGGATGGTTTCTTCATATCTTATCAAAGTGTGATAATGTTAGCTCACCAACCCTCAGTAGTTATCATATTTTAGGAATCACAAAGCAACTCAATGCCATTACAGTTAAGAATTTTCCCAACCAGCTAAAAGTTAAGTTCCACAAAGGTATCTCGAAGTCTAAAGCTTTGAAAAGCTCAGTTTTAAGGTGGCACAAAGGTGTTTCACAAAGTATTTCATGAACACAAGCTGAATGTTCATGGATGCATAGTGCATCTCAATGAAGCAACAACTTGAGGTCTTGCAAGGATGATTATGTAATGATTGATAATGTACTTACCCTTCCAATGTCTTATCGTATTTGATATAATACAAAGATACCTTGAAAGTACCTAAATTTTAAGATATCACCGAAAAGTCTCTCAAACCAACTCAGTTTTTAAGGTTTCATTTCAATAATTGTATGAGTTCTTAATATGTCGTCGCAGTTTTAAGATTCCCTGACTTATCCCTGCTTTAAGGTTTCACAAAGGTATCTCAGAGATATCTCAATGTTAAGACTCTCTACAAAGCATTTCAATTAAATAAGGATACCGTTATGCGTCTCAAATTGAAGCTACCACAAACCTCAGGTTATCAATATGGTTACTACAAAAGCAAGCATCTCATCATTAGTAAAAATGTTATTAACCCCTGGCATCTCATTCCTGGTATCTCACTTTAGGCACCGCAAAGTAGTCTCAGTATCTCATTCCTGGCATATATTTATGATATACTGGGACGTTATGCGTCTCAAATTGAAGCTACCACAAACCTCAGGTTATCACTATGGTTACTACAAAAGCAAGCATCTCATCATTAGTAAAAATGTTATTAACCCCTGGCATCTCATTCCTGGTATCTCACTTTAGGCACCGCAAAGTAGTCTCAGTATCTCATTCCTGGCATATATTTATGATATACTGGGACGTTATGCGTCTCAAATTGAAGCTACCACAAACCTCAGGTTATCACTATGGTTACTACAAAAGCAAGCATCTCATCATTAGTAAAAATGTTATTAACCCCTGGCATCTCATTCCTGGTATCTCACTTTAGGCACCGCAAAGTAGTCTCAGTATCTCATTCCTGGCATCGCATTTTTAGACACCGCAAAGTAATCCCGTGCCTCCTTAACATACACTACTAAAATACACTGTTGAAGAGCAATTGAAGACCGATGACCAATACTCAAAACATTTCAGAGTTTAAAAGTCGTATAAGGATATCCTTGAATATTGGCGGACATTGACAAGCCAGAATAAGTAAATATCTCATGAAACGTATCCCAAATTGTATTTTAACTTAATTCAAAGGTATCAAACATAGAGGCATAAAATTTCAACAAAATAAACTTGACGACGTGATCACATGGATATGTTACTGTTAACCTTACATGTAAAGGGGTTGGGATCCGCAGTATCAATACCTAACTGGTATAGGGTTACCAAAAAGGCGAATTAGTATGTTGAATTATTGCTTAGGATTTCAAATAAAGTAAATCATTTGCTAAAGTAATGTTAAGAGCTATACACACCACTCAATAACACAATTTTCATTATTTGAAACACTTCAACAAAAAATTATTTTTTCAAATATTTAATTAAGCGCTACGAAAAGTCATGATCCGATATTTAAGAGAATCAAAGATATATTGACGTTAAACGTCCTTGTGAACTCTTTGAAAGAAAATTGAAATGAAAACACATGAAAACAATTGTATTTAAATCAACCATATCGTAGTGAAAGCCCGATCCACCGGTCAGATATTAGTGAGTGGATACCAATTGAGCAAATCATTCAAAAGTCAAAAACATACACAAAGCCCAAATGTTTTTGAATGACTCTCATATCAGCTTAATCAGTTTAGTATCAAAAGCCAATTAATCACTCTGAGCATATGTTTTAATAGTTCTATCAATCTCGTGATCTTTTAGACAATCAAAATACCTATAAAAATTCTCCAGTAAATTATTCTCACAAATTATTTCCCAGATTTGAAATTAATTAACTTTCAAATTGAATGTTTTGGTGAGTATAATAACTTGTGATGACCCCCACCCAAAATATGATAGTCTGTTCTGTGACCCTAATCGCAAGAATCGCCTCTTATGGCACTGTCAATGTAGTACTCTTTAGATTATTTATGTATCAACAGTTTAAAATACGAACTTATTTCAATCTACAGATCTTTAATAGCAGGCTACTGTGAAATGAAAATTACTGGATTGATACCAAATGATGAATGTTTTTTGAAAGTTAAATATCTGTTTCCCATTCTCTTAATTGCTTAAATACCTTAGCAATCTTTATATTGAGACTTGACGTCCCATAGTAATTGATAGTATATGTTTCTCAACTTCAAACTTTCCCATTGTTAATTTCAATATGAAAAATTGGAAAACTTCGAATTTTTATTTTTACACAGACAAGTGTAGATTAATTAGAAGAGTAAATTATAGGTGTCCGGGGTGAGGCCTAGCTAACTGGAACTTGGATATTGAATCTGTGGCTATAGTGGCCAAAAAGATAAATTAATGTGTACCTGCTTATACCGTTAAATTAATGGTTAGCAAGAGCCCTTGAGTGATAGCGGTTAGAGAGAGAGAAGTAGTGCGAGGATATACTATTTTCTACCACCCCCTTTACCCACAATATCCTAACTAAACGTAACTAGGCAATTTGCGATCACTGGAAGCCTATAAAATCGGAAAATGCAAATTGGATACTGAAACAATAGAAATGGTCAAATTGGAGGCCAAAGAAAAAACGGCCAACATCAATGATGTATGAGTTCCAATGTATTTGTTTATGAGCAGATAAATCAAAATGCACATAAATATTATATCAATTATGCACTAACCAATACAAGCAATTGAAAAAAACGGTCAGTCCCATTAAAACAACTTTTTATGAGCAATAAATTCTCATACAATTAAAAAAGCAGACTGCGCTGAAACACATTTTTTCAGTTTGAGACACCAACATCCTTATGAGGAAGATGGATTTTTCTTGGTTTTGAAATGATTCAACAGGATAGCCTTTTCACTACCTGATACCCATCAATCGATCACGATGGCAATTACCTAATTTGCTCCTTGAAACTTTTCCTAAACATGCATTCAACGTTAAAGACCATGTAGAAATCAGGAAATCTTAAGAAACCATTGAAACTAATGTAAATCTTACAGAAATGTATAATTCAAGAGTAATTGTGCCGCTATCTCAATTGTCCTGTGATAATGACGAGAGCCAGAACGGTAGTTTCATGTAAATTAGAGCTTATGGCTTACGCAAGTCCAGGGCTTCATGTGAAATGAGACCCACCCCATAGACCATAAATCAAACTAAACGACATCATAACTTCTAGAAATCCAGGTTCTTGTAGAGTCAGAGAATGAACATGACAGTAAACCCTGAGCTGGGCAATTGTCACAAACATTCCATCAGTGGCATGTCTTGTCTTATAAAAAGTGAGCCAGTATACGTATGAGAAAACGATGATGGGGACACTTTTAGATGGAAAATTACAATTTACCTTGTTACCGTAGAATAATTCAAATCAAACAAGATCGACAGAACAGAAAAAAATTACTGCAATTTACAAGATAGTTATAGAGTAAGACACCCTTTCTTTGACTGACATGGCAGTATGGAGAAATGTTAAATGTATTGTTTCTGTGAAGAGTATCGTTTTTTGTAATTGTTGTTTTAGTGAATATCTCTCGATGTTGACCAATGGGGTCAAATTGTTAATTAATAAAAAAATTCTGTATTGCTTGTCTAAAACTAATTCTATTTTGCCTTCTGTGGTTTTACTCCTTCAAGGCATTTGGCCGACACGTTGAGAAATGTCAATGGGATATGTAACTGACATGTTCAAGTGATGCCATGGTCAAAATGCCATGTGCTTTGTCAGCGTCTCGTTTTGTCATGTTCGGTGATACACCGGTTTTGATACAACTGCAGTCTCTGTGACATCATAATATCTGAATATACTGCACAAGCTAACATGACCATCAAGCCTTTTCTTCATCTTAGGTCCTAAGTTTCTTTTTCACAAATTGCAAAGTTGTATATGATGAACGCCATCAATAATGCAAACCATGATATGTGACTCCATTACTTTCAAAACCGAAAGAAAAAACAATTACATGCATAAACCCAAACATCGATGCAAGCAAGGGGATCATTAAGGTGATTAAGATGTAAAAAAGACAGACAACACGAGGAAGCAAGATAAAGCTGCTCCACAATCCATTGCCAGCAAACAATAATCATGAATCCTTCACCAAAGCCATCTCTGTGAAATAGTTCCTGTGCTTAAGATTAGCTCATTAGCTCATTACTCAGAGGAGAATTAATTGTACTGAAAATGCACATAAGGCAACATTAGAAAAACAAAACACCTCTCGCTTTACAATTCAATATAACCACGTTAAACCAATAACATGGGAACCGTATAAAGAATCGCCTACTAACAATAAAGTAAATCCAATAAATAAAGTAAAAATGCATGAAAGTCACAAGAGAAAACAAAATTGACAGCAGCATTAAAAAAAGCAAAACAACACAAAGCCTATGAATCATACTAAACAATAAATGTCAACTCAATCCTACTCACGAAGACCATCTTCCAATGCCCCCTCCCCTCTCTGTAGAATAATTATTACCGACGTATGCAACAGACACTGGTTTGGAGAGGAAACTTTTAACAATGAAATACAATGAAACACCATGCATCCAAATTCAAAGGCCGTTGTCTCTATGAGAGGGATCATGAGAAATATTTGGAAGATTAGGATCGAGTTAAATCCATAACAGCGCATGATGATAATAATGAGCCGTCATTAACGTGGGAAAGCAGAGGGCAACATTTGAAAATAAAAAATGGTATTATAAATGTGGGACTTTTTTTACATCTTGGGAAAGAGAGAGTTTCTTGGCAAACAAATGCCATTTAAACACCAAAATCTCAAATATATGTCTCTGGAACACCTCTTTTTGACATTTACATTGTCAAAGTTCTCAGGAATGCACCATGACATCGTTTACAAGTGCCATGTAGCGTTAGCTTTACATCACGTCACGTCCTCGCATGGACCTTATCTTATCAACTCTCCCAGTGAAAGCAATCGTTCACAGACCTCCCATCTTGGAATCAATTTTGAGGAACATCTGACACCCTTAAAACAATCTGGTTACTTGCCTACCTTGACGAGAATTTAATTATTGTTCTGGCCAGCAAAAATAGAGGGGATTAATCTTCTTGAAGATTGCAATAGGATACCGCTATCTTGCTACTTGGCGGTTTATGTGTATCTGTTTTAGAATTATCTAAAACGATCAAAATAAATATAACAGGTAGCCTACTTTCTAGGAGATAAGTGTTTACTTGGAATGGAGTTTTAAGAAAACACACAATTCACATTTCCTACTTTCCGTTGCTATACAGATTTGATACGTATAAAATATTGATTCAGAAAAAATAAGAAGTAAACATTGAACAAAAACATGTAAAAACTGAGCTCCTATATTAATCTGATAATATCAAAACGTGGCAGAACTTTTAAAGATAAAGCACGACATTAGAAATATAATAGATATACCTTCTTTCGCTATAAATGATATTAACCAGAGAAACAAATATAACGATAGTTCATACGTTAACACATTCAAAATACATTTAAAAAACAAAATCATGTTAAGTTCAGCCCAGATAGTTTTGCAGTCCCTTCCCCCAACTTATATATATTCTATATGTGCGTGGGAGGGGGATATCACTTATTGTAAAATTGCGCCGTTGCAAACCTGTTGCTTTATCACCAGCAGGTAATCTTGTATAAGAGCAAATTATCATCAATATTCAATGTTCAATAATGTAGCATCATTCACTTTAGGTGGCCTAATTTATCATTTGTTTTTATTACATTTTCGTTGGTGTTTATATTCCACATATTAGCATCAATTAGAATATATAAGTGTCTTTGGAATAGTATATAATGAGACGAACACACCCATCGGAAGAACCATAAAATACAGGTAATTATGAGCCACTCAAAGACTTATCATGAATATTAAACTAAATGTGACATTAAAATGTAGAAATCCATCATTGCTGCATTAATACAGTCGTAAAGCTTTTAGAATTGGAACATGTATGTGTCATAAAGACTCAATACGAAGACAGTGATATTTACCAAAACAATGCGGACCACAGACAAAGTTTAGCCATTATATATAGACATGCAAATTCTTCAAAAACTTTAATCTGAGTTTCAGGTGCTTTAATTATCGTATAAATTGCCATAGACAATTTGATGACTGTTAATAAACTCTGGTAAAACATGCAAAAATACCAATACGACAATCATTAAGAACGTATATATCTTCCCGATTTGACTTCTAAATCTATCTTGTTTTCAATAGTACATACATAAATCGGCAATTACGTTGTCTTTAGTCAAAGACAGTCATAGAGTCCATAGAATTACTTCGTGAATTTTAACATAATGACAGATCTATAATGCTCGTGCTTCTTAATTCTTTTCAAACATATGTCATAAAGATACGTAACAAAATGGAAATTCTCTCATCGTCCCTGTCTTTTGGACAATGTACCAACAATACCATATAAAGAGTCCCAAATTATGGTATTCTTTTACCGGGGTCATCAAAGTACGAACTCCCAGATTGTGAGAAAAGAGAAATGGCTTGACTCTGACAAACACATCATTACAATAGAACAAAATGTCATATCGGACATGAAAGCTTTTATTGTCGTTGACAAAACCTATTCTTGGTGGATGCACAAACGGCATGTTTTGAAAAAAAATATTGTATTTAAAGCCAAATTATCTTGCATTCGTAGCAAGATATGTTGCTACTTGATGTTTATTAAGCAGTTTTTCATTCTGAGTCATTTTTGGGCCAAAGTCCACTGAACTCCAGCCTCCCCCCCCCCTGGAAATTTTAAAAAAGTGAACCCCTAGGCAAATCCTGGCTACGGGCATGAAGCGCATTGATGGTTAACTACTGAACTTGATTCCACTTTCTTTGCTATAGGCGAGGAAGAGGCTCTCTTCAATCAGATATTCCCGATATTCATTCAATAATTCTCGTTCAATGATATCTTCAATGAAAATACGAATCTGATTTACCAAGTATGGATGAAACAGTAGGAAAACTCCTTTGAAAAACCAAATCAGTGTTTCTTCTACTTCGTAAATTCAAATGTCAATCATAAATGGGAAACGGTTCATAATCTTAAACAATTGTTTTTTGGACTAAAGATATTATTGTTCGGTCACTTATCATTGGCATTTTCGGAAGGTCCGTTGCGTCATTTTTCATTGCCGTTTACTATCATTTTTGTAACGGGTTTGACGAGTGGCATTAGGATAAAAATCAAGTAGAGTGGTAATGCGTTTCTTTGGAATGCTACTTTTCTTTGCATTAATTTGCATCAACTTTTCTTAACATTAATTTGGTGTAATGTTTATGTATTGCATTTATCACATTAATGTTGCTAAATGATTTCCATTTTTTAAACATTCTGGCCAATCAAGTCGGAAGGACACAAATTACAGTTTATTGTGATTTGATAAAAATAGGATAGATGTGTACATTGCATAAATTGACATCGTTTCAAACTATCTGGTCAAAAATCAAATTATCGTGAGAAAGGTATTCGTGGTTGTCTGGAATTGTATATGAACCCTAAAATTGCATGTGGTTTATCAAATATAAACATCATAACTGTTAAATCTCGATTTGCCACAACACCCTTATGTCACCGATGTTCATCTACGTTTGAAAAGAATCAAGTCAATGGGAGATAATGTCGATATTGCATGGTCTAGTCAGTAAAGGGATATATCAAAGGATAATGCACATTTAAACTAATTGTGATGATGAGAAATTGTCGCATCATCATCAAAAGAAATCATTAGGTAAAGTTCATAAACCATGTCTCAGGGTCATACTAAGGTCTAGTGAGATTTTCTATATACACTTATTGCAAACAATGGCTAATGTAAAAAATCAATTTATCTAATAGTCATTTGCGATCAAACAGTAAGGCGTATGACCGCCTTGAGTCAAGAACATAAGGGGTCATAGAAGAGAGCCTTGCGGAACAATATTCTTATGTAAGGTTGGTAAATTAAATGGAACAGGTTCTCGGGTGCCACAAAGTGACGTGTTCCAAGCCACTGATTCCAGCCAAATACCCTTTGCATTAGCTTGATTTCGCTCCTTAAAAGAGAGCTTCGTGGTAGTTTATAACTAAATTCTGCGTGCAGGGTAACAGTCAAATAATGGTACATATTGATCCCCTCCACATGATGCTGTAAAATAAGCGAATCCCATCAGAAATGCCCCGATGGATGAAAATACTCCCCATTATTGACACCAGAGTGCACATTCCGCCAGTTGCACCCAAACCATAAAACACATTTGTTACATCTAACAAGTGAATGCATTTCCCATATCTAACTACCAAAAGCATTTTCTACATCAACCCTTCATCACCTTCGTCTCATTGTGCAGACTGTCAAAATAAACATTTTTATTGCTGATTTTACGTCAACTCAACTTATCATTTCCTTTATTAACTTATTTTCCAGTTTTATCGTTATTTTTTGCAGAATGCATGAGATCCGCTACTTGCACTCATCGACTTATTTAAATGGTGTTAGTTGTCTATATATACATACACATGCAAATCAATTACGATGCCCGTGACTTTGATGTATCGATCAAATGTTAATGAAAATTAACTTTGAAGATAGCCGATGATGAGCCGATGATACTCTATAGCCCATATAGCGTATATACTTTACATAGATAGTTCAAAGGGTCACCACAAAGTGAATCTCACGCGGTCTTCTTTGATTACACAATGTACCTTTAATTATGTGAGATGGTGTGTGGAAATTCAATGGATTTCTTAACTATTGGAATGTATGCTTGATAATGCACATATATGATCAGGTGTCTGATTGACTTCAAGAAGATGAACTATTCATGATCTTACAATCTCACCCCCCCCCCTCCACTCCCCACGCTAAAACACAGTGGCAACATTAGAAAATCACATATACTTGTAAAAGTTCGTTCACGTTTACACCAATGTTGATTCTAAAAGTACAGAAAGATAAAAAAAATAAAATCATAGTTAAGAATCGACACCCTGCTTCCCTCCGTTTTAATATCCCCATTGTGGTAAAAACACAAGAGGCAACATTGGAAAATCAATGACTAAAGCTCAATACCAAACTTCCTAAAATTGGACGACAGGATCAATTATAGAGTATAGAGTACATCAAAATCAAAATTAAGAATATATCTTCTCCCTCCGTCACAAAAGATGAAGAGACAACGTAAGAAAGGCAGGAACAAGATTTAACACCAAAGTTCGTAAAAACACCGATGTTAATTATAAAGTTCAGTCCTCCCATGCTGAGAATTAGATAATTCTTGTATCTATATTCAAAATAATTGCGCAAAACAACATGCTTAAGTATTTTAATTGACAACATTCCTTGAAAGTTGGAACTACATAAACGGCTAATGAAATAAACTTTAAACGGTTTGCAAATGACATGGGGTGTGTTTACCAATTAGCGTCCACTGAGATAGACATGAAGAAAACATTCCTGCTACAGACCCTCAAGGAAGATGGAATTCAATTTATCTTAGAACCCTTGAAATTAAATAGCGCAAATTAAATGGTGATTATGACACAAGATAGCACCCCATTAAAATCCAATGACGCAATGGCATTTCAACTTATCTTCCAGATGTGAATTTTCACTTTCTCTATCTCCAGTATGCTTCCAAATTATACTACCCCAGCACTAAAATCCAGGAACTTGGAAATAGAAAGATACTTAGAATTAGTGCAGCTTTTTAGTATAATGTTTTTGATTAGGATGCACTTTGCTATCATGTAGCCTCATATCAAGACGTCAAATTTGCACCGAATGACCCCATCTGGACATTTTCCTTGCATTTGGACCGTTAATGGGGCTGCTTTTATTTTAGTCATAGAAAAGATAGAGATTTTATACTGCGTTACTGTGGGAATGCTCAGTACATGCCGATACCTTAAGCCTCATTATGCTATTGATGAATATTGAAATTCAAAATTAAAACTGGAATTATTGACGTTAAATGCATTGAAAATCTTAAGTGGTGACGATAAAAGTCAATCACTTGCCCAATTTCCATTCCGTGTACGAGGATCGTAAAATAATTTATATCGGTTTCAAAAAAGTATTAAGATGTCATTAATGATTAGAACCATTTAACGTTTACGTTTAGAAAATTTCAATTACGATGTAAAGAAAAATTGTTCATTGAATCTTTTTATGAATTTTTTATGTTTCATAAATCCTGCGCTTTTTTGATACAAAATACCACTTGATGAGGGTCGTAGGAAGATAAACCGAACGTATATTATGTTAAAAGTTCAAGAATCGCTGTATGAATGTAATTTTGAACTTGGTAAAATGCTTGAAGATTCCAATAAAATATTGATATATTTTGAGAGAATTTGTTTGATCCAGAAACCAGACAATATACAATTGTTTTCAAATGACCTTTATGAATGGCATTACAAGTTGACAATCTATTAATCAGACAACTAAAATTCATAAAGAAATCATATTGACCAAAATATGGGTTGTAATGTGGTTAGGCTATAATTCATACTCCCCCCTCAACCAGAGCTCACTAATTGATAAGTCGCGCGAACCCCCTGTCAAATATATCCTAAAATATGTTCTTGGAACCATGTAATTTTTGGCTTCTAAGCTTAGCGACCAACTTTTTAATATTGGAACACTATATTTCAAAGTCGAGTTATGTTCGAAAACCAAGGTTCTTTGGAACCGCAAATTTGTAACTTGTCGTGATCGTGACAGGGTTTGGAGATTCAGAAAGCGTTGGTTCACCTATTTGGTGATGGCTTTGACAAGGTTTGGCGATAAATCAATAATTTGACAACCGCACTACTAATTATAACATCAAGTTATTTGCTACAGAACTCCTAAGCCCCCGTCGAACCTTAAGATGTAATTCTTTCAGCTTACTTTGAAACACTTTTGAAGTTGTACAGCTTTTCAAATTTTGGATGTAGCTTTTCAATTTGTATTAACCGACCAGAAATCCATTGACTTGTATTTAAAAAGGGCGCTACAAAAAGAAGAAAGTAGAAACCCGGAAATCCAGCATAAAATATATAAATTAACATAAAGGATAGACACGAGTTGAGAGTAACTTTTTTAATTTGTCACAATTTATGTTTAACACAGATAATTCCCTATTGTGGCGACTTTGGAGTTCTAACTTTATTGCCTGGATGCAAGCTTTGGCCTATTCAATTGGCAATAATTTGGAAAATGTGGACGTTCACATTTTTTATTATAATGAATTTGCACATTTCGGTTTCATCGCCAACTTTGATGCAGATGGCTAAAATCTTATTTTCAGATATCAAAAGTGTAGCGTGGGGAATAAGGGATGCTTTTTGTAACTTTTTTGGACTACTTGCGAACAATTTACTTGCACTAACCTTTCCTGCAATGTTAATCAAAAAGTTATTGCACATTTCTACATTGTCTTCAAATCGACTTGCATCTTCGGGTAGAAACATGGTTATCAGTTTGTACCTATATTATACACGATGCATACGGCTCTAGTTCTTGGATAAGTCAGAGGCGTAATTACAGAAAAAGCTACAACGGAAACATTTTTACATATGCCTTAATATTAATTTCCCCATCTCTAACGCAACAACTGTTTAATACTCACCTAGACAATTTCAAGGAATATCCACATGTTAGCCAATAGCAACACACATTTCAAATGACGTCATGGCCATAGTAATGACGTCATTATCAGAATTGTTGTGAAGACCGGGAATTTTCGCAAACATGGCATTTTCTAGCCATTTGCGAAGATTTGATAATTATTTAGAGATAGCAGAAAGGGATGAGGAGCTTTCTAAACTGAGAAGGGTAAGCATCGATAGTATTCCTTTCTAAGGTTTTCATAAATCACATTCAAAAGGTTTGCACCTGTTTTTTCTAAGTATACGATCGTTGCTCGTGGTATAATAAGGAAGTCTAGGGGAATATTTTTATGTCAAACTTTCTAATCTTCTTTTTAGGATGTCTTACGTCTTGACAATCTGATCGCCGATCTAGACAACAAGAATTATGTAAGTCCTTTTGAATTGAATTTTGAGTTGTGATTTGATTTGAATGAAGTTGTGTATTCACCCAAGGCTCTTCGCTCACATTGCAATGTTTATTTCACTTTTTGAAAGAGGTCGCCCAAAGCCATATTTCGTTATTCGGTTGAGACGAATGCCTTGAGTAGCATTGGCGAATTCAACTGCCGGTTGACGGTTTGCCTACTTTTTATGGCCAACCTATTTACATATGAATGGAATAGTGGCAGGTCCGATTCATTTTTAAATTGGATGGCCATAAATAAGTAGGTTAAACCGACAACCGGCAGTTCAATTCGCGAAAAAATGTTATTTGTTCGATTAGTTCCTTTCTACAGGGTGGGCCAAAAAACGCCACTTTTTTCAAAATGCTATAACTTTTTTACTATTAATTTTTGATACAAAATCATAATTTGCATACCAAATGAAACTTGAAGATGTTATCTAGCCATGGATCATGAATAATACACTTTTACTTGAATAAAACATGTCACCAGCGTCTCAGTTAAACATGTGATGTGCCATGACAAATAAGCATAATTTGCAAAATGTTCCCGAACTGATACGGCCTGATGACAGCCAATCTAATAGGCCTGATGCAATCCCCAGTGAGTATAGGGTATGGGAATGCCTCCAGGAGATTGTATTAAGGCACCCAATCTAAAAAATTGCTCAACTAAAGCCGGCAATTAGGACAGGTTGAAAAAAAACTTAGCTAACATTTCATTGATACTGCTATATCAGCAAGGCGACTAAAACTAAAATCGATCATCAAATAGGGTGGCTGACCAATTGAACTCCTCGTTTAGATCAAATATAATCCATGTTGAAGGACTTGTTACATTATAATATTGCTAAGAACCCCTGGCACTATATAACTGCAAAGTTTGGGGTATGTAGGTTGGAAAAAAAAGTTGTAGCATCTTGAAAAAAGTGGCGTTTTTTTGGCCCACCCTGTAGAAAGTATTATTATTAATTTATTAACCTGTAGTTAAACAGAGTAGTTTTATAATTTACAACACATATACATGTACATAATAAAGTCAAAACTATTTACATTGCTGGTTGAAAAATAGAGATGTGATGAGTATCAGAATGATTATTAAGGGCATAAATGTATTTTAATTTTTTAATTTCAGAAATTAAAAGATGAAATCAAAAAGATCAATTATGAACTAAATATAAGCGATATGCAAAACCGTTCTCTGAAGTTGGAGATAGAACGTCTAAGACGGGAGAATCGTGAACGCTGGTGGGACAACTTCGACCTTCAAAAACAAAATGAAGAACTACGCGCAACTGTAGAAGCATATAGAATTTGCCCGGTGAGTTAGGTCAATGGGACCCAGGACTCGTATAGATGGCAGTTAACTACTAGGTTGTTCTTCACATCTGGCCCATTGGTTTGTTTGTAAATATTGAGGTTTTAAAACTTCAAATTCACTACACGTATCAAATAAATATCATATTTTCCTTCATTATTATTTACAAACATGTTTTAAGATTCAAAATCATAAGGTTTTGGATATTTTCAATAAAATTTATTTTGGGAGATTTTTTGAGCAACTTTTACATGTTAAAGTATGCTATTAAACCCACTGAATTTTATGCCATCTATTGACAGTCCTGAAGGCCATTCAATTAAGTTTTGCTCCAACATATTTTCCTGTAGAATAAAATGTGAATCAAAAATCATCGGGTTTATACTGAAATCAATTATCTTTTTATATTTAGCATATAACATAATATGAAGGTCTTTTCTGCCCCGATGGACAGACGGACGGACTAATTTTGCAACTCACTCAAGTAACAATCATCAGTCGCCTCCAAGATTTTAACTAAAGTGACATCTTTAAAAAATTATTAAATAAAGTATAATATGATTATTTCAGTGTTGTTGCACGAGGAGCTGTTCAAGTACTCCAAGTCGCCCAAGAACAGCCAGGTCGGCGCCACACAGGGACATATAAACACAAAAATAATATCCCTAGAGACACGTGAATAACTTATTAATCATTTATTTCCCAATTTTCATAATTCTGGCATTAAGTCTTCCATTCACAGTAAAACCTGTATATAGTGAACACCAATGTAGCCAGAATAAGTGTTCACTCTAGATAGGTTTTCATTACAGAGAGGAGATTTATAGAGGAGTGTCTTGAAGTGGTGTTCACTACACACAGGTGTTCGGGTTGTACTATACATGTATGTTACCTATTTCCCCACCACTCTGTATATGCTAAGATGTTAGGGGAGGGGGCTAAAGAGGATATAAAATGACAAATGCAGGCACATTTCACAATAATTGACTAAATAGACTGTTTAAATATAAATAACAGATTTATTCCAATTGCAATCCATTAATTGAAAGTAACATCACAATATGTATAAGAAAATCTAATGTACATCCATAAACAATAATTTTTCAATAAATATTTCGCAAATTAATTTTAACTCACCAGTGGCTAGTCTGTTATTCAAATGATATCGAACATAGCACGTAAACCACAGGTTTTCATAAAAATAATACCAAAACATGGTTTACTCTTAAGTATATTTTGTTGTCCGAAATCCTTCTTGGATCTTTTACTGTTTTATGTTGCAACAATACCTGCTTTGTTACATTGGTTCAAGTTGTTCTCTGATAATTTCTAAGACTAAACATGGATTTTTTGACATTTTGATAAATACCTGTAATCTGACTGGGTTTCTAGTCACCAACATGTACCATGTTAAACTCTACCCAAATCAGATTTACGAATACCTACATAAAACCTACATGAACCATATGTTATTGGATAGTAACTAAGCTATCTATCTGAAGGAACAATGTAAAGGAAACACTTGGCAAAATGTGATAAATACTACTTTTTTCTTGTTTCTTGCAGATGTGAAAGAAATAATGGTCCCCCTTCAAGATGTTCCTTACTGGATTGATTCTAAATAAAGTAATAAGGGAGAGTTGCAATTAGATCACGTATTAATCTATGGAGAGGGGGACCATATTTTGTGATGAACATATACTTTAACATGTGAGCTAAAAACAACAAGGTACCTAAGCCCTGAGAACTCATATCAATAATAAATATACATGTACAATATGTACTCACTATATAGACATCTGGAAATAACATGGTATACCCTCTCTCACATTTTACGCATACACACAATGTTCTAACCTGAGCATTGCACAATAAGATGTAGTTATTTATTCATAATTAAATTTTATTTTCATTTCATTAATTTTTTCAATATTGAATTTGCTATTAGTCTCTTTGACAGTATTGAATTTGCTATTAAATAGTCTCTTTGACAGTATGAAGCTATAGTAAGGAGTACAGTAGTATAGTAGTGAGGAAAGATATATACAATAAAATCTGATAATACAGGTCTTTCATAATACTTTATCTCCCGAAAACACCAGAAATGCAAACACCTTTGCCGTATATTACTATTTAAAAATGTGAACTTTGGCGCTTACAGATCTAAATGAGTGATAGATACACAGCAGGATAGACACATACACCTAGATTGGTGCATACACACGAATATAGATGTACCAAGATAGGTGCAGACACACCTAGATAAGCAATGAATGGATCCCCTAGTTACCAGACTATGCCAAGGTTTAAACTGAAGTGACATTTTGCACACCTGTACACTTACAATGGAGCCCCTTGAGCACACACAATGCTCTCTCATTATACAGTGAACTCCACAGGATTTTTTCTCAAGTGGGTGCAAAATTCTCATTTTCACAAATCAGACAAAATTGGTCACAATATGCCCATTTTCATGATTTTTCTCATTTACAAGTGGGTGCAAATGGATTTTCAGGTGGGTGCAAACCTATTTTCAAAATTTCAGGTGGGTGCTGCACCCAATTGATTTAATGCTGGGGAGATCACTGTTATATGTCCATAAGATTAGTGCATTTCTAGTACATCCTCCGATCACAGGGCTTCAAAATCCAGAATACTTCTTTTTACCCCTGTGATAAGCAGTTAGCATTTCCCCGATTAAGAACTCGCAATTTGATTCGCTGTCACAACACTGCGACAGCAATCATGTATACATCATCAACCCATAATTAGATCACATGATTCAGTTTAATCGGGCGCTTCCAAATTGGTTATTGCAGGGGGGAGGGAGGTACAGATTCTGGACACCTGCTTAGGATCGGAAATGTTCTAGTAAGATGTTGGCATTCTCATTCTATCTGTGTTGCCTAGTCTTGCAAGACTAGCCTTTCCAAAAACTAGAATCTATAGCATACTGTTAAATCGGTGTATTCCTTTATTCATACAAAATACATTGGATCAGGCTGAGTCTATAAAACACAAGATGTAAAACAACAACATACCAAATGTGTATAAACATCTCACAGTAATAATCCAATGATATGTTGTCTGTTCTATCACAGATCATTAATTAATGTTTCCAATATTCAGGTATAAAAGTATGTGCCACATATTGTATTAAAGATCCGGTAAGCATATATCCAACACCATTTTCAAGGTGAATGTGGGTGGAGGAGTGACTGGTTGATTCGATGGGTGACTCAAATATATTCTTAGCTGGAAATGTATATTATGACACAATGCACCATACACATGATTTGATGATGATGACTACTCCAATTTGTATATGGTAGACAGGAGGCATGATTTAAAAAAATGAGCTATATCATTAATATTTGAAGTTACTGCGATTTATTCTATTCTGAAACGAATCAGAGTGTGAAGCAATCTAGTAGCAGGTCTGTAGCCCAAGTTCTAGTCTAGATCCAGCTGTATGTTCTGTTGTGGGGGTGATGCTTGGTGTGTGGTTTGACTGTGCATAGAACTTGCTACATCGTCACCCTCTTCCATATCACTGTCATCTCCCATACCAAATAGGTTCTGTAGTAAATTACCTGGAACAAAAGCCAATTTTGAATTAATTTTATATTTAAAGATGTTTCCTGAAAGTTTTGTAATTTTTGTAATAGTTGTTATTGAATTGTCAGAAATATTTCTCTAAAATCATTTTGAAATAGCTGCCTGTCAACATCAATATATATACCTCATCAAGTATAAACTGTCCTGTAAAATGGTAGAGTGGCAACCAAAGCAACTAACATAACATGATAAATGACAGCCAGGTAAGGGCCAACAAACTCAACTACATCTTTATTTACTTTTTAAGTAAAAGGCAAAAGAAAATAATACAATATCAGTGATTTTTCAAATGTGTTGCTCAAAACAGTACTATACAGCCATTTCATGAACAACACTATACAGTGCTGTTCTGTTTGAGATTGGAAGTGTATAGTTAGCAGACCATTCAAAACATGCCTCATGTTTATAGTGAAGGTTAATCTAATGATGCATAACACATAAACAATATAAAATATTGAATATTCTTTTTCTCTATTAAATTTTTCAATATTGGATATTTGAAAGAAACTCTAACCACCACCATGAATAAAATATTATCAGACTTACCAAACATATCATTCTTTTTCTTTGGAGGCTTCAGACCAAAAAATAATTGGCCTATTCTATCTAAGTACTGAAAATAAAATAAAATTATTTTTGTCATTATCGTACATAATAGATATTTTTTTTAAATATTTTTTACTATGATTTGCACATTTTAATCCATCAATTTCCAGTTGATTGATGGAAAACAAGGTTTAAAGTGATGAGAATCAACATGGCTACAAGAATTGCATTTTGTAAAATAGACCTGATAAATCTTTCACAAAATTGACCTTAAAGATAGTATACAGTATTCTTCAATCAACATTCCCTGAGTTTTCCCAAATGCATTGATTGGATTGACAAAAAAAATCAAGTAAAAGAGACAAGTTACTTACGTCTTTGTACGAAGGGTCCCTGTTGATTGCAGCCTGATAATGCTCACACAGAATACTATATATAGTAATTTTTCCACTGAAAGTACAAGGCATGATTTTTTTAACATATTCTTTTATTTCCTGAAATAATTCAGTCACCTAACGCTAACAGCATATTTGTCTTATTCTGTAGTATCTAAAAATGTCCAATTAATACTGATGTCCAATGAATAGGCGAAATCAAATGTATCTAATTTTGTCAATGTGACGAAGTTATCACCCACCGCTTGACTTTGCTGTGAATGTTGTCACAGAACATGGGCTTTATTTATAAAGAAACACCTCATTTACAGAGATTTGACTTACGCTTCTATTGCCAGCAATAAGAACCAGCAGAAGTTTAGCAGTGGCTTATCAAAGGGTGGACCATCCTCCACTGCAGGGTGTCTTTTTGTATATGAGAAAAATACTACACTGGCTGTATTTGTATTTCTGAGACATAAATATCTGAAAGTATGTGCAAATGTTTCAATAAGATGATAAATGTAAATCTATAATGTTAAGGAGTCAAGAACTTGTATATACATGTAGATAATTAATTGTACAATCATCAGTAATTCTTGAGTAATTCTTTAAGTTTTTGAAATTTTCTTGGGAGTGGTTCACTAAGAACAAGAGTTTCCTTTTTTGCATGGCTAACAGGGAGAGAAATGATACCACACAGATACACATCAGCACAAAATGACTATTTGAAAGAGTGTAACAAGGCATTTACATACAAAATGTCATAACCTGCCATTTGTTACAGAAACGAATGCCAAATGGTACTGCTCACCTTCATTGGTGGTGAACGAAATACAATACAGTACAATGCAATGCAATACAATACAGATACCGAACACCATCCACAAAAATATCAGAGACCATAACAATCATATCACCATTTTCTGCCATATTAATTTTGCCCGCTTTTAAATTCTTAAATGGGATTTCTACTTACTGTAATACAGCTTGTGCTACAAACAGGTCTACTTCACAAGGGTAGCCACTGGCTCTTTGGTACTCTACCAACATAGCAGCACAGCCCTCACCATCCTCAGAGTGGAGGAAATGATACCTTGATTGTGCATAGTTTTTCTCTGCAATACAATTTATCAATTACAACAGTCATTATTCAAAGTAGAGCAAATGTGACATTTTGTAACACTGCCTCAATTTGATGCGAGGTGCTTGGTTGAATTGCAAAAAACACAAGTAAAATAAATACGAAGATATTCACACTCATGGACAGACATTGATGCGATAACAATGCTAAAAAACAAAAATTCATTACCTCATTTTTAATCTTTTGTTCAATCTTTAATGCTGAGGGCCTGAAAACTACAAAATGATTTTCAGTTAACATTTTCAGAAAACATCTGAACTACATACCTTCCCAGAAAGTGAGGGCAAATGTTTTATGTAATAATGGATGTCCAGTATTTTTGTCTGGCTCTATTTCTTTGGTCCATTTTACAGCACCCTGGATGTAATTCGGCCTATCGATGTTACCAGGACCAATCATTTTGTGTATTCTACCTATTTTTCCTGAAAAATATATGAAGATGTAAATAACAACAACTTTTGTAAGGATTAGAACATGAAAAAATAAGAGGGTTGACTTTATTACTGAATGTTGGACATGATGGGACAATCTTTAACATTATTATCTAAATATTCAAAAGTGTTTCCTCCTCTCTTTGGCAGTTTGTGACTCACCTATGTTTTCCTCTGTAGCTGGTGCTTTGGCATTTTTCAATAGTTCAATGAGCAACAAAGCCAAGTCTGTCCCACTTTCTCCCTACAAGGTACATTTATCTTTAAATTATGTTTTCTATTATCACTGAATAAAATGGTACATGTAACTTAGAATGTTGTCTTAATCTGTACTAACCTTTATCTTAAATCATTGGGTCTGTAAGCAGAGCCATGAAGTATGTTGTAGAATATGGAAACATTGCAAACACAATGCTTTATAACATTATTCATACAGTTAATCATTTTAAAGAATGGGCATCGATATGGCGAACTTTTTGAACACACGTTTCTCTTAAACCAGTCATGAGGGTTGTCCCAGAAGTAATGCACTGTATGCTCTAACTTTATAGCATAGCATATAGCATATACAGTAAAACCTGTCTTAGTGAACACCTCTCTCTAGTGAACACCTGTCCCTAGTGGACACCCTTCCTACGCACATAGTCCACTGACTTCTGTATAAATTACCCTCTCTCTAGTGAACACCTACCTACAGTGAACGTTTTTTCTTGGCAAAAAAATGTTCACTATACACAAGTTTTACTGTATATAACATATATAAACCAGTCATGAGGGTTGTCCCAGAAGTAATGCACTATATGCTCTAACTTTATAGTATATAGTGTATTACTTCTGGATCAACCCTCGTATATCAGCTACTTTAATTTTTTGGTCAATATAAAACATACCTGGTTTTTAGCAAGAAGTGTTGTAGCTCCTGAATATAAGAGATCTATTGCTTCAACATATTTCTTCTGTGATTTATACCTGTACAAAAGAAACATGACATAACTTTTAAACTATTATCAATTTGGTTCTTTTGTAAATTATATTATTCTTATATTTCTTCTTAGTGTTCTACCTAGGATTTTTGCTCTAATGATTGCAAAATATTGACAAATGTCATTTTCATATTTATCTCATTTCAAATATGAAAATGGGGTTGAAAGTGGGTGCAAGCTAATTTCAAAATCTCAAGAGGGTGTGGCATCATTTTTTTCTATCCTATCGACATGCCAAAAACCATTTAACTACATACTAATTGGAGTTTCAAAATGCTGCAAAACAATAGAATCCATAATGTCAATTGTTTCAATTTTACACTTAGGACAAACCAGGTAGAATAGTGACCTAAATCACAGAATTTTGCCGTACTTTGAGGGAATTCTTCCAGGGAGATTACACTTTTATGAATTATTCACTCCCGAGCACTTACCATGAAAATCAAACCATAATAAACAAACATTTCAAAGAAATTTTGACTCAAACTTGTGAGAAAAACTTCATGCATACACTGGTATGGAGTAATGAAGCCTTGGAGATATTCATTTTAGTAAATATAATTTACAGGGCATATTGTTTTGCAGTTTGGGAGAGTTTGGGATATTAAAATGTTAAATTTAAGAAAATATGGCAAATTCACTACCTATCAGTTATTTTTGTGTCCCTTTTAGTCCAGATGACAGTTTACCTCAAGTCAAATGACAAGCAAAATCTACTGAAATGTTTCAAGCTGGTCGTGTTCTTTTACATTTTTGAAAATTTCTGAATTTTACATACAGAATTCGAATTGACCTTTTTCCATATAAATGGAAAAATAGATGGCATCATGGGTGTTGGTAGGGCTAGAATACATGAAAATATATTGCCAGAGTCACTTAATTTCTTGATCTAACAAGGACTTCAATTTGGATCAACTTAATACACCATTGGAATGAACTATATGATCTTATTGACATGTGGGCCACATGTGGATTGTGATTTCACATTAAAATTGTGATCCTTGTAAGAGTAAATGAACGTTTAAAGGTTTTTCAACATTGTGTCAAAATGGATTTAGCCCGACCTTTTTTCGACAAGTGGAAAATAATTAGAATTTGAATAAAGGTAAATAAATGCAGATCTCCTAAAATTTCATTAAAAACGAGATTTTAACGAGATTTCAAAGCTATATGGAAAAAGGACCATTGAATGGTATAAAAAATGGTGAACAAGAAATTAGATCTACAGTAAATTAATAGAAGTTATCTTTATGTCAATACTCCAAGACATCGTTGATTTGAGATTCCATAATCTCTTATAATGTCTAGAAAGATATACCGTAACATATATTAACCTGTATTTCCTTGTATGCAGCTTCATACCAGAGCATGCATGATACATTTCTCATAAATTTGAGTTCAAATTTCGATTAGTGAAGTAGGGGTATTTTCCGCCAATTGTGTTTCCATTTTTATGATAAGTGCTCAGGGTTGCAATAAATCATGTGCGCGAAATATGAAATTTACAATCCGGCAATGTGTGCCATGTTTTTTTCGAGTCAGTTTTTTAGTTCCATGGAATTTTGTGTTTTACACAAGTTCCATGGAATGGAAAAAGTTTCGAAAAGCAGAAGGCCGAAGCATGAAGTAAAATCACATCAAGATTTTATTTTTTTATATTTTGTTTCATTTGTGCATTCTGTCCTTGAGATAAGAGTGACATCTATAGACGAATGCGTTTCGGAAGGACCATTCTATTTATTTTGAAAAACCATCAGATATTTAGACTGAGAGACCCACTGACTGACTGAGAGTCACGGACATCTAATACGTTCTTCGAATTGCCCTGGAACTATATTTATACCAGGACTGGCATCCAGATCCAAGTATTTTTTAAGACCGCCGACTCTCGTTGGGCTATTTATCCCTATTGACTCAGTTGTTCATATAAATTTACGTACCTTAGATGCTTTGTAATCGACGTAGATAGAAAATATTGATTCCTAAATTGTTCTGGAAAGCGATAATTATAACTAAATGTACTTTGAACAGGTCGACTGACAAAAAAGCCGGGCTTCTGGCACGTCTCGTTCTCGCTCTCAAACAAAACGTGAAGAACGTGACGTCACTGCCGAATCATAGCATTCAAAATAAGTAGCGTTTAAATCCCAATACCAATACCATATGTAATATATCGGTGGTCTAGGGGGAGAATCCTCGCTTAGCACGCTGGAGGCCCGGGTTCGAATCCCGTACTCGCTCTCTTGTTTTTTTCGAGGTCGTTATCTTCATCGTCTAGTTTACGAATACCAAATGTCGATGTGGTGTTTTAATTGATAAATACGAATTCCTTACACATTTCGTTATCTTATTGTGAAATAGCAAACTAAGAGATATCTTTACTCGCTAGGAATTAACATAATATTATTTGAAGCGATTTTAGAAAATTTTGAAACCGCCATCTTGGTAATATTGATGACGTGATCACCATCGGTCAAGGTCAGGTCAAAAGTCATCCATCTTGCCATTAGCCCCGCGGATTGTTACCAGTCGACAAAAAACGATGAAATCACGTTGAAAATAAAATATACACTTTAAAATTGAGGCTGATCGAATATGACAAGACTCCATTGAATACAGCTGTGCAATTTACAGTCACCAAGATGAGCTAATTTCGGAGAGATTCGGGAATTAAAAAAGGTAAGCACTTCCGGTTTCCCAACTTAAAAGTATTTGAAGTCCCCGAATTTCGCCAGAAACATTCTCTCTGACTGTGCTGAGAGTGGCATTTTTCTGAGGTCATTTTTCAACCTCAAACTGAAAGTGAAATTTACCAATTCTTGGGTGAATTTCAACTAAAATGTTCTGGTTACCTGAAATAAAGAGTTCGGTACATTTGATGAGCTTCATAGTAGTCTCCTTTCTCTACACTAGCATTCAGTTTAGCAAGGACACGTTGCACACCACCGCGATTCGATGCCATTTTCAATCTTTTCTAATTTCTAAGTCTGACCGCAAGCACGACTTTTATAAATCACCAGCTGATAGATAAAATATAGCAAAAGTATATATTTCCTTTATACTCTAGCGTTAATCTAACATTTCTATGCATATTTTGTGATATGTGTGGGTGGTTTTACTTTTTTGAATATTGAAAACAGTTTATTATATGTCGCATTTGCTTTAAGCCTAAGAAGGTCAAAATTAACTAATGCGCATCGACTCTGCGCATCCGAAAATTCTTGCACTCGGTAAGTTTTTCTTCAAATAATATCCCTCTTAACCTTACAGACAATTCGCAACTCAATTTTATCGTGTGGGTATTATTTATTGATCCATGATATATATACTTTGTTCAGATTAGTAAGATTGATAATGTTCTTACCTGCTAGATGGTCATATAAACGCTGTGAAATAAAACCGGAAGTGAAATTCTTTGTTTTTCCACAAGGAGGATTGGCTCCCAGAGTGCACCACCGATATTCTGTCCCATATATGGTAGCGGTGACCTTTGACCTCACAGGTTTCAAAATGGCTTCCGTGCTAAAGAAAACAAGCGGAAACCTGTCACGTGTCAACAAGGTCAAAGGTCACGCTACCATATATGGGACAGAATATCGGTGGTGCACTCTGGGAGCCAATCCTCCTTGGTTTTTCCATGCCCATGGTTTTTCTGAGGACTGGATCCCAGAGTTCCAGGCCTGTCAACTGTCCCGCAATTTGCGTATTTGTCACGCATTTGCTGAAGAATTTGAAGTCACGCCAGTTATTTTTGCGTGACAGAAAATGTCACGCAAATACGCATTTTACCTGATATGTTTGTTTGTTTATATCCAATGTTTTGCGGTGCCACCTTATATAGTCTCTGGTGCTACTTTTCACTTTGTAGTATCACTGATGTGGTTTACACTGCTGTTTTGTAAGAGTTTATTTTTATTTTGTTTTTGATTTTACTTAAAATCCTTATCTACATATAACTAATGTTTTATTTACACTTAAAATCTTCTGCTTTTTATGATGTAGGTGCGTAATACATCATGTAGCCTTTTGTTCATGTCCTTGTTTAGTGTTTGATTTTCACCTGCAAGGGTTTTCAGATCCATTACACATGTGTTTCCACTCTCTAGAAGTATACAGTCTGCATCATATAGCATTTTATCCCTTAGATTCTGGAGTTTGTCGCATTTAAATAGGTAGTGGTCAATTGTCTCTGGTTGGTTGCAGTTTAGACAGAGATTTGTACTATGTATAGGGTTTATTTTCTTCAAGTGGCTGTTAAGCCTGGTGTGACCACTGAGAAGTTGATTCGTAATGCAGAATGTTCTTCTGTCAGATTCACCTAGCAAAGGCCTCTTTCCTACAGACTCAATAGAGCGTTGGATATATCCTACTTTTTTCGAGTTGTTGTATTGCCTTTGCCATTTGGACTTTGAAGTTGCGTGTATTTGACTGTATATCTCTCTTTTGATAATTGTCAAGCAAAAATATTTCTGTAGAAAAATTTCTAAAAAAGATCGTCTACACAGCAAAAATACGAACGCCGGAAAAAAATGTACGCATTTCGTTCGGACTTTTCACGCGAATTACGTATATGTCACGCAATCCGTTCGAAATTTTTCGTACCTACCCCCCCCCAGATTTGGACCAAGGTGTCCACATTTTGAGGAGAGGTGTTCAACATTTCCAAGTCACTCATGTTAGGTGTTCCCAAGTTGACAGGCCTGGAGTTCCAACTCATATATTGACTAGATAGAAAGAAACACGGGAACTAAAGAAAGGAGAAAAAGGAGAATAGTTTTAATCTCCAATCAATTTTTTGGTGCTGATTTCAAAAGGAAAGAACACATGAATGAACTGCAAGATAAAATGGCCGATATTCTTGCGATGTCCAACGATGAAAATGTCTTTATTGTCTGATATTAAAACTGGCAATAAATTTCATAATTAGTAATTCAAAAGATAAGCTTTGGTTTTCTAAAATTTTTATTTGGAAATAAGACCAAAACTCACGATTCAAATTCTGAAGTGAAAATATGGGGGCCGCTTCATTTTGTATTTCCAACATGACTCCATCACACCCAGTGATCAAAAAAATGAATGTGGGGGGATGTGGCGATTTCTTGCACCACCAACTGCTACAAAAGCGTTACTTTGAGCTGACACTTAGACTTGATTGTGTGTGAGAAGAATTTCCAATTTCCATGTTTTATTTCACCAAAAGTATACCCTGCGTTCAGAGTCTAGTTAAACTACACTCTGCCTAGTAGAGACCATATTACAGTTTAGTAGCCCCGCCCCCACGACGGGTACCGGCGACAGTTTGGGTAAATCACTTTTGACCTACGCGCTGACCTTCCACCAATCAGCGAGCTTGAAGAAACATACGCCAAATGCGTTCTAATTAATTATGCGCATGTCATTGGTCAATTCCGGACTCAACGATGACGTCAGAAGGAATGACCATATAAAGAACGTTGGTCAAATTTGGCCGACGAACACTGATTGGCGCGGTGAGTTCACAGGTTTATTTTAGTTTGAAAGAGTGAAAACGAAGCTCTCTTTTAAGAAGTGAAGTCAAACGAATGCAAAGGGTACCAAAAGTAAAAACGTTGTGAGAGCTCCATCTATTAAGACATTCAAAGTTTCTCCAACATGTGAATCTGACACCAGGGTATATTGCCTTAAAGAACGAAAAGGAGTGTCTTAGTTTAGGCACATCATGTGTTGAAGTTACCCTAATATAAAATGATGTTGACATTTAACCTCCTGATAGTACACATTTATCTGAAGATAAACTCATAGCATCGTCTAATAATTATGTAATCCATATGTACGTACATTTGAAATCATAGATGTCTAGATTTCTGTTCAAGTACCAGATTCTCCAGATTTTTCAACTTGAACAGGTAAGATTATTTAAGATGTTTTATATGTGATTTACAAAGTACTTTGAAAGTTCAATCATGATAAACACAACATCAGGTTTTAACCATTTCATTATTTCTATGTACTTTGTAAATTGCATGGTTGTATTCAATTGTTATTTGTTTATTGACTGTTTCATACTCTTAATTCAAAATACATGTAGTTGCAAAAGTATTTTATGTGATATGTCCATTGCAATATGAATTGTTAAATGTAATTTAATTTTTGTTCTATTTCAGAAAATGGCAGACGAAGAAATCATAATCGAAAGTTCCACTAACTCCCCTGCTACCCCACAGATCAGCAATCCAGGGACACCGCGGTCTGGGGAGGACATAGTCAGGAATACACCTCCTCCCCCTGCTCTTCATCTCGCTGCTGGAGGAATGCGTAATACCCCTCCCCCACAGCCTAATATGCCAGGTGTCCCTCAACTTCAACGATTTCCGCAATCTCAACCCTCTCAAAGTAAATACGCATCATTACTAGCGGTTATAGAAGATATGGGAAAAGACATTCGACCAACTTATTCAGGAAGTAGGACATCGGCAGAAAGACTAAAACGTGGAATTGTACATGCAAGGATTTTAGTGAGGGAGTGTCTAATGGAATGTGAAAGAAGTGCAAGGTCATGATGGTATACGTATACATACTTTTGATACACCGTTAACAAGGAAATAAATGAAACTCATGTTGGATTATCAAGACAGATCTATGAACATATTCGGAAAGTGAAATTTTCTGTTGTGAATAAGGAAATAACAGAATTTGGAAATGATTGCGATAGAATGGTTTCATAGGAAATACTTAGGAACTTAAAGCAATGTGTACTGTATGTGCGTAAATGTAGTTTGTGTATTCCATAAACATTGATAACTGTACTGGTGCAATCTAGGAGCAACCCATTTGACTTTCACGGAGGATTGACTTAAATTAAGCATAAATGAACAGATGATTGAGATACATCACATCACATTATAATGAAAGTGGAACCCAAAATAAATCCAGTCTTGTTTGATTTTATAATTCAATGCAACATGAACATTTCATCATCATGATTGAACATTTCCTGAATTCATACAGTGCTGTGAATTTTTTATATTGAATTTTCACGGTACACTTTTACTTGATAGATCAATGTGTGGTATTTACATATAAACTTAATGATTTTAAAAATAAATGTAACTTTTGTATAATAAAAACATTATTACCTTCTTGATTTATGCAGTATTCTGAAAGGACTTTTTGGGCCATATATATCATACTGTTACAATCAGTCCTAGGACTGTCATGAATAATTTCTGGAAACAATTGATTGATTGGGTTTCGTTTTTATATAATGAATTCAATCTTCAAAAAATGAGAATCAAACTTAAAAAAGGGTTTGGCAGTAATTTGAATACCATTTTAAATGCTTCATAACTTAAAAGTATATTCCTTAACAGACCATTTCCCACCTGATATGGTAGCTATAACCATATATAGAAGTGATGTAATCAACTCTCAACTTTTGTAACAGTATAGGAATGTAGCACAAAATAACTTCTTGACAAATGGTCCTTACTTTATGTGCAAAAATATTTTGAAGGCTTGTCAACTCAGAATTAATGAAGAGATTATCTGAAGGATTAAATCCAAGACAAAATTGAAATAGAATATTCAGCTGGTTTTGTCCTTAATTCCTCCTTGCCCAATGCTACCTAATGCAAATTTTAAAGTCAATGTCATCACTTCCTGTCTTAAATCTTTAAAGATGGTAGCCTATTTGAAATTAACAGTACTCACCATATCAAAATATTTTGCTTTTAATATGGAAAGTATATACTGTATATGGTTATAGCTACTAAATCAGGAGAAAAATGGTCTGGCAAGGAATATTCCTTCAAGTTTGTTACTTTTTTAAATGCCTTGACATGATTCAAAATGGTGGCCCTTCTTTCAAGTCTTTATTGGGCTCACATGATAGGCCAATATGCGTAATCGTCCATTTATCCATCTGCACATCTGAAATAACGTGGGTACTGTGATATGAGCGTATTTTTCCCAAAAGGAGACACTACAGCCTTGTTATTATTTCTAGCATGAAATGTTCAAATAAAAATGAGCATTGCACATTTGTAAATTGTAGCACACTCCCAATATGTCCAGAACAACACTCCATACAGTAGATGTAGAATATAGTGCAGATTCTGTAGAATGGTGTCCTATAGGTGGCAGTCAACACATCCTGGCATGTGGGACTTACCAACTAGCAGATAATCCAGAAATTAAGGTTGGTCTATTGAATAACTGTTATGAGTTTGAATCTGACTAAATTGACACATCTTGATTCATCACTGATAGAACGTAGCGATTTGGCGTGGGAACTGACAATGAAATTGACAAAGGATGAAAGGGTAGCCACATCAACTATATCTCTCTCACTGATGTAGCTGCATTTTATTGATATACTATCAATATGAGCTCAAATCCTGGACCAAGTGCCCCTACCATGGGGTAGGAAAAGTATGATTACAGAAAGTTCTATCAATTAATCATTCTGAAAATTCCCTGCTGTATAAGCCATATAAATTGTGTAAGATTTTCAAGTGATTTCCTCTTAAGAAAAAGATACAGCATTTTTATCAGAACTTCTGGATCGGCCTTTGTAGATATAGAATTGTCATTTGTAACAAATACATCTCACATTGGTGTCTGCATTGACCTTAGATGCATAGATGCACCAGTAGGGTCTTTATTTATAAATCTGATATAGAAGGTACAATTGTCCAACTCATCAGAGCTGGGGCATCCCCTCTAGCATTGACCTAGCTAATAGAATTGTCACATCAAACATATGTCACACTGATGCCACTTTGGCTTTTTTGTCATAATGTAAAACATCGAATACATCTCAAACTAAAAAACTGTTAAGAGAATTCGCTTCAAGGATGCTATGTTAGATAAAAATAACTTCTTATCAACCAGCTTATATTCCCAAAGAACTGTACAAAAGTCATATATTTTAAGAACTCCTTAAAAAGCTTCTATGTGATTTTCTATATGTCATAAAGTGTTTTCAGCTTCAAATAAATTATGTTTCATTGAGTGCATTATTGCGCTTCCAGGAAGGGGACCAAGAATCTGATGTTCCCAAAGCGCGACTTGGGCGACTTTTGCTTTACAATTTCAACACTTCACAACCCAAGACATCACTTACTGAGATATATAGACTAGATATGCCAGCTGTACTAGACATGAAATGGTGCCATAATAGCCTATGTGACAGGCCAACCCTAGCTGTTGGGAATGCCTCTGGAGAGCTCCTGTTATATGGGCTACACGATATAGATGGGAGTAGTATATGCGAGCAAATGGAATGCTTTCAAGCTGTGGAGGATGGACTATGTTTATCACTTGATTGGTCAACAGGAAAATATCCTAGGTGAACAAATTTCTCAATAAGATGCGAAATAATCACTTATCTGGTCAAAAATTTTATTGATTTTTTTTATGTCACCACCACTGACCACAAGTGGTAACAAAGTGCTATAGTCTCTAACTTTTTTTTGGACGGCAACCAGCGGATGGTGTTTAGTGTTTTTTGGTGGTCCGTGTTTGTAACAAATAGCAAATTATAATGTTTTGCATGTTAATGCCTTGTTGAATTTCCTCCTGAGTATTAGTCAAATCATAGACTATCAAGAATTGCCTTCTCCAAATTAAAAGCTATAAACCAGACTGTTTAATTCAATCTGAAATTCTTATTTTCCAAATGCACCTCATTAATTGATCATCTTTAACCAGGATTCAGATTTTTAATTTCTGAGGATTGTAATGCTTTTAGCCAAACACCAGAAATCGTGTTCAGTGACTCCAAAGGAATGATTGGTATAATAGATGCCACTAGCAGTCCCAAAGTGCAACCTATCAAATGGAAAGCACATGATTTTGAGGCTTGGATTGCAGCCTATGATTATCACGACACAAACATTCTCTATTCAGGTATGATGGATAATCTTGCATTGTTAGTATATTTTATGTGTGTAGTTTGAAACAGTGTCAATAGATGGCAATGTAGTGCTGAGTCGAATAAATTCAATAGTATGTTACAATTTCAGAAAAATAAATTGCATCGAAAATGTAAAAAATGATTTACTATTGATGCGAGATGTGTACAAGATGAAATTGTTTCTAGTTTCACTGTCATGATGCATTTTAAGTTTCAACAATGGAAACACTCCTGATCAGCCGTCTTGTTTTATACCATCTTATCGAGTTAACAAGGCCTTAATGTGATAAATGCATCAATAACTGGGAGATACACCTTGAAGATGTAGCAATAAATGTCACTCATCAACTGATTTATGAAGATCAATTGACACTTTTGTTGTCTAGTCCTTTATTCTCCTTTGCTAATTGTCCTGTATACATTAGTTCAAATGAAGTCAGTCATGATATCAGTTGTTATGATATTCACACATAGCTTGGCAATGGCAAGGTGTGTCCAATTCAAACCAATCCGAACACAGTATTTCATAAAACTGCACTGCATTATAATTAACCCAACAACACCTTATTCAGAGGAATGATTCATCCACAATGCACTGAGTCCAGGGCTTCAATCTTTAAATATCGTTGTTGTCATAATTATGGTTTATGTCTTGCATCTCATATTCTTGCTTACTATACATGTATGAGGATTTATGATGTTGAATTTAATTACATACAAGAGGATTAGGATTGGTCACACATGTATGAAGATATTGAATGTTTGTTTATATGTGAGCATGTTAACACATATGTTGATGCTGATTGTTTTTTTACATCTATGAAGATGTTGTTTGCTTCTACAAGTATGAGGATGTAGATGATTGTTCACATGTATGAAAATATTCATTGTTTACATGTTTGAGGATGTTGTTTGTTCTTATATGTGTGAGAATATTGATTGTTCACATGTATGAGGATGTTATTTGTTTTTATATGTGTGAGAATATTCATTTCTTACATGTATGAGGATGATATGGTCTCCATTTTTTGTGACGGCGGTTAGTGTCTAACAAATGGTGGTGACATTTTGCATGTTAATGCCTTTTTTCTAAGTGTATGAGGATGTTGATTGTTTACACGTATGAGGATGTTGTTTCCTTACATGTATGAGAATATTGATTGTTTACATGTATGAGGATGTTGTTTGCTTACATGTATGAGAATATTGATTGTTTACATATATGAGGATGTTATTTTTCTTTATATGTGTGAGAATATTGATTTTTTACATGTATGAGGATGTTATTTGTTTTTTACATGTATGAGAATATCCATTGTTTACATGTATGAGGATTATATGGTCTCCATTTTTTGTGACGGCGGTTAGTGTCTAACAAATGGTGGTGACATTTTGCATGTTAATGCCTTTTTTCTAAGTGTATGAGGATGTTGATTGTTTACACGTATGAGGATGTTGTTTCCTTACATGTATGAGAATATTGATTGTTTACATGTATGAGGATGTTGTTTGCTTACATGTATGAGAATATTGATTGTTTACATGTATGAGGATGTTGTTTGCTTACATGTATGAGAATATTGATTGTTTACATGTATGAGGATGTTGTTTGCTTACATGTATGAGGATGTTGATTGTTTACAGGTATGAGGATGTTGTTTCCTTACATGTATGAGAATATTGATTGTTTACATGTATGAGGATGTTGTTTGCTTACATGTATGAGAATATTGATTGTTTACATGTATGAGGATGTTGTTTGCTTACATGTATGAGAATATTGATTGTTTACATGTATGAGGATGTTGTTTGCTTACATGTATGAGAATATTGATTGTTTACATGTATGAGGATGTTGTTTGCTTACATGTATGAGAATATTGATTGTTTACATGTATGAGGATGTTGTTTGCTTACATGTATGAGGATGTTGATTGTTTACATGTATGAGGATGTTGTTTGCTTACATATATGAGAATATTGATTGTTTACATGTATGAGGATGTTGTTTGCTTACATGTATGAGAATATTGATTGTTTACATGTATGAGGATGTTGTTTGCTTACATGTATGAGAATATTGATTGTTTACATGTATGAGGATGTTGTTTGTTTTTACACATATGGTGATATTCATATACACACATATGATGTTGATTATTTACATGTTTGCTTTTACACGTATGAGGATGCTGATTTTTTACATCTATGAGAATATTGATTGTTATACATATTTGAGAATGTTGATTGTTTACATATACATATATGTGAATGTTAATTGTTTACATGTTTGATGTTAACATGTACATTGTTTACTTGCATGAGGATGTTGGCCATTTATATTTGTGAGGTCATTGTTTGTTTATTTATGTAGTGATGCTCATCATATTTTGATTGTTTTTATCTATGGGAGGTTGATTGTTTATATAGGTACATTATATTGATTGCTTATAGGGGGAGATGATTGCAAGTTCAAAGGCTGGGACAAAAGAATGGAGACAACTTTCCCAACATTTACTAGCAAAAGGTAACACTTACATTACAATTCTTAAAATAAGAACAGTATCTGAAAATACAGTATAAATCTGCCCTTTTTAGCCATCCTGGCATCGATTCATTTTTCCTTTTACTATATGTTTTTAGAAATGTGTCAAAATAATATATGTTGCATTATCCTCCTAATGCAGGGCCTATGGAAGAAGAAATAAATATGTGGATAACACTAAATATGAATATCGTTATAGTTACTATTTATGTTTGAATGGTGTTTTATTATATCCAATGAAAATATTAATAACAATGTTGTAGGCACAGCATGGGCGTGTGCAGTATACAGAGTAGCAAACACAGGGACAATATCATAGCCACTGGAAGGTAAAATATTTTGAAATGATAGATCACAACATTTAGCGATCAATGATTAGATCTGCATTTGTTATAATGTAAATCTACTGGATCAACTTAGTCCAAGGAAATTTTCAAAATGGCATCCAAATTCAAAATGGCCACTGCTTGATGGATATGATACATACTAGAAGTATGATTATAAATGTTGCAAATTTCTTTTCAATTCCCCAATCATAATAATTAACAATTTTAATAAATAAAGAAATAAACATAACAGCAAAACACTTAAATTAACTACCGTTCTACAATTTTCAATTTATCTTCCAGCTATGATGAAAATATATTATTATGGGATTCACGTAATTGGAAGCACCCCCTCAGTGAGACGTCAGTAGGGGGTGGGGTGTGGAGACTAAAGTGGCATCCCAAGGATCCAAATATCTTACTAGCAGCTTGCATGCACAATGGATTCCATGTATTAGACTGCACTACAATATCAGGTTAGGGTTCTATATTCAATCAGGAAATATGTTAAATTCTCACAGCCTTTAATTTGAATATCTGCTTCAATATGCTCATATTGTTTTTTAATATGATGCTTTGCCAGTCATGTTAATTTAAACACAACACTTAAAGTGTCATTAATTTGGATATGTTTAATCCGAGGTTCAAAACTCCCAAATCTGAGCATCTCCTAATCTAAATACTTTTATCTGGTCCTAACATGTCTTAATGAATGTTGTTTCTATTTTGTATAATAGAGGACTCACAGCCCATAATTGCGTATTATATGAACCACACATCACTGGCTTACGGAGCTGACTGGTGCTATTTAGACACAACTCCAACAAATATGAGTCACCCTGTAGAACAAGATATCAATAAACAAAGTGACTCTGAACATTGTGATACAGGGGAACAAGAAGTGAACTCTGTTTGTCAAATGGTAGATCCCAAAAACGATAATCCAAATCAATGCTCAAGTGAGGTGCAAAAGGAGAAGAAATGTGCCAATAGTTTTATCGCAACCTGCTCTTTCTATGACCATGTATTACATATATGGCGGTGATTTTGTATGTGAGTATTGTAATTAAGAATAAATTTTGTTTACAGTTCAGTTGTGTTTGATAGTTAAGATTGTTATGAAAGTATATCAGACATTGAGGGCAGCATTTTCAAAAAATATATTTCATCCTCAAAATTCAAAAAATATTGTAAATATTCAGGCATTTTGGGGGAAAATAAAGCCTAAGCATTGAGAAAGGCGCTTTTGTCAAAACTATAGAAGGCACTATGTAATTGCTGTCCTGTTATTATGTCTCAACCTGTCAAGTGGTGGCATATTGCTATGGTCTCCAGGTTTTTGTGAACAGTGTCTGGCATTTGGCAGTTGGTGTCTGTAACAAATGGCAGGTGATGATCTATTGCATGTTAATGCCTTGTATTACTTTTGTGCCTACACCAGCATCTATCCATTGCTTCATGGGGCTAAGATATTCTTTGTTTTCTTTGTTCAAACACTATTTTTGGGTTTTTAGACATTGTCTTTATTTTGAAATAAGAAGTTGTTGCATGGCGATTTTTTTAATGTTTTAATATTTCACCAAGTTAATATAGTTTAGGTGTCTTGAAATATATTCAAATACCAACATCCAAACAAGATGAGAATGTTACAAACAACATCATCTCATTGATTAATGATTTCGGTTTATCAATGTCTGATTACAGAGGAATCCACTCAGAAGCAACATTGATAAATTACATTTCAATCAGCCTTAAAGGCAAGATTTAAAGCTACAAAAAGATGTAACATTACATTACTGATCAAATGTACACGCATGGGTTTTTACTAATAACAATGAAACTTATCACAAGATTAATTCTCATCGCAGTGATTTTCCTCACAATTTTCATGTTTTGTATCATTACTTTACAATATCAAATAGAAGACATTAAATATCAGTTACAAGAAACAAAGAATGAAAAACAAAATTCTTATCCAAATTTAAATCAAAATGACAATAAAGTGTTATGGCATGAAGACACTAAACCTAAAAAGGATCGAGGCTCAAGTCCTTTACTACCAGTTTATAAAAGCATCAGGGATATACCTAGATATCAGGAATATATTTATGAACCTTTTCATGTAAAGCCACCATTGTTTATATCAAAAGATGACCGAGATATATTTTACAAAAATCCATGAGCAATATGGAACCAGTTTCAAAAGATAAACTTAGAGGAGTTATTGAAATTATTGAATTATTAAATGAGAGTTGAAAGGCAAATGATGGACTGTACTCCCGGTTATTTTCACTTGCTACTTTGGCACTTTTCGCGAGTTTTGGAAAATTCGAGAAATATAATAGCCGCGAAATTCCAATAGTTCTAATTCACAAAATATAATAATCTCGAAATTCCTGGGAATTAATACTATCACTCAATGTTGACAATATTCTCATCGACCTGAGCTGGCAATAAAAGGTGGGGTTGTTGGGAGGTTACTGTATTCTTACATTTCGCTTTATGAAAGATTGTAATAAAATGAACAGTCACAAAATGGCTCAAAAAAAATTATGATGAAGGGAAAAGCATGGCTGATATTGAAATGGTGTTCTTTTGCATTCTTAAGGAATCGCCAACTTAAAAAGAGAAGCAGGACTATGGTCACAAATCTGCTAAAATTAATAGCTGTGAAATTTCAAAGAAGCTTGAAATTAGCAAAATATAATAGTCGCGAAATTTCAAAATCGCAAAAAGGTGAAATATAATAGTGTCAAATATTATTGGGAGTACAGTATAGTAAAACCTGTCTAATCTGAAAGCCACTGTCATCTAGGTTTTTTAACATGGAAGTCAACATTAATGAGACTGAAAAAGTGTTCAAATTAAGAGGTCTTCAGATAAGATGCTGTATATGATTTACTGTACACATCCATCATAAACTTTATTATTATCCATTAATCACATTCACTGCTGACTTGTATTTAGACTCCTAAGGCCATACATAACTTAAAAAATGTAACATCAGTGGACATAAGCTGCATGGATAAATTACATCTCAAAGGCTTCATAAATTAAACTCAAGATTTAAAACTACAAAAAAGGTGTAACATTAGTGGTCAATGGCTGCACACAAATCAAGTTTTATATACGAATAACAATGAAACTTATCACAAGATTAATTCTTATAGCAGTGATTTTCCTCACAATTTTCATGTTTTGTATTATTACTTTACAGTATCAAATAGAAGACATTAAATATCAGTTACAAGAAACAAAGAGTGAAAAACAAAATACTTATCCAGGTTTAACTGAAAATAAAAATAAAGTAGTGGAAAATGGAAATAAGTGGCATGAAGACTCTAAACCTAAAAAAGATAAAGCCTCAAGTGCTTTTCTACCAGTTTATAAAAGCATTAGGGATATACCTAGATATCAGGAATATGTTTATGAACCTTTCCATGTAAAGCCACCATTGTTTATATCAAAAGATGACCGAGATATATTTTATAAAAATCCTCAAGCCATGAGCAATATGGAACCAGTTACAAAAGATAAACTTAGAGGAGTTATTGAGATTATTGAAGATGGGAGTTTTAATGTAGAGTTTAAAAATATAAAAATGGCATACGAGCCAGAATTTAATTGTGGATGGAATAGCAACAGGTCATTCTTTTACAAAGAACGGGATTTTTCGAAACGTTCTAGAAATGTCCGTGGACTTTTTCCACTGAATGTTCCAGAGGGATATGCCTTTCAGCTTTTTTTAAATGGAGTTCTTCCAAAAATTATTCAGGCTTTAAATGTTATTAGATGCCCAGATGTAAGGCTACTTTTAGAGACACCTGTTGATGGTATTATATATGAGATTCTTGATAAATTGAATCTCACAAATCAGGTTGTATTTCATGCTGAAAAGGATCCAACTCCATATGTTGGAGATCACATGATATTTGGATGTATAGCCCCTCCTCTACACCCTCAGCTCTGGCAAGCAATGAGGCACCATCTGGGTGTCAGTGATGAACAAAAGTATAACCAAAATCATGCAACTGTGGTGTTAATCACACGTGATCACGCTCGTAACAAGGGACGTGAAATTCAAAACACTGAAGCAGTTCAGAAATATTTATCAGAAAGATATAAAAACAATTTCAAAATATTCAATGGTGGCATGAACCTGGAAGAATCTCAAAACTTCTTTAGTCACACTAGAATTATTTTAGGAGTGCACGGTGGTGCATTTTTCAACCTTTATTTTGCTCCGAAGACAACAACAATAGTTGAGATTGTTCCAATGAATGATGATGGATCTGTTATACCCCCTAGTTTGACTAATTCACATACTATTGTTTGGATGATGGCTAATATGATTGGTCAGCCATATTGGAGGATCAGAGCAAATCCTTTGGATAGCAAAGGAAATCTTGAAGTTGATATTGACAAACTGGATGCAATTCTTAAAACAATTGATAATTCATGAAAATTAGCCTTCATTTAGAATAGGTTGAGATTTTCAATTGAAATTCGAAAGTTAAATTATACTTCTCATTATTTATCTCAGTTTGACTTGCAGTTACACTTAAACCTGTGTAAGTGGAACACCTTTGGTACCTCTTAAAAGTGTTGCACTTGGGAGTTATTCCACTTACAAAGGTTCATTTAACAATAAGTGAATAGGCTGCTGAACTTCGAAAAGCATTCCACTTATGGAGTGTTCCGCATACAGAGGTTTCCACTTTTTACTGAATATTAATTCACATTTTGAAGAAATGCATGAAAGGGTCTAGTGCACTTTCCATTATGATTTCCCCATGAACAAAATGAACCATTTTTAGGTGTAACATAAAGAATACAATGTCACATAATACTGTGGAAAATATTTAAGCGTTTGAACCCACATGGGCTGAGGTTGAGGTCATTAAGTTCAGCAAGGGTGTACTGACTTGCCATTGGATGTGCTCCATTGACTTAACATGTGGATATCGTCAGATTCCATTGGAGGCCATCGGTTTCTATTGATTTTCATAAAAATACCTAAAATACACTATGACCTGAATCGATTGCAAATTAAATTGTTTCACAATATGACACAAATGGTATATCACATCAGATGTGCAAATATAAAGTTTGCAATCGATTCAGGTCATACTTCAAATTAAAAGATTATACATTTTTTCATCATTTTTTCCTACAAAATGGCTATAGAAAAATGCTTCAAAAGCAACTTTTACACTTATGAAATCCCATACAACTTTGTAAATCCAAAGATTATACTGTTATGTTTCATTAATTAATAACATATTTGGATAAGATGTAGGGATATATAGGATGCAAATGGATTTTGACAGACACAAAATGACTTCCTGGTTTGGCATCTCTACCCCTGTGCACTTTATGATTGAATATTGGCCCTAATAAGTGGCCCATTCATCAATACAGTGCTGAATATAGGTCAACAAGATACTAGTGTAGATATAAATGTAATAATAAAAGCAGTATATTTATTTTGAAAAATTAGATGATTTTATTTTTGTTCATGGGGAGATCATAATGGCGGGTGCACTAGATCCTTTTAGTAAGTCAAAAGACTATTTAAAGTGCTGTAACATTGTGACTATCAGTCTAATGGTCATGAACTATGATAGACTGGTAGAAAATTGAATGATGTACAACTATGCCATATATCAGGGAGTAATTTTCTAACATGACAAAGATACTAGGAAATTAGTAGGAGGATTTCCATTTTTGACCACCCTGTAATATGTTTGAATACGAGGAAAATTTCATGAAGAAAAATATCAAAAAACTTTGAAATGAGAACATTTGTCTCTGAACTTATTGAACGACCTGGTAAGCTTTGTATTTAATACTTGAATTTTTACAGTATATGTACAATGTTTATTCAGTGACAGTGCTATTTTCTTACAAAAATAGTGACATTAGGAATAGACATATTATTGTGGTCAGGTTTTAATGAGAACTGTGGTCAGGTTTTAATTAGAAATGACATCAAATAGAACAGTAGAACAATATCTGGTATATTATTTAGAACTTAAATTTTCAAAAGATATCTCGTTTTCACAGAATCAAAGCTCCCATGAAATAATCTAGTATATATTTGTCTACACAATTGGTTATGTCTCTTCCTAAGCACAACTACATTATTGTACCTTGACTAAAAACATCATCACCATAACATTCTTCTAATGTCACTAAGCACTTAGTGCTATAAATCGATTTTAAGTATGTACTTATGAATGTATTACCTGTGTTTAAAATTTCAATATTGTCATGTTTATTTCTTTCCATTTCTCCTAATCTCAAATAAATATCAGATTTACTGATATTTTCACTCAAACAACAATGTGGAACTCACACCCATTTTCTTCAATACTCGCTCAATTTTCCCTGTTCATTGTATTTTCCATAACAGTAGTGATATTTTATTGTTGAACTGTTGTATTAATTATAACAACTTCAAGTCCATAGACACATGCTTCAGACTTATTAGCAAACCTTCTCAAGTGATCAAATATTAGTATTTCCATGTATACATTGTCTCCATCATTTCTGCAAAACTTACAGGGGAACTTTAATGTATGATAAAAAAATAATGAAATTTGCACTTTCGTTACATCTATTTTTAGTAAGTAATTGTTTGAGGATGTAGGATATTGTTATATAATTTATGAGTATATATAATACCTATTAATATTGGATTTGAGTTTTATTGATTTTCAATTGTTGTGTAATTTCTATTTGTGTAATGTTTGGTCTGGATATACAGTGTACAAAGAAACCAGACTCTGTATTGTAAAATCGGTCCGTAAAATCTTCAAGATCAGTTTACTTCAAAATAATGAATTTTACCAATGTATTTTATAAACAAAAAAGTAAGTTAATTCATTGGAGATTATTAGCAGGTTCATGGAAGTTAAAAAAACGAAATGTTTATTTTGTGTTGTTTCTTGTATTATGACAACAAATCCACGATATAATTAAGATTTCAAAGGAATTCTCTGCGTTGCACTAACAAATATACAGTATAGTAACACTTAAATATTTGGCTTGGTGGCTATGGTACAAATACAACAAATAAATGTTTGAATTCCACCAGCAAATATGTAAATAAAAGTTTTTCCTGAGATTTCAACCTCCTGAGTTCAAAATAAGCCTGGGATAGGGTGGTTCCGTTAAAGGCAGGGTAAATTTTAAATGCCACACAGATATTTTTGGTGAATATGGTGAATTATGAAATAGCGTCACCAGAAAAATTAACCAAGTTTACAATTAATGTAAAATAACCTATATTCATGGCCTTCAGAAAGTAAATGAGAGTAAAATTCAATTTTCTAAAAAAATATAGAAATAAAAATAATTCAAGCACAATCATGGCACTCCAGTGATACTTTTCATTGTTTTAACAGGATACCAATTTAATCATATTTTATACCTCTTTGGTCACATTCTCAATATTTTGTTATTTCTTCAATTTTGTTCAAGTATGTCATGATATATTTTTCAAGAGGGAGTGGCACCCAGTAGCTTTAATTCTGATGGGGTGATCACTGAACTCCTCTATGAGTCACTTAGAACTGCATGCAACACTGTAGTGAATTATAGGGCAGGTTGAGGTCAATAATTAGGTCAATCCATTATGTCCCACGTTAAACCTGTAGAGGATGATTACATAATATTCATATTTATATAAGTTTGAGGGAAATCTTATGTCACTGAGAAACTATTACTTATAGTCTAAGATACTGTATATATCTCCATGTGTAATGAGTGAATAAGTGTGCAAAATGTATATTTAATGCCATTGTGGAAATTTTCTCCGATTGTAACAAATAAAGCATATATTTCTTCTTCCAAAACAATTAATTAAATAATATAAAAAAGCCCAAGTTTTTTTCCTGTATAAGTTCCACATGGATCAAACATGCTTAATCCATTTAAAGGACTGTGTGATTAATCTATGGTGCACATATTTTTATGAGGGTATGTGTAATATAATTGATATATTGTTTTTAAGTCAACACAAGAAACAGGTTATAGTCTCCAACTTTTTTTATGGTGGTGTTTGGTGGTTCGCAACAAATGGCAGGCTGTGATATTTTACATCTTAATGCCTCATATGAAGATTTGATTTAATTAATTTCGTCTTCACATATTATTTGCAAAGGTGAGGCATTGATATCTTCGGAAAAAGCGTATGCTTGTACTCTGTCGTTATATGCACTATGAATCATCCTCATGAGTCAAAGCCTTTATTATGACAAATAATAAGTGTTTTCAAAAATGGGGCTTCTAATTTCAAGTTTGCTTCTGTTGTTTGACACCTTGTAACTAAAACATTGCTCAGAAACTGTGCTCAGAAAGTGACCCATAAATTGACCGTTACTGTAAACCTGGATTTGAAAGGTTATGAATGGTTAATATTTGTCTTAATCTACTACACTAAATTATTTATGTTTAATATTCCCTATCCAGTAAATATAAAACAAAAGTAGTACATAATACATTATATGAATTTATTGATCATGTTTTCTCTATGGGATCTGACAATTAAAAATGCATGAAATAAGTTTTACAGTCCATAATTTTCAAAATTGTTGTTCTATTAATTATTATCTAAGTTCATGGGCTTTAATCACTAAGGTACTTTTGCTATTGATCTTTTGAAAGTCCAGGCCCATGGGGTCAGTTGGATCAACATAATTCAAATCCAAGTATTGTTCCAAAGTTGTCTGTTTGGTGCTCACGATACAAATCAATGGATATCACTATTAGATATATAAATATTATGGGGCCTCACAAATGGATAGTTTCAAATGGTCAGTTTCATTTCATTTTCACTCTTGGTAAAATGAAAATCAAGAGTTTTTAAGGCTATTAAATTGAGTAATACATTATAGAGAATTTGATAGGGGATTTATATAATGCATTTAACGAGACAATTTTTAATATTTTTTAGTTGGTGTGATTCTTCAAGTAGATTTTGTCCATTTTTTGGTCAATTTGAATGGAGTGATTTCCAGAATTGTAATTTTCCAATATTTTATGCATGTTCCTGGCCAAAGCTAGTTACTGCCAAACATTAAGATTTTGAGATATTTACCTTATGTATTAAGTTGAACACAATACCTTTACGTTAATATAATTTAGTTTTCCAATATTGATGTATTTAGGGAAGGTCTCAACATTACATGAAACTTTCAAAATCTTAACATCATAAAAATAAATCTGTGATTAGCCTATTGATCATTTGCAATTAATTTATAGAGAATGATATCTAACTGTATAACCTCTCATCATTTTTGAAACAAATATGATCATGCATTTCACAGTTGCAAATTCTACTCATATATCAGTATCAGTTACATAATTATTTCTGAAAGTTTTGGCACTATCCCTGAGAACTTCAACAGTGCCAAACACCTCAATATTTCTATTGCTCACTTTTAGAAGCAGGATTATCAAAGAAGCAGCAAAAATGAAGACTACAGTGAGCACTGGAGTGATTTTATTATGTTTATATTTAGGTACGATATTTGCTTACTTTTGCTATTTCATATTTATATAAATTCTATATACATGTATTTAAAGTTTTTCATCATTATCAGTTGAATTCTAGATAAACTAATAAAAATAATAAATATGTTTAGGGCATTTATGATAGAACTAGGAAAGGAGCACGTAGGTTATCGCAAACAATTTAAGAAGGTTATATCTTGGATAATGACTATTTTCTGACAATGAAGACAGGTTTATCTTTTAGATCAATTCATTATCTCAAAGAAAATTATATACAGTAAAAATAAAATCAAACATACTCGGAGATATTTAACTAGCAATCAACCCATCAACACACTTTTTCAAAGATGTTGACCCCATTTTCACCAAAAATGCAATCATGTTTAATGCATTACTATTTTCTATTTTGATGTATCAAATAGTTCTTGAAAGAAAAACTTAATTGCTTTAAGATAAGTGTTCCCCATGTTATTTCTCCATTGAAAAATCTCATGCTATCCATTGGTTTCAGTTCATTTTGGTCATCCGAATTCAGTATCTTTAAAGTCCATGGAGCAATCAACTTTTCCTTTTAGGAAATCAAACATGTCTCAAAGCACATTCTAATTATGCATTCTACAATATATTAAAAAGTTGCATTTTTGGTGAAAATTAGGTCAACATTTTTGAAAAAGTATGTTGATTGGTCCATTGCCCCTTCAATATCACTTAGGTCTGATTGACTAAATTATCAATATATAAACTTTTCTTGAAGATAATGAATGGATCTAAAAGATACACCCATGTTCATGATCAGAAAATATTCATAATTCAAGTTAGAATCATTTGAAATTGTTTGCGATAACCTACATGCTCCTTTGAACTTAGTTAATTTTGAAGTATCAATAGTGTTTAACAAAAACCTGTTCGATGAAACACTTGTTAGTGGAACACCTTCTTAAGTGGAACATTGTTCAAAATCACTGTTACACATTACATAATGTGAATAAATCTTGATAATTCCCAGGTACACATATTTTACTGTACTCTGTATCTCATACCAGGTAATCATATCTATTAATGTTTTTCTTCCAGGATGTGTATCTGCTGTATCTATCGGCAGAGGTATGTAACATTTTCATATTATTTTTTAATTTTTAACTTTTTTTTATGTATATTGCTTCTGACAAAAGTTTTCCTTTGTCAATCTTTACTTTATAATATCTTAAAATCTGGGGAGTAGATAAATTGGTTATATTTGGTTTTAAATACTACTGCATTGTTTTGTGAAGACGAAACACATATACCCTTTAGAATTTTCAATGTATACTTAAAAACATGACTCTGTGGTTTTTAATGTATAAATTGCCAAACTGCATGATTTTGGATTGATACTCATCTAGCAATAGCTTTCTAGAGAGAAAATAATAGAAGGCCAAAAATTATCATGTACATGATATATAGCAATATGTATTATTAAGTCTACTGAGCCTCATGATATGAAACTTTCTCAAGTTATTCACAACATATTTGGACACAATTCTGCTAGCTTGAAAAGAAACCCAATACAATACAGCATCATTCCTGAAACATATGGAACACCCTGTATTATGATACATTCTTAAAATATATAACAATATTGTTCCTGCATACATTTAAACCCTGGTCAACATTTAGAGGACATCCTCATATAAAGGTTGCTGATTAAGATGTTTCAGATATTGCTATGGTAGATTGTGATGAAAACTTCATATACAATAATGTTCAATTTCTTTTTCTTAAAGGGGCAACAAAGATTACAGAAATGCTATATGAGAGTCACTTCTGAAAATATTGTAACAATTATACAATATTTGTTCACAACATTTCATAGTACTATCATGGCTATTTACCAAAATGTCAGTCCAGTTGTTCTGGGTTTATTTCATGATCAATCTCTGATGTCTTCTTGCAATACCTTTGAAAAGTTGATCCTTCAGTTTTAATGAATTTGGACATTACAGCGCAACTTGAATCTTTATAATGTACTCACTTGGTCAGATTAGAATTGTAAGGAAAATATCAGCATGTGTGATTTTGAAAGTTTTATTATGTCACCACCAAAAGTGGTGACATATTGTTGTGGTCCCTGTTTTTTGTGGGGGCTGTTGGTGGTTGGTGTTGGTCCGATTTGCAGTTGGCATCTGTAACAAACTTCCAATTACTTAACAAATACTGTTTAGACTGAGTTCAAACTAAAACCATCTACAAGTCAGCCTTGTCAACCCTCACGCATTAGGCGTGATTGTCACGCATTTGCTGGAAAAATAGAAATCACGCATCAATTTAGCATGTATGATCAAATATCACGCAAAGCATGCATTATGTTGATATTTTTAAAAATTGTTTTTTTATAAAATGCCGATACGGTGAAAATCCGAACGGCGAAAAAAAAGCGAATGCATCCCGTTCGGTTTTTGCATGCCATTGCTGTTTATGTCACAAAATATGTGTATATATCACGCTTCTTTCAAAAATATTTACACCTCTCAGATGTTCAAATCTTCAACTTCAAATTGACCAAATTCAAAACTGAATTTTAGATGCCTTCAATGAACTTCTCAAGGCAAAAAGGTCAATAAGGTATTTTTTCAACTCGACCAATTTTTTCAAAATCATCCACAATGTCTCAGAAGTTCAAATCTGACTTAAATATGAATTGATAATATAATATTAAAATCCTAACAAATGCCAAAGGATGAGTTGTCCAGGGGATGAGTCGTCTAGGAGATGAGTTATTCGGTTACCCACTATATATGATGGAATTATCTCAAATTCAACCTAATAAGTGGAAATCAGTAATTATTTTATTGCATAGATAGACACAAAGAGAGATCTTCAAATTCATCAAAGATAAAATGGCATTGAGTGTCTTATTTGAAAGCTATCAAATTTTGGTGTCCAAACTTAATAAGACTGAATTAATGGAGCTAATGAGTTTTCCCCATAGAAAAGAGATTTGTTGTTCTCCACCTTATAACAGTTCAATGCTGTTTCAATGCCCCTTTCGGTAAAATACTGACAAATTACAAAAAAAAACTTTTGATGAAGTAAAGAGGAGAAAAGAAATGTCCTCCTTTTAGAAAAAATATAGTAATCTGACATTGTGAAAAATGTCTAAAGATTTATTATTCCAATAGCTTATTACCTCAAAAATATGTCATTTTAATAAAAAATGTTGTATTTATGGTCAGAATAGTCTAGATTTAATGTAGTCAAATTATTTGCAATACCTGGTCTTTTCCATGTGAGGCAGCCATGATACTATATATAAGGGTTATGTACTGTACTGGGAGGTTTTGGATACAGGGTTTATCCAAAGGGAAATATGTGTATATCCCAAGGGACCGGAATACACACTGAACTTCATTGTATTATATCATATATCATGCTTTTAAAACAGCAAGGAGACAGCTTCCAGGGAGCGACGGAGGATCATTCTGGGATAAATTAGATGATGAGCTTACTGATGCAGTTGATGGGGCTCTTGAGCAGCTAGATTGTGGTGGACAACTATGTGATACATTTTTGGACACTTTTGACGATGCACAAAAAGGGCTCTTCCGTGAATTGGAGGGCTTAGGGGACAGTGAGTAATTCAAACCATGATTATCTTTATGTTCATTTTCCAGACTTTTATGATGAACAGTTCTACTAACTTATAATCGTAAAGTCCATGTCAAATTGTAATTATTATTTGGAATTCTGATTAATATAAAGTAGAAAAGTACTTTTATGTTTCATCTGGTACATTTTCATGTTAAAAAATTATCTAAAAAGCTAGGATTATATGCACAGTGTCTTATAAAAATATATTGGTAATCCAATGAAAATAAATTCTTTTAGAATGTAACTTGTACATTTTATCCTTTAAAATAAACATAATATGACTCATAACTTAAAATGTACTATGTTCCTATTGCATTTTATATATTAGCCTATAGTTTTTTATGTGGTCAACATTTCTTATCTCATCAACGTCCTTGGTATCAATAATTAGCTTTTGGAAAATAACAGAATTAAAAACATGATCTAAATATTTATTATTACCACCTTGCCAGGCCTGTTCTAGGGATATTAGGGCTAGTTTAGAAGGCTTTTATTTTACTATATTGACCTGAGCAATATGTGACGTCATAGTGGAGGCCCAAAATGGATATTTCAGCCTGGCAATTTTCCCCAGGAAATTATATATCATTAAGTGTGTATAATTTTCGTTCAGTGGCAGTCCATTTTTGCTATTTCAGCCCTGGACATAAACAGTGGTAATAATACTAATAATGTCATTTCTGTGGGTAAAATAGTGAAATATTGGACCGAGGGCCTTTGGCCCTTGGTCTAATATTTCACTATATCGCCCTTTATCAACATTGTTAATATCAATAGTTAGTCATTGAAAAAGGACAAAATTGAACTCATGATCTAAATATTTATTTTTTGTTATATCAATAATTAGCCATTGAAAATTTACAAAATTGAACACATGATCTAAATATTCATTTATTTATTTGATCAACATTGTTAATAAAAAACTTCAAAATTGAACCCATGAACTAAATATTTCTTTACAGCCTTCAAATTTGTTGAGGATGATGTGATGCAACTGAGTCCTCAAGAAAGACAGGAAGTACAAGAGTTGAATCAGAAGAAATCACAGTTTGGGTTTAGTACTTTCAAGGACCAGTCCATGGAGAAAGAACTTCTTGATGATGCCATTCGTCACTTGTCAGAAGAATCGGAAGAAATGAGAGATGCAATCTTAAACATGACTAAAAAGCCAGAATTATTCACTCCTGAGATTGCAATGGATGTTGATATGGACATGCTCTGCTTTATGAATGTAAGCACTTTTTAGCTTGAAAACTTCACAATCGTCCAGTCTGATGTAATACATGTACATAAATAAATGAGGTATTTTGTATGAATTCACATGTATCAGGAAATATTGTTTAATGACATTTGGGATGAGTATTATTCAAAACGACTTATTTCCAAATCATTATCTATAATCGTGATTTATTTCTAAACTCATATTATATGGTTTAATAGATTATTAATTAAGAATACAGATATGTTTCATTTTTCATTGCACTTTTTTGACTCATATGAGTGTATTGAATCATTCAGTATCTTCATTTATACCTACCTGATGGTAACTTGTGTATAAAGTATATTATATTTATGAACCATTTTGCACCATGAGAGCCACTGCCACTTAATAGCATCATGATAAACCTTGACATCTTAAATCTTCTCAGCCCTGCAATGCCATAATATAATGAGCTTGATTTGGCGATCCACGAGAGCCCAAAATTGAGGATTTTTGAGATCTTTTATCCCAGCTCATATTTTATCTAATTGGGGTCATAAAACTTGTATAACTGTGCCTGTTGTCATCTTCACACGCTCGGTCTTCACTGCGTTCATCGACCGATGGGAGCCGAGTGAATGAAGATGGCCTGTATGTAATGTATTGACATAAGGTAAATGATTACACGATAACAATCACACTTATTGACAGTTATAACTCTTCCAATCTCATGTGCTCAGAACACAGAATGTGCCCCTGTTTCAGGTGAATCAGAAAGAGTATCAGAATGCTTAATAGTGCCATTTGTAATCTATTCTCTTAATAAATGTTTCAGTTGACTGAATTGAAGGCTGCTGCTAATGTTATGACCAATGAGTCACGTGCAGTCATGTGTGCACGCTCTGCTAAGACGGAAGATATGCAGCCATGTGCTGCTCAGAGGATCGCTGAGATTGTTGATTGTGGGGAGTACTTTAATAAACTCCAGGTAAATTGACTTATACACCATCAGCTTTGTTTTGACATATAATTGTCAGGCCTCTAGCCTGGATTTTACAATGGGTGTACACTTTTTAAAAATTTCCAGGGTGAGTTCACTTTTGACAGCTTTGCCCCAAAAATGGTCAAAATCACTTGAGAAGTGCTCAGAATGGTGAAAAACTGCATGATTTTGAAAGAGTTTTTGGCAACGGGGGTTCACTCGAACCCCCTTAGCTGCAGGCCTGCATATAGCTTGTTTACCCATAGCCAACAATGGGTGTACAGTATTATGTATACAGATGATATATCATCTCAATACACATCAACAATTATCTTGTTGTTAACTACTATGAATTACATCAAAAATGAGTTGTTATTGGAACTGTTTTCTTGAAAATTAAATTGTAATATGTCACAGTCATAGGCATGGTTCCCAAGCACAATCAATGGAGGAACCATTCCCAAGACATGCTGCATAGATCATATTCATTTTGTCGCACAAACATTCATGTAAAAGTTACAATGTATATGACATCGAAATAAACATTTTGTTTAACTTTATTGAATAAATTTGACGTGATTCTCTACATTATTTATAATTTCTTTCAAAAGGTGAAACCAAGAGGTGCCGCTGCTGAGGCTTGCCTCTATGGAATCTTGCAACGTGCAGATTTTGATATCGCTAATTTTACTGATGCTGACTGGGACCAGGCCATGCTTTGCATTGATGGTTTAGAAGCTGAAATGATTATGCAGATACCTCTCCCTATCATTAAAAGGAAGTAAGTAAAGTGGCCTTGTAGTTAGATTCCTTGTAGGAATAAACAATAGCACTAGACAGTCAAGTTGCTATAATTCGATAGGGTAACACGTTTAGGTATAAAATCATGTTTCATTTTCATCTGCAGCAATAGATTACCCAAAAATATTGTATAACATGTGAAATCTACTTCATATAATATACTAGATGCGAGTAGAAATAATCTTGATTTACTTCATTTAATTTGTAAAATTGAGTTAAAGGGATGTCATATTTGAAGTCAACATGTAAAATTGCATCTAGAAATGTTGTTTAAAAAAGTATTTACCGACTGTGACTTCTAGGTCGGGGAGATTCCCCATAGACCCCATGTTACAAAATCACAAAAAGTGAAATATCCTTTCTTGTGTTGGGCAGATACTATGTTCTTTTAATGGACATATTTCCGTTTGTATTATTATCAGACACATAAGGATTGTATTTTTAGTATTTGTAAACTGAGTGGACTCCTAAGACCAAGTGAAATGGAGAAGGAAGTGAATTTAGAGGATCTGGACTTCACAGAATTCATGACTAATAAAACAAAAGTCCAAATTACCAAGGCAGCAATGAATGAAAAGGCCAAGATGGCTCAGATGGCCAAGGCAAACAAGCCAAACTTTGATAGCGAGGTAAGCTTTTTTTGTTTTTAAATCACCGCCTAAAGAAGTGACATATTCGTAACAACCACCATATCTTGCAACTGGTACGACTGGTGGATCCAGAAGCTAACAAGGGGGGCCAAATTTTTTTTTCAGGAACAAGTGCGTAAAAACATTTAGAGTCTCTAAAACCCAAAATTGGGCCCATTTTTTGATAATTTTAACAGGCCTAAAAAGACCAAATTATGTTCAAAAAGGCCAAAAAATTTTGGGGCCTTAAATTTTTTTCTGGGCCCACAAAAGGGGGGGGGGGGCATGGACCCCCTGGATCTGCCAGTGGATACATAGCAGCATGTCTAGTGTCAAGTGCAAGCATCTGTAACAAATGGTTACAATTTTGTAATTACAGCCAAGTGGTGACATTTTTTCATGTTAATGCCTTATCTGTTTTAACTTTTATTATCCCATCGAACGAAGTTCGGAGGGATATAGGGAACGCCTCCGTCCGTCCGTACGTACGTCCGTCCGTCCGTACGTCCGTCCGTCTGTCCGTCCATCCGTCCGGGCAATAACTCATATACCATTGGCCCGATTTTGTTCATATTTTGTACACATATACCTTATGGGGATAGAAGTTCTGCTCGAAAGCCGATTTTCAAAATGGTCGCTCATTTCAAAATGGCGGCCATTTTAGTGCCGATTTTACAGTAATTTAGGTGCAATATGTAAAACTGTTATAGCAATATGTTTTAAATGTAAAAAAATTATAAAGGACATTAATAATGCTACAAATGTAGATATTAAAGAAGCACATGGCAGCCATCTTGAAAAATGGTGGCCTTTACTCGTCATTTTACGATTTTTGCTATAACTCAAAAAATAGTGGAGCGATTTTGTTCATATTTGGTATGTGAATACTATAAGCATTGTACACTGTCTTAAGACACTTTTGGTAGAAGGCAGCCATTTTGAAAAATGGCCGCCATTTTAACATGTTTTACTATAACTCGAAAAGTAGTAGAGCGATTTTGTTCATATTTGGTATGTGAATACTATAAGCATGGCACACTGTCCTATGACACTTTTGGTAGAAGGCGGCATTTTGAAAAAAAATTTGAAAAATGACCGCCATTTTAACGTATTTTACTATTATTATCGAAAAGTAGTGGAGCAATTTTGTTCATATTTGGTATGTGAATACTATAAGCATGGCACACTGTCTATTTCTAATGACACTTTTGGTAGAAGGTGGCCATTTTGAAAAATGGCCGCCATTTTAACGTATTTCACTTTAACTCAAAAAGTAGTGGAGCGATTTTGTTCATATTTGATATGTGAATACTTTAAGAATGGCACATTTTCTAATAAAACTTTGGGGAGTAGTCGGCCATTTTGAAAAATGGCCACCATTTTTATGTGTGTTATTTTACAAGTACGTGTGCGATTTTTCAAAAATTCTTCTGATGACAACTTGGCTAGTGAGCAACCATTTTGAAAATGGTGGCCTTTCTAATTATGTGTGTTGTTTTATGATATTTGCTATTCGTTTGTAAAAATGCCAGCCATTTCTGTTCGATGGGAATCGCTACGCTTTGGCGTTGCCGTTGTTCTGGTTTGTTTCCTTTTTTACACATATAACAAAAAACAACATATTTTATTATTGTATAGTATCATACATTTATATACTTTAACAATCATTAGAGAAATCTAGAATTGATTTGTTTCTTTCTGTAAGATATCACAAATCAAATTTTAATATATTAGAAACCATTAATTAAATTATCATTATTCTGTGTAAATGTGTTTTCAGTATTTCAATCGATGTGACAAAGATGACTATGAGTGCTTGGAAGAAAAAGTTGAAGATCTTGGGGTTTCCCCTGATGTCCTAGGTGCTTTAGTTCAGCGTGTTACCAACATATTACGTCAGGAAAATGTTCAAGCATTCCCTGATGAAATGCTGCGGTGCTTTGCTCCCTTTTTCATGGAGTTCAAACCAACAGATATCTTAGCCATGCCAGATGCTGCTGTGAGTAAATTTTATATTATTTTCACAATTCGATTTCATTTTCAGTTTTTTGTTGAATTATGGCATCCATGCACGTTCCTTTTATAATGAAAACTTAAATGACATGAGTCTGCAGTGTAAAGCGCTATTTTCAAACAGGTTTTATTCATTTCTAGTTATTCAAGTTCGCGGACTTCTTTGTTGATATTGAGTTTGATGAGTTCACACAAATAGAAGTCGTAGAAAGACTGAAGGCAGCTTTACCACCAATTGATACTTGGGATAAAGATATGATCATTGAGTAAGTATGACCCCCAAATAATCGACATCATGAGAAAATTAAGATTACACTAGATACTGCTAAGTGGAACACCTCACAAGTGGAACAGGTTTTTAAAAGTCCTGTGGCCCATTGATTCCATGTTAAAGAACCTCTGTAAGTGGAACACCTCACAAGTGGAACACTCTTGTGGTCCCAAGGGAGTTCCACTTACACAGGTTCTACAAGATAGCAGAGACAAATTATAATAGTTAGTTAGTTAGTTATGACATGGTAGATTTGTTGTTTTTCAGCAGTTCAGCTAATATTCCTTATTTTGTTAAAAGTTACTGAAAAACCGAAGTTAAAAAAGTCACAATCTAATGTTAATTGTAAAATATTTCAGCCTGTTTAAAAATGTCAAGCTAGATGTTGGAATTATGGAAGGTCTAAATGCCAGTGGTGGACTGTTAGAAGCAATCAAGGATACAAACTTCCCCGAGTTTGAAGATGAGGCTGATGTAAGTAGATTTGAAATGCATACTTTGTATGATTTGCAGGCATTTTAGTCTTTCTCTTTTCTCACCAACAGAGGAAGGGTTATAGACACATGATTAATATGGTTCATACAGTTTGTGTATTTTATGTTTTTATGACCACAATTAAGGGTTATAGACACATGATTAATATGGTTCATACAGTTTGTGTATTTTATGTTTTTATGACCACAATTAAGGGTTATAGACAGTCACATGTTTAATATGGTTCATACAGTTTGTGTATTTTATGTTTCATCTGAATGCCATTGAACTATATATTGAGAAGGCTATCGGAAAAAAACATGATCCAACCTTAGCTGTATTACAGCCTGAAAGAGATAAAGTTGTACATTGTTGGAAAGAATTCAAGAACATTATTCAGCCTGTGAAAAACATACAGATAAATATGTAATTTTGAAGCTGTCAAACTTTTATGGTCTCTCTGATATTTCAGTACATTCTGCTTCTTACAGACCTCAATCGAAGCAAATTTGTGTACATGAATCTAATGATTTCTAATTTTTTAGGGATTCCTCCTTGGAAAAATCGTAAGAGGCGTTGAACAATTCATAAACGCTGAGAATATGACAGCTGATGATATTGTTGACATTAAGAAGGTTCTTCCAATTATGGGCATATCCATCTTCGAGAAGTTAAATGATACCGCATTGTTTGATGTCTTTGAAAACATTAGTGATGTGACTGGATGGCCAGATGACTTGGTGAGTTTTCTAAGGTTATTCTACAGAGTGTCAAAAAACAACAGCACCCCCTCTACAGCAAAATGTACATATTGTGACATGGTGTGTCATATCCCATTTTAAAGACAATTAGATTCTGGATTCATCTGTAGCTATCTAGTATCTATTAGGTGTATATTATAGAAATCAGAACAATTAAGCTAATTTAAAATTGACATTTCTGACGTTTGGATTCTTTACTTTAGAATACTCTTGGGTCTATGTGTTGTTGACTTGAGTGCATGCATGCATGAAGAATGTCCTTAGTTTAAGTGTAATGTTAAAAATCACCATAGCAAAACATCCTCATCCATATTATGAGACTATCAAAGAGCATAACTATTGTAAAAATAACTACAAAGGTAATATGTATATCTACAATAACAACCATAACATGCATATAACAATCAAATACATCTTATAATATACCATAACCAACACAATGTATACCCTAGATGTACTTGAAATTCAAATTCCCATTAAAAAAACATCCAAAATAGCACTCATAAATTCCATCAACTCTAGAAAGGATTTGTAGTAAATAAATGGAAATATTAAAGAACACTATGTGCAGTTGTATTACTCTATGCATAAAAGCCTATAATATGTTTGGATGAAATAAATTGTCCCTTGTATTCATTAACCACCAGTATATCACCTTTAATTCATGGATTATCACGTGCGTGATGGTCTTGTATGGTTTCTATCAAGAAAGTCAATGTAAGCAGCAATAGCATGTTTACACATAAATATAATCACACTACTATACCTAACACCTAGAAATGCATAAGATACTTTGTTTGTCTAATTGAATTGTTTAATATATTTTTGAAAGTGCCTTACTGGCATCTAATTTTCAACCGATAAACCATTCATAAGGAACAGACAAATAAAAACAAATACATAATTATTACTAATAAGCCAAATGGGTTGCTCATGAACACCAAATGCAAGGTATAGTAGTGTGATAATGTATGTTAATTGTTTATAGGGACGTGATATGGCCAAATTTGCTATTAAGAAAATGGGTGGAGCAAATAACTTGGACAGTGGTAAATTTGGAAAACTCGGGAGCCTTGGTGGTTACATGAACACTGATGAAATTGATATGCTGAGTGATGACGTAATCTCAGATAATCTCGACTCCCTAAATAATCTGAGATTAAGTAAAGCTGGTCAGAAAAAACTTCTGAAAAAGGTCAGTGGAATTATAAATACATCTGAGTTACATACATCTGAGTTATTTTATAATTGATCAATATTTCGTTGTAAATGTTGAGAATTTGAATTTGAAAACAATTTTTGCGCACAGTTGATGGTCATAACAAAGTTGTTTTAATTATTTCTAGACATTTTCATTCAAGATGCTGGATTGAAAGCCCATGTAGGCCAATATGACAATTTTCTATTTCCTATATATCTTGTTACAATTTCAACATGTCTTGAATGAGTGTCTACTCCTTTAAGGTCTTTTGTAGTTATATGTACAATAAAATAGGATGCAAATAAATACTGAGATAAAGAATAAGTTAATTTCCTTTACTTGGTGTATATTCCAAATAAGTTCAAAATATTTCTTTAGATGGAATCTGCAGGAGGTAACCTCTTAGAGAATGCTGTACAAAATGGTACAGTGGGCAAACTGATGAAGAAATTGCCACTGAAGAAGTTGAAGGAATTGGGAGGAAGTGCGCTTGGGTTTCAACCAGAAAGCAGACCAATGGACATTGAATGTGACAAGTCAACTGTAAGTATTGGTATAAACTAAATATTACTCTTTTATGTATAAAACCTTTTTAATCCCATTTAAAAGCAAAATGCTCATTTCTAATTCAGCGAGATAGACTTTACAATTCATTTTACATTATGAATTTACCAATTAATTTATAAGCTGTACATGTTTGCTTAAGCTTAGTTCATATTCAAGTGCTCTACCTGGTCAAATGACCCAAATGTTGTCCAATCAGCCAGCATGATGTCATTAATTTGAAAATTTTGTTGATGATTTATGATTGATATTATAGAGAAAGACAAAGCTACTAAGATCATATCAAAGAGGTAACCTAAATATGATACATATTTGAGGATTTAACTCAAAATAGGATGATAAAGAAATATTTCCTGTGATGTATTGATGGTTTTATTAACTCTGATTGTAGTGCAAGGAAATGTTTAAAATGACAAAAGCCAATGGACTTGGAGAAATATCCCAAAATGCAAGAAAGTACAATATGAAGACTATCAAGAATATGGGAAAAGTTGCCTGCGGTATGGGATGTCCAGAAATCATTGGTCTTCCAAAGAAAAGAGAAACTTTCAAGATTGTCAAGCACATGGGAGAACTTAGATGTCTAGGAGAGGTGGAGGTGAGTGCTTCTCAGATGAAAATGTATAATTGACCAATCACATCAGATCATCTTAGAGTGGAACGCATAATTGACCAATCAGATTAGATCATCTCAGATGGAAATGTTTTTAATTGACCAATCAGATTAGATCATCTCAGATGGATATGTATAATTGCCCAATCAGATTAGATCATATTAGAGTGAATTGTATAATTGACCAATCAGATAAGATCATCTCTGATGGAAATGTATAATTGACCAATCAGATTAGATCATATAAAAGTGAATTGTATAATTAACCAATCGGATTAGGTCATCTCAGAGTGAAATGTATAATTGACCAATCAGATTAGATCATGTCAGAGGGAAATATATAATTGACCAATCGGATGAGATCAACTCAGATGGTATTGTATAATTGACCAATCGGATTAGATCATCTCAGATTGAAATGTATAATTGACCAATCGGATTAGATCAACTCAGATGGAATTGTATAATTGACCAATCAGATTAGATCAATTCCTGACATTGTCTAATTTAAAAAATTTGCAAAATGAGTGTAAATGTTTGGCTGGAACAGTCAAATATTCAGATCAGTTTCACCAGAGATCACTATTCTACCATGGCAACATGCATAGCATACCATGATTCTATGAGGAGAACTGTAAAGGTATTCTTGATATGACACTCTGGGTTGGGCTCCATCCATAGTGTGATGAACGCACCCCCCCCCCTCCCCCATAACTCCCATAAAAGAGCTTTGAAATGCTTTTATTTCAAATTTCTAGCTCAATTTTGAAGGAAGTTACATAAATATTAGTAAAATTCAAAATAAATCTTTAAAAAAAATTTTGACTTGCTAAATGCCCTGTTCACACCCCCTGACCAAAAACTGAATTTTGTTTTGACTATCACCCCCCCCCCCCCCCCTGGCTGAAAGCTGGTTACACCCATGCCCCATCTATTACTGATGTTCCTATTATACATTCCTGTGGATTGTTTACCCTATACTATGTATTATGTTGTAGCAAAAGTGCATGGCTTACAAGATCAAATCTATGATGGAGTTTAACAACCAGACGAAACTTAATCAATTTGCAACCAGAGAGAACATCAAGAGTGTTTCTCAATTCTTCAAATTTTTCAAGTGAGTAAGAAATTAGTACACAAATTCTTGATTATACAGTCTTTTTCAAATTGCTGTTGTATTATTGGTGTTGTATTACCCAGTCATTTCTCAGAATTTAAGCATCCACTTTGGATCTGTTTCGCTAGAAAAACAAATAGTTTATAATATTCTTCTTCTTTGTCACTAGTGCTTCCGACTTGCGTAAGCTACCACAACAACGTTGCTACGATATCCTATCAGGAATGGGCCGTGAGGATTTCAGTAAAGTACGACGCTCTCAATTGACCGAGTTGAAGAACTTTGCTCTTAGCTGCAAGGTAAGCAATACATTTTTCCAAAACAAATACAACACATAAAATATATTAATCATCCAAATATTTTGTTTGTCTAAGTGAACAGAAAATTTAATTTGTAATGTTCGTAAATGTTGAAATATGATTAACAAATCAAATTGCTTCAACCATTTATAAAATATAATAATTTTGTATTCAGAGACATGTTTTTGTTTTTTTTATTCAACAGTAATATTACATACATTTAATACAACATTCTAACAGCTTGATATCCTTTTGGATATATAAAGCATTTAATTACAATAGTTTGTTCTTAAATAATGGCTTGTTCACTATACTACTTCTTGCTGAATCTTATAAAAAACTAAATTTGAATAAGGAAAGAAAGTGGAAAAATGAGAAATGCAGGTATTATATTACATTCAGCATTTTCTACATTATACTATCTTAATTTTACTCTATATTTATGATATAACATACATAACATACATGTTAATGATATGAATAAGTCTCTGATACAGTATATTAACTTAAGTGCTAAATAATGTACTTATAGTCTTGCTCAAAGACTGTATCCACCCTGCCCCCCCCCCCCCCATCACCTTCACTCTCTTTACCTGGCAATATACAGAGAGAGGGATAAGGGGGGAGTACAGGGTCTTTTAAGCAAGACTAATGTACTTATAAAATACTAAATATCATTTTGTACAATAAAACAACATTTCAGAACAAGGAAGATGGAAATAGTTCAATCACAACAGATGATATGATGCTTATTGGAGACATTGCATGTGGAATGGAAGAAAAGGATGTTGCAAGGTTCAGTGTGGAGGCCATTACAGACATGCTCTTCAAATGGCAGGCTAGATGTGTCATTCAGCCACATATTGTCCGTGCTCTACTCAACAAAGTCAAAATGACCTTGAATATGTAAGTTTTGAAAAACATATAAAAAGCATTGTATTAATTCACAGTAGGCATTTTAAATTGGTGCATGATTCTCATTTTTACCAAATTTTTCAGTCAGATAGCCTTATTTTTTTCTAATAGTGAGTGTTAATGGGTTTTCAGGTGGGTTCAATCCTATTTTAAAATTTCAGATGCGTAAAGCACCCATTTGCTTTAATACAAGGGAAATCCATGAAGATTTTTTAAATACTTAGTGCGTTTCAGGGAAATAATGGTAGAATTATGGATTTTTTCTCAAACTTGGAAGTTAATATCATTTAACCAGGTGCTGAACCCTTTTGCAAATATGAGAATTGCATACCACCCTGCTGAAAATGTGTTTGCATCCTGTTGAAATTGTGAAAAATTTGACTAAAACATGAAAAATTAGGATGATCGAATAAAAAAAATTTGAGAAATTACAAAATTTTTCAATCTATTTCATGTTAAACCAACTTTCATCGTGTTTATAAGGGAAATATGAGACAAATCGGTTTTATATGGATTGGATAATGATTATAGGTATAGGAATATGTAATCTTCTGCAGTGCCTGATGTATTAAGATTATCTCCCTCTGTTAAAAATATAGTTTTTTACAAATCTAGATATATTTCGCAAGTATATTGGTGTGTCTTCACGAATAAAAATATATGCTCAGATCAAAACTTTTTATTTTATTTGCATGAGCTCCACATTTGAAATTACATGTTTGTTTCAGTTCTGCTGGGGATCTAACACAGAAAGAAATGGTACAATTGGGTGCTTTCATGACATATTTGGAGCCTAGTGATTTTGCTCAGTTGAACAGGGTAGGTACTCATAAAAATGAAAATAGCGCATATACTATTTGATTGTTTCATCATGCATTGTATGCAATCTAAAATAAAAGCAGTGAAATTCAATTCACTTGAATTTCTGAGAAATAATCAATGCTAAATAATAGTGTAACCAAATAATATATTATATGCAGAGCAACAAAAATATACAAAAAGGCAGGGTATATTATGAAAATTGATCTCTAAATTCCAGACTGAAGTGAGAAAAGCTATCCCTCGTTTAATGAAACAATTCCAAGCATTTGAGGGAATGCGCAAGCTTCGTGAGCATAACTATGTCATGGACTTGAACAGCACTGAGACTGCTGATCTACTGGCAGGAAGAGACGCTATTTATGGTGCCATCTTGGATGGTATTACATCAGATGGTCAATCAAGAAAGAAGAGATCTGGAAGTAAGCCCATTTGTATTTTAGTTATCTCGTAGGAATACTATACATATGTTTACCTGGTACTGGTTTGTTAATTAATATGGAACTACAACTGCTGTATTTATGATAGTTTATGTAGTGTTGTGCTAGTTATACAAAGCTTTTGTTAATGTTAACTTTTCCATGCCAACTTTTCTCATGTATTGTCAGCCTTGTGCTATATTGACTATATTATCAATTCATGCTTTTGAATATATTATCTATATGTATCTATCATGTAACTTGTGCTGTATCTATCAGGGAACTTGTGCTGTATTTCTCATGTAATTTGTGCTGTATCAGTCAAACTTGTGCTGTATCTAGCATGTAACTTGTGCCGTATCTAGCATGTAACTTGTGCTGTATCTATCAGGGAATTTGTGCTGTATTTCTCATGTAACTTGTGCTGTATCTATCACGAAACTTGTACTTTATCAATCATCAAACTTGTGCTGTATCTATCATGTTTCTTGTGCTGTATTTCTCATGTAACTTGTGCTGTATAAATCACAGAATTTGTGCTGGATCTATCATGTTTCTTGTGCTGTATTTCTCATGTAACTTGTGCTGTATAAATCACAGAACTTGTGCTGTATCTATCATGTAATTTGTGCTGTATCTATCATGTAACTTGTGCTATATCTCTCATGGAAGTTGACATATGATATATTTTGTGATATATATGTCATTAAACTTGTACTAAATCTTTTGTGGATCTCATGCTATAAACAACTTGCAGGCTCCCTTACATGCAGTGAGATTAAGATGTTGGATGACGCAGCTGCTCAGATGACCACAACTCAGCTCTCTAACCTCGCAGACAGTGACTTTGTTGACTGTGCAGCAACAATGGGTTCAAATGAAGGATGGAGTCAGGAACAGAAGGTTGCCCTTAGTGAAGTGGCTGGACGTGAAACTGTAAGCATCTGAAAATAAATTCTTTCTAAAAATCAGAGACTTTGTGTATGTATAAGCATCTTTAATTAACATTTTTAGTAAAAAATACATTTTGTTTCTGAAACACAATGCACTATTCGCCATTATACAGTGTCTGCATTGGGGTTAAGTATTGCACATTTGAGGACAGATTGTAGTCCCAGAGTAGTTATGGTTGAAATAATGTCTCACTTCATTGAATGCATCAATTGGCGGTCAAGAAAATGCTTTTTCATTCCACTGCCTGTGAATTTTGTAATGAATTTTCCCCATTTTTCTGAAACTTATATACAAGACACAATATTTATTATAATTGGCTAAATCTGTTGCACTATTCATATATATCATAACTTAGGTATGGGGTAGCCATTCTACATGGGACAATGATGATATCGCAAAGGCTGGCATCATGACCCAGGGTCTTAGTGCAGCCAACATTGCCATGCTTAATATCACCTCAGTTGACACACTGGCTTCACTTGGTCAGTATAGTGGATGGGAGGCAACACAGGTGAGTCAGCAATACAATACTATACAATGCAATACAGTGTAATGCAATGCAATACAATACAATACAAATGGAATGCAATGTAATTAAATCAATAGTATTATATTATATATTATACTTGTATGCTCTTCATACACTACTGATATAATTTAAAGTGGCAGACAAGTTTATAGACTGTAAATTGTTGGAAACAATCGTTTTTAATAAACATGCCATCATGCGCCTTTAACAATCCTTGATTTAATATTACTGGATATATACTGGATAAAATATGGGATTAATTGAAGGATTAAGATGCAGAAATGGTCAGTTCTTTAAAATACTGAAAATTGTGGCACTTACAAGAGATGAGTGGAAAATGTGTCTCATTATCAATTTTCCAAGAGAATATATCCAACTTTATTGATGGGAGCCATGTATTGGACATAATAAGAGATTTATTTAAAAACAAAGTAAATTAATTAATATTTGTTTTGTTTGTAGTTGGAAGCTGGATTCACAGCATTTTTGACAAACACCAAAGGTGGATCTATTGGAAGTGTCGACTCTACAGATCTTGGTTCCATGGGAGAGTTTGGCTGTGGTGCCACCGTCAGTGAGATTGGTAGTATGAGCACTGCATACGCGTAAGTCATCATATTACATCCTAAAGATCATGTTTTGAAATTAATAAATAATTATACAAAAGAGGGGAGTAAGGAGACAACTTGCAACTGTGAAATTGAAGTTCAATAAAGTATTTTATTCCATTAACAAAAACCTCATCTTTATACTGTTGCGGCGTGTTGCCTCACTTATTTTTTTGATATTACTTTACAGTGAAGCTTCTAGTGATGTAGGTTCCCTGACTAGCTGTAGCTCTGAACAACAAGCTGCCTATGCTACACTAGCTGTCAGTGCATTCGGCTCTAACGTCACTGCATGGTCTGAATCCGATGTGGCATCAGTTGGTAACATGGTCGGTGGACTCAGTGAGTCAGACCTTACTAAACTCACAGAGACACAGATTCAAGCCATGAGTCCTGCGAGTGTTTCTAGCATCCCTGCGGCTAAGTTCAGTGTAAGTATCCCCAATCATTCTGATACTCATAGCATCTTTCTGTTTCACCTGAAACATGCTCTGATATTATGAGGCATATTCTGTGATCTGAGCACATCAGATGGGAAGAGTTATAACTGTCAAAAAGTGTGATAGTTATCATGTAATCATTTACCTAATGTCAATACATTACATAATAGGCATTGTATTTAACAGCAGATATTAGCACAGGTACGTGTACACAGGTTTAATGACCCCAATTAAATGAAATATGAGCTGGGATGAAAGATCTCAAAAATCCTCAATTTTGGGCTCTCCTGGATCGCCAAATCAAGCTCATTATATCATGGCATCTCAGGGCTGAGAAGAAATGAGATGTCATGGTATATCATGATGATCCCCAATAGGGTGGACTGACTTTTCAAATAAGCAATCGTTTTCATTGTACCTAAACAGGTAGAATATTGTCACAAAGTTTGACAAACTTTTTTATGTCAGTATGTTTTAAAGGTGCAATAATTAGTGCAGAGGGGTCATTCAACGATCATGGACCAGTGTCAAAATATATTTAAGTTTGGATATTTCATCAAGACTAACATCTATTTTTATTATCTACAAAGATACCCCCTAGATAAACATTATTTTAGCTGATATTCCTCTTGAAACATAGTGGATCTTAAAAATATAAAAGTGGAAGTCCCCTTTTTCAAGCTTTGAACTGAATTTACACTTCTTAATGCTGAAATTGATAATTTATTCATACATTTTAAGAAAATAGGTATGTCAAAGAAGATGTTAAACCAAATGTTGCCTTGATAGCTCAGAAAAAATGAAAAAACTTTCCTATTTTCTCTACAGTCCTTATTGCCCCTTTAAGGCAAACCAGTTGACGGGTTGATATGAAGTTAGAGATCGTTTCTTGGTATACAAATTCAGAACTGATTAGTTTTTGGGTATGCTACATAAATTCTGAGATGTCTACTTTGGGTTTTAGGTACAAATTATTCACACTGTGTAGTGTGTGTTATACCGAGACAATTTGCTTTGTACATTTGACACTTGAGTGCTTTGCTTTGAATGATCATATTCAAGTTTAATTCATACGAAATTTTTTTTGTTTTACTTTTTTATCACACCATCGGTGGGATATAGTCGTCATACTGGTCGTGATCGTGATCGTGGTCGTGATCGTGGTCGTGGTCGTGATCGTGATCGTCCCGCTTTTTGTCATCGCCGTTTAAGGAAAACTGCTCATCAGATTTTCTCCAAATTCGCAGAGATGATAGAGCATATGAAGTACTAGAGCTGATTAACTTTTGGGTGGCCATCTTGTTTTCTGGCGGCCATTTTGAAGGTTTTTCGAAAAATCTTGTCATCGCCATTTCAGAAAAACCGCTCATTGGATTTCCTTCAAATTTACACAAATGATAGAGAATATCAAGTACTAGAGCTGATTAACTTTTGGGCGGCCATCTTGTTTTCTGGCAGCCATTTTGAAGATTTTTCGAAAAATCTTGTCATCGCCATTTCAGAAAATCCGCTCATCGGATTTCCTTCAAATTTACACACATGATAGAGGATATCAAGTACTAGAGCTGATTAACTTTTGGGCGGCCATCTTGTTTTCTGGTGGCCATTTTGAAGGTTTTTCGAAAAATCTTGTCATTGCCATTTCAGGAAAACCGCTCATCGGATTTCCTTCAAAGGACAATTCTCGGTTTGGAGAACGAAGTTCATCAATCTAAATGAGCATTATTCCTGCTTCGGACAAATTTGATTTTTTTTACATAATATAGATTTGAATGTCTTCTTTTGAATAGTCATAATTTAATTTGGGTAATATTTCTAGATTTTTCGCAAAAAAATATTAGCTCAGTACACTGATGGACTTCTTTCCCCGAATCGAGACTTGTATTTATATTGATTCGGTCTATTTGAGCATTATCCCTGCTTCAGACCAATTTGTTATCTTTACATCTTGTAGATTTAAATGTCCTCTTTTGAATATTCATAGTTTAATTTGGGTAATATTTCTATATTTTTCATGAAAAACATTATTAGCCCAGGAGACTGTTCTCCAAACCGAGAGTCGTCCTTTACACAAATGATAGAGGATATCAAGTACTAGAGCTGATTAACTTTTGGGTGGCCATCTTGTTTTCTGGTGGCCATTTTGAAGTTTTTTTGAAAAATCTTGTCATCGCCGTTTCAGGAAAACCGCTCATCGGATTTCCTTCAAATTTACACACATGATAGAGGATATCAAGTACTAGAGCTGATTAACTTTGTGGCAGCCATCTTGTTTTCTGGTGGCCATTTCAAGTTTTTACGAAAAAATCTTGTCATCGCCAATTTAGGAAAACCGCTCAACGGATTTCCTTCAAATTCGCACAGATGATAGAGGATATCAAGTACTAGAACTGATTAACTTTTGGGCGGCCATCTTGTTTTCTTGTGGCCATTTTTAAGGTTTTTCGTAAAATCTTGTCATCGCCATTTCAGGAAAACTGCTCATCGGATTTCCTGTACATGATAGGGGATATCAAGTTCTAGAACTTATTAAATTTTGGGTGGCCATTTTGTTTTCTGGCGGCCATTTTGAAGGTTTTTCGATAAATCTTCGCATCGAAAACAATCCACTTTGTCATATTGCCTTAAATTTTAGCTCAAGATGTGAGCACTTGATTAATATGACCACAGCCAACATTTTTTTCTTGTTCTTGAAATTTGTAAACATAATAGGAGAACAGTTTTCCTGGTTCATAGTGTCTGCCTATTTGATGGTGTGATCTCGTTCACGTCCTGTGCCTTGTTCTGAGTAGATGTTGATATGTGATAAATTAGTTCACAACATCGTAATAGTTGAGCAATGCTTTATTTTGCTTTTATTCTGAATTCTAGGCCTTGTCAGCCACCCAGGTTGGAGCCATGTCTTCTTCCCAGGCTGCCTCCATCAGTGCCGACCAGCAGGCCAACATGAACAGTGATGCCTTGAGTGCACTTGGTAACAGTGGAGGTAACATTGTTGTACAGGACAATGGACTGACAACTGGTGCCCCAGGTGGAGGTGCTGGTCCTGGTGGAAATGGTAAGTTGATAACAATTTTGATCCAAATATACTTACTTACCTGATTAGCTTTGAAATGAACATTAAATATTTGACTCTGCTAAACAGTGCATTGGACTCATTCTAAGCACTGGTTTAAGTAAATGAAATTTGAATGAATTGGAAACCACCCTAGCCCAGCACATATAGGAAAACATGGCAACTTGTCCATGGATCAGTTCTCAAGATTAGGTATAAACATCCTCATGATAAACTGATGAACTGTTTGAAAGCGACAGTTTGTTTCAAAGCATTATTGGCTATATTTGACATTAGAAAGTGGAAAAATTCATATTAAAAAGTGAATGTTTTTTTTAATTTATTTCACAAATGCTCTACCTGGTAACTGTAATTTGACTATTTTCTATTTCAGGAGCTGGTCCTGTGAGCATCTCTCTTGCTGCCATCATTACCCTTCTGATTGCTGCATTCATTATGTAAGAGCATTAGGATGGAGATATACAGCTATAAACAACAGCATAAATATAACAGCATACGTCTAAACAAACATAGACACTAGAACAGCATTTATGAAACCAAACAGCATTGACTACCAAAACAGCTTTGATTCAAACAGCATTGATAATCGAACATTGATTAAACCAGCTTTGACAATCAAAATGGACTTTTAAGTGGTGTATGAATTATCACAAACAGAAGGATATTTAACCTTCCTAGCATCCTCACCTATTTACATTATTTTAGTTTTTGCTTCCATTCTCTGATCTGTACCCTCTGTTTATGAGTTCTAAAGTGTAAATACAAATGTTTAATTTACAATTTCAAACATAGAACATTTTGTTTTATATAATCTTATGAATTGCCAAAACTAACAAAGTACCAAAATATACTCTTCATATATAATTTTTTTAGATTCACTGTACATATTTTATTTTTTCTCTTTTTTACCTGTGTAAACATTTTATTCTTAGAAAAAGTAAATTTCTTCTCAGTTATATACACTGTTTGTTAGTGATTTTATGGTCTTGGTTAATATTCTGAAGCACTTATTTATTAATTATCATTATTATAATCATTGTTATAGCTTTCAATTGAATTTCATATATGGAATCAAAATTTTTCGTATTCACTGTACTGTTTTGTAATTTGCACAAACAATTTTGTATTTAGTCTACTAATACTCAGTATTGCACACTTTACACCTAACACTTTACCGTTTTCACCTTTCGAGTTTTCCAGTGTGTTTTACTGTAAAACTTCATATTTTATTTTGGCTTGTATACCAATTTTCTAGTTTGCACATTTTAATTTGTTATTTGCACATGTTTGATTTTAATTTGCACATTTTAGTTTTTATTAATTTGCACATCTAACCGAAGTTGAAACTTGTGGTTGCATAATACAATAACCCATAGTAGCATAATAAATTTAATACTTCTTGTTTATTGTACCCTTTAACACAACTGTATCCACAACTCCCCCTTTATAATGCAGAAGGCATAATATATAAGAGAAATTCATAATATAGAGCCCATAATACATTTCCAATTTCCTTTTTGACTTTACTAATATAGGCAACATTTAAGAGTACTTAACATATATTTATTTACAAGGTTGTTTCTAGGATGAAAAATTGCATATCTTTGAAGAATGAAATTATGTCCCAATTTTGGAAATAACCGTTTATGTATTAATCTAGCACATTGCACTATACAAAGCATGTAGTATAGTAGCATACACTTTAACACTATAACACACACAGGTGTTTAATATTACATGTATATGGTTCTCAATTCTTTATTCATGTCATATATGACGACTTTTATTTGATCGGGAAGTCTGATAGGACTGTCAGAGTTGAGGCATACAGTAGTTATAGTAGTCTTGCTTCAAGACCCTGGACACCCCCCAACCCCCCCCCCCCCCAGCTTATCTACTTCAACAACTTCAGATGTTAGAAGTTGATGAGGGGGTCAAGGGTCCTGAAGCAAGACCATAATTAAAGCTTTACACTGATGCACCATCTAGGCCTTTAAAAAACATGATGATTTGAATATCCATTTCAACTAGGCTTAAATTTCTCAAAATGCAAAGTATGTACAATTGCAGATTATATCAGTGTTATTTACATCATGCCCTGTACACGCATCCCAAACCTTGTTTCTAAAAACTGTACATGAAAAGTTTTTCTAAATTATTTTAAAAACTAAAGCTGATCTGTGATCTTTGAATTTTGAAATAAATTTTACTTTTGATTTTAATTTATTGTTGTTTTCAATGATTTTGATTCATAAACTCAATCACTGCATGTCCCCCTCTCCCATGTATTTATTTGCCTTGATATGAACTGAGTGGGGTAACAAAGGCTTGATGCAAGATCTTTTCCTATTGCTTCATGTAAGACCATGTAATGTGTGATTTGTGTGAAGTATAGCATACAGTAAAATCTGTGTATAAGGGAACATGTGCAGACTTCTCACATAGTTTACAGTTTGAATTTACTACACAGCTCACACCCTGTATCCTATTTCATTAGTACTATACCCTGTATATTCAATTTATATTTCATGAAGAACTATATGTTGTGTATCATATTTCATGCCCAACTATCAAGTTAATTATATTCGCTCTCTCATGATTTAATATTTCAACAAAACACAAAATATAGTTATATGTATATCATACAAGTATATTTATATATAATATGCCTATTATACATTGCACTTCAAATTTTACAAAATAGGTACTGTTAGTGTATATTGTCTTAACATTCTCTCATCTAAATCGATCAATAATCATAATTCAGTAAACCCTCATACTACTCCCCGAAATCAATACATTCACTGTTCTAATGTTTCAGTCAGCAAAACTCATATACCATACTTCAGAGTATAAGTACTGAAGAAACTTGAAATACAAAAATTGATGCCCTCACTCTCAAATTGTACATTATTACCCCTGCCTCAAAATTTAACTGGCCCATAACATCATATTTGTTAGAGAGATTGCATTTTTCAAAATTTCAACCCAAATAGAGAGGATGGCACCAAAAAGAAACTTGGAAATTTGGACAGTCGATTTTGAGCCAAACCCTGAAATATTAATTTGCAAACGCTTGTTTTAAGTCAATGCAATAAAAATGCAGCTTAATTCAAATCGCCATGAAATTATTCCGCAGATTCAAAAAAGCGGTCAATAAAACTAGAAACATCCTCCACAGTGTATTTAATGTATTTGTCTGGGTTCTTCGTGAAGTTCATATGCATGTATTTATTCCGAAACATCTTATATTTGTCCAGTATATAGTCCTTATTGTCCTGTTTCATGCTTTTACGGAGATTTGGTTCTGGAACAGCGTATGCCTTTTGTAGGCGGTAAATATCCTCCATTTCCTTGTTAAAACCCTGAAGCAGAGAAGAATATGATTGGTTGAAATACCTCAAATGCAGGGGATGAAAAGGTAGAATCACCGTAGAATAAGATAAACAGACAAGTGGTCCATGAAATTTGTCAAGTATTTCAATATCATTGACACAATCAACTCTAAAATGTTAGGAACAGTAGGAAACTACTTCAATCCGTATTATTAGACACTAAGAAAAACTTCAGCACAATCTAAATCTAAATCAACATTATTTTAAAACTCAATTTGCTTATAAGGTTTAACCTCAATTTCCTTATTAGGTTTAACCTCAATTTGCTTATTAGGTTTAACCTCAATTTGCTAATTAGGTTTAACCTCAATTTGCTTATTGGGTTTAACCTCAATTTACTTATTAGGTTTAACCTCAATTTGCTTATTGGGTTTAACTTCAATTTACTTATCAGGTTTAACCTCAGTTTGCTTATTGAGTTTAACCTCAATTTACTTATCAGGTTGAACCTCAATTTGCTTATTAGGTTTAACCCCAATTTACTTATCAGGTTTAACCTCAATTTGCTTATTGGGTTTAACCTCAATTTACTAATATCAGGTTTAACCTCAATTTGCTTATAAGGTTTAACCCAAATTTACTTATTAGGTTGAACCTTCACTTTGTATGAGATAAATTATTTTTACATTTTTACTTACTGTGAATTTGTCCTTTATAATCTGCCTGTCTTTATCTTTAAGCTGAAAGCAGAAAATGTGAATGAATTTCTGTTCAACGACAATATTTTTTTTCAGTAATCAGTAATCAGCCTATAAAATATTTCCATTTATTCATTAACCACAATAAAAGTTTAATTGATTGTTTATTTGTTGATGATCCAGAAATAATTCTTTGTCACATCATGTATATCATACGTATAGATAATAAAAATCATTAACAAAGAAACTATTTCACAGAAAATCGTGAATGATAACAGGTACAAATCCTATGTTGAACAACCTTAATTTTGACAAAAACAAAGAAATCTTATAATACATGTAGTACAAGTACATTTGAACGGTAAGTCATTTTAAACCTGATGACTGTATATTATGTTATATTGAATATGGCATATTAATTTAGTAGGAACTCAGTCATGAAGATCAAAATGATGCCTCTGGTTCTACTCTTGATAAATGTCTGAATTGCTACTGATAAACATTTAAAGCAACATGTATTGAAATATCCCTGGTTACACATATATACATGTGTATACACAATTAATCATCTCCATGTATTGAATAAATGAATATTACATATAAGAAAATGCTATCAGTATGATACTTTTGTACCCAATTAACATACAACATGGACATGTAAATACAATGTTTTCTACATACTCTAATTATTTATAAGCAGAACATACTAATTTACAATCAACAAGTTGATCTAACAACAACTAACAATATAATTGAAGATATTCTTTTAAAACCAGTAAGTGAGAACAGACACAGCAAAGTGTATGAGATTAGTGTATCTACATGTATGACACATTCAGGCCAGTAGCCAGGGGGGTTCGCAGGGTTCGGGCAACCCCCCCCCCCTGGCCAAAAATCTTTCAAAATCATTCAGTTTTTCACCATTTTGAGCACTTGTGATTTTAGCCATATTTGGGCCAAAATTGTCAAATGTGAACCCCCCCCCCCCCCCCCCTGGAACTTTTTGAAAACTGAACCCCTCCCTCCCTTGGTAAATCCTGGCTACGGGCCTGCCATTCCTTCTAGAAATCTAGAGGCTTCCAACTCAGATATAACAGAGTGATAAGAGAGATTTTCAATATGGTAAGTAAATAAAAATCCCATTAGTGCAACTAAGAATGAGAATTAAAATAACTCATTTAATTGGGAGCCTCTTTTTGGTAAATATGTGACATTAGTTTTTTGTATTAAATACATGTATTAACTAATTTAGACTATTTCGAGACTGATATATCATTTGGGAGCCCCATTACTCAAAATAAAATAATTTTGGAAAACATTTAATATAGCATAAAGTTTCAAGGCACGAATCAACTTGAATGACTCTATCATATCTTCAAAATATTAAATTGTTGCGCTGAGACTGAAATGAATGCCCTTAATGTGTACATTTTAGAAATGAAGCCCTGATTATGAGTGTGTATAGGATATAAGTAGAATGTGACTGTTAGATTTATCTCAACAAAAATATCCTAATCTTGAAATGTAGAGAACTTAATCTTAGTGAGCATGTTTGATCATAAGGAACGCAATGAAAATATTTAACATCATATTCATATTCATAATATCTCATCGCAATTTCTCAACTTAGTTAAAGTATTTCTCTTCACATAATGTGCAAAGCTAAAGATGCAGAGATGTCTAGAACACCATATACAAATATCAAAGTCAAACAACCACTGTAATTACAAATTAACAGTTATTAGAATATTAGTATCACAACAACAGAATCCACATGTTAGAATAGGTGACCTTAAGTTTATGTATAAAGCACACCACAACTCATTACACATGTTAATATGTCCAAATGTTAAGTCTATAAAACAAAGTTAAGAAGGACATTTAAGTATATATACTATTAACAACTGCCATGTTCACCAAACTCATGACTACATTGATATATGTGAAAACAATTCAGAGGTCTCATTAGCAACATGCCATTTTCTCAAGTTGTTTTTACCCAAATTGCCAGATTTTTGAGGAATTTTGCAAATCAAATCAAAATTATTTCCAATACATTTGCTTGTTGTTTGCCTGTTATTTGAAATTCCAATGAAACCCATGAACGTGTTGTATTTTATGACAGGCAGGTTATCAGAAATTTATCTGGGGCCTATTTACTAAATGTACATAGTTATGGAATTTTGTTTCCGGATATCACTCTGAGAACAACTAAAATCCATAAATCATGCTCCAATACAGATATAGGAAATAGACCCCTGTGTAGTCAAAATACAAACAACGCCATCTATCAGGCAACAGCGCCATCTATTAGGCAACAGCTCACCTCCACTCCGCGTAAAAAGTCCTGTTTCCAAGCAAGACACACATTTCATAAATAATTAAGCTTAATAAAGCTAAAAGAGGAGGGAAAACCCCATGATTCAATTGATGACATATGATTTTCTCCTTCGCGCACCTCCTTTACGTATATTTGTTTACCCTCCATCTTGGTTTTCAAAGTTTTCAAATTGACCTAGTTTTAAACCAATCAATGATCGACTCGCTAAACCAATCAGCGACGATGTCATCTCAATACAGATTTACATTATAAGCATATGTCATCTTTGAACCCTTGGGTTTCTCCTTCTTTCTTAAAGCTACGTGTCAACTTGGAATGACATATATTAAAATCATGCAAAATCAAAGTGAATTCAGAAAAACTAAAAACTAAATAAAATATCTGGCAAAACATGTCTCTAATTTCCTGGATTATCTTTGCGTTAATTGACAAACGTTACGTGAAATAAATATTGGATGTTTCTGGTCATGAAATAGATATAGTGATAAATTAATGTATGATTGAACGATGGCTATCAAATCATGCAGTCTATATATAGGTTTGATTCAAAACATATTTCAAATTAGTTATGGCTAAAATGACTAATTAATTTTAAAATAAATAATAATCGGTGAAAGACTGAGCCTCACCTTCATGTGTACTGAGGCGGGTGACTCTGTTTTCTGCTGGGATATGGGCTTGAAACCTTCCATAACATAATGAAGCACACGACTCCAACTACAAATACACGCAGATTAAGATTACATAGATAATCTTATATCAAGGAAACAATATACATGAGATAAAATAATATAATGTAAATATGGTTATGTACTGAGTGGTTTTGAATATCAGGTTAATCCTGGAGGATGTATCTATATCTCTCCAAGGGACTGGTCATACATAACTTACCTTTGTGAGTATCTGCGTTTCTGTTCCACAATCTGGTCGTCATAGTATTTTTCTACATCTGGATTCCACAAGTGGACCACACTTAACAGCCCTGACCTACGATAAACATACAATCATGAATCTCATGCAATCTTAATGTTACAGATATTGCATTGTAACAAGTAATTATAATTAATTGTATATTTATACAATAGTAAAAAATGCTGTTTTCAGTGATCTAACCAGCTTCGAAACACTGCTTTGTTATATTGAAAGTTCAAAACTGATTATCATTTAAACATGGTTGAGAATCTGCTGAATATACTGACATATATACTAAAATATTTATTGAACAAGCCATTAACATGCAGAATGTCACCACCTGCCATTTGTTATAAGCACAAACCACGGCACTCCGAAAACCAACCACCATCCACAAAAAATTGTGGATGTGGTGGTGACATAATAACTTTATAGCTCTGTAATTGTTAATATATAGAAATAAATAGAATACATGAATAAATATATGTAGCTCTTACTTTTTCATTGACTTGAGTATATAGTTGTAGTTATTCAGCATGAATATGGCGCCCAGAGACTGGTCTGTGTAAACCTCTGACTTGTTGCTCATGTTCAACCCAAGTGCAGATAAAACTTTAGCTAGAAAATAAATGTTGTACACATCTGATAAGAACGCTATATGATTCAATGAACTGTCTCCTGCAGTGTGTGATGTATTTCATACGTATGGTATGAACTAGAATTCTGATTGATTACATTTGCATGATGTATAATCAAGTTGCTGTTAAAGTTTAATTGTATTTTCTCAAGTTTCTGTTGCATTATTGACACTTAATTTTTTAGGACATTGAAAGACTCTTACTCATATATTCAGCCAATTTTTTAGAATGTTTGTTATCTTGTCTTGCAGAGGGATCAGCTGAAAATAAATGAATATGATGATTAATGCAAATTAGTAGTCATCAGTTAGTCATAAATTACTAATTAGACAATGTAGGAATTATGACACTCTCTAGACAAAAAAAACATTCTAACTTAATATCATTCATCATAACATTCTGATGACAGAAATGAAAAATCTGTTAATATTATTTCACTGAGACTCTGTGAGTCATTGAATCATTGAATTTTCGGTATGAAGCTAGATATTCTAAAAGGTTTACTCACCCCCTTGTGTCATCAACATTGCCCCCACAGTGTCAGAATACTCCGCCAGCTGTTCTAAGAAATTAACAGTCTGAAAATATATGATATAAAAATATGATGTATTTCCAATATTATTTTATGTTATACCTCTCATCGGGACTTTGAGTCAGTGGGAGAGGTACTATGGGCAAAGAACTAAGCCCTAAGAACTTATGTTACCAGAGTACATGTATACTGGTGTCAACGATTTCAAAATATCACAAAAGAATATCACGTGTTACTATGCAAGATGTGTTAGCAAAAGTTATAAATTACAACCTTTAACATAAACCATCTCCCCATAAATACTGAGAACTCACATTACTGGTCAGCTCATGAACAGTGCCATCTTTTGGGAGATTGTACGACTTATCTGGGTCATTCTGTAAAACAAAAGTAATTTTTAAATAAATGATATATAACTGAAAGTCTTAATTGCCTTTTCATCATATTTTGTGACAAAAAAATTGTGACATCCAACTAATTCCTGTCAAAAACTAAATGAAGAAATCCAAAAACAACTTCTCCCTATTTTATGTCTAAAATAAATGTTGAAAAATTCACAAATAATTTATGTAGAGAAACTGATGCCCTACCTTGATTGTATCTATAAAATCCTGCAATGCTTTTGATCCCTGCAAAATTGAATGGATAACATGAATAACAAACAATCATTGAACTTGTACTCACATGACTTCCATATTTTCAAGTTTCACAAAAAGAGATGAACTCTAATATTATTATGCCACCAGTATTTAGGGTGTTTAAATTGTTTATATAAAAAGTAAATGAAATTTATGAGCATCTTCATACACTCGGTTCCAGTCAGTCACAGTGAAGACTGAGTGTGCTAATATGATCAGAGAGAGCATGTAACAGTCAATGTACGATGTATATGGTGCTGCCGTCTTTCAAACAGTATATATTATAAGTAAATTATATTTGTATTCATACACTCGGTTCCAGTCCAGAGTCGGTTGCAGTGAAGACTGAGTGCGCCAATTATATGATCAGAGAGAGCATGTCCATGTACCATGTGTATGGTGCTGCCATCTTTCAAACAGTACAATTATAAATCGAATACACAATATAAAGTTCATGTAAAAATAAATGCATACTCACAGTTGAGTTTAGAGTTGTGACTAGACTTGTCAGCAATTGCCTTGTTGGAGCAGAGCAGCCCTATAAAAAAAGATTTAAACATTTTTAACATACGAGTATTACACAGTATTTAGTTCTGAATCAATGAGACATTTGAGAATGCAATCAGCCCTCATGATTGGCAAAAAACACCCTCATGATTGGCAAAAAACACCCTCATGATTGGCAAAAACCACCCCCATGCCACTGATTCATATATCTTGAAAAGTTCCATGAATGACACAAAAAGATTATTTCAAAATATCGAATTTATAATATATTGCAATAAATAAACAAAGCATTAACATGCAAAATGGCATCACCTGTCATTTGTTACAGATGCCAAACACTGACCACCAAACACCAACCACCAAACACCATCCACAAAAAGACCATAACAAAATCACCACTTATGGTGGTGACATACAAAATGTGATTTGAAAATGCTTAGAGAATATCCTAATTATATTGATATAACAAGACCTGCCTAAATAAATAATAAAATACATAAACTAATTTCAATGTAGCTCTATAATACAGTCATACTTGAGACAGGATAAGAACTTCGGAGAAGTGATCATAGAATAGTTGTTTATGTCCATTCTGCAAAATGAGCTATATAAATATGATTAACGTAGAGTTAAGTGTCGATACCCTTTGTATTTCTTAGAATATACGTTAGAACTTCTGAGAAGAGACCAAAGAATAGTTGTTTATATCCATATAAGGCTCCAAAATGAGCTATATAAATATGATTTACATAGAGTTAAGTGTTGATACCTTTATACATTCACTTTCATTTCCCAAACACACAAACTCAACTTTTGTTACAATTTATACAACATTTTTGTAAAATGGCAGCAGCAATGAAGCAATACTGCGCAAAACCACCCAGCGTTGCTATTTATGACCTAGAGGCAACTGGACTTGGTAAGCATTTATGTGTTTAATTTATTTCACATTTTTGGCCTTTATATTCCATATTCTTTATTTTTATACCCTCATCTCCATATTTGTTATCTTTCAGGGCATCATTTCCCTTATCAATCTGATTTCCAATATTCATATTTCCTATTTTACATCCATCATGTTATATTTTGACCCCTTTCAAACACTTTACACTTTCTTCAATGAACTTAGATTTTCTGCTTTTAGAAAATTTTATGATGTCCATAAGAAAAAAACTTGAAACTAATTTCATATTATTTCAGGATTATAATATCACATATTTTTCACATAATGTAAATGTACTTAAATTACAGAAGACGATTCTCAGATAACACAGATATCTGTAAAGCTAGCGAATGGTGTGGTTTTCAACAGATATGTGAGGCCTACCATTGATATACCAGACAGAGTGGTGAGATTGACTGGTATTCAAATAAGAGGTGACAAAATGTATGCTGATGGTAAACCTGTACCCAGTGTGCCTATAGCCGAGGCTTTGAAAGACATGGCAGAATTCCTATCTGAGACCAAAGTGACCTTAACAGCTCATTATGGTAGGAACAAGCAAAAAACTCTTTTTTCTTAATTGTGTACCATATTTCCTCTTACATACACACATACTCCGATGAACATACACTCAACTTTAGTGCCAAAGAGTGGGAACAATTGCAAACACTGTCATGATTTGTCTATAGCATTTTTAAGTACTCTCATCAGTCACGATAGCCTTTAAGTTTTTATTCAGCCCCCCCCCCCCCTTCCCCCAATTTTAAAACACCCGAAAATTTCATTTCAGGAGATAGGTTTGATCATCCAAAATTGATGAGAAATATTAAAGCATGTGGCCTCATAGATGACTTCCGTGCAAAAGTCGATGGGTTTGCAGATACATGGATTTTCTTCAAGAAAGTATGGCAATGCAGGAGCTACTCACAGGAGAACCTTGCTAAAGATAAACTACCACCTAATTTAACTTACAACAGTCACAATGCAATAGACGATGTCCATGTCTTACAATTATTGTTCGAAAAGGTAAGTTTGATAAAATTTAGGTAGTTTAATATTTGAAATTTGTATTTCAATGTACAGGGCTTTATGGATTACAAACAGTACTCGTGCATCAATATTTTTTTTATTTTGGAAACATTGGATAGATGTTGAAGATCAATTCTACAGCTGTTATTTTAAAAATATGTTGGAATGTAAAACATCTGTATTTGAATCCCCACAGTTACTGGGATTTGTGTATGGTGTTTTTATTAGTATAACAGTAAAACCTGTGTATGTGGAACACCTTTGGTACCTCTAAAAGTGTTCAACTTTGGAGGTTTTCCACATTCCAGTCTTGAGACTCTGGAAAGTGTTCAACTAACAGAAGTGTTCCACTTTACAAATTTCACTGTACAGGTCTCAGTTAGGCAGTTAGGAGAACAGTCTCCTGAGCTAATAATTTTTTTATGAAAAGTATAGAAATATCTCCTAAATTAAATTATGAATATTCAAAAGAGGACATTTAAATCTATAAGATGTAAAAATATCATAATTGTCTGAAGCAGGCAGTGCAGTAGACCGATTCAATAAAATACAGGTCTGGATTTGGAGAAAGAAGTTCATCAGTGTACTGCGCTAATAATTTTTTTAAGAAGAATTTAGAAATATCACCCAAATTAAATTATGACTATTCAAAAGAAGACATTCAAATCTATATCATGTAATCAAATTTGTCCGAAGCAGGGATAACACTCAACTAGAGTGGTGAACTTCGTTCTCCAAACCGAGAATAGCCATTTGGCAAAATGAAAGCTAACTCTTTGAATTTGTCATAAACTTCATAAAAAGCAATCAATATCATAATACAATATGAAACATTTCATTTTAGGCAATGCAAGACATGGGATCTACAGACAAACGAGAGATCCCAGCCAACACATTTGATTATGTACTCAGGAAAACACGGAAGTGCCCTCCTCCCAAGACTCACAAATCCACAGGACCAAAGCGACAACGAGGCAGAAAATCAGTGCCTTAACCAATGAAAAGAAAAATATTACTAATCCGAAAGTACTGTTATTGAGACATTCTAAATTATTACTTGAGTTTGATTCCAATAAACCTACATGTAATTGTGCAATACAAGAATAAGAGACCTTTATTATCTGTCTTTGTAAATATGTGCTGGACAATATAAATCATATAAAACCTAGACATAGTATGTGATAGATGTTAATATTAGAGTCAATTTAATTAGAAAGTAAAACCAGTCACACATACACAGGACCGAACGTTCAATAAATATTGTACACTGTACAGACTAATATGGCATTGTGATGACATCAGAGAGTCAATTTTAGATATATAAAACAACAAATTAAATCATGTTCCCAAGAGACTATTTTTACTTTTGTGGTAGTTATTTGCTCGATTTAATATAAAAGTATTCTGTTGTAAATTACTCTCCAAGATCAAGTTCTCACAAATGAGTGTTACTTCATCTTATACTCTTATAAAATACATACTTCAGATACCATAATATGTCAAGCACTTGACCTTTGAGATATTCCTCTTGACATTTTGATATTTTAATACTGATTGTTTTTAAATCACTCCACAAAAAAACTTCGCAGAAAGTAATTAAAGGTGCAACAATTATATGTAGGGGGGGGGGGGCATTCAACCATCACTGACTCGTGTCAAAATATATTTAAGTTTAGATATTTCATCAAGACTAACATATATTTTTATTATCTACAAAGAAACCCTCTGGATGAACATTATTTTAGCTAATATTCCTCTTGAAACAGGGTGGATCTTAAAAATCTATAAGTGGGACTCCCTTTGAACTGAATTTATACTTCTTAATGCTTAAATTCATAGTTTATCCATACATTTTAAGAAAATAAGTATGTCAAAGAGGATGTTAAGCCAAATATTGACTTGATAGCTCAGAAAAAATAAAAAAATTTGAATTTTCTCTCTACAGTCCTTGTTTCCCCTACTTTAATAACTTACAAAGCTCAAAATACAACTGAGGATGTCAGACCCCTTCAGCTATTGTTTGAAAAAGGTATATTTATCCAGTATATTACAGTATATTGGGCCTCATTTAGTACAGTTTCTCAATATTTTTGAATCAGGAGGTCTCCAAGGGAGTTGTTAGATCATTTTTACAGCTGTGCAGTGCTGCATTTGAGTTTGTCTATATGTATAAACTGAATCAGTGTACAATTACTTCTCTTTAGTAACAATTTGCTTATTACAACATACTGGTGGTTTTATAAGTTAATATTTGTTATTTGTTACAAAGAGTTATAAACTTGAAAGTTTAGGTTTATCAACATTTTGAACCTATCACAGGTAGACTATCGGTTATTGACCTATAGCAGCACCCCGGGAGCAGCACTTAACAATATTATGTTCTTGTCATGCAGGATGTTAAGTGGCATATTACATTCCTCTGAAATGACAGGCGACCAATTACAATTTATATAGTTCTTTTTATTATTTATCTTAAAACTATCTGTACTGCCTATATAGGTAGCAGTAGCAGTACATTGGTAGCAGATATTTCTATAGGAAATTCACTGATAAAAAGATGTAGGATGATCAAATTCAGGTAGTGGAGGAGATGGGATCTCCTGACAACCAAGTTGTCCTAGCAATTACATCTGAACATTTCCTCAAAAGAAACACAGGGTATTGAACAGACAAATCCAAGTCTCTTATAGAATAACAGAGCGCTAGCAAAATATGTTGATCTGATTGAGTTTATAGGTGCATATTTATCCAATCAGTGTAAATTATTAACCCTAGGTAAACTATAATCCTATTCTAAAACATAAAATCTGAATTAAATATAATAATGTGGGTTCTGAATAAAGGTATGTACATAAATACATATTAAAGTTGAAAATTGTTTATATTGTATATAACTATTGGTACTATATGCTATATTCGGTTCCTAGTCAACTCGTACCCAAGACAACTCGTACCCAAGACAACTCGTACCCAAGACAACTCGTACCCAAGTTTATTATCAGTATTAAGGGTGCATATTAGGAAAACAAATTGAGTTTGTATAATAATGTTTTCATGTTAAAATGTGAATCAAATAAGCCTCAATATTTTCTTTTTAATTTAGAAGACATTTTTTCTCAATTCATTGAGTTAAGCATTTTGATTTAACTTTTGAGTCACTTTTTTATATAAAATAAAAGAAGTACTTGAAGAGCTTGTTTCAACATTTTTTGTTAATAAATATAATTACAATTGTAACTTTTCTACAAATGAATCAAACAATTAATTTTGTGCATTTAGAGAAAGTTTAAAGGAAGTTTAATCTGTTAATTTCTTTTTTTCTACTTGGAACTAAATTGGATTATGTTTGAGCACATGTGAACAAAATGTATTATATCATGTATGAATATTAATATTATAAATTAAAATATTTTATTGCTAAATGTCATGAATGTGACTTCTGATAATATGAAATCCTAGACAAATAGATTATCTGTTAATAAGAAATAAGGCCCAAGATTTGATAAATCTCTATTTTTATAATAATACCACCTTTCAAGATGAATTAGATCTGACACTTGTTCTAAACACTCATAAACATTTTGAAAAATGATTAGAAATATGTGTAATAAACATAGGTCTCTTCACTCAAACATCCTGAATCTATGACCAATATAAAATAACAGTCAAAATAAATTGACAATCAAAGCTCAAAATGTCACAAAATTAAATTAATTTCTTTCGAAAATGCTTCTTCAAACTTTTAACTATTCTGAAGAGTATGTAACAATTATAATATGTATATCTTTTTACATTCCCAGTCCAACGTTTGATTCAAAACAAAATATATACTTGGGTACGAGTTGTCTTGGGTACGACTTGTCTTGGGTACGACTTGTCTTGGGTACGAGTTGACCAGTTACCCTATATTCAATGTTGACACTATTATGCTTCAGTCTAAGAAAAAAAAACTGATTATTTTCCATTGCTGGAACTGAGCCTGAGGACCTCTTGCTACTATCTTAGACAGATGCTAAGACCACCAGCAGCATCCAGACAATCAAACATGTATCATATTCACAAATGTTTCCAATGACCTCAGAAATAGTTCTTTATAAAACTTTTATAAAGTGATCACAGACTTACCTCTAATGTTATGTCAAAATCTGGCTTGATGGTTCGTAGATGTTTCAAGACATGGCACACAGACAAAATGGCGGAGAAATCATGACGTCCTGTTGCCCATTTGGCCAATGAGGAGATATTCTGGAAAACAGATTATAACAATAACTAGACATGTAAATTGAACAAGTTCAATTTAAGACTCCAGATTTCAAACTTTTTTCAAGCTGAGTCATCCAATTAGCCTTTTGCGATCAGAATTCAGGAATTTTGTTTATGGATACTGTTGTCATGTATTTTGTCTTATTGGTGTGACGTCATATAGAAATGATATTAGACATGATGGAATCACGAAATGGCGGACACGTGGCAGTTTTGTGCAAAAAATATTGTCGTTTCTTTTATGAAAACCATGGGTCGGATATTTACCAGGTATGCCGATTTGACTAGATCATGATTATATCTATATATGTGCGAAGTTTGGGTGAAATTCATACTAAACATCGATGCCTATAAGCGCCCCCCGATTTCTTCAAAATCGGGGGGCGCTTAACCGCTATCTAAATCACGTCAGTAAGATCTTAGACTTGGTATGTACTTAGAATGAATGTTGATCTAGTCAAATAGAACGCTTTCGTGAAAAATAAATCAATAAAGCACGAAATATAGAAGATAATCTCTCAAAATCAAACATCTAAAGCTGAGTGACCTAATTGTGACGTCACTTCAAGATAGAATCCATCCTGTGATCGCAAATCATCAATTACTTGTAAGCTGAGTCATTCAGAATAAGCTGAGTCAGCTAGAATATAGACATTTAGACAACTCTTAAGAATATTGTCCTGGACTCCATTGGCTTAACATGGGAATATCATCATATCGACTTTTCGAGACTTCAAACTGCTATAACTATCTAACCAGAAGTTGGATTGAAATTTGGTTAAAGATTCGGATTCCTGAGAATATTCTACCCTTAATTCATAACTCATACGTTAAATTTGGAGAACTTTTTATTTTGACCTACATTTCGGACACCATATCTCAAAAGTGGGTCAAAACGCTTTTTGACAGCAAAAGGCTGACACTATTAACACACTCTTCGCCACCTGTATAAAAAGTTTCGAAGCAAATCATTAAAGTGTAATGTCAGAATCGCAAAAATAAGGAAAAACTATGAATTTGACCTAAATTTTGACCTAGGCATTTTGGTGTCCAAATTTTAAAGCTAGATAGGCTTCGGGGTCCCCTTCTTTTATAGGCTTTCAGAATGTTAAGCTGTATTCAGTCTATATCTGGTATTTTACACTTCAAAAAAATCTTTTTTCTCATTGACATAACATGGGGCACCAAATTAAGCGATTTTTGAGCCATAACTTTGGAACCGAAAGTCGAATTGAAATTTGGTTTGCAGATTCGGATTCCTGAGAAAATTCTACCCTTCATTCATAACTCATACGTTAAATTTGGAGAATTTTTTATTTTGACCTACTTTTCGGACACGCCATTACTTTGGAACCGGAAGTCAGATCGAAATTTGGTTTGCAGATTCGGATTCCTGAGAAAATTCTACCCTAAATTCATAACTCATATAATAAATTTGGAGAACTTTTTATTTTGACCTACTTTTCGGACACCATATCTCAAAAGTGGGTCAAAATACTTTCTGACAACAAAAGGCTAACACTATAAGCACACTCTTTGCTACACGTGTACAAAATTTCGAAGAATATAATTACAGTGTAGTGTCAGAATCGCAAAAATAAGGAAAAACTTTGAATTTGACCTAGATTTTGACCTAGGCATTTTGGTGTCCAAATTTTGAATCTATGTAGCTTTTGAGGTCCCCTTCTTTTATATACATTCATTATGTTAAGCTGTACTCAGTCTATATCTTGTATTTTACACTTCGAAAAAGTCTTTTTTCCCATTGGCTTAACATGGGTACCAAATTTAGCGATTTTTGAGATTTCAAAACGCCATAACTTCCGAACCGGAAGTCGGATCGAAATTTTGTTTGCAGATTCTGATTCCTGAGATAATTCTACACTTATTTGATGATTCACATGTTGAATTTGGAGAACTTTTTATGTTCTGACCTACTTTTCGGACACCATATCTCAAAATCGGTAAGAGTAATCAAAAAACGGTTTACCATTCGTAATAAGCTTTTTCTAAGGAACATGATGAAAAAAAACCGGAGTGAAAATACCGAAGGACGACTGAGAAAACTTGTAAAATAGTGAAAAACCACGATTTGACTTAGTTCTTGACCTTTGACCTAGATAAAAAGTTGACCTAATTTCCCAGAAACTAGGCCTCATTACCTAGTTGACTGTGTTAGCAGATTTAAGTAAGTCCTTCTAGTTACCGAGAAAACGTGACAAGAGAGAAAGAATAATAATAAGAAGAAAACTGGCAAAAGCAATAGACTCCAGATTTTCAATCTGGAGTCTAATAAGTTGATTGAATCAGTCCAACAATAAGGCATTTATATGACAAAATGTCACTACAGGGTGGTCCAAAAAATGGGACACTCGTATTTCAAAAACAAATATTAATTTTCGTTGTATCAATGATGCTATTGACCAGTTTAAGCCAAAATTGAGGGCTATAATTGATCAAAGTGATGGATATATTGACTGTCTGTTTATGTAAATAAAGTTGACAAAAAAACTTGGTTTTTGCAAGTTTTGGAAAAACCTGTTTTGAAACGAAAATGACGTCATTTATATTATGGACACTGATTGACAGACATTATAATAAATTTGAACTTATAATATACCAAATTAAATGTAAGTAAATTCCCTATCCACTGGTTTATAATATGACGTTTTCAGAAAAACCAATATAATTAATCTTTGAAATATGAGTGTCTCATTTTTTTGGACGACCCTGTACATGTACCTTGTTACAATTGTGTAACCATTTGTTACAGAACCCAAAATGTCATAAAGGTGGTCACAAAAAATGGTGACATAACAATAAAACTAAACTGTTGTAATGCACATGGGTATAGTCATTAGAAATCATTACATGTAAATTGGACACCATACATTATTCCTAGGACTTAATCTTTTATACTGTACCTCCCCATCATTTGTGAGAACTTTGAGGCCAGGTTGAACAAGGACATCAAAGATCTTTCTCTGGTGTTTTTCTGGAATAATCTCAGTCATAAGACTAGCCTCACTCTAAAAATATGCAAAATATAGTGTATACAATACATGTGTGTACAGTACATGTTCTACATGTAAATCATGTAACCATTTTAAGACTCATAGCATAAAAAGAATCCAAATCATCCTACTGTAGTCCCCAAAAGACAAATCACTTTTTATTAAAAAAAAGGTTTGATCATTTATAGAATGGGTTTTTACATTAATATCTTTGGCGAAATAAATATGCATTTTATTTGTTTTGATATCTATGTTTCACACGCATCAAACATGGGTAACATGTCTAATGAGAATGAAATCAAAATATCTATGCCACTGACTCTGAACAACTTAGACACATAATTATACCTGGAGTAGTTTTAAAAGAGCTGATGCTGTAACAACATAGACCTCAACCTCTATCTCAGGGATTTCATCTTTAGCTACATCTGTTGGCTGCCCACTCACTGTACGTTTATGACCCATAGCCATACCTATAAGTATCATTTCATAAACTATGCTGTATAACAGTATTACAAACGAAAGTATTGTGTAATTTTAGTCATATTCGCAACAGGCCCGTAGCCAGGGGGGGTTCTATGGCCAAAAAATCTTTCAAAATCATGCAGTTTTTCACCATTCTAAGCACTTTTTAAGTGATTTTGGCCATTTTTGGACCAAAATTGTCACAAGTGAACCCCCCCTGGAATTTTTCAAAAAAATGTCAGTCAAGCAGTTGGTGAAACTCTGCCACAAATATGTGTACATGAAAATACACAATTTAATGAAAATACACAATTTAATGAAAATACACAATTTCAACTCATGCTACAAGTTTTAATACTCCTGGTGTAACATTTCAAACATATGATTTTTGTGATATATTTAAATTGTACATCACCTACAATTTGATTTTTATGATAATGTAAACTTGATAACATTTTAGACACCACCTGCCATTTGTTACAACATCGGCTTTCTTTTTTTCTTGAATGCCCATGGTTACAGAGATCGACTACTCTTACACATGCCAAACCCAAACACCAACTACCAAACACCAGTCACAAAAAGTATGAGACCATACAATGATACAATATGTCACCTCTTCTGGTGGTATATTAATATAATGGATATTGAATGGATTCTTGATCCATTTAATTAGGTGAATTAATTATATCAGGAATGATAAAATAATGTTTTTTCGTCTTTTCTAATTGAAAATACATTTCATAGTCAATTTAGTGCTATTAAAGAATAGCGTCCGACTCTCAACAGGTGTGGAATAACAAAGCTAATTTTCTTTGAGGAGAGGGGTAAATGACAACTCAATAGTGTGTAAAACATCATTTTTGCCATATTTTGTCATCTTAGAGTATGGAGCATCTTCATTCACTCAGCTTCCATCAGTCTAAACGCAGTGAAGACAAAGTGTGTGAAGTTGATAGGGAGGGGATTTAACTAAAATGAAATTAACTTTGTTTTCCACCACTGATAACAAGTGGGCCTTGGCATGCAGACTTCAACCATATACTCCCACCCTACCTAAAATCTCACTGTTAAAAAATGCACACACACAAATATTAATAGTTTTAAATCTACATTAAATTTCTCCCTCATGTAATCCAGCAGTATTTCCAACATTATACGAGGATACTGTGCAGTTTTGGATTATAGACACTCTTACTTTCTACGCATACATTTTTTAGTAAATAGTCCAGTGCAACATGGCCATTAAAAGACCATTAAATTGAATGGAGGGATCATTTTAGAATGATTTACATATGTTTCTTGGCGACTGGGGCCATGTGTTAGATTCATGGGTAGATTCATTCACATACTATTATACAGGGGTCATACATTGGTTATTAATTTGATCAAGAAAACCCCACAATACATAATGCATAATACAGACAGATGGACGAATGGGTTCCATTGGTGTATGTTGCCTCAATCAAATGTTCTAAACTCTTAATCATATCAATAACCAAATGTATAAGACTGTTGTTAAATTCCATGCTGTTATTTTTGTACAGAGGATCCAAAGAGGGATTCATCTCAAATCATTTTTCAATATTTACCAATTTTCTCAGCCCCTGATGTTACCATCTTTATACCTGTTTAAGCAAGTTGTATGAATGGATAAATGAATGATTGTGTTATGATTGATCAAATATATACATGTATGTAGAATTCAAGATGGATGCCAATTTAATGACAGAAACTTGACTTATTCAATACATTATGAGAGGTTCAAGAGTAGACATTAATATATTCTAAAGATGAACATGTATTCATGTTAATGAAATGAAATAAAATGAAACATTTGCAATATGATGATGATGTTTAAACATGATGAAAGCATAAAATGTAAAATAAAAAAGTAAAGTAAAAAAATAAATAAAAAATAAAATAAAATGTAAAATAGATGTGCAAATAATGAAAATCTATATACCTGCTTCCATTTTAAAGCCATGGAACTGCTGCTTAATAGTGGCAATAGACCCTTTCCTACTACCAAACTCTGCAAATCTGGAGGAAAGATTTTATTGGTTAGAGTCACAGCAGGTTAAACTATTTCTTCAAAAAACTTTGTAACAAAGAATTTTTTAATACACAGGCACAGAATCCTTTGCAATGAAGCTTTTTCTCAAAGAGATTCATAACAAAGCAATTTAACCTTGCTATGTTACAGATATACCATTGTTAATACAGTAGTGTATTTTGTCAAACACCCTGAAGTTTAATGCAACACAAAATTTTTATTGCCTGAATTAAGGATCCTACCAAGAGTACCTATTGGTCCGTGCTCTTACACAAGTAAAATATAATTTATAATCCAAGGCAAAAAACTTAAAAACTTTACTTTTAAAAATAACATTGCAACCATTTGAATCTCTATTTACACTCAAACAAATATAAAAGAATTTGGTATTTTGACCAGAAATCAATAATATATTCGGCATATTATATATTAATATAATCATTTTGCAAACTATTCCATTCCTACATTTCAGCGCGAAGTTTGCTGAAACCGACTTTTGATCATTTGAAAGTCTTACACAGGAGTATAATGGGTTTAAATTCAAGTTATGCTTACAAATATTGATTAAAATAACAATAAATTTCTATAATTCATAAGATACACTTTCACCTGTTCTTCCTAGACTCCCTTCTGGCTGGTATGGGCTTCTGTGGAGTCCTGGGTTTGTTGCCCTACAACAAACATATGTGTGTCATAAAACATGCAACTCTTCTCATTTTGAAATAACTTCATCATTAGACCTTTCAAAGAAACCCTGTCACCTTTTGGTACATCGAAGAAGCTATGATATATTGGCCAGATTGACGATGTCATATATGTTGTGCTTTTTCAGAATTAGCAAAAGGCCAAAACTGATCCTATTTTGACTCAGCAGATTACTCCCTACTTGTACAACCTATGGAAAGGTATATTATAATTAAAAGGAATCGTCATGAATTCTCTTGTGATATGACAGAGTGCTCAATGAGTGTCATCTTTGGCAAATGTCTCAATGTCAAATGTGACATCTTGCACATGTAACAGTATTATAAGGTAAGGTACTCAGATAAAATCAGAGATAATTGAAATTATTAGATTTTAAATCAAAGTATTGATTTAATTTTAAGGTTACTTACAACTGCAGGAGACAAAGGCATGTTGAAAGTGCCGCTACCCCCACTTCCTGTCTTCCCATGATCCTTCAGTCTGCAAATAATAGTATTATAATATCATGTAACTATTTCAATATAGCATAAATTTGGATGAATCACAGATGAATAAAGCATAAGACATATGAGTTAACTTACAAAGACACAATTGAATTGAACTTGTTCTAGGTGTTTCCAGATCTATGTGTTGAACTGTCAAAAATAATTTTACTCTGCTGTCATTTAATAAGCACCGTAAATTCTGAGTTTGTCAACTGTTTGTCTGAGTTTGTCAAAAGTCAAAATGAGCATATATAAACTATAAAGTACAGGTGTACTTACACTTCTAGTGATCTCGTGACAACACCAGAGCGTATCTGTGCATATGCATTCATAAAATCATATGAATTCCCTTTAGTTGTCAGCCACTTGGATATTGTACTGAGGTCTTCAATTACATCTTGTGATAGTGTTTCTAACTTGAGTGACTCATCCTCAGACTTTTCCTCTACAATATGAAGGCAAATGAAAAAGTCAATACATGAAATGGTTTTGATTTACATGTGAGCCACATCTGTGATTTTGAACCAAGAATAATCCAGATAGAATATTTAATTCTGAATATTATATATTATTATATCACTATCTAGCTAGCGACAGTATGATTGGTCAAAACCGGGTCACATGTCGTGGGATATCTGGCGATATTCAATGGCAATGCTAATCAGATAAGACAACCGTGAGATATCTAGCGATATCCCACGCTCCCGGGAATTTTCAAAGAATTTGTTTTCGTTCAGTGTAAATAATTTAGTTCAGTTTAAGTCAAAATGGCAGACGAACCGAGTAGATTCGTAAAAATATCTGAAGACTTAATGACTTAACAATATTAGGGATGTTTAGCTAGACAGTGATATAATAAAACAAATATTTCACTCTATTTTCGGTGAAAACCTGTAGCACTTTCACAAGGTGATATTCCACTTGCCCTTCGGGCGTTGTGGAATATCACTTGTGAAAGATGTACAGGTATTCACCTCGATAGAGTGAAATATTTGTTCAGTATTCCATAAAATGCTTATTAGTTACATCTGCATATACGAGGGTTGTCCAAAAAGTATTGACATTATTGTATTAATATGAAGCCAGAATTCAAAAAATATTTATTTATTTAGATTATTTAGGTAAGAGCTTGTTACAAATATTATTGAATGTTCCTTGTATATGCATCATATACAAATGTTCTTTGCATCACTCAAACAATCTAAATGGGTATTTCATATTAATAATTTATAATCCAAAATCTTATAGAATAAAAACATTTTTCTGACAATGTTATTACAATGTATTTTCATCCAATTTTGTCCAATCAGAGAAGGACCGACAGGATACAATGTACATATACAATAAGAAAACAACTTAACAGAAATAATAACATCATTCTATTCTGTAGTTAGAAAACTAATATATTCAGTCATATTGGGTAAAACAATAACAGATATTCGTAATTGCAAGATAATTCAATGTCCAATCAAATACAATTTAGATGTATTCCACTAAATATTGATTTTAATGTACATGTACAGGGTGTCCAATAAATAAGGTGAAAGATATTGTAACTTTCTTAATATTGCACCAATCTTGGTGAAATTTTCAGAGTTTGTAGCTCAAACCTATTTACCTTTATTCTGTGAATTTAAAGCGTCTTCTATTTGATTGGCCAGAGTTGTGGTTGCTATAGCAACCGAAACAACAAAATGGCGGGGCAAGTTTGTCTACGTCACAACTTTCCAAAACATATTTATTCTTTCTGATAGCTTTATTCATACTCCCAGGTCTATTACCATCACAAATACAATATAAAAACAGTCCTAAAGTACAATTGTTATGAAAATAAGCTATTCAACATAATGTCCATCTCTAGCTTTACACTTCTTATGCCTATTCACCCACTCTCTAAACACACACACTTTCAAACCCATTCTTGCCCATTTCCTGAAGTCCTGCTAAGACATGTGATCTGAGTTCATCAGTGCTTCCAAATTTATTTCCTCTCGAGTCACGCTTGAGGTCTGCATATAAGTAAAAGTCATTGGGTGCAAGGTCTGTGGAAAATGGAGAGTGTGCAAGTAGGGGTAGCCCAAGTGCCCTAATAGTTTCACTAGTGAGCATAGCTGTGTGTGAACTCAGATCACATGTCTCAGCAAGACTTCAGGAAATGGGGAAGAATGGGTTTGAAAGTGTGTTTAGAGAGTGGGTGAATAGGCATAAGAAGTGTAAAGCTAGAGATAGACATTATGTTGAATAGCTTATTTTTATAACAATGGGACTTTAGGACTGTTTTATATCGTATTTGTGATAGTAGTGAGCTATCGACCTTGGGGAAGATGGCATCGGTCACTATAGAGGTTTTATCTTAACTTGGGATATATATTTCTTCACTATTTTAAATATGTGTGTTTTTATTCATTATTTCAATTTGTAACTTTATAATTGTAACTCTCTAGTGATTAGAGGTAAATAAATATACAATACAATACAATAGACCTGGGAGTATGAATAAAGCCAGCAGAAAGAATAAATATGTTTTGGAAAGTTGTGACGTAAACAAACTTGCCCCGCCATTTTGTTGTTTCGGTTGCTATAGCAACCACAACTCTGGCCAATCAAATAGAAGACGCTTTAAATTCACAGAATAAAGGTAAATAGGTTTGGGCTACAAACTCTGAAAATTTCATCAAGATTGGTGCAATATTAAGAAAGTTACAATATCTTTCACCTTATTTATTGGACACCCTGTATATCTTAATATTAGGAAGTTGGGTTAGGTCAGAAAAGAACTCAGAAGTTTAGCCTTAAAGGAATATTCCTTGCCAAACCATCTCTCTCCTCATATGGTAGCTATAACCATATATATGCTTGCCATGTTTAGCAAAACACGCAAAAATGTTTTGATACGGTCAAATTTGATCACTTAGAAATGTGATGCTCAATTCCAGTAAGCTGCCATCTTTTAAAATTTCACACAGGAAGTGATGTCATCGACTCTCAACTTTGCATATAGCATTAGGTGAGGAGCTATTAAGAATTACAAAACCAGCTAAATATTCTTTTTCAACTTTGTATCTTATTTAATCCTTCTGAAAATCTCTTCTTTTATTCTAAGTTGACAAGCCCTGAAAATATTTTTGCACAGAAAGTAATGATCACTTGTCTAGAAGTGATTTTGTGCTACTTTCCTATACTGTTATGGGCAAGGTTATAGAAGTTGAGAGTTGATGACATCACTTCTTGCAAGAAATCTTAAAAGATGGCAGCTCACTGGAAATAAGCACTAGATTTTTAAATGATCAATATTGACCATATTAAAACATTTTCCCATGTTTTGCTAAATATGGAAACTATATATATGATTATAGCTACCATATCAAGAGAGAAAGGGTCTGGCAAGGAATATTCCTTTAAATCAATGACACTGTATAATATTACATTAAGGGATATACAAAGCATACCTTTTTGTCGGTCACAATACAATATTCAGCTATTATATATATTGGATTAACATATGTTAAGCAAGCATAATATAACATATCAACAAAAACCCTGAATTATCATAATTTCACCAAAAGCCTATCACATTATCCCATGTCATAAGTTTATTTTGAATTTCAGTGTAATTTTTCACAAACTGATTTCAATAATAAACTTTGACAATAGTTTTTTTTTAATTACGTTGGGATCTCCATTTTTTCCTCAAGTAAGTCGATGGATCATCCTCCAATAGATTGGGATGTGTAACCTCTGATCCAAAAATCACATATTTATTCAAGAAAAATGTCAAGAGAAATCTTCAATAAATTTCTGTTTCAAAAACAATATGTTAAATTAGCAGTATATTTTCTTTATATCTATCTAATATTATATTGAAGAAACCTAAAAATTATGTATTATATTGTAGAAACCTAAAAACTATGTATTATATTGTAGAAACCTAAAAACTATGTATTATATTGTAGAAACCTAAAAATTATGTATTATATTGTAGAAACCTAAAAACTATGTGCTATGATAATCATAATACTAAATGGAAATGGACACAATAATGATGTATTTTGATGACAGAATTTCGGAAACAAAACCATTTAAATATTTATAATTCATTATTGCTCATTATACATACCTTCCGTCTCTGATAGTTTATTCAAGAGAGCGATGGCTGGTACAGGCTTACTGTACTGTTGAAGAATGTCTTTGAATTCTCGCTCCAGTGAATCTTTCCCCGCTTCAAATAATGTGGTCTGAAAACAAAATGTTATTTCCTTATACCACTGTATCAGTCACTTTGCAGGTCCACAAAAGTGATTTATCCAAGAGACACTTTTCATTGGATAGATAGAACATTATTTGGGATGTTGGAACTTATGACTGATTCTACTCGTCAATGTTCCCTTTCTATCTGTGTATTGATTATTTCAGTTTTTATCACCTGGCTTAGAACATTTATAACACTGGTAAATATTAAATCCAGAATAAATACACTCTACCCTAGCCTAACCACAATGACAACAACATTTGGAGATTTAGAGTTGGAACAAAATATCATCACAATTCATACCGCAGTTGACATTTCAGGACTCGCTGGGTTGTTGATTTTGAAGTAATCCATGGCTCCCTGTAGCTTCTCCATACATTCAAGGTAGTGCTCGAGTCCAGCACTGGGTCTAGGTGGAATAAAACAAAATACATGTTATAATTCTCTACTATTGCATAATACGATGCAAAGATACTAAAATTTTGAAACAAATGTTGTGCTCTTATTTTTAAATATAAACTGAAGTTATCATCTCAAATGCAATCACATACATGGTGAACCAGTGCTTATGACACATCCTGATTATTATAGGAGAGATCTAGCTTCGGAAATTCTCATCATTTTGAGAAAATAGACTCTTAAAATATGTATCTTGGCCATTACAAACAATTATTACATTTGAAATGAACATTTTTATATTCATTTGTATTACTTACCCCTCTCGTATGTCATTGTCCACCTCTCTGGCAATATGATAGAAATTTATAGCATTATCCAGTGATTGAAGGGTCTTTTCCACATCTGTGATTGGTTAAGGCTAAATCTTTAGGTAGAGAGTAGGGGAAACAAAAATTGACAACAATAAGTAACTTACATAATTCTTTTTTACACAGAGCAGTTTTATCAATAATTAATTAAATAATCAACTTTTCCAATGACAAGATTTAGAGAGGTTCGTATTTTGAGGGTGCTACCAGAAGGTCATGACTTTGAATAACTTTACCATCATCAGATCCGCAAATTTCAAGTTCAAGTCATCCTGCCCAGCTTTAATTAAAATGCACAAAACTATGTGCATATATGTATGTTCCTTTGCTACTGAGCATATGTGGTTCTATATTCTAAAATGAAATAATGCAAAACAATAATGTCATATACATGTGCATGATAACAGGCCATATTGCAATGAGGATACTTTCTTGACGTCTTTGTAAGTTGCCAGTTTCATTGTATACTGGTACAATTGTGTCTTCGAGTTTGCGTAGTCTTCCATCAAAGTTACTTAGAATTGTCAACATGTTTTCCGTCATCTGATTACTCTTCATGAGAGATGCCTTAAGGTTGGACAGATTTCTCATCTCCTGTAACAATGCATACATGTTAACGTTCTTGTTCTTGTGCTATATGATGTCCAGAAGTAGGAAAAACCAGGAAATTGTTTAACAGTGTGACAAGTACAAGTCCTTAATTGTACAATAATGTGAATAACAGTATCGTGATTTATTATTTAAGCTATTGACGGACAATGGATACATTATAATCTAAATCACTTTTCTTGTGTATCAATCAAACCTAAAAAATAAGCAAATGAAGGATCAATTATCACGAATACGTAATATTGTACGTGCAAAACTTTTGCATCAGTTCTATATCTAGTAAATCTGTGGCCTCTTTCATGAGCTTTCAACGCAATCACTCCAAGCTATACTACAGACATATGATATTGCACAGTGGCCTATTAATTGCTAATATTTCTTGATTTGATTGATTGATTGATCATTTATGATGCACAGATAAATAATAATAATAATAATAGCTTCTAAGAGACCAAATTGTCACATTTCATCTCCACCTTGATGAAATAGAGCTTGAGAACTCATTTTCATTTACATTTAAATGATTCTTACTGTCGAAACATATCGACAATTGAATCAGGAAATAATAAAATAAATAAAAATTTACCCGCTGAAGTTTCTCATCAATATCTGCCTTATTGACGATTGATTCGTCCATTTTTACAATTCGTATGGAACCCTTCTATAATATTTTAAACATGGTTTATATGAATGCGAGTCCTATCGTGTCAATACATGAGATACAAGGCAATGATTGAAGAAAATTTTGCAAAAATTAAAAACGGAAATGCGTCTTTTGGATGGCAGTATGTCGTAAATTCGCACTAGTTTTGCGAACGATCAAAAGATTTGTTTGTAGATCACGAACGGATCATAAGCTCATTGAGACTGGGCCAATAAATGAATAAGTTCAAAGTGAAAGTGTCGGCTAACACAATAAGATTCCACAAAATAAACTTTCACAATCAAGCAAACAATCGATCAATCAACCATCATTTGGATAATCGAACTGCAATGACGCACAATCCGAAGGGGATTAGCAATGGTTAGCACAATCATCACAGCCGAAAATAAACATAATCAATCCTGAATTCCATGTACTATACTAGGAGGTTCTGAACAAAACAATGAACACAATAAAATAAATTATGAAAAGATGGATCTATCTCGGGTTCAGTTTGGAATTGCGTTGCTCTGGCACAATCAAATAACGGATTGTACAAATCACTTGATGTGAAACATTTGATGGGTTAATAAAATAATTCAGAAAAATCATTATGCAGACCGTAATAAAAACAATGCCCCCCCCCCCCCTCCCCCGACACAACTAGAACATAAACTACCTGTGTAGTATCTTGACTACTGAGAGTTTCTCTCTCTCCCATCATGCCGTTTTCAAAACTCTATTCCCCCAAGCTTCAGTCATTTTGAGTTGCCGTCTTAACTTTTGAATAATTATTATGTCACCACCATAAGTGTTATAGTCTCCAAGTCCAACATCACTAGGCCTATGGCCGGTCATGGGACGTTGTCCTGCCTGTTCGGCGATTGGCATTTGTAACAAATTCTTTCGGAGTCAGGTACTGTTTAGACTGACTTCAAATTTTCACTGTCAAGATGTATTATAAAATATAGTTTCACGGTGTTCATATATTATGAGTTCTACTGACAAATCTGTGTCAATATCTGTTACCCGTGCAACATATTGAAGGTCGAAAAAGGTCAAAACCACTACTTGCAATTGGTGACCTTTATCAGTTTAACGCCTTGTATTTTTCTTATAAAACTCACAAGGCGGCCATCAGAACTCACCATTGGTCCGGATTCCAATGGTCCGAATCCCAATTATCCGAAATCCAATCGACCGAAACCCAGAATGGTCCGAATCCCAATTACACTGGTGTTAAACGTAGCTTGGACATACTGCTCCGTAACGTTAAGATCATGATACATGTATATCTGTGGGGGTTTCAAAAATTCTCTAGATCGCTTATTTGATATATATGTTTCAACCACAAATGGTGTGAGTGAGCTTTTGTTCATATATATGGAAGCACGAAGATCGGTAAAATATAATATTAGAAAGGTTTGTTAAAAGATTTCAGATTTGTCAAATTGTTTAACTTTGATGAGGCCATTTACAGTATCTCCTTGTTAAGTTTTTATCTCATTAATATTTATCAAAACCAATAGAAACCCAAGTGTGAGTACAGTAAAACCTTTGAATTACATTATTTAATTCAAAAGAGTTTGCTTGCCCGAATACCATTAGTGGTCCAAATCCTTATGTTCCGAATCCCATATAATTGGTCCGAAACCCAATCGTCCGAGTCCCAACAGTCCGAATTAAATCCAATTAGTTGCCATTGGTCCGAATCCCATTGGTCATTTTAACATCTAAATTAGTTGTTGTGAGCGTTCTTGAAGAATTTACAAATTTACGCTATTCTGTTGTTGAACCCAAATCAAGTTTTCAAATGATGTCTTCGATTAATGTAAAGCTGAAATGGTACAAAATAATCGCAGTAGAAATGGTTTCGCATGTTGCAACGTATATGTAACGCAGCACGACACAACAGAACACGGCAATTTTTGAACAAAATCTTTTTACACTTTACGCAGCATTTGTACGAGTAATTGTTTCAGACTTTATCACAGTGTTTATGGAAACCCTGTATAATTCGATAACTGATCATAGTACGTACATGGCTTCAGAGATATAAATAAACTATTTGTTAAATTTATTGAAATGCGTTTTACGGTTACAACCTCTTATCAAGACGTCCAAAAAGTCATCCTCATAATAGTCAAAATGGCGGGTTTTATCTCAAGTATTTGCTTCAATGGGCGTTTCATTCAAACAAGGAATTCATAAGGTCATTGGGTGTCACGCATCAATATGATGTTTTATTTCACGTTCACACTTTTCTTACATCCTTATCTTGACATAAAAATAAATCGGGCCGTCAGATCTAGGCGGAATTCGGACCAATGTTATTCGAATAACGTTAGGACCAATGTTATTCGAATTGGGATTCGGACGATTGGGTTTCGGACCAATGGAATTCGGAACTTAGGATTTGGACCACTCATGGTATTCGGGCCAAGCAAACTCATTTGAATTTAAACAATGCAATTCAAAGGTTTTACTAGTACTCACACTTGGGTTTTCTATTTCTATTGATTTTGATAAATAATGAAATAAAAAAACAAGGAGATACTGTAAATAGCCCCATCAAACGTTATCTGACGATAAAAATTAGCAAGTGAAACCTTCTTATGGACTTTGGTGTACATCTACTGTACGTGCAGTGTTCATTTTGGTCCATTTGAGCGATTCTTTGTTGTAATAACACAACAACAATTTTATAATATCACAACTATATATTGTATCATTATCATAAACACATTCAAGTTATGTGTAAAACATATACTGCACAAATATCTTAAAAAATAAACAACTGTATGCATGTAAAAAACACTGCTCTAATTATTGGTTTCAGAGACTTAATGTCATGTATTAAGATGGAGCGGTGTTAAATGTGGTATAAATCTTATTTTTAAAATCCAATCACAACATTTAGTTGTCTCATATGTAAATATGTATATACACATTTATACATTAAAGTAACATAAACTAAATGTTTTAAATAGTCAAATATCCAAATACGTAAAACCCGTGTGAGTGGAACACCATTGGGACCACAAAAAAGTGTTCCACTTGGGAGGTGTTCCACTTAGAGAGGTTCATTAATATGGAGAAGATAGGTCATGGGACTTTAAAACATTGTTCCACTTGTGAGGTGTTCCACTTACAGAGGTGTTTAACCTAGCAGGTTCTACAACTGTGCTGTATATACATGAGATAGCTTATACATAATTTTGTACAATAAAAAGTAAATACTGTTCCTGTTACTACATGTACTAAAAATTCTTTTTTAATCAAGACTTGTATCATATTATACATATATAAATAAATACTATAATAGTACATCTAAAGGTATATAAATGTATAAAATATACATAAATTATTTTCATTTCCTTTAAAAATTCCAAACTAGACCAATAATATTTTGTCTAGATAGATTTTGTCTATAGACATCAAATACAATGTATATGTAAAATGTCATTATACATTAGTATATGTAAAACCTCACAATCTATGTAAATCTGTACATACGAGACCTTTACAATATATATAAAAATACATATTTTTGGTTGTTTCTATCACATTTTGGCAAAAAATACCTTATTCAATTCAGGGAATAATTTCCTTCCCTCCTAACTTTACTTCAAGGAATACAGTATTATACGATATTAAATAATTGTGTTTTAATACCTGGAGCTAATGTACAACAAAAAAAAGATGATATCCCCCACCCCTGAAGTTGAAAATGTTGCTGTGTCTATCACTTAAATTTCCAAAAATCAACTTTCTTCATGATCCTAAATTACCCACCATCAAAAACCATCAAATTACAAGATAACCCATATAACATTTAATCTTCAAGAGACAAGTCCTTTGCAGTCTGTTGTATAATTTCTAACATAAGGTCTTGAGGTAAGTTGCAAAATGCTCGAGATTTAGTAACGGCTGCAAAATTGTAGCTGATAAAGTCTAGACACATGGAACGCACATCATCTGAAATATAACATCGGCAACCATTTTTATAGCAATCGATATATGCACTGACTAACGCTTGCTGCATACATTATTCAAAAGTAATACCATTGACTGTCAACTCTTGAAAGCCCATGATAATACCTGGACTGCATCATCAAATAACATACCTTTTTATTATGTAGTCACTTCTCAGAAATTATATATTTTAATAGCCTGCTAAATCTACAAAAAATTCTTTACATACCTAGGATTGGGAGCTTTTCAGTGGCTTCTCTGTAAATATCTACCACATTTTTAACCTTCATTTTACCATTTAGGTAGAATATCGCAAGATGACGTAAAGTCTCCATATTCAGTCGGTCACCAGCTGAAATAAGAATAGTCATTCTATATAAATTATGTACCACAGTAAATAACCAATAAATGTGATGTTCATAAAGCATCTCCCATATACCTAGCTACTGCAGATACAGTAGTCTTATGGATCCCAACTCTTCTGTAAAGTGCCCTAAAGTGAACAAGTTAATGAAAACATAGAATGAAATCTTAAAGTGAACTCCCCGAATCTGAGCATTTTTATCCATTATTGTAACACGAATTAAATGGTAAATATTTATATTTCAATGTTGCCCCTTGCATTTTCTGATGATTATAAATGTATACATGTTGTTACGTACGAAAATAACAGAAAGTAAAAACAGCAATTAAAATATGATAACAATATATTTATATTTTGAAAACTAAATAATATGACAATAATATAAAGGAGGTTTAATACTTAAGTGATGTCCAATCAATGATACGGCTTATTCTTATGTCGATAAATGTCGTTGACGATCCTTGAGAATGTTCCAGATCACGAAAGTTTCAATAATCGTTAATAGTTCTCCAATGTTTGTAATAATTCAATAATGTTCGTCGTAATCCTATAATGTTCGTATCCAATAATGTTTGATGATAATCCACAAATGTTTATGATAATCCACGAATGTATATGATAATCCGTATATAGTGTGTGTTGTAATATATGTCCATATAAACTCCTCAGGTTGTGTGTTTATAGTGTTATAAATGTTCCCAAAGTAGGTGTCTGTAATATTCTGCTAAGAAGATGTCTTTTGATCAACTTTGAAATTCTGCTAACAGCCCAAATCAGCTCTCTCATTATATAGTGCAAAGGCAAAGTCCAGATGTTTCAAGAAGTTACAATTTCTGGAAATCAACACTGATTGGACATCTTAAGTCACATGATTCAATCTTGATTTAATGATTATAGTTCCAGTACTTTCTAGAAGGCCAATGGTTAATGAGTCATTCAGTTCAGTTATGTTTACAAGATATAATGTCATTGTGACCTTGACCTAAGATCTCTAATGAAGATCAGTTACAGTATATGCATATTGATAAACTAAACTTAATGTGAATATAATAGAATATAATACTGTAACACCTCCCTCCTTAAAAGAAAAGTTTTGAATACAATGAAAAACTTTTACAATAATATCTGGTGTAGCGAGGGTTACATTTTTTTTAAAGATGAGGTTGAGACTTACATAACATTTGTTTACAATAGTCAAATACAATAATATTTATAAAGTTACAGACTGAGTAAAACCCGAAAACATATTATACAATAATATTATCAAATCACACTCTAAGTACAATCTTTTATTATATCAACACATAGCCTTAGGCAAATGCAGTATAAATAGAATAACCTCTTAAAAATAGAGACATTACACTCTTGAAAGAGTGTCAGCAATCAAATTATCCTTGCCTTTGATGTGTCTTATGTCAAGATTGTACTCTGACAATAACAGACTCCACCTCAACAATCTACGATTCTTGTTCTTCATTCTATGAAGGAATGTCAGCGGATTGTGATCAGTAAATACAGTAACCACATGAACTGGTGCACTAACATATACTTCAAAATGTTGTAATGACAGAAGTAATGCTAGACATTCCTTTTCTATGGTGGAGTAGTTTTTCTGATGTTTATCAAATTTCTTTGAATAATAACACACTGGATGATCAATACCATCCCTTTCTTGTAATAGAACAGCTCCCATTCCTACATCAGAAGCATCTACTTGAATCTTGAATGGCTTGCTAAAATCAGGTGCAACAAGCACTGGTTCTTCACTTAGTATGGCCTTGATTTTATCAAAGGCTGTATGACATTGCTCAGACCACACATATTTGATGTTTTTCCCAAGTAAATTGGTCAATGGAAGAGCAATTGAAGAGAAATTTGGACAAAACTTCCTATAAAAGCCAGCCATTCCAAGACTTCTCATTAATTCTTTCTTGTTAGTAGGAGCTGGAAGTTGTGTAATTGATTCCACTTTGGCACTCACTGGTTTGACCTGTCCTTGACCTACCACATGGCCCAGATATTCAACTGTGGCTTTACAAAATTCACTCTTAGCCAAATTGATGGTTAAATTGGCCAGAGAGATTCTTTCAAACAACTTACGCAGCAAACACATGTGTTCATCAAAAGTGTCAGAATAGACAATTACATCATCGATGTAAACACCAGTGTTTTTGAGATCTGCTAATAAGCCATTCATCATTCTTTGAAATGTGGCAGGTGCATTTTTCATACCAAATGGCATAACTTTAAATTGGTACAAACCATCAGGAGTAACAAAGGCAGATACCTGTTTTGCTCTTTCAGTTAATGGAACCCCTAGGAATCCTTTGAGGAGATCAAATTTACTGACATATTTAGCAGTTCCAATTTTGTCAATACAGTCGTCAATTCGTGGTATGGGATAAGAATCAGTCTTTGTTACTCGATTCACCTTGATATAATTAACTACTAGCCTACGTCCACCATTTGATTTTGGTACAATGAAAGCAGGTGAACTCCATGGGCTATTGCTCTTTTCAATTATGTCATTTTCTAACATATAATTGACCTCAGCTCTCAAATCTTCAGATTTTGATGGATTTACTCTATAAGCATGTTGCTTAATAGGGTTTACATCTTGGACTTCAACATCATGATAAGCTATAGATGTCTTAGTCGGTACATCAGAGAAGATATCAGTGAACTCATGAATTAATTCTGTGACTTGCTGTTTTTGATCATTTGTCACATGATGCAATTTATGATCTAGATTTGATAATACTTCAGAGTTCTTTAACCTAGACAAACCTTTGATATCTTCATAGTCTAAATCAGTACAATTGATATCATCTGAATCTTGTAGATCAGTTTCAGTTATAAGGACAGGTGCCAACGTGACCACAGGTTTAATTGAGCCATGCTCTTTGTCTGGCTCAAAGTACCTTTTCATCATATTGATGTGACACAATTGTGTTTCTTTGCGCCTATCTGGAGTTTTGACAATATAATTGAGGTCATTGACCTTGGAATCCACTACATAAGGACCATAGAATTTTGCTTGTAGCGGATTTGTCTGAAGCGGCAGTAATATAAGAACTTTGTCACCAGGCTGGAATGATCTTTCTTTGACTTTTCTGTCATACCAAGTTTTCATTTTACATTGGCTATTTAGCAAATTCTCTTTGGCTATTTCACAAGCCTTTGATAGGCGCTCTTTAAACCCAGTGACATAGTTCAACAAATTAAACTTTTCAGTTTCTGAAAGCCACTTTTCCTTGAGCAATTTAAGTGGACCACGCACAGAATGACCAAATACTAGCTCAAATGGACTGAACCCTAATGATTCTTGCTTAGCCTCCCTGGTAGCAAACAGAAGCAAGGGTATGCCCTCATCCCAGTCTTTCTCATATTCAAAACAGAAAGCTCTAATCATGGTCTTAAGCGTCTGATGGTAACGCTCAAGAGCTCCTTGAGACTCTGGGTGATAGGCACTTGACTTACACTGTTTGATACCCAAGGTATCCATGACTTGTTGGAATAAGCCTGACATAAAATTTGAGCCCTGATCAGACTGAAGATCTTTTGGTAGTCCAACTAAGGTGAAAAATTTGATGAGTGATTTCACTATGTTTTTGGCTTTGATATTTCTAAGTGGAATCGCTTCTGGAAACCGTGTGGCCATACAAAGAATAGTGAGTAAATATTGATTACCAGATTTTGTTTTTGGTAATGGACCAACACAGTCAATAAGAACCTTACTAAATGGTTCATCAAATGCAGGTATAGGGTGTAAAGGAGCAATTGGAATTTTCTGGTTAGGTTTCCCTAACATTTGACATGTATGACAAGACCTACAATACTCTTGGACATCTTGTTTTAATTTGGGCCAATAGAAATGATTGAGTATTTTATGGTATGTTTTAGTTACTCCTAAATGACCTGCCATGGGAGAATCATGAGCTAGACTCAAGATTTCCTTATGATATGATTTTGGGACAACAATTTGATGCACAATTGCCCAATCATCTTCAGGGGAAGCTTCAGGAGGTCTCCACTTTCGCATTAATATGCCATCCTTTTTGTAGAAACAAACAGGGACCTTGTCAGCTTCATCAATAGTAAGACATCTTTTATGAAGATCAATGAGTGATAGATCATGCTCTTGTTCATAAATTAACATGTGTTTAGAATGAGGATCATTTTTCAAAGAATCACTATCAGAAATAGAGGATGAAACCTCAGAACTAGAAGAGGATGAAACCTCAGAACAAGGAGGGGATGAAACCTCATGAACACTAGCAGAAGAAGATGAAACTTCATCAGGACTAGCAAGAGCGGGCGAAACCGCATTAAAATAGTGATCCTGCTCAGAAGGTGAATCACCCCTGGCAATAGGCTTTTTCAATGAAGAATATGCCTCAATAGATGACTGCTTGGCTCGAACAGAAGGCTGTTTCAATGAAGAATTTGCCTTTAAAATAGGATAAGGATCATCTTTAACAAGTGGTGAGTGACATTCATCATCAAACAAGGAGCTTAAAAAACCACTATCAAAGTCATCTCCCACAGACGAATCCCCGCTATCAGCTAACCTTTTAGCCATAGCCCTAGTAACAGCACAAGCAGGATATATATCAGAGTCCTCTTGGACAGAATCCTCAATAGAACAAGGCTGATCAGAAACAATGGGGTCTAATGATACCTTACCCCCAGCTAAATCATTGCCTAAAAGCAATGCGACTCCTTCAACAGGAAGTTGTGGCCTAACACCAACAATAACTGGCCCTTTGACTAACTCTGATGTGATATGAATACGATGGAGGGGAACTTTAGTAAAACCTAATTCAATGCCTTGCATCAAAATATGGGTACCTGTGAATGACTCCTCAGATAAAGGAAGGACACCTTCTAATAACAAAGTCTGAGATGCACCCGTGTCTCTAAGAATCTTAATTGGCTTTGAATTGGTACCATCACTTGACAATGACACAGATCCTTCCGACATGAAAGGCTTATAATCCTCCATAATATCACTATGAGTTGATTTCTCAGTATGAGTATATGAATCCCAAACAATGGGCTTTCTTAAAATGGGAACTGTAGCACAACCATTTGAATGAGCAGAACCAGACATCTCTCTTCTATTCTTAATCCTATAGCATTCAGAAATAAGATGACCAGGCTTTTTACAATAGTTACAGGTGACGTTTGATTTTGGACCTGAAGAATTTGATTGATCTGATTTTGAGCTAGAATTCTGTGATGAATTAGACTGGTCTTTTGCTTTGTTTGATGCATTTGATGATGAGGACTGATTTGATTTAGAGTCATATGAAGGTTTGTTACCTTGATAACCTCTAAAGTTAGAATTACCTTTGATAAAACTACCCTTATGAGTAAGAGCATAATCATCAGACAGGGTGGCAGCTTGACTTAAAGTTTCTACCTTGTGTTCATCTAAGTAAGTTCTAATGTGATATTGAACACAGTTTTTAAATTGTTCTATTAGCATAAGCTCTCTGAGCTTTTTAAATTCTTCAGATACATCCTTAGAGACAAGCCACCTGTCAAAAAGCTGCTCTTGCTCTCGAGCAAACTCAACATGGGTTTGGTCACTCTGTTTGTGGGCATTTCTAAATTTCTGTCTGTAAGCTTCTGGCACTAGTTCATAAGCTTTAAGAATTGCATTTTCAATTAGGTCATAATCAGAGCATACTTCTGCTGAGAGAGAGGCAAATATTTCACTTGCTTTACCAATAAAAACACTCTGAAGCATAACTGGCCATGCAGATTTGGGCCAGTCTAGGCTCTGAGCGACTTTTTCAAAATGTGTAAAGTATTTATCAACATTTTTCTCTTGAAATTTAGGTACAAATTTGAGAAATTTTGAAGCGTCAAACCTATTTTCAAAATGTTGATGCATAGTAGCATGTTCATCAGTTATTGATTTGGCTTCTATTTCAAGACGTTTTAATTCAATTTCTTGTTGCCTTTTTTCTCTTTCATTTTGCATTTCTAATTCTTTTTCTCTCAATTCTCTAATTTCTCTCTCTTTTTGAATTTCTAACTCTTTCTCTCTTATTTCAAGCTCTTTGAGCTTAATAGGATCAACAGGGTCAACATGTTGGGCTGGCTGCTCAGGCAGAAGTGATTCTGCAACCAAATATTGAAGTACAAAGTTTTTAATTGTTTCCTTTTTGTATGAGCTTTTGACTGACAGGCCAACATGTTTTGCAATTGCCAGAAGTTCAGTTTTCTTTAAATCGTCAAATTCCTCCAAAGAGGGCGCTTCTAAAAATGTCTCAACCTCAAAACTCATTTTCAATTAATTGCTGTCTTCACAGTTAAAATTTACAAGTTTGGGATTTTGAGTTTTGGATTTTGAAATATTTGAATTTTAGCTTGTTGTAGTTGTATCCCGGACGAGCCCCCAATTTCTGTTACGTACGAAAATAACAGAAAGTAAAAACAGCAATTAAAATATGATAACAATATATTTATATTTTGAAAACTAAATAATATGACAATAATATAAAGGAGGTTTAATACTTAAGTGATGTCCAATCAATGATACGGCTTATTCTTATGTCGATAAATGTCGTTGACGATCCTTGAGAATGTTCCAGATCACGAAAGTTTCAATAATCGTTAATAGTTCTCCAATGTTTGTAATAATTCAATAATGTTCGTCGTAATCCTATAATGTTCGTATCCAATAATGTTTGATGATAATCCACAAATGTTTATGATAATCCACGAATGTATATGATAATCCGTATATAGTGTGTGTTGTAATATATGTCCATATAAACTCCTCAGGTTGTGTGTTTATAGTGTTATAAATGTTCCCAAAGTAGGTGTCTGTAATATTCTGCTAAGAAGATGTCTTTTGATCAACTTTGAAATTCTGCTAACAGCCCAAATCAGCTCTCTCATTATATAGTGCAAAGGCAAAGTCCAGATGTTTCAAGAAGTTACAATTTCTGGAAATCAACACTGATTGGACATCTTAAGTCACATGATTCAATCTTGATTTAATGATTATAGTTCCAGTACTTTCTAGAAGGCCAATGGTTAATGAGTCATTCAGTTCAGTTATGTTTACAAGATATAATGTCATTGTGACCTTGACCTAAGATCTCTAATGAAGATCAGTTACAGTATATGCATATTGATAAACTAAACTTAATGTGAATATAATAGAATATAATACTGTAACAATGTAATAACATTATGATTTACCTCTAAGGAGTTCCACCAGTACAAATGGATGGAGATCTTGCTTCAAATTGTTGGTATAGAGATATGACAGTATACCCATAAAAGCATTATAGCTTATCTCAGGTAATGGAATTGCTTTCTGAAAAAATACAAAATGTAATATATGAGCTCTACATTATACATGTATATAGATGTATATTTATAAAGTGTGGTTAATCACAGGAACTTATTGAAAAAAAGAGTCCAAGTTAAAAGCAAAATAAAATGCATCGAAGCTGCTGTTGACTTGTTATATAAAGGACCATGGCAAAATTTCAATGTTAACCCACAAAATTATAATTACATTTCCTAAATGTAATTGAATATTTATTAATTGTTTTCAAATAAGATTCACTTCCTTTTAAAAATTGGTCTAAAATGTAACACACTTTTAGCCCTCTCCCATATTTAAATATGCCACATATACATATTTTGACTTTGTTCAATTGTCCCTTACAACAAATCATTTTCAAATGATTCACATAAATATCATATTCATGGAAAAGTCTTAACAAGAAGTAACATGATATGAATTAATACCAACAATATTGTAACTGACATTAGAGGTGCCCACCACTTTAAAAATGCCCTTCTCACTTTCACATGAACAAATGTGGAGGAAAACCAAATATAAAAATATTTAAGAAATTTAGTAAAACCTCTGGAAGGTATTTTTGAATTTTGTGATTGACCCAGGCACCTAATATATCAATAGGCTTATATTCTTTAGGAAAATACATATTAAGTTCATATTAGTACATTTACTAGATGTCTAATTGTCTATACTAGATTTATAAGCTGTCACCTCCACCCTTTAACCTACTCCCGAACCAAAGAACAAATCAAGGTCAAGATCCAAGATGGAAATGTCAAGTTTCTTTTAGCTATTAATTATCAATCAAGTCTTGAGCTGTGATAGTTATTATATTCAATAAAATCACAAAAGAAAGAATATACAATTGATCATGCACATTTATGAAAATTATAAAAATAATCTTTTTGTGGAACTTGAAGTGAACATAAATTGGATTTATTGAATTGGGTGAATAGTGTAAATTATAAAAATGTATGTGATGCAAAATATTATACCATCAAACTGCACACAAAACATCTAGGGAAGAATCTAACTTGGATCAATAATAAAACCAAAATCTGATCCAAATATAATAGCACCATAATAAAAAGAAAAAAGAACTACCTGAATTGGAAGTATATGTACATAATGGAGAAACTACATACATGTCACTGTCTATTAATTAGAACTATTTGGCTTCAATCAAATATTTATAAAGCTTTTTGGTTTGTTCAATATATTGGAACAAATTGACAAATATCTATTATTTTGGCGAACACAATTATGTGAACTTAGATTTTATTCTATGCATGTCAAAGATCTGAATGTTTGTATAACGATAATACAATTTTTGGTTAGAAGTGAATATATTCATCTTTTAGGGAGAATATACAATTCAAAATGGAATTAATGTTGTGCTTTGACATGCAATTGTAATTTGGTGGGATATCTACATGTAAAATGCATAAAATCAATTTTAATTGAGTTTGCCTAAAGATAATACAGTACAGTACAACCTGTCCAATCCAAACGCCATCGGGACTGGCTAAAAGTGTTCAGGTTAGCAGGTGTTCACATTTCAAGGTTTCAATATGTGAGTCAATGGGAGATGACAAATTTGGTGTTCACATTGAGAGGTGTTCAGATTAGAGGGTGTTGGGATATACAGGTTTTACTGTATGTGATCCTGGGATGTGGTATAAGAATGGCTTTGATATTTAGAAAAGACCATAGTTATGTGACCTACATACATGAAATCTACACTAATCAGATTAAGTACATGTATTACTCATACCATTTCATCAGGCTAAAAAGTAATAAATAAATCACATGCAAAATGTTAATAAAAATATTACATAAAATACATAAATCATGCAATCCTTTAAACGATCACTTTTAAGTAATGTATGAAATACACCCATGTTATATAAAAGTACTAATAAACATAAGAAATGGAATTATCAGTTATCATATGTTAGACACTTCACTCACACTAGTATAACTAACTACAATTCAACTATTCAAATACAATTGATGTTTCAATCAGAGAGCATGTAATATTGGGCATATAACGAATTGAAATAAGAGAAAGACCTTTCAAAGTAACACAAATATAATTAAATACATGATCATGCAGCATTTTAAACCCATGATTTGATTGGTTTGTACCTTTACAAATGGGCCTCTGTATTGTCCACTAGATTCCTTCATTCCATCACAGAACATTGCGCGGAAATATTCACTCCTTGCAGCTAGGATCGCACGATGTGCACAAACTTTGTGGCCGTCAATATCAAATATGACATCACAGAAGAGATCACTGTTTATGAGAGTGGCAAGATCTACTGCCATTGTGCCAAGCTCAGATGGGGGATCTTTAATAATTAAAAAAAATCTATTTGATTTATTTATTTAAAATGAAGAATGCATCTTGGACTTGCAAGATTGACAAATACTGTAATACATGTACATGTAAAGATGCATTGGTTGAAGATGAAAAATTTAAATGATAGTAAGTTATTAATAATATTTCTTCTTTGATATCAAGTTAAAAAAACAAAGAACAGCACCATGTGTACAAAAGGGCAAGCATCACCCACTGAAGAGCATTGAAAGGTACAATGCATGTATATATTTCTTTAGAAGCCTGGCATACCTATTCTATGTTCTCTGCCATACATTTCTACAGCATCAATTTCACACCAACTGTTAGCTGCACTGCAGTCAATGTCCAACCTGAGGCTATCTGTCTTGAAGTCAGTTTTCTTAAATAAAATGAGGAAGACGGGAGATAATACTTTATGATTGATTGTAACCTTGAAACTATCCTTGACCTTGAATTGACCTTTGCATTGTGACATCACCTGATTTAATTGCGTATCTGTAGATGAAGTCTAACATACAGATAGAAGTATGTAATATCTTGTAAAACAATTAAGCAAACCAAAAACACTTTAATTAAAAAAATATCAAACAGTTGAAAGATCTAAAAGAGCTGCATTGTTTGGACTTTGAGCTGTTAGGTGACTCCTGCTGGACAACATTACATGTACATTGTATCTGATCTTGAAAGGTTGGTTCCAATTTGAGATAAATGACCTTTCATTGTGATCTCAACCTTATTTGACATTGAGCTAATTGGAGATTTCAGCAGGACAACAGTGGATACAATGAGGTATCAGAATAAAAAGAAGCAACTACTGTTGTTAAGAAAGTATAAACTACCTTCAGGGGAGGCGCAAATATTCTGCTATTGTCAATAACTTCTGGTGCATCCTTATGCCAGAGTGTTACCCAGTTACCCTTGGGACTCAATGCTGATACTAACATGACTCCACCTGAGTTGTATGTCTCGTATATATCTATTCTCTTCACATACAGTTTCTTTTTGTATTGTATCTGAAATAAATATATAGATATGGTTGGTGGCAGGCAAGACCATATATGCTACAGTTAGTACTGACCATCAGCCTCCTGAATGTGGGGACTTATAGCCCAAGGTTTTCTTACCCACATATAAGGTGTAATATAAACTTTTTGAAAATCCAATAGGATAGTTTCTAAATAGCAGAAAAATCAATGAAATCTCGTGCTGCCATCTTTTATTCAGCTTTTAACTCTGGCTAGAGCTCTATTCACTTACATGCTAAAATCTTGGAAAAGTGGCTTAATTTCATGATTTATCAAAGTGTGTTTGTTGAATCTGTATAAAACTTGAATGATATACCACATGATGACCCTGTTTATGAACATGTTGTGATTAAACATGCTAATGTTGATTGACATACAAATAATCCACGATTTTAAAGAATTTTAGCATTGCATCTATGGACATTTGGCCCAACTTTTTTTAAATTGTCATAGAAAATTATTCCAATTACATAACTGTGTAAATCAAAGCTATTTTAGGAGAAAACATTCCACTGAATTCAAATATACCATTTAAAAGAAGGTAATGTAAGTCATTAGAGGTCTAATATGCAAGTCTCTTAAAATCTCACGAAAAACGAGATTTAGCGTGATTTCAAAAGCTATATGGAAACTATACTATTAACTGGATTTGAATTACATGTACATTGTATTTGAAACAGGGCTTCCATGTATCAAGCATCGACGGAGGTAAACAAAAAAGATATTGACAGACATCTTTAAACATTTTAGAGTTTTGAAATCTGTAGGCATCTATTCTATTAAATGTACACATGGAGATAATTGTAGGACTTGATCATGTCACTTTATCATCTTTCTGTATGTAGCAATGATTTTTGAATATGAGCTTACCTCTATGAATTGAGCAGCATCAATTTCATCTGAGGCCCATGCTCCTCCAATATCTCCATACTGTGGATAAACCCTGGGCGGTCCAAGAACACTGTTTGCTGACCATCTGGATAAAAGAGAAGCTTATAAGAGTATTCTTAACGAAAAGCTGTCAAGCTGGATATAACTACTTAGAGGGAAATGAACATTTCTGAAAACAACAACTCAGTATGCCATGGAGCTTACAATACAGAAATGGCTTTGAAATACTAGTCAACACATGTAAAGAGCGTCTAAATAAACATTCAATTACATAGATGTACAACATATATCTTTTCATTTGGTAACCAAAGCAGTTTGGCCCAGTTATTTACTCCTGACGTCGTAGATCCACAACGTCGGGAGTAGATAACTGGGCCAGACGGGTCTGGTTATTCATTAGGCTACATGTACAGTATCTATTTTTGTATCTTTATTACAACAGTGTCAAGATATAGGGAAAAGAAAACTTTTCTTTCCCCCATAAATTGTCTTCGAATTGTGTGTTGTAAAAGAGACGAAAAAAAGGTAACTTTCAAAATGCCAATATTTTCTGTCCCTACATGTAACTTATATCATGACATACAGTAGATTCTATAGTAGGCTTTCTCAAATTGACTACAAGTAACAAGAAATTGATATTTTTATCAGATAATAAAGACATAAACCAGACTTGCCAACCTAAAATGAAAATTTTTCGGGAGATTTAAAAAAAATTGCGGTACTTTTACGGGAGTTTTTTTTAAAATCCGGTAGTTTTTGCGGGAGTTTTTTGAAAAAAGCGGGAGTTTTTACGGGAGATATTTGAAAAAAACGGTAGTTTTTACGGGAGATTTTAAAAAAACAGGAGATTTTGCGGTAAATTTTGAAAAAAACGGGAGATTTTGAAAAAACGGGAGTTTTTACGGGAGATTTTTTAAAAAAGGTATTGTTCGCGGTAAATTTTAAAAAACGTGACTTTCTTACGGAAGGTTTCAGAAAAAACGGGAGTTTTTGCGGTAGGTTCTGAAAAAACGGGAGTTTTTACGGTAGGTTTTGAAAGAACGGGAGTTTTTGCGGTAGATTATAAAAAAAACGGGAGTTTTTACGGTAGATTTCTGAAAAAACGGGAGTTTTACGGTAGATTCTGAAAAAAACGGGAGTTTTTACGGTAGATTTCGGAAAAAACTGGAGTTTTTGCGGTAGATTTCTGAAAAAACTGGAGTTTTTACGGTAGGTTTTGAAAAAACGGGAGTTTTACGGTAGATTTCTGAAAAACTGGAGTTTTTGCTTTAGATTTTGAAAAAACGGGAGTTTTTACGGTAGCTTTTGAAAGAACGGGAGTTCTTACGGTAGATTTCGGAAAAAACGGGAGTTCTTACGGTAGGTTTCTGAAAAAACTGGAGTTTTTACGGTAGATTTTGAAAAAAACGGGAGTTTTTATTACTTTGGAAACGAATTGATCAAAGCTAAGTAAAATGTATTTGTGGCGTTCACTGTATGCTAAGGCACTGGTGATCCACTCGATTACGCTGGTTACCGAAACGGTTCGTTTTGGTAACAAAATGTCGGAATGTCGAAGGTACGATTATTCTTTTTTCCTTATTTCACGTGTTGTAGGGTAGAATCCCCACGACGTTTTTTCTCACAAACGTGTATCAGTATCATATGTTTTAGAAAAAGCGAAAAAATAGCTCAGAAGACAACAGAATCGTTGATTTAATTCCTCACTGAAGTTACATAAACGATTTGGGTTAAAAGTGCAGATCTTAACTGTTTTTCGAAAAACCGTTTATGTAACTTAAGTGAAGAGTTAAATCGACGATTCTGTTGTCTTCTGAACTATTTGTTCGCACATATGTACATTTTCTTAAACATATGATACTGATACACGTTTGTGTTAAAAAATGTCGTGGGAATTCTGCCTACAACGTGTGAAATAAGGAAAGGAGAAAAATCGTACCTTCGACGTTCCGACATCTCCCGACAGAAGTATGACAGAATATGAACTGGCCCCCGTTTGTGGATATTTGGTGCGCAAACTTATACCGAACTGATCGCAGAAAAGCAATTTGAATCATGGGAATGAAGTACTTTTAAGTTATTTATGAAAGTATTGATAGTGAACCATCATCCTCCTAAGCAGGTATCCAGAATCCGTACCTCCTTCTTCCCTCTGCTATAACCAATTTGGAAGCGCCCGATTAAACTGAATCACGTGATCTAATTATGCGCAATGACTAATACATGATTTCTGTCGCAGTGTTGCGACAGCCAATCAGATTTCGAGTTCTTAATCGGGGAAACGCTAACTGCTTATCACAGGGGGTAAAAAGAAAGAATATATTCTGGATTTTGAAGCCCTGTGATCGGAGGATGGTGAACCATGGGAGCCAATCCTTCTTGGAGTAAAAGAAAGAAGCGTGCCTGCAATAATCAAGGTCACAAATTTGTCAAATTCCTTTTAAATACGGTAGATTTCGACAGCAAAAAACGGAGATTTTACGGGAGTTATACCAAGAATACGGGAGCTTTTACGGGAGTTATACCAGAAAACGGGAGATTTTACGGGAGTTATACCAAGAATACGGGAGATTTTACGGGAGTTATACCAGAATACGGGAGATTTTACGGGAGATTTCAAAAAAAATACGGGAGATTTTACGGCCTTTTTTTTAAAAAAAATTACGGGAGATTTTAGTAGAAATACGCTACGGGAGTTTAAGGGAGTTTTTACGGGAGAAAACGGTACGGGAGTTTGGTATTTTTTACGGAAAAACAAAAAATTACGGGAGATTCCCGTAAAAAAACGGGAGGTTGGCAAGTCTGTAAACACAGATTCTGTTCCAGGATGATTCCACACTTTTATTACCCACGGAGCACCTGTGTCCCGTGTCCTGTCAAGTGAAACCCTTTGACTCGAGAAGTTGAGAATCTCAAGTCAGAAACTGAGAACTGGCGTTGTCATATACATGGTGTCTGAAGGTAACTTACGATGTGTTATTATACTGTGATGAAAACCGTAGAATCTTCAATCCCCACTGTCTAGTGCAGGTGTCATCTAAAGGCTTGTCAAATAATGATTCGTTGATTTTATTATCGAAATCTTTTGATTTAGGAGCACCTGCAGTCGCCATTGTTGTTTACTCTGGATACCGTACGTGTTCAACCGCTCAACGAAACTGTTACTTTAACTTTAATTAATTACAGCCATTTACATATAACTATGACAAATTAAAATAGATTATTTACATAAACATTATATTACGTTTATTTTGCAAGTATAAAACTGTATTTCATCAAAAATGATTTATTGATTTCGCTGACGGTGAATATGAACAAGTTTATCATGTAAACAAAAATTAGAAATGTCAGAAAAAGATGTTCGAAAATCAACAGAAACAATCGTGAAAACGTTCGTTGCTGGAGGTAAGCTGTATGATATTTTATGAATATTCTTACACATGAATACCATTTTGATTATTTGCTAGAGTTTGGTGCTTATCAGTTGTTCATTACATACACAATTCATATATAAAAACTGATAAAAATGAAGAAATTAATTTTTTAGAAAAGTTTATCTACATCACTGATGATTTCTGATGAAAGTGGAAGTGACTCACTCAGTGATAAAAGTTCGTCTACATCTACATCTAGATGTAGATGTACATCTACATCATATATTATCAATAAATTACTGTGCTTCTTTGTAAATGAGAGGGTATTCCTCATGCTGATACCAAGGAAGTCCCCCCTCTATACAAGAGGGATGGTTGGACGGAGGGGGTGACTACTCGGCTGTCCTGATGCTTGGTCTTGGAATCTAGATCTAATCTAGACGCTGCTGATCTGTTAGGCTACATGGACTAGGCCTTGGAGTAGTAGTAAACTTAGTATATCAAGAGATATTAACTACATCTACATCGTTATACTTTTCCCTTCATGTAGGCAGTTACATGTATTACATGTACTTCCTGCAAAAGCTATGTGGATTTTGATATAATAGCTTTCTTACGGCGCACTTGGACAGCTGAATAATAGTGACCTTTCAAACATGATTAATGAGATCTTGGGCTTACTTTTGGTCTCTAACTGTCTTACATCAGTATCATCAATCCATGCAAGTACATGTATTGGAGCGCTGAAATACTTCTTTTTCGATCAAGACTTGTAAATTGTTCATTGAGCGAATGTTTTTCGACCCATTTCATCGTCACATCATCAGTATTAAGACTAGTTGGTTATTCCAGTTATTAGTCTCATTTGTTCAAACATAGTTTAGATCTGAGTGTTGATACACCCAGTGTCTGTCCAGAGCTGTCTTGAAGACATCCAGATTTTCTGCCTGTGCCACTTCTGTAGGGAGACTGTTCCAATCATTAATGATGCGTTGACTGAATGTGTTTTTCCTTACATCTAGTCTGGACCTTTGTTTATAAAGTTTATCCCTGTGTCCTCTGGTTGCACTGTCATATTTGGTGAAGAATAATCCACTGTCAAGATTTTCTAAATTGTTCAGTATTTTATACACTTGGATCATATCTCCGTGTTCCCTTCTATATGCCAGGGAATAGAGTTTGAGACTACTTAGCCTTTCTTCATATGTAGATCTTGTAAACCATTGATTAACTTGGTCGCTCTACGTTGAACTTTCTCTAGTTTGCTTATATCTGCTTGATACCTTAGACACCAGATTACATTATTATATTCCAGGATCTTTTCCATTAATCTTTTGTGTGGCACTGAATCAAAACATTTCGAAAAATCAAAATATATTACGTCTAGTGGCTCCCCGTCATCTATTAGTTTTGTCCACTGTTCCATGACCGTCAGGAGTTGAGTGCAGCATGATCTCCCAGGTGTAAACCCGTGCTGTTGGTCAGTTAGTAGGTCATTTTCCATTAGGTGTCAATATGGCGTTTGCTAGGAGTGAGATACGCAAAAAACGAAATGAATTTTGAGAATGAGTTAGGTTCGGACAACCTCAGGAGATTTACGAAAATGTCCGAGCAGAAAACGCCATCTTGGAATTTGGCAGAAAAAACATTCACTTGACTAACAATTACAAGCCTTGATCCAAAAGGAAGTACTTCAGCGCTCCAATACTTGCGCGGAAGGATGATAATGATGTATGACATAGTTAGAGAACAAAAGTAAGCCGCTGATCAACTTAATTCGTGTTTCAAAGGTCACCATTATTCAGCTGTCCATTTCTCCATTGGAGAGCCATAAGTTTCAAAATCTAACATGGCTCTCGGAGTAAGGCAGTTACAGTTACAGTTCACTAGCGGATCTAGGGGGTGGCTAGTCAAACAACATTAGACCTAGCCTGGGGCCTCGTTTCTTATCTGACTTGTCTCATGGCCCCAGCTAGCAATGTACGGCTATCTAAGAAAAATCAGAATTGATAAAGAAGACCATACATTGAGTTCTACTTGTAGAACTAGGGGGTGGTGCCAGGGGCACGCGCCCCTCAAACATTTTTCAAAAAAATAATGCTTTTCAAAAATCCGATAAAATACCCATTTCTGGGATATATAAGTGCCTCCTCTAGAAAAAATCCTTGATCCTTGTGTGCAGTATATGTATCATCTATAGTGTGAGGACCACTAAGGAGTCAAGGACCACAGTGCAATATTACATGTACAGTGTATATGGAAAAACACAGTCCTATTTCAGATACCACAATTTTGTTCATATCAGATAAATTAGTTTCATATGCAGTAAACCTTCAGTCTTTTATGATTTAGGGTGTCTATCTTCCAAAATGAAAAGCAACAAATACAAAAGGCCATACATATATTTGTTGTCAAAACCACAAGATATCCAAAATAACATATTATAATTATATTTAACATGAATATTGTACTATGGTCCTTTGAGTGCTTATTTCTAGTAAATGTACAGTAGAAAGTTGCACAGTATTCCAGTAAACTTCCTTCATTATACAAGGTAGCTAGTTAGGTGATATAACCCTGTATGTGTATACTTTGTCATTTCAGGACTTGCAGGAATATGTGCTAAAACGACAGTTGCACCATTTGATCGTGTGAAAATCCTACTCCAGGCCCACAATCAACACTATAAACATTTGGGTTAGTGAACAGTTCAATATAAATGCCTTTGGTGTATAAATGTACAAAACCCCCAATGGACATGTACCTAAACTACATGTAGGAAAAAATATACGGTTATCCCCTCAAAATTAACAAAATCCAACTGACTTGTTCAAAACATGTAATATTAGATAGATATTTTAAAAACTGTTTTTCTGGTATACATGTACACTGTAGGTTCTAAAATGGGGTAGTTTTTATGAGGTAGGTTTTATAATATTGGTAGACATTATGGTATGTTTTATGGAAAAAAACAGAATGGTTAGTTTACACATTTTTGCAGAAAAATAAAAAATAAATTCACATAAAAAAGTGGTAGGATTGCAGGTCTTGATAAGGCCCTTTTAAGAATGTGTATCAGATGGCAAGTCATTATTAATATTAACTGTGTTTGTATTACATACATACATGGCCCATAACATATAAACAGCATGTTAATATTTAATTAAGATCAACTGACAAATTGTCATAATGTCATTTCAATAGAGGAAAATTTTGAGCAATCAGATTTATTAAGTTAACAAATATTAAAGGTTGGGCTTTAACATGAGTGATTTATATTTTCATTTTATAGTTAAATTCAATTTAACTGTCCTTATATAATTTAGTTTTGGTTATTTGAAACAGTATATCGAACTTATTTTTAGTGGGTATAAATGCAGTGGGAAGAACAGTAGGTTCAAAAATTCTTATCTGCTCTTAATCATTTTATTGATGATGTACTTTCTCAATGTGATCTAAAATGTAAATGTTATCATCAATAAATTAATACCAAATATTGTGATTTCTGCTTTTACTCTCTTTACAATAGCAGTAAGATGAAACAATGTTCTTTCTAGGATTTTTTCTTCACTTTGTGCAAAATTCTCATGTATTTTGCCCAAGTTTCTAAGGCTGGGCAAAATATCCCCAATTCTTGATTTTCCAAAATCTCAAATGCACTGGGGGGTATCGTGATGCAACAACACCGTGTTGTTGCATCAAGATGGCCAGACTTCCGGTGATAGATTTTCGTACGATGTTTTGTTTTCCCAATTTACACCCATTTCTAGGACGAGTTGCTCAATAATCATACACATGCAGTTAGCACATGATCTATATTTTAAAAAACTGTCATTGGTATACATGTAGCATCATTAAGAAGCGATAAATTCGTGGTTTTAATTCCTCACTATTGATGCAACAACACCACTCTGTTTCTTATCGATGATGCAACAACACCAATGTGCTGATGCAAAAACGCCAATATAATGTATCATTGAACAACAAGAGAAACTGTTTTATGTTCTGTTTACAGGTGTAGGTCGGGACATGAATAAAACGCGTGAGTCAGTGGTCCATGAACGAAACGTATTTTGTTTGGTTTCTTTGTCTATATCAAAGTTAAAAGGATATACAAGGCAAACTAAATAAAGTACAGAATCCCCGGGAGGCAATCTCATTGATATTGTATCTGAAAAATAAAGATTGTACATTTTCTAAATTAAATGCCCTTGATTTACCGTATGGAAATTGCTTACAAATAACTAATATAATTTTGGAAAGACAACAGATATCAGTCATTTTGTGTTGTTAGTACCTCAATTGAAATACTCAATTCTGATTGGTTGATGAGCGGGCAACAAAATGTATTGTTAGTACCTCAACTGAAATACTCGATTCTGATTGGGTGATTAGCGGTCAAAATTATGTATTATTATATACCTCAAATGTATTCTAGATGCTCATTGGCTTATTCATGGTCACATAACATGGAATAGATGAACTAATTCCCTGGAAAGTCCTAAATCCCTGCTTTCAGGGAAGATGAATTACTCAGATGCGAGTAGGTAGTTACCAGTTTCGCCACCAGGTGGCTGAGTCGGGGGAAATAACATGGCAGGGTATTACAAAATTCCCTTAAACTTGAATATTCATCAGTTTTAGTGGTTCACTTTTCATATTACCCCTTTGTATCTGATAGTTATACAAATTCAAATATGCCCAGTAAAAGAAAATATTGTCTGCCCAACACAAGAAAAGATATTTCACTTTTTGTGATTTTACAATATGGGCTCTATGGGGAATCCCCCCGACCTAGAAGTCCCATTTTCCAAGAAAATTAAATTTCCAAAGTTGATTAACTCTTTTCAAAACCACATTTCTAGATGTAATTCTACATGTAGATTTCAAATATGACATCAGTTTGACTGAATTTTGAATTTTTGATGACGTAAATCAAGATTATTTCTACTCGCATCTAGTCTATTGTACTAATCACCAGTTAGGTCATGTGACCAGTCAATAGTACATTTTATCTTCCCCCAAATCTGAGATTATAGGAGTTGAAAGGTAAAATGCCTTTAAATGCCAATAAGAACCTGTGAACAATTGATATTGAAATGAAAAGACTTCTCATTTTGTTTTTTTGTTTACAGAGTACTTATCAGGTATATAATAAAACAAATAGTGACTGCCACATTTTCGGGAAATAGTGTAAAAATTTTCCTCTCGGGGATATCCTGTCCACTGACTTGTTCCCTCGGCCTGCAGCCTCGGGAACATGTCAGAGGACAGGATATTCCCTTGAGGAAAATATTTTGCACTATTTCCCTCAATGGCAGTCACTATTTGTACACTGTTGACCGCTACTAGGTACTGTTGACCGCTACTTCTGAAAAAAAGTTTCATGACGTCACAAAAACACATGGAAGACGGACATTTTGTAAATGTTGATGAAAATGAGTTTACTAGGCGACGAGTATAGCAAAAAAACAAAGAGAAACTTAAAATTAACAGTAATTCACTAACGAGTACGCCGTGATGTGCCAAATACAGAGTTAAGCTTCTTGCACTGTCTCCATATTTTCTAAAAAAATATTGCTAACGTGGTTCGGAGAAAAGGTTGTGAAATGAAGCCATGCCGATTGATGATCGTCGTCTATATGTGTATTATTAGTTTACTCGGACTAACAAAACAATTGTAGACCTCTCCATTCGATCAACCGTCAAAATCATATACCTCGACTGTAAACCTTGAAACTACTGTTGACCTCGACCTTCGGTCTTTGTCAACAGTATTTTTCGGTTTACAGTCTCGGTATACAATTTTACCGGTTGGCCCCTGGGGAGGTCAACAATTGTAAACTGTTGACCACTACTAGGTACTGTTGACCCCTATTTTTGAAAAATTGTTTTTTTAATGTTGAAATTTTTTTAATTTTGAAAAAATAAGTTGTGTAAAAAATTACAAGTATTCGACGGTTTGGGGATTTTTTGCTAAAATATGAGACCTTTACTTATCAAATATGTTCACGTGATATTCGATTATATATTCGTCCAATTATTATATTATTTGGACTAACAGAACAATTGTTAACCTCTCTTTTCGGTCAACTGGCAAAAGTGTCCTCGACCTCTGGTCTTGATCAACAGTACTTTCAAGGTTTACAATATCGGTATACAATTTTGCCAGTTGACCTCAAGAGGGGTCTACACTTGTATATTGTATATCCTTTGTTATCCCACCCAAAGTATGATGTCATATATCAAGTTGAAGAGTTGTATACGCTGCTCGGGAGTTTACGCTATCCAGGAGTTGTACATCGTTCTCAAGAGTTGTATAGGATGAGTGTTGGTTTAATGATATTGCAGTTATACAATGCTATTATATAAAAGTTATTTACTGAGAGGGATTCAATATTGGTTTTATTTCGAGAGACAATATGATATTTCCCGAGGGCCGGGGATATCTGGGATAACTGTACCCCTATCAATTTACCTTTTTGGGCCCTAAATCTTATCACTTTTGTTTACCTTTTTACTCAGTCGGAGAGAAGGAATCCAAAGAGAGCAATAATTCTACATGTGCGTCGTGCAAGATTTCCTAAAACGTGTAACTTAACGGCCTCTCTAATAAAGTCAATAAGACGTTTTTACACGTTGGCTCTCCAAATTGTAGGAAATAAAGAATCATGTCATATTATATCATAGATGAAGCAATCATCCCATCAACATAAGCTCACGAATGTCACAGTTAAACTGTTTTAGTTATAATTTGATAAACAGTGGTAACGTACATCTACTAGTTTATCACTGTTCCACAGATGGATGACAGATAATATCATACTAATATCCAATAGCTCATCATGTTTACCGAGAACGAAAGATGTTTGTCCACCATTTTGAATGATACTAACTGGAGTCGGGGTCATCAAGCTATGGAACAGAGGTTTATGAAAATAGATTGGGTTACTAAAGCTTGCCATGTTAAAGGCGATTGAACTATGTTATAGAATAACGTCCAGTACATTATAATAATGTAAAAGTATAAATTTTTGAAAATACATATAAAGGATCTTCGCCCGAGGGCGTGTATTTTGAATGCCTTGAGAAGAACGCAAATATGGGTAGGCTAATTGGTAGCGGTATTGCAATAGTAGCATTTAAAAATCTGTTCCTCTCGAGATTTATGGTCTTCTGAAATTATACTATTAATTGGTGTTGCTGCATCATTGCTCAAATCTAGAGGAGTGTTGTTGCATCTTCGGTTTGGTGTTGTTGCATCAATAGTGAGGAACTAAAACCGTGAACTTATTGCTTCTTGGTGATGGTACATATATACTAATGACAGTTTCTTTAAATATAGATCATGCGCTAACTGCACGTGTATGGTTGTTGACCAACTCGACCTAGAAATGGGTTTAATTGGGGAAACAAAATATCGTACGAAAATTTTTCACCGGAAGTCTGGCCATCTTGATGCAACAACACAGTGTTGTTGCATCACGATACTCCCCAGTGAAATGGATATCCAGTGCCAGAAGGATCACTGATTACTGTACACTATGTTACAAATAAAATCAATTAAATCTTGTTTTAGGTGTGCTATCTACAATAAAGGGAGTTTCTGTAAAGGAAGGTTTAGTAGGGCTCTACAAAGGCAATGGAGCTCAGATGGTTAGGATATTCCCCTATGCTGCAATACAGTTCATGACATATGAGCAATATAAAAAGGTTTGACTTTTGTTAAAGTGGCCCAGTCTATAACTCTAATCTTGAAATAAGCAATGATGTGTCTTGTACTTGTAGAAGCAATTCCCTAATATCATTGTTCTAAATGTCAGTTTCATTGCATAATCGTACATAAATGTTTAAATAAACCAATGTTTTGGTCATATCATCGATGTTTTCCCTTTCACATGCATGTGACTCACTGTGTTCAAAAATAAAATACTAACATTAAATCAGAATGTTTAAAATGCTCACATATTACATTATTATTTGCCATTCACATTATTGAGATGTTTATTTTCTCATTGCAGATTTTAAAAGAACGCTATAAGTTTACCAAGCGTCCTCACCTCCCCAATCTCATAGCAGGATCATGTGGAGGTACACAAGTAATTAGAAGGGATAGAGACAAGAGAGTGTCAAATGCTAGAAGCAATCTTTGCAAAGATTTTGAATGTTTAAAAGATGCAGAAATATCCCAATATTAGAAGATATCTTAATTTTCATTTCCAGATTACTTTAGAAATCAAAGGATTAAAAATAAGTCAGAACTGTAAAATTGTAAAACTTGTTTTGAACTTACTCTCAACTTGTTGCTATCCCAGCTAGTCTCTTTAACATTTCTCTTTGTATGATGCATGGTGAGCATCAATATTCACATTAAAAATAATACTCTGTCATCCAAAATATGGGGCTACATGTAAATACTCATACCATATTCAGGCCCCTAGCCAGGGGGGTTCGGGGTTTCCCGTGGCCCAAAATTCTTTCCAAAATATGCAGTTTTTCACCATTCTGAAATTTTGGCTATTTTTTGGAATTTTTTAAAAAGTGAACTTCTGGCCTGATATTCTCTCTTATAAGTGCACAGTTCTTATGAGCGTACATGTGACTTTCATGTTGAACATGGTCTCAAGAAACCATTAGGTTTGATGCATTAGTTTTGATTATTTACCCAACAAGATATCCATTGATTATATTTAATGCAGAGAAAGAAATACAGTAGCTGAAGAGTATGTAAACCTTAGTGCTCATAACTAACAGTATTTTTTTCTAAATTTTTTGTGACGTTCTTTCATTCGAATCTCTCAATATCTTACCCTTTTAAATTTAAATTTGGAAACTGCACTGTGCACTTATTAGAGAATACAGTATTAACGTTTCTCTTACATATTTTTCCAGGTATGACAGCAGTACTGATAACCTACCCACTAGATATAATACGGGCCAGACTAGCATTCCAAGTTACAGGGGAACACATGTATGTGGGTATCATACATGCTGCAAAGACTATATTCACATGTGAGGGTGGCTTGAGGGCCCTGTACAAGGGTATATGGCCCACGATGCTTGGCATGGCTTTATATGCAGGTGTGTCTTAAAGTAGTATGTTTTATTATGCACCTCATTAAAATACTCGAATCTGATTGGTTAAGATCTGCAAGGTCTATTGCCATACGTGGCAGCAAGATCTCGTTCTATCCAGTATTGAAGCAACAAGATCTTCAACCATCCCGTATGCCAGAATACCTATACTCAAAAAAATACTAGGCTCGGCTTCTGTTTTAGTAGACCCATTCTTTAAAATAAAGTATTTCTTGACAATTTAACAGCATCTTTTATTTATCTTCAGTAAATTAATGGTAGGAATATGATATTAACCAAGGGAGGTGCATAATAATGGTGCATCACCTCGCCTAGTATTTTTTTCCCTCGGATAGGTATTCTGGCATATCCACCTCATGGTCATCCAGTATTTGTTTAATAACAGTTTTAATATAAGGTAGAAAGCTGTTTGTTTACTGTTTGATCAAGTAGATGCTCAGTAGGAATGTGGTTGTTGATGTATGTATAACTTACATGTTCTGTGGCACTAGATACTAAAAGTATTCGTAATAATTGGGTTAATTTTCTGATGAATTTGTCATTATTTAAAAAAATTTAATGAATAAATTGGCTCACATCCCTACATACTTGCTGTAGTAACTGCTCCTTCTTTTGCCTTGTTTTGGAGAAATCTGCCTTTTTCACCATGTGAGTCCATTGAATGGTGCTATTTTTGAGATACAGTAGTCAGACCTTTTTTGTTCAAGTTCATTCTCATTGAAAAACCTATGAGTCTTCCTGTACATAAGACATGCACAGGCTTGTAGCCAAGGGATTCATGGGGTTGAGTCCCCCCCCTCCACAGGCCAAAAAATGTTTTCAAAATCATGTCATTTTTCACCATTTTGAGCCAAAAATGTCAAATTTGAACCACCTGGAATTCTTTAAAACTGACCCCCCCCCCCCACCCCGGAATCCATCATACAATACATTATTTCTTCTCTTCAGGACCTTCGTTTTATGGCTTTGATACACTGAAGAGTATATGCCTTGAGAGGTTTCCTGAGACATGTGGCACAACAACTGCAGGTCACAATGGACCAATTCACCTGACTGTACCTGCTAAAGTGCTTTGCGGGGGTTTTGCTGGGGCATTTGCCCAAACTATAGCGTAAGAGCCATTTTTGTTGAAGCCCATTTCTTATTTTTCTAATATCTTTATTTTTCTCTGGGTGATTTCTTGTGAAATTATTACTTGTGAATTTGTCTATATACAATATACACTTTGTGAAATGGGAAAAACTCATGACATATTCAAAGTTTTGTTATTCATTTCTATCAGCTAGTCCGACATATACATGGACTTGAAAAACAAACAGGAATGTCTGTCCATACTTCATAATATAATTCATAATTATTCTAAATTACAACTTGCTACTCTGACTACAAAACAGCAACTCGGTGCCTTTGATGAGTTTCAAAATACTCTTGTGTAGTACAAGGGTACATTCAGCCAAAAATGTCTCTAAAATCTGTAATATTTAATATTTTCATATGACATTATATACACACATATAAAATATGTTGTTCTATTTATCATATGTTTTTTTGATTCTACCATGGGTAGTAGATACCCCCTTGCTGTAGTTCTATTTATCATATGTTTTTGATTCTACCATGGGTAGTAGATACCCCCTTGATGTAGTTCTATTTATCATATGTTTTTGATTCTACCATGGGTAGTAGATACCCCCTTGATGTAGTTCTATTTATCATATGTTTTTGATTCTACCATGGGTAGTAGATACCCCCTTGATGTAGTTCTATTTATCATATGTTTTTGATTCTACCATGGGTAGTAGATACCCCCTTGATGTAGTTCTATTTATCATATGTTTATGATTCTACAATAGGTAGTAGATACCCCCTTGATGTAGTTCTATTTATCATATGTTTTTGATTCTACAATAGGTAGTAGATACCCCCTTGATGTAGTTCTATTTATCATATGTTTATGATTCTACAATAGGTAGTAGATACCCCCTTGATGTAGTTCTATTTATCATATGTTTTTGATTCTACAATAGGTAGTAGATACCCCCTTGATGTAGTTCTATTTATCATATGTTTTTGATTCTACAATAGGTAGTAGATACCCCCTTGATGTAGTTCTATTTATCATATGTTTATGATTCTACCATAGGTACCCCTTAGATGTAGTTCTATTTATCATATGTTTTTGATTCTACCATGGGTAGTAGATACCCCCTTGATGAAGTTCTATTTATCATATGTTTTTGATTCTACAATAGGTAGTAGATACCCCTTGATGTAGTTCTATTTATCATATGTTTTTGATTCTACCATAGGTACCCCTTAGATGTAGTTCTATTTATCATATGTTTTTGATTCTACCATAGGTACCCCTTAGATGTAGTTCTATTTATCATATGTTTTTGATTCTACAATAGGTAGTAGATACCCCCTTGATGTAGTTCTATTTATCATATGTTTATGATTCTACAATAGGTAGTAGATACCCCCTTGATGAAGTTCTATTTATCATATGTTTATGATTCTACCATAGGTACCCCTTAGATGTAGTTCTATTTATCATATGTTTTTGATTCTACCATAGGTACCCCTTAGATGTAGTTCTATTTATCATATGTTTTTGATTCTACAATAGGTAGTAGATACCCCCTTGATGTAGTTCTATTTATCATATGTTTATGATTCTACAATAGGTAGTAGATACCCCCTTAATGAAGTTCTATTTATCATATGTTTATGATTCTACAATAGGTAGTAGATACCCCCTTGATGTAGTTCTATTTATCATATGTTTATGATTCTACCATAGGTAGTAGATACCCCCTTAATGAAGTTCTATTTATCATATGTTTTTGATTCTACCATAGGTAGTAGATACCCCCTTAATGAAGTTCTATTTATCATATGTTTTTGATTCTACCATAGGTAGTAGATACCCCCTTGATGTAGTTCTATTTATCATATGTTTTTGATTCTACCATAGGTAGTAGATACCCCCTTGATGTAGTTCTATTTATCATATGTTTTTGATTCTACCATAGGTAGTAGATACCCCCTTAGATGTAGTTCTATTTATCATATGTTTATGATTCTACCATGGGTAGTAGATACCCCCTTAATGAAGTTCTATTTATCATATGTTTATGATTCTACCATGGGTAGTAGATACCCCCTTGATGTAGTTCTATTTATCATATGTTTTTGATTCTACCATAGGTACCCCTTAGATGTAGTTCTATTTATCATATGTTTTTGATTCTACAATAGGTAGTAGATACCCCCTTGATGTAGTTCTATTTATCATATGTTTTTGATTCTACCATGGGTAGTAGATACCCCCTTGATGTTGTTCTATTTATCATATGTTTATGATTCTACCATAGGTACCCCTTAGATGTAGTTCTATTTATCATATGTTTTTGATTCTACCATAGGTAGTAGATACCCCCTTAATGAAGTTCTACTTATCATATGTTTTTGATTCTACCATGGGTAGTAGATACCCCCTTGATGTAGTTCTATTTATCATATGTTTTTGATTCTACCATAGGTACCCCTTAGATGTAGTTCTATTTATCATATGTTTTTGATTCTACCATAGGTAGTAGATACCCCCTTAATGAAGTTCTACTTATCATATGTTTTTGATTCTACCATGGGTAGTAGATACCCCCTTGATGTAGTTCTATTTATCATATGTTTTTGATTCTACCATAGGTACCCCTTAGATGTAGTTCTATTTATCATATGTTTTTGATTCTACCATGGGTAGTAGATACCCCCTTAATGAAGTTCTATTTATCATATGTTTTTGATTCTACCATGGTTAGTAGATACCCCCTTGATGTAGTTCTATTTATCATATGTTTTTGATTCTACCATGGGTAGTAGATACCCCCTTGATGTAGTTCTATTTATCATATGTTTTTGATTCTACCATAGGTACCCCTTAGATGTAGTCAGAAGGAGGATGCAACTTGCAATAATGCTACCAGATGCACATAAATTCAGGTAGGGGCAGAGATGAAGTAGGTGCCGCTTTCATATACAGTAAAACCTGTCTAAGTGAAACACCTTTGGTACCTCTTAAAAGTGTTCCACTTGGGAGGGGTTCCACATATAGAAGTTTATTTTAAGGGAATCTGAAGTGTTCAACTAATAGAGGTGTTCCACTTCTAGAGGTGTTCTACTAATGTTACAATGTAGGTTTTGCCAAACTGGTTGATGTTCACAAAGGAAACATCTGTTTAGAACTCAATATTTTAACTCTCGAATGAGTCAATATTTATCTATTCGTTCGGTTAGGCATATAGAGAAGTGGTCTATCTATTCGTTAGTGTGTCAGGGCAATAACTCATACAGAATCAGATTTGGTCCAAATTTTATATTCAATTAGGGACAATGCATGTTTTATATTTCCTTTGATTATTGCTTATACAATAAAATGTATAATTGGAGTTTAACTTATTGCTTTGAAAATGAAATATGAACATTCACTTGTATTATTTCAGGACCATGCATGAAACATTGACAATAGTTCTTAAAGAACATGGAATAAGACGTGGCCTATATCGAGGACTAAGTGTCAACTACATCAGGGTTATACCTATGGTATCAATGTCATTCACATCTTATGAGTTATTCAAACAAATATTTGGACTCGAGACTGGATTGGAGGGCAGCTGATGAAGGCTTCAGTATAGGGAATAAACCGGCTAAATTCAATTATTTATGCGGATAACTATTTATTTGTGCAAATATGGAGCTTTGTGAGAAGAACTAAATGTAAAATGGGAGATCATGTTCCCCAAAGAGACTGGATATCTTATTCTCCAGGGATATCATGTTCTCAGGAGATATTGTATTCAGCAGGGATATTGTAGTCTGTATATTATTCTTCATGGAGAAATTGTATCCTCTTGAGAAATTGTATTCTTCTGAGAGATATTGTTTTCATCGTGGAGATATTGTATTCTCCAGATATATTGTATTCTCAGATATATTTTGTTATTTAGGGATATTGTGTTATGAGGGAAAATTGTGTTCTCAGGGGATATTGTATTCTTCAGAATTATTCTATTCTCTCAGGATATTGCATTCTCTTGGCATATTGTAATCTTCCCTCTCAGAATAACATGAGTATACATATCAAGTAACAGAACTAAAACAATCATGGTTTTTCATATATATTCATATTGTAATATTTGCAATAATCCTTTGTGAAATATAAAAGAAACTCCCTCAATAGTGAATGGGAGGAGGTGCAGTGTAGGCATTGAATGTATTAAGCCCATGACTTCTGTTTGTGTATGTTGGAATTGTGTTACACATGATAACATGAGCTGCATATAATCTGTTACACTCAGGTTATTATTGTTGGATAAATGCGTTTTATTGTTCCATTATAATAATGTATGGTGCCAGGTCTATACAGCAAGTTCATGTTGGTTTCTTGCTGGGCTATTGCGAATTCTTTTTAGCCAACTGTCCTGTAATTTTTAATCCCCATTCCCACACCCCATTCTCAACAAGTCATACAAATGGTACTGGACGTCAAAAGAACGTCTTCCAGTTCCATTTGTGCGATGTGTTGAGAATGGGGTGTGATTCCAGGATTCATTCTTTTTGTAGAAGAATATTATTAACTAGATCTGACAAGTTTTAGTCACCCATGATATCTTGCCATTTTAGTGCCAACTCTATCACTGTGTCTTGTTTTGGTTAGAGTTTTATTTCATTGATTGACTTTGGCGTATCATTTTAGTCATTAATAATGACAGATCTGTCACAGTCATTTTCACTAATGCATGAGAAGTGCACGCAAATTGTGTAATTCAGTATATGCAATAACCTATGTGTATTATCATATACATGTATTATTAGAAGTTTATTGTAAACACAAATTGAGATTTAAATGAATTGAGTTTTAAAGGTAAAATAAAATACATTTTAATGATTTTGTAAGTTGAGTTGTTTTTAAGATAATGCACTATTAATTTAAAAGTGAGCATTTTTTCAATGTGCCTTAATTAAAGATGATAAGATTAGTATATGTTTTATCAGATACACGTGCTGTACTTTTTATGTTCATATTGCCTTGCAGAAATATTTTAGTAGTTAGCTCAGGTTAGGCTGACAATAAAAGAAATATTAATTATGATATATGGCCATAGAATATATGTATGCATTGTGCCATATGTATTATTATTGTACACTTAAAATCCTTTGCACAGTTTAACAATAGCATTACAAATAATATTGCAGCATTACATGAATAGCAAGCACATTTGGAGCTTAAAATGATCACAGGTGTTCACTGGGCATTGGCATACACTAGGTTCAGTTGTACATTAGGGCAGGTACTCACTAGATTCAGGTGAACACTAGATTCAGGTGTACTCTTGGGTCAGGTGTTCACTAAGGTCTGCCTTAAGCCACAGCATATCAGTATGTTATCCTTAACCCGCAGACTGACAGCATACTTTTACATTTATTCTTATATTACGAGTTTTGCTTTGGAGTCTAATGATCTTGTATACCCGGATAATCGCACAATATTATAATATTGTATCTCCTTCATATAAAGGGCAATAAATATATACATACATACACATAAGTTATTGAATGATTTGAAGTGCAATACAGGATATATTCTGCTCGAGAATTCCGTATTGATCCTCGGTATTGCTACTGACAATGTCCCCTCTGTACCAAAATTTCTGTATTGCGACGGATATGATCAATGGGGACAATCTCAGTTGCAAAACAGATCGGTACTGCACAAGAACTGACCAATCGGAAGGTTTCATTTTACAGATCATACGATAATATGAGTTATTGAATGATTTGAAGTGCAATGCAGGATATATTCTGCTCGAGATATTCTGTATTGGACCGAGACAAAAGTAAAATCACCAATTTAATTGGAGTGAATATATTGTGTTAAGCAGATTTTAAATATATTTTGAATAATTATTAACAATGCAATTATAATTATCATGTTAACATGGCAATGTATTTAGAATCTGATTACAGGGTATTCTCCTATTGCCAGGGAGCTAAAATATGGCATCTCAAAATAAAGTGTTACATAAATTGTCATGTGTATTGATTATGTTTAGAATCCTGAATAAATGGCATCCATTCCATGTTTAAAATATTTCCCTTCTGATGTTTGATCAGCCAAAGTGTAAGAACTCGCATCTTTAGTTCCTTTGGCAATTGATAATGTGCATGCGCATGTGATACTGGGTTGATGGTTTTATTGTTTGATAAATGTAATCTTTTAGATATCTCTCACAAAAGGGTTATTGTAAAACGGTGGCACCAGACGTATATTATCAGGTTTTTAATTGAATTGTGGCAAATTAATAAAATTATGTCATGTTGTTGGAACATTTTATATCAAAATATAAGATATTTATTATGAAGATTATGGTTTATGTTTTTGCTTAGTTAAGTGGGTTTTTAAATGTTTTTATTTGCTCCAATGACTATAAAGTCATTTATAAAACTTGTTAATCTCCTTTTAAATCTGATAAAAAAATACTGAACCTATTTAACCATTTCTTGTTTCTATCTATGAGGCAATAAGAAAATAATAATCTTGAAACATTGATGATGTATAACATTAACCATGTACCATGAAATTAATAAAATATTAAGTGACCGATTTACACATTATACTACTGATGCCAATATTTATGTGTTAGTATTGGTCGATATTGTTATATAATCCATCGTTAAGAATGGATTACTGAAATCTGGCAATTCAACAAGTAAACCGTACTCAATATTTGAACAATCACAAGATTAGTCTACGTTTCTTTAGAGTCCCTGGACAAACATGAACATATTCTCCATTTTATATCTACAACAACAAATGATAATATGAAGAGATTGTGGACAATTGTTTACATAACAGGAGCAATGTTTTCAGTTGGTGAGTAAAGTTGGTAATAATGGGTTTCTAGGAAAGCTAAGAGTACGCTTTATGCGTTTCTTGATTGTTATAATCATAATTTAAACTACAGATACTTAATACATATAACGACCGAAATAATATGAAGACTTAGTTGAACAATATGCCAACTCGTCACTCAAAGGAATTATTTCAAGAATTTTTAATGTTATTGTAATCATTCTCTGCTACTACACGCCTACCCATCGACAGGGTACAGTGACAAAATATACCGTAGTACACTTTAGATGTACGATGTCACTATTTAAACGATTTGAAGCAAAGACAATGATGTAGGTTTGATGTAGGTTTTAAAAAATAATCTGAGGAATGCATTAAAGGCCTCATGTAAAGTTTAAACCACTTTGGCTTATATTGTAGTCTTACTCAATGTTATCAAAGTGTGATATGTGAAACTTTTTTTTTAAATTTCAAAAAGTGGTTTTTGATAGACTTTTTGTTCCAAAATTTGTGAATTTATTTAAAACCAACTTTTAGAAGTCACTCATATCTTCTAATTAGCCACAATTCATACCAATGCATAGCATTCATCCTCCCATGTTTTTTGCCGAAAAGATTAAGAAAATCGGTTGATAAACAAGCGAGAAATGAACTTATCAGTGCATGAAAATGGTTCTGAGAAAAATGCATTTCAAAATTTTAGTTCTCATAGAAACCAATGGTACAATGATATCTAAAACATAACTTATTCTTCCTCTTAACCTGGTTCAACAATCAACATTGTTTTTTATGAAAGTCTAGCATATTTAGAAAAGATTGACATCGAAAAAAAAATTCAATTTTTTTCAAAAAGTTTTTGGTACCTTAGTGACATCACTAAATGTTTCAAAATATTTTTGATAAGCTAAAACATTGAAGTGGCCCATTAAATATGACATTTTATTATTGAAATAGTGTGTCTTTTGTTCAATCTTTGCATTGGTGTTAAAAAGATAATCTTTTTTGAAATGCATTCAGAAATATTTGATGCCCGGGGGGTTCACTGTATATAAACCTTGACGGGGATCCTCGGCGCACATGGGGTACCTTTTTTGACATTTGGTGGACTCAACTTTTAGGATGTGGTATGAGAATGCCCCCACATTATGACTTTTGAGGGATGGAAATGGTCAGATTTTTCAACTTTCTGGTATGAGAATGGTCATAGAAAATATGTTAGATTATCTCACAATTATGGTATGGAATTGGTCTAGTAGTTACACATATCCTAATATGAGGTTGTTTTGGTTCGTTTTCCTCAAAGATTGCCTTCTTGTTGGGACCGTCTTCAGTTTAAATAAATAGTTTTTTTCCCAGGAAATATTCTACTTTGGACCAGCCATGGCATTGGTATGGCATTGGTCCTATCTTTTTACATTTGGTATGGCATTGGTTTCATATTTGGGCATTTGGTATAGTTTTTGGGCACTATATCGGTTGGTATGGGAACACATCCAAATTTGACATTTTGGTATGGGAATATATTGATATCTGAGGGTTCAGCCTAGGACCCCTGCCAAATGTTGTATACAGTGAACCCCTCGGGATTTGATGATTAAGAAATTTCAATATTTGAGAAATGAAATGCTCACAACTTTTTTTTCAAAATTTTTTTTTTGTTCAAAAATCTCTAAAATCACTTTTTAAGTCCTGACAAATAGTAAATGAATGATAAAAAAATATTTTCAAACTTTAGACCGGGACTTTAAGGATTTCATGTTTGATTTTTTGTGTATTCGTTTAGAAACACATTTAACTTTCTAATGACATTAAACGATTTTCGAACAGTTCTCGATTTTTTTCGTAGTCATTCTACCCATATAATTGGTCGGTTGGAAAATGTTGTGTATTTACACATTTCCTTTGATCATTTCCTCCCCTGTCGTCTAAGAGTGTCGAAGATTTTTATGAGAATATGTTTTTGAAACAGCACAATTAAGGTCTGTTGAAGATTTAATAAGTATTAACATTTCGGCTATAATTTAAAAAAATCATAAGTGTATGTTGTCAACTCGAATGTACGTTGTCCCATTGAACTTACTCAATTCACAGTTAACCCTAATGCAGACAACGTATTTTTCATAACACTAACAGACAGGTACAGTCAGATGCATTTAAAATTGAAACAGAACGATTACAGAATTACTTTAATTTGGTTGAACTATTAAAACTTTCCAGATATATCATAAACGGGCTTTAAAAAGTCATACTAGTATTCAATAAGCTAGTATAGATCAGTAGATCTATCTATCAATGTAACTGACAAAACGTAAGCTACAGACGCCAAATAATCAAACAGCTTTACCTGTGTTTACTTACAGCCAGTGCCACCACATGTTACCGTTGCATATTAGAGCTTTACCTGTGTTTACTTACAGCAATTGCCACCACATGTTACTATTAGATATTAGAGCTTCACATGTGTTTACTTACAGCAATTGCCACCACATGTTACCATTGCATATTAGAGCTTTACCTTTGTTAACTTACAGCTAGTGCCACCGCATGTTACCATTTCATATTAGAGCCTTGCCTGTGTTTACTTACAGCCAGTGCCACCACATGTTACCGTTGCATATTAGAGCTTTACCTGTGTTTACTTACAGCCAGTGCCACCACATGTTACCGTTGCATATTAGAGCTTCATCTGTGTTAACTTACAGCTAATGCCACCACATGTTACCATTGCATATTAGAGCTTTACCTCTGTTTACTTACAGCTAGTGCCACCACATGTTACCATTACATATTAGAGCTTTACCTGTGTTTACTTACAGCAAGTGCCACCACATGTTACCATTGCATATTAAAGCTTTACCTGTGTTTACTTACAGTCAGTGCCACCACATGTTATCATTGCATATTAGAGCTTTACCTGTGTTTACTTACAGTTAGTGCCACCAGATGTTACAATTGCATATTAGAGCTTACCATTGTTCACTTACAGCTAGTGCCACCACATGTTACCATTACATATTAGAGCCTTACCTGTGTTTACTTACAGTTAGTGCCACCACATGTTACCTTTGTATATTAGAGCTTTACCTGTGTTCACTTACAGCTAGTGCTACCACATGTTACCATTACATATTTGAGCCTTACCTGTGTTTACTTACAGTTATTGCTACCACATGTTACCATTACATATTAGAGCCTTACCTGTGTTTACTTACAGTTAGTGCCACCACATGTTACAATTGCATATTAGAGCTTATCTGTGTTTACTTACAGCTAGTGCCACCACATGTTACCATTGCATATTAGAGCTTCATCTGTGTTTACTTACAGTCAGTGCCACCACGTGTTACCATTGCATATTGGAGCTTCATCTGTGTTAACTTACAGCTAATGCCACCACATGTTACCATTGCATATTAGAGCTTTACCTGTGTTCACTTACAGCTAGTGCTACCAGATGGTACAATTGCATATTAGAGCTTCATCTGTGTTCACGTACAGCTAATGCCACCACATGTTACCATTGCATATTAGAGCTTTACCTGTGTTCACTTACAGCTAATGCCACCACATGTTACCATTGCATATTAGAGCTTTACCTGTGTTCACTTACAGCTAGTGCCACCACATGTTACCATTGCATATTAGAGCTTTACCTGTGTTCACTTACAGCTAGTGCTACCAGATGTTACAATTGCATATCAGAGCTTATTTGTGTTTACTTACAGCTAGTGCTACCAGATGTTACAATTGCATATAAGAGCTTATCTGTGTTTACTTACAGCTAATGCCACCACATGTTACCATTGCATATTAGAGCTTTACCTGTGTTCACTTACAGCTAGTGCTACCAGATGTTACAATTGCATATTAGAGCTTATCTGTGTTTACTTACAGCTAATGCCACCACATGTTACCATTGCATATTAGAGCTTTACCTGTGTTCACTTACAGCTAGTGCTACCAGATGTTACAATTGCATATTAGAGCTTATTTGTGTTTACTTACAGTTAGTGCCACCACATGTTACCATTGCATATTAGAGCTTTACCTGTGTTCACTTACAGCTAGTGCTACCAGATGTTACAATTGCATATTAGAGCTTATTTGTGTTTACTTACAGTTAGTGCCACCACATGTTACCATTGCATATTAGAGCTTTACCTGTGTTCACTTACAGCTAGTGCTACCAGATGTTACCATTGCATATTAGAGCTTTACCTGTGTTCACTTACAGCTAGTGCCACCACATGTTACCATTGCATATTAGAGCTTTACCTGTGTTCACTTACAGCTAGTGCTACCAGATGTTACAATTGCATATTAGAGCTTATCTGTGTTTACTTACAGCAAATGCCACCACATGTTACCATTGCATATTAGAGCTTTACCTGTGTTTACTTACAGCTAGTGCTACCACATGTTACCATTGCGTATTAGAGCTTTACCTGTGTTCACTTACAGCTAGTGCTACCACATGTTACCAATACATATTAGAGCCTTACCTGTGTTTACTTACAGTTAGTGCCACCACATGTTACCATTACATATTAGAGCCTTACCTGTGTTTACTTACAGTTAGTGCTACCACATGTTACCATTATATATTAGAGCCTTACCTGTGTTTACTTACAGTTAGTGCCACCACATGTTACAATTGCATATTAGAGCTTATCTGTGTTTACTTACAACAAGTGCCACCATGTGTTACCATTGCATATTAGAGCTTCATCTGTGTTCACTTACAGCTAATGCCACCACCACATGTTACCATTGCATATTAGAGCTTTACCTGTATGTTACTGTTACATATTAGAGCTTTACCTGTGTTTACTTACAGCTAGTGCCACCACATGTTATCATTGCATATTAGAGCTTTACCTGTGTTTACTTACAGCTAGTGCCACCACATGTTACCTTTGTATATTAGAGCTTCACCTGTGTTTACTTACAGCTAGTGCCACCGCATGTTACCGTTGCATATTAGAGCTTTACCTGTGTTTACTTACAGCTAGTGCCACCGCATGTTACCGTTGCATATAAGAGCTTCACCTGTGTTTACTTACAGCAATTGCCACCACATGTTACCATTGCATATTAGAGCTTTACCTGTGTTCACTTACAGCCAATGCCACTACATGTTACCGTTGCATATTAGAGCTTTACCTCTGTTTACTTACAGCAATAGCCACCACATGTTACCGTTACATATTAGAGCTTTACCTGTGTTTACTTACAGCTTGTGCCACCGCATGTTACCATTGCATATTAGAGCTTTACCTGTGTTTACTTACAGCAAGTGCCACCATGTGTTACCATTGCATATTAGAGCTTTACCACACGTTACCACTGCATATTAGAGCTTTGCCTGTGTTTACTTACAGCTAGTGCCACCACATGTTACCATTGTATATTAGAGCTTTACCTGTGTTTACTTACAGCTAGTGCCACCACATGTTACCATTTTATATTAGAGCTTTACCTGTGTTTACTTACAGCAAGTGCCACCACATGTTACCATTGCATATTAGAGCTTCACCTGTGTTTACTTACAGCTAGTGCCACCACATGTTACCATTGCATATTAGAGCTTTACCTGTGTTTACTTACAGCTAGTGCCACCACATGTTACCATTGCATATTAGAGCTTTACCTGTGTTTACTTGCAGCCAGTGCCACCACATGTTACAGCTGTAATGGCGAAAATAACTTCAGGGACTACGAAAAATGCAAGGACGCATTTTCTGGCCTGGCAGACGTAAAGTATTGCAGTACACAATGCTTCAAGAAGAAATTTGAGCACAAGCTTTTTGGAAGTAAGTCTACTCGGATAATCTCCTTTAGGAAATGGACAGGTTTTTATTCAAGAACATGATTTATAGGGGTTTTATTGATAGAAAGCCAGAGCCCAACACAATTGGCCTTTTCAAATTTTTTATTAATTTTAACCGATACTAGTATACATGTATACTGTATATAAAATAATAATATTCAGATATAATTTTTGATATACTATATGCATGACGTTTATTGATAGTTTGTTGGCATTGAGATTTGTTCCTCGTGCTAGTTAATAGCCTCATTTTTACCATGGTTTTGTATTCCCCTTTTCAGATTCTTGGTACAGAGTGGAGAGAGGATGTGCAAGTATATTTGACCAGAATGAGGAGGAATGGTGTACCACAACTGGACAATTCATATACGGCTCTGGAACTAAAATCACAACGTGTTATTATAAGGATGATTTGTGTAATACAGGAACACTCATCACAACACCAGCGTTGGCCATGATTACCTCTATATTAGCCACAACCATAGGTTTTGGCATAGTTTGAAGAAGTGGGAAGTTGAGGTCTTGGTGTTGATGTCAATTTCATGATATTTCTTAACAGCCTATGGTGCGTTTGAGCGCCATGAGTTAGGTCAGGGTATAAATGGCGTAGCCTTTTCCTGTTTGATAGAGGAATCTGGTGCGGCAGTCACTCGCACAAATGCTAAAGTGCTGGTGTGAAAATCTTATGGTGCCAAAGAGATTTGGTCTCCCTGCTATAAATGGCCCATAAATGCCCCTCTTAAGTGTGAACTCATAAGAGTGAGAATTCACTATAAATCAAAGGTGGTGGAACCGTTTTTGGACAGAGCCAAAATTACATTAACACCAGGGATATCATTCGACTGTACGATGCATGTAATGGGATGCGACTTGTAAGACCATCATCTTATAATATACTGATTTGATACTCCCAGGCATTTGTCTGACATGAATGTCCAATTTGTAAATGCTTTTGTCACTTGAATATACATCCGCCTGATGTGAATTTCATCATACCACTTGTAAATGTGTTCGTCTGACGTTGATATCATCAATTTATACTGATCAATGCAATATTTGTTAAGCCATTCATCTAAAGGCTATCACTTAAAGGGACATTTTCCATATGTGGATGTCACTTGTAAAGGAATTTGTCTGATGTAGATGTCACATGTAGAAATTTGCCTGATGTATGTCAATTGTAAAGACATTCGTGTAGATGTCACTTGTCTTTGATGGATGTCATTTGAAAAGGCATATGGCTGATGTTGCTGTCACATGTAGACAATAGACACTTACCTGATGGATCTCACTTGTAAAAACATTCACGTAATGTGGATGTCACTTGTAAAGTCATATGCCTGGTGTTCATGTCACATGTAGGCAATAGACATTTACCTGATGGATCTCACTCGTAAAAACATTCACGTAATGTGGATGTCACTTGTAAAGTCATATGCCTGGTGTTCATGTCACATGTAGGCAATAGACATTTACCTGATGGATCTCACTCGTAAAAACATTCACGTAATGTGGATGTCACTTGTAATGATGGCTCTCAATTGTAAAGGCATTCGTCAGATAGATGTCACTTGTAAAGGCATTTGTCTGATGTTGATGTCTTTTGTGAATATGCACTTATCAAGGAATCAATGCCAATCTTGAAAGCCATCATTTGCTTCAGTATTATTGTTTAAAATGATTGAACAAATACATATTTTTATTTTTCTATCTAAAAGCAGCTTTATTCTGTTTCGTAAAATATATTGGATTTCGAATTATTCTGATAATGTTACATACTTCTTGTGTTTGTTACCCTTGTTTGTTCCATTTGTTTTTTATAAGATTTATCAAAGATTTGAAAACAAGGAAAGATCAGCTGTAGATGTAAACATTGCACATTATGTTCATCAGTTTACCCTCCACCACGTTACCGTTTGCCAAGATGGCCGTTCTAATTTGAAAGCAAACTAACTAGATACACTTAGAGCCTGCCAAGTGTAAAGATCTGAGTCTTCACTATGAGTATAAGTTCCAGTTGAAAAATAAAATTCTGAAATGATTTCTTTTAAATTCTGAAGATATAACAGAAGAATAATTTTTTATGATTTCGAAAGTATATACATATATCATTGTACATTTCAATTATTTTGGTCGTATTTTCAATTTCAAAGGACGATTCTCGGTTTGGAGAACGAAGTTCATCAATCTAAATGAGCATCATCCCTGCTTCGGACAAATTTGATTTTTTACATAATATAGATTTGAATGTCTTCTTTTGAATAGTCATAATTAAATTTGGGTAATATTTCTAGATTTTTCGCTAAAAAATATTAGCGCAGTACACTGATGAACTTCTTTCCCCAAATCGAGACTTGTATCTTATTGAATCGGTCTATTTGAGCATTATCCCTGCTTCAGACCAATTTGTTATTTTTACATCTTGTAGATTTAATTGTCCTCTTTTGAATATTCATAGTTTAATTTGGGTAATATTTCTATATTTTTCATGAAAAAAATTTTAGCCCAGGAGGCTGTTCTCCAACCGAGAATCGTCCTTTTAAATATAAGTTAAATTACAATTTTGCAATTTCTCACATTGTACAATACATAAATTTTACGGTGTACAATTAACTATTTCACTATATCTTATGTATTGTAAGTGCGTTGCACCAAATATACTTATAATTTTTGACGAAACAATCACTTCAACATTTAATCTAAAACACATCTTAAAACCATCATATTCCTAACATTGTACAGCTATTCATTTATCCATATAATAGATTGACGTATTTCCCATCACCGCTTTTTCGTATGTCTAGCTTTTTGACAAGGGTGTAACCGGGAGTGTAGCCAGGATCCGGATTTCTTAATTAGACCAAGGGAAAAATCAATACCCGGTGATTTCAGCGGGAAGTGGCGTTTCATTCAGTGGATGAGCGCAGAGGGCGCTATCACAAACATGCACTGCACGAACCGATTAATTCCCGGGCATTGTAACGCCCTTGATTAGACCAGGAAGATCAAACCTACTAGGGAGTTTTACAATTTCCAATAGGTTGTTGTTGTTGTTGTTTTTTATTATCATAGTAATTTTTTTTACAAAGATTTTCCAATAGGTTCTCTACAACTTCAATTTAAAAACATCTTTGTAATTTTTTTGTAAATGGATACTGAGGCATTTGCCTCGCCTGCCTCATGCCTGGCCACATCCCTGTACGATAACCGCCATTATTGCCACCAAATATGGTGTAAGTGTCTTACAAGAATGCGAGAGAACTAAAGAAATCAGTGTATGATATTCCCTGGAGATTATTTTGTAATAACATTTGATTCAACGTGGACGTGATATTTCAGAGTATACAGAGAACACTTTTATCATTTGATACTACCGTTACGTTATTAAATAACTGAGACAACACAGCGGCGGTTACCTATTTTAGAGTAATTGACTTTATTAGATTAGATGCAACCATCTTTGATATGGCTGCTCGTGATATGTTATGCATATACTTGCATGGAATTAAGTAAGTGTGTAGTGTGATTTCGAAAAAATAAATTAAAATCATAATAAATTGATAAAATGTAAAATTCTTTGTGAGTCGGGTTCAACGTTAACAGTGAAACGGTAGTATAAAATGATTATGATGTACAAATGAACCAGTTGATACACTGACGTAAAGTAATAGTAATATATGTAAATAAGGAACATGTGAACATATTTACTTGAAAATAATCGATAGATACCCTATGTGAGTCACATTTCAAGCAAAGAGGACAGTTACTCAATTATCCATTGTATAGGGTGACATAAATGCATGTTTAAATTCATGAGCAACATTTGTGATCGAGAACAATCATTAGTAATTACATTCAGATTGAAATCATGTCTATTAGTTAAGAGCTCGAGCACAAGGTACCGAATGTTTCAAATATGTTGGAGCGGGTGTAAGTATGTAATGTCATTACTTGATATCATTAAAAGTCATAACAGATAACATGGATTTATTTATATAAAAAGGAGGGGTATTTGTCAGCTCGAGCTCCGAACTTACCAATGATAATGAAGACAAAGACGGTAATTATATATTATACGCACAAAAATGTTCTTGGCATAGAGCACTCGAACATTACTTCCTCAATACATAAATGATATACATCCTTACATTAGTCTGAGACAAACATAAAATATTTTATGTTAGTCTCAGCATGGTGAACTTCCCATCTCAAACAAAAATATGGGTATTTAAGGTAGCCCATATCAGTGCATAAATTCACTACAAAATATATTAGACATTTTGCAATTGATAGAAAGAATAGATATTAGCTACATTGATAGATTGAACAATTTGCAGACAAGAACATTGATGTTATATTCAGGACCAAATAATAGGATGCCATACCATTAGTTGGATGTAGTTACCTTTTGGCGTGTTAGTCTTATTATATAAGAGCTTAAACTACCAATTAAATGTTGGATTGATCATAAACCTTCGCTGAAATATCGTACTTAAAGGAATGCTCCATATAAAGGTAGAATCAGATATTAACAGCAACTTTCCATATATTGTCTCAGTTTTAGAATGTTTTGAGATTATATCATTCCTTCTCAAGTGACTCCTTCCTCATTTCAGGTAAAATCATGGATTTGAAAATTTGTATTCCCTTCCCTTCTTAAGAATGGCAGTCGTAAGTCTTTATTTGATTGAGTGTTTCAGCCTGTTATGTTTGAATCTTTAATTTGTTCCTCAGTACACAAGCTCAGAAATTTATAACTTTGGTTCACAATTCTAAATCACAAAATCCAAACAGGATTTATCACGCGATCAAGGAGGGGACTTACAGTTTTCAAACTTATAGAGGGGGTGTAAATGTTGGTTACAGTTTTGTCAGACGGCCTTTATCGCTTGCTCATTTTTTTATCTACTTACATAGTAGATGGAATGTTTATAAATATGATCTAAAAATGTGACTTAAAGGAGCGACTAATTCGATGTGTAGCAACTCTTGTACCAACATCCGTGATCAATTCAAAGATGGCTGCCATATAAAACTTGACATCAATTGTAACTGGTGCGAACCTTGTCATACTGTTAATGTAGTAAATAATCGATTGACATTATTCTTTATCTTGTTTTCTACACACACTTCCTTGTATCTATCTGAGATATGTAATGATTCTGTTTTCAAATGATGTGTAACAAAAAATACAATAAACCCACTTAGTCACTCAATTCCAGTTCAACACTATTATTTGCTAGCGGTCTTTATGCCGACCGTTGTGACCGTCAATGAACACAATCTTAGAATACATTTTCAAAAAATCATTAAAATTACAAAAAGTGATACACAAAATCAAGTTGAATTTCCTCATATAATATGACTAAATTTATCAATTAATCATTTTGTAACCTTCATTGTGGCCGATCTTTGAAGCCATTCTTTCTCATATGTCGTTAAATAATTTGTAAAATTCCTGAGGAATTTGATTAAAACAGTCTCTTATACTCGTATATAGATTTCGAGAGACTCATTTTCGCCTCTCTCTCAGTTTCATACTCGTATACACCCTCCCTTTCTAGTAACTATAACATCTATGGAATCCCCAACTATTACCAATTTTCTAAAATATATTAACTTTCTCATCAGCCAAGAAGGACGTGCCTCTATTCGGTTGATTTCTATATATTTATGGTGACGACTGACGACCGTTATTTAGTTGGTCTGTGGCGCGGCGAGTGAATGCCACTGGGGTATAGCAGTCCTAGGCTGGGCCAGCATTTCTTGCCAATGCATCAGCTCTTCTCCTCTGGCGAACATGAAGCCCCCGACGACGTTTTTACCGTACTCTTCCTCGTGTGAACTCAGGCGTGACTGTATAGATGACATTACAGTGATGCAGACGCTACACGAGTCCAGCATTTTGCCAGGTACGGTAAATGAGAATGCTTCATTATAGACAGGGTCACAGGAACCCTGAACTATAACGGTTTTCTTACTTTTGTGAACCTTTCTACCATGAAGCAGCTGGACCCTTACATATATGCCTGAAATAAATACGTTCTTTATTAGTATAAATGACGAATAACTGGACATACAGTATAGTTGGACCCTTCTGTGTGAAGGTTGACCCAAAAAGCCGAAATGTTGTCTAATTTTTTAATATCTGTGCAATCATCTTTATTTTCCAAGTACAGAAATTACAATCTATGAATGATAATATAACATCAAAATTTTGACATTTCATTCGTTCTTCATCTTGCCATATGCTTTAGATCTGAGTCCTTAATTCGATACCCATACAGGACGTTAAATTCAGCACATTTTCTTTCATGCCTCTATCTGGCTTGTGACACATTTGATTTTCCAAGAGTTAACGCGGGTTGAAACAACGAATAGCCTCAGACTAGATTAGGTGATTATATTGGCATGATGAATAGCAAGTATACAGAAAATCTAAAACAGTTTTTACCAGCGTTTGAGTCCAGGTCTACCTTTCTCAGATTCCTGGCTCTCATGATGACAACCTTAACCTTATCCATTGTGGGAATGTGACACAAAGAGAAGTAGATTTCGCCCAGAGATGAAGATGTCTGAAATACATTTACGTATATTGGAAAGATCTAAAATCTTTTTCGCTTATTGCTGTTATACGTGAGTACACTACTAAATATTGCAAAAGATGTTCATGTCATTTCATATTGGATTGCCTTTTAATCTTCTAACCACTCATTGCTGTTAATTCTCGATTCCAAACATGGCACCCTTTAATATTGGATTCAGGTTTAGCCTAACGTTCAAATGTTGCCCTTCTTCGTGCTTTCTCTTATTTTCAAACAGCGTCTATTTTCTGATTTTAGTCTGGGGACAAATGTAGCTTACTTGTTTAACTGGTTCCAAGTCACGCCATACAACATCATCTCGAGTAATATCAAGAGTACTCATAGGAGCGACGACGTGGCCAAGGGAGTGGCGAACTCTTCGCTTGTCAAGATCGTAGACTGATAGCCGAAGTGTTCGTTTGGACACATCATCTGCAGCAACCTACAATGATTATATTTATATTCTAAGAATCTGATTAAAAGCAGTGATTGATTGATTGGTGGCTCAGTTAAGTGGCATTTATTCCTATGCCCCTGTAGTCAACAACTGAGTGACGTAAACTGCAGTGTATGTCATCACAAATGGCGACCGGAACTAATATGTTCCGTTATATTCATTTGAAATTATATAATTACAAGTCATTCAGTAATCGTATTTAGAATACATCCTATCCTTAATTTTTAGGTAAATAAATTATAAGGTTTCATCAAGATAAAACTAGCGAGTGTAATAGTATCTACATATCCAAACTATTACCTGAAACACAAAGGTTTCGTTGAATTTAGGTGTCAATGTCTTCTTTCTGACTTTTGACTGCTGACACGTTCTCTCGTCTGGTAATAAGTAGAGTTTTACAAAGGGGTCTCTAGGAGTGTTAGCTCGCCCTCGACCTATAGTAAATAATATAATTGATTAATACAAGAGCACAGAGAGCTAAGCAACACTTGACAGGTCTAAAAACATTGATAAATCCCAATACTTTGAACCAAATTTAAAAAAGAAAGACTGAGAAATCCAATAAGAGGATCAATTCTGAACGTGATACTCGGGTTTATGATTACGCTCTTTGAAACCTTCCCGTTATTACTGACGTTTGACATAAAAGATCAAAATACTAATCAAGAAATATATTTGTAATGTTGTGTACGAGTGTATCTAGTTTCATAAATTGGCTCAGGTGCTCAGCTAACAATACACTTTAGTCCAGCTCATTCTATAGATAAACAGCAAAATAACAATGCTATATGCAAATTATTTTGACTCTTATGAGAGAGGCTTTCAGAGAAAATTATAGTATACCGTACCTAATCACATCAATGTTAACTCACCCTTTAAGTGTTTGACTTTGATTAGATTTACAGTAAGTTGTTCTACCGCAGCATCATATACAACTGAAAACCAGATGCGCCCATGTTGACTCGGGGGCGCTTCATAGTCCTCTTCTTCTGAGCACATCCTGTAATTTAACGTTTATAATCTTAAGAGTTGGCATGGCAATGAATGACGTCATCTTCATGGCTAGCCTCACAACAAATGCCTTTCATGTTCTCCAATTTTAACCTTAGGCCCTATCACTTCATATTTTATCGAGGCACTATGGCGACATCTATTGAGTCTATAAATATCTTTTTGGGGAGTTTTTTAATGTTTGATTGTATTGTAGACGAAGCATCAACAGTTTAACAAGAGTGAAAGAAATCATATGTTCTCTCTCTAGGTATACATTTGTTTCAAATAATTAAGATATGCTAATTCAGATATGTGCCTTTGTCGATATATAAGTACAGAGTAGACATAAAATAGGACATATCATTGGTAATTTATACAAACAATAACTCGATTTCACGAACTTCAATTTTTTTACGATTTGATGCGAGATCAAGCCTGGATGTGTCACTTGATTGTGCTATAAGATACATGTTCATATATTTTAATATCGGATAGAAGTGAGAAACACGTTTCTGAAACTTGGAATGATCGTTTTGTTAAATAATGAGTAGAAAACTAATATTATAGTTTTGTCTGTCTAAACCTCCACCTACAACTAGTCTAGGACAGAAAGACTGGGTCAACTACATCCCAACAAACACCCCACTGCATCTGCATGCATACAATAAAGGTCAAGTTATACAGTGCCAGTCACCCTGAAATGAAAGTCCTTCAAAATAAAAGCAAATGAAATTAAGATTCATGTGGAATATTATATTAGTCCCAAAGTTCCTCAACATAGAACAACAATCCAAAACTTGAGGCTCTGATTTCTGATTTACCAAATTCAACACCCTAACACGAAATACAGCAAAAAAACATATCCAGATGTAAATAAGATATTTTAAAGAAATGTCATCCAACATTTCAAACACGTATGGTTTAAGGGAGGACATTTTTACATCGTTGGAGCATGATCAAAAGCAATTTTTGGAGTTTGACAAATTGTCAAAGCTCTTTTAGACCCAATAAAATGTTTTAGTTTCTTTGATTCTTTAAATGTTTGGACACTTTTTATGCACTTGCGCTTACATATTTCGAATTGCACTGATTATTGTAATGTAAAAGCATTGTTTTCCTGTACCACAGTATCAAAATCGATTCGAATAAGAGCATTAAAAATAAAATAAATGTCAGAAATCTATGTCAGAAACAATATAACAAAACAGAAAATGTTGGGGCTTTTCTTTAAAAGTATACAGCTATTCATCCTCAAGCGAAGGCATAACCATCTTTCATATCACACAGTGGTCCAATATTATATTAATTATAACTTCAATGCACATTATACATTGATGTATATTATCACATTGATATGTGATACAAAATCAAATGATGCCTTATTGGATTATGAGCTTTCAAGATTTAGTAAAGTAAATGAAAATGTTGAATGATAAAAAGGTACATCCCCTCTAATAGTTTGGCAAGTCCTATTTCACCAGTGTACCATGTGTTAAAGTCTATTAAAGTTTCCAATGAGGAAATCTGGATTGCTAAACTTTTGTTGGGATGTGTATACCAGATATAAGATGCAAGAAACCCCTATCAATTTCCCAATACACACAACTTAGTGCAACATATATCTTCTTAACATGATATGAGAATGATTTCCTTTTTTACATATTTTATCATGAATCAGCAATGATGAGAAAGCACAAATAGCAACATTTGGAAGACACAAAACACAACCTCTATCTCTATAGAGGGGCCACATAAGTGCCATCTTTAAATATATTTAGAAATTCCATTAAGTCAGCAACCAAATTATGATTTAACTATGTTTCAGTTGATAGAGCAAGCCCCAAGAGTTCTAGCAAATTATAATGCATGATACTCTATAAATTTCAGTACACACAAATAGCTTACTTGTGTAATTTAATGGCATATCCATTTTGATGAATTCTAATGTCAGCATCGACCAAAAAGGAAGTGGTATTACACCATATCATAAAAAATGTGTTTCACAATATATATTACATTCTAATCACCCGTTGAGAATAGATCTATATTGCACTTATACCAAGATAAATGAAGCAAGAATGGCGATAGTTTTCTTCCAGCCATTCACTTGCCTTACTACTACTTGACAATCATCCTCCCCTTCTAACAGAGACGGTTCTACCTCATCTTCTGAGCTCCAATCTTTAGCATGAGCCCCTTCACTATGAAAAATTTACTAAACTAATACATATCCGTCTATCACACGCAACTTTATAGTAAACATAAACGATTTTATTACTACTTTGAATATGTTAGAACGCGAGACCTTTGCATTGTTTATCTTATTCAATATCATCAATTCCGCTTTCAGGAAACAGTTAACTTATATACTCTGGTCTGTGTGAAATAACATATTCAAGACGTTTCTACTCCCACATATATTAGAAAAGGAACAAAGAACTGCCAATTCTGAAAATATAAATGGTATAATTAATTCTCTTAAACACTCTAACCAACGCTATGCACTGCGTATATTACCCATAATTAATCATGCTGATACATTACAGTACAATTCTCCCTCACACATTTTGTTTTACATGGTTTACATTCGCTATTATTAGCAGAAGGCCGATAAAAATTAGATCCCGAATCATAATTTTGATTTTAAATTTTAAACATCGAGGGTTGTTAGAATGTGTAAAGTATGAACTGACAGAGTGAGATTCTTGATTTTATATTTCAAATTGAAAAAGCTTACTTTGAAACCCATTTCACCCATTGCCCCATGCAGACGCAACTAATCCTCCAATACAATTATGTAAAAAGTCACACTGATTATTCTATCTACATGATGTTGATAAATGATCTTGTAATATGATATAGATTCATTGACGTCATTACCAGTGGAACTAGTTTGTGTTTGGAAACTGTAAAGATATTATTTTTCACCAATGAATCTATTTCAATATCTGTATTATATTTCCTATATTGCCTCCGAAAATACCATTAATCTCGAACGAAGTGTTTGATATTGGAAAGTTAGTAGTAAGACTTGTAAATAAAATAATAGAAACTGGGAAAACTTGAACGGTTTACCTTATTTAACGGGTGTAAATAAAACAATTTAGAGCAAATATGTGCAAATGTTCAACAGTTCGTTAAAGGTACTTTCTAAAAAGGAACACTTCTAAACAATTATGGGTGTTTGTATCGACTGATCACTCCACCTACTCATCAGTGCTTTCGCTAACTTCTTCAAAGTCTTCCCAGTGTGGTGGAATCTCCTGGCTTATTGCAAGGCCGATGCTTTCAGAGCTACTCGTGCTGCTCGTGCTTTTAGCCCTATTTAATAAAACTAGAAAATGTTTGAGATGTGAGGACAAACACATATAATAGTAGTGTATCATGAACATTTTCTGTATTTCCGGAGTTATCACATATTTTATTTGAGCCGCCATCTTGTGTCGTGTACGTGTCGTCACCATAATTATGGTTCAGCATGGGTGTAATAAAAACAACCTGTTAAGTGGATCCGGAATTAAAATGATATGTGATCCGGGATGCAACGATATTCTTGTTCGATACCTAAAAAGCTAGTGCATTTAATTTGTGTATGTTGGAACATGCAAGCGTAATAAATAAAGCAATATTCCACCACATGTAGAGGCATGGCAATGATACATCAGTGATTTGATAACGTTGTGACTTTACCTTGATGTTAAAACCTGATATAATTTCCCATGAGAGCAGAAAAAATCGAAATTAACCTATGTCTTGCCATAGTTCCAAGCAAACACCATTCACAACAATCAATACTGGCAAAATATCACTTACATTTGCACTGGTACACCAACACTGTTTAACAAATGACAACAGTTGTATTGTAGCTCAAAATATTTGAAATATACATCAATGCTTCTGACTCCGGAACGCGACGATGATGTTACAATTTGATATTGGGTTAGCTGATTTGAGAGAAATTGATCACCGGGTATATGGTCACCATGTTGATGAGTTGTATTAACTACTTTGGCTTTATTACTACAATACTAGATTAGTAGTATTTACTTAATTTATGATTAAAAACTCGTCATGATTTGGGATCGGAAGATTGACCCGCTGTAGGATTAAGCTATTTTTGTCAAAATACTAAAAAAAAACTTCACATTTTGTACTTTAACATCCGATGTCCAGGAGATACACAAAAAACCCTTTCAACCCTATGGCCTGTAAAAAGTGGATACGCCGGAGGAATATTCCGATCCCAAAAATTCCGATCCAACCCCGCGAACATGAGATAACCCCGGGGACCAAACTCTCTGTCTTTAGTTGTTAACTAAACATGACCGAGTTAAGATATAATTGCAAAAAGATGGCATGTTACTAAAGCAATTTCATTCTAATCATAGACTCATGCCTATGATGCAAAGCACGATTTGAACTATATGCAAAGCATGGCAATACGCTATATGAAGCAATATTTGACGTAAGATATTCATGATGGTTAATGTGACTGAAAGAAACAAGAACATGATTTGATTTTAATGCGTTATCAACATAATCAAAACAACCATAAGCAGGCTTAATCAACCACGTAAACTTAACATTACGTGACGTAAACGTTTTCAATGGATCTGTCCCTCACCTGTATAGATCTGGCTTAATATTGCCAAGGATGCTGTGTTGGTACTGCAGAGCGGTTGAGCTACCGGATCGATCGCCCGGACTCCTTGGTTGAACGCGTTCTGGTGGAAGGGAAAAGTCGGGGACAGTGTCAACAGTCACAGAACGAACGTACATGCCGCGATGCGACGTTTGGTTCAAACTGTGGCGTTTGTCAATGCGTGGAGAATTAGTCCTGAAAAATAGCAGTTAAAGAATTTTTCAAATATGTTTCAAATTGCATTTTTTTGTTTTTACGTTTCGTTCTCTATGCTCACACTAACCCACATGCTTATACCATGCTAATGGCGTGCATTGTATTGTATCTTGGTTACCGCCATATTTGGCGAGCAATGGCTCATTGGTATATTCCTTATTTTACGTAATATACACTCGAAGACAAAGCCAGAAACCCCTCCTTGAAGAACCACTGTGTTCTTTTTTGTGCACGGGTACATCATCATGATATACCATGACATCTCATTTCTTCTCAGCCCTGAGATGTTTGAGGTGAAACAGAAATACGCTATGAGTATCAGAATGGGGTACATAGACATACAAGTACGCACCATAGCCTTTTATACGAGTTGTGAACCACTCAGTCAAACTCCCAGAATTACATAACGCACAAACAAACTTGTCTGAACCGGGAATCGAACCCGGGGCCAAGCTATAGTGGTAATCTTGATTGCGGATGGAATAAGTTAAGTTGATTATAGCTGATTGTATTTGCATCAAATGGTCACTATGACTACATGTGTTTAAATGTGATTTTTAAGCTAAGATCTATGTTAGGCAATGAACGTAATTAACTAGCCGTTACGAATGCTGATCATTAATGCGTATGATCATTAATTTGTAAACAGATGCCGGATTTGAAACCCATTCCTAGTTAGTTATAAATCACGGTATATTTCTATAAGGAGTAACAAAAATCAAAAGAAGGGCATCGATCGTCAACTAGATTATAATTAAATGAGATTTCATTCGGAACTATTTACTTTTTCTTGATCACCTTCCGTTTGACGTCTTTGTTGCTATGGTGATAACTTAAAATAATTTTTGTATAAAACACTTGTTGCATCGGATCAATACTTTATATTCAGGGAATCGTAATTGCGATAAATATGTGTTTTAGGGATCGAGTCATACATTTCGAATTCAGACATGAATTTTGCTTAATTTTAGTAGCTTAAAATGTAGCTTTGTTGATTTGTACGATCCCAAAAAACGTATATGTAACCTGAGACTAACATAACTAAAATTGTGCAATTAGTTACGTTTGTTGGCTCTCACAGGGATGAGATATGACTCGTAAATGAAAGTATGTGCCAGGTATATTCAGGTGAGCATCCATGTGCGCCTATACCTTAGAGATATGCCGCAGAAAACACTATTGAGCAACGTCAGCATATCATTTTACAATCAAGGGAATTTGTCGTCATAACATAAGCGGTTTAAATAACAACTTTTGAATTGTGTTGATAAACGTATTGTGCGAAATACAAAATACAATAGCACCAGCGAAGAGAGAGAACAGAGAGAGAGAGAGAGAGAGAGAGACCGAAAGAGAGAGCTCCGTGTTCTAAAATAACATAAGAATAATTGATATCCTTGACTCTTAGCCTATAATTTGAGTACATAACGGTTTAATACCTGTTGTTAGCCTGTGAAACATCATACTAAGATTTATGATTTGATAAATTAAGCAATCAAACGTTTCCGATGATAAATCAATTAATTGTTTCACTGAGGTCTAGATTTTCTTGAAAATTCAATTACCTAGATCAATTGCTGATGGTGTGAGGATGATCGGATTTTTAACAATATAACCTTGATCTACATATACTTTTAGGCGAGTAGGCCAAGCCTCAGAAGTCCATAAATAAAGGAGTTTTATAGTCGGCTGACCCTATGGGATATTTTGGTATCGTTGGAAAGCTGAGATATTGACCTGTAATATGTGATAGATACCTACTTTGAAAACAGGTGACGTTACCATGGAAACGGGCATTGAACAATAGTTATACTTAATAAGAACTAAATACCCATTTCAGGTTTATGTGCACCAAATGATAAAAATATTTTCCTTTTTAATGCGTAAATGGCGAGAATTCAATAGAGATAGGTAAATCTTGAACATTTGTGACTAAATTTGTAGTATAAAACAGTTCTAATTTACATTGTGACATCACAATTGTGAAATTCAAATAGAAAACTGTTTATTTCATTTGGTCTCCTTTAATCCAATTCATCGTGTAATTCTAATTTAGTTAAAATATCACCTTCATGTATATCAAATGAAAGCTGCTTTTCTTACAAATACGTTGGTATACGAAACAAAAGGATTGGACAATCACCCACTGAGATATAGCATATTTTGCTCTGATGAAGCAATGGCCAGAACTACTGAAATCTACTATAATTGCACAGGTTTAGCACACAGTTTGTGAATTTCAATACCAAAACACATTTTAATTGTCTTATAACTTTAAATATCTGTGGACCTTTGGATTAGTTTTGGTCTCATTTCAATAAAGAGGTATATATCTAAAATGTATGATATTGACTCATTTGAAAAGCATGTATTGTTACCATGGAAACAGGTGTTGAATAGGAGATTTCATTATTAAGAATAATGCATTTATATTCATTATTAGTTGGTGATCTAGTGAATGAATACAAATGAAGTGATCCTATGTGGATCCTATGGATAAAATTGGTATGTTCGAACAGTTACCACTTTGTTCTTGTAGACATAGGGATAGATTTGGATTATAACTGAAATGGGGTTTGTTGCTATGGAAACGCTTGTCAAACAATATATGTCCTTGATATGAGTAAAATATATAAAACAATTTGTTCGCATAGTTAATATTATGAATGTGTATTCTTTCAGTGCCTGATGTGAGGATATTGGTGGATTTGATTTATATTGACCATTAGTGGCTAATTAGGTTCAGTTAGTTTAAGTGTATATATGCTATGTAATGTCACAAAGGTGAATTTTGATTAAGATAATTGAAAATCAAAATTAATTACTGCAATTCATTGTGAAATTTCAATTTTATTGGAATGTGACCGTGTTATATATCATATTAAAGCTACTGGTCTATTGATTTCAGTGATATATAAAAGTAATATGATCAGTTTGATATATGTGGATATAACCCTTATTTCTTTCTGGTGTATCAGTACTGGCTACAATGGCTAAATTGACCTGTTTTGGCACAAACAGATTCACGAACAAAATGTTTGTTATTACTGAATTATTTAAACTATTGATAAGAATGTGCAGAAAACTATTATTTGAATTTTCTCTGCATGTATATCAAATGAAAGCTTATTTTTTCAGAAAAAACATCCATATATTTTATTTTGCAATAACCTTTTTGTGACTCATGTCACAGATGGGCCACTAGATATGGTTAATGGTTCACAACTGTATTTGAAATCATGATTGTCTAATTTGACATACACTGGCATTCAGCGCATTGCCCAATATGAAACTTGTTTTGCCAAAGTTATTACCATTTGCCAGAAAAATAAATTGTTGTAAAATCTTTAGATTTTCCTGAAATAAAGTATACACTCTGGCAATTTTAGAAAATAGACACTACAAGGAATGATATCAAAAATATTCTAAAATAGAAACAATTTTTGCTAAGCTTACTCGCTAGATCTGATTGGCCAAAGAAATTATAATATTCGTATTCTATCACAATCATCAATTACCTATGTATTCCATATTTTTTATTTTATTTATTTTCATGTTTTTTATGTCATCGCCCGATTATAGTGACCAAAACTGATGCAATTTGATTTTCAACTACTAACAAGTCTTAAAATGGAACGAAAACGTAAAAATCAAGAGAAATCTCAAGGAATAGCTCTGATACTGGATCTGATACTAAACTTTGGCTAATATGGGATATAGTATGGGATCTGATATTGAATTTTGACTGATAAGTAGTTGCTGTATTTGCAACTTATGTACTGTGAAGATTTCAAAGCTCTTGGAATTTCAGTTTTCGATGTTTACTTTAAATTGGCAAAAAGTAGACTTTTTCCATTTTCAAGGAACTTTGTCATGTATAAGGTCAATTACTAAGTAACCAACTCATATCATTTGGACAAAAAAAGAAGTTTTTCTGTACAAAGTTATACCTTTCCAAACATAATGTGGTTACAATTCACTGTGAACACAGGGCCGAAGGTCCTTAATTCTAGTACACGGTGGTTGCTTAACAATGAAAATGATAAGTTTCAGTGATTTTTCAATTTATTAAAGAGACTCTATGCCATAGGTTAGCGTAATCAAGATACATTCATGTATGAATCAAAGAACATATCAAAATCAAGATAAAAATAAGATTAATATAATTATCATTAGTCTATATATAGGATTCCAATTCCAAACATGGAAAATGAGTGATAGTGTTAATACAAGTTTCTCTCTGAAACTAAATGCAGTTACTTTATTTATATTTTAATGATCTTTCTTTCAGGTGACCTAATTTCAAGAATACCCCTTCTTCACTTGAGATTTATTCTATCCAGGTATAACATCGAAATATAGGTAACAGTACTAAAACAACTAGAAAAACAGCTCCACGGAGTAGCAAATCCCACCGAACAAAACATGTTTTGGTAAATAGCGGCCATATAAAATTTGAGCCAAATCCATCCACTGGTATTTGAATTATCAAAGATTGTGTTTTTATGATACATGGTTGCCAATTCAGCTGTCATCTTTAGATTTCTTTAGAGCTCCTATGTCCCAAGGCATCAGCATATACAATTTAATCCAAATTCGTCAACTGGTACTTGAGTTATCAAGGATTACATGTTTAATGAAAAATTGTGGAGATTTCGATAAACAGCAGCCACCTTGAATATTTCTTCTCAAGCAGAGCTCCTTTATCTCTAGGCATCAGTATATACAATTTGAAGTAAATACGTCCAATGATATTTGAGTTATCAAGATTACCTTTTTTATGAAAAATGGCAGCCATTTTGAAATTCAGCTGACGCCTTTGAAATTTCTTCTGAAGCAGATCTCCTATTTCCCTAAACATCAGGATATAAAATTGAAACCAAATCCATCCACTGGTATTTGAGTTATCAATGATTATGTTTTTTTACGAAAAATAGCAGCCATTTTGAAATTCAGTGTCCATTTTGAAAATGTCTTCTTGAGCTAAACTTCTTTGTCTCCTAGGCATCAGCATATAGAACAATTTGAACCAAATCAATCAACTGGTATTTGAGTTATCAAAGGTTACATTCTTTTAAGAAAAATGGCGGCCATTTTGAAATTTAGCTGCCATCTTGAAAATCCCTTCTCGAAACAGAGCTCCTATGTCCCTAGGCATCAGTATGTAAAATTTGAACCAAATCCATTCAATGGTATTTGAGTTATCAAAGATAACGTTTTTTACGAAAAATGGCCACCATTTTGAAATATGGTGGCCATCTTGAAAATGTCTTCATGAGCAAGGCTCCTTTGTATCCAGGCAACAGCATATGAAATTTGATCCAAATCCATTCAATGGTATTTGAGTTATCAAAGATAACATTTTTTTACGAAAAATGGCGTAGAGTTACCTAGTTAAACGTTCATCTGCTAAGAACTAGCAATCTACCCATTCGAGTGGGTCACCAAGGGTCCATAACAGCTCCACATGGCAACAGCTCCCATCAAATGCTCGTCTGTATTGATCGTTTGACCTTAATATGACCTTGGCCAAGAAACATTGACTTTGACTTCAGGTCACTTAATCTTTGTTCTTGAGATCTTGACAAATATGATGTTGACCTTAACCCTAAGGTCACCTAGTCATGGGTTGCCAAAGATCACAACAGCCCACCAGGCTCTTAAAACACCGAATATCTAGATATCAACCTTTGATCTTGGTATGACCTCAGGTCACGTAATCATGGGTTGACAAGGGTCACAATTGCCCTTAAGGTACTTACTTAGACCTCGACCTTGACCCATGAAAACTTTGACCTTGACCCATAAAAACTTTGACTTTGACCTTAGGTTACTTCATCAATGGTCGTCAAGGGTCACAGCAGCCCCAAGGACCTAACATCACCAAATATCTAGATATTGACCTATGATCTTGGAATAACCATGACCTCAAGTCACCTAATCATGGGTCGCCAAGGGTCAAAGCAGTCCAAAATGCATTAAAACGCCAAATATCAAGGTATCGACCTCTGATCTTGGAATAACCTTGACCCGTAAATCTGGTCACCAAGGGTAAAAGTAGCCCCAGAAATCTTAAATTTCAAAATACCTAGATATTGACATTTGACCTAGTAATGACCTTTACCTCAGATCACCTTATCATTGGTCGCCAAAGGTCACAACAGCCCCAGATGCATTTGATCTTGGAATGACCTTGCCCCACAAAGTTGACCTTGACCTGTGGGCACCTAATCATGGGTCGTCAAGGGTCATAGCACAGATCAAGGGTCTTAAAAAGCCAAATACCTAGATATTGACCTTTTACCTTTAAATGACTTTGACCTCTGATCTTCGTAGAATGTCCACCAATCCACTTAGTATGTTGACCAAGTATGGGAGCTCAGGGTCAAATGGTCTAGGCGGAGGAGATTTCTGGACAGACAGAGAATGACAGACAGACCACCATACTTCATACATGCTGACCCGATTTGTACCCTAATAGGTATAGTGTTGTGTTTATAGCCCCTAGTGCTTCCTAGTTGGCCTTAGAGAATATCCTTGAAGATCCAAAATAGTGGAACCATAAAAGACTAAAGACAGATCTTCATCTTTTGGTTCAGAGTTTGAACACAGTTGACAAAATTCAGTTCTTTTGTATGGTGATGAAAAATTAATAGAACTAATGAGCCATTTTGTGGATCAAAGTTTGAGCCAAATTGATTGGTTTGGCTAATTTTTGCATGCATGTGTTAACTCATCCCTGGCCCATGGGATTATAGTTTCTTATATGAGTTATAACATTATTTTGGTGAATTTTTAAATGTTAATGCATTCCTATTCATATTGTCTAAAATTGCCGCTAATGTTTTTTAGAAAAATTTGGCAATCAATTGCATGTCTATAATTGTTAACTCAAGGAATATAAAGCTATGTATAAAAAAAACAAAGACAGTTCCTTGAAGGAGGGCCTTCGTTTTTTCAATGATGGAAACATTAGGTCCAAATAAGACTTTAATGATTTCCATACATATGGTGGTGTCTGCATAGAAGGTCCTGATTGGCATTTAGAATCTTCAGAATAAGGGACAGTGGCTTCATAGAAGGCCCAGTACCAGCACAACAGTGATTCCAAGGAAGATTCTTGTAGATTACTTCATGGTCATGGTTGTTCCATAGAAGGCCACAGTGGTATCCCGTCAATCCATAGTAGTTCGCATTTTTGTTCCATAAAAGGCCCTTTCCCTGGTTGTGCCTTGATAGACATTGTCTTTAGCTCAAATAATTCCCATTTAAAACATAGCAACTCCTTCAAATAGGCGATGCCAGAACCAGAATTTGATTTATATAAACACAGTATTCCTAACTTGATTGAATGATAAATTCTTATGAAATCATTCTTTAAAATTGTTGATTGTATAAAAATTAAATTGTTAATTATTTTTAAAGTATATTTCACAATATAAGATTGATACTTATCCAACAGTCGACTACATGAAAAGAATCCTCAAATAATCATGAATTTATTGAAGGAATATTTTTGCAGACTTTTTGAGGTCATGTGACCATGCCGTACAGAATGTGAAGTTATCATGGATGATTGGCTCAAGGAGTGCAACATTGATATTTTTGCGATATATGGACATGTCGTGATTTCAAAATTTGAAGGCTGAACCAAAGTAGAAATATGCATTCGTTTCTCATTTGTACGCATTTCAATAACAAAAATATTTATAATCGACTTCACAAAAAATAATTCTTATAAAAAATTATCCCTTACAAATACAGCTCGATGGTTTCCGAAAGTGGTATAATTAGCCTTCACAAAATTGATATATGAGGGGGTCCAAAAGTTTTGAACGTTCTCCTATTTTTTTAATGAACATGAAACTTTTAAATCATTAAGAACAATTTATAAGTTTCACCGAAAAATAATTTAATTTGGGTACTTTTCTAAATAGATTTTAATAAGGAGACCAAGCCAATCGGAATTAATGAATATAATCATTTCTAAATCACGCCCATGTCTAAAATGAGTAAAACAGTTTAGTGCAACTTTAAAAAACACCAAAAGTTGTAAATCATTTATTATAATGACATCACAATAGGAGTATTTACTTAAATAAGTGACTTTAAATGTTTATAAAGCTTTGTCTGATATGAGACATACATGACAACATACCGTACGTACTGAGGAAAACACTTTTCTTGCGACTTTCAGACTCATCGATCAGGATAAAAAGTTGTTCCACCTCTCCCGAGACTAGCATAAAAGATGTTAGTCTCAGACCTCTCATACAGTATTTTGTGTCTATAACCACTGATACCCCAGATTCAAAAGCATGAAACCACGGCATAGCTTGATCTAATCATGTTGATTAACTTATCATAATACTCGTTATTGCACTAGCTTTAACTTGATATCCATGCATGTTCTTTTGCAATTGTAATCATGGAAGATATCAGTTTCACGGAGACCATGTAAAGCAAACTGTTTCTCATTTGAAATCCGCTATATATTGTGATGTCACAATAACACTTAAAATTTAATTTATAGAATCATTTAATCATTATACTTCAAGATTGATAAAAATTGGTCATTTCCACACAATTGCTATTAATAAAATATACATATTTGGATCACTGGCTGGAAATGCCCATTCCTATACGTATTTCAATCTTATTAAGGATACCTATTGCTCAACGCCCGTTTCCATGGCAACGGCACCTGTTTAAACACTAATCATATATCACACATCATAGACAGTTGTCAAAGCTTTGCATTGATACCAACTTTTCTCATAGGGTCAAAATACTACTAAAGTTATGATATCAATAAGAATGTATACAATGGTAGAAATTCGCCAATATTTTGTCATTTGCGATAATGCCGAACTGCTGATAATTTCTGTAACTCAGGCCACAATTTAAATTACCTTATATCATAATATCTCAGAGAGTAAATGATCAATGTTTACAATTTATATACCAAAATGATCGTGAGAGCAGTAGCTTTCATTTGATATACATAAAGGTAACATTTGTAAGCAATTGTGATTACACAATGTTGAAGATAAACTAAAATTCTTTCAATTCCTTAATTTTCATTCTTTCAAAGTTGCACATTGACTTAACCAGATATCCCTTACAATGGTGCTGTACTTTTTATTCTTATTAAGGACATCTTTTGTTCAACGCCCGTTTCCATGACAACGTCACCTATTCCAACACAAATTATTTATCACACGACATAGACAATTCTCTGAGCTTTGCTATGATACCAAATTTTCCCATAGGGTCAGTTGAACTATTAAACTCATAATTTATTTCTTTGGCCTACTCGCCTATTATTCAACATACTGAGATTTGTGATTTGGTTAATTTTGTAGAGTATCAACAACGCCAGTCTAGTATGACATGCATTGCGTTGATCTGCAGTAGGCATCTTAATAGAGATTTTACATTTTGGCATGCCAACCTAAGGTCCTTACCACACCAAGGTCCTATCACTTTTGGAAGAGTTTATTGTCATTCAAAAGGTAGTATAGGAGTCGATATATTTTATAAGCACAACATTTGAATATACACTCAGTGGAGTCAGTTACTTGAATAAAATCTAGACATTGCAAATCTATGTTGTAATGTATTAGTACGAGGGGTGATCCAAAAGTCTTGGACGCCCCGCTCTAACTTTGCTATTTTCTAATATAATTACATGAAACTTTCAGAAAATAAAGATCAACATCTTAACAACTTTGTGTATAAGTTTCAACAGAAAATAATATATTTTAGCTACTTTCCTAAATATTTTTTGATACCGGGTCCTTGCTACCCGGAACGGTATTTAAATATAGGAAATCACGTCACAACTGTTATAATATGGCAAATACTTTAGGTGCAGGTGCACAACCTAACACCAGTCATGATATAAGAGAATTTCCGATTTTCAGTCTGAGTGTCATCTGCCATCATCATCTTCACATATTAAGACCTACTTTTCAACATATTTTCCACGAATTTGAACACATTTTTCATACCGCTTTACCAATGAATGAGACATTTATGAAACCGCCATTGCTTATGTGATACAAATGCTGCTGGAGTGCCACTCTAAACCTCATCCAAAGAGTAAAAAACATTTTCTTTCAACCCTCCTTTCAACTTGGAGAAAAGAAAGAAAATCACACGGAGCCATATCTAGACTGTATCGTGCATTTGGTAGTTGCTCAAGGTCAATAATAGTGAAAATATATTGTAGTATTCTTTGTTTCACTTTGATTTCTTTCATATTCTGCATTTCAGCAGCCATCTTGGAGCAAAAATGATACCAGAAAGAGGGTTGATTGTCTGATGTCATTTTCTTAGAACTTGACATATACGGCCATTGTCATATGTGACATTATGATTAAAACACAATTAATTGGTTGCCTAGTAACAAAGGAAGTAAACTAACATGGTTTAACATTCAAAATTTAAGAAAATATAGTGGTCAAGACTTGCAAAACAAGTCAAATAGCGGCAACATTTTAGGCTGAAAGTTGCCATGTGCGATAACCGTTCCGGGTGGCAGGGTCACTATATTAATAAATATCGAGAAAACTACATAAAATATATCATTTCACCTTGAAACTAATACACAAAGTAGTTAGGTTGTTGGTCTTTATTATTGGAAAGTTTAAAGTAATTTTATCAAAAACCAACAAAATAAGAGCAGGGCGTCCAAGACTTTTGGATCACCCCTCGTATAGTATATAATTTATCAATTGTGCAAAAGACCCCATGCAGAACAGTTCTAGTGATAAAGACAATCTTCCCATTACAAACCAAAGGCTTTACCAAAATGCCCAAAAAATCACTATGGATTTTTTATTATTGCAGACATTTATGGTTAGTTTATTGACTAAATTTCACAAACAGGCACATTTCTAAAAAATCTTACTTGGAAATACAAATTAAGGTGCTATGGAAGTTAACAGGAAATGACAAAACAAAAAATGTCAAAACCATGCTGGATTTTGAAAATTTTTTGAATCAAAATAACAGAGTTCTGTTTGGACCTCCAGTCATTATAGCAATTTTATAGCTATTTTTCAGTCACATTTTCAGAGGGCTGAAAAGGTTATTTCATCATGTTTATGGTCATTCTGACCATTTCCATTGGGTTCCCAGTCATGTAAATGATATGTGCAACTAGTTAAACTCACTGGAGGTCCAAACAGAACTCTGTTATCTTGGTTCAAAAGATTTTCAAAATCCAGCATGGTTTTGACATTTTTTGTTTTGTCATTTCTGTTAAGTTCCATAGCACTTTAAATTACAAATTAAAATGTGTTGGTTCATGAATGCATGAAACACATTGATGAATAAACAAAATATTTGTTCATACAAACTGGGGAAAGTATATTATCTGGGTTCTCCACTTTCAATGAACACATTTTTTTGTACTTTCTCCTGCATGTATGAACAAATATTTTGTGTCCATTCTCCAAAATGCATAAGCAAATGATTTGTACTTTCTCCATTGTGCATGAACCAAAACGTTGGTCATTCTCTTCCGCGTTTCAACAAATATTTTGTTAATTAATCAATGTGTCAGAACGAATAAAATGTACCTAAACCAGTGAGTATGAATGAATTTTATGTACTACTATATCTATAATGTGTATGAAGAGACATTACGATCTTTCTCCAGTATAGACATGTATATGAACCAAAACCCCTGTGCATATACTTTCTCCAGTATGTATGAACGAATATCATGTACTTCATTGTTTATGAACATAAAAACACACATTTTGTATGAACAAATACTATGTACTTTCTCCAGTGTGTATGAACGTACAGAGTATTGGTTAAATAACTAGTGAAGGTACATAATATTTGCTCATACACACTGGAGAAAGTGTATGATATTTGTCATTATTATATCACTATCTAGCTAGCGACAGTATGATTGGTCAAAACCGGGTCACATGTCGTGGGATATCTGGCGATATTCAATGGCAATGCTAATCAGATAAGACAACCGTGAGATATCTAGCGATATCCCACGCTCCCGGGAATTTTCAAAGAATTTGTTTTCGTTCAGTGTAAATAATTTAGTTCAGTGTAAGTCAAAATGGCAGACGAACCGAGTAGATTCAATGTATTTCAATGTTAACCTATGACTTAATAATATTAGGGATGTTTAGCTAGACAGTGATATAATAAAACAAATATTTCACTCTATTTTCGGTGAATACCTGTAGCACTTTCACAAGGTGATATTCCACTTGCCCTTCGGGCTTCGTGGAATATCACTTGTGAAAGATGTACAGGTATTCACCTCAATAGAGTGAAATATTTGTTCAATACACACAGTTAAAATTTATTGTGTCATATATACACTGGAAAAATATAAATAGTAGTTCATACACACATACATAGAAAGTAAATAAAACAATAAAATATTGGTTTTGGCACATGGGAAATTAACCTAGTTTCGATTCATACATACTGGAGAAAGTATATACACAAGAGTGTGACTCAGAAAATGTGACTCAAAAACAGTTAAAAGTTGGACTTTTGGAAAGGTCACCAGACAGAATCTATTGCATTTTTTCAGAAAGTGTGCCAAATATATTATTTGAAATTATAGAAGCTTTGAAAATTTGAGTTCATTCCTAGAAATAGAAAAAATGAGAAAACTGCTTTAGAAAGCAATCCATTCTCTTTTTATGATCACAATTTTTGTTTCAGACAACTTTTCAAAATTTCAAAGCTCCCATGACATGTATGATTTAGAGTGATATATTGGGCACATTTTCTGAGAAGTCTTTCACATGATGTTTAGGGTCATTCATTCATACAAACTAGAGAGAGTATGGTAATATTGATTAATCCAATCTGAGTAATATGATAGATAGTTGATTATTCAAAAAGAGAGGTTTACTTAGATTTTGAATATCAATATAGATTTGGATCAAGTGTTATAAAGAATCCGATCTTCTTAAGGTCTCATGGAAGTTAACAGGAAATGACAAAACAAAAAATGACAAAGCCATGCTGGATTTTGAAATTTTTTTGAACCAAGATAACAGAGTTCTGTTTGGACCTCCAGTCGGTTTAACTAGTTCCAAATATCATTTACATGACCAGGAACACAATTGAAAGGGTCAGAATGACCATAAACATGATAAAATAACCTTTTTAGCCCTCTGAAAATGTGACTGAAAAATAGCTAAAAGTAGGTGCTCAGGAAAGGTCAATGAACAGAATCTTTTGATTTTTTCAGAATATGTGTCCAATATATTGCTCTAAATGACACAATCTTTGAAATTTTAAAAAATCATCTGAAACAATAATGGCTGTAGTAAAAAGGAAAATAGATCGATTTTCAATTCAGTTTTTTTCAATTTTTTCTTTTTCTAAGAATGATATCAAATTTTTTTGAATTGTATCATTTAGAGCAATATATTGGGCACATTTTCTGAAAAAGTCAAAAGATTCTGTTCAGTGACCTTTCCTGAGCACCTACTCTTATCTATTTTTTAGTCACATTTTCAGAGGGCTGAAAAGGTTATTCTATCATGTTTATGGTCATTCTGACCATTTCAACTGTGTTCCTGGTCATGTAAATGATATGTGGAACTAGTTAAACTGACTGGAGGTCCAAACAGAACTCTGTTATCTTGGTTCAAAAAATTTTCAAAATCCAGCATGGCTTTGTCATTTTTTGTTTTGTCACTTCCTGTTAACTTCCATGAGACCTTAACTTACTTAACTTTAAGCATGCAAATAAATATTCAATGGATTTACATTAAATACAGATCTAGAGTTCCTGTGACAATGGCATTTACTTTTAATGATCAAGAAAGTACTTTGCACCCTCCCGCCAAGTTAGGAAGAAGCCAGAGCATTTTCATTCTGGTACACATCGCATCTAGAAACATTTCTGTGTCTATCATGTAAGAAGAGAAGGTCAAGGTATTCCATGATGGAGCATTTTGGAAACCCTTCTTAGAAATTGCTATGCTGAAAATGGGCTATTGGTATACACTTTGTACAAGTAATGCAGATTGCTCCGATTTTCACTACGGCGCCCTGCCGATTGAGTATTTTGTTCAAAATTGAATACAATATTGAACAAACGGAGCAAATGTGACCCTGGTATCAGTGTAGTATGAATTTATTTTGTAAGGATGCCAGTACTAAGTTTGCAAACATGCATGTCAACCATGGCCAATCAGAAGAGTGCACCCCTTCTATATGATAATATAAACCCTTCCTACACATTGGTTTAGCTTTGGATCACTATGCTATCACTATGTGGCAGAAATGCATTCTGATTGGATATAAATGATCACATGACTTAGTTCACCAAGGTATCAGGAGATGCCATGCCAAAATGTAAAATCTCTAATAATGTAACCTCAGTCTACCTCCCGAGCTACACCAATCAACCCTTACGTAGGCGGTTAACATGATATGCGTGTTCGTTAGCATTTTAACGAAGTCACAATCTTTTTTAAGGTTGTTGACCTGAGAAAATATTCCCACACTTTGGTGACCATTATATAATTAACGTTTCACCCCGGGACTAGGACCATCCCAAAATTTGTAAAAGAAAGTCGTATCTAAATTGATGTAACGATATCGCTAAGTGTTTTCTACCTAGATTTTGAGAGAAATGAACTTGAAGACACTACCATCCTTCAATCTACCTGATTCAGAATACAAATGGGAATATTATAAATGTGCTGGATGTGGTTTTCTCAAATCATGCTATGTCAAATCAATTGCATATGTCTTTCTAAATAAGGACTGGTTGGAAATGTTTTCAGACTGATCAGTTCGTGTCCTCGCTCACTGTGCGTGGTGAAACTCTTCAAACTAGTTCCAAAAACGGATCCGTATTGGTACCATGCGACGCCCCAACCTCAGACAAATATCTTATTGAACGAAATCAATTGTATCATCGCATCACATTCAACGTAGATGTATATGCATCTACTACGCAACCTGCGTTTTGATTTACAGTATATTATCGGAAACGATAACAGCAGTTATCGTTCGTATATCATTCATGATTTAGAATATAAAATAAACTTGTTGTGATTGGCAAATACTAAAATGAATGGGTAGAAGAATGCATGACGGAAAATGAACTGCATTATTTCAAAATAAATGGCTCTAGATAGGCCGTAACTTCTTGCCGTTTTTAGAATTCCAGAATTTTTGTACCATTTTGCAATTTTAGAGAAAAAATTCTAAGATCCCATGGCCTTAAAAGAATATCGCTTAACATGCAATAAACATGGAGGTGACTAACCTTGTGCTTGGGGCAGAGCGTGAGGATGACGTTCCATATATGTCGTCGAACTCAAGATCAAGTTCTTTGCGACGTTTTCTAGCAATTCGCCTGCAGACTACCGCGATGATGAGAATAATACCGACCAGACCGACTGCCGCTCCAACTGCAATACCCCATGTCACTGCTGAAAATATATAAAACGGTACCGAACATTAACAGACATACCTGAATTGTCGCAACTGCCTACCATCCTTGTTTAAATGGACTGACTGAATTATTAAACGGAATTAAAACTGGGCCTGGTTGTGGTTCTTTGAACACATGTTTCAAAACAATGTAAATTGTTCTATGAGAAAACATTAGAGTGACGAGCTTGAGCTTAGCAAATGAATTAGGAGGAGACATTTTTGATTTCTTGCGTTCAATTTTAATTGATGTGTTCTTATGTTTCCCGAATAGGAAAATGACCAACCTTTTTAAACAAATATAAATGGGGATGTATGCCCACGTGTAAAACATGAACTAATCATATTAGTTCATAATCCAAAAGAAGATAGGATACCTCAAAATTATAATTCAAACATTTCTGCCAATGCGTAAGATGTTTTCCACACACAGGATATGTTTTTGATCATGGACTTATCATTCTGATAAATCATACTTTTTTCTTGGAACCCGGATTACTATCCGTTTCAAAAGTCGTTTGAAGTAATCTATGAAACTCACTGTCAGTGATCATGAATATTTTCACGATCATATTTATTCCTCCGATCAATTAGCGCTTCTGTCGTATTTAATCGACAACACTGTCAATATAATTGATCGATGTTCTTGATTCCATATGCCATTGGGTAGTATAAATAGTATTAAATACCAATGGATAGAAGTTCACGAATCTACTCGTTGATGGAATACCATCAGATTGAAGGGATCGATGCCCATTTGGCGGGTTATGACCCGTCATTCTTTGAAAACACAGAGCCAAATATTGTAACCGTTTCCCTATTTATTTTTCTAAGGGCAAAAATTTAGAAGGCCATTTGGGAATAGCGATTCCAGGGAACAACGAGCTCTATAAATCCCCTAGAATCGTATCCACAATCAGGGCCAGTAAGGGCCTTTAAGAAAGGGGACCATAATCTCCAGGGGATCATAATTTCTTTTACAGGACTATATCTTTGGAGAGAATATTTGCTCTGACATGGATATTGTATGGCGACAGGGAGGAAAGCACCGGTAATAGTAATGTTAGTAGCCCCCGGGAGTAACTCTAGGTTCTCTAAGCTCCAAAAAGGAGAAATAGTCACCAGGTACTTATTGAACACATCCCTTGTGATCTGCAATCAATTGTGTAGTAAAACCTGACGCTAAAATACCATTTGTGTTTATGCTTAGAAATAAAAGAGTTTACGACGAACAAGGTGACAGTGTATGGGTCTGTTGTACTGAATAATTAATTAATTGATTAATCCATTGGATCCACTCGTCCACCCTTGATGATTTTGAGGACCATCCACGATGATGCTTAGGCTACACTTAAATCATCATGGATAGTCCGTAAAATTCGCGCTAACGTGTTATGTTGGACATATGCCCGAGAAAGTGAATAAAATTTAGTCTTAGTCCCCTGAGAAAAAAATCTAGGGGACTCAGACTCGATTTTTATACATGTTCCGGGCTTATGGTGGTGCGTTTGCGATTCTGCGTTATGTTCAATCAATAACGATTGCTCTGTATCACATTGCCACATTGCGTGATCAAGATTTAGTTGGACTGACCTGCACCCGGATGCATTTCTGAAAAAGTGATAATAAATTGAAAACTCAGAGCATTGTCCTCAGGAAATTGATAATGATTCTGTAGTATATCTACGACAATAACTTAATTAAACATTTTCCATTAGCAATAGAATAGGAACTAGAGGACCTTCATTCTTCAATAACCAAGACATAATACAATATATTTTCCTGAAAATTGGAACTCAATCCATCAGATGCGCAAATCTATGTCTCGTGTCGCAATGTGTGCCTCCAAAACAGAATATTATTCTGATCTGTCCTGAAATGGACTGTATATGATAAAGAGATGACATCGACCATAAGATCCGCTATAGACAATAGGCATGTGATACACCTGGAGCCGAGGACACGGGGTAATATCTAAATACAATATACTTTGAAATGAAACTAAAATAAATGAAAGACTAACAAATATCTAACTATTAATATTCCTGGAATTTTATCCAGTTACCGTAAAGCTCCTCGTCGTGCGTCATCGGATGCCATTCATCCTTGGTTGCAACTTTGACAGGGAGTGTAGGCACTTCTGGATATAATGAGGACACAACCATTGGGATTTTGATTTGGAAAATATAACACGATTTTTCAATCCCCAACAATACTCGATACGTTGTCATGTATTACTTACCAGGAATGCTTAACCACTGGAAGGGTTTGATGTAACTATTATTTCCAGCATTTATCCCCGGATGTGACATATCCTTACTTAACGCATCTTAACACTCTCCATCAAAGGGGCAGAATGATATGATTTCACAGTCTAATCAATATTTGTTATTATATCGCATGCTTCATTTTCTTTCCTAAGATGTGTTATGACTTCATGGGCCTAGACAAACGACTTCATATTTTTGTTTCGTATCCATTGTAATTTTCAATATTCCACTCGCACGTTGCTTTCCAATCGTGCAAAGCAATTTTGATTTGTTTCAACAGCTCTATACACAAATCGCTGATATTTCAATAAACTATGTTGTTTTTTAAACAGTACATGTTATGACAATATCAAGACTGGTCTGTGGGTGAACCGGGGGCATCGATTTTATAGATAAAATTAAAATAATGGATGAGTAAAATCGATACAACCAACCTTGGAAGGTAGACCTAATTTAAACTGGTAAGTGTGCATGGTTCAACAGTTGGTTACACATGTGATATGTGAGTCATCTTCAACCAAGGAACATTACTCATCTCTTGGGCCTCACCTCGCATTAGCCCACGTACAGACGCTGGGGAAATATACAATTGAGCTAGAATGCAAGACAAAAGAAGTATAGTTGAACATGAGACGAACATTAAATATTTTATGATAGTCTCAGGTTGAAAAAATATAAAACAGGGACCACGAGAGGCAAGGCCTGGGGGAAACATGCCCATTATCTAATAATTAAAAGACCGCAAAACGCTATCGTTGGCAAGTTAGATGAATCGAAATCACGCTTGCACATTTTCCAAAATTTTCATTTTTGCTTGAAAATTATGAATTTGACGTGGCAAAAGGTGGCCGGGTTTATTGGTAAGGTTTATGGGATTTTTACCTGGTCGTTCAAGTGAACCACTAGGCTATATGGCAATGACATTACATGACCTCGCAGTAGAACAACACATTGGAATTTATTATAAGCACAATTTTAATGATCATCACATTTGTCTATCGACGCAAACCTAGAAAATAGAGAACAAAAGTGCGCGAGGCTTACTTTAATGCTGAATTATGCTAATTTTAGTTCTGATTAGTCCGGTGGGATGTACAATGTACCCTGGCTTAACCCATCCCATTTCACCACCACTGGGAGTGAATTAAATGTAATTTATTGTACTTTCGTTAGACTAGGTTAATCTTAAGTTACAAGTTACACTCCCCTCCAAAAGTTTGACAACTGGAAATTCCTCTTTGGGCCACATGTTTAAGTCTGCTTATAGTTGCGCTCAAAGTTTGAATATGGTATAATGAGTTTATATTATATTTGTCATCCGTCAAACAAGTTATACAAGTTTAAGGTCAGTCTTTTTTAGTAAACTAAAAATATTTTGATTGGAAATATAAATTTATAATCAATTTATTATTTTCAGGACACGCGTGGTAATTTCCCAAGTTTCATTTTATACAGCATATATTTCTGAATTGCAATTGGACAATCAAACCGAGGCACGTGATTCATGGGATTGTGCCTTATACTTGTATTACTGTAAAACAATGATATAGTAAAAGAACGTAAAGAAGGTAAGCTATTGAACTAGCTGTCAATCTTGATTCGCAAACAAGTCTATATTTCATGGTCGCTGCAGCCGATTATCAGCATCATAACTACATGATCAATAAGTATTGTAACTATGGTGATTGTCCTCAAATGGCTATTGTCTCTTCACTTTAGCTTGTGTTGTAGTCTTACCCAATGTTATCAAATTTTGATGTGTGCAACTTTTATTTAGTTTCAAAAGTTTGTTTCAAATATTTGTTTCTTGTCTCACGCATCTATTAATAAGCGGTAATTCACACCACTGAATAAATAGCATACGTCACTTCATAATTGAAAAAATCAAGAAGACCGATCGAAAAAGGGAAATGAACTCAGAAGCGCAGAAAAGTGGTTCAAAGAAAAATACATTTATAATTGTTAATTCTCATCGAAACCAATGATGAAAATAATTTTTGCACCCCAAATGACATCACGGCATAAACTGATGACATCACACTTTTTAAAAATGCCATGAAAAATTCAATTTTGAATTTTACCAATGGGGAGAAGAAAATAATGCGTTTTATAGTGTAAAGTGTTGTATTTGATGATCAAGAGATTCAAACTTTTGAATGGCGGGACATTCAAAAATTCGAAAATTAAAATAACTTTTTTTAACTCAACTTCTTCAGAAATTTTCCAATACAACTTTTCAAGTCATGATAAATTATATTTAGATGGTTAATCAATATTTTCAAACTCTGGCATGATCCTTTAAGGACCTTGCTTGTTTTGATTGGGTTGAAACTATAGTGATGGAGACAAGTGACCGGGGGTATTATTCCAGGAGAATTCATTCCGTTTGCACTCGCTTGGTAAAATAAAATCGAAAGATAAAATTGATGATCTATTCGATAGAATTGTTCATGCATGACAAATAACCAAATCGTTCATAGTCAATCAGTATGTTGCCAATGTATCATTTTGCAAGTACTTATCTAGTAGACATATTGGAATAAGCTATTTAATCTTTATAAAAAATGCGCATCTTTATTTCATAATATCTAGTTAGCAATTTCAGTTATAGATGGAGCCGTATTTGTTGTATTAATATATTTTGCCATATGTGATAAATTACTAACTACACGTTACACCCCCTTCATACGTTTGACAAAGCGTACTGCAGTCTGTTTATGTTTAAATAAAATAGTTTGTTACTCAATTTCCGATCAATTCAGAAACGGTATGGCGTTGATGAATTTGTTAAAATCCTCAAGCATATACAGGGTCACGTGATCCGAAAGGGCACTCTCGATTACTAATCTTTTTCAGGGGAGTGTAACATATGTTCATACTTGAAAGTTTTTATATTAAACTTCACCGATTTCATTCAATGAACTTCCTTGACTTTCAATAAATCGATAAAGCAAACAGTATCTTGTTTATGTGCTAAGGGCTGTGCTTCTATTACATTGCATACTACTACTTTGCACTAGTTATCCGAACAAAATATGTTGCAGAATTTATTTCTTCGTTCTCCATTTTTTGTCCTTAGATTTCTAGATAGAAAAACGTTGCGTTAATTGATTACGAAAACATCTAACCATTCATTATAAATGCGTTAAATGTTTAATTTTTTATCTCACAATAAGAAGTTGTTTTGAAAGAAACGTACTATTAGTACACTTCTTTGCTGTTAAATATTGCCAAAGACCTCTGGGTAAAACATCAACAACAAAACTATCCAGGCATATCGGTAGAATTCTAAATCAATAAAAACCCAATGGATGTAAACATGTTGTTCGATTTGTTATCTCCACGAGAAACGCCGGGATGTTAATTTGAGTCTTCGTCGGCTTCCTGATGACTAACTATAATCATTGATAGAATCCCGACTGTCCACCCCCCCCCCCCCCCTCCTGTGTACTTCACCTTCCCAACACGTATCGAGTGGATCACCTAGAGATGACGGTTAAGATGAAGGTTAAGTACATGGGGGTACACAACTAACAGGGAGTAAAAAATAGATTTTAGGTGCACCTAGAATGCTATTGTTTTGGAGAGCCTGCATCCTCCGAACACAGTCCTCCAGAACTCGTACATCCTTCTTCCAGGAAGAAGGAAGGAACTTTGTGGATGATGTCTGGAACCCATTCTGATACTCATAGCATCTCTCTCTGTTGGATAGAGATGGAGAGGGCGTGGATTACCACGATGTCTGGAACCCTGCGTTCGGAGGATGGAGAGCCTGCCCCAGTCCTAAATTACAAAATCTGCGTTACCTTTCACGTATATACGATTTATAGGCGGGATCAGAGATGGCCACTTTGTCATCATATTATCTAAGAGATTTCTCTTCGGATGATCGATCTAAAAAGTCACATTTAAGATAAAATGTAATGTCCCTGGGCATTCTTCTAACTGAGATTTGATGAAGCAAGCTGCACGTTTGAGGTTCATTCCATTAAATAAATGTCCCTATATATCTTAACCTGATACGGTTGCGGGGAATATTGTTAACTTTAGACGCTTTTCAGTGATTTGAACATTCAACAACACACCTGAGCCCCTGGGATGCGTCTCAACCTTTTCGCACTAATTTTTAGATTAGTGCGCGCGGGAGTCAAGGCAACCTACAGATATAACTTGCTTCCATTATCTATAAATTCTAATAAAATAATTCTACTACACTCGAAGAGTACCCATTATCAATATGGCTGCCCTGGGTAAAATTAAAAGTACATACAGTAGTATGTTACATGACGGCCTGGTTCATTGATTTTATAGAGTAATAAATGTGGCATCTTAACAATATAATATAAAAATGAGAATCCAGGAAATTAAATTTGCTGATTGTAATATTTATTCAGGATGCGCTTGATGAATGGCTACTATAAAATAAAATGTGGTCGTACGATGTAATCCCATTCATTCACATTCATTCTTTTCTTCATCAGATTCTACCTGAGAATGGAATACCATTGTGGTAGACAATTTGCAATCAAACCTAATTGGAAACAATTTTCTAGTTTTACGGATTAATTAGTACTGTCGTTGATTGAACGTGTCGTAGGAATACCCATACTGGAAATCCTTATTTAACTGATATTGTGTCTTTATAGTCCATCAAGGTGTTTTTATGACTGACTGAGTATGTTGTCAAAGAACGAATCGAATCATTTTATCTGGTTCAAAATAATATTTCCCTTTGGCAGAGGTCACGGAGCGGTAGGCAAACTGCGCGCCTACTATGCACGCAGTTTGGAACACTGACAAACTGCGCGCCTATTCACAAAATGACAGACAGGGAGGACACGACTCCCAGGAGGATGGAAATTACTGGAAATACTAGGCTAGTTTTGGTTTACAGACAGTACCAAGATGTGGAGACTAACTTAGTTTATACGTAGCACTCGATTTTTTTCCCGATGCATATCTAGTTATCTCAAAATAAGGTTCCCAAGGAGCTTTCGTGTTGAAATTATACAGTGTTGCGTCATATAATGTCTGTTTTTCGTAGTTTGACGTTTATTGAGCCCTTGTGTTTGCATATTGTGAAAGATATAGGATTACTGCACATGGTTTAAGTAATATAGTTTGTTTGTTAAACAGTGACAAGCCATTAACGTGATTTTATTTTTTTCGCTGTCAAACTGCGTGCATACTTTCACGTGGATTTCACAAACTGCGTGCCTAATATTTACAAACTGCGCGCCTATATTTACAAACTGCGCGCCTAATTTGCAAGCTGTGTGCAAGTTTGTTGTGTATTTTCAGAAAACGTAAACGCCACTCACTAAACCTGTCCCTATATAAAAAGAAACCAAAGTCTGACCCTAACAAAAATGTAGATAACAACGGCGCATCTTCAAAAACCATGACACCCCTTCAGAATTAAACAAGATGTTATTTTAAAACGCACCAATGAAGAAAAGGAAACCAATCAAGAAACCAAAGAGGCGATTATTTAAAGGTACCAGTGACTCATTTGAAAAAACATTAAAAACTTCTTGCCCGATGTCCTCTCAAACCTTAAAAGACCCTTCCTCAATTTCTTTGGACTTATAAGGCTCGTATACTATACATGTACTGCAGTCGGGACATTCAAGTATTACTTCCTTTGGCATATGCTATAACATAGACTCGGAACTATTGTATCCCCAAAAATTCAAAGATTTAAGTGAAAAAGTTTTGAATTTCTGAATTTTTGCTCGTCATGCATGCATGGTCACTTATTTATGGTAACATGGGTAATAAGTTTCACGTCTGCACGTCGAAAGAGTGAGATTGTTGTAATTATCTTTTTCTTACTTATGTTGCTAAAACTGTGAATTTTTATAGCATTTTATAATGAGGAATTCATTGAATTCTAAGAAATGGCTTTTTGGACTGCATCAATCAAAAATATAAATAAAAAAGGATTCAATATATATTTACACAATTTTTATGAACGAATTGTATTTATATTGCACCATGCATCATGCACCATGTTAGTTTGAAATAAAGTAGTAAAATAGGCACTTCGGCACTTCGATGGGGACTAGGCGGGGGCCACCTGGGTGTCTTTTAGTAGGACCCCAATAGAACAAAACCATTTTCATGAGATTTTTGAACTCAACTCTATATGATGAAGTCGAATTATTGCATCAATTTTTCTATTAAATCATATAGACAAGAACAAAATAAAATATAAATATGTACATTTCCACCGGTTGTCAACCATCAACCCAATTTTAGTTTTTGATTTATTTGAACCTTTTCAATCTATACCTTTTCAACTTACTTACGTACTCCCATGAAATCACATAGGCCTGCATTACTGAGAAGTCATCGATAATATGCACGCAGTTTGGAAGAGTAGGCACGCAGTTTGTGATTTCTGGCTAAAATAGGCGCGCAGTTTGTGTTTTATTACTTCTTTCTGTCATGTTCATCTGTTTTAATACGAAATATTTTGTATTGTACGGGAAAACTGGGTTGAGATTTACCTGTGAATCAAAACCCAAGTGTTTTATATTTCTGTGAAACGTACGATATCAACTTATGTATCGGTGATCGAAAAATCGATGTCAATTTTTTGTATTAATCTGCTTATATTTTTAAACCTACGTTCATCTGGACATGCATTTCGCTATCACATGGTTGAATCATATAATCGCCACCGAATGGACGTGTTGAACTATAAAACAATTCAGAATAAATGTCTTAAAATGACGTTTGAAAACACAGACTCCAACTTTTATGATGCAATGTTGATAGGCGCGCAGTTTGTCAGTCTTTCAAACTGCGTGCATAGTAGGCAAGCAGTTTGGCTACCGCACCGTGGAGGTGAGGAAAGTAAGTGACTGGCATTATGTTTCTTCGTGTTGCGATAACATGTCAAAACACCTTAAACACAAATGGTAACGTACATGATACTGAGGTCCTTTCTGCAATTTGACCAACATAGACGTCGTACCATTTTTCATTTCGTGAGTTTGGATGATATTAGATGATAGAACTGGCCTGTAAGGTTTTCTTCGCGGGGTTTTCTTCACCTCGTCAATGTATGTTCTGTTCCATTCACAGAATCGACAAAGATTGATATTATAAAGTGTCATTTAGAATGGTCGAGACTATCATGGCCAGCTAACGTATTTGATTACCCAAGGGACATATAAATATGTCTGATTCCTCAAACGAATATAAGACTCCATTATTTAAAAAAATATCAAGTCTCTCTTCAGTTCTCGAACAATCCAATAAAGTAGATTAAGTGTAGATATCATGAACAGATATAAAAAGCCATATATGTAAGTCGACCGCCTCTTGAGGAATGTAGGAAAGAGCAGTCTGTCATACTATTACATGCATATTGGTTAACGAATTAAAACATCTGTTTGGAATACATGGTTATTAACAAAAGTATTAGAATAATTGCAATGAGATAAGATAACAAATAATTATTAATTATCAGCCTTCCTTTTTAAAAAAATCGAGTTTCATCAATTCGCATCCTTCATGGTCCATATGTGATTCAGAGGCAAGAATTGCAAGTGATAGATAAACTTGTTAGAGTTGCAATGAATAGATAAACTTGCTAGAGTTGAAATGAATAGATAATCTTGTTAGACTTGCAATGAATAGATAATCTTGTTAGACTTGCAATGAATAGATAAACTTGTTAGAGTTGCAATGAATATATAAACTTGTTAGACTTACAATGAATAGATAAACTTGTTAGAGTTGCAATGAATAGATAAACTTGAATAGATAAACTTGCTAGACTTGCGATGGATAGATAATCTTGTTATACTTGTAATGAATAGATCAAGGTGTTGGAGTTGCAATGAATAGATAATATTTGAGTTGCAATGAATAGATAATCTTGTTAGACTTGCGATAAATAGATACACTTGTTAGACTTGCAATGAATAGACAAACTTGTTAGACTTGCAATGAATATATAAACTTGTTAGACTTGTAATGAATAGATAATCTTGTTAGACTTGCAATGAATAGATAAACTTGTTAGGCCTGCAATGAATAGATAAACTTGTCAGAGTTGCAATGAATAGATAATCTTGTTAGAGTTGCAATGAATAGATAAGCTTGTTAGACTTGCGATAAATAGATACACTTGTTAGACTTGCAATGAATAGACAAACTTGTTAGACTTGTAATGAATATATAAACTTGTTAGACTTGTAATGAATAGATAAACTTGTTAGGCCTGCAATGAATAGATAAACTTGTCAGAGTTGCAATGAATAGATAAACTTGCTAGAGTTGCAATGAATAGATAAGCTTGTTAGACTTGCAATGAATAGATAAGCTTGTTAGACTTGCAATGAATAGATAAACTTGTTAGACTTGTAATGAATATATAAACTTGTTAGACTTGTAATGAATAGATAAACTTGTTAGACTTGTAATGAATAGATAAACTTGTTAGACTTGTAATGAATATATAAACTTGTTAGACTTGAAATGAATAGATAAACTTGTTAGGCCTGCAATGAATAGATAAACTTGTCAGAGTTGCAATGAATAGATAAACTTGTTAGAGTTGCAATGAATAGATAAACTTGCTAGACTTGCAATGAATAGATAAACTTGTTAGAGTTGCAATGAATAGATAAACTTGTTAGACTTGCAATGAATAGATAAACTTGTTAAAGTTGCAATGGATAGATAAACTTGTTAGACTTGCACAGAATAGATAAACCTGTTAGAGTTGCAATGAATAGATAAACTTGTTAGAGTTGCAATGAATAGATAATCTTGTTAGACTTGCAATGAATAGATAATCTTGTTAGACTTGCGATGAATAGATAAACTTGCTAGAGTTGAAATGAATAGATAATCTTGTTAGACTTGCGATGAATAGATAAACTTGCTAGAGTTGCAATGAATAGATAATCTTGTTAAACTTGCAATGAATAGATAATCTTGTTAGACTTGCAATGAATAGATAAACTTGTTAGACTTACAATGAATCTCATAGATGATTTTGTTAAAGTTGCAATGAATAGATAATCTGGGAAGAATTGCATGGATTAGATAATCTCGTTAGAGTTTCAAGGAATAGATATTATATTGTTAAAGTTGCCAGCAAAAGATGATCTTGTCAAAGTTGTAAGGAATAAATATACGGTAATTTAAAGGTCATCCACAGCGTTCATTATAGCAACAATCCGTTTATAAATAGTTGAATAAGACAATGTGGTAAGCCACGTCCTCCGAACGCAGGGCTCCAGACATCAGCCATTACTCCGAGGTACGAGTTCTAGGGGCCTGTGCTCGGAGGATGGGTAAACCACACCTTCCTCTCCTACGTAATTACTAAACCCTGGGCCTCAGAGTACTTTCTCATTTAGTTCCTCGAGTAGTTACTTGCCCCTCCACTACAATTTCACCATACCCTAGGCTCAGGAAGATAAATAATATAATCTAGCGCAAAACTGAGGTGTGGCCGAATCCAATCAGAGTTAAAATTTGTTCTAGTTAGACTATTATTTTCCAGAAAATATATCCTGAATAAAGTTAACATCCAGTCCCCGATTTACAAACGTCGATTTTGCACTATATCTATACATAACCCTGGCACAGTACTAAAGATAGGGGATTTTAGAATAACAAGAAAAGTAGAAATTAAAAACGACATTGCAAGAGAAGATTTCACTGGCAGCACGTCTAATAAGTTCCAATGATATCATGTTTATCTATGGTTTAAATGCATCAATCAAGTGGATTCAGAGAACGGACTAAGACATTCGCCTGCAATATTAATAAGATATTATTGTTACCGCCATCCATCATATTAGACATAAACCCGCTCCCCAAGTTTTAATAAAACATATTTACGTCATGCGAATTTCTTGTCTTTAAACTATTTCACAGAGATTCGAAAAAGAGAAACATCATCGTGGCTTAAGTTTATTCATGGGAAGCCCATCGATCATGAGTTTAAAACAATATTAATAGTTATCTATATGCAAATTCTATTCCTCGTTATTTCTAAATTTAGATCAAGAATATTGTTTTGCAACTAGTTGTTTAATAACTTTGGAAATCGATTTGCGAATATACATGGTGGTAGTGCATGGGGAGAAGAAAGATGTTGCAATTTGAGTCAATTTTCTTAAAATTTGTCACAGCATATACTTCTTGATCACCCTGTATAAATGTGCTTATAGACACATAATCCGAAAACAAATGACACCCTGTCTTCCCATTTGACGCTATTCGATGGTTTTTAACGTAATTAAATAGATAATTTATTGACTTAGTTTCGTATTGCCAACGATGTGCTCTTATAAAAGATACATGACATGGTTACATCGCCCTCAATTTGTCCATCGTCGGTTCCCACGCTCAATCGTTACGTTCTATCGGAATAGGTCCGAAGCTTGATGAAGCAAGATGCAATTTGTTTGTGATACTTGAAATTTAAGAGTTACACTTAAACATTTTTTTGTTATAACAATTACATTCAGTTCATGTTTATAAAAGTTTGAGTTTTACAAAATAATTCAAAACAGTGTCTTCTTCATCTATTTCATTCTCATTTATGAAATTGTATTATTAGATTATGTAAGATTTATAAATCTATCAGAGCTCAAAATCAAGAAAATATTTTTTTATATGGTAATCTATTTCATAAATCTTACATCAGATCAAATTTTACATCAGATGGCTTGCCAATCGCCAAAAAGGCATCAAAGATAACAATATATATACATGTATATTATTATATAATGAGCTAATTATGAACAACATTAAGTACATTCTGGCTATCAAGAACTGGGGGCGTCTGGCTAAGAATAATAGTGAAGATGAAGAGGTGTCAAATAAGCAAATAAATAAAATAGATCGTTCGCATTTACATCGAATGGCAGATTTGCAATATGACGCCCACTTACATGCGTGTATGTAATGAATAGAACTTAGGGCAATGCTAATCTCTGAAGACTAGGTGCGTTACATGGTAGCTAATTCAATCCAAATCTAAAACCATACCTGATTTGAGGTATATATAAAGGTGTTGATAATTACCAATATCTGGATAAGCTTTACAAAATTTCCAAAGCGGGAAATTACTTTAGAGATTGATAACCATCCCCCATCTCCGGAGGTTTGTATCGTAACCTTAACGTAACTGTTTTCTTAATTGGTCTTTACTCGACCAGTGGCTAAAATGGGAAAATAATCTTAACCTTTCCTGCACTTATTTGATTTATATTTCATTATCTGAAAAACAGAAGAATGAAAACGTGTAGTGATTGGTCAAGATATAAACCGATAAGTCAAGGAGCACCGATCCCTATCATTCCGACCTGAAAATCTCATAATGAAACATTAACAATATAGGGGTTATGCACTGGGAGGTTTTAGATACAGGGAATATCCCGAGGGATATACAATATATCTTCCCGAGGGACCGAAGAGACCGAGGGAAGATGTATTGTATATCCCAAGGGATATTCCATGTATCCAAACCGACCGTGCATAACTGGTGTATCTCATACTTGAGTGGGTTTAGGGTAGATATAATCCTTTTCCACCTTTTTCAAATGACAAGATACTTATATTTAACATTTTCGTAATATTCTTTTTGTTCAATACAATGAAATTGTAACATTTAAACTTAAAAAAAGTTAAATTTTAAAATTAAAAAATTAAGACTTTTGATTTTAAACTTTTTTAAACTTTTGAAAAATTCCCGGGAGCGGGATGGATATATTATATCTGCCCGCTCCTCAGATACAATATATATTCCCGGGTGATATCTACCACAAACCCACTCAAGTATGAGATACATCAACTTATTCCATCATTATATGTACTACATGTAGACATATCAGTTTTGGTGAATTAACATAAATAGATAAATAAACACAGGAATACTATTCAAAGTGGGTTTTCGCAAGGTGTGAGTTTGAAAACTAATGGCACTATTAACACGGGATACTAGAGTATCCGCGTATATTGAGTATGACCGGTTCTAAGCTTACGAGTGTGACCGTATTTCTGTTCCTATAAACAGACGAGGTGAGTACTTGCTTTTTATGAACACTTTCGAACGTTTTCTTTTTATCCTACCTGGTCAATGAATGATACTTGGTATACTTATAATGCCAGGCATATCACAAGGGGCCTTAATCAAGAGAAAACGTATTAATATTAGATTGAAGCCGTAAAATCCTAGTTTCCAGCATCTTTGATCAGTTTTTGTGTAACGCAACGCAACTCCGAAGAGGATGACACATCTTATGTATAATATATAGCTAGATCTACGAATTAGTCATGAATATTTTAAATAATTTAGCATGCTCTGTCCAAATATGATACATCTTTGAATTTTTGAGAATACGAATGTCACTGGTGCCCCATTATTGGAGAATACGGTTGTGAAATGTCTTGGATCGGCATTTAACCGGTGTTTGGATACGACTTTTAGCGGTGACAGATGCAAAAGGTAATTCGAAATACCAGAATGTTGAGGCTCTTCAGACGCTTGCAGTAGGTCTCCAATATAAAGTGGGAAGAACTAAATAAGAGTAGATGACTTATAGTGTCAAGAGCCTATCTTTTCCAAAATAATTCAGTTAAACGTAGACCGAAAACAATAGCCTTGTTTGATTATAATTATGTTGTCCCATTTCAGACCTTTTGTAGATTTGTGGTTAAATCAGTTGACCCGATTTCAGATGTTGGCGAAAGTAATGGCAAAATATGCTTTTAGAACATTTTTTATCGAATTTCAGTAATATAATAAGACAGGTTTTATACCAATACATTACAATGTATGGAAAGAAAAGTTTATCATGTATTTGAATATATAACATATTACTCTGTAACCAAATTGCTGAAACTACACATTTAACTTAAAATACAACATTTTTCAGATGGCAGCATCAGTAACACCTCTTATTGAGGAGCATACACTCGTATTCTACACCGGTAACATTCCGATCACATCAATCAGTGGGCCGTGTTACACTCGTTTCCATGACATTTCACAAGCGTATCCTCTGGGAAAAGATAAATCCTTCTCTTGCTCACTCTACGGGGGATCATATAAACTGAGATTTGGAGATCTTGTTCAGGTTAGCCATAAAAAGGTTTGGGATTTGTTTTTTTCTACTGTGATATTAATGATTTGGCTCTAAGGCGAGAAATCTGTACTTTCTGATTGATATTCCATTATGAACAGTTACATTGCTAAAATAGCTCATGTTTAACATTTTTTTGTTACATTACTATTAAATACAGCATAAACTATATTCAACAAACACAATTTCAAAAAGGATAATATAGAAGTTAACCTTTATTTTCCATTTTTAAGCAGCTGTGCCTCTCATGACTTTCCAAAACAGGTCATATTCGTAGCCTAAGAACCGGTCATACTCAATATACGCGGATACTCTAGTTACCCGTGATTAACGTATTCGTTTCTTTTACGTGCGAAGCTGGGGATTACTCCTCATTACCATAAGCAGGGGAAGGTGACATTCGTACTGTTGAAAACCTCCTCTCATTCATATAACCAAATGTAGGCATAATCAACACATTTACAGACTACTATGTCAACGTGATATATTTTTTTAGTCTGATACTTTTTGTGTTAGTACAATCTGAGTTTCCTAACCTCAATTTGTTACTCAATGAATTCATTCTATTTTGACTGATGTTTCATGATCTGACAATTATTGTTGATACAATGGAATAGTTGTTATTTATGTTGATAAAGTTGAAACAATACTGTGTTATTTATGTTGATAAAGTTGAAACAATACTGTGTTATTTATGTTGATAAAGTTGAAACAATACTGTGTTATTTATCTTGATAAAGTTGAAACAATACTGTGTTATTTATCTTGATAAAGTTGAAACAATACTGTGTTATTTATGTTGATAAAGTTGAAACAATACTGTGTTATTTATGTTGATAAAGTTGAAACAATACTGTGTTATTTATGTTGATATGATGCAGGTGGCAATCTTGGAATCCATGGCGATGCAAAAATAAAAAATGAAATTGATTGATATAGACTAGAATCAGGGGGTTGAAAATATAATGACATCTTATATTTTGACGAGCAGGCAAGTCATGTCTACTAATTGAAAGGAAAAGGGTTCCTTAATCGATACTGAGATTTAACAAGACGAAATAGGTGTCAAAATGTGTTTTTGGGTAAAAAATGTGTTTTTTGCAAAAAAAAAATTTTAATAATTAAAATTTTTTTTAGAAATTTTATTTTAGTAAATACAGTCTGGTTGACTATGGAAAAGTGAAAACAAATCAGTTTTTATCGATTTTTGGTGATTTTGGGGAGGTTTTAGAGATTTCTCTTGTGGTTGGCATAACGTGAAATGAATGTAGACTATCTAAGAATCAGTGCATTGGAAATATAATGATCCCTTTTTGACGAGCAGGCAAGTCATGTTAACTAATTGAAAGGTAAACGGTTTCTTAATTGATACTGAGATTTAACAAGAAAAAATAGGTGTCAAAATGTGTTTTTGGGTAAAAAATGTGTTTTTTGCAGATTTTTTTTAAATTAAAAAAAGATTTAGAAATTTTATTTCAGTAAATACAGTCTGGTTTACTATGGAAACGTGAAAATAAATCAGTTTTGATCGATTTTGGTGATTTTGGGGAGGTTTTAGAGATTTCTCTTGTGGTTGGCATAACGTGAAATGAATGTAGACTAGAATCAGTGCATTGGGAATATAATGATCTCTTTTTGACGAGCAGGCAAGTCATGTTAACTAATTGTAGTTTAACTAGACTCTGCACGCAGGGTAATGGTTTCTTAATTGATACTGAGATTTAACAAGAAAAAATAGGTGTCAGAATGTGTTTTGGGGTAAAAATGTGTTTTGTGAAGAAAAAATTTAATTTTTTTTAGAAATTTTATTTTAGTAAATACAATCTGGCTACAGAGTATAAAAAAGTGAAAATAAACAATTTTTGATCGATTTTGGGAAGCTTTTAGAGATTTCTCTAGTGGTTGGCATAATATGTACAGTGGAATAAATAGTCAATCTACTATTTTTACATTACTAATAGAGACAATATTTAGGTTTACTACTCGAATTAGCAAGAAAAACAATATGTTCAAATTCAATTTTATTCCGTACTTCATTCTGTCATATTCCTTCAGTTATATTATTCACATATTCATAAAAGTAAAGAATATCATACCAAAAATGCATACTTTAATATATTCAAAACCTTTGCATACACAATTGCCATTTTGAACAATGGGGTATACCAGGTCGTTTTTACAAGTTTCAATGTTTCCACACAATTTATTACTAAACTGAAAAGCAGATTAAATTAACCAGCACAAATAATGACAATGTAAATCGTGCTCCTGGTAGAAATTCGTCTCACACCTTTTATGATCCAATATGATGTTACTGCAGAAGGTATGACCATTAGCTAATACTTTCTCTCAATCTGACAACTAAGAACATGTTCCTCTTATAAGCAGAAGATATTTCACTTGTGAGAGAATGCTGCATGCCAAATAAATACTGATGTTTGAATTTTGAAAAAGTTGTCTCGATGATCTTTGCATTTCATTGACATTAGGCGATACCAATCCCGATGATGGATATTGTTGGTACTATCGAGAATTATATTTTACTGGTTGTTGTGTATGTACTATATTGGTATATCAGAAATGTATTGTACCATTTTAACTTTTGTGGAGTTGTACCTTCCCCATTGTTGAAAATATATCATATGATTTATCAATTATCTGTAGAGATCCTGTTTGGATGTTATGCATCGATTGTATTTACAAGGGTCTCTTTATTATGTTCGACTGTTTCTTTTGAGCTTTTTATAACGTTTGACCTTCTTCTGGATTTAGTACAGAAACTGCATACTGTTTTCTGTGTGATAGACCCCGCTGTCTGAACCATTGACTAACAAGTCTGTTTTGATAGGGAGATGATTGTGAGTGGTGATTTTTGGTTCTAGACCGTACTAGTTCAATAAAGTCAATCAAACCAGAAAAAGTACAATTATCGTAACACTAGATTGGCTGGCAGAGCTCCAACCTGGCACAATGACAAGTTGACTACAACTATTTATGTGGTGATCAACACTGATTGTATTGTTTGAACTAGTTAAGGGATGAAGAATATTATTTTAATTAATTGTCTAATTAGTGCCTTTTGGCACCTCGTTCACCATGTTAAATCTCATAAATCTTTTGTTATATATAAGGGAGTATTTTGATATAGGTCTCTTGCCTGCTCGTTGAAATATAAGTACTTTCACTTTCTAGAGGCTTTAATCATCATATGATTCTAGTCTAATATGAGCCCAATATCAATTTGGGCGACTAAAGTGAAACCTTCAAACCCATTTTTGAGAAAGTCTAAAACATAGCAAGTCCAATAGCTTTCTGTGAATCATTGGCATTCTGGACCGTTCATAGCTTAAACTATATCTGCTGTGCCACCACCGGATGTCACCATGGCCCAGAGGTCCAATCGGTAACACCAGAGACATATTAAACATCTAAATGATTACAAAGGTACATTTTCACGATTTAGAGTCAAACTGGTAAGTCAGTATGATGTTAAGTGAATTTGAACAAATATGTACATTGCTAATTGCGCAGTAACTAATAAAATTATCCATATTAACGAGATGATTGCCATTAGGATATTATTCCATAACAAATACACTGAACTGGACATTTAATTTCAGACCTGCTTTAAGATCCTCCTTTTTAAAAAACCCAAAAAACATTTGGTCACAAGTATAAGTCACATATATTTATTTACCTCTCGTGCAAGAATCATTTTCTTTCTTTATTACAGGATGTCCAGGGTTATAAATGGTATGATTCCTACCCTGCGCGCAGAGTCTAGTTACAAACTACGAAGACGAAGCTCTCTTTTAAGAAGTGAAGTCGAACGAATGCAAAGGGTATATGATTCCTTGAGTGGAAGCTAATTCCTTGTATACGAAGCACTCTTTTTGAAGAAGCAAAATCAAACTACACGTATAAACATATCACATGTTTGCTTTAAAGTACACAGAGAACATATAATCATAACAATACGAGAATATAAATGTAAGGTTGTGTCATACGATACACGGCTATATGTAATATGAAATTAGAAATTAAATTGTAGTTGTAAATATAGCCTTCATATAAATCGTGACAGAGTATGTAATTTGAATTGTTAAATATCATGTTATTAATGTCTGGGGACAAACTATTGGATATGGGGGTAGTGTGACTACTCACAATTCGCATGATATGAAAATTAACACGACTTAGCCTTAGTTTAATTCCTAATTGGACGCCAAATTGGAGTCATTGCTTGCCCTATTGAATTAATTCTTCCCTTGTATAAGAGAATCATATGGCATCGAGTGTGATAGTTTAGGTGGACACCAAGTTTATTTAATGATGTTCCTCGTAACTGCAATAGCATTTGGACCAACATGATTAAGTGGTGTCAAGTAATTTGCTTTTGAAGCAAATGGTTGCAATTTGATTTCCCGTAAGCTAGGCTACCGGTTGGTATCCTAACCCGGTGTAAAAGGGTGGGTGGTCCTATCCAATTTTGGTCCTACTCTCTATTGATCTATATGGTGACCTAATTACAATTATTTTCCTTATTATTCATACACATCCAGGGTCAGTAAGGGCCGTAAGGAAAGGGGACCATAATCCCTAGGGGACCATAATTTCTTTTACACAGGAATCCTAACGCTATGTACTTAAAACTTACTGATCTCTGTTGGTACATGGTTCGTGAGACTGGAAATAGAAATGACCATTCTGTGTTCAAGCTTAACATGATGCAGGCGCCTGTATGTTACATTAGGTGAACAATTTTGAGAAATAATATGTAATTGTTTCTCTGTGATCATTCTAGCTTTTGAATAAATTGATTAACAATAACACGACAAAGATATTTCCGTTGCCCAACATAATATACATACTACAAGCAGAATCGTTGATGAGTTCAAATATCCTGTTTTTGATTACACAATACCCTGCATGTTAGAGGAGAGACAAGGGAGGATACAAAACTAAGTCAACGACGTCATCGACGGCATTTTGAATCATCTTAATAAATCAATGAAAAGGAAGAATGGAGACAAATGTGATTTCGTTATGAGAAGGGATAGTAATGATCGAGAAACTTACAAGTGAGTGGAGAATTGTGAATTACTCAACTAAGTCTGAAGGTGTGCAGAACGGCCTGACACAATCAATTTGATGCTCATATTGGCTTATTGGACAACCTGTTAATCCCATGGGAGCGATTCATCGATACTTCATCCGTAACTATGGAAACAAGTGAACATCAACAGCCTGTACCAAAAGGGCACTTTGCCCTCCTCCCCCTATTGAGACATGACTGCGCATAAGCTCGTAACATGAGTTACGTTATATCTATATCTACGAGTTATCTATACAGGGTGTCAAATGGCGCTGCCCCGCCCCCCATCCACAGCATAACCTAGAATAGGAACACACCCATGCTATTTACCATTGGAAAGAGCATTTAATTCTTGTTAAAGTGTGAAAAGATGTAGGATGCATGATAGGAAATAATACATATTCTGAACTCACTTTTAAAAGAGTATTGCCATTTTAGGTAGCTTAAAATGATATGAATTTAAAAGGGCATGAAAAAGAGCAGTGACTTTCTCAAGAAATCTCATAACTTTTTGAGGTCCTTGTGAAGGGAATCTTTGAAAAATCTGTTTTCTCAAGCTTCAGCTTCCATAAGTATCTCTGTTTTTCCATTATATGGGCTCAATTTGCAATGCAGCATTCTAGTCGGAGTTGTTTCTCAGGATTTCTTCAAAATTAACAAGAAATAGCAAGTGACAAAAATCATGCTCTGAAAGGGGGCATGACACCATCTGACACCCTGTATATGGAAACTTGCCATATAATACAAAAAATGACCCCGTCATCCCATATCACCAGGCCTTAGCTTTTAAGATCATATTCCAGGGGCGCCCCCAGGAATTTTCCAAGGGGTGCGTCTACATCTGAAAGTTTCGAATCATAGCTTGCACTTGAAGCTTCAGAAAGAAGAGAAATACACTTGGACCGAGGATATAGTTTCTTCACCTTTTTCGCTATATTAGTTGAATAAGAAAAACTTCTTTGTCCAGCCTTAAACACACACAGCAGAGAGAGTGGGTAGTGTCGCAATGGACCGATTATTTCAAAAAGCAGAGCTTTTGTTTATATTGGGTCTGGTGGCAAAAGGACCTTATACACCCTCCATTGGGATCTCCCCATGGGAAAAAAATAATTCATCTGATTTTTCAAAATGAGTATTCTGCTTCAATTATTACATTTATATGCACACTAGTATCTTGTTGACCTATATTCAGCACTGTATTGATGTATAGGCCACTTATTAGGGTCATAATTCAATCATGAAGTGTAGAGGCATAGATTCCAAACCAGGAAGTATTTTTGTGTCTGTCAAAATCCATTTACATCCTACGCATCCCTGCATCTTATCCAAATATGTTACTACATAATGAAATATAATAGTATATTCTTTGGTTTTACAAACTTGTTTGATATTTGATAAGTGTAAAAGTTGTTTTTGGAGTATTTTTCTATAGCCATTTTGTAGGGAAAAAATGATGAAAAAATGTACAATCTTTTTAATTTAAGTATGACCTGAATCGATTGCAAACTTCATATTTGCACATTTGATGAGATAAACCATTTGAGTCGTATTGTGAAATTATTAGACTCCAGATGAAAATCTGGAGTCTATTGCTTTTGCCAGTTTTCTTTATTATTATTAGACTCCAGATGAAAATCTGGAGTCTATTGCTTTTGCCAGTTTTCTTTATTATTATTATTAGACTCCAGATGAAAATCTGGAGTCTATTGCTTTTGCCAGTTTTCTTTATTATTAGACTCCAGATGAAATCTGGAGTCTATTGTTTTCGTCAGTTTTCTTATTCTTCTTATTCTTATTATTATTATTATTCTAAACCAGTTTTCTCAATAACCATAAGGTTTTCAGTAAAGTCAGTTATTTGGTAAATTTAGGTCCAGAATCTAGTTCCTCGGAAATTGGGTCAAATTTTTATCTAGGTCAAAGGTCAAGAACTAGGTCAAATTCAGTACTTTGTCACTTTTTTCGATTTTCTCGGTCGTCCTTCAATATTTTTCATCCGGGTTTTTTTCATTGTGTTCCTTATAAAAAAGTAGAAAACCTAGGGTCGATTTAGTTTTTGGATATCTCAAACAGATTTCGAGATATCAGTGTCCGAAAACGAGGTCCAAAAAAATGTTCTTCGAATCAAATGTCCAGGATATTGGTCTTATAGGAAATTTTATCAGGATTCCGAATCTGAAAACCAAATTCGAATCAGACTTCCGGTTCGGAAGTTATGGCGTTTTGAAAGCTCAAAAATCGCTAAATTTGGTGCCCATGTTAAGTCAATGGGGAAAAAGATTTTTTTGAAGTGAAAAATACGAAATATAGACTGAGTTCAGCTAAATATAATGAAAGCCTATGAAAGAAGGGAACCTCGAAGGCTACCTAACTTCAAAATTTGGACACAAAAATCCCTAGGTCAAAATCTAGGTCAAATTCATAGTTTATCCTTATTTTTGCGATTCTGACACTACACTTTAATTATATTCCTCGAAATTTTGTATGCATGTAGCCAAGAGTGTGCTAATAGTGTTAGCTTTTTGCCGTCAGAAAGTATTGTGCCCCACTTTTGAGATATGGTGTCCGAAAAGTAGGTCAAAATATAAAGCTCTCCAAATTTAACATTTGAGTTATGAATTAAGTATAGAATTTTATCAGGAATCCGAATCTGCAAAGCAAATTTCGATCCGACTCCCGGTTTGGAAGTTATGACATTTTGAAAGCTCAAAAATCGCTAAATTTAGTGCCCCATGTTATGTCAATGGGAACAAAAATTTTTTTGAAGTGTAAAATACGAGATATAGACTAAGTACAGCTTAAAATAATGAAAGCCTATGAAAGAAGGGAACCTCGAAGGCTACCTAACTTCAAAATTTGGACACAAAAATCCCTAGGTCAAAATCTAGGTCAAATTCATAGTTTATCCTTATTTTTGCGATTCTGACACTACACTTTAATTATATTCCTCGAAATTATGTATACATGTAGCCAAGAGTGTGCTAATAGCGTTAGCCTTTTGCCGTCAGAAAGTATTTTGACCCACTTTTGAGATATGGTGTCTGAAAAGTAGGTCAAAATAAAAAGTTCTCCAAATTTAACGTTTGAGTTATGAATTAAGAGTAGAATTTTCTCAGAAATCCGAATCTGCAAACCAAATTTCAATCAGACTTCCGGTTCCGAAGTTATGGCGTGTCCGAAAAGTAGGTCAAAATAAAAATTCGCCAAATTTAACGTATGAGTTATGAATTAGGGGGAAATTTTTGTCAGGAATCTGAATCTACAAATCAAATTTCGAACCGACTTCCGGTTCGGAAGTTATGGCGTTTTGAAATTTCAAGAAAAATCGATCTGATGGTATCCTGATAGAAAGTCAAGAGTAGAGAAGCAAATATTGAAAAATGCATCCATCCTTCCTTTCTGATCCTATCCTATCCTTCCTATCTACCCTTGCTTCGTTTCCTCTCCTTCCTATTCTATCCCTTCTTCCTATTCTATTCTATCCTTCTTTCCTATTCTATCCTATCGTTCCTTCCTATTCTATCCTATCCTTCCTTCCTTTTTAATCCATCCATCCATCCATCCTTCTTTTTCTTGATGACTTAGTTCATTTTGGATGACTTGGCTTATTCTGGATGACTCGGCTAAAAAATGTCTAGATCTGGAGTCTGAAATTGAACTCGTTCAATTTCCAAAATCTAGTTATTAGACTCCAGATGAAATCTGGAGTCTATTGTTTTCGTCAGTTTTCTTATTATTATTATTCTTCTTCTTATTATTCTAGCCCAGTTTTCTCAATAACCATAAGGTCTTCAGTAAAGTCAATCATTTGGTCAATTTAGGTTCAGTATCTAGTTCTCTGGAAATTGGGTCAAATTTTTATCTAGGTCAAAGGTCAAGAACTAGGTCAAATCCAGTACTTTGTCACTTTTTTCGATTTTCTCGGTCATCCTTCAATATTTTTGATCCGGGTTTTTTTCATTGTGTTCCTTATAAAAAAGTAGGACACCTAGGGTCGATTTAGTTTTTTGATATCTAAAACCGATTTCGAGATATCAGTGTCAGAAGACGAGGTCCAAAAAAAAGTTCTCCGAATCAAATGTCCAGGATATTAGTCTTATAGGAAATGTTCTCAAAATTCCGAATCTGAAAACGAAATTTCGATCCGACTTCCAGTTCGGAAGTTATGGCGTTTTGAAAACTCAAAAATCGCTAAATTTGGTGCCCATGTTAAGTCAATGGGAAAAAATATTTTTTTGAAGTGAAAAATACGGAATAAAGACTGAGTTCAGCTTCATATAATCAAAGCCTTTAAAAGAAGGAGACCTCAAAAGCCATCTAGCTTCAAAATTTGGACACCGAAATGCCTAGGTCAAAATCTAGGTCAAATTCATAGGTTTTCCTTATTTTTTCGATTCTGACACTACACTTTAATTATATTCTTCGAAATTGTGTATACATGTAGCCAAGAATATGCTAATAGTGTTAGCCTTTTGCCGTCAGAAAGTATTTTGATCCACTTTTGAGATATGGTGTCCGAAAAGTAGGTCAAAATAAAAAAGTTCTCCAAATTTAATATATGAGTTATGAATTAAGGGTAGAATTCTGTCAGGAATCCGGATCTGCAAACCAAATTTCGATCCGACTTCCGGTTCCGAAGTTATGGCGTGTCCGAAAAGTAGGTCAAAATAAAAAATCTCCAAATTTAACAGATGAGTTATGAATTAGGGGCAGAATTTTGTCAGGAATCCGAATCTGCAAACCAAATTTCGATCCGACTTCCGGTTCGGAAGTTATGGCGTGTCCGAAAAGTAGGTCAAAATAAAAAATCTCCAAATTTAACGTATGAGTTATGAATTAGGGGTAGAATTTTGTCAGAAATCTGAATCTGCAAATCAAATTACGATCCGACTTCCGGTTCGGAAGTTATGGCGTTTTGAAATTTCGAGAAAAATCGATCTGATGGTATCCTGATAAAAAGTCAAGAGTAGAGAAGAAAATATTGAAAAATTCATCCATCCTTCCTATCTCATCCTATCCTATCCTTCCTATCTATCCTTCCTTTGTATCTTTTCCTTCCTATCCTTCCTATCCTATCCTATCCTTTCTTCCTATTCTATTCTATCCTATCCTTCTTTCTTATTCTATCCTATCGTTCTTTCCTATTCTATCCTATCCTACCTTCCTATTTTATTTATCCATCTTTTTCTGGATGACTCAGTTTATTCTGGATGACTCGGCTTATTCTGGATGACTCGGCTAAAAAAAGTCTAGATCTGGAGTCTGAAATTGAACTCGTTCAATTTCCAAAATCTAGTTATTATTCTTCTTCCTCCTTCCCAGATTTCTCACCAACTAGAAGAGCTTACTTTAAGCTGCTTACATGATTAACTAGGGAATGTATCTGGCTTTCTGGGAAATTAGGTCAAATTTTTATCTAGGTCAAAGGTCAAGAACTAGGTCAAATCCAGTACTTTGTCACTTTTTCCCATTATCTCGGTCGTCCTTCAATATTTTTGATCCTGGTTTTTTTCATTGTGTTCCTCATAAAAAAGTAGAAAACCTAGGGTCGATTTAGTTTTTTGGTATCTCAAACCGATTTCGAGATATCAGTGTCCGAAAACGAGGTCCAAAAAAAATTTCACCGAATCCAATGTCCAGGATATCAGTCTTATGGGAAATTTTCTCAGGATTCCGAATCTGAAAACCAAATTTCGATCTGACTACCGGTTCAGAAGTTATGGCGTTTTGAAAATTCAAAAATCGCTAAATTTGGTGCCCCATGTTAATTCAATGGGAAAAAATATTTTTTTAAAGTGTAAAATACAAGATATAGACTAAGCACAGCTAAACATAATGGAAGCCCATAAAAGAAAGGGACCACAAGACCTTCTTTTCATAAAAATTTGGACACCAAAATGCCTAGGTCAAAATCTAGGTCAAATTCAAAGTTTTTCCTTATTTTTGCGATTCTGACACTACAGATTAATTATATTCTTCGAAAATTTGTGTACATGTAGCCAAGAGTGTGCTTATAGTGTTAGCCTTTTGCCGTCAGGAAGTATTTTGACCCACTTTTGAGATATGGTGTCCGAAAAGTAGGTCAAACTAAAAAGTTCTCCAAATTTAACGTATGAGTTATGAATTAAGGGTAGAATTTTCTCAGGAATCCAAATCTGCAAACCAAATTTCAATCCGGCTTTTGGTTTGGAATTTATGTCGTTTTGATAGCTCAAAAATCGCTAAATTTGGTGCCCCATGTTATGGCAATGGGAAAAAAGATTTTTTTGAAGTGTAAAATACAAGATATAGACTGAGTACAGCTTAATTTAATGAAAGCCTATTAAAGAAGGGGACCTCTAAGGCTACTTAGCTCCAAAATTTGGACACCAAAATGCCTAGGTCAAAATCTAGGTCAAATTTATAGTTTTCCCTTATTTTTGCGATTCTGACACTATATTTAAATGATTTGCTTTAAAATTTTGTATACAGGTAGCAAAGAGTATGCTAATAGTGTTAGCGTTTTGCCGTCAGAAAGTATTTTGACCCACTTTTGAGATATGGTGTCCAAAAAGTAGGCCAAAGTAAAAAGTTTTCCAAAATTAACGTATGAGTTATGAATTAAGGGTAGAATTTTCTCAAAAATCTAGATCTGCAAACCAAATTTCGATCCGACTACTTGTTCTGAAGTTATGGCGTTTTGAGATCTCAAAAATCGCTAAATGTGGTGCCCCATGTTAAATCAATGGGACCGAATAATTTTTTGAAGTGTAAAAATACGAGATATAGAATGAGTACAGCTAAACATAATGAAAGCCCATAGAAGAAGGGGACCTCAAAAGCTACTTTCCTTCAAAGTTTGGACACCAAAATACCTAGTTTAAAAAATCTAGGTCAAATTCATAGTTTTTTTCTTATTTTGCGATTCTGACACTACACTTCAATGATATTCTCCGAAATTTTGTATACTTGTAGCAAAAATTGCAATCCGACCCCCGGTTTAGATTCTACGCCATTTTGAAGTTTGAAATTCGCACTTGCCAGTATTCACGATGCAGATTGATCAAATATACTTTCAAAAATTCCTGCATACCCTACTTTACCTCTCTACCTACTCAGCTACTTATTTGACTACTTACTCAATTACTTAATTAGTTATTACTTACTTAGCAACTTACTCAGCTACTAACTCAGGTACTTACTCAGCTACCTACTCAGCGTTTTACTCAGTTACTTACTCAGCTACTTACTCAACTACTACTAAGGTACTTACTCAGCTAATTACTCAGTTACTTACTCAGCTCTTTACTGATCTATCTAGGTAAAATAAATCTGGAGTCTTAAATTGAACTTGTTCAATTTCACAAATCTAGTTATTCTTCTTCTTCCTCCTTCCCAGATTTCTCACCAACTAGAAGAGCTTACTTTAAGCTGCTTACATGATTAACTAGGGAATGTATCTGGCTTTCTGGGAAATTAGGTCAAATTTTTATCTAGGTCAAAGGTCAAGAACTAGGTCAAATCCAGTACTTTGTCACTTTTTCCCATTATCTCGGTCGTCCTTCAATATTTTTGATCCTGGTTTTTTTCATTGTGTTCCTCATAAAAAAAGTAGAAAACCTAGGGTCGATTTAGTTTTTTGGTATCTCAAACCGATTTCGAGATATCAGTGTCCGAAAACGAGGTCCAAAATAAATTTCACCGAATCCAATGTCCAGGATATTAGTCTTATGGGACATTTTCTCAGGATTCCGAATCTGAAAACCAAATTTCGATCTGACTTCCGGTTCAGAAGTTATGGCGTTTTGAAAATTCAAAAATCGCTAAATTTGGTGCCTATGTTAAGTCAATGGGAAAAAATATTTTTTTGAAGTGTAAAATACGAGATATAGACTAAGCACAGCTAAACATAATGGAAGCCCATAAAAGAAAGGGACCACAAGACCTTCTTTTCATAAAAATTTGGACACCAAAATGCCTAGGTCAAAATCTAGGTCAAATTCAAAGTTTTTCCTTATTTTTGCGATTCTGACACTACAGATTAATTATATTCTTCGAAAATTTGTGTACATGTAGCCAAGAGTGTGCTAATAGTGTTAGCCTTTTGCCGTCAGGAAGTATTTTGACCCACTTTTGAGATATGGTGTCCGAAAAGTAGGTCAAACTAAAAAGTTCTCCAAATTTAACGTAAGAGTTATGAATTAAGGGTAGAATTTTCTCAGGAATTCAAATCTGCAAACCAAATTTCAATCCGGCTTTTGGTTTGGAATTTATGTCGTTTTGATAGCTCAAAAATCGCTAAATTTGGTGCCCCATGTTATGGCAATGGGAAAAAAGATTTTTTTGAAGTGTAAAATACAAGATATAGACTGAGTACAGCTTAATTTAATGAAAGCCTATTAAAGAAGGGGACCTCGAAGGCTACTTAGCTCCAAAATTTGAACACCAAAATGCCTAGGTCAAAATCTAGGTCAAATTTATAGTTTTCCCTTATTTTTGCGATTCTGACACTATATTTAAATGATTTGCTTTAAAATTTTGTATACAGGTAGCAAAGAGTATGCTAATAGTGTTAGCGTTTTGCCGTCAGAAAGTATTTTGACCCACTTTTGAGATATGGTGTCCAAAAAGTAGGCCAAAGTAAAAAGTTTTCCAAAATTAACGTATGAGTTATGAATTAAGGGTAGAATTTTCTCAGAAATCTAGATCTGCAAACCAAATTTCGATCCGACTACTTGTTCTGAAGTTATGGCGTTTTGAGATCTCAAAAATCGCTAAATTTGGTGCCCCATGTTAAATCATTGGGACCGAATAATTTTTTGAAGTGTAAAAATACGAGATATAGAATGAGTACAGCTAAACATAATGAAAGCCCATAGAAGAAGGGGACCTCAAAAGCTACTTTCCTTCAAAGTTTGGACACCAAAATACCTAGTTTAAAAAATCTAGGTCAAATTCATAGTTTTTTCTTATTTTGCGATTCTGACACTACACTTCAATGATATTCTCCGAAATTTTGTATACTTGTAGCAAAAATTGCAATCCGACCCCAGGTTTAGATTCTACGCCATTTTGAAGTTTGAAATTCGCACTTGCCAGTATTCACGATGCAGATTGATCAAATATACTTTCAAAAATTCCTGCATACCCTACTTTACCTCTCTACCTACTCAGCTACTTATTTGACTACTTACTCAATTACTTAATTAGTTATTACTTACTTAGCAACTTACTCAGCTACTAACTCAGGTACTTACTCAGCTACTTACTCAGCTACCTACTCAGCTTTTTACTCAGTTACTTACTCAGCTACTTACTCAACTACTACTAAGGTACTTACTCAGCTAATTACTCAGTTACTTACTCAGCTCTTTACTGATCTATCTAGGTAAAATAAATCTGGAGTCTTAAATTGAACTTGTTCAATTTCACAAATCTAGTTATTATTAGACTCCAGATTGAAAATCTGGAGTCTATTGTTTTTGCCTGTTTTCTTTATTATTATTATTATTAGACTCCAGATTGAAAATCTGGAGTCTATTGTTTTTGCCTGTTTTCTTATTATTATTATTATTCTTTCTTTCTTCCTCCTAACAGATTTTCTCTCCAACTATAACATCTTACTTAATCCAACCTACATGGTTGACTAGGGAATGTATCTGGCTTTCTGGGAAATTAGGTCAAATTTTTATCTAGGTCAAAGGTCAAGAACTAGGTCAAATCTTACATTTTCAACATTCTTCATCATATCTTCGTCAATATTCTTCGTAACTCCTTCATCTTTTTTTCATCGTGTAGCTTAGAAAAAGGCGAATCAAAGATATGACATCAGAATTTTGATTACTCTTACCGATTTTGAGATATGGCGTCCGAAATGTAGGTCACGCCTTAACATGCTCCAAATCGAATGTGTGAGCTATGAAAAAGATGTAGAATTTTCTCAGGAATCCAAATCTGCAAACCAAATTTGGATCGGACTTCCGGTTCGGAAGTTATGTTGTTTTGAAAGCTCAAAAATCGCTAAATTTGGTGCCTATGTTAAGTCAATGGGAAAAAAGACTTTTTCGAAGTGTAAAATACAGGATATAGACTGAGTACAGCTTAACATAATGAATGCTTATAAAAGAAGGGGACCTCAAAAGCTATATAGTTTCAAAATTTTGACACCAAAATGCCTAGGTCAAATTCTAGGTCAAATTCATAGTGTTTCCTTATTTTTACGATTCTGACACTACACTTTAATAATTTACTTCCAAATTTTGTATACAGGTAGGAAAGAGTAAGCTTATAGTGTTAGCCTTTTGCCGTCAGAAAGTATTTTGACCCACTTTTGAGATATGGTGTCCGAAAAGTAGGTCAAAATAAAAAGTTCTCTAGATCCAACGTATGAGTTATGAATTAAGGAAAGAATTTTCCCAGGAATCCGAATCTGCAAACCAAATTTCGATCCGACTTCCGGTTCGGAAGTTATGGCGTGTCCAAAAAGTAGGTCAAAATAAAAAAATTCCAAATTTAACGTATGAGTTATGAATTAGGGGTAGAATTTTGTCAGGAATCCGAATCTGCAAACCAAATTTCGATCCGACTTCCGGTTTGAAAGTTATGGCGTTTTGAAAGCTCAAAAATCGCTAAATTTGGTGCCCCATGTTATGTCAATGAGAAAAAGGATTTTTTGAAGTGTAAAATACCAGATATAGACTGAGTACAGCTTAATATTCTGAAAGCCTATAAAAGGAGGGGACCTCAAAGGCTATCTAGCTTTAAAATTTGGACGCAAAAATGCCTTGGTCAAAATCTAGGTCAAATTCATAGTTTTTCCTTATTTTTGCGATTCTGACATTACACTTTAAGGATTTGCTTCAAAATTTTGTATACAGGTAGCAAAGAGTGTGCTTATAGTGTTAGCCTTCTGCTGTCAGAAAGTTTTTTGACCCACTTTTGAGATATGGTGTCCGAAATGTAGGTCAAAATAAAAAATTCTCCAAATTTAACGTATGAGTTATGAATTAAGTGTAGAATTTTCTCAGGAATCAGAATCTTTAAACCAAATTTCGATCTAACTTCTGGTTAGATAGTTATAGCGGTTTGAAGTCTCGAAAAGTCGATATGATGATATCCCCATGTTAAGCTAATAGAGTCGAAGATAGCCTTCTTAAAAGTTGTCTAAATGTCTATATTCTAGCTGACTCAGCTTATTCTGAATGACTCAGCTTACAAGTTCTGGATGACTCAGCTTAAAAAAATGTGGAATCTGGAGTCTTAAATTGAACTTGTTCAATTTACATGTCTAGTTATTTTTCTTCCTCCTCACCAAATTTCTCGTCAACTATAACAGCTTACTTAATCCAACTTACATGGTTAACTAAAGACTGAAACCGGCTTTCTGGGAAATTGGATCAAATTTTTATCTAGGTCAAAGGTCAAGAACTAGGTCAAATCTTACATTTTCAACATTCTTCATCATATCTTCGTCAATATTCTTCGTAACTCCTTCATCTTTTTTTCATCGTGTAGCTTAGAAAAAGGCGAATCAAAGATATGACATCAGAATTTTGATTACTCTTACTGATTTTGAGATACGGCGTCCGAAATGTAGGTCACGCCTACACATGCTCCAAATCGAATGTGTGAGCTATGAAAAAGATGTAGAATTTTCTCAGGAATCCAAATCTGCAAACCAAATTTAGATCAGACTTCCGGTTCGGAAGTTATGGCGTTTTGAAAGCTCAAAAATCGCTAAATTTGGTGCCTATGTTAAGTCAATGGGAAAAAAGACTTTTTCGAAGTGTAAAATACAGGATATTGACTGAGTACAGCTTAACATAATGAATGCTTATAAAAGAAGGGGACCTCAAAAGCTACATAGCTTCAAAATTTGGACACCAAAATGCCTAGGTCAAAATCAAGGTCAAATTCATAGTTTTTCCTTATTTTTACGATTCTGACACTACACTTTAATAATTTACTTCAAAATTTTGTATACAGGTAGCGAAGAGTGTGTTAATGGTGTTAGCCTTTTGCCGTCAGAAAGTATTTTGACCCACTTTTGAGATATGGTGTCCGAAAAGTAGGTCAAAATAAAAAGTTCTCCAGATTCAATGTATGAGTTATGAATTAAGGGTAGAATCTTCTCAGGAATCCGAATCTGCAAATCAAATTTCGATCCGACTACCGGTTCGGAAGTTATGGCGTGTCCAAAAAGTAGGTCAAAATAAAAAAAATTCCAAATTTAACGTATGAGTTATGAATTAGGGGTAGAATTTTGTCAGGAATCCAAATCTGCAAACTAAATTACGATCCGACTCCCGGTTCGAAAGTTATGGGGTTTTGAAAGCTCAAAAATCGCTAAATTTGGTGCCCCATGTTATGTCAATGAGAAAAAGGATTTTTTGAAGTGTAAAATACCAGATAAAGACTGAGTACAGCTTAATATTCTGAGAGCCTATAAAAGGAGGGGACCTCGAAGGCTATCTAGCTTTAAAATTTGGACGCAAAAATGCCTTGGTCAAAATCTAGGTCAAATTCATAGTTTTTCCTTATTTTTGCGATTCTGACATTACACTTTAAGGATTTGCTTCGAAATTTTGTATACAGGTAGCAAAGAGTGTGCTTATAGTGTTAGCCTTCTGCCGTCAGAAAGTTTTTTGACCCACTTTTGAGATATGGTGTCCGAAATGTAGGTCAAAATAAAAAATTATCCAAATTTAACGTATGAGTTATGAATTAAGGGTAGAATTTTGTCAGGAATCAGAATCTTTAAACCAAATTTCGATCTAACTTCTGGTTAGATAGTTATTGCGGTTTGAAGTCTCGAAAAGTCGATATGATGATATCCCCATGTTAAGCTAATAGAGTCGAAGATAGCCTTCTTAAAAGTTGTCTAAATGTCTATATTCTAGCTGACTCAGCTTATTCTGAATGACTCAGCTTACAAGTTCTGGATGACTCAGCTTAAAAAAAATGTGAAATCTGGAGTCTTAAATTGAACTTGTTCAATTTACATGTCTAGTTATTATTCTTCTTCTTCTTCCTCCTTCCCAGATTTCTCACCAACTAGAAGAGCTTACTTTAAGCTGCTTACATGATTAACTAGGGAATGTATCTGGCTTTCTGGGAAATGAGGTCAAATTTTTATCTAGGTCAAAGGTCAAGAACTAGGTCAAATCCAGTACTTTGTCACTTTTTCCCATTATCTCGGTCGTCCTTCAATATTTTTGATCCTGGTTTTTTTCATTGTGTTCCTCATAAAAAAGTAGAAAACCTAGGGTCGATTTAGTTTTTTGGTATCTCAAACCGATTTCGAGATATCAGTGTCCGAAAACGAGGTCCAAAAAAAATTTCACCGAATCCAATGTCCAGGATATCAGTCTTATGGGAAATCTTCTCAGGATTCCGAATATGAAAACCAAATTTCGATCTGACTACCGGTTCAGAAGTTATGGCGTTTTGAAAATTCAAAAATCGCTAAATTTGGTGCCCCATGTTAATTCAATGGGAAAAAATATTTTTTTGAAGTGTAAAATACGAGATATAGACTAAGCACAGCTAAACATAATGGAAGCCCATAAAAGAAAGGGACCACAAGACCTTCTTTTCATAAAAATTTGGACACCAAAATGCCTAGGTCAAAATCTAGGTCAAATTCAAAGTTTTTCCTTATTTTTGCGATTCTGACACTACAGATTAATTATATTCTTCGAAAATTTGTGTACATGTAGCCAAGAGTGTGCTTATAGTGTTAGCCTTTTGCCGTCAGGAAGTATTTTGACCCACTTTTGAGATATGGTGTCCGAAAAGTAGGTCAAACTAAAAAGTTCTCCAAATTTAACGTATGAGTTATGAATTAAGGGTAGAATTTTCTCAGGAATCCAAATCTGCAAACTAAATTTCAATCCGGCTTTTGGTTTGGAATTTATGTCGTTTTGATAGCTCAAAAATCGCTAAATTTGGTGCCTATGTTATGGCAATGGGAAAAAAGATTTTTTTGAAGTGTAAAATACAAGATATAGACTGAGTACAGCTTAATTTAATGAAAGCCTATTAAAGAAGGGGACCTCGAAGGCTACTTAGCTCCAAAATTTGGACACCAAAATGCCTAGGTCAAAGTCTAGGTCAAATTTATAGTTTCCCTTATTTTTGCGATTCTGACACTATATTTAAATGATTTGCTTTAAAATTTTGTAAACAGGTAGCAAAGAGTATGCTAATAGTGTTAGCGTTTTGCCGTCAGAAAGTATTTTGACCCACTTTTGAGATATGTAAAAAGTTTTCCAAAATTAACGTATGAGTTATGAATTAAGGGTAGAATTTTCTCAGAAATCTAGATCTGCAAACCAAATTTCGATCCGACTACTTGTTCTGAAGTTATGGCGTTTTGAGATCTCAAAAATCGCTAAATTTGGTGCCCCATGTTAAATCATTGGGACCGAATAATTTTTTGAAGTGTAAAAATACGAGATATAGAATGAGTACAGCTAAACATAATGAAAGCCCATAGAAGAAGGGGACCTCAAAAGCTACTTTCCTTCAAAGTTTGGACAACAAAATACCTAGTTTAAAAAATCTAGGTCAAATTCATAGTTTTTTCTTATTTTGCGATTCTGACACTACACTTCAATGATATTCTCCGAAATTTTGTATACTTGTAGCAAAAATTGCAATCCGACCCCAGGTTTAGATTCAACGCCATTTTGAAGTTTGAAATTCGCACTTGCCAGTATTCACGATGCAGATTGATCAAATATACTTTCAAAAATTCCTGCATACCCTACTTTACCTCTCTACCTACTCAGCTACTTATTTGACTACTTACTCAATTACTTAATTAGTTATTACTTACTTAGCAACTTACTCAGCAACTAACTCAGGTACTTACTCAGCTACTTACTCAGCTACCTACTCAGCTTTTTACTCAGTTACTTACTCAGCTACTTACTCAACTACTACTAAGGTACTTACTCAGCTAATTACTCAGTTACTTACTCAGCTCTTTACTGATCTATCTAGGTAAAATAAATCTGGAGTCTTAAATTGAACTTGTTCAATTTCACAAATCTAGTTATTATTCTTCTTCTTCCTCCTTCCCAGATTTCTCACCAACTAGAAGAGCTTACTTTAAGCTGCTTACATGATCAACTTGGGAATGTATCTGGCTTTCTGGGAAATTAGGTCAAATTTTTATCTAGGTCAAAGGTCAAGAACTAGGTCAAATCCAGTACTTTGTCACTTTTTTCAATTTTCTCGGTCGTCCTTCAATATTTTCAATCCGGTTTTTTTTCATTGTGTTCCTCATAAAAAAGTAGGGGAAAACAGGTCGATTTAGTTTTTTGATATCTCAAACCGATTTCGAGATATCAGTGTCCGAAAACGAGGTCCAAAAAAAAGTTCTCCCAATTCAATGTCCATGCTACTGGTCTTGTAGGAAATTTTCTCAGGATTCCGAATCTGAAAACCAAATTTCGATCCGACTTCCGGTTCGGAAGTTATATCGTTTTGAAAGCTCAAAAATCGCTAAATTTGGTGCCCATGTTAAGTCAATGGGAAAAAAGATTTTTTTGAAGTGAAAAATACGAAATATAGACTGAGTTCAGCTAAATATAATGGAAGCTTTTAAAAGAAGGGGACCTCAAAAGCCATCTAGCTTAAAAATTTGGACACAAAAATGCCAAGGTCAAAATCTAGGTCAAATTCAAAGTTTTTCCTTATTTTTGCGATTCTGACACTACACTTTAATAATATTCTTCGAAATCGTGTATACATGTAGCCAAGAGTGTGCTAATAGTGTTAGCCTTTTGCCGTCAGGAAGTATTTTGACCCACTTTTGAGATATGGTGTCCCAAAAGTAGGTCAAAATAAAAAAATCTTCAAATTTAACTTATGAGTTATGAATCAGAAGTAGAATTTTGTCAGGAATCCGAATCTGCAAACCATATTTCGATCCGACTTCCGGTTCGGAAGTTATGGCGTGTCCAAAAAGTAGGTCAAAATAAAAAAATTCTAAATTTATCGTATGAGTTATGAATTAGGGGTAGAATTTTATCAGGAATCCGAATCTGCAAACCAAATTTCGATTCGACATCTTGTTCAGAAGTTATGATGTTTTGAAAGCTCAAAAATCGCTAAATTTGGTGCCCCATGTTAAATCAATGGGACCGAATAATTTTTTGAAGTGTAAAAATACAAGATATAGAATGAGTACAGCTAAACATAATGAAAGCCCATAAAAGAAGGGGACCTCAAAAGCTACTTTCCTTCAAAATTTGGACACCAAAATACCTAGTTCAAAATCTAGGTCAAATTCTTAGTTTTTTCTTATTTTTGCAATTCGGACACTACACTTCAATGATATTCTTCGAAATTTTGTATACATGTAGCAAAGAGTGTGCTTATAATGTTAACTTTTTGCCGTCAAGAAGTTTTTAGGCCCACTTTTGAGATCTGGTGATCGAAATGTAGGTCAAAATAAAAAGTTCTCCAAATTTAACGTATGAGTTATGAATTAGGGGCATAATTTCCTAAGGAATCCGGATCTGAAATTAAAATTGCAATCCTACCCCCAGTTAAGCCATTTTGAAGTTTGAAATTCGCACTTGCCAGTATTCACGATGCAGATTGATCAAATAAACTTTCAAAAATTCCTACATACCCTACTTTACCTCCCTACCTACTCAGCTACTTATTTGACTACTTACTCAATTGCTTAATTAGTTATTACTTACTTAGCTACTCACTCAGCTACTAACTCAGGTACTTACTCAGCTACTTACTCAGCTACCTACTCAGCTTTTTACCCAGTTACTTACTCAGCTACTTACTCAACTACTACTAAGGTACTTACTCAGCTAATTACTCAGTTACTTACTCAGCTCTTTACTGATCTATCTAGGTAAAATAAATCTGGAGTCTTAAATTGAACTTGTTCAATTTCACAAATCTAGTTAAGTTTGCAATTGATTCAGGTCATAGTGTATTTTTGGTATTTCTGTGATAATCAATGGAAATCAATGGCCTCTATTGGGATCTGCTGATATCCTCATGTTAAGTCAATGGTGCACAGCCCCATGTAAGTCAATACAACCTTACTGAACGAAATGATCCCTATCTCAGCTTATGTGTGTCCGAGCACTTTAATATTTTCCAAAGTATTATATGACATTTTATTCTTCATGTTACACCTACGAATGATTCATTTTGACCATAGGGATATTTGCCAATAATTGCACCTTGTCCTTTAGCTAAGACATTACTTTTGAACCTCGGATAACAGGCTAGTGGGGCGACGCTAATCCATAACTCGAAATAAAAAATAAGGCGTTTGCCTTTTTGCCCATTGACTTGTATGGTGACAATTTTGTACAGGTAACTTGCCAAATTTTATTCTGAATTTAATGAGCTTCTTAGTAATTTGACAGCTTTTAAAGGTAGATAAATATGAAATAAATGTCAACAACCTAAAGGTTAATAACAGCGCAATGATTTGAATTATGATTGAGTGGTCAATTTCTGACAACCATTTCTGATCAGGTTACATTTTGCCACCAGACCCAATATGAACAAAAGCTCTACCTTTTGAAATAATCGGTCCATTGCGACACCACCTTCTCTCTCTGCTGTAAAAAATTGAAATTCACTCTCTATTCAAAGCCATTGTAGCAGTGTAGTACCATTATAGATGGGCTTCGTGTTTCTCATTGACGGTTCACAAAGCACACTTGTTATAGTTTAATTGAATGACCTGATGACGCAAATTTTCATTAATATCATACTTCTGCAACAAAACAACTGATAACAACGCATTAGTAATACTAATTATGACTTGGGTTGAGGAGTGATAATCTGGGTGCCATGTAACCACTTGGATTTAATGAATGAAAGAATGTTATTAATAGTTGACAGTCATTGTATGATTGATTATTGCGACTTGTTTTCGATAGTTCTCTAGGCACCTTATCACCATCTGTGATACTGATAGATATTAATGATTGTTCTTCGAAAAGCGGCATTTAGTAATGAGCATTTATGGCTCATATATGTCTGTGATGCGTCTGTTGACTAGAGGGAGGCAATCAGTTGATATTTCATCATAAGAGGAAAGAGGGGGAATAACTTCCCATCGTACCATGACCCCATCTCCGTTTAAAGAAATACCTCTATTTAATTGGACTAAGACTAACGTTAATCACGCGATATCATCTTCGCTGGGTGGTTGGAAAACTTTAATGATGTCGCTTATGTAAAATAATCAGACGATGAAAAATATAGTAAACACGTTAAGAACAACAAAAAACTATTTTCGGTGCAATGACTCAATAACTATTTGTGACCCAATAAATCAAAAGAGAAAGATGTATGCGTGAGGATTTTCAGATCAATCAAAACGAAAGTGGTGTACGGAAGAGGTAATTATATGAGGTCAATTATGAACTGTGACATTATCTCCTCTTGTGAAAGGATATCAAAGTCAAATATTGTCCCGCAAAATGGCAATGCCTAGGATTATGACCTAAATGTATAACTCAGCAGTTAAAGTGCCTTATTAAGCTTATTTAATGCACTTTATAAAGACTGTTTTCTTTGATGGCGATTGAAACAGAATTCTGACGTCAGGAAGGCTGTTGAAATCAAAGGAGGATTGGATCCCAGAGTGCAACATCGATATTCTGTCCCATATATGGACATGTCGTGGTATTAAATTTTAATTCAAACAGCCGCCATTTTGTTCACTTCAACATTTGAATCGTGAATTTTGGTCTTATTTTTTAACGAAAAATATTGGTTGGAATCTTTTGGTTTGTTTATTTTGAATTTATAGTCGGTTATAATTTCAGAAAATAACGACATTTCGACGTTTTCATTGTTGGAAAATATCGAGTGTCGATCCTTGGAGCCAATCTTTCTTGGTCAATTGAACTTTCATTTGAGGGTGCTTTATTTTGACTTAATGGCACTCCTAAACATGTATAAACTGAATAAAAATGAATTAACAGGTAGAACTGGCTTTCATTCAGTTGGCATGAACCTTATATTAAACGCAGAATGTCACATACGTTGCTATGGCGACTATTTATTAAAGTATCAGAATAGGATACAACTTTCATTTTGTATAAAATCCAACATCAAGGTTGTCATATTTCTCATACACATATGATAAACAACACATTTTATACCTTGGGAAATCTTTTGATAAATGACAATTCTTCATCTTAAATAATCGTCAATAACGTTTATATTTGACTATACATCTGAATTCTTCTTTTAGAATATAAAATAAGGATTACAAGAGTAATATTTGGATACATTTTTAAAAGATTGGTTGTTCATAACATTTAACCGTCTCCCCTCGTGTCCATTCCCCTCCTTTAAGTTAGGCTACAATATATAGTATTGTTTAATTATTTATCTAATTAGTTATCATGTGTGGGTATATCATTAAAGGTTATGTTGGCAAATTATAAATAATCACGCAGGATTAACATTATATCTATTTTGATTGAAATGCCATCAACAATGTGGGCATATACTCATATATCTCATTTCCTGATTAATAAAACCCAGTGTTTTCCTTCCATTAACAGCTGTTGATGTAAATTTCCATCACTTATCGTTTTGTTGAATATCGGTGTGCTCACCTACATATAAAAGCACAATTAATATTAAAAAGTGCAACTATCGATTAACTCTCCTATAAATACTGCTGCTAACTATAATATACCCCTGACATTCCTACATCTATATTAATGCAACAGGTGATACAATACATTTTAATCCATGTATTAAAGTCACGCTGGATAAACCCGACGCATTAGATAGGTTTTCATAATCATAGGTGCCTTGAAAAATATAACATATCATAAACAGATATCAATCATCCTGATTTTGCGTAAAAAAAGAAAAATTAGGTGATTTTGACTATTTCTATAGATTTTATCCAACTTTTATCCAACTGTCTTATTCCTCAGTCCATTCAATATAATTTTGAAAGTGCCGGCTTTTATTTTGGATATACACTTAGATATAATGTTTAAGGTTATTATAAATCAACTAGATTTATCATCCTTTTAGAAAGAGGAGTGAATCTTAACAAAAGAAAACAGTTTCTATCAAAATACGATTAATCAAAAATGACAACTTTTAGTTTACGATTTCGTTTGTTGAGTGTTAATGTATTTTATAGACACATTTTAGGTGAGTATGTCAAGTCACGTCAGAAGTAAGCTGTCTGTAAATAAGATTGGTTTACTCTGCTACTGACTTTGTTGTTTCAAGAAAAAGATTGACGCTATCACTTCGATGATAGGCACATTACAAATGCACAATACGCCTTACATTTTCTTAGCTTAACACCTAACTAGTAAACTTCTGAATAGCCACACTTTAAAGATTATTCAATATGTTTTACGTCTTCTGAGTCGATAAGTTTTCGATAAAATGATGATAAAAAGTACATTGAACTAGATTATATAATGATATGATGAACATCATGTTACTTAGATAATATAGGGCATATTGACTGGCTTTTATTGGTACATATATATGACACAAAGTAGATTGTCTCATTTATTTATTTTTCACTCTTGATATTCATCTGTTGATACTTTTTGAATCAGATAGGCCTACTGCTAATTGAGACGATGTAAAAAACTAAACGGCACTAACCGCAAATTATACCATTGCCATTATACAGACGCCAAACGCCGACCGCCGGCCACAAAAAATGTGGGAGACTTATGACAATATGTCAACACTTCTGGTGGTGACATAACAAAGGTATAATCTATGATTCATCTCCGACATAATGTTACACACCATCGCGATTTTTATAAGTTGATAATTAGAATTTATAGGATGCTATATATATATCAACACTTTCATTAATAAATTACTTGAAACAAAGGCACAATACGCCTAACACTGTAATATATTACTCTAGAACAATTGATACAACAGTCTCCTACCAGCTGTCCAGTCACATACAAAATCTCAAGCACTCGTATACAAAATCTCAAGCACAATTGAATCCCTCAAAAAGTAGGGCAATTGAAACTAAAAAATGAACCAGGAGTCAAATATTTTGTGATACAATTAAGAAGCAATTTACAACAGTTTAAAATGAGAAGGGCGAAAATAAGTTTCTTGTCGGATCGATTCGAAATTTCTGCCTTGAACCATTGGTACAAATATTGACGAGAGATACTTGACGACAAAATTATAAACTAAATATATATATCTAAGAGAAATGTCATGCTCCAGCGCTTTACCGAATAGACATTCCCACACCCTAATATATTATAACCATCTGACATATTCCGTGTTCCAAATCTTTTTTATAATAACAATGATACATCATAATCCATTACCAACTTCATTCGTGCTTTCAATTTACTAAGTAGTTGAATTCCTACCCACGTTTGAGGTGGGGAGTGCTATGATCAGCTGAAAATAACAATACGATGTGCCTGGAAGCCGCTAAATGTCGAGTATTTATGATACAAATGGGATGATAACTGCTGGTGCAATGTCTCATTGTTCATCCAGTTTGGAGTTAATACCCTCTGATGATCACATTCTCCAAATGCAACATCCGCAGGAGAGAGTAGAACCAAGATACCTTATGGATGACTTGTAAAACCCTACACTTGGAGGACGCAGTTATGTTTCATAAAGATAATTTGATCTGGTTCATCCATTTCAAACTAAATGCAAGAAAAGTGTTAAGTGGGCTGCTTTATTTCAGCACGAATGTGGCTACCAATAAAAATACTGGGACATTTTTTTATATTTAAGATTTATTTTCATATCATTTTAAAATTTTACAATTACAATACAATGTTTCTTTTATCAAGTTCTATTTTAAAATTATGTAAGATATTATTATTTTGGTACAATTCCAACTTTTGCTTGTGGATTGTCCACTTAGCAACAATTATTACTTGATTAAGATACTCTTTTTCTTTACCTAAAATACCTTTAAAGATGGTTTGTTCATTTAAACTTATTTCACAATTGTTTCTTATAAAGGGAGTACAAAATTGGGAGTACAAAATTGCATGTTATAAATCTGTGAGTTAAATCATCTTTGTTTTCATTACAAAAATTAAAATTTGGCGTTTCCTTTATTTTCATTTTAAAAACATTTGCCATTTACTGCTGCCAGTTTCTGTAAAATTTAATTAAATGCCAATGAAAATTTCAAGACTGAGATTTTTTGGCCTCTGGCTACGGGCTTGCTATGTCCGCCATTCCCCTCCAGATCCACCCCAATGTGACCCAGCTCATCGTGGCTTCTGTGTATCTTTCGCCTTTGTCCTTGATATGGATTTTTGGGCGAACCAAACATGGATTGCTCAAGTTCCAACACCCCTTCGACGTCGTGATGATACGGTGGTATCATTCTTAGCGACGAGATAGCGTTGTTAGTGCGACATATAATTATGCTTTAGCAACGAGGCATCGTGGCAACGTGGCATCGTGATACCATCGTGAATATAATTAGTAATATTAATACAATTCATGATTATGATGATTGATCTGGGACAAAACGCCCTCACCTGTTGATCACCACTCATCACATGTTAATTAAAAAACAATAGGATATCATATATTTAAATGTCAGTCAGATTGAACAGAATCATGAATTATAAGTTGGAATTCGTTTCTATCTTCGACTTCCAAAGTTATTATAGACTGATGTTGGAGCAAATGAAACCTTGAGAATCAAGAGGATTCGTTTCCCTCTGTCCACGTCAATTGAAAATGTCCAAATATTACAGGCATAATCAATCAATTTACTTTAATGCAATCCTGTCAACGATCAAGTGATCATTGTCGTGAACCTGTAATATAATGACCTAGATGTCATAATATTACATTTTTGTATCATGAAAAAATAAGAAAACCCATTATGGACTGATCGTAAAACTATCTTGGGGATAAACGTTGACACTGATCGGAAAAGATGCGTTCGTGCCGCTTAAAAATCGATCGGCTTTACACCCTCGATCATCTCACAACATGGAGATCGCGTTTGAACAATTTTTCACGTCTGCTATAAACGAAACAGCGAAACGATTCCAGAGTCGAGATAATTTTTGAATAATGTGGTTTTAACTCTGATTCTATTCCGTTTGCTGGTACCGCTGACGTTTTGAAATATTGAGTTAGATGAGGATACATCCGTTGTATTATTAGTCTTTAGCTTTTAGCTGGGATCATGTCAACATTGCAGGTGTAGGCTATTGTTTTCACTGACAGCTAATTTATCTTAACAAGATAATGGAACTGAAGTAATTGAAGTCTTGGCACAGTACATCTTTGCATGGTTGCATTTTGGTGCCTGTATCAAATTTAAATCCCTGGATTTCTTCTCTTTTAAAGTCCACAATATAACTTACATTGATCTTGGGTAGAAAGCAGTGACGTTAAATGTTCTGGGGATGGAGTGTTGTGGGATCCACTGCCTCAGACCCACAACCTTAAGATAAAGAGACTCTGATAAATCAGAATGGGTATGGAGGGGTACAGAAGGGTTTGATGCAAAACTATCATTCTGGTGTTTTAACAAACAGTAGCTTACTGTATTAATATTTACCTCGAGTCTGGTTATTTTGGAACTAAACCAAGACCTCCAAAGTCACCCTGATTTGAAGATTTAGGTTTCATTTACAATTCAGAAGGCGAAACAGTTGAATGAATAAAACAATTTCCAGTTAGCTACTGAGAGTTGTCCGTCTTAAGCGCCACTTAAACAGAGAACACGCTAATGAGAAGTTACTTAAGAGACTCTACGAGAGGATTAGGAAAACACTTCGATGAAATCCACTCATCAATTTCTGGAAGTCTTGAGATTGCTTGTAATTTTAAAGCATATTCAGCGTTTAGCATGTTTGATCAATATTACGTTTAATCTATGTTGCAGATATTAACATCAACAACAGGTTGTTCAGATGATAGTGCACTGTTGTAACAGTTATACCGACGCTTTCTCCTTTATGAATTCTCATTTTCTGTGACATCAATGATTTAAAAACAACTAAAATAAGGGGGTAGCTTATGATAAAGGGAATAATCTCAATTATGGCTTCGGTGGCCATTTTTCACACAGTAAGAGCAATCATTCCCGTTTGATGAAGTTTTTTAATCATTGCAATCTTGGGACTATCAAAAGAGAGATACATATTATAGTGCTTCTTTGTTTTAATCACTTGGATCATTTAATTGAAGAAAAAGCGGTACATATTTACTGGTATACACGATCCTCAGTATTTCCCTTGGTAAATATAAACGAGAATAGAAATGAGAGCAATAGTATTTAATAAGAAAACAATTAATAGGAAAATCCGTCCTTGATTAAAATCAATTCAAAAGTAACTGACGGGTGTGACGAGTTTTTCTAAGATGGACACAACACCTACACTTATCATTTCACTAACATTTCCCGTTAACACAGGTATGATCTGCGCTTTTTTGTATTTGCGGATTATGTTTCCTGGCTAGAAAGATTCTCCTTCGGAAAACAAAATGAGATACATGCCATTTGAGTATAAGGATATTTCATACTTTCATTAAAGAATAGCCCCTCTGCTTAGCTAACAGAGAGAGTCTGATGGATCGGGATGTTTTATGTCCCTGTTTTATATAAGTATCCCATATCCCGACAGTAACCTATTAACAAGGATAAAATCATTAAAGAATCATACTCATATACGAGATCAGATAAATATTGCAGTGATCAAAATGACTTGTATTTGAATAGGCGTCAGTTACATCCATTGATATATTACTGTTACGGTTATGCCGACCCTGCACTTCACGTTAATTGTGATTTGCCTGTAATCGAATTACAACAATGTTTACATCTACAAATTGAAACTTTTCCCGCTTATACAGCTTTGATCGTGCAAACACCATGATCCCCATCCACGAATTTCTGAGGATAAACACCGGCTCTTGAATGATAAATGCTTTGATCCCCACTTATTGATATTGTATCGATAGTTGAGTATCATCACGTTATCAAAATCTAGTATCATCTAACCCATAACAACAGTAACAACATTGAAACACAAAACAAACAATATGCACTTATCTATGCACTTAAAATGACAGCGCCACATTTCATAAAATTAATGATAGCAAGTACAATGCATGGTACGTCAAAATTTAAGGTCAATATTAATTTTTTATTGCTTCAATATGGATCGATTCTAACATTGGATGATTAACGTATTTGTGCATATGTTGTGAACATTTAACCCATTAATGACTATAGGGTCAATATCAAGGGTAATCACAAAAAATAGCAAGTAACAATTCCACGATGCGTAATTGGGTTCTTATTTTGGTTTGAGGTTAGTGTCCCAAAATTCTGAAATTAACAATCTGTTCAACGATATGACACATACTTTATTCAAATACGTGTTTAAGTACGTGTTCAACCTGATGGTATAGCAAATTAAAGATATTTTCTTACCCGTTCCGCCTATTCCAGCTGGAGGGATAGCATCTTGAGGTCCGTGTACATTTGGGACGGCAAATGGCCTCTTATCCATGCCATCATTCCCGTTCACCGCGCTAGTCTTGGGATCAGGGTCGCTATCACCAAAACCCATCCCAATAAAATCCTTTTAATTGTGTTACATCGTTAATTATATCCTAAAACATGTTAATATCTCCTTGAAAATTATTGTCAATAAGTAGTACGGCTAGACTCAGTGAGAGTGGTTGATATTCCAATAGTTGTTTCTTATATTCAACGGATCGATCAGCTTGCTTTGAACCCGGGATTGTGTATAACAGTTCTCAGTTACTGCATTTGCCTTATCTACTCGAGTCACAGGTGTATCAAGTTTCTCTTATACACATTCCCCGGCCATAAGTTTTATCACAACTGTTGCATATTGCGGATACGATACTTGACGGATATCAACGCACATCTACAAATGATACTAGTTTTCATAATATGAGATATAAGAGAAAGGGTAATCCAAATAAGAGCCTGTGAATAGGCTCATCCACTCATTAATTAGCATGTTGTTGCGACAACAATTGCAATGTAAGTGATGTATCGAGGAATCAGGAAATTAGAGGATGTGTCGATCGGTTAACACCATCATAAATAGAAGGTCTATCCATAAATAAGTGATGGGGAATCTCTCATTTTGAGAGAGAAATGTTGCCCCAAGTCTTTTCTTTCGTCATCCCAAGTTTCTCTCAACGTGGTAATTCACGCACTCTCCATATCTGTCCTTTTGGGAAAATCTGCAATGCAACAGAGAGATTTGAATTTATAGGTAAATATCAAAAAATTAACCAAATATTTATCATTCTATAAAGCCACATAACTTTCGTAAGAGAGAGATAGCGTAATCGTGGTGAACGCATCTACCTTGAAGGCAAGGGACCGCCAGTTCGATCCCAGATATTATCGTTAAAACATAAACTCGGCCAACTCTCTCGGCCCCTTGTCTGTATCAACCCCTTTTCTGTCTCAAATTTTACACATTTCATTATTAAACTATCTATCCAAAATAATATTCCTGTATCTTAAAACGCTTCTAAAAATCCTAATTATCGAATATGGAAATACTTGAACAATAAGTATCAAAACTCGAAAGGGAAAATGTTCAACTACGATATTACATAGGGGAACTCCGGGAAACCTTACCAATTGAACGGGCGGAGAAAAGCAAGGTTTACATGAAACTCTCAAGCCTGCAACCTCTACCTGAAGCCAGAGAGCTGGATGCATTTGGGTTTAAATCTAAACTGTATGAGGGGTCATTTTCTTTGTTGTTTACCCACATTGTAAATAATATTATTATTGTATAGCAATCCGAATGATCAATTCCTATTTTAGTTCACTGTATTTGTATTCTTATGAATTGCTCCTTGATGTCATTTCCACCTTACTTACTTACAATTTGCTATTTTATGTCATCAATAATATGTGTTGCCATAAACTTGCCAATGTATCTATTCTACTATAGTACCAGTGTCTATATACCAACTGTCCAAATTGTTTCAAATATAAAATTATGTATGACAATGTTCACATTTTAAGTCAGTCATTTTGAATTTTTTTGTGACCTGAACAACCACAAACCACATTAGGCTCAACTTAGTACCACCTTCCTGTTAGAGTACATTCTTGCCACTCTTAGTCAGAAATTTAAAAAAGTTACAGCATTTTTATCAGCACTTATCGTACATACAAGTTTTGATCGAGTATCTCTCTTGTAATGGGGGTCCATAGAAAAGCCACAAATATGGCAGTAAGAGGAGAATTGTGAAGAATACCTTTGGCAATATACAGGGTGTCAAATAAGTCTGTTCTCCCCCCTTAACTTTTTTATCTTTAAATTTATCATACTTTCCCATATATCATTTTGAAGCTTATGGAAAATGCTGATCACCCTCAAAAAATCAATCAAAAACTCCACCTAATAAAATTGCTACAATGTTTTTTGTAAGGTTGTAGTTGACCTTTGATTATGTCAAAACAAGTAAAATTACCAGGTATAGTGATTGAAAAGTGAAAATGATACTGCAGTGACGATGCCAACATTGAGTGATTTCGATGTTTCTAAATATCGTTACAGAGTAAAATGTGTTATACATTAAAAAATGTGTAAAATGTGTTATTACATTCAGAGGAGCTTTTGAAGCAGGGGCATCTTTCATCACAAAATAGTTGATAACAGCCAAAATTAAACGTTCTGAATGATTTATACGGGCATATCCTCGTAGAATAAAGGCCATCCGGGCTGCTGGGGGAGACATACAGACTATTAAAAAAGTGAAATATGGACATCACTAAAAATACTGTTAAAAATTTGGAATTTAACCAATCACTCTGAAATTTGATGTGTGATCAGCAAATTGAATTCCCTTTAAGATGGTATATACCAACCCTATGTTATTTCTGAATTAAAAAAGTTAAGGGGGGAGAACAGACTTATTTGACGCCCTGTATATCATAAAAAGGCAAACTAGATACTTCGGGCATTTAAAGTCGAGCACAGACGGGAGCTTACTGAACGAATCATTAAATATGAGTAAAACATTTTACTTAACTAACAATACTTTACATGGCACAGACAACTCAGAAATATTCTATACCATATTAAGGCAAATGAGGGGAAACTTAGATATTTCAAACAACTACACTTTGGACATGAACATTACCTTTCAGAAACGACCCTTTCTATTATATCTAGTAAACACCTCACTAGACTATGTATGAGCACCCACAATCTTGGAATAGAAAATAGATACCACGAGATTTAAATAGGAGATTTTTCAGTAAAATACCTGGTATGTAAAGATCCGGCGGTGAAAGATGAAGCGCATTTTTTTTATTTGAATACAGGGTGTCCAAAAAAAAACAGGACCGTAAGAAAGTTCAATAACTCGGTCAATTTTGGATATTTTGCCTTGAAATTTCAGAATTATTTAGTTCATTCAATGTGAATTTTGTTGTAAAAGATTGATAATAATCTATTAATTGAGTAAAAAACTACAGCTCCTTACAAAACATGCCCCAAATGTGCAAATCTCATCTCTATGCACAATTCAATCGGGCAAACAAAGCTGTTGATGATCCTCCTACACACATTTTTTTCTGAATGGACAAGTTTGTTCCAAGAACAATTGCTACTGGGGCTTACATCCTTCTGAATACAGGGTGTCCAAAAAAAAACAGGACCGTAAGAAAGTTCAATAACTCGGTCAATTTTGCATATTTTGCCTTGAAATTTCAGAATTATTTAGTTCATTCAATGTGAATTTTGTTGTAAAAGATTGATAATAATCTATTAATTGAGTAAAAAACTACAGCTCCTTACAAAACATGCCCCAAATGTGCAAATCTCATCTCTATGCACAATTCAATCGGGCAAACAAAGCTGTTGATGATCCTCCTACACACATTTTTTTCTGAATGGACAAGTTTGTTCCAAGAACAATTGCTACTGGGGCTTACATCCTTCTGATGAAGTGTTACAGCATCCATTGCATTCTGAACAATGCACTCCCTGGGTGGCAATGAGGAAACATGGAATCATTAGTCCCTTTTGGTTCGAAGGTGACTGGGTACTTGGTATCACCATGAACAAGGACCAGTAAGTTCTCACCAAGTTTTGGAGGTCACTAAGCACCAGAAGGGTCATCTAAGGAGAAAATTAAGCAGTGGTTTCAACAAGCCAATACCACCCCAACACTGCAAATGATATGCTGAAATGGTTTAGGCAATGCTTTGGTGGTCAGCTCATCAGTTGCAGAACGCAAACCATATGGGCAGCCCATTCGCCTGATCTAAATCCCCCAAATTTTTATCTTTGAGGATTTCTCAAAGCCAATGTGTATACTGACAGGCCCCTAACAATCTTAAGAGGGCAATAACTACCCCAATATTTACCATACACATTAATGTGTATAGGTAAGGGTCATTAACAACTTTGTTCGCAGGGTTCGTTTGTGCATAGAGAGGAGAAGTGCCCACTTTGAGCATGTTTTGTAAAGGACTGTAGTTTTTGACACAATAAACAGATTATCATCAAACTTTCAGAACAAAATTCACATTGAATGAACTAAATAATTCTCAAATTTCAAGGCAAAATATGCAAAATTGATTGAGTTATTCAACTTTCTTACGGTCCTGTTTTTTTTTGGACACCCTGTATATGAATGAATATCAGACAATCTTACATTGAAAAACTTGAAAACCTGTGCAATAATATAAAAAAATGAGTGATCATCATAAGACACTTTTTCTTTTAACGAGCGAGGGATCATATTAAAAGCTGGCATGATAAATAACCCAATGATTAGTAGAGATAGGATCCTTATTTCAAAATAACAGTATATACAGGATGTTTCGTATGTATGCACCCGCCCCCTCTAAAAAGCGTTGCCACCATTTCATGTTATATATCATTTTGTTCCTCATGGAAGGTTACATAAGATTCCAAAGTTTCAGAATCCAGGGGTGTCACTGACAAAAGATACAGTGTATCAAAGATTGTGGATACGGGTCATTAAGGTGGCAATTTCTGGTGATTTTGAGGACAATTTAAAGGACAAAATCAGTTTCTGTATTGCATATTTCCAGCTATTTTCACAATGGCCGAGCTCAGTCCCCATGTCTGTGGCAGTTATACAGAAATATATACAGACAGGATTCTTGCGGTGGCTTATAGGGAGGTCAGGGCCCATGGTACCACCTTTATCTCTAAACATTGGTAGCAGACAAAGTGAACAGATCACCAGACTGGCTCAAAAATACTTACAAAACAGCTTATAAATGACCCCCTACCCACATATTTTGGTGGATTGTATCTTTTTTCAGGAACACCCCTCAATTCTGAAACTTTCCAATCCTATGTAACTTTTTATAATGAACAAAATTATATCTAACATGATAGGGTGGCAATGCTACATGTATGAGTTTAGAGGGGTGCATACATATGAAACACCCTGTATGTACTATTTTCATTATTTTCTTTATTTTTCTTTTCATTATTTTTACTGTAATTTTCTTTTATTGTTAGATGTACATTTGGCCCAAATAGGGCATCAGTACAAGTAAATCCTATTATATAGGTGCCACCAGGAGTCTCAACAACTATTGGATTTGGGTGTCGTTCAGAAAAAAACGTCCTGTTCTTTTAAGTCTCCTGGCATCAGCCATGATGATTTCCTTTCCTTTGTAGGGGTTTATACACAATGTTTCTTTGAATATAACTCAGGTAACAATTTGAAATTTCTCATCAATTTTTAATTTGTTTTTGATAAATTCTTCAAGAATAGTCATTTTAGAGAGTGTGGTTGTCATGCGCTCGTGCGTTTTTTATCATTGGGCGTATAGTTAGTGACACAATTCATTCTTTTCTTGATCCTGGGATTGTACTACTTGAATTTATTTTTTTAACCGTATATTTTTCATTAAATATTCTAAAATATTGATATACTTCCGGTGCCAAATTATTAGTGTAGTGGTTAGCACGTCTGCCTTGAAATCGATTCTAGCGAGTGACACCTCTAGCAAACTGCCAGGTATTGCTTCCATTAAAACGGTGAAAATGACACTTTTCGGTCGCTTGTAGCTGAACAAATTCTACAGTTTTCACTATTATACTCTACAGAAGATGAAATATATACTCAAAGAAAACGACTCACCGAAATAATGAGTATACATACCAAATATGTTTCTGAATACATGTTCTTATTCCATAATACTACTGTTTTCCCAGGGAAATATGAAGGAATAAAAATCGTATTGAATCGTATTACATGAAAAAATCGTATTGGAGCATATTAACCTATTTTCGGTTTCCCGATTATTTTTTCCCAGTTATCTACATTATCCAAATGTAGCATTTTAGAGGGGTGTATTATGGAATAAATAGGTTATTTCTGGTCGGGATTGAATATGGGTTTTATTCCTCGGAAAATATGTTATTGACCTTGGTCTATATGATATTGACACTCGGTCGCTGCGCTCCCTCGGTCAATATCATATTATCCTTCGGTCAATATCATATTGTCCCTCGAAATAAAACCCATATTCAATCCCTCCCAGTAAATAACCTATATATCTTTCCCTCAGTATATTTCCCGCAGCCCGAAGGGTTACCATGGGAACTAAAATTTTGATATGCATTTTTCTCTGAACCATTTTCATGCACTGATAAGTTCAATTCTCGCTTATTTATGAACCGATTTTGTTGTTGATTTTGTTAGTTTAAATAAATTCACGATTTTTTGAACAAAAAGTCCATTAAAAACCACTTTTTGAAATTAAAAAAAAGTCTCACATATCACACTTTGATAACATTGGATAAGACAACAATATAAGCCTAAGTGGTTTACACTTTATACGGGGACTTTAATGACTTAAGGAAGGGAAGCTAGGGTGATTCTATATTTGCGCAACCAGCACGACCAAAACATATTGATATGTGTAGAATAATGTAAAATCAAAAATAAGGATGTCTTGTAACCCAGAAAAATACAATTGGACGATTCGACAAAAAATATCAATAGCTCCGGGCTAAATATTGGTTGGTTCCGTCATGGGGAGAACTTTGCGAAAGGATGAATGACATCCCATCCAAATTGGAGAAAATGAATTGTCGACAAAAAGTATCAAGACTTGAAAGGGATCGTCATACAGTTGATTTAATTTTGTGTATGTTTTGACAGTCTGAAATTTTCCAGCCTTTTTTCCTAAAAAGGTTCAACAACAACAACTCATCCATTGAACCACGTCAAAAGAGAACGGTAATCAAGATACACTCCCCTCCATAAGTTTGGCAACCTTAGCTCCCCCATTGAACTACGTGTTAAAGCCTCTTTACCTTTGAATTTTTATTTACTTAACCTGTGATGAAAATACTTGTACTATTGATGGAAACGTAACTTGACTTTATTTCCAATACCTCCAAATTATTTCAATTTTTTTCTCGATTACAATAAGTCGTACCCTTTGCATTCGTTTGACTTCACTTCTTAAAAGAGAGCTTTGTCTTAGTTTGTCTGTAGTTTAACTAGACTCTGCACGCAGGGTAAATAAGTCGAAAATTGATGATAAATTTAATGAATTTTTGAAAATCGACATTCCAATGTTAACCAATGGGAAATGGTAGGTTTACCGCAAGTCAAATGACAGAATATCCATCCATCCGAGTCCTTGCAAAAATACGAGTTAGGCAGGCAATTGAATTTGCTAACTTTATTTAACAAAAAGTTGATATGTACAGTTCGCCCTTTCGAAAGTTGCATTTTAAAAAGCGTAAAATAAAATACTAGTACTTGACAAGAGTGAGATCCATGAATTAAGAACACAACTATTTATTTCGAATTGATTCTTTCGCCATCTATCAAACAAATGAAAAATATATTTTACGTTACATTTTGAATATAGAAATAAATAGTTTTTTTAAAATATATATCTATTGCAGTTCGTTTAAAGCATTAAAGCTAAAATTCGTACATCTTATTTAATTTTTATGTAACCACCAAAGGTGTTGACATATTGTGATAGTCTCAAACTTTTTTCTTGCAGCTGTTGGCGTCTGGTAATCGGCGTCTGGAGTTCGGGGTCTGTAACAAATGGCAGGTAGTGACCTTTTGCATGGTAAGGCTTTGTTTGTTGCCTGTGTTGGTATATGATATATCTATGGTGTTACAATAGCAATGGTGTAATGAAGCAGCCTCACATCGCCACCAAATCGCCTCATAGCATACAATGTAAGATGATATTTGTTAGATCGGTTGACGGGTGATTTTAAATTCAATTTTTTCGTCGTATATATGTTTCGTCGGAAATGAGCAATTACTTTCCAGCGGCGATTCTGAGTTCATGTTTCATGGACCTTCTACTTCATGTACCTGCAATTGATGGATTGATTGACATTGGCTCTGACTACTCTAATAGGGGCTTGTTCGTGATTCAACTGCAACCCGACCATTAATGTCAGAAGTTAAAGCTGCGGGGCGATTGTGAAGAGTGTTGACAATCTGCCTTGTATGTTATCTTTTCCCCTTACCTTTTTTATACTTATTGCTAGCTGATTCATACCTTAAAAATGAAAAGACAATTGTAACAAATATATTAAAATATAGGTACATGCTAAGTCTCAGGACAAAGGATATCATATTTATTCTCACCATTGGATATAATAAACATTGAAAAATAATATATCATTTACTGTATATTACAAAATATTGGATTATCAAAAGGATTATTAGAAAGACATTTTGCAATAACAACAATTGTTATTGAAGTTATTTTTCCTGGTTGAACATTCGGGAGAACTGCAGATGTGAATCTTAGAAATCCATTTTTGATATTTTTATAATGGCAGTAAATAGGATACTCCTCGTTTTCTTATTATACTGCCTGATATTAGCATCCGCTGGTAAGTTACTATGACTCCTATCTACTAAGACTAGCTCCTAGTCTTAGTTCCTTATCAGTTAAAGAGTTCCAGTTAATTTTGTTTGCCAGTGTCAAAATATGATGATAAGATGAAAATACATTGCCTGGCAACCAGCCTCATCACATCCTAAATTGGTCAAATTCTCTCTGAGTTCATTGAATCTTACGAAATGATGTGTTATAACTAATAATGACGCCAATTGTTTAGTAGAAGAGTAAGTATGCCCTCATTTGAATGAGACATGAGCTCTAAGCGTACTATCAGTTGCTTTTGATTTATCATCAAAAACAAGTTTTAATACTCATTATGGTTATACAATAGTGTTTTTATGTTTCCACCTATGTTTTTCACGTTTTGGGTTTTCCATGTGTTGCTCTTTGTGCCATTCCCTATTGTGCCTTTCATGAAACGCCAAACCTCTATATATACTATGAGCAATACCAACACCACTGTTTACTTCTCTTGACTGGAAAACTGCAGTAGGAACACTTTTCTCAGTATTTCCCCACATTGTAAATGCTACTATATTGTTATTGAAGACCAATCTAAATGATTAACATACCCATGTTTAGTTCATGAAATTGTTGATGTTTACATTTGTTTGTACATGTGTTCATTAAATGTTACCTCTTGTGATGTCTGATGAGAATGTATTAAAGCATTAATGTAGACACATTAACTGAAACGCACAGAGAAATTGATGTAAAATGTGCATTTCGGTATAATCGTGTTATAAAGTGATGAAGATTGACATCGAATTCGTTGTTAGTGAATCGGAAAATAATTGAATGTCAAGCAAAATCTATTTAATATTTCAGACTATGTTCGGATGTGCTACTTCACTAACTGGGCGCAGTACAGAAAGGCCCCAGCAAAATTCTTCCCCGAGGACATAGACCCTTTACTATGTACCCATGCCATATTTGCCTTCGCTGGAATGGAGGGGAACAGATTGATTCCGATAGAATGGAATGACGAAGATTCCGAATATTCTGATGGAATGTAAGGATACGTGCATGTTCAAAATTATCAATGAGTATCAAGAATTTTTAATTTTATTTGCTACAATATGCAGTTATGAAAAAAGAAATACTTGGCGATTGCACCAGTTCAGTTTGAACCTTTGTGATTTTGTATTAAACAGGCAATGCGCCTATATTTGAAGGAAAAAGGACAAAATATTATTTGAGACATGTCACTCACACAGTCAATCAAATATGATGAAAACTTTAATTTGGGATAATACTGAAGTGAAAAAAAAATTATTCGCATAGAAAACTGCATTTGAAGTTCAGAGATTGAAAAAAGTGAACTACCACTTTTCACAAAATGTATGTTTTAAATAACTCTTGGATTAAAAGATGGCGCATGCTTGAAAATCCTATCAAAAGTGAATGGATAATCAATGCAAACAACAATGCCATCTTTCTATGGCATTGCTAAAAACTTGACACATATAAATTGATAGATCAAAAATATTTTTTCATGATCTAGTGTCAAGTCTGATGTGGTCTGTTTGAGCTATTTTTGGTGTCAAATGAAATATCAGGTACTTATTTATCCATTGGAAATACTATGAAGATCAAAAGTGAGATTTCATTTCAGCACTTTGTCCCTTTAATTTAATCTAGGTATACTCGCTTCATAAAGCTAAAAGAAAGAAATCCACAACTAAAATGTTTAATAGCCGTTGGAGGTTGGAATTTTGGAGTTAAGAAAATGTCTGATATGCTGGCCACAGAAACCAACAGGCTTGAATTCATATCGACCAGTATTGAATTCTTGAGAAAGAAGGGCTTTGATGGTTTGGACTTAGATTTTGAGTACCCTGGTGCGCGAGGTAGTCCCGTTGTGGACAAGCAGAGATATGCAAATCTAGTCAAGGTACAGAATAGACACGCTACTTCAAATGTTTAATGACATCTTCCCCTATATTATAGATTTTAAGCTATCCAATTTGGGAGTTATGATTGCTAAATAAATTGTTTTGAAGGTGAATATGTCTTGAAGAATATTTTGATCAAGATTATGCCAAGTCTTATTATATGATTATGGGTAATTGCAAAATATTATAATGAATTTAGAAAAGCTAAACAATGCGAAATTTCAAGAGCTAAATTCATTTGGATATTTTCAGTTATCAAAGTATGCCACAAAAAACGTGGGATACTATGATGTTTTTAGTTTTACTGTTGTTTTTTGATGTCCATATACAACCGTGTTAATATAACCACATCAACATGTACATATCTGTAGGAAATGAGGGAGTCTTTTGATATTGAAACTCTGGAGAGTAACAAACCAAGACTTCTACTAACAGCAGCTGTTTGTGCTGGGAAGACAATTGTGGAGAATGGCTATGATGTGCCAAAGGTATCAGGGTAAGTGCTTGTCGTTAAACCTTCTCATTACCCCAAGTAAATGAGAGGAAGATTTTGTGTTACGCAAGTGAAGATGTTGGTCTCTGGTGGTTTATTATCCCTCTTCTGTGGCGGTCGATATAGATTCGAGGCATCTTTCCTTCCACTCCTGAAAATTGAGCTGTCTATGAACAGTATATTTATTTATAATAGTCTTTGTAATTACGAGAGAGTCTTCCAGACTTGAAGCAAGAAGCTCAGCAATTGCTCGATTTCATCATCTGGGAATACAAATTCTTTTTGGCGATAGTTCAACGATGTTCGATCAAAGGTAAATTAGCATTCATAATCCTGAACTTTTTTGTTTATAGTGTAATCATTACATTTCAATGTAATCCATTCTTTGATATCACGATTTTTAGGTACCTTGACTACATCAACCTAATGGCGTACGACATGCACGGAGGTTGGGATAAATATGTGGGCCATAATGCACCACTTTTCCCAAGAGAGGCTGAACAGAACTTTCAAAAGCAATTAAATGTAGTAAGTAAAACGTGAGACACCAAAGACTATTACACAGTCACATCTACTTTAATGACATAATTACATTGGTGTATAAAATGGCGGAGCAGCGGGGTATAGCGTCTTAGAACCATTTCATGTGTCTGTAGCACAAGATCCAGAAACTTTACTATATTTATCTATACTTCATTGAATTTTTTTAGGAATATGCAGCGAAGTTTTGGGTTTTCAAAGGTTGCCCAAAACGCAAGCTTGTTATTGGTTTAGGAACGTATGGTCGAAGTTTCACCCTAACAAACGAGGAGGATCACGAACTTGGTGCGAAGGCTCTTGGTGGCGGAGAGCAGGGGCCTTACACTGGTGAAGCAGGGTTCATGGCATATTACGAGGTTTGAATATAACGATGCAACATTTACCTTTTGATGAACTGCATAGGTATAATCGTTGTATTTTACATTTTCCTGGGGTGTAGATTTCCCAACTAGTGGGTAACTGTTTTTACTGTCATGAACATCAACGTATCGATATATAGAGAGAATAGCTTACAATGAATGTGCGACAATTACTATACTAGTAAATGGACTGATTATAAATCGGTATTGTTTGCCTCATTTCCTGTTAAACCCGAACAATTCTCTACAGGTTACAATCAGAGAGATGGAAAAGCACGTAGTGAGAACAGATATGATCTAATTATCTGAATCGTATATTTGATAGGTATGTGAGGTGATGAGAAACGGTGCTACCCGCTACTGGGACGATGAGGCAAAGATCCCTTACATCGTTGCTGGGGATCAATGGATTGGATACGATGATCCTGAGAGCTTAAGGCACAAGGTATCAAAAAGAGCAATTTATATCGTGAATTCCTGGACGTATATAACAAAATAATTACTAGTATCTGTTTCATATTCAGGTTGTTAGTGTGTAATTAATGATGATGGCGATTGATTTTTGGATTCATGTCCTTCCAAAGGGGGTGCAACGGAAATAAATTATAGAGATATGTTTTAGGTGAACTTCATTAAGGAAGAGGATTATGCAGGTTACATGATGTGGGCGATAGATCTTGATGACTTCTATGATGGTTGTGGGACAGGAAAATACCCACTTTTGCACGCTATGATGGCGACCATCACATGCTACGGTACTGCGTGTCAAGTTCCTCCATTGTAAGTAAAGTGTGATTTCAATTCTCCATTTCGCTGTTCGCTCTTTGAATCAGAACGTTCGCATATATGGTGCATATATGTACTCAAAAAGGACAAAATTTGATTGGTCAATATTTTTCAACGATGCATTTCGTGTAGCTATTTGTGAGACCCGAAAGTTCTAAATCAAATTAATTACGCAATTTTGTTTTTACACCCGCAAGCTAAATAAAAAAATGACACCATCGGAATTCTTCTTCTTTGTCATTGAATTAATAGTCAGTATACCAGATTTAATCAATAAAAGATTATACAATTAACAACAAAATTCGGAAACGAGTATGTAAGATTTGCTTTCGAACCACTAAACTTGACCTAGATAATAGCGACGTGTCTTCTTTGGTCAAATGCTCAGTTGTTTGTGGGTTTTCAACGTAACTCTATAATGTAATATGAAGATGAGTACTTTTATTCAGTTGTTGCATCGATGTTACAGTTTGTAGTGCGGTAATATTGGCATGAACGTGTTGAAAGTCGAATGGAATTGCTTTTTCCAATATGGCGACTAGTCACGTGACTTCTTCTCTTCCGGAATATACTCCCATTTTCAATCATTGTTTTCACCCCGTTAGGAGCCAATAAAATGAAAAAAAATATATGTTATATAAAGATTATTAAAAGACTAATTGTTTCTGATAGTTTGTTTTCTCCGATCGCATGGAGATTCGATCGAAAATATCGCTTGAAAAATGGGTATGAAAATCCCCATGTTAAACCAACGGGGAAAAACAAGGTAGAAAAATTTTGTTCCCCGCGAACTGCATCATGGGAAATATTTTGACCTTATAAGGAAAAACTTTCGCGCCATCTTTATTAGAGATTCAATACTACCGAATCCGCGATTTTAAGAATTCATTGTTTAAAAAGAGGACATCGTCTTTAAACTGCACAGTAGTTTATAGCTTATGTACCTCATGCAATCATTCTAAATGCATGACTGATGATAATTATTAAGTGCGACTATATTGTATGAGTGTTGGTGTAAAACATATCACTGTTACCTTTATGTTTAGACCACCAATAATCGCTCCAACTGTTCCCCCTGAAGGGTCAATACCAAAAGGTGAGTAATGACGTCACAAATAAATACTTTGACGCGTGAATAATACTATTTGCTTTGATATCTGTATGTCACTAATACATGTACAGAAAAACAGCAACGCTTTAAAATCTAAGAGCACCAGAGCCATCTTTCACTTTAAAACAGAGAATATCTGTATTCTTAGAATGTAGAAGAATATCACTACTATTATCATTATTTTAGAGCCTGCTTTCCAATGTGGTGCTAAATCAGCTGGTTACTACAGAGATACCAGGGTGTGTACCAAGTTTCACTATTGTACCGGCGGAGTTGACTTCGGGGTTCAGGCATGTCCGAAAGGACAGGTTTTCTATGATGGCTGTCAATGCTGTGACTTCCCAGAGAGACTCCCACAAGGAGACAAATGTGCACAGAAGGCTTTAGCAGAAGCCAATAAGCTGAAGAATCAACCGATAAGAAATGGTAACAGATTAAGATATGCTCTAAATGATAAGACAAGCTATTAAACAACAGCGTATATCATTTTGTCTATCCTAAATGCAGTTTGAAATATTATGTTTATCTATTCCTGTATGAAGGTCCCCCCGAGGGAGGTTACAAACGTGTGTGTTACTATACCAACTGGGCACAATATAGAGAGCCTCCAGCAAAGTTCCTCCCAGAAGATATAGACCCACTTCTATGTACACATATTGTGTATGCGTTCGCAAACATGGAAGATCACAAACTAACACCCCTTGACTGGAATGATCCTGACTCTGAATCGGGACTAGGCATGTGAGTACAAATATATAATAAGTAAGCCAAAGGGTCAAAGACCAAAGAGTATTTCTAAACGCAATTGGAATTAGAAACATTTAAGAACTAACCTATGACCAACAGAGTATATACTTCTGGTATTGTAGTCTTGTACCAATTAGATGTATCAATCTCTTTGCGGAAGAAAAAACAAATTGTACCATTATTTTCATATTATATTTGACTTAGTTGACTTATGTTTTTGTTCATATTCGTCAGGTTTTCCCGAGTGAACGGATTGAAAGCTAAAAACCCAGGTTTGAAAACATTGATTGCTATTGGAGGCTGGAGTTTTGGTACAGAGAAAATGACGGCTATGTTAGCTACCAGGGAAAATCGAGCGACATTTGTGAGAAGTGCTGTTGATTTCGTCCAAGAATACAACTTTGATGGACTTGACCTTGATTTTGAATACCCTGGAGCAAGAGGGAGTCCTGCAGCAGACAGGGAGAGGTTCACAAGTCTGTGTAAGGTAAGTAAAATCCATAGTTTTTGTTATAAAGTTTTGTTCTAAATCACAATATATATTTAACCTGGGGACAGTCCTGTCTTAATAATCTGTATTAAAGTAGATAAAACACATTTTATTTCACTTTGAAAAATGATTTAATTCAGTGTTAATGTCGTCCAATAGGAATTGCGTCAAGCTTTTGATTCTGTATCATTGCGCCAAGGGGGCAACGCAGCTAGTAAACTACTTCTCACAGCGGCAGTGGCTGGTGGTAAATGGGCAATAGATGGTGGATACGAAGTTGCAGAACTAGGAAAGTATGTGTTGCAAAATTACACATAAGTTACACATAACACATCGTAACAGTAACCACTCATAGGAATCCGCTTTTTATTAAAGAGCTTCTGTACAGCAGTTACTTTATTGAACGCCAAAGGTTACCTTTTCAGGGTCCTCGACTCTATCCATTTGTTGACATATGACCTCCACGGTAGTTGGGAGTCTATTACGGGACATAATGCACCCCTGTATCCGCACAGCGGAGAGTGGGGAGCACATAGATTCCAGAATGTGGTAAGATAGTGTCTGTTTGAATGTTCATAAATGTAAGAACAAATCAATTAATCGGTTTAAATCTGAAAATAACCAGCAAGGACAAGTAATAATTTTTCAACTTTAGCATTAAAATGTATCTGTGCATACCCATTTCAATTTCAGGAATGGGTAGCTAACTACTGGGTTGAGCTGGGGGCTCCTAGAGAGAAAATCGTTATTGGCATGGGTACATATGGCAGATCCTTTACTCTAGCCGGAGTTGCTAAGACTGTTGGTTCAGCTGCAAGTGGACCAGGGGTCGCTGGCCCATATACTGGAGAGGCAGGCTTTATGGCATACTATGAGGTAATTCAGATTGGATCATAGCTGGACCATGTTATTTTCTTGGTTCGTTGTCATATGTTAGATCAAAACAATTCTGATTAATTGATATTTTTGAGATGAACATATTCAACCAGTTGAAATCTTAGTTACCTTTTTAAACTGTGTTTTTGATACATTTTAATACATTTCCCCCATTTTAACACATACACGTGTACTTACTAACACATAATATCTTTACATCTTTTTAGGTTTGCACAAAGGTAGCAGATGGTGTCACACGATTTTGGAACGAGGAGCAACAGGTACCATACCTAGCTGTCGGCAATCAGTGGGTCGGGTATGACGACGAGAAGAGTCTTAGAATTAAGGTAATTGTTTCACCTTTTTTTCACACGCATTTATACTATAAGGTAAAATTACACCATACATATCTAGTCTAATCATTTTGACAGGTGAATTGGTTGAAGAAAAATGGTTTTGGGGGATGGATGACATGGTGTTTGGATCTGGATGACTTTGGTGGAATATGTGGAGGGGCCAACTATCCTCTTCATAGAGCACTGAAGAGTGAATTGTTTGCATGCGATCAGATGGCATGTGAAACAAAGTAAGTCCAAATAAGGACTAACACCAATGTATTTACATCTCTGTAAGTCAAAAGATATCAACCACGATATATCTAGTAATGAATTGTCGTTTAGGCTGTAATAACCTTTATTTAGATAATATTTAAATCACCAATTCTTAAAAGCAAGCTAGGCATCAATTTTCATTGTAGGCAGACACTGAATTGTTCATACCATCATCTAACACTTTCCTTTACTATATATTTTGATCTTTAGTGAAACTACTGAACAACCTGCTTCTGTTTCTGAGCCGCCAGGCCCACAGTCACCGGCAGATCCGGAGCCAGGACAGCTCCCACCTGGCATAAATCCCTATCAGAAGCCAAAGGTTGAACAGCCTGTTGTACCTTCATATCAAAAGCCACAGGAAACAACAACAACCCCCAAACCAAGAGAAACAGGATTACCTAAATTGAATGCTTCTGGTATGTCAAAAATAATTCCAATCTTGGCTGCGTCTTTCTAGGCTATCCTGTATTTTGGATTACTGACCTCAAATATTTTGTTTGACACATTTTAGAAAGTATTATTAGAAAAACAAGTTGTGTTACTAGTTATACTATCATATGCTTCGTATCGTTTTATTCAGTGGAAAATATACATTTTTAGATCCTCTGAAATGAGCAGCATCCTATATTCATACTAACGCCCTGTATCAACTATTTTTAGAAATAAGTAAACGATCTTTCAAAAAGGTGTGCTACTTTAGTGGTGAGGCCAAACGGAGAGCGAATCCATGGAACCTTCAACCCATCACCATTGATCCGTTCCTCTGCACCCACATTGTTTTCACTTACGCTAAATTAGATAAAAATGAACTAAAGGCAAATGAAACGACAGATGAATTATTGTAAGTATGAATACTAGTATTTAAAATGTATTTTGATTAAATGTCCCATGACCTTCTGGTGTTGGATTGTGATTGATTGTGTTTCCTGAACGAACAATGGCGATGGCGTAAGACATTGTTTCTTTGTACACTAGATCATTGTTTGGGACATTTTAATGGCCTGTTGTGGTCTAAAATGTTCCATTTCTTAACTTTATTTTTAATTCTTTTTTGTCTCCCTTTGTGGCACTTGCATTTACATAATATGACCATAGTAAAGAAATAATGAGAAAACAACACCAAGCATAATCCTAGTACTCATTTTGCCAAATATTCAATGAGACCCATGTTGTCTATTAGATGCGTAGAGGGTTTTAATTTTCTTTCAGATACAAAACAATAAATTCTTTGAAAGACGCCAACAAGAATCTCAAGACAATAATAAGTATAGGTGGATCTGAAACTGACCAAGAAATATTTGCTACGATGTTGGCTTATTCTGAAACACGATATCACTTCAGTCAATCTGCGGTTGAATTCATGAAAAGAAGAAACTTTGATGGACTAGAATTGTCCTTCCATTATAAGAATTCAGATACTACAATGTTAAATGACATGAAGGACAAATACAGCTTACTTATCCAGGTAAGTAATACAATTGTGGTGAGACATTTTGTTCCACTTGCGATGAAATCTGTCATTGCCATTTGAAAATACTCCTTAATTGTTTTAACATGTACTTGACAGAAAGTCGAGGAATTTGATAGTTAGATTTTTCTTTAGGAACTACAAGAAGCGTTTACAAGTGATGCCACAAGTTTTGAAAGACCACGATTTTTATTATCAGTCGCTATTCCTGCTAAGAAAGATAGGATAGACACGATTTATGACCTCCTAAAGATTGCAAGGTAGGCCTACAGATGATTTTGATTCATATTGGAACATACAATGCAATTATTGCATTTGAAGTAAGAATGTATGTGTCATATGCTGTTGCTTTTTCAGTCATGTCGATTTTGTAAGTCTTCAAACTTATAACTTCCATTGTCATGAGGAAGAACATACAGTGCATGCGTCGCCCCTTTACGCTTCAAGTAGAGAGATACCACCTGATCAAGTTCTCAATGTCGTAAGTTATTCGATTGGGTTATTCTTATGAAATTTTACATTATATCTTATTATTTTATTTTAATTGTAAAGATGTTCTCCAATCGAGCTCTCTGTGCATTTTCCAACTGAGAACGAGCATGGGATGTTTGATGGCTTCATGATTTTTCTAATCAATCTAGAATTGGGCAGCAAGTTATATAGTTCAACATGGAGTCCCAGCGCAGAAGATCATGATTAACATTCCTACCTATGGGACTACATATACATTACAAGACACCAGTGAATATATGCTGGGTGCCGAGGCCATTGGACCTGGAAGTGCCGGAAAATACCTACATGAAGTCGGCACACAGGCTTATTTTGAGGTTTGTGATTTTGACACACCTAGGGAGAATAATGTATCAGATCCCTCTCTTTCTACCTAACTTAAAATTGATACGTCTGTGAAAAGTAATGCAATAAACGAGCATCTCATCCACATTCTGATGGCTTGGTTGACATTTTCAACTTGTCATCAGTAATCTGTTTATGTAATCTTAAATGTATTACAGATATTCCAATGTCTTATATGGGGTGGTACGAGTCACAGGGACGATATCTGTGTATCTAGTTTTCAATATATTTTAGATATGCCACTGTCTTATATGGGCTGGTACGAGTCACTGGGACGATATCTGTGTATCTAATCTTCAATATATTTGAGATATGTCAATGTCTTATATAGGGTGGTACGAGTCACTGGGACGATATCTGTGTATCTAATCTTCAATATATTTCAGATATGCCAATGTCTTATATGGGGTGATACGAGTCACTGGGACCTTATCTGTGTATCTAATCTTCAATATATTTCAAATATGCCAATGTCTTATATGGGGTGGTACAAGTCACTGGGACGATATCTGTGTATCTAATCTTCAATATATTTTAGATATGCCAATGTCTTATATGGGGCGGTACGAGTCACTGGGACGATATCTCAGTATCTAACCTTCAATATATTTCAGATATGCCAATGTCTTATATGGGGTGGCACGAGTCAATGGGACGATATCTGTGTATCTAGTCTTCAATATATTTCAGATATGCCAATGTCTTATATGGGGCGGTACGAGTCACTGGGACGATGACCAGTTGGTTCCATACATAGTTGACGGTGCTCAATGGATTGGATATGAAAACGAAAGGAGCATACAGGAAAAGGTACGAGACATTTGGGACGTTTTACCTTTCAAAAATGTTACACATAATAAACGTATTCTAAAAGATGAGTAATGATATGATGTAGTTTATTACATGAACATAGATCTTCATTATCGAGTTTCACTAATGTCAAAAACAAAACACTCTGTGAGATCCAAACCTTTTGTGTTTGGTTTTGAAGAACTATAAGAAAATGTGTTGACTTTCACAAAATAGTTTCTGTTGAAGCTGGCCTCTTGAGTCTTATTAGACTAAATTATTATTGTCTTTCATACGTCTAACTCGGGTGCTTATAACAGTCATAAGTTCCTTATTATAATTTAGAGATAATATATATAGACTATATATTGTTTGACTTTACAAAATGAATTCTTTATAGTCAAAAGATAGAACTTGTGTTGTTTTAATGATGTTGTTCTTTATGCCTTTTAATATATAACACCGTTTTCCTAGAACACCTTCAATATTCAAAATCAAGAGTTTAAATTTAAATGTATGTTTCAAACTCGTGAAAAGATGGCGCATCAATTTAGATGAAGAGGACATGATGATACGATCCTTATATTTTAGAAGAAAAGATGGCAATAATATGAATATATTTGATTCCAATATGTATTTTCCTTTGACAGAAATGGCCTTAGATAAGTGCCTGGCCAAATAATCCAGTGATATAAGCGACATAACATCAGACCATCGAAGTCATATATACATCTGTCATATCGTTTTGTTCTATTTTGAGAGTCAAGCTTGAATTCACATAACTCAACATTATAAGATTCTGCTGTGTACAATTGAATGTTTTGAATTTCCAGGTAAAATGGATGAAGGAACACGGGTTTGGAGGGATAGCCATTTGGTCAATAGACCAAGATGATTTTAAAGGTTTCTGTGGTGATGGTAGATTCCCTCTGTTAAGATATGCAAATCTTGCAATAGAGACATGAGCGATCAGCAATGTAAACTTTATGAAGATTTAGACGATGTATCAGTTAAAACAGTAGTTTTGTTCAGATTTGCATCGCAGACCAATAAAGCTTAGTCAATTTACTATTATTACTACATTAGAGTCTCCGGAATATCGTTATGACTTATTTAGAATACAAAGCTACATCGGTTGAGTAGTCATGAGAAATTGGATTTCAATCTGTCTTTGCATGCTGACTGTATTCATTTATTCTATGGAATACTCTTATATTGTCATGACAAGATTGTTGAAAACATTTAGTTCCTCTTTACCGATAAAGCAATCTTTAAATAGAATATCGATCTTTTCTTGTATGTCTGTCCTGTCACATTCGTCTCGGTAAGCTCGTAATCATCGGATTGCGCATGCGCAATGTGTGATTTATCCATATAATGCAATTTTCTCTGACACATTGTAAACTCATTGTAAATCAGAGAAGCTCTCATTAATTAAAATCTCATTACGTCCTCAGACATGTCCCTGCAACATGACAATGTGCTGACGTAGAGCATATTATGCGATCTATTTACAATAAGGTGAGGGACTACAGGAAGACGCCTTTCTATAAAAGAGAAGGATAACTAGTATTCAAATGGATTGTAATACTGTTTTCTTTGTAATCTTGCCTTAAATTGCGATGCAAATGAACATATGAACTGTGGGTTATAAAAATATTATTGTTTTGTAAGTAACAGTAAAATACAGAAATAGCAATATTTTGTTCATGTATTTAATAATTTGTATATTCACGTCATTCTAAATGGACTTCAAATCGATTTCAAATAAGTATAACTTGATTTGATAAAGTGATGTAACATGCATCTTTACATCGAATATGGTTGGTAGAATACTGAAACTGAGACATAAATACAGATGGTGACCTACTATACGCGAGGGTGATCTTAATTTGGAGCACTATCAAGAATACGTGATCTACAAAGATCACTGTTCATGGTCTTATTATCAACTAAAAATACACGTTTGACAAACAGGATACATGTCCTGAACGATCTCACTTTAAACTAAAAAGGACACATTTGATGAACAAGATACGTGACCTGAACGATCTCAGTATAAACTAAAAAGTACAAATTTGACAGACAGATTACATGACCTGAACGATCTCAGTATAAACTAAAAAGTACACATTTGACTAAAACAGGATGAGTGACGTGAACGATCTCGATTTAAACTAAAAAGTACAAATTTGACACAGGATATATTATATGGCCTGAACTATCTCAGTATATACAAAAAAGTACAAATTTGACATACAGGATGCATGACCTGAACGATCTCACTATGAACTAAAAAGTACACATTTTGAGAAACAGGATACGAGACCTGAACGATCTCAGTATAAACTAAAAAGGACACATTTGATGAACAAGATGAGTGACGTGACGATCTCGATATAAACTAAAAAGTACAAATTTACGAGACATGGGCGATCTCGGTATAAACTAAAAATTACACATTTGACAACCAGGATACATGTCCTGAACAATCTTACTATAAACTAAAAAGGACACATTTGATGAACAAGATACGTCACCAGAACGATCTCAGTATAAACTAAAAAGTACAAATTTTGAAATTTTGACAAACAAGATACGAGACCTGTAAATGTATGATTAAAGTTTCAATAAAAATTCATATTTGTCAAATACGATGCGTGATCTGTATGGTCTCAGTTTCAGTAAGTGCGAGGGCTAAGAATGCTCTCAGCCTAGGTCGTCCCATCCTTTAAGATCGGTCCTTCACTGCTTTCATAGCAGCCCAGGTATTGTAATTATATGAATTCGATCTACAAATACAACTTTTTAATTACCTACTCTGAAAAAAATTAAAATCACATTTTACATATATAAGTGAGACATACAAAACAAAATCAGACAAACATGGTATGTGTTATCATTAACTAAAAAAACACCTTTGGAAAACATAATACATATGATTGTCATTAAAACTAAAATACTTAAAAGGCTTAGGACTATTAAAACTAAATATAATTGTCCAATTTAGACTGTCCTCCAAATTTTTGTTAACCCCTGACTCTCAATTTGATATTTTTCCATTACATTAGATTGTAATGTGATATACATATACATTTAGGTGGTCCACTGGGAGAGTTGCAAAAGTTTTGGAGGGGTGCACTGTTGTAATTATAGAGATCATATCATAAAGCTATAGTTGATTAAACACAACACCTCTGATATAACTCAACATGTAATAATTCTCAGACAATTCACATCAGGTGTATCAGAGATAACTTAGAAACTAACAGGTGTCGATCTTATTAAAATCATATTGCACACATTAAATATGAATACCTAGAGAGATCTTTTAATTACAATGATTTAAATTGGCTAATGTATCATCATAATAGTATATAGTGAAGCATCAGATTGTAAAGATACTTAGAATAGTTATAAACATGTTCACATCATATTGCTACGATAATCAATAATTTTCATTCAACAGCTTTACTGATGCATGATGTTCAAAACAAAATTTCCGTTGGTTACCCATAATACGTTGCGAAAGTAACCTTTCAAACGATAAAAGATTAAATAAGGTATCTTATTGAACATAAAGGAATTCGTGTGAGTCTTTGTCTGGATATTAAAACGGAAGAACGTTAATGATGCTATGTCTTTGGCTTTAAGAGATCGTAATAATGACGTATATGATAAGAAGACAAACTATGGCAGTGATTACCGATGTCAATGTCTCTATGAGACAATACGTCACGTGAACATCTGGTATTAGTCACGTGGACAGTAACCATTCACAAATCCTTCTCTCGCGAAGCTTCTTGTTGACTTTGGTCTCGATACCTTGAGAATTCAAAATGGCGGCGAGTTCAGCCATATGTGTATTTGAGCCATGACTGTAGACGTCATCGTCGTCATATCCTACGTCATTATTGCACTCTTCGGCGTTCCCACCTTCCTTTACCTGAACCCAGGTATCAGAGAAATACTTGTGGATTTCTTTAATTGAGCTTCTTTTATCTGGACAAGGTTCTAGCATTTTGCGAAATAATTTCAGTAGTCTTGGAGAAAACTTTCTCCATTGGGAAGGTACCTTAGTAGTTTTTCGTCGTTGCCAGTTTAAAAATTCAACATAGTATATATCCTTCCTGTGGGCATGTTCCCATGGAAAGTTTCCAGTTAGTGTACAAAATAGCAACACAACACAAGCCCAAACGTCAGCACTTGTTTCAACACTGTACCGTTCATTTCTCACAGCCTCACAAACCTCGGGAGGCGTGTATGGGATGCTACCACTGGTTTTTCGGACCATAGTACCAACCTTCCGAGTCATTCCAAAATCAATAAGTTTGATTCGTGTCAAATTATGATCAAAACAAAGAATGTTCTCCGGCTTAACGTCCCTGTGTGCTAAGCTCTTACTATGCATAAACTCGAGAGCGGAGGCTATTTGTCTCATCACTCGCTTGCATATCTCTTCTCCTAATCCAATTTGAGGAGTTATTGCTTCAAATAGATCACCCAGTGGTGCGTATTCCTGGGCAAAAACATAGGATTCCATAGTCTCGAAGGCAAAATCATATGTCTTGATAATAGCCTCGTGTGGAGAGAAATAATAGCTGTAGCAAAATTCTCTTTGGAAGTCACGATATTTGGTATTTTTCTTAGGAAGCACTTTTAAAGCCACTTTTGTTTGTGTGTCTCGACATTCTCCGAGGAGAACCTTTCCATAGGTACCACTGCCTAGCTCTTTGATGATGTCATAGCGTTCCTCGATATCTAATTGGGCGAGAGATTCCGAAACGCTGCTTCTTGGAGAGCATTCCGGATTCATACTCGGTGGTATACATTTTCCATTTAGACTCATCATTATCTCAGCAGTTGATGTCTTAATTGATATCAAATATCACTTTTGTATTTCACAACCGCATTGTTTTTTAAATGCCTACATATCCAAGATAGTCTCTAACGCTGTATTGTACGCGCCCATTTTGTGTTTTTAACTTCCCATTGTAGCAATAGTCGATTCGTTTTTGCACCCCCTGTTGAACTTCTGAAAATACATAGATAACACTAATAAATTCAATGTACATATTCCAACTTATTAAATTTGGCAGATAAACGTGGTAGTTCGACTCTTCTGGTTTTTACTTGTGTCCCAAATGGCCCCCAACAGTGACCATCAGTACCATATCAACGCTTATTATTGTTCACACTGTAAGGCATGTTAACAATGTCGTGACACGTAAATTGTCAAACGCTTCATATTTGTCAATAAAACTAACTATGTATTAACATACTGCAGTATCGAATTTTCTCATTCTTGTAGTTTATTATTTACACTTCATTTATGTTTCGACCTTTCATTCATCTTGTACAGTACCTGGCAAAAATTGTTTACTTTTTAAGTGGTAAAGAATTGTTATAATCGTTTCTGTTAATCTAATAGATTAAGATTCAATCACGACATTTTGCTAACACAGTATAAATGTGTTCGTTGTCCAAGTAAATGTCGTTACACAGTTTGCATAAAATATTATGAATCTCAACAGGCACACATTACCAAACATCATAGAATTCCCTTTCCTCATCCTAAACCAAGCTCGTATATCATATATTGGAGCAATTCATGAGTGCAATTTTGAAGCTCTCCTTGAATGTATTTAACTATATCCTACCGCTCAGCATTAATATTGTTTTATTTTTTAGTCAATCGGGTTGTCGAGTATCAAATCAGGTAAGCGTTTATTTATAGCAATCCAATGACGCATCATACGTAATCCCCGTAATCTATATTTTCACAGAACCGCCTGAATACGTATATTACCCATGCTTGATCAATCGATGGTACTCTTACTATCTAGATAGAAATCCATTAACGACTAGAGCTCATCAGTTACGAAACTAAAAATCAAGATAAGATCATTATATCATGAGTATAGTTTTATAGCTTGAATTCGTAATCGTAAATACCCATCGGAAATCTATGTGCGTAGCTTTCATGTTTAAATCACCGTCTCACGATCATGGTCTCCTACTCACAGTGTACGTAAATTCAGTGGTAAGATTACCGATATTATGACAAAACAAATTGCTTTTGAAACGTTTATTATCCTAGGTAGGAAAAACCGTAATCTAATTATGATTGAACAAGGTGTTCAATCAATAAAACGGAGCTATCGATAACTTTGTTGAGTACATCATCGTCTATGGAGCTATAACAAAGGCTATCTAGCGTGCTAGGATAAGTAACAAAGTTATAGCAATAATATTCAATAGGGCAAATATAATATTTAATAAATTCTTTCGGAAATAAGTCACGCCTTGAATCTGCGAATCAATTTAATAGTACTTGTGTGTTTGTAGACTAAAAACATTAATTGTTCGTGAGACTGATTTAACACTACTACGAATAACATAGATAGGATTTTTCTATTGAAAAAATGAAGGTTCAAATTATCGTTGGAGGAAAACGACTGAAAATCTCTTAATCCAACTATCTATCAATAAGACTTATCTCTCTGACAATGAATCGCTGAGTTATACAAAACACCTTTTTCATTGTTTCAATGACTGGCTATCTAGATAGTCCTTTTGCAAGAGTATGGTTTTGCAAGGTAGGCATAGCATTAGTAAGTCGATGGGCTTCAGGGTAGCATAGCTAGATAGTATAGAAATCACATAATAAGAAGGAAGTACTATTATATCTGTAGAACAAGGTAACGTGTATGAATTAGATCTATGTTATAATATTAGACGATGAGGCCTAGGGTTGGATGCAAGATTCGCCTTTCATTCTGGGTCAGCCATAGAGCTTGAACAATCCTGCCATTTCAAGCAAACAAACAATCAAGCAAGCAAACGAACAAACAACCAAAAACAAAAAACTTATTGAAATAATTTTTCTCGGCGATAGTCAAATAAAATATTATTGTAGATTATTCTATCGTCTCCATTCGTCCCATTGATGAAGCCATCTCATCATTGTGGCACAGTCTCTACTTTCCTATGGAATAGAGACTAAGATAAAGAGAGACTCTGATAAATCAGAACGGCATTTCAAACACTCACCGAATCTTCTCCCTGTGAAGTATCATGTTATCTCCATTTGATGCCCCATTGTCAGTTCAACACTACGACCCCGTCGAGAACTGACATTGGTATTTCTATTTCGTGTCAATGATAACCTAGAATGTCTTATGTTACTTAACGATCTATTATTAAAATAGTAGCAGTAATAAAAGAAATTGTATCCTCAACTCGCAATGTTCTCAGACTGATTATATTCTTGATTTACATGCATTTCAGAAAAATCCCATATGTCCTGAACTTCAAGAGATATATTTATACCTGGCTTAGGTTAATCTCCAGATACCTCAGATAGGATAAAATCGGAAAAGTTGCAGCTCCTTATAATTTGATTCCTTTCCATCACTTCATCGTCTATTCTATATCTTTATCTTAAGCCTATAAAGTCACGAATATAACATTAGTAGCAGCTGTATATAATAACCCTGAGACGTTCAGTATCGGGTTCATACACAGGCTTTCCATAGCGAGATTGCGCCATATTGGGGAAAAGACGTGCCGAGCATACCTGTGAATCCCCATGTGCAAAACAGGTACAAAGTGCAAATACAGTGAATGAAAGTCTACTCCACGATGAGCTTTGAATTCGTCGACCAAACCCTTATTTAAATATTTAAAAATTTGGCGTTTGAAATTTCTGTGATTTGATAGGATTTCTTCCAATGCTTATTCTTTTAAGCCGGCCATTTTCAGGTTATCTGACCATCAGAACTAAATTACTATTACGGGTATAACGTTGCCCAGGTGTTTGAAAACGATGACGGGTCAGAAGTTCGAGAATGGTTTTAACCTCGATAAGTCCATGATGTCACACAATTTTTCCAGATATTTTTTCCTTTTAGAAAAGTACTATTCTTTTAGAAAGTCTTACCACAGTAACCTTTGTATAGGATTGACACCTCGAAAAGCCTTCTGTTTCGGGGTAACGCTATTAGAGCGAGGGTTAGCTGTATCTGGGCCACAATGGATTAAATTAACGCCGGTGTGACCGTTGAAAACGTCCATGACATTATAAGTCCGATGGATGTATCTTCCTATGAAAATAGGTCCAGGGACTTATATTTCTAGGAAAATAAACCCTTAGGACATATTTTCCTTGCGACTATATGTCCGATACCTTGAAAATGGAAGCCCGTCTGGAAAATACGTCCGTAGTCATTTTTCATGAATATTATAGTTGGGAAAATACGTCCGACTAGGACAACATATACTAGGACCGGAGGTTCCTAGGAATCGTGATCTTATGGACGTATTCTCCAAGCGGACTATTGCTCCAGTCGGTTTCAAACGCTGGGGTCGTCGATATGGTATGGTGAGAAGAACGTTCATAAAATTAGTGAAATGGTAAATCACATTGAGGAAGTGGCTTGGGAGATGTTTTGTTGCTGTAACAAATGATGATGATCAATGAATATCCCGAAGGAATCGCCTTACATACGTGGGTTTGCTAATATTCAAAGCCTTGCCCAAGGAGATCGGTCGAGGTCTGACACGTAGGTGTAAAGTTCGATAGCTTCCGTCTAGAGGCGGATATCAATCTCATTATTCGTTACGTTATGTTGTTTAACATTTGCATCTCGCGCAAAGAGAATATTAAGGGCGAGTGCCGCTAATCAAGATACGTCTTCCTGTGACGGATATCACAAAACCATAGTTTTCCGATCAAATGTCAGGTGTTACCTAGGTTACTCCAGTCAACATGCATACATTGCCTTATATAATTCATGTTAAACCTTATTGTCTCACGGTGTGTAAACGTAACGCAGACTGGACAGACCATGTTCATGTTCAGGCTGAAAACAGTTTAGGCCCTAAAAATTGTCCAGAAATTTTATAGGGCCTGAATTGGTGGGCCTTTTGGGCATTATTTTTTAATTTTACGCCAAATTATCAAAAAATGGGCCTCAAATTTTCAAAAATGTTGGCCCAATTTATGATTTTAGAGGCGGAATTTTTTGTTCAGAATTGAAATTTGGGTCCCCCTTGTTAGCTTCTGAATCCGCCAATGCCACCATATAATCAACGAAAACATCATTCCATCAGAGTAAAAATGAAAGTCTGTCTGGACAGCGCTACGCTTATACACTGTGTGTTTGTCGGTATTATTTGTAGATCGATTGCCATTAACACGTTTCACTTTTCATCCATAAATGGGCAAAAGAACCACTGTAGTATGTACTGGTAACGACAAGGGCGTCATCTGGAGCAAATCAGTCCTTTGTATATAAGGCATGGTACCAACTTATATCCAATACAATAATAATACTATCAGTCGTTTCAATTTATCAATTCATTTTCCGATTTATGTTGTCTTTTTATAAACGGACTAAATAAGTGCACATATGTTATTTTCAATACAATCATCGATTTTCACAACAATGATTCAAAAACATTCGTCGTTAGCATTACGTACGTACGTGTATATGGATTTGCGTTGTGTTTCTGGTAGATTTTGTTGTTGATACTAGAGTGATCATTTTCAGATTTTCTTGACCCACTCTGGCGCCCAGACAGAGGCCTGTTGAAGAATCGTAATCATACTTTATACATGGTATAGCTATTGAAAATAGTAAGACCAATAGAGGTGCATGCAACATTAGCTGAAACCTATCATTCCTATTTGATTATTCCAGTAAGGTGTGTCGTAATATGACAGTAACTGAAGAGATACGAGGGGTGATCAATAAGTAATGGACGCTTTTTTACTCCTTCACGGGAATAAGGATATATCAACATGTATTATATATTTTGTCTTCAAATTTTCAGAATTGATAGATAATTAAACGATGTATCACTGGTAGGAAAATCAAAGGGATTGTTCAATAAAAATTATCTGTGTAAAAAAGCGTCCATTACTTATTGATCATCCCTCGTATATTGATATAACAGTACGCATTTCCTACGACAGCACAGAGTACAGTATACCTGAAACATCCTTGCAAGAAAAATGATAATGTAAACCTATACAGCCAATCTTTGACAAGATAATCGATTGTGTCATCTGCTAAAAATCAAGATCAATTTATGATATTGATTTAGCACATCCTCGCATACAAATGAGCAATATTTGACTATTTCGAAGCGAAAGCTAATACTGCGCATAATTTACATTCTGATAGTCAACACATCTTTTTGTTTCACTGAAAACATGCTCTGCCATCTCAGAAGAATAGAGATGCCATGTTTGATTATTAACTCTAACTAAAGAGCAACATTTCCCATCCTGGTGAAAAACCGTCTGGAATATCATTCTGTAGATTTTTTTAACTGTTCAAGCATATCACGTACGTTTTTCTTAGATGTATCCATTTTAATGTAGTGCCCGCTTCTCTTGCTATTCATCAAAATTGGGTTATCTAGATTATCGCGATGTGCTCTTTTCGTTCATCATTTCTCAAACGAAGCTATTTTTTCTTTCGATTAGAAAGAATTTCCCCCTGTTACGTTGAAAGCCAGGCTGATGTTTTCCCATGAGTATGACAGTTGGAGGTGATAGAGCTATACCTAATGAGTTATCCATTCTATGTAGATTAATTAGTCAACTAGTAATGTTAAAGTTACGCAATTATCTACCTAAGGAATACAAAAGTTAATAATTCATACAAATTCACAGACATTCTGTACATCACTAGAAATAGGCGATTGTTATATTAAATAAAATCACCTCCATATTTTGTTTTACTTTGCCAAGGGAACCTTTAATGTATTCAAAATGTTCAGGACGTTTGTTTTTCTCGTTGTACGAAGGATGATTCATGAATGAAGAATAGATTCCACAACCTGTGTAAACGTATTCAATTTTAACAGGGGTCTTGTGGAGCAGTGTGCACATACTACATGTTACAAGGCACAAAGTCGTCATCTACTTTTATTTGAGTCAGCTGAATCAATAATTTGAAAAAATTCAAATTCAAAAAATGTAAATTGCAACCAATAACCTTGATCTACAAATATCAATCAGGATAAATAGTATGTGCCAAATCGCTTCCAAAGTGGCTTAGTTAGTCTAAACCGATGTTGAGGTAGATTACTAAGAAGTGGCCCATAGTCATTATAGATTGGTTCATTGACTTTTCATTTTCACTTGTCTGCAGTTAAAAAGGTGACACGAAAGGGCTAAACGGCTTGCCCCAAGGTGCAACCGTCAAAAATATGAGTTTGAAAAAAATCATGTTTTTCAAATAATAGCAGTGAGTATATGAAATAAGAGGCATATTTGATATTACTATGTATGATAGTGTATTTGGGTGTGGTCATTTTTATTAAAAACAATAATGATAAAGAATTATACATTTCTGACCTTAAAATGCCATTTTAATGCAAAAGTCGCGGTTGTTATTAATTATATTCCTATTTTACCTATTCAATGTTTTCTAAATGTTTTAATTACCATTATGTTAGTTTTTGGCAAAGTAAATAATTATAGGGGTCACACAAGGATCCACTTTATTTACAACGTTTTCATATTTAGTGATAATTTCCAAAAAATACTAAGTTTAACACAACTTTATTTGTTAAATATTAAATAAAATGATGGTATTGTGTTTGTTTCATTGTTTCAACTAAAAAGCGCAATTCATTGCTCTTGCTCTTAGAGCTGCAGGGCATATACCAGTACAAAAAGTCTTCAATAAAGTTGATCCTTGTGTGAGCCCTATGTTTATTTACTTTGCCAAAAATGAATATAACGATTATTCAGATATATAAAAATCCTTTAATAGGTTAAATAGGAATACAATGATTGACTTTTGAATAAAATATATGTACATATATATGTAGTTGTTGCAGTAAAATTACCACACCAAAGTGGACTATCTTTCCATATTTATATCAAATGGGCCTTCTCTTTGCATTTTACTGAAATTATTTGTAACAAAAGTTTATTATGATAAAGCAGGCTGTGATTTTGATACTTTTTTAGCTTGCAGACAGTGATCAAGTCGCGACAACATCTTGTAGTAATGGGTGTAACAGTGATGAGGCAGGAATCGATTTTATAAATGCAACTTTTGACAATTCCATTATTGATGGTTTATCTAACAGTTAGCCATTTTGTCCGACATTCTGCTTGGACGCCAAATTAAAAGATACCGATTTGCATCACATCAAGTTTGATTTGTTTACCGATGTTTGTCAGAGTGATACCTGTAGCAGCTGCGCTCGACTGATATGCACCAAGATATATGTGAGCTTTCATTGCAACATTTACATTTAGAACAGTTACAATATTACTTAGTCTGATAGAAAATTAAATAATTGAAGTATATTTCTTTGAGTTTATTCAATTTGAACATTACTTTTACAATACAGATACCTTCGTTTTGAAACCTTAGCAGCAATTTTATTTTCAAACGGTCAGTTTTCAACTTTGAATGTTTCATTTTTGTTCATAAAAAGTGTATTCTACAAAAGTCAAGGTCATTTCAAGGTAAAATGTCAATGTTTAGGTAGTTGGCTTTTTAAGACACCTGGCCGTTGATTTGACCCTCCACAACCAATGATTAGGTGACCTGAAGTCAAGGTAATTTTAAGGTCAAATGTCAATATCTAGCAAGTTGACGTGAGAACAATTGTGACCTTTGGCGAGCAATGATAAGGTGATTTCAATGTAATTTCAAGGTCAAAGGTCAATATCTAGGTCATAGGTAGTTGGCTACTGTGGGTCTTAAGTAACATTTGATCACCAAAGATGAAGTGACATGCAATGTTAAGGTGATTTCAAGGTAACTTCAAGGTCAAAGGTCAATATCTAGGTCATAGGTAGTTGGCTACTGTGGGTCTTAAGTAACATTTGATCACCAAAGATAAAGTGACCTGCAATGATAAGGTGATTTCAAGGTCAAAGGTCAATATCTAGGTCATAGGTAGTTGGCTACTGTGGGTCTTAAGTAACATTTGATCACCAAAGATAAAGTGACCTACGGTCAATGTCACTGTTTATGGGTCAAGGTCATCTCAAGGTCAGAGGTCAATATCTGAATATTTGGCATTTTGGGGATGCTGCTTCATGTGAGGACCCATTGATATGTGTTCTGAGGTCATTGTCATCCCTACAAGGTCAAAATCTCTGTATTTGGCGTTTTGAGGCCCTGGGAGCTGCTATGACCCTTGGCAACTCATGCTAAGGTGACATGAGGTCAATGTCAATATCTATGGCTCAAAATTATAATAAGGTCAAAGGTCAATATCTAGGTAGTTGGCTCGTTTGAGGTCATATTAATGACTGCACTCAGTAATCTTCAGTCAAGCTGACGAAGTTTTTCATGAAAGAGTAACTTTATGTTGTGGTTCTAAATTGAATAGGTAGGTATAAGCAGGTGCGTTTTCAAAAATGCAAATTTAAAGCAAATTTTGCAAAATTTAGTTATTGATATGTAGAGATAGTCCATTAGGGTATGGTTATTCTCTTTAAATCATTTATGGTACAAATTTGGTACATCTGACTATATAATGCTTTTTTATTCAAAAGTCAATTATATTATTCTTATTTTGACTATCAAATGATTTTCATATATCCGAATAACCATTATATTAGTTTTTGGCAAAGTAAATAATAGTAGGGATCACACAAGGATCAACTGTATTGAAGATTGGTCAGACTGGTATATGGCCTGCCGCTCTAAGATTAAGAGCAATGAATTATGATTTTTCAGTTGAAACAACGAAACAAACACATCATCATTATTTTGTTTAACATTTAACAAATAATTTTCTGTTAAACGTAGTAATTTTTCAAAACATCACTAAATATGAAAAAGTTGTAAATAAAGTGGATCCTTGTGTGAGCCCCATTATTATTTACTTTGCCAAAAATGAATATAATGGTAAGTGTAATATATAGAAAACATTGAATAGGTAAAATAGGAATATAATTAATAACAACCGCGACTTTTGCATTAAAATGGCATTTCAAGGTCAGCAATATATAATTCTTCAATATTATTGTTTTTAATAAAAATGACCACACCCAAATGGACTATCATACATATCCATATCAAATTTGCCTCCTATTTCATATACTCGCTGCTATTATTTGAAAAAAAAAGATTTTTGTCAAACTCATCTTTTTGACGGTTGCACCTTGGGGCTAGCCGTTTAGCCCCTTCGTGTCACTATTTTGAGTGCAGACAAGTAAAAATGAATAGTCAATGAACCAATCTATAATGACTATAGGTCAGATCATAGTAACCTACCTCAACATCAGTTTATGGGATTTTCGGGAGTTTTGGCGCACACTAAAAGCATGACACTATTCTGCCTAAGTACCTAGATAAAGCTCGTTTCACCGGGAAATTCCCATTGAAAGCAATGTTAGCGTCATTTGAGATTATAAAGACGTTATCAGCGTTGCCAGAGGATAGTGTTGGTATTCAATGGGAATTTGAGATACATTGAGAGGTTAGCGTGGCTATCCAATAGGCATTCGTGATACATTCAGAGGGAAGTGTGGCTATCCAATAGGCATTCGTGATACATTCAGAGGGTAGTGAGGCTATCCTATAGGCATTCGTGATACATTCAGAGGGAAGTGTGGCTATCCAATAGGCATTCGTGATACATTCAGAGGGAAGTGTGACTATCCAATAAGCATTCGTGATACATTCAGAGGGTAGTGAGGCTATCCAATAGGCATTCGTGATACATTCAGAGGGAAGTGTGGCTATCCAATGGGCATTCGGGTTACATTCAGAGGGTAGTGTGGCTATCCAATAGACATTCGTGATACATTCAGAGGGTAGTTAGGCTATCCAATAGGCATTCGTGATACATTCAGAGGGTAGTGTGGCTATCCAATAGGCATTCGTGATACATTCAGAGGGTAGTGAGGCTATCCAATAGGCATTCGTGATACATTCAGAGGGTAGTGAGGCTATCCAATGGGCATTCGGGATACATTCAGAGGGTAGTTTGGCTATCCAATAGGCATTCGGGATACATTCAGAGGGTAGTGTGGCTATCCAATAAGCATTCGGGATACATTCAGAGGGAAGTGTGGCTATCAAATTGGCATTCGGAATGCATTTAAAAGGTAGTGAGGCTATCCAATGGGGATTCGGGATACATTCAGAGGGTATTGAGGCTATCCAATTGGCATTCGGGATGCATTCAGAGGTCTAGTGTAGCTATCCAATAGGCATTCGGGATACATTCAGAGGGTAGTGTGGCTATCCAATAGGCATTCGTGGTACATTCAGAGGGTAGTGTGGCTATCCAATGGGGATTCGGGATACATTCAGAGGGTAGTGAGGCTATCCAATGGGGATTCGGGATACATTCAGAGGTCTAGTGTAGCTATCCAATAGGCATTCGGGATACATTCAGAGGGTAGTGTGGCTATCCAATGGGCATTCGGGATACATTCAGAGGGGAGTGTGTGGCTATCCAATTGGCATTCGGGATGCATTCAGGTAGTGTGGCTATCCAATGGGCATTCAGGATACATTCAGAGGGAAGTGTGGCTATCCAATTGGCATTCGGGATGCATTCAGGTAGTGTGGCTATCCAATGGGCATTCGGGATACACTTAGAAGGAACCAACACGGATCAGAAGTGAGTGTTGGTAAGTATACCTTAAACAGTGCAAAGGACACAGATATACACACTACGATCCTGATGTAAATGCATATTCATTGCCAGTCAATCTAATTTCGAATGAAGAATATAGCGCGTTAGTACGATTTATAGTCTGAGGTCTCTACAAGTAATTAATTCTCTAACGTCATTTAGCTTTCGCTAAAATACAATCTGATGAGGATTTAGCAGCAATGGAAAATAGATGTTGTAAAACAGTATTATTGATAGATTTAGAAAGGATGGTAATTGCGTTATAAGATGTAAGGATGTATTATTACGTATGACGTATTACGTCTTTGCGTACTTTTGATGTCAAATGAAATTATATGATATGTAGGCTATACTTTATGTTGTAAAGTATAGCCAATGTAAAGCCATTGGTTTGTTCAATCTTAACCTCGGAATATACGATTTAATTGCCACGTATCTGTTTTGGGATTCAATGACAAATTGGCCTTAGAAGAGTCATATACGTGACAGTATCGTATTCATTCTGGATTTCCGAGCTTCATTTGACGTCAATTGTACTTTTAATCCACTTTATCTCAGATGTTGTCATCTTCTTAGTTACATCGTATCATTTTTGTGGTCTGAAAATCATCAATTGCTTTCAAATGCGCAGTAGCGACATACCGACACATGTGATAAGAAAACGAAAACATCAATTTTGTCGAAGCGCGACGACGCTGGTGGAAAGTTCAATGTCAGGTGTCGTTTCGTTGAAAAATTAATTTCGTGGGCGGAGAGGAGACATTTTAAAATTGTAAGTTGACATTTGTCAATTTAGACACCTTCATTCCATTCCATTACTTAACTCAGCCAATGCAATATTCAGATAAATTGAATACGGGCATTGTAAATGGGAAGTAACATAAACCCAGTTAATTCGTTTCTATTCAAGCGTGAAATTAAAAGCTTTAATCAAGAAGACAAAAATACAATTTATTGGACTAAATCCACTCCATGGCAAATGAATTTTCCACTTGTTGAAAAATAATTACGAAAAAACGAGTGGGGAGTAGATTCAAAAATAACTTGTTTAAACTAGATACTTTAGTTTTTTATCCAAATTTAAACTCAATAATCATTAATTAAAGGCACCCAATTGTCTACCGAGGGAGATTTTGATCTACAGAACGTTAATCAACCTGCATTAAATTGATATACTGTAGAAGCTATTTGTTAGCGGTAAACTTTTGCGCGACAATGAAAAACCATGTACTACATTTCCACATCCACACTCTGAAGACGAAACCTTCTTTTGAGAAACGAAGTCGAACGAATGCAAAGGGTAAATACTCTGATACTCAACATAGTTCTGTCTTCCAACGCAAGGTGCTCAGATTTTATTAATATATTACCGATATCAAAATTGTATCCGTTTATTTGGCCTATTCAGAGCGATAGCCTCAGTTATTTTTCATGACTTATTTCCTCGAATTAGGCTGGTGGTCAAAATGGCTCAATTTGCAGGAATTCCAGATAACTAAGATAATATAATATAATATAATATAATATAATATAATATAAATCTACAGATTCTGATCACTGACTTTGGTAAGTAGGATAATACCATGGATTATCATTATCTATATTCTGGAAATATTCACAAAAGTTCAATACACATGATGTAACAGAGAATCCCCTATCCATTGGACCAGCTCCTCATCCCAGTTTTTTTTCTTGATATTTGTAAGGCTAGGGTCAGATAAGAGAAACCCCCGATGAGTACCTGGGCATATACACGTTTGTAAACAGGGCGAGATTTAATACCAGGAACTCTCAGCCGCTTTATGTTCTTCTAAACACCTTGTTTTTCGGTAGATAAGATAATATGTCACTTTTATCACAGCCCAAGTATTCATTATCTCACAATTGACTGCTGATTCTTAACAGTTTATACATTTCATAACAACAAATTTTTATGTTTCAAAAATTTTAAGGGAGCATTTACTATCCACCAAACCTAAATTCTAAAAGAGTTCGATCCCGTCCTTAGAATTCTTAAAACGGGAGAGTGAAATGTCTTTAACTACGATGCAAGTTCCATGAGTTCGTTCATGAACAGTCTTCAATACATGAACCTACTATAGAATGAGCGAGAGCCTACTGCGAAGTTTTATAAACGTCTAGAAAGTATTAATTTGTTTTAAACGCATTAGCACAAGATAGAGATGACTAAGGACGTAATTCGGTTGAACTAGGTCTACCGAAAAACAAGATGGACGAGCTCTACAACGGGATGGACGCCAGGCTCGATTTTCTGGAGCACCTTCTCGTCCCGAGCACGTACATGAAGTTCGTTAAAAGACGTTTGTAACAAATTTGTAACAACGTTTTTACTATGTCCATCTCGTACCACAAGTACCACGTCTAACTGCCAGAAAATTTTGACCAGACTTGAAGTCCTGGAGCACCCCCCCCCCCCCGTCAGAGCACGTCCATGAAGTTCATAAAAATATGATAACATTATATTAACATGTACCGGTATAAACATCAGAAATGATGTCACCTGTCAAACCTTTTATATTATCTGTATTTTATTATATTATTAAGGAATAAATTGAATTGAATTGAATAAAAAGTTTAACTCACAGTTTAATATAAGCCCGTGACATCATTCAATGTATTGACCACATCCTGGGAGAAACTCTTCAAAACATTAGCCTATCCTATGAATAAAACTAATATAAAGAATCTCGATCTAAATACATCAAATGAAAAAGTTATCCTTTCGTCGTTCCTTACCTTTTCTATGCTACTGGAAAAAATCTGGAGAATAACACGTATTCTTTAATCAATTCTTCTTTTCCTCGCTAATCCCAGTCTTAATCCATGAGGACTTTCGTTTCATTCCTGGGGTAAAATAAGGTAAATATTTTCAGTGCTTACCTGTACAGACTCTGTATATGTTGGCACTTCATCAGTTCTACAGAAACCTAAGACTCATCGCTTTATCTCTGCAAGAATTCCGAATCTTTCAGCCTGCGCAGCTTTATGAGCTTAGGCGGACTCAGAAGTTAAGCTCATGATGTAAATCCATCAGTGATGGCCAATATATCAAATAAGTCTCACATTCTACTCATCTCTTATATTCTGTTCGCTTTTTTGACGCAGACTATCATATCGTTATTAAATAAACTGGAACACTACCACTTCTCGTTGTCTCAAATATTACTTATAATCGCTTACTACTAGTTCTATTATTGGTAAGATCTGGTGTAGGAGTCAATTATCACTCGAAAAGAGCGTCATCTTATGAGATATTACTAGATTATATCCATGTGTATGCTTCTGTCCATATCATTCTATCAGCAACCACATTTTGTTGATTTTGTGAAATTTTCTCTTTGTTTGAGATCCCTCCCAGACGAATGCAAGAGAGATAATGCAATAATACTTTCTCAAAACAACATAAGTAACTTCGAACTGAAATCTGTAAATAAACCACAAATTAACCAAAATAGCATTCCTAAAATCAACTTATCTCTGACTTAGCATTGCACGACTGGCAGATGTCTGGGGGAAAAAATAATATGCAAAATTAATCAAATCTTGAAGAATTTGATGTCTTTAGAAATCGGACACATTCAACCATGTGTTAAATTGATAACAAACCAAGTGAGACAAATGTCCTCGGTGAATTAGCATTTAGCAAATACTCAGTATGGCAATTTAATCTGGAAGTAAAAGTTTATTGTGACCACTTCATTTCTAAAGAAAATATGTCGGCAAAATTAATTTGTAAGTCTTCAAAATTGGATTAGTGTGTTTACAGCCCTGCCAATAAAATAACTAATCTTCCTTCCGGTCTGATGATGCTACCATATTCGGAATTTCCAAATCCTTACACTCGAATGTTTGACAACAGGAGCTCTCCTTTTTGGACCGTGTTTGCTTGCGATTTTGAACTTCACATTTTCTTTTTTCAAAGTACCAAGTTTCCTCTAAAAAAGACAAGGCGGAACGTTGTGATCACTAACAATGTACATTTTCACATATTGTAATTGAGAAATAAATTAAGATACAAAGAAAAACAGGTATTAGCCTTTTACACGCTGTCCAAATGACTTCCAATAGACCATTTGCCATATAGACGGATAAATAGATGACAGCCCGTGTGTTAGTGTGGCCAGAATACACAGAGACATAAAGCAAGAGTCGCTTGATTTCTTGATACACTTGTATATCAGGTATTTCCATTGGGATTAACGTAAAATGAAATTGGAATGCAATTATATGATCTTGTTGTCAACTTGACATGCGGATTGTGATTAAACATTAAATTTGTCTTCTGAAATCTCATTACAAACGAGACTTCAACGAGGTTTCAAAGCTTTTGCATTTGTTAGGTAAGACTGGTCCATAATGAAAATAATCTTAGGCTATTCATTTTAATCCGAACTAGCGCGCTCAACCTGTTCCATTTTAACAATTATTTAAAAGATACGTATGAATTACAAACAAAAAAGAATTGAGTCCAACTATGTTGGACGGGCTGCAAGCCGTCGCCTATTCACAGGCGCGAACCCACTACTGCTCGACATGGGGACTTTTGTCTGCTGCGTTTCCGCCCTGGACCTGTACGTCCCTCCTTAGACAACCTGGGCACCCTAGGCTCCCCAGGGGTGACCATATTGATGCCGAGCTTAGTGCGGACGCCCAATCGACATAGAGCACCGACAAGCAGGACTCCCGCCCTCAAACCGTTCCACAATCCAAGCCTCCAAGTAACTGGATTACAGGAGCACGCCACAACTCCCGGCTGGCAAAGATAGGAAAACTTTACATATAAAAAATATTGAATGAAATGACTATAGTACGTACATGTACGTATATTTGGGTTAATTTTATTATTTCCTGAGGCTGAATGTTAGTCTGATCTTGAAAATAGTTTCGAATGTCATCACCACCTGATCTGTAAGCTTTTTTAGTCTAGATCTAATCTATTTGTACAAATTAGATTTTGAACATTCTGATACTCAAAACATCTTTCAGTTTCACCAGAAACTTTCTAGAAAAGAACTAATAGAAGGCAAAAATTTCTTATGATGGGTTTTGAAGACGAGTACAATATTTTAATTCGTTATATGTAAAGTATATGTTGCTAATCGGTCAAGTTTTGAACACAGTATCATTTACAGTGAACGATTGAGATTTCCATCAACCTGTATGAGGGACAGTCTTAGCTTATTATGGAAATCCAGTGCTCTATATTTCTCTGGGTATTTATCTTTGAAAAACGAACGCTCAAAAAACGATTATATGTTTCAAGTTTTAAGAAGGATAAGATGATACTATAAGTTCTTAATATATTGTATACACCATACAGTAAAACCCGTGTAGTGTTCACTGTAGGTAGGTGTTCACTGCAGAGAGGGGATTTTATACAGGAGCCAATGAAAAATTTATCTTGGAGTGGTGTTCACTATATGTACTAAACACAGGGGTTCACTAGAGATATGTTAACTAAGACAGATTTTACTGTAATAATATCCATGATTACTACAATTACAGCATTCATTGTCATTCATAAAATCCCTCTATTACACCACCCCCCCTCAAGTTTGGCAAATTGAGATGCCTCATTGGAATTAAAAGCATGGTGCTATATATCTACAGATATATCTACTAAGAAAGTCACCATCGCAATGTAAGCCATTTGGAATGGTCGATTTGCTGCACAATAGATATACATGTAAGTCTGATTTGGTTCAAATCAAAGCATAACGTCAACTATAAACTAGTAATTCGATGAGAACCATCGAAATCGACAATTACCGTCCGCCATCTTAGATGCGAAGGTTACGGCCGTTAACGACCTTCGCTTGATACTGACCAGTGTATTTAGTCTATAGGTTGAATTTGGATTTTCCAAACTTAAGGAGAGGTAAGTATTCTAAACGTATAGTCCAACTCGTATACTTACCATCAAATAAAATAAAAAATGAATGACATAATAAAATATTGTTTTAGGAAGTGATTCAATCCAGTAAAATATATTTGTACATCTGGCTTTTACATTCACACGAGTATACTAACCTGTCTTTTAGCATAGGTGTAAATAACAGGATATCATTTATTTTTAGATCATTCTACCTACAGATATCTACCTCAAAATGATGCGGGAAGGTGAAGATGATTTATTAACACGTATATTAGCTTCGTATATTAAGTACTACCAGTACGTATGTGTGTGTAGATCAATGGTCGAAATAAAATGTGAAGATTAATATTTTATATAATTGTTCCATATGACAATTCTGGTATATACGTAGGACATATTAATAAATTAATGAATCAATTGTAGCTTCATTCTCGGATCTATTCCGTGTTATTAAAATGTCTTGATCTGAGTTTTGACCCCGGTTTTGACTAGAGTGAACAAAAAATAGACCACTGGGATTTAGGGGCTTGTTTTTGTTAGACTGGCTGCGCTTGATGATTATTTGTCCTTGTAATGTTCTTTGGTACTTGGGTAGGGTTAGGGTTAGGGTTAGGGTTAGCTTTAGAAATAAGATTTTGACCTACATGAACTTAATGCAATAAAGTTCTGAGGTAAAATTGGTATTGTATTGGACAAACTTGATGTTGTATTGGTCAAAATCGGCAATCGAGCAAATGCGAAAAACAAGATACTCCCCCTGTTAGGATGATGCTTGAAGAAACTTGGCTATGAGCCTGTATTTAAACGCTTACAAATACAGATACCCTGAGAAATTGCATTAACAGCTACTTACCTAAAGACTATATACACGTTATAGATTGCTTCTAGACGATGACCAATTATAGCAAATACAAAATAAGAAACAATAACGTTTAAGTACCTCAATTTGTAAATGTTATTCCTTCACGAAATTTATGTTACGTTGTCCTTCCTTGAGGTTGTCTTCTAATCAGCGATCGGGATGATCTCACTTGTCGTATAATCCGTTTTCTATTTCTCAGCTAGCAAAAAACATGTTGGTTATATAAAAGAAGATGCAACTGACTACCTTGATGCAAAGTTACCTTGGTTCTGCTTTTAAACAGTTGTTTTGGTTGAGCTTGTATTTCCACTGGCTGGGAGGTGAGGGTTGTTCCACGTCTTGTTATACTACTTGCTTGCTCCGGCTATGAATACCCTTACCTAAGTCATCTATCATTCCTGTATTACCCTTTGAAATAGTCATTCACTTGGTTCCATACTCGTTACATCATCGATAAGCTCGCTGACCCAATCAGATCCTTTGGTCGTTCTCAGAAATTGTTTCTCATGAGGTAGACATAATTAGCTTGACTCAGTTGTTCTCCTATTAGTTGAATGTTAAGGTGAAAGTCCCTGTCAGAGGGAAGAATACTAATCAGTGATCCAAGGGTATTCCCCAATCAATGAGTCAATCCAGAACGTTACAAGGAGCATAGAGCACCCATCATGGAAATGTCTAAACTAAGTCCCCTCCTCAGAGGGCAGTCGAAATCTTGTGAGTCAAGATGGAGTCAATTATTGACATTGATGAGGTTTAGCGACACGTTTTTGGAGAACTTCTGACCGTGTAATATTTCGACTCAATGGGGAACTGTCCCCCTCTTAATTGGTTTCTCAAGGGACAAAATTACAACTACTAATTGCAACTAATTTTATTATCTAAAAAGTTATACCTTACTACACAATCGGGAAAAGTAATTATTACGAAGGTAGAATTAATACCTGGAGGACCATAACTTGATACGTTCGCGTACAAGTTATCTTAAAAACGTGTAGCTAAATAACCTCCCTAATATTTACTACTCATCGTGTGCATTAAAACGAGATTCCGAATCTGGCAAGAAAGTTCGAGAAAAAAATTGAAAGAAATTTAAATGGATGAGATGAGTAGAGATTATTAGTTGCTTTGAAAAACAAGTTCTACGGAAAATATATTCAGATATGGAAATTCCGAGGAGATACTCCAGACTCGTTCCCTTGGGTCACTTCAGGGCACGTGATAGGTGCACGGAGAAACAGTTGGTCAATGATACTGATGATTGATGAGCGTTTGTGTGATCTCCTACTTGGAGAAACTTACGGGGAGGGAATTATCGATAGGCTTCTTGAAAAGGATGCTTATTATGGGCGAATGTTATCAAACTATGGACGAATAGGCTGAAATGCCTAGATAGTGTATCTTCCCTCTCATTAATTGTTATGCCTTTATTCTTTTCTACCGTGTTATTTTAGTTGTGCTGAATAATGATCAGTCTGCAACCAACGCCGGGGACGTTGTATTGTCTACTCTGGTTCATTCTGACTTGTCAGAGTTTCTCTTGTGAGCTCTCTCTACTCCAAGGGATAATGAGACTATATTATTTTGCCATCAGCTATAGCGGATCGAATTTTCTAGACATTTCACTGTCCAATACTCTATCGTTCTTTTGTCCATAGTCGAAGTCTAGCATCAAAGTCTCTGAACCCAAGTCCCCTTTTATTTGAAGCGAGGCATGTAGGATTTGGAGTCACGAGACATTGAACCAGGATTATCTATTTCATTAATGTTGATGTCAGTATTAATTAAATCAAAACCACGTATTTCCGAAAGTTACATACATTAATTGATTTCTTTGTCATTTGCACGGTGTATTGCATGGATATTTAAAGAATCGGGAAACACACCATGCATAGCTTCCGTTCTAGTGATTTCATGGGAGATAATTACTTCTGATGCAACTGTAGCCAAGGCTAGAATTTACTGACAACCAGGAGTGAGTCTCACCTCAACACTAGCCAAAGAAGTGTGATTCATCAGAACTCGCGGTACAAAACGAGACCATCTCTCCAGAAAATATGGCAAAATTTGATAACATTAAAAATGAATGCATTGATATCTGACAATCCTGCAACAAGTCTGACCTCCCCCCCCCAAACACACACTTTACTAACTCCAGCTCCAGGGGAAATGTATAGGGTTCCCGATGCTTTGAAGCAAGACTATTTTCATATGTTTTCATAGATTACCCTTTGTAAAAAGAACTTTTTTATCTATAACAAAGGAGCGAGTAGAACAGGAGAAAATTATGGGCGTGCCATTGGTCCGATCCCTACTACCAGTGGTCCAAACCCAAAATATCGCACCCCCCCCCCACCTTGACATTTGCTGGCTACGCCCCCTATGTATTGGGTACACTCCCCTCCACATGATTGGCAACCGGAAGTCTCATTTTGGATCAATTATCAATCCTGTCTTTATTTTGCAATTAAAATTCAAATTCAAACATCAGGCTTTGGTATGCAATCCAATAAAAACGTTCAGCTGCCAAACTTAGTCACGGTACAAAGGCAAACGATTTATACAAATGGTGGGTAGGGGAGGAACAAAGGGAAGGGGCATAATGGGGGGGGTGAAACTGTACACTTGATGTAAGACTACTTAAGTATACACCTAACCATACGCAATTATATATTTAGGCATACGGGTTGCTGTTTCCAATCTGGAATGGATTATTTATAGACCTGGTAATGGACTTCCATCCATCTGTAATCATCGAGTGAGACCAGATTTTTTTCATCTTCGTTTTGTTTACTAACTAAACCATGCTTTGAATTTAGAATGTATCTCCAGAATCGGAATCTGGAATTGCAATGATTATACGGTAACTGCAAACGTTGTATTGATGATTCAAAAACACAGTCGGAGTTCCGTATAGGGTTCAATTATATCGGTGGCAATGATGGTGAAGAGAACGTGATGAAGGTCCTCTTTGATAGTATTTTTCAGGTCGGTACATTCCGTTAATGTTCCATCATCCATATTAACGTGGAGATTATATCGACTAGATTAGCTTATCTAAATCCTGAATGTCTATAAATCCTGAACATCTTTTCAATCAGTGTTGCTAGTCCTAATAGTACTTTCTCTTCCCTTGCTAAAAACGTTGGAATACATTGAAATTGATTCATTGATAATATGTATGTAGTTCATAACTTATATAAAACGTAAGCACTTTAATAAGTTTACATGTAGTAAGAATTGAGAGGAAGAGTAAAATACCCAAGATAAAATTGGATGTCATTTCATGGAGGGGATATAGAAATGACAGCTGCTCTTGGTGTATTAATAGATAAAGACTTGGAACATTTATTACGATGGAACTATTACGTTGGGTCTTGCTAGAAAGGAAAATGATGATCGCAACAAAATTCTTCGTCCATAAACATGAAAATTGATCAATGATCACACTGATTTATTCCAGGGGAATTATTTCATGAAATGAAAACAAGATATATGATGAATCAGCTCATTGTAGGGGAAGAGAGCTTTGATTTTTTATTCAATAAGTTTCATACAAGGCATTCAATAAGTATTGCTAATTTTGATATAGTTTTTATTCTCTTGCTTTCTTCATGAAATTTTCAAAACATAAGGATAATATATCAGACCTTATTCTATTAAAAGTTTGTACATATCAATTACGATAACTACAGTACTCGTCATTTAAGCAAGGCAAACATGTGCTCCGTACCGGGGTTATATTGGAGTAACACGAACAGTGAACACTAGAGGTCCTGGATGCCATCAAAATAATCCTTTATTTGGGAGAAACTCTTAAGATAAATTATTATTAATTTGCACATGAAATTTAATGTTAGAGCGAATAAATAATTGTCTAGCTTTTCCAGGGGTCTCTTTATTTATTGTGGAAATTTATTATAACCCAATAATTTATTAATGGACAATCCATATATAATCACTGCATTTGTATTTACCATCTGATAAGTTTCGTATTCATTTGATAATACGTGTATTTCATGATATTAATCAGCAGCCTCGATAATCTATTTAGGTCCCTTGTAAGACCCTGACCATGGTTTGATCCATATTTTTTGTATCTTGCAGTCGAAAATTTGGCCTTTGTGTTTTGCACTTCAAAACTGATGTGACATCCTTCATTGATAGACCACAAATTCAGTATCTTGGTGATTTTTTCTAAATGCAATAGGCGAAAACAATATTTTGAGGTATAATGTGTCAACCAGAATAGTTAAATGGCATCCTTTAAACGGTTTAAACTTAGAATTAACTGATTTTTTTAATAATCGTAACATTATTTTACAACATTGTATTCATCTATTTCGATTCCTAACGTTTGGAAACATGTTATAAAATGTAGCTGTATTGCCTAAAATAAATATATATTAAAAAATAAATTGGCAAAGAAATACGTTCGTGATAAAAATTTGATATGCTAGGCCTAAGTAATTTTGAAGTCGATTATCGACCATAGGACGTCTTTAGCACTTAAAATGGCGGGGATTTGAGTTTCCACACTTATGTTAAGGAGTGTATCATCACGATTGTCATATAGTGTAGTGTATAAGGTGTTAATCAATAAGAGCATCACTAACACACTTCTGACGTAAACAAATTGCACCTAGTACCCTCTTAGATTTGCGTATACCAATTCCCTATACCTAGGCAGCACGTGGGGGATAAGTCTAACTTAAACTAAAAAAACAAAGATTCTTAAACGTCAACAGAACTTGGTTAAGAAAATAAATAAGGTAATATGGCTAGGGTAACATACGTTACGTCTGCAAGGTTGAGGCCTCCGGGGTTCCATGATTGGCTATTAAAATTAAACAGTAACTTCTCCATGGTGTCAAAGAAGCTTGTATTTTATCATTTATTACCCGAGCTATTCCTGTTTTTACTCAATTAGTATTCACTTCCGACATTCGACCTCACCAAATCAATTACAGCGACCTACGCCGTCCATCGAGTGGCTCAAAAATAAATCAAAGAATGAGATCTATTTTAAGACGTGAAAAATGTTAGGAAGGATTATATTGGCATCATTGATCATTATTTAACCCCCACCGACTTTTTTATTAATCTATAATTGCTGAGATATAGAGCCTTTCGTGGATTGTTAAACGTTTCACTTTGATTCGGACTTGAGCTGCTATTCTAAAATGTACCGAGGCAGCGTCTCCGTGAATTGTTAGATCATCCACAGACTTTATCCCTTTGAATACACATATACACTGTCAAGTATTACCACCCCTAAAGTGTCTCTACGTATAGACCACGGGCTTTCACTTGAGAAGCTTCCCTTGAACTCCACCTCCTTTAGTGTCACTAATTAAGACTCGTCGCCCCTCGTTAAACTGTCACTAGTATAGACAGTTATTTATGTTAATCGCCAATATGATGTAGATTTACGCTACCCTGCTTTATGATTAACTTGATAATTTGTATTTTGTGCCTAGAATTATTATATCCTTTTACCAGTAATCCATCTCATTTTATCTCTTTTAGCAGATTTAGTGATGCAACGGCGTGAACAACCGTGAAACATGGTGATTATATGATTGATATGATTCCAATATACCCCCTCGAATAAAATAAAATATCATTATATGCCATTTGCATCTTAAAAGAGAGCTTCGTCTTCAAATAGGTTAAAACTAGACTCTGCGCCCAGGCCCCAGGGTAATCATTGTATGGGCTTTGGATTCGAAAAAGTGCAGTAAAACCTGAAAAGTTGAACACCTCTGTAAGTTGAACACCTCCACGTCCACATCTTGAACAATTTTCAGAGGCTCTTAATTGATTTAAATGTTGGACAAACTGAAACCTCTGTAACAACTACCAAGTGGAACACTTTTTGGGGGTAGTACCAATGGTGTTCCCCGTACACAGGTTTTACTGCACTGAAATTTAAAGATCTAGAATATGTAATCTGAGTTAAAAGCTAGGACTCGAACTTACAGGTAACATTATTTCCATGTGTCATTCAAGGTATTGATTCTATTGCCATCTTTTATCGAACAAATTGATTCAACCAATGTAGTTTGTTACTAAAACCCTGTATACAATCGCAGGCGAAATGCTTGAAATGGGGTGAAACGGCCGAATTGCTTGAAATGATTGAAATAAGGGTGAAAGTAAATAAGGCGAAACGATTGAAATTCAATTTCCAGTGTATGCAGGGTTTTAGCCCCCGGATGTTATTTTCCATAATTCACATCCATCCCGCAAAATATGCATCTCTCAATTACTCAATTTACTGTATATAATAATTTACCCTTTTCAAATTGGAAAAGTATGAAACAATGTTACGTGATATGATATTTGTCGAACCACTGCGCATACACAAGGCTATTGCAAGTTAATATATGTTCCAATGACTTTTTATGTGTACATAGCTCTGTGTACCTGTCAACTTTAATTTTGTTAACGACTTTTTGTAAACGCTCCTATAAACAATGCTTCGGGTAAAAATAAAAGGTATGCTTTTTATAGCAATTTTATTTAAATGTACGATATTGGCAAACAACATATAAACCAGTATGAGTTTGAGCGGCGAGTCAATATTGAGCGAAATAATTAAATACTAACTCTATATTGGTTCTAAAGTTCTATGCTAACTTAACTATATATCGATTTTAAGTGACACTGGTTATAATGAACTTAGAAATAATACTGGGGAGGTATATTAAGACCACATATTCAGGTCTGATATTATTGTTGGTTATACCATGAAAGAACTGATGTGAAATGATCGGACGTATCGTTCTAAAGTGGTAATAATTGGGAGAATGTTATTAATGATGATAAACAATAAACATCGCCGAATCAGCTGTATGAATATGGGATAAACTTAAATTCATCCTATTATGGATGGGATATCCAGGAGCCAACTGATAGTTTTGGGAATATTTACTACTGATGTCGCATAGGACGATTTTTCTCTTACTGATATGCTTAACGCTGGCGTTCATATTGTGGGTCATATCTGGCAGCAGTGCTGTCAGTAACAAATACTATATTATGGTAAGTGATAGTGATGGCCATAACACTGACGTTGATGATGTACCAAGACAAGCTAACTTTGACTTTAGAAAGAAGAGACATAGGGATGATAATTCCAGCGTCTGGTACAGCCAATGTAGGTTTCCTAAATGCTGTCGTCAGGAGGGATGTACGGACTTCCCACAATGCAAGGACCTCTTGTTTCAGTTGTTACAAGATGCAGTCTGGATAATGCGATCACTTGGTATACCGTACCAAATTGTGTATGGAACATTGTTAGGAGCCTATAGAAATTATTCCATTCTACCTTGGACTGCTGATGTTGACCTCATCGTGCATAAAAAACACTGGAATGACCTGATCGGCACCCACCCTACGGAGGACCCCTCAAGGAGATTGCATGTAGCAGTAGATAAAAGGGAATGCGAGGATGATAAAACATGCCATTGCATCCGAGCATGTCACGTTATAAAAAATATTGATACCCCTCCTGAAAGTTACCCTAACGTGTACAATTACAATGCTTATTATATGGACATTTACACGTATTTTGAAGCTGGGGACGATAGCATTGGTTTATGCGATAGGTACTACCATAAAGATTGGTTATTTCCACCTAGAAACTACACCATAAACGGTAAATCATTCCTGGGTCCTAATAAAGGAAATGTTTCATTACAAATCACTTATGGTTTGAATTTCATGCATCCGATAGAAGGCTTATAATGAAGGATTTTTCGCTAGTGATCATTTTTAGCTGAAAGAGACTGACCGCCTATACATATTTTATAAACAGAATCAATGCAAATGGAATTAAATGATTAAACTGGATTCGCAGATTTTTAAAAGGAGATGGATTCTCTGGAACGGATTCAACAGGGTGGGAATCAAGGGCCTTTTTGGTCCTCCTAAAAATTGCCATTTAGCCTCTTTTTACAAATAGGCCTAATATAAGAAAATGTGGATCTTTTGAAGAAAGTACCCTCATTTTGAAAACATAAACACAAATTTTCAAAATGTAGCCCTATGCTATACCTTCATCAAATCCTAATGTCATGTGTATTGATTAGTGCTCTGCTAGTTCTTAGCATGGACCTTTCAGAGAAACTTAGCATTTCAGCTAGTGTTCTTCATGTCAAAAGAATAACATAATGACATGACATGACCATTTAACAAATGTCATTTTTGGCTTTTTATATTTTTGTATTTTATTTATAAATTAATAAATATTTAATGCAACTCTAAATTTTTGAAAAACTATTTTAAGGATTATAAAGAACATCTGCAAAATCAACTCATTGCATCCAGACATATCTAAAGATATTTACATATCAAGTAAAAACATTGCAGTTTATTGTGTCTAGAAGCTCGTACATTTAGGTACAAATACATGTATAGTCAATGAAAGTTACTGTCGAGAAATAGGAGGCATTTGGAAATGGGTTTAACAAAAAAGAATATTTTGCAGCTACATCTTGAGTACATAATTCAAAGTTCAGTGTTACCATACAGAACATGGATATTTATTGATATCATAAAGCAGATCGAAGGAGGCCTGTTTTTCAAATCGTCGTTTAAATATTTTTCAGTTACATAGTAAATACAAACCATACTAGCATACGGTTTCTTGGAACATCACTTGACACGCAATTTATGGATATGGCATATACAATGGGGGTATTTTACAGCTTTGTTCAGGTTTGGTATCCATGTTGACTCATAATAGTCTTTGAGTAATAGATATTGCAATACAATTAATTTGATATCATATTCAAATCACTGAATATGTGAAATATTAACTGGTTTATAATATTCAAAATATTCCATTGAGACTTATTTGGAATAAATACTGAAAATTGTCACCCTCAACGGCAAAGGATTATAATATAACATTAGATAGATATCAAAGACAGTGCAAGCTTTAAACGTTGCAATAACAATAATTTCCAGAGTAATAAAAATTGCATTTAGTTTCTTCATTCCACAAGTTGCGACCTGTTGATGATTTGTTGCTGAACCTTACAAAAGTGTCAGTGTCTGTGTCAGTGTCCTATTCCACTCAGAATTTAATGATTTTATGAGCATACGTCCATAGGATTAGGATTCACATTTAAATTGGTCCCAACATATGTGTCTGTATCTCTCTGATAAAAGAGTAATACAATTGATAAAAACACACACACCTGGCAAGTCTAATACCAGAATCAGAATTTGCATCTCATATGATGTCCTTTCATTACGAAGCGTTCCTCTGAATATGTTCTGTTATAACTTAATAATTTTGCTGTTAAATCTTTATTTTTGACATTTATCACTTAAATTTTCACATATGGATCATCACACACAGGTACACAAAAAACTGTATACTGTATGTTTTTGGATGTATATCTGTATATTCCAGTATATCTAGAGGTCCATGTGTTTCATCCATACATTGAGCTGTGTAGTGTTTCTATATCTTGTTCTCTTTGTTTTGCTCTTGCCTGCAAAGAAAAGATAATAAGTTTAAGAAGACAAGTTTTTAATTTCATGAATAACTTTATCACAGGAGGAAGAAGGAATAAGCATAATGGCAATGTTTTACCATCCATGAAAATATTCATCTTTTCATACTAACATTAATATATGAATCAGTACCTGAGAGTTAGATGCAAATCAATATTTACACTCTGCCTCTACCAATATAAGAAATGCCCAGATTGTGCAAACTAATAAGAATTGCCCCTTTAAGCTCAGGGAATATATTCATTTTTTGCCATGGGCTAATCAACTAATGCACCATGGTTTTCTGAGAGTTTGTAGGACTGCCACTTGGGATAAATTACCTTTTGTTTTTTGAATTCTTCATATTGCTCATCATCAGTTGGCAGTTCATGTCTACATAAAGGACAGGAGTTAGTCTGCAAAGTAAAACATGGCATGTAATAATGTAAAGTATAAAGTAATGGGTAACAGGACAACTCATCCCTAAGACAACTCATCCCAAGACAACTCATCCCCAAGACATCTCATCCCAAGACAACTCATCCCAAGACATCTCATCCCAAGACATCTCATCCCAAGACAGCTCATCCCAAGACATCTCATCCCAAGACATCTCATCCCAAGACAACTCATCCCCAAGACAACTCTTCCCAACTTGAAATGTAACATAATTTTATACAATTAATTTCAACTTTTGAAAGAATTTGAAACATATTTAGAGATTTTAGCAGTTAGCACACTGTGTTTGGCCATATGATATATTTTGTATTTTGTAGTTAGTATAGCCTAGTTTTCGTTCATTTTTGTAGGTTGATTGGGATAAAGATCAACATGTTCTAATCAATATATACTTTGATAATTAAATCAAAGATCATCAAGGGTGTCAGATTAGGATTAATGCAATAAGATTGTATTATCTGGGGTATTATCAGAATAATTCTCCCAGATTAATTCAGTATTTGTTTTAAAATATTTTGTTTATTTATTCTTAAATAAGATTTCCAATTTTAAACTTTCAGAATCATGATGATTGAATTTGGAAATTATGTCTTTGACTTTTATCTTCAATTCTATATTCTCAAATATATTGAGAATTTGAGAATAGCCCAGAATTAATAAAAATACCGATACGTAAAAGTAGAACATAACTTTCTAGTGCCTTTTCAAAATGGTAAAAATTATCAATATTAAGATTGAGTACTCGTGTATAATCAAATATCACTTTGTAATCGTAAAAATGAAAAAGGGATATATATAATATAGAGGACAAATTAAATGATTTAACAATTATACTAGTGGGATGAGTTGTCTTGGGATGAGTTGTCTTGGGATGAGATGTCTTGGGATGAGTTGTCTTGGGATGAGATGTCTTGGGATGAGCTGTCTTGGGATGACTTGTCTTAGGGATGACTTGTCTTGGGATGAGTTGTCTTTGGGATGACTTGTCTTGGGATGACTTGTCTTGGGATGAGTTGTCTAGAAACCAAGTAATGAGATATTGGAAGTTGAACAGAGTCAAGATGTTTTACATAAGTTGTAATAAAACCTAGATTTGACATTGAAATGATCCTAAATTAGTCTTTGAGATTCATAAATGATATAACTTGACCTATTTAAGTGTATTACAACATATTTATTTGTAATGCAGAATTCAAAAAAATCTCATAGTGTTATGCAATGACTCTGAGGGTTTAGTTTGACAAGAACATAATTTTGGTTAAACGAACCATACTTTGTTTGTCAACTTACTTTTTTTAACCAGGGCAGGATACATTTAGGGTGAAAATTGTGTTTGCATGGCAGTTCCTTTGCTCTTTCCCCTTCTCTATACTCTCCAAGACATACAGGACACTTTACATTCCTTGCTAAAATAAAAGAGCAAATCTGTGAGCAGTTTTTAATCACTGAAAAAATAGTATAATTAATAACAATTTGTAAAAGAAGCCGTTAGCTTGCAAAATATTACCACCTGCCATTTGTTACAGACACAAACTGCCGAATATGGAATGCTAAGCCCCAACTGCCAAACACTGTCCACAAAAAAGGAGACCATAACAATATATCACCACTCGTGGTGGAGACATAATTACTAGAGCTTATGAGAGCATCAAACATAAATGATTATTTTATATAAAAATGAAATCCAGAACTACTTTACTAAACTCGTAAATGGGATATTTTGTCACTAGTTTTCTACAACTTCAACTTGAATATTGCTTACCTACTTGTCCTTCAGTTATTCTAATCACTGGGAGATTTTCTACAACGTTTTTTGATGCAGGAGGTGGCTTCCCATCAGCCCCAGGGAACAGACTGAAACAAATGACGTAAGTTTGATGACTTGTTCTGATTTCTTTAACTTACTCTGAAGACAACAAGTTTCCACAGTCATTTAGTCATCCTATCTTTAAAAAAGTATACTGTCAAATGTGCAGCCCCAAGTTTTGGGACTCCTGTTCAATTAGTGATGGCATGTTAATGGCGATAACTTTTATTTACTGTTGTACAAGAATTGTCATGTGTCTTTTGTCCATGTGCAATATTCTAGCAGGTAATGTACCTGTGAACACATTTTCTATTTCAAATGTATCAGCTTTAAGTTGCTAATAAATGCTTAATAATTTATTTTTGAGTGTGAAATGTACATTTGTACATGTACCTTTCAAAGTCCATTTCTGTATCCTGTGCAGCTACACCACTGTCAATAAGAAGCCTGAAAATAGATTTGAACAGTTTTCAAGTTTATTTAAGTAAATTTTCCCAACATTACCTGTACCGATGTTACATATGTGAAAGCAATATGAAATTAGACATTGTATGAGATTGTAACAAACGAAGTGAAGGATAATATGTAAAGTAATGTAGAATAAACAATAACAGCAACTAAATATATGATGTCAAGTTTCATACTATGAGGTTATATAATGATTCATTCTGTATATCGTGTTTATACTCGAGTGAGTATATAATATATTCACAAGTGAGCTTAGCGAACGAGTGAATATATCATATTCTCACGAGAGTATAAAATGCACGATATACAGAATGAACCATTATATAATCTTATTATGCCACTCTAAGTTCAATTACAGTTGATTCAAACACAATCATAACATTATAAAAACCATTGAAATATCCCATAGCCAACTCAGTAATGCCAATTTTGATCTCGATCCATTTATGACCTCACTTGATTCTAGCAAATCATGTGGGAACCATTTATGACGTCACTTGATTCTAGGAAATCATATGTAACAAAACATTCACCTCGTTCTTCGGTCAACATTCATTAGTTCCCAGAATGCACTTCTACAGTGGTATATGCTGGAGTGTATACGGAGGAGTTGTATACGATGACGATATACCACTCTCCACTGTATACTTGTTGTTATAGACACATGTTATACAACTGTAATCGGACTTAGAGTGGTATAAAGACAGTTATAGTATCACGCGGTAGGATCTCTTCTTCCCGAAAAACCGTTAATTTGAATTTAAAACCTACCCCAGTGTTTGAAAATCAAGGATTGTGAGTCTCACACTTCACCGTTTTTCTTCAAACTTGTTCCGTACAAAGCTTCACAGAAATACCTTTCAGTCGATACATTGTTTTCGTGTACAAAGTACCTCGTTTTAGCGGCGTTTTGGTCCCCAGCTGTGAGATAAAGCAAATTTTCATAACTTTCAACTGTAAGTCAAGTTATCTCGCCAGTCTTTTACCCATTCTCGCTCATAATTTCAGAATGGACTCCCATTACAACCTTCCATCGCTACGTTTTGATTTTTGGGCAACAAACGCAGCAGTTTCTAAATCATCCACACATCTCTTCAAATTTGACCAATACGTCCCGTCATCTTCCACTACGCCCCGCCGAGTCTATCACTATACACGTAGAGTTGCATTCTAATACAATTTGTCCATCGATGTGTCCGTTTGTAGGTTGAGATTGTCGATTCTAAATACCAATCGAATTGTGTTTTAAGATTTACCCATTCTTTTTTTTTCTTTTTTTTTATTCTGAATAAAAAGTTGTACAAATACAATATTGTAGAAAGAAAACATACAGTAGTTGCATATGCTATAATATCGTATTTATATATAATATTAGCCTTATTTAGCATAGTAGTTTTGATAAACAGAGGAAGGGAAGGGGGGGGGCAGGGGAAAAGGCAAGAGGGGGACTTTTTGTGATTTTCTGCTCGATGGTTTGAGCTTGGTGAGGGGGTTTTTATGTTCCCAGTGTGTATTTTACTACGTTATGAAATGTTTGAGTTTCAACCATTGCTGTTCCATAAGTTCAGTTTTTTTTGTTCTTTGGCTGATGCTTTCTTCTATGTTTTTATCTGTTTTTAGGAAGTTTTGCCAGCCTATCATATTAGGTCTCCTTATTTTCCTTTTACATGTGTTTAGGAATATCTTTTGTTTCAGGAATAGATGTTCGTTTTCTGTTTTTCCATCTCCGAAAAGGAATTTCACAATTGTGGGTACATCTTCGTCAAGTTGGTTGAAAGATGTTATTAGGAAGTCTTGTACGGCCTCACAATGGTATATTCCATGTTCTAAAGTATCTATGTCATTACGGCATAGACTGCATATATCAGTGTTATAGCCGTCTATGTTCATTTGTTTTAGTTGTTTGTTATAGTATAGTATCCGGAAGAATATTTTTATTTGGAAATATTTCTCTTTTGTCCTGAGAATATTTTTTCTATTTTTGTGGATTTTGGCCGACATCAATGGATTTTGTAGTTGCAGTTTGTTTTGCCACTTATCTTCCATCTTCTTTGGCAGTTTCACAGCATTGTTCTTTTTTAGTAAAATCTTGTAAACTTCTTTATTGTTTGTCTTTTTAACCATTCTGTGTTAATTGTGACATTCGGATTCTCGGTTTCTTCTTCATTTTCTCTTGGGTGTCTTAATTTTCTTTTCCAATTTTGGGGGATGGCTGTAATTATACTGTTATATTTCAAAGTATTCCTTTGGTTCATAACAATATCATATTTATGGCCTAATTCTGCTGCTGTGAGGAATCGATTTTCGTCCTGGATGTCTTTTATAAATTCAAAACCTTTTTGTATCCATACTTCGTTTTTCATGATTTCTCCATTGATTTTTATCTGTTCATTGTGCCATAATGATTGTTGCTCTGGGTTTCTCGTATCCGGAATTGTTTGATATTTTAGACTGCACCAATTTTTGTAGACTGTCTTCAGGTACCTTAAGTCTAAAACATTTATTTTGTCACTATTTTTTGAAAGGTTCAATGCCCATACTTCTCCCTGCGTCAGGTTCTTCAGGTAGTAGTTCCATATCTTCTTCCATTTGCCACTATATGTAGGGTCTATATATTTCTTTATCCATTTGGTTAGGTTTTTTACGTATGATTGTAAGTGGAGCATGTTTAGGCCACCTCTCTCTTGTTCGTTCATCATTATCTTTCTTCCAATTTTGTCTGGCTTCTCATCCCATATAAAGTTGAAAAACATGTTTTCTATTTCTTTGATAAAGTCATCTGTTGGTGTGAGTACTGTACATAGATATGTCAGCTGAGATACGAGGAGTGATTTTATCATTATTATTTTTCCTAGAGGTGTGATGTTTCTACTTTTCCATGCTCTAATAAGTCCTTGAATTTTGTTTCTTTTCTCTGGGAAATTTAAAATGTTTATGTCTCTTCCATCTAAAGAATTGGTTATACCAAGGACTTTTATATCTTTATCTTGGTATTTTAGCCCTGATGCCATGCTTTCATCTCTTACTTGTTGCTGTAATAGTGCATTTTCTCTGCCTATCACGGCTTCTTCTGTTTTGTGGAGATTGATGTTCAGTCCTGAGATTTCTCCAAAATTTCTGAACTTTTTCATTACTTTTTTCGCAGATGCAATATTTCTTATAAAGACTGATGTATCATCGGCGTATTGTGAAATCTTTACTTCTCCATCTGGTATTTGTTTGCCTTCAATTTCTTCATCTCTTCTGATTGATTCACTCAATATTTCGGCACATAGAATAAATAAATACGGACTTAGGGGGCATCCCTGTCGTACTCCTCTGTTCAGGTTAAAGTAGCGTGATGTATACCCGTTATTTATTACTGAGCTTTTTGCATCGTTGTATATGGTTTTGATCCATTTTCTAAAGTCTGGTCCAAAATTGAAGTAATCTAGCGTCCGATCAATAAATTTCCATTCCACTGTGTCAAAAGCTTTTTCAAAGTCGATGAAAAGCATTATGCCAGATTCATTGTTTGATTTAAGGTGTTCCATACAGTCTATTATGAGTCTAATATTCTCTGATATATTTCTCCCTTTAATAAAACCTGTTTGGTCTTCGTTAATTATTTTTGTTAAATGGGCTTTCATTCTTTACCCATTCTTGTCCATTTTCAATAAACCTATAACAGGGTGGTCCAAAATCTCCCTAAAATTTAGATTTCCCGATATTGCAATATAAAGATTTTAATTACTGAACAATTGAAAATATTTTTAAGAAACGTTTAAAGTGCCCTATCCTTGAAAAAATGTTAAAATGCGAAAGGATGGGTGATGTCAATTATATTATTTTCAGCATAACGTTAGAAACATGTATCATTTTATATGGTACACGTTTCATAATGTAATCCAATGGAATCATACAGAAGAAAGGTTGACACACAACAGTTAAAATCTTTATATTACATTATCAGACCAAGTCAGTAGATGTTGTTTATATACCAATTAGTGTTGTATGATGATGCATTCTTTATATGAATCTAGAAACGTTTTTGTGCCAATATTGCTAAATTTTGATAACATCTCCGTTATTTTGAAATTAAGCGTGGCAAAGTTTCCCGATGGATTTAGCTAAAAAAGTGGTGCCTGTAGGGTTATTGAAAATCATACATGATGAAGAAAAAATACATATTCCTGAAATACAACAGTTTAATTTTGAGTTATAAACCATTTATGAAAACGGCATATTTGTCAAAATTACCAAAACTTCAAGTGAGACGCGTGGCAAAATTTCCCAGGGGTCTAGAGTGGAAATATTTGTACCAAGAGTCAATTTGTAACTAGAATCTATCAGATGACAGATTTTTGGAAAATTTTGCAGATTTGGACAACCCTAACCTATAACTTTGTTGAACCTGAAGAAACGTATCAACTTTTTGTTAAATAAAGATAGCAAATTCAGCTGTCTACTGTACCTAACTTGTATTTTTTGCAAGTACTCAGATCGATGGATATTCTGTCGTATGACATGCGACAAACATATCAATTCTCATGGGTTTACATGGGAATGTCGATTTTCAAAAATTCATCAGATTTGTCATCCATTTCCGATCTATTGTAATTGAGGAAAAACATCAGGAAAATTTGGAGGTATTGGGAATAAAGTCAAGTTATATTTCCGTCAATTTTATAAGTATTTCCCCCGCAGGTTATGTAGATAAAAATTCAAACATAAATAGGCTTTAACACGTAGTCCAATGGGGAGCTAAGGTTGCCAAACTTATGGAGGGGACACTATCATGTAAAAGTATATTTTGTCACCAATTACACGAAACCTGCTACTGCATTATTGAAACTATTATCCCGGTAAAGGACCTGTTTCAGATTCTATTACCGCCTCCCCATGAAAAAATATAAATTCATCTGTTTATGTTTAGTGCATAAAATTCATAGCCAGATCAATAATTCGGAGAGAATACGCTGGACGATAGAATATTAAAAACTATAAAAACATTCTTCATAGAATTAAGCAAATAGTGTTATTATCATTTAAGTAGTAACTGCATATGTTTAAAACCACTCTGTTTAAATACAGGTAAATAAATAAATATGATGCAATGAAAATTGAAGCTTTCTGTCGAGAGCAATAGTCATCACAATAGTATAGCGTTTTTTCTTTTACATGTTACTTTTTGTACATCATTGATTGATCCGCTCTGCCCTCGGCCGATAATTTATAAATTATTTATGTTGAACATTAGCAAAACAAGATTCCAGATTTTATTGTGTTTCAAACCAGACACTTGGTTTCCTCACAAAATCAAATACAGGACAATTACATATAATTAAAGTTAAAAAGCAACATCTTCACAAACATTTAAATTATCAATTTCATGCAATCAGTTATAGTTATACTCCGTATGTATGCTAAACTTAAGACTGGTGTTAAGAATCGACCAAGGCAAACCTATGTAAAATTACACAACGATGAACAAAATGTTTTAGAATACAACTCCACGTTTGTAGTCATAGACTCGGCGGGGCGTAGTGGAAGGTGACGGGACGTATTAGTCAAATTTTAAGAGATGTGTGGATGATTTAGAAACTGCTGCATTTGATGCCCAAAAATCAAAACGTAGCGATGGAAGGTTGTAATGGGAGTCCATTCTGAAATTATGAGCGAGAATGGGTAAAAGACTGGCGAGATAACTTGACTTACAGTTGAAAGTTATGAAAATTTGCTTTATCTCGCAGCTGGGGACCAAAACGCCGCTAAAACGAGGTACTTTGTACACGAAAACAATGTATCGACTGAAAGGTATTTCTGTGAAGCTTTGTACGGAACAAGTTTGAAGAAAAACGGTGAAGTGTGAGACTCACAATCCTTGATTTTCAAACACTGGGGTAGGTTTTAAATTCAAATTAACGGTTTTTTCGGGACGGAGTGGTTTCGATACGTCCCGAAGAGATCCTACCGCGTGAGTATAGAATAATGTTTTCATTTCTAAAGACCATTATAAAAACATTGATGCTACATTTGCATTTTAATATACATGTATGTAAATGCAGTATGTTGTACATGATGTAGTTTGTTTTATAAATGGAATGAAGATTTATTCATTCCAGATCTTATCAATTTTCACTTGACTTTACCAGTCGGCAGAAATTTGGTGTATTCAACTCAATCTTTTATACATGTTCCCGGACCTACATTAGACTACATGTATGCCCATGGGGTATGCAATACTCGAGTCTCTAGCCAAATTAGTTGGCTAGAAAACATGGCATGTGGACCACCGTGCACTAGTGAAAACATTGATTCTTGAGTGAAAAAAGTTTTAGGTGTTATTCCAAAAATCGTAATGAGAATATTTCATCAATTAGAATTCAAACGGACACTGTCCTTTGTAAGATATTGCATGCTTTCGTCTAAACTTAAAATCATTTGGTTTGCCATTTATAAAAACATCTGTTGAGGTTGATCTTTATCTCGCTTTAGCGAAAAACAAAATGGCTGTTTTTACTGTAGGATCTTTTTCAAAAGATTGGTCTTAGAAAAGACTAAATAAAAAGCCGATGTAGATGATCATATGAACTTAAAGACTACATACTACAGTCTGTTAAGCTGATTCAAAGGCAAGCAGTTGAACCTGAATAACCAGAACAACGGCAACGCTAAAGCGTAGCGAATCCCATCGAACAGAAATGGCTGGCATTTTACAAACGAAATATATAGCAAATATCATAAAACAACACACCAGAAAGGCCACCATTTTCAAAATGGTTAGCAAAGTTGTCATCAGAAGAAATAATATGCTTTTAGTAGCCACCTATAAAATTTTTGAAAAATCGCACACATGTACTTGTGAAATAAGTAAAAAATGTAAAAATGACAGCCATTTTTTAAAATGGCCGCCTACTATCCAAGTGTCATGAAACAGTGCGCCATGCTTATAGTATTCACATATAAAATATGAAACATACCAAATATGAACAAAATCGCTGAACTACTTTTCGAGTTATAGTAAAATACGTTAAAATGGCAGCCATTTTTCAAAATGGCCACCTTCTACCAAAAGTGTCATTAGACAATGTGACATGCTTATAGTATTCACATACCAAATATGAACAAAATTGCTTCACTACTTTTCGAGTTATTGTAAAATACGTTAAAATGGCGGCCATTTTTCAAAATGGCTGCCTTCTACCAAAAGTGTCATAGGACAGTGTGCCATGCTTATAGTATTCACATACCAAATATGAACAAAATTGCTTCCCTACTTTTCGAGTTATAGTAAAATACGTTAAAATGGCGGCCATTTTTCAAAATGGCCACCTTCTATCAAAAGTGTCATAGGACAGTGTGCCATGCTTATAGTATTCACATACCAAATATGAACAAAATCGCTCCACTACTTTTCGAAAATATGTTAACATGGCGGCCATTTTTCAAAATGGCCGCCTTCTACCAAAAGTGTCATAGGACAGTGTGCCATGCTTATAGTATTCACATACCAAATATGAACAAAATCGCTCCACTACTTTTCGAGTTACAGCAAAAATCGTAAAATAACAGGTAAAGGCCGCCATTTTTCAAGATGGCTGCCATGTGCTTTTTTTATTATCTACATTTGTAGCTTTATTAATGTCCTTTATAATTTTTTTACACTTAAAACATATTGCTATTACAGTTTTACATATTGTACCTAAATTACTGTAAAATCGGCACTAAAATGGCCGCCATTTTGAAATGAGCGGCCATTTTGAAAATCGGCTTTCAAGCAGAACTTCTACCTCCATAGGGTATATGTGTAAAAAATATGAACAAAATCGGGCCCACGGTATTTGAGTTATTGCCCGGACGGACAGACAGACGGACGGACGGATGTACGGACGGACGGACGGAGGGACGGACGGACGGAGGCGTTCCCTATATCCCTCCGAACTTCGTTCGATGGGATAATAAAAAATCTAAACACTAATGTGCAATAATATATATAATATATTCATATTGCTCACGAATGACATTTGTAAATCTTGAATTGCTTGTGAACTGGCTTATTAAGTCTGTAACCTCTTATATTTTGATGCTTCTCTGCCGTGTTACTTCTGAAAAAACTAGCATGGTGGATAGACCTCAAATTACAGGAGGGCACAGGCTCATTGCACTAAACACTAAATAATCTGAAATATACAAATGTCATTCGTGTGCAATATGAATATATTTTTCTATATATTATTGTACAATAGTCGTTAGATTTCTTACTTTTCAGGTTCAACTGCTTGCCTTTGAAGCAGCTAACAGACTGTAAGTTCAATGAAGGTATGTTTATTAGACTCCAGATGAAAATCTGGAGTCTATTGCTTTTGCCAGTTTTCTTTATTAGACTCCAGATGAAAATCTGGAGTCTATTGCTTTTGCCAGTTTTCTTTATTATTATTAGACTCCAGATGAAAATCTGGAGTCTATTGCTTTTGCCAGTTTTCTTTATTAGACTCCAGATGAAAATCTGGAGTCTATTGCTTTTGCCAGTTTTCTTTATTATTAGACTCCAGATTGAAAATCTGGAGTCTATTGTTTTTGCCTGTTTTCTTATTATTATTATTATTCTTTCTTTCTTCCTCCTAACAGATTTTCTCTCCAACTATAACATCTTACTTAATCCAACCTACATGGTTGACTAGGGAATGTATCTGGCTTTCTGGGAAATTAGGTCAAATTTTTATCTAGGTCAAAGGTCAAGAACTAGGTCAAATCTTACATTTTCAACATTCTTCATCATATCTTCGTCAATATTCTTCGTAACTCCTTCATCTTTTTTTCATCGTGTAGCTTAGAAAAAGGCGAATCAAAGATATGACATCAGAATTTTGATTACTCTTACCGATTTTGAGATATGGCGTCCGAAATGTAGGTCACGCCTTAACATGCTCCAAATCGAATGTGTGAGCTATGAAAAAGATGTAGAATTTTCTCAGGAATCCAAATCTGCAAACCAAATTTGGATCGGACTTCCGGTTCGGAAGTTATGTTGTTTTGAAAGCTCAAAAATCGCTAAATTTGGTGCCTATGTTAAGTCAATGGGAAAAAAGACTTTTTCGAAGTGTAAAATACAGGATATAGACTGAGTACAGCTTAACATAATGAATGCTTATAAAAGAAGGGGACCTCAAAAGCTATATAGTTTCAAAATTTTGACACCAAAATGCCTAGGTCAAATTCTAGGTCAAATTCATAGTGTTTCCTTATTTTTACGATTCTGACACTACACTTTAATAATTTACTTCCAAATTTTGTATACAGGTAGGAAAGAGTAAGCTTATAGTGTTAGCCTTTTGCCGTCAGAAAGTATTTTGACCCACTTTTGAGATATGGTGTCCGAAAAGTAGGTCAAAATAAAAAGTTCTCTAGATCCAACGTATGAGTTATGAATTAAGGAAAGAATTTTCCCAGGAATCCGAATCTGCAAACCAAATTTCGATCCGACTTCCGGTTCGGAAGTTATGGCGTGTCCAAAAAGTAGGTCAAAATAAAAAAATTCCAAATTTAACGTATGAGTTATGAATTAGGGGTAGAATTTTGTCAGGAATCCGAATCTGCAAACCAAATTTCGATCCGACTTCCGGTTTGAAAGTTATGGCGTTTTGAAAGCTCAAAAATCGCTAAATTTGGTGCCCCATGTTATGTCAATGAGAAAAAGGATTTTTTGAAGTGTAAAATACCAGATATAGACTGAGTACAGCTTAATATTCTGAAAGCCTATAAAAGGAGGGGACCTCAAAGGCTATCTAGCTTTAAAATTTGGACGCAAAAATGCCTTGGTCAAAATCTAGGTCAAATTCATAGTTTTTCCTTATTTTTGCGATTCTGACATTACACTTTAAGGATTTGCTTCAAAATTTTGTATACAGGTAGCAAAGAGTGTGCTTATAGTGTTAGCCTTCTGCTGTCAGAAAGTTTTTTGACCCACTTTTGAGATATGGTGTCCGAAATGTAGGTCAAAATAAAAAATTCTCCAAATTTAACGTATGAGTTATGAATTAAGTGTAGAATTTTCTCAGGAATCAGAATCTTTAAACCAAATTTCGATCTAACTTCTGGTTAGATAGTTATAGCGGTTTGAAGTCTCGAAAAGTCGATATGATGATATCCCCATGTTAAGCTAATAGAGTCGAAGATAGCCTTCTTAAAAGTTGTCTAAATGTCTATATTCTAGCTGACTCAGCTTATTCTGAATGACTCAGCTTACAAGTTCTGGATGACTCAGCTTAAAAAAATGTGGAATCTGGAGTCTTAAATTGAACTTGTTCAATTTACATGTCTAGTTATTATTAGACTCCAGATTGAAAATCTGGAGTCTATTGTTTTTGCCTGTTTTCTTTATTATTATTATTATTATTATTTTTCTTTCTTTTTTCTTCCTCCTCACCAAATTTCTCGTCAACTATAACAGCTTACTTAATCCAACTTACATGGTTAACTAAAGACTGAAACCGGCTTTCTAGGAAATTAGGTCAAATTTTTATCTAGGTCAAAGGTCAAGAACTAGGTCAAATCTTACATTTTCAACATTCTTCATCATATCTTCGTCAATACTCTTCGTAACGCCTTCATCTTTTTTTCATCGTGTAGCTTAGAAAAAGGCGAATCAAAGATATGACATCAGAATTTTGATTACTCTTACCGATTTTGAGATATGGCGTCCGAAATGTAGGTCACGCCTAAACATGCTCCAAATCGAATGTGTGAGCTATGAAAAAGATGTAGAATTTTCTCAGGAATCCAAATCTGCAAACCAAATTTAGATCGGACTTCTATTTCGGAAGTTATGGCGTTTTGAAAGCTCAAAAATCGCTAAATTTGGTGCCTATGTTAAGTCAATGGGATAAAAGACTTTTTCGAAGTGTAAAATACAGGATATAGACTGAGTACAGCTTAACATAATGAATGGTTATAAAAGAAGGGGACCTCAAAAGCTACATAGCTTCAAAATTTGGACACCAAAATGCCTAGTTCAAAATCTAGGTCAAATTCATAGTTTTTCCTTATTTTTACGATTCTGACACTACACTTTAATAATTTGCTTCAAAATTTTGTATACAGGTAGCAAAGAGTGTGCTAATAGTGTTAGCCTTTTGCCGTCAGAAAGTATTTTGACCCACTTTTGAGATATGGTGTCCGAAAAGTAGGTCAAAATAACAAGTTCTCCAGATTCAACGTATGAGTTATGAATTAGAGGTAGAATTTTCTCAGGAATCCGAATCTGCAAACCAAATTTCAATCCGACTTCCGGTTCGGAACTTATGGCGTGTCCAAAAAGTAGGTCAAAATAAAAAATTTCCAAATTTAACGTATGGGTTATAAATTAGGAGTAGAATTTTGTCAGGAATCCGAATCTGCAAATCAAATTTCGATCCGACTTCCGGTTCGAAAGTTATGGCGTTTTGAAAGCTAAATTTGGTGCCCCATATTATGTCAATGAGAAAAAGGATTTTTTGAAGTGTAAAATACCAGACATAGACTGAGTACAGCTTAATATTCTGAAAGCCTATAAAAGGAGGGGACCTCGAAGGCTATCTAGCTTTAAAATTTGGACGCAAAAATGCCTTGGTCAAAATCTAGGTCAAATTCATAGTTTTTCCTTATTTTTGCCATTCTGACATTACACTTTAAGGATTTGCTTCAAAATTTTGTATACAGGTAGCAAAGAGTGTGCTTATAGTGTTAGCCTTCTGCCGTCAGAAAGTTTTTTGACCCACTTTTGAGATATGGTGTCCGAAATGTAGGTCAAAATAAAAAATTCTCCAAATTTAACGTATGAGTTATGAATTAAGGGTAGAATTTTCTCAGGAATCAGAATCTTTAAACCAAATTTCGATCTAACTTCTGGTTAGATAGTTATAGCGGTTTGAAGTCTCGAAAAGTCGATATGATGATATCCCCATGTTAAGCTAATAGAGTCGAAGATAGCCTTCTTAAAAGTTGTCTAAATGTCTATATTCTAGCTGACTCAGCTTATTCTGAATGACTCAGCTTACAAGTTCTGGATGACTCAGCTTAAAAAAATGTGAAATCTGGAGTCTTAAATTGAACTTGTTCAATTTACATGTCTAGTTATTCTTCTTCCTCCTTCCCAGATTTCTCACCAACTAGAAGAGCTTACTTTAAGCTGCTTACATGACCAACTAGGGAATGTATCTGGCTTTCTGGGAAATTAGGTCAAATTTTTATCTAGGTCAAAGGTCAAGAACTAGGTCAAATCCAGTACTTTGTCACTTTTTCCCATTATCTCGATCGTCCTTCAATATTTTTGATCCTGGTTTTTTTCATTGTGTTCCTTATAAAAAAGTAGAAAACCTAGGGTCGATTTAGTTTTTTGGTATCTCAAACCGATTTCGAGATATCAGTGTCCGAAAACCAGGTCCAAAAAAAATTTCACCGAATCCAATGTCCAGGATATCAGTCTTATAGGAAATTTTCTCAGGATTCTGAATCTGAAAACCAAATTTCGATCTGACTTCCGGTTCAGAAGTTATGGCGTTTTGAAAATTCAAAAATCGCTAAATTTGGTGCCATGTTAATTCAATGGGAAAAAATATTTTTTTGAAGTGTAAAATACGAGATATAGACTAAACACAGCTAAACATAATGGAAGCCCATAAAAGAAAGGGACCACAAGACCTTCTTTTCATAAATATTTGGACACCAAAATGCCTAGGTCAAAATCTAGGTCAAATTCAAAGTTTTTCCTTATTTTTGCGATTCTGACACTACAGATTAATTATATTCTTCGAAAATTTGTATACATGTAGCCAAGAGTGTGCTAATAGTGTTAGCCTTTTGCCGTCAGAAAGTATTTTGACCCACTTTTGAGATATGGTGTCCGAAAAGTAGGTCAAACTAAAAAGTTCTCCAAATTTAACGTATGAGTTATGAATTAAGGGTAGAATTTTCTCAGGAATCCAAATCTGCAAACCAAATTTCAATCCGACTTTTGGTTTGGAATTTATGTCGTTTTGATAGCTCAAAAATCGCTAAATTTGGTGCCCCATGTTATGGCAATGGGAAAAAAGATTTTTTTGAAGTGTAAAATACAAGATATAGACTGAGTACAGCTTAATATAATGAAAGCCTATTAAAGAAGGGGACCTCGAAGGCAACTTAGCTCCAAAATTTGGACACCAAAATGCCTAGGTCAAAATCTAGGTCAAATTTATAGTTTTCCCTTATTTTTGCGATTCTGACACTATATTTAAATGATTTGCTTTAAAATTTTGTATACAGGTAGCAAAGAGTATGCTAATAGTGTTAGCGTTTTGCCGTCAGAAAGTATTTTGACCCACTTTTGAGATATGGTGTCCAAAAAGTAGGCCAAAGTAAAAAGTTTCCAAATTTAACGTATGAGTTATGAATTAAGGGTAGATTTTTCTCAGAAATCTAGATCTGCAAACCAAATTTCGATCTGACTACTTGTTCTGAAGTTATGGCGTTTTGAGATCTCAAAAATCGCTAAATTTGGTGCCCCATGTTAAATCAATGGGACCGAATAATTTTTTGAAGTGTAAAAATACGAGATAAAGAATGAGTACAGCTAAACATAATGAAAGCCCATAGAAGAAGGGGACCTCAAAAGCTACTTTCCTTCAAAGTTTGGACACCAAAATACCTAGTTCAAAATCTAGGTCAAATTCATATTTTTTTTATTTTGCGATTCTGACACTACACTTCAATGATATTCTCCGAAATTTTGTATACTTGTAGCAAAGAGTGTGCTTATTATGTAACATTTTGCAGTCAATAAGTTTTTTGACCCTCTTTTGAGATATGGTGTCCGAAATGTAGGTCAAAATAAAAAAATCTCCAATTTTAAAGTATGAGTTATGAATTAGGGGTAGAATTTCCTCAGGAATCCGGATCTGAAATTAAAATTGCAATCCGACCCCCGGTTTAGATTCTACGCCATTTTGAAGTTTGAAATTCGCACTTGCCAGTATTCACGATGCAGATTGATCAAATATACTTTCAAAAATTCCTGCATACCCTACTTTACCTCTCTACCTACTCAACTACTTATTTGACTACTTACTCAATTACTTAATTAGTTATTACTTCCTTAACAACTTACTCAGCTACTAACTCAGGTACTTACTCAGCTACTTACTCAGCTACCTACTCAGCTTTTTACTCAGTTACTTACTCAGCTACTTACTCAACTACTACTAAGGTACTTACTCAGCTAATTACTCAGTTACTTACTCAGCTCTTTACTGATCTATCTAGGTCAAATAAATCTGGAGTCTTAAATTGAACTTGTTCAATTTCACAAATCTAGTTATTAGACTCCAGATTTCATCTGGAGTCTATTGCTTTTGCCAGTTTTCTTATTATTAGACTCCAGATTTCATCTGGAGTCTATTGCTTTTGCCAGTTTTCTTATTATTATTATTATTATTATTATTTTTCTTTCTTTCCGCGTTTTCTCAGCAACTAGAGGGACTTCCTAAAATCTGCTAACATAGTCAACTAGGTAATGAGTTCTAGTTTCTGGGAAATTAGGTCAAATGTTTATCTAGGTCAAAGGTCAAGAACTAGGTCAAATCGTCTTTTTTTGCTATTTCACAAGTTTTCTCAGTCGTCCTTTGGTATTTTCGCTCCGGGTTTTTTTCATCATGTTCCTTAGAAAAAAAGCTAATTCCGTAAGGCAAACCGTTTTTTGATTACTCTTACCGATTTTGAGATATGGCGTCCGAAAAGTAGGTCAGAACATAAAAAATTCTCCAAATTCAACGTGTGAATTATCAAATAAGTGTAGAATTATCTCAGGAATCCGAATCTGCAAAAAAGATTTTGATCCGACTTCCGGTTCGGAAGTTATAGCGTTTTGAAATCTCAAAAATCGCTAAATTTGGTGCCCATGTTAAGTCAATGGGAAAAAAGGCTTTTTCGAAGTGTAAAATACAAGATATAGACTGAGTTCAGCTTAACATATTGAATGCCTATAAAAGAAGGGGACCTCAAAAGCTACATAGCTTCGAAATTTGGACACCAAAATGCCTAGGTCAAAATCTAGGTCAAATTCATAGTTTTTCCTTATTTTTGCGATTCTGGCACTACACTTTTAGGATTTGCTTCAAAATTTTGTATACAGGTAGCAAAGAGTGTGCTAATAGTGAGAGCCTTTTGCCGTCAGAAAGTATTTTGACCCACTTTTGAGATATGGTGTCCGTAAAGTAGGTCAAAATAAAAATTTCTCATAATTTAACTTATGAGTTATGAATTAAGGGTAGAATTTTCTCAGGAATCCGAATCTGCAAACCAAATTTCAATCCGACTTTTCGTTGGGAAGTTATGGCGTTTTGAAAGCTCAAAAATCGCTAATTTTGGTGCCCCATGTTATGTCAATGAGAAAAAAGATTTTTTTGAAGTGTAAAATACCAGATAAAGACTGAGTACAGCTTAAGATTCTGAAAGTCTATAAAAGAAGGGGACCTCGAAGGCTATCTAGCTTTAAAATTTGGACACCAAAATCCCTAGGTCAAAATCTAGGTCAAATACATAGTTTTTCCTTATTTTTGCGATTCTGGCACTACACTTTTAGGATTTGCTTCAAAATTTTGTATACAGGTAGCAAAGAATGGGCTTATAGTGTTAGCCTTTTGCTGTCAGAGAGTATTTTGACCCACTTTTGAGATATGGTGTCCGAAAAGTAGTTCAAAATAAAAAATTCTCCAAATTTTACATATGAGTTATGAATTAAGAGTAGAATTTTCTCAGGAATCCGAATCTGCAAACCAAATTTCGATCCTACTTCCGGTTCCAAAGTTATGGCGTGTCCGAAAAGTAGGTCAAAATAAAAATTCGCCAAATTTAACGTATGAGTTATGAATAAGGGGTAGAATTTTGTCAGGAATCCGAATCTTTAAATCAAATTTCGATCCGACTTCCGGTTTGAAAGTTATGGCGTTTTGAAATTTCGAGAAAAATCGATCTGATGTTATCCTGATAGAAAGTCAAGGAAAAAAGATTTTTTTGAAGTGTAAAATACGAGATATAGATTGAGTACAGCTTAAGATAATGAATTCCTATAAAAGAAGGGGACCTCAAAAGCTACCTAGTTTCATTATTTGGACACCAAAATGCCTAGGTCAAAATCTAGGTCAAATTCATAGTTTTTCCTTATTTTTGCGATTCTGGCACTACACTTTTAGGATTTGCTTCAAAATTTTGTATACAGGTAGCAAAGAGTGTGCTAATAGTGTTAGCCTTTTGCCGTCAGAGAGTATTTTGACCCACTTTTGAGATATGGTGTCCGAAAAGTAGGTCAAAATAAAAGTTCTCCGAATTTAGCATATGAGTTATGAAATAAGGATAGAATTTTCTGAGGAATCTGAATCTGCAAACCAAATTTCGATCCGACTTTCTGTTTGAAAGTTATAGCGTTTTGAAAGCTCGAAAATTGCTAAATTTGGTGCCCCATGTTATGTCAATAGGGAAAAAGATTTTTTTGAAGTCTAAAATACCAGATATAGACTGAGTACAGCTTAACATTCTGAAAGCCTTTAAAAGAAGGGGACCTCGAAGGCTATCTAGCTTTAAAATTTGGACACCAAAATGCCAAGGTCAAAATCTAGGGCAAATTCATAATTTTCCTTATTTTTGCGATTCTGACATTACACTTTAATGATTTGCTTCGAAATTTTGTATACAGGTAGCAAAGAGTGTGCTTATAGTGATAGCCTTTTGCCGTCAGAAAGTATTTTGACCCACTTTTGAGATATGGTGTCCAAAAAGTAGGTCAAAATAAAAAAATCTCCAAATTTAATGTATGAGTTATGAATTAAGGGTAGAATTTTCTCAGGAGTCCGAATCTTTAAACCAAAATACAATCTTACTTCTGGTTAGATAGTTATAGCGGTTTGAAGTCTCGAAAAGTCAATATGATGATATCCCCATGTTAAGCCAATGGAGTCGAAGATAAAAAATGGAGAGTTGTCTAAATGTCTAAATTCTAGCTGACTCGATCAGCTTATTCTGGATGACTCAGCTTACAAGTATTCTGGATGACTCAGCTTAAAAAAAGAATTAAATCTGGAGTCTTAAATTGAACTTGTTCAATTTACATGTCTAGTTATTATTATTCTTCTTCCTCCTTCCCAGATTTCTCACCAACTAGAAGAGCTTACTTTAAGCTGCTTACATGATTAACTAGGGAATGTATCTGGCTTTCTGGGAAATTAGGTCAAATTTTTATCTAGGTCAAAGGTCAAGAACTAGGTCAAATCCAGTACTTTGTCACTTTTTCCCAATATCTCGGTCGTCCTTCAATATTTTTGATCCTGGTTTTTTTCATTGTGTTCCTCATAAAAAAGTAGAAAACCTAGGGTCGATTTAGTTTTTTGGTATCTCAAACCGATTTCGAGATATCAGTGTCCGAAAACGAGGTCCAAAAAAAATTTCACCGAATCCAATGTCCGGGATATCAGTCTTATAGGAAATTTTCTCAGGATTCCGAATCTGAAAACTAAATTTCGATCTGACTTCCGGTTCAGAAGTTATGGCGTTTTGAAAATTCAAAATCGCTAAATTTGGTGCCCCATGTTAATTCAATGGGAAAAAATATTTTTTTGAAGTGTAAAATACGAGATATAGACTAAGCACAGCTAAACATAATGGAAGCCCATAAAAGAAAGGGACCACAAGACCTTCTTTTCATAAAAATTTGGACACCAAAATGCCTAGGTCAAAATCTAGGTCAAATTCAAAGTTTTTCCTTATTTTTGCGATTCTGACACTACAGATTAATTATATTCTTCGAAAATTTGTATACATGTAGCCAAGAGTGTGCTAATAGTGTTAGCCTTTTGCCGTCAGAAAGTATTTTGACCCACTTTTGAGATATGGTGTCCGAAAAGTAGGTCAAACTAAAAAGTTCTCCAAATTTAACGTATGAGTTATGAATTAGGGGTAGAATTTTATCAGGAATCTGAATCTGCAAACCAAATTTTGATTCGACCTCCTGTTCGGAAGTTATGGCGTTTTGAAAGCTCAAAAATCGCTAAATTTGCTGCCCCATGTTATGTCAATGGGAAAAAAGATTTTTTTTACGTGTAAAATACGAGATATAAACTGAGTACAGCTTAATATAATGAAAGCCTATTAAAGAAGGGGACCTCGAAGGCTACTTAGCTTCAAAATTTGGACACCAAAATCCCTAGGTTAAAATCTAGGTCAAATTCATAGTTTTTCCTTATTTTTGCGATTCTGACACTATATTCAAATGATTTGCTTTAAAATTTTGTATACAGGTAGCAAAGAGTATGCTCATAGTGTTAGCCTTTTGCCGTCAGAAAGTATTTTGACCCACTTTTGAGATATGGTGTCCGAAAAGTAGGTCAAAATAAAAACTATCCAAATTTAATGTGTGAGTTATGAATTAAAGGTATAATTTTCTCAGGAATCCAAATCTGCAAACCAAATTTCGATCCGACTACTTGTTCTGAAGTTATGGCGTTTTGAAATCTCAAAAATCGCTAAATTTGGTGCCCCATGTTAAATCAGTGGGACCGAATAATTTTTTGAAGTGTAAAAATACGAGATATAGAATGAGTACAGCTAAACATAATGAAAGCCCATAAAAGAAGGGGACCTCAAAAGCTACTTTCCTTCAAAATTTGGACACCAAAATACCTAGTTCAAAATCTAGGTCAAATTCTTAGTTTTTTCTTATTGTTGCATTTCGGACACTACACTTCAATGATATTCTTCGAAATTTTGTATACATGTAGCAAAGAGTGTGCTCATAACGTTAACTTGTTGCCGTCAAGAAGTGTTTTGACCCACTTTTGAGATATGGTGATCGAAATGTATGAAAAAATAAAAAGTTCTCCAAATTTAACGTATGAGTTATGAATTAGGGGTAGAATTTCCTAAGGAATCCGGATCTGAAATTAAAATTGCAATCCGACCCCCGGCTAAGATTCTAAGCCATTTTGAAGTTTGAAATTCGCACTTTCGCACTACTTACTCAGCTACCTACTCAGCTTTTTACTCAGTTACTTACTCAGCTACTTACTCAACTACTACTAAGGTACTTACTCAGCTAATTACTCAGTTACTTACTCAGCTCTTTACTGATCTATCTAGGTCAAATAAATCTGGAGTCTTAAATTGAACTTGTTCAATTTCACAAATCTAGTTATTATTCTTTCTTCCTCTTCCTCCTTCCCAGATTTCTCGCCAACTAGAAGAGCTTACTTTAAGCTGCTTACATGATTAACTAGGGAATGTATCTGGGATGATGGGAAATTAGGTCAAATTTTTATCTAGGTCAAAGGTCAAGAACTAGGTCAAATCCAGTACTTTGTCACTTTTTCCCATTATCTCGGTCGTCCTTCAATATTTTTGATCCTGGTTTTTTTCATTGTGTTCCTCATAAAAAAGTAGAAAACCTAGGGTCGATTTAGTTTTTTGGTATCTCAAACCGATTTCGAGATATCAGTGTCCGAAAACGAGGTCCAAAAAAAATTTCACCGAATCCAATGTCCAGGATATCAGTCTTATAGGAAATTTTCTCAGGATTCCGAATCTGGAAACCAAATTTCGATCTGACTTCCGGTTCAGAAGTTATGGCGTTTTAAAAATTCAAAAATCGCTAAATTTGGTGCCCCATGTTAATTCAATAGGAAAAAATATTTTTTTGAAGTGTAAAATACGAGATATAGACTAAGCACAGCTAAACATAATGGAAGCCCATAAAAGAAAGGGACCTCAAGACCTTCTTTTCATAAAATTTTGGACACCAAAATGCCTAGGTCAAAATCTAGGTCAAATTCAAAGTTTTTCCTTATTTTTGCGATTCTGACACTACAGATTAATTATATTCTTCGAAATTTTGTATACATATAGCCAAGAGTGTGCTTATAGTGGTAGCCTTTTGCCGTCAGAAAGTATTATGACCCACTTTTGAGATATGGTGTCCGAAAAGTAGGTCAAAATAAAAATTTCTCCAAACTCAACGTATGAGTTATGAATTAAGGAAAGAATTTTCTCAGGAATCCGAATCTGCAAATCAAATTTTGATCCGACTTCCCGTTCGGAAGTTATGGCGTTTTGAAATTTCGAGAAAAATCGATCTGATGGTATCCTGATAGAAAGTCAAGGAAAAAAGATATTTTTTTGAAGTGTAAAATACGAGATATAGACTGAGTACAGCTTAAGATAATGAATTCCTATAAAAGAAGGGGACCTCAAAGGCTACCTAGTTTCAATATTTGGACACCAAAATGCCTAGGTCAAAATCTAGGTCAAATTCATAGTTTTTCCTTATTTTTACGATTCTGGCACTACACTTTTAGGATTTGCTTCAAAATTTTGTATACAGGTAGCAAAGAGTGTGCTAATAGTGTTAGCCTTTTGCCGTCAGAAAGTATTTTGACCCATTTTTGAGATATGGCGTCCTAAAAGTGGGTCAAAATAAAAAAATCTCCAAATTTAATGTATGAGTTATGAAATAAGGGTAGAATTTTCCCAGGAATCTGAATCTGCAAACCAAATTTCAATCGGACTTTCGGTCAAAAATTCCTACTTACCTACCTACCTACATACCTACTCGGCTACCTACTTAGCTACCCACTTCTCGGCTACCTACTCAGCTACTTACTCAGCTACCTACTCAGCTGCTTACTCAGCTTCCTTCTCAGCTACCTACTCAGCTACACACTCAAATACTTAATCATCTACTTACTCAGCTTGCTACTCAGTTACTTACTCAGCTACCTACTCAAGTAAATCAATCTGGAGTCTTAAATTGAACTTTGTTCAATTTACAAATCTAGTTATTCTTCCTCTTCCTCCTTCCCAGATTTCTCACCAACTAGAAGAGCTTACTTTAAGCTGCTTACATGATTAACTAGGGAATGTATCTGGGATGATGGGAAATTAGGTCAAATTTTTATCTAGGTCAAAGGTCAAGAACTAGGTCAAATCCAGTACTTTGTCACTTTTTCCCATTATCTCGGTCGTCCTTCAATATTTTTGATCCTGGTTTTTTTCATTGTGTTCCTCATAAAAAAGTAGAAAACCTAGGGTCGATTTAGTTTTTTGGTATCTCAAACCGATTTCGAGATATCAGTGTCCGAAAACGAGGTCCAAAAAAAATTTCACCGAATCCAATGTCCAGGATATTAGTCTTATAGAAAATTATCTCAGGATTCCGAATCTGAAAACCAAATTTCGATCTGACTTCCGGTTCAGAAGTTATGGCGTTTTGAAAATTCAAAAATCGCTAAATTTGGTGCCCCATGTTAATTCAATGGGAAAAAATATTTTTTTGAAGTGTAAAATACGAGATATAGACTAAGCACAACTAAACATAATGGAAGCCCATAAAAGAAAGGGACCACAAGACCTTCTTTTCATAAAAATTTGGACACCAAAATGCCTAGGTCAAAATCTAGGTCAAATTCAAAGTTTTTCCTTAATTTTGCGATTCTGACACTACAGATTATTTATATTCTTCGAAAATTTGTATACATGTAGCCAAGAGTGTGCTAATAGTGTTAGCCTTTTGCCGTCAGAAAGTATTTTGACCCACTTTTGAGATATGGTGTCCGAAAAGTAGGTCAAACTAAAAAGTTCTCCAAATTTAACGTATGAGTTATGAATTAAGGGTAGAATTTTATCAGGAATCCGAATCTGCAAACCAAATTTCAATCCGACTTTTGGTTTGGAATTTATGTCGTTTTGATAGCTCAAAAATCGCTAAATTTGGTGCCCCATGTTATGTCAATGGGAAAAAGATTTTTTTGAAGTGTAAAATACGAGATATAGACTGAGTACAGCTTAATATAATGAAAGCCTATTAAAGAAGGGGACCTTGAAGGCTACTTAGCTCCAAAATTTGGACACCAAAATGCCTAGGTCAAAATCTAGGTCAAATTTATAGTTTTCCCTTATTTTTGCGATTCTGACACTATATTTAAATTATTTGCTTTAAAATTTTGTATACAGGTAGCAAAGAGTATGCTAATAGTGTTAGCGTTTTGCCGTCAGAAAGTATTTTGACCCACTTTTGAGATACGGTGTCCGAAAAGTAGGCCAAAGTTAAAAGTTTTCCAAATTTAACGTATGAGTTATGAATTAAGGGCAGAATTTTCTCAGAAATCTAGATCTGCAAACTAAATTTCGATCCGACTACTTGTTCTGAAGTTATGGCGTTTTGAAATCTCAAAAATCGCTAAATTTGGTGCCCCATGTTAAATCAATGGGACCGAATAATTTTTTGAAGTATAAAAATACGAAATATAGAATGAGTACAGCTAAACATAATGAAAGCCCATAGAAGAAGGGGACCTCAAAAGCTACTTTCCTTCAAAGTTTGGACACCAAAATACCTAGTTCAAAATCTAGGTCAAATTCATAGTTTTTTTTATTTTGCGATTCTGACACTACACTTTAATGATATTCTCTGAAATTTTGTAAACTTGTAGCAAAGAGTGTGCTAATAATGTTAACATTTTGCCGTCAATAAGTTTTTTGACCCAATTTTGAGATATGGTGTCCGAAATGTAGGTCAAAATAAAAAGTTCTCCAATTTTAAAGTATGAGTTATGAATTAGGGGTAGAATTTCCCCAGGAATCTGGATCTGAAATTAAAATTGCAATCCGACCCCCGGTTTAGATTCTACGCCATTTTGAAGTTTGAAATTCGCACTTGCCAGTATTCACGATGCAGATTGATCAAATATACTTTCAAAAAGTCCTACATACCCTACTTTACCTCCCTACCTACTCAGCTACTTATTTGACTACTTACTCAATTGCTTAATTAGTTATTACTTACTTAGCTACTTACTCAGCTACTAACTCAGCTTTTTACCCAGTTACTTACTCAGCTACTTACTCAACTACTACTAAGGTACTTACTCAACTAATTACTCAGTTACTTACTCAGCTCTTTACTGATCTATCTAGGTCAAATAAATCTGGAGTCTTAAATTGAACTTGTTCAATTTCACAAATCTAGTTATTATTATTCTTTCAGAATCTTCCTCCTTCCCAGATTTCTCACCAACTAGAAGAGTTTACTTTAAGCTGCTTACATGATCAACTAGGCAAAGTACCTGGGTTCATGGGAAATTAGGTCAAATTTTTATCTAGGTCAAAGGTCAAGAACTAGGTCAAATTAAGGTCAAATCAATATTCTGTCAATTATCTTCGTCGTTGTTTATCGTTACTCCTAAATCTTTTTTTCATCATGTAGCTTAGAAAAAGCCAAAGCAAAGATATGACATTAGATTTTTGATTACGCTTACCGATTTTGAAATATGGCGTCCAGAAAGTAGGTCAAAATATAAAGTTCTCCAAATTTAACATCTGAGTTATGAATTAAGTGTAGAATTTTCTCAGGAATCTAAATCTGCAAACCAAATTTCGATCCAACTTCCGGTTCGGAAGTTATGGCGTTTTGAAAACTCAAAAATCGCTAAATTTGGTGCCCATGTTAAGTCAATGGGAAAAAAGATTTTTTTGAAGTGAAAAATACGGAATATAGACTGAGTTCAGCTTCACATAATCAAAGCCTTTAAAAGAAGGGGACCTCAAAAGCCATCTAGCTTCAAAATTTGGACACCAAATTGCCTAGGTCAAAATCTAGGTCAAATTCATAGGTTTTCCTTATTTTTCGATTCTGACACTACACTTTAATTATATTCTTCGAAATTGTGTATACATTTAGCCAAGAGTGTGCTAATAGCGTTAGCCTTTTGCCGTCAGAAAGTATTTTGACCCACTTTTGAGATATGGTGTCCGAAATATAGGTCAAAATAAAAAGTTCTCCAAATTTAATGTTTGAGTTATGAATTAAGAGTAGAATTTTCCGAGAAATCCGAATCTGCAAACCAAATTTCGATCCGACTTCTGGTTCCGAAGTTATGGCGTGTCCAAAAAGTAGGTCAAAATAAAAATTCGCCAAATTTAACGTATGAGTTATGAATTAGGGGTAGAATTTTGTCAGGAATCCGAATCTGCAAACCAAATTTCGATCCGACTTCCCGTTTGAAAGTAATGGCGTTTTGAAATTTCGAGAAAAATCGATCTGATGTTATCCTGATTGAAAGTCAAGGAAAAAAGATTTTTTTGAAGTGTAAAATACGAGATATAGATTGAGTACAGCTTAAGATAATGAATTCCAATAAAAGAAGGGGACCTCAAAAGCTACCTAGTTTCAATATATGGACACCAAAATGCCTAGGTCAAAATCTAGGTCAAATTCATAGTTTTTCCTTATTTTTGCGATTCTGGCACTACACTTTTAGGATTTGCTTCAAAATTTTGTATACAGGTAGCAAAGAGTGTGCTAATAGTGTTAGCCTTTTGCCGTCAGAGAGTATTTTGACCCACTTTTGAGATATGGTGTCCGAAATGTAGGTCAAAATAAAAAGTTCTCCAAATTTAACGTATGAGTTATGAATTGGGGGTAGAATTTCCTCAGGAATCCGGATCTGAAATTAAAATTGCAATCCGATCCCCGGTTAAGATTCTACGCCATTTTGAAGTTTGAAATTCGCACTTGCCAGTATTCACGATGCTGATTGATCAAATATACTTTCAAAAATTCCTGCATACCCTACTTTACCTCCCTACCTACTCAGCTACTTATTTGCCTACTTACTCAATTACTTAATTAGTTATTACTTACTTAGCAACTTACTCAGCTACTAACTCAGGTACTTACTCAGCTACTTACTCAGCTACCTACTCAGCTTTTTACTCAGTTACTTACTCAGCTACTTACTCAACTACTACTAAGGTACTTACTCAGCTAATTACTCAGTTACTTACTCAGCTCTTTACTGATCTATCTAGGTCAAATAAATCTGGAGTCTTAAATTGAACTTGTTCAATTTCACAAATCTAGTTACATTTGAGTTAATCTATTGCAACAGTCCACACGAGATAGCGTAAAAGCAATAAAACAAACAGCGCTTGATGATATCGTTAGGCCTCACTCTGTATTTTCCTGAAGATTCTAATATGTTTCACTGTTGGGTTTGGCTATTGACATAAATGACAAATTAAAAATTATTCAATGAATATCCTAACCAAACCCGTCTGGCCCAGTTATCTACTCCCGGAGTCGTAGATCTGGGCCAGACGAGGTCCAATGCAAAAAAGGGAGGATTTACTCCGGAAAGAACATGTCGCTGAATCATCACTTATTATTCATTCCCTATTAGCCATCCAACCAAAACATCGGGCTCCAAGTAAACCCAAGTATTTATTTGAAATAAAGAGAATATAACTTACACGTAAATGTGGTGTTTTGTTTGTTATATCACTCATCCTAGTATTCTGTGATTCCGCGTCGCCGCAGAAAAACCGCAGAAATTTGCATTTTCATCTTTTTTGCAGAATTTTTGTTTTGGCACGGAATTTCGCGGAAAACATGATTTTTCCAGTCAACCATCTCATTTCATATTTGTCACTCACCTAAACACCCAAAGACTCTGCTCGTTTGTTGTCAGATACTTGTGTTTTGTCAGATTTTCAAGAGGAAATCTGAAATCTGTTTTAAATTCTCGAACTTCCGCCTTTGCACTTAGAGGTAAGACTGTGTCTAACATAATCACGAAATTTGAAACCAATGACCAACCAAAAATTGTTTTGCAATAATATGTCTAATATTGTTTTCTATTGTATTCTTACGCAAATAATCATGCTTCCTCTTGCGTTTTACTTCGTCATATATAAATAGACGACATCTGAATTCCCTGCATATTGATCTTGAATTTTGTGATTGTTCGAATTTCGTGATAGTTCACATGTGAGCATTTGGTAAGTTTTGTCGCTAATTAACATTGCATCTGGTGTTATTACTGCAGTTGTCCATTATCGCTGAATAAAGCAGCATAAGTGGAGTTCAAGAATTGTTTATTTTTTGGAGAAAATTATTGATTTTAGCAAGAATTTCACTTTTTGCACATACTTGTACCACAAAATTTCACTTTTCCCTGTGCAGAATTTGGCGCAGAACTTCAGATTTCATGCAGAATTTGGTGCAGAATTTGGCTTTTTCATGCATAATTTCTGAGCAGAATTTGCATTTTTCTCATGCAGAAAACTAGGATGTGTGTTATATTGATGTTGAAATGGGCAAATGATTTCGTCAATTTTTTCGCCAGTTCTCCAGACCGAATAAAGTCACGTGATGTGACGTAACATAAGTGTGGCGCGATGATTTTTTAACTTTCATGGAACGAATACATCCCGGGAACCAATACATCCCAAATATTACGATTTCTTCAGAAGATTTGTTATCAAAATGTAGATTACTTTATAAAACAGACGTATCTGTATTGTATTTCGACTTAAAAGAATTATGTTGGACATTAAATACGATTTTTCAATTTGTTAAACAGACCGAATGTAGTACTGACGAAATATGGTGCCGAGACTTCTCGATATTCAACGAGATCACAAACAGATGGCAGAAGAATTTTACTTTTTGCTTGTTAATCGTTTCGTTCTTATTTATTAGCTGTCATCCAGCGATGGAAACCTAATATAAATACAAAGTTTGATACAAGTGTAACGAACCAGAGGTCTAACGTTCGCAATTTTAACGTAGCAGTTTCATCGGCGTTCGGTAGTTTAGCGCATCGTTTATTTTTCTTACTTTTCAACGTTTTTAGACCTCTGTTCCGTTATTTTATCTTATCCCAAGTGTTTATAAATAATGTAAAGTAATAATATTGCATCGGGTCAGATCATGGTCACGTTTTTGAGGATTCGCTGGTCTTCGGTTTTTTACGGAAACATTACGGAAATTAATGAGTGACGTCATTTATGTTTTGGTATAACTTGGAAAACACAAGAAACATCGGGGTCATTCTGGAGGTTCTGCTGAGGGTTATCGTCTATTTCTCTGCTAGTTCGTGGTCTTCACAAGTGTCCTTGGATCGTTTAGTTGTTCGAGTGATCATCAAAGTCTATATGGTGAGCACAATGTCTGGTAAAATATTAAAATCACGCAAGTGAGGACTACCATTTCGGTAACCAATTTTTGACAAGTGCTAATTTAGCGAAATTACTTTTATTTTGTATTTCATTTGGAATAATCTCGCATCTGAATTCCGACTACCGGGCGATTCTCTTGATAGCAATTTTGACTATATCAATTGTGGATCAGTGAATAACCCAGGTCTCAGCTCTGGATGACACAGATGTGAAATCATTCTAGTAATAATTCATAATTTTTAATCTAGTTCGATTTCATAAACAGTTTAGTTTCACCATTCATTCAACTATATTCTGCTTTTATTGTTCTCAAGATAGCACTTAGTCGAAGCCACATTCCTTCGACGGAGATATTCTTGAGCCAATTTTAAGTCGGAGCCATTATTCTTCGACTGGGTTTGTTCATGAATTAATGCTAATCTTTAATATTTCTATAGTTCGTGTAACTTACGTGGGAGCCATTACTCTCCGACTGAGTTTGTTCATGAATTATGCTATATTTGATATTTCTATAGTTTGTGTAGCTTAAGTTGGAGCCATTATTCTTCGACTGAGTTACATATTACAAGTTACATATATTTGCTCACTTGGTATTTTTGAAGCTGGTTTTGGTCCCTTGATTTATTTTGATTTGTATGGTTGTGGTTTGGTTTTGGCCTGGTGCAATATAGTTCAACAAGAATATGATAGAGGAAATTATAACAAACTGTTAAGGTAGATCTATGGCAAGTGTGAAACCATATATATCTATATACATATTATTCAATTAGTTTAGAACCGTTATATTTTAGTCATATTATATCAAGAGATACCTTAGTTGATACTTATGTTAACCATTGATTGATAGAAAGTTTGGATTAGTATTTAACCGAAATATTTTTGTGTATCTCCCTAGTTGAACTTTTGTCGCTTTTTATACAGCGACAGTTAGCACTTTTGTAAGTAGGAATATTTTGATATAATTAAACATTAGAAATTTAATTCTGGTATCCTGTTAAATCTACAGGGATATGTGTTGCTAATTTGAGGTGGTCATTCTATAAGCCAGTGGTTACTATTTAAACTTACACTTGTGGAATAGTGTATTCATTTTACTTAAAAGCCCAAAATTGGATGTAAATTCAATGTTCAATGTTATAACCACCTATAGAGTGATAACCAAGAGGAGTTAGGTACAGATCCTAAGGTGACCTAGTTAATTCATTCTCCAATCTCCAGTATTGACCCTTTGTTCACATTTCCAGGCACTTTGCTTACAGTAAATTTGTCAGTTAAAACGAAAGCCATTTCTTCCAAATTACCCTTTCATAATATTCAAATTCGTCAACTCTACAAGATTCCCCAAATTCCATGCCTATTTCTCACTTAAAGCTGTACAACAACTTGTGCCAATTATATTATTCCAATAGGCAATGTTTTAAACCAATTATGAATTTTGAGTTATAAAAATGCAAACCATATAAAGCATAAAAGCCCACATATTCTATTTGTCAGAGTAACATACTTTTTGAGACCAATTCTATGGCATGTGTATGAACTTTGGTTTCATCTTACCCAGCTAAGTTCGAGTTAATTAATTTTAATGGCCATTTGATCCCTTCATAGCAGGTCATGTTCTATCTGCTGTTGTTGTTTACGTTTAGGACAAGTTCAGGACAGGTTGCTTTGACCTTCCAGTACAGTACATTGTTTCAACTTCATAAATACATTCAGATAATTCATCTTATAATCAACAGTGATTCTACATTAAAGTTACAACACCAGCTGTTTTAGTCTTAACATCAATAGCCAGTCACATTTTTGCATACTAGTGTTTTATGTACATTTAATTCAGTCACCTTTAAAAGGGGGCAGCACAAGTCAGACCATACCATACTTCAGTTAGTGGCTCAGAAGGTATCACAACACAAATATCTAAATTTACAGTGAGATTTATATAAAAACGACACCCGGTCCTAGTTATGCTACCATTTAATTATAGTTACATCATCTATACGGGATGGAGGTCGTTTCACAAGGAACAAACACGTGAGTGTTTTTTATGATGTTTATTCCACGGACGTCAAGTAAGTTTCTGGCGAAAGCTGGAGCACAGATTATAAAGAGGACTGGAAACAAAATGGCAGTCTATTTCAAATCTGCCAAATAATGTTGGCCTATTTATCACTATTGACTCAGTTGTTCATCTAGTTTTACTTACCTTAGATGCTTAGTAATATATTTAGTACAATATTGTTTCCAAAATTGTCATTTGCGATAATTAGAAAAATTATGATGAGCTAATTTCAGTCGAGATTCAGGAAATAAAAAGGTAGGTCATTCTTGTTTCCACTCCTCTTAAATAATCTATGCTCCGGCTTTCGCCAGAAACTTACTTGACGTCCGTGGTTTATTCATTTATCCAGCATGTATTATACATTGAAAAACCAGTGTGTGTTTTCCGGAGTTAATCCCCCTTTTTGCATTGGATCTCATCTGGCCCAGATCTACGACGTCAGGAGTAGATAACTGGGCTAGACGGGTTTGGTTATGAATATCCATGATACCCTGAACCGAAAGTGAAAAAGTGAAAAATTATTTTGAAAAATTATGAATGAGTCTATTTGAAATTTAATTTACCTGGCTAGGTGCAGTAAATGGTTAGGTTGTTGACCTTCTCCTAATGGCTCACAGTCATGTTCATCGAAATAGCACGCCATGGTGTGCTAATTTCTCCTAATGTTTAAGTACACTTTGATAAAACGTAAGGAAATATTAAATATGACACTGCAAATGTTTACTTCCGGAATGAATAGGTCAGTAGGTCAGTAGTATCTAAATGAGCGACTACATAGAAACGGCGCCAAAAATACATATAAAGTAAACGTTTATTTATATACATTGAAGTCCTTTTAGAACAATATCATAATTTTACGAAAATCGAATATTATTTTTGTTTGTCGGTAAAGTCGCATTATGTGATTTTTACTGTAGTTATGGCAAAATAGAGCAATTTCTGAAAATTTGTATAAATGGCAGAAGCATCAAAGATGGAGGGAGAAGGACAGGAAGTGCAGAAATCTCAAGAAGTTTTACAGAATTTGACACGTTATCTGAATTCCATTGGAGATGATAATAGAAACACTCGTAAAAGGGCATTAGAATCTATAAGAAAAGAAACATTGGGAAAGAAACCGCCATTGGATAAAGCTATTTTTCACCACGTTTTTGTTGAAATTTCAAAACCAATTTTGTCATGCCTTTCTGATCCAGTTGAAAAATGCAGAGAACTTTCTGGAAACTTTATACAAGACTCTATAAAATTGTTGCCATGTTTAGAGGAATTTTTACCACTTTTGATACCAGTGTTTGTGCAAAGGCTTGGTCAGCAAGACTTGGTGGAACAGTCGGAAGAAATCCGCCTGGTCTTACTGGAAACTCTGACATTGATTGTCAAAGAAGCGAACAAAAGGTTAGCTGTGTACCTAGATGACATGGTGACAATATTACGCAGAACAATTGTTGATCCCTTTCCTGATGTTAAAAAGGAAAGTTGTAAATGTGCATCAGCTTTAGCAAAGGCTACTCAGGGTCATTTCCATATGCAGTCTGAGTCCCTCATCCCATCACTTATAGTAACAGTAACACATCAACATTCTCGAGTGAGAGCAGAAGCCGTAACTGCAATAGGTATGTCACTTAGGAAATTTAACCTTGAGTATGTTCATTACAATGTACATGTATATCAAGTATGACAGCATTTCCCATAATTTACACAGTAGATTATAATAAAGAACAGCAAAAGAGTCTCAAAAATTGTAAGATACAATGTTATAAATGTTTTCTCACGACATTTCATGCCATGTAGAGGTTTTGTGAAGATTATAACATTAGCAAGTTTTTTCCAACTTTTTTCCATTCTTTACTGCCTGGATTTCAGATAATATGTTTACTCTTGAATGCTGTGTATGAAAACATTTATTGAGTTATAACAATACATGTGTATGTCTGAATTAATACTTTTAAAAAAAAATCTACATGTAGGTGAAGCAACTGCCTCACCTGTCTCAAGCTTGGCCAAAATGAGTCAAATGAGTTCATCAATCGATTCATATTAGTGTCATGATTTTTACAGGTAGTGTTATACAATATGGAAATGGAAAATCTTTTGATGATGTGGCCTCCCATCTTGCTCAACGTCTATTTGACCATGCCCCTGCAGTGCGAATTGCAGTGATCGATGTAGTTGGAACATGGATGCTAGATCTGATGGATCGCTATTCTTTCTGGCACAAATTGATCCCTCTGTTGCTCTCAGGGTACACTGATGAGCTACCAGAAATACAAGAAAAGACAGATGCGTATTGGCATGACACAGGTACAGTAATTCTTTTTCATATAACATGATTTTATAAAGTGATTAAGGTTGCATCAAAATTGCAAACCAGGTCTTGAAAGACCAAACAATTTTCTCTGACTGTGCTTATCAAAATAGACAACCAGTTAATATCTTGCTGTATTCACTGCTCCTGGGAATCTTAAAAGAAACAAATGAATATTCCATTCTTCTCTTGTGAAAACCTTCAGTACTTTCACGAGATATTTTTCACTAACTGATTCCGCTTCGTGGAATATTACTTGCTAAAGTTGCAGGTGTATTCACAATATTGTCAAGATTTTTTGATTTTCCCTCATGTTGACTGTTATGATTCTAGATTAACTAACCTCAACTTTTTAATCTCTGTGTTCACAACACAATGTACAGTATGCCATGTATCATATTAGAATTTGTCAGAACATATGTTCTAATTGTTTTGCAGGAATTAAGTATGAGAAAGAGAATCCTGATGATATGAAAGAAATGGCAGATTTTGCGAAACCAGCTCCACAACATTATCCTTCTGATAGTAAGTTATAAAAATGTAAAAATGTGACAAGATCTTTTTTGATTTTTTTATGTTCATACATACAATTTATACAATATCAATTTTAAGTTCCAATCTTATTCATGTACATGACACACTGATGGATCCAGGGGGGGGGGGACTATGGGGCCTGTCCCCCCCCCCCCCTGGATCCCCCCTAAAAAATTTAGGGTTCCAAAAGTTCTTCGGTCTTTTTGGGCATAATTTGGCCTTATTTCAGGTCAAATTATCAAAAATTGGGCCTAAATTTTTTTAAACTTTAGGGGCCCAAACATTTTTTAGCGCTTGGCTTCTGGATCCGCCAATGTGACATGTCTTTGAAAAGAATTAATATACGCAAAAGTCTATATCTTTGATGTATCCACAAATGACATTGTACATTCAAAATCTTGCTTCAGCTGAAAGACCAAACCTTGGATGTAGACAACTCATGTACCGTAACATCTCTAAGATTATACCTGCATTGATACGTGATATGGGGGATTGGGTGGTTGATACCCGCATCAAGGCATCTCAACTGTTATATCACTTACTACTCTCTGAGGAGGAGTATATTGTACAACATCTTGAGAAATTGCTCACTGGAATGTACAAAGCTTGTCATGATGAAGAGAAAGAGATTTTAAAAAATGTATGTACATGTATATTTATTTTAAAAAAGTATCAAGTATAGTGTTCATGTAAGAAGGTATAAAAGTCAAGTTTCAAAAAATGTTAATGCATTTTTGTATTTTAGGTTTCGCAATGCATTGGTAAAATTAAGGTGTTCTTGGATTTCCAACAAATATTTTTTTCTAATTAATTGGTATCACAATATCACATCATACTAAAGAATACAACTTTATTTCTATACCTATTGAATTAAGTATGTATATTCTGAGAGTTGGGAAATATGAATTAGATCTTCTTTTCTTAACACTCCGACTTTTCACAATTATTTAGTCTAAAAATATACATTTCTGTATTTCTTGCAGATGGCTAAATGTGCTGAATTGTTAGGTTACTTTGTGCCATGTGAGGTATGGTGTAAGCTCATTCTTTCCGCAATACGCTCAGGGGTCTCTTTTGGCAAATTGGTAGTCCTACATCACATCATACTGGGTAGTCAGAAGGATCCCTTGAAAGCATACCTAAATCAAATAACTGACACATTGCTGCTGCCTGATGTCTGTGCCATGGGAGAGGTAGAACATTGCTCTTATATCTCTTTTTTAAATATTTTGATTCAATAACTTGTGAAATAATATATATTTGATAGACAAGGATTTTGTATGTTTAGCAGGTTTAAAGCCCAATCTTATTATAACTTTGATTATTTCATCATTTGTTGTTTGCCATGACTTAATAAGTGCGAAATTTTTTGGAACAGATATGGATTTGGACCAAGTTAGATACTTTTTATTTCAAAATATTGTTCTAATCTATGTATTTAGGATGGAAGTCAGTTAGAGGTTGTGAAGTGTGCTGAGGCCCTGTGTTCTCTCTGTGGTGAAGATGTAGACCATGTGGCTCCCCAACTGTTTGAAGTTCTAATCACAGTGTACGGGTCTTCTAGGCAGGCCACTGTACAACAGCAGGTAAGTTAGTTATCGGAACCTTTTCATGTGTCACAATAAAAAAGGATTTTTGTAAGCAGTAGAAAATATCATATTTTGAACAAACTATTTAACTATTGAACATGTTTTTTATTAAACCATCAGATAAGCTCTGATTGTTTATGGATTTAATTCTTACTCTGGAATAAAAAGAACATCTAATGGTTTGCGCTTATGATATGATATTGTTATCTGCACTATTGTTATGCTTAGGGGAGACATCAAAAGATCGATGTTGGATCAGAAATTAGATAAATCTAGTTAGGCGGGAGGGGTTCAAAGCCATTTCATTTTGCTATCTGACAAATTTCAACATTTTAATTTTTTGCAATTTTGAAGTGAAATGCCTTGGAATGGTTTCAAAACAAATTGTTTTATTTTTCATTCGCGATCAACTTTTATCTACAGTATAACAATACAATAATTGTAACACTGTTATGTTACTGCTTTGTTACTTTTATAGGCACTGGTAGCAGTAGATTTCTTAGGAAGGTCACTTCAGCTAGACAGACAAGGAACATATGAGAGGTTTTCTCAAGGATTGCTACAAAAATTATATGATGATCATAAAAACTGGACCATCCATTCTGATCAAAGGAAAGTTTTTGATGCCCTGCTTACAGCCTCAGGTATTTAAATGTATTTAAATGTGAATTGTTGTCACAGAGGGAATGTGTAATTTTAGTCAAGCACCAAGGCAAGACATTTTACCAAGAATTTCACGCCAATGCAATGGCTAAAAAAATCATTCTTCTGCAGGAATTCTGTTAGATGCAAGTTCACATCCAATACAAAGTTTTTGAAATGGCAACATCTTTTCCCAAAAGAATGTTTTATTAGAGATACTTTTTATGTGAAAATATCACACTCTATCGCTTTACCAAAATCAGACATTCCAATCCTTTTGTTTCAAGATTTTTAAAGATTATATTAAATAAATTTGATGTGTATTCTTCATACAATAATTTTTGTGATTATGTATACTGAATTTTATTTATATCCCATTTTGATTACAGGTCCAGTTGCTGGAAGTTTACTTGATACATCAATGCCGATTATATTCTACTATATAAACCCAACATATGATGATTCTCGAGATCCTGAACTGACTTCAAAATTCTACAGTCTACTTGGGAGACTTATGACAGCCGAGGGGTTCCCTTTGAATAGCGCAGACAAGTTTGGGGACTTTGCTGTACAACTTGTAAAAGAGGTTGTCATTCCTAATTGTGTGTGGCATGCTGGGAAAACACAGAGTGCACTTCGGGCAACTGCTGTCGCCACCTTGTGGGAGATGATGAAACAAGGATATTTACCTAAAGAAAAGGTAATTATGATTAATCACTACTCTACTATATGAATGTATTTTAAGACAAAAGAACATCTGAACATTACATTAATCGTAGGCTCATGCATTATTTATTAATGAAATAGAACATTACAAAAAACGTAAGAAAATGAACGAAAGGTATGCTTTATCTCAGTTAATCTGATAGTTATCTTTACTACACTTGAACACCAACAATGGCTCTTAGAATAAAGTAAGAACACTAGGTTTTCAGAAAAAGGTGCAACAATGGAGTACGTTGTTTTGAAAATTTTAGATGCTTGAGGTGGTGGAAGATCTTCTCACTCAACTGCTGTCTCTCCTGACTGATGATCGGAAAACAACACGTCTCCTAGCAACCAGGTGTGTTGCTGTTGTCCTTGAAATCGTCAACACTGATCTTGAACCCGACAGACTGCATCAGATTTATCCAGAATTCCTTAAAAGGCTTGATGATAGTTCAGATGATGTCAGGATCTGCGCTGCTAGAATGTTTCCACCATATTTTGCCTGTTTCCATGACTACCAAGTTGGTTTATATAGGGCCCATCTTGAAGAGATTTATAAGGGACTCCTGGTCCACCTTGATGACCCACAGAAGGAAATTCAGGACTATGTGTTAGGTATGAATAAATTACTACATATGATATGGCACATTATTGAGAAGACCAATTAAACTCATGCTTTCCGTGGAATTCTTAGTGTAGAGCTCTCCAGTCAGGAATGGCAAACATGTTCCCTTATAAGGTCAAATGATTACTCCATTCTGTACATGTAGGTGCACAGATATTTAACCTCTTGCTTTTTTATTTCCCCTTGCACTATCAATTAATGAATTACTAGGTGGATGGGTAAGAGAAATATCGCTGTCCCTATACAATTTCAGAATGATCCTTTTAAATGGGTCATAAATGACCTACTGTACATCATTATATCACTCAATGAGTATCATTTGTTTATTTTCAGATGCATTAAAATCAGCTGCTCCTCTAGCGCCATCTATCTTAATGGACGAGATAGAAAAAGTGAAGCACAAACACAGAGGTCCTGAATATTGTAACAAACTCACTCAGCATATACAATCTCTCAGTATATCATGAACTCGAGGAAGTTAAAGATCTCGATTCCTTTCAACTTTTCAATTATCAGTGGCTGTTTCTCAAAGACATGTAACATTAAAACAATGAAATTCTTGAAGGTCTATTGTCCTTCATGATTTGTCAAGCCTTCCACATTTTGTAAGGAAATGTATTCAAAGTAATTTACATCCACAGATGAGCCCTAAAGTACTATTTGAAATTCATCAAACTAGGTGGAATAATGGATGCAAAATATTCTTCCGGTATCCAAATATCAAAATTGGATCACTTACCAAAATGTGTGTTTATGAATTACTATGGTTACCTGTCACCAAGTACATTAACATAAATGGAGAGCAAGTATTTTTTGCAGGAAATTGTTGTCAAACATTGATATATGTGTGATGTACAGTACATGTGAATATTTACATTATATTGTATTATCAAATATATTATTTGAGTTTTTCTAAGTATACACACTTGATTTATGTTCTTTCTAAACTAGATTATATTACGGAACCCCCCCCCCCCTTGAGTCTGTTAAAATATCAAGTCTGAAATAACCCCCACCCCTCTAGATGCTTCACTCCAGTGGAGTTGGGGTCACAATGACTTGATATATCTACATGTATAATACAGGGTGACCCAAAAAACAGAACACTCTACTAAAAGTGAAATAATTTCTTAAATGCCTATGTTTTATCCAATTTTTATGTTCATAAACTAAAATCTCTGGATGAATCTTGATAGATGGATGAAAGTTAAAGTCCAATAAAGTAATGTTTCAAAGGCAAAGTAAAGTGTTTTACAAATACCTACATGAAAAATCAATAATTGTTCATGGAGAAAGGTTTAAGTATAAGACAAAGTTATGTGTCCTAAAAATGTCTACATAAAAATCATTCATTGTTCGTAGAGAAAAGTTAAAGTTAAATAAAGTAACGTTTTACAAAATAAAGGCAAAGTGATATGTTATAAAAATGCCTACATAAAAAATCATCCATTCTTCGTGGAGAAAAGTTAAAGTCCAATAAACATGATAAAATACAGTTTTAAAGGCAAAGCAATGTACGTGTACTATGGAAATGCTACATATGAAATTCATCAATTCTTCACGAAGAAGAGTTGGAGTCCAATAAAGTAATATCCATTATTTACATTTTAGATAAAGGCAACAAGAGTTTCTGCCATTTAGTTTCCTTAGAATATTTTCTTTCATTATCAAAACGAGAAAAACATTACATTGTTTTTTGAGTCACCCTGTAGGTCCAATACTGCTCCCTCTCCCATAGTTCTACAAAGTTCAACCTAGTCTCTGGGCGTTATGTCTTATCTGATATGGCTAATGGCCTAGTTATGAACGGCCAAGTTATGGACGTAGTAAAGTCCATGATTGGTGAAAATGCAGTGATTATTCCCGGGAGATTTGTACTTTTTTGTTTTCGTACGGTGCAAACGATAATTAACTTTTCAAAACGAGGCTGAAAGGTAAAAATATTTTCTAACTTTCAAAAACTTTGAATGAAAACCTGATGTATGCGTCGATTGAGAGTGTTTTTAGCAGCGTTGGATGGCATTTATTACGTCTGTTTCTATTACAGACCATAAATCTTAATCACAACTGGATTTGATCTTCTGCAAAAAAATTTCAAATTTTGAATTCAAAAAATGAAAAGAAAAAAAAACATTTCAGCGAACCATTTCATGCATAGGCCAAGGGTAAAGTAATAGTAAGCCGTATATCAGCGCTTGCATTAGGTTAGAAAATTTGTGAGTCCCAAGGACGCAATTTTTTTTAAAAAGTGTGTCCTTTGAAAAAAAAGTGTGTCCCTTATTTTTCAGTTTTTGATTTCTTGCCGCAAATTTAAAACGGAAGTAAACGTTAAGTATGGACTGAATAAATGCATGTTCGTTCATTCGACAATGAATACATTTTATTTCATGAATAACCTAATATTTGTTTCTGAATAGGAAAAACTGTTGCGTGTCATGGTTTAAAATAAAAAATAAACAATGTCGAAAATATTCGAGAGAATCATGATTATTTGTAAATATTCAACATGTTGAGCCTTATTTACGATTCAAATAAAGGTGAGAGATCATAATTATTTGTTTTTGTTAGGTATCATTGTAAACACATTGTAGTATTGACCGCAGGGGTTTCAATAAATATTTTTTCAACAGGCCTTTTGGCAATTTCAACAGGCTGCATTTTTTTCGACCATTTGCCTCATGTGCTTTCTCACTGTGATGTTAAATGATAAAATCAGTATTTTCCTGTCACTTAATGCACATTGTATATGAGCAATTGATCTCAATAAAGCAGATCAATACATAATTGATTGTTAATTCATTTTTGACTTCTTAATTACTTTGTGTTTTTCAATGTTGCCCCTTGTTCCTCCTCACTCTGATGTAAATAATAACTCAATATTCCTTTCGGACATGCACATTATTAATTTTAATGAAATATAAAGATCAACGTTCAATAGTTTGATATGCATTTTTGACTTGTTATATTTTATTTGTTTTCAAATGTTGCCCTTTGTGCTTCCTTACTATGATGTGAGATAATGCCAAGAGGATCAATTGTATTGATTATACTGTTTGTTTTATCCATTGAAAGTTGGCAGGACAGTGATAAAGGTTTTTTGCTACTGACCCATTAGTCTCAAAGCAATGATGTTTTGGTTTTGAGAGTAGGTCAATAAAAATGGTGGCCGGATTATTGTAAGATAATTATCTCAGTGTTTCTGTAAAACACTGCTGATTATCTGCCTATTATACTTAGATTTTGCCTTCACAAGGTAGGCCAATTTATATTCTTTCATTTGATATGTCAAAGTTAATTGTTTTGTTTCATGTGTCAGCAAAAGCTCTCATCATTTGGACCGGCAATTTTTTCTCAATTTTTTTTCTCAATATTTGAACCGGCGTAACTGGGGTTTGAAGCGATTTTGACCTAAAAAAAATTTGCGTCCAAAAAACGGAAATATTTTCAATTTTTGCGTCCTCCAAACTATTTTTGAGTCCTTAACATGTACGGGACGCCGTTAATGCAAGCCCTGCGTATATAGAAGAGACAGGTGAACAACTCTGACTTAGACCACTTGTTAAGATGGAGATTTCAACAATATTTAGTGTATTATTTTCAAAAAGCCATGAGGAGTTGATAGAAAATTGATAGTTTGTAGCTCTTACCTAAGATTGAAATTCAGTCAGATGATGTATAGTTGGGGACATAAATAAATGACAGGTGGATTTGCTGAAGTGAGGATTTCCCATGTTAAAAATAAGAGAATTTACAAGAGGCCATACATCAGTGGATGAGATTATACAAAATGTAAAATATACAAATTTTAAGGGATATATATCTAGACAATATTGGAAATTATGGGCTTTCAGACCACCATAATTAGGAAATGGTGATCGATAATCGACCTGTCATTTATTTTTGTCCCCAACTGTAGAGTGAATAATGCTGTCTAAAAGAGAGAATTTCTGAAAATCTGCAATTGCCTGGCAAGTTCATTAGTAAACAAGTGATCTGATTGGTCACTGCTGACCTCCAACAGTGACAATCAGTTTCAGCTTGCCAGGCAATATTACCCAAATGCGAGTAGGTAGTTACAAGTTTCACCACCAGGTGGCTGATTCGGGTCAATTAACATGGCAGGTATTAAGAAAGTTCCTCTAAACTTGAATATTATCAACTTAAGTGGCTCAATTTTCATATAACCCTTATGCGTCTGATACTTATACTAATGAAAATATGTCCAGTAAAGCAAAATATTATCTGTCCACTAAAAGAAAAGATATTTCATTTTTAGTGATTTTATAGCATGGGGTCTATGGGGAATCTCCCCGAGCTAGAAGTCACATTTTCAAAGAAAATTAATTTTTCAAAGTTGATTAACACTTTTTAAAACCACATTTCTAGATGTAATTTTAGATGTAGATTTCAAATATGATATTACTTTGACTGAATTTTGAATTTTTAATGACGTAAATTAAGATTATTTCTACTCGCATCTGGGTTATTGCAGATATCCATAGTTGTTGTTTTATATGCAGTATTATATGCAGTTTTTAGATAAAGATTTGAAAAAACAATGATATAAGTTTGAAAAACACTTTGAAGAAGATTTTGGAGAGATTTGGGAATACAATTTGATACCAGTAAGGAGAACTAGTGCCAAGACTAAAAAAATTTGAAAAATTTTCAATCTTACTTGTGGACCTGTCTCTTCTATATACAGCTTACTATTACTTTTCCTTTGGCCTATGATTTCATGCTACATGTTACACTTGATTTCTTAGGTTAAAAGATATTAACCTGTACTAACAATTGTTGATAAACTTTTTAAAGTATAGTAGGCCTAAATGTATGTACATATGAAGATATTCAAATCTGGATTGCATCGCAAAATCGTCAAAAGCACACTAAAGGTTTATCTAGTTCCAAGACATCTCTATATTCTTTGTCTTGCATGCATACAACAGGGGCTCGCATTTTATTTCTAGATTAGACAAATATTGGTGTTAGCCATGGACGTGATTCTTACCTCTATCGATTCTAACACTACCTGAAATGTTCTCTCAGAGGCAAAAAAGTTGCGACTGGTTGAAATTGCAGAGGTTCACACTTAAATTGGCCAGTATTTTCAAAATGTTCACTATCAACTTCGGAAATCATTTCTGAGTACATTGAACACAAGTACGAGCAGTACTGAATTGATGTTACACTTGGTTTCTTCAGTAGCCGAGTATATTACGAAGACACTGGATGTAACCTCACTTGATAATGCCCTTAATATACTGCAATTTGAGAACGCTTTTTATCACAACATCGATTGGATATAGTTGTCATGATAACATCGTTATCGCGATCATCTCGCTTTTTTTTGTCATAACCATTTCAGGAAAACATCCTCATCAGATTTTGCACACATGTATCTAGGCTGTTTATCACTGCCCCCAGGATTCCATGTTTGCAGAGCGCGGACGGAATTTGCCTCTGCCCGCGGAATTGCAGAATCAACTATTTTGGTCAATTTCCGCAGAATTTTCCGCAGAATCCATATATTTTCCAAAAGTTTAAAAAGTCAGTCTTACCTGTAACAATTTGACACGTTTTCAGTCAAATCCCTTGCAGAAATAACCCAAATTATGCGAAGTGAAAAAATTCTAAACGCCATCGTTTGATTTCTGCCGTTAGATGGCAGCATGTATGTAGTGACTGACTACCTGACTATCACGATATTTTCCCGTTTACTGGTTCGAAAACCATTAATATCCGCGGAATTTCTGCAGAATTAGCCCTTTCTTCTTGCAGAATTCACTAATTTCACTTGCAGAATTGAGCATTTTAACTTGCAGAAAACTGGGGGGAGTGGTTTATACACACAGTGTCAGGGCTGTCAACTTGGGACCACCTAATATGAGTGACTTCAAAATGTTGGACACCTAAGTCCAAATCTGAACACTTTTGTCCAAATTTTGAACACCTTTGGCCAACTTTTAAACACCTTTGGCCAAAGTTTGAGCACCTTTGCCAAACTTTGAACACCTCAAATTTTTCGCGCTCGCTACGCTCGCGGTCTCGTCAACGGGGGGGGGGGGGGGGGGGGGGGGGGGGGGGGGGGGGGGTAGGTACGGAAAATTTCCAATGAACATGCGTGACACATACGGGATTCGCGTGACAAATCCGAACAAATTGCGTTCGGTTTTTTCCGGCGTTCGTGTTTTTACCGTATCGTAAACATATTTCGAAAAAATTTCTACAGAAATATTTTTGCTTGACAATTACCAGGTAAAATGCGTATTTTGCGTGACATTTTCTGTCACGCAAAAAAAACTGGCGTGACTTCAAATTCTTCAGCAAATGCGTGACAAATACGCAAATTGCGGGACAGTTGACAGGCCTGCAGTGTATCCAGCACATCTACGCCATAGCATTGGGTTAATCATGGGCTTTCAATTAGAAGGGTATGCAACTCTGTGTAATAAACATGAGACCTTCAAAATGAGCAATGCCATGCTTCCCTTTTTATGGTAATATTTCAAAAATGTAGATAATTATGTTTTTATTTTTAAGATATTTGTTTCAATCATCCCTAAAAAGTACAAAATAAGACTTTCTTGGAATGTGTACATTCTCCAATTTTGAAAACCAAAAGGAAATGGTTATGTATGAAATATGGGAAGTTGCCTACCCTTTTAGTTGAAACTCCATGGGTTAATGAAGAACTAAAATGAATCAATTGACCGACGCAGCAGCAGCTTTTAAGAAATAATTTCTTTAAAAAGTTTGTGAATCTTTGACTTTTTCCTGATGAAGATCGTGATGTGCATCAATTTTTATTTGTGAAAATTGTGATGCATCAATGTACAATTATTATGGCACATCACAGCAACACTGACAGTTTATGCCAAATTCCTTTAACTGAAAAATAACCATTTGCAAGTTTATCAACTTTGAAGGCATTTACTTTTGAACTTTTAGTATCACAAAAATTGCACATTATAATGATATAATACTGTAATCGAGGCAGAGACCATTGAATCAATGGAGTTTTCTGTCCCGGTCTTCAACGTTTGGCTCATAAAAAGTCATATTTGCTTTGTACTCTAAGAGCGAGGAGGAAAATTCTTAATAAATGGAGTATAGTTGGTTTGGCAGCATTTTCAGTTAGATGGAGGTCTTGGATGAAAATTCTACCTAGGTGATAGCTTCACAGAGTGGTACATAATTCTTTTTTTCCAGGGGTTAGCCCCCCACCCCCCAAAAACACCCCACCCCCGGAAAATAATTTTTTCACTCTCAATAATTTTAGATATCTTGATGTTTGTAAGTTACATACATAGACATTATATATATGAATCATTTTCAAAATAAATAATGCCAATCACTCCTACAGAATTTGGAAAATACTACAAAGTATGTACCCCAGGGGGCAAATTCGTGACCCATTTTCTTACTATTTAGAGCCTCACTTTTCAATCAGACACTGGAAGACATTGAAAAATTTCATGTGAAGTGCCCAGTAGCAGGGCTATAAGCCCTGAAAGGTTCAAACTAATTGAATTAGTAGGAGCTGAGAAAAAAATTGTTGATTTTTTGAAAAATTTGACATTTTTGAGAGGGGTGATTTTGTGTATGACTATAGCTGATGCCTATGGTTTCCAGATCTATCCCTCTTTGATGATAAATATGGTTTCGAAGTATGGAACTAAGATGTAAAAAATAATTAAAATGGGTTTTAAGGAAGTTTCATGTTTTAAACAAGTTCAAAATTCCAAGAATTGTACAATATCAGGTCTGAATTAACAAATTTTAGGTAAGACCTTGGATGAGCATTAGATTTTTTACATCTGTCCCCCTTTGATGATATTTATGGTTTTGTAGTATGGAACTAAGATGTACAAAATAATTAAGATAGGTTTTAAGAAGGTTTAAGAATTTTAACAAGTTCAAAATTTGAAGAATTGTACAATATCAGGTCTGAATTTACGAATTTCAGGTAAGACCTTGGATGAGCCTTATATTTTTTACATTTGCACCTCTTTGATGATATGTATGGTTTTGTAGTATGAAACTAATTAGTAAAAATAATTAAGATGGATTTGAAGAAAGTTTAAGGATTTTAAATGAGTCCAATTTGGAGAATTGTACAATATCAGGTCTGAATTTATGAATTTCAGGTATGACCTTGGATGACCCTTGTGTCTTTTAAATCCTTCCCTTTTTGATGGTATTTATGGTTTTATAGTGTGGAACTAAGATGTAAAATTAATTTAGATGAATTCTAAGAAGGTTTAAGGATTTTTAACAAGTTCAAAATGTGAAGAATTGTACAATATCAGGTCTGATTTTAGGTAAGACCTTGGATGGCTCTTATGTTTTTACATCTGTCACTCTTTGATGATATGTATTGTTTTGTAGTGTGGAACTAAGATGTAAAAAATGGTTTAGATGGTTTTGAAGAGTGTTTAGGGATTGCAATGAGTCCAAAATTTGAAGAATTGTACAATATCAGGTCTGAATTCTCGAATTTCAGGTATGACCTTGGACGACCTTTTTGTTTTTTACATCTGTTCCTCTTTGATGATATTTATGGTTTTATAGTGTGAAACTAAGATGTAAAATATAATTTAGATGAATTTTAAGAGATTTATGGATTTTAACAAGTTCCAAATTTGAAAATTTGTACAATATCAGGTTTGAATTTACAAATTTTAGGTAAGACCTTGGATGGCTCTTATGTTTTACATCTGTCACTCTTTGATGATATGTATTGTTTTGTAACTAAGATGTTAAAAATGATTAAGATGGTTTTGAAGAGTGTTAAGGGATTTTAATGAGTCAAAAATTTAAAGAATTATACAATATCAGGTCTGAATTTTCGAATTATACGTATGACCTTGGATGACTCTTATTTTTTACATCTGTCCCTCTTTAATGACAGTTATAGTTTTATGGTATGGAACTAAGATGTAAAATATAGTTTAGGTGAATCTTAAGAAGTTTTAAGGATTCTAACAAGTTCAAAATTTGAAGAATTGCACAATATCAGGTCTGAATTTGCAAATTTTAGGTAAGACCTTGGATGAACCTTATATTTTTTTACACCTATCCCTCTTTGATGATATGTATGGTTTTGTAGTGTGGAACTAAGATGTAAAAAATAATTTAGATGCATTTTAAGAAGGTTTAAGGATTTTAATTTGAAGAATTGTTCAATATCAGGTCTGCAATGAATTAATTTCAGGTATAACCTTGTTTAATAGCCCATATGATTTTAACACCTATCCCCTTTTCATGATTTGGTTTAGTTGTGTGGAAATATGTATAACATAATTTACATTGATTTTAAAGAAGCTTAACATTTTAAACAACTTCAAAATCTTGGCGTATTGTACAATATCAGATCTGAAATTAAAGAATTTCAAGTATAATCTTGGTTAGCCCATATGATTTTAACACATATCCCCTTTTCATGATATATTTGGTTTAGTTGTGTGGAAATATGTATAACATAATTTACATCGATTTTAAAGAAGCTTAACATTTTAAACAAGTTCAAAATCTTGGCGTATTGTACAACATCAGATCTGAAATTAATGAATTTAAAGTATAACCTTGCTTGGCCCTTATATTTTTAACATCTATCCTTTTTTGATGATATATATGATTTAGTAGTGTGGAGCTAATATATAAAACATAATCAAGATGGGTTTTAAAGAAGTTTAAGGTTTTCAATAAGTTCAAATTTTCACAAATTGTACAATATCAGAGCTGATATTAATGAATTTTAGGTATTATGTTTTTACATCTATCCCTTTTTGATGTCATATATGCTTTAGTAGTGTTGAAGTAAGATGTAAAACAAAATTTAGACAGGTTTTAAAGAAGTTTAAGGTTTTAAACAAGTTCAAATTTTGAAGAATTGTACAATATCAGAGCTGATATTAATGAATATTGGGTATTTAGGTGAGCCTTATGTTTTTTACATCTATCCCTTTTTGATGACATATATACTTTAGTAGTGTTGGACTTAGATGTTAAACAAAATTTAGACAGGTTTTAAAGAAGCTTAAGGTTGAAAAAATATAAAAAATTGAAGAATTGTATAATAACAGGTCTTGAATTGAATTTTAGGTATAACTGTGAATGGCCCTTATTCTTTTTTTACATATATCTCTCTATGATAACATATATGGTTTTGTAGTATGAAACTAAGATGTAAAACATAATTTAGATGGGTTTTAAGGAGGTTTAAGGTTTTAAACCTGTTCAAAACTTGACAAATTGTACAATATCATATCTTCTGACATTAACGAATTTCAGGTTTTAGACGGTCATATATTTCACCATGAGTAACTTTCTGGGCATAAATACAGTGGTTTTTATTTTAAAAAGTATGTTTTTCTTACAAGTGAAGTCCCCATGAAAAATTATAAATTGGGACCCCATGTCAACAATTCTTTCTAAATGTTTAGAGCCAACCAAGGTTATACTTGAAATGTAGTGTTATTGCTGAATTAATATTGCACAATGCGCCAAGATTTTGAACATGTGAAAATCCTTAAACCTTCTTAAAATCCATCTTAATTGTTTTTTTTACATCTTTTTTACATCTTAGTTCTACACTACAAAACCATACATATCTTCAAAGAGGGACAAATGTAAACAATATATGGCTCACCAAAGGTCTTACCTGAAATTCGTAAATTCAGACCATATATTATACAATTTTTCAAATTTTGAACATGTGAAAATCCTTAAACCTTCTTAAAATCCATCTTAATTGTTTTTTTACATCTTAGTTCCACACTACAATACCATACATATCTTCAAAGAGGGACAAATGTAAACAATATATGGCTCACCAAAGGTCTTACCTAAAATTCGTAAATTCAGACCGGATATTATACAATTTTTCAAATTTTGAACTTGTTAAAATCCTTAAAGTCCTTAAACATTCTTAAAATTCATCTAAATTATATTTTACATTTTAGTTCGTTACTATAAAAGCATAAATATCATTAAAGAGGGACAGATATAAAAACAAGGGTCATCCAAGGTCATACCTTAAATTCGTAAATTCAGACCTGATATTGTACAATTCTTCAAATTTTGGACTCTTTAAATTCCTTAAACCTTCTTGCACACCATCTAGGTTATTTCTTACATATTACGAGGGGTGATCAATAAGTAATGGACGCTTTTTTACACGGATGCTTTTTATGGACCAATCTCTTTGATTTTTCCACCAGTGATACATCATTCAATTTTCTATTAACTCTGAAGATTTGAATACAAGATATGTAATACGTGTTGATACATCTTTATTTTCGTGGAGGGGGTACAGGTACCCCGGGACCGACATTTATGTCACATATTCTGAAGTAATGCCAATTTGGCATATCAGTTAGAACTTTTTGATATGCCAGAAGAGTTGTGTTGTTTGAATATCATGCTGCCTGTGGTAACACATAAAAGATTATTGTATTGTGATGTCACAGTGTCGTATAGTTAGGGTTTGCAGGTTGATTTGAGAATGTACTGAGGAAGAAGGGGTTAGACGAGGAGAGGAGGTAACACCGTACTCCATGTGAACAATGCCCCTGCCCAAATATCTCAAACTGTGCAGGATACAATATCTCTGGACCTGAACATGAAGCCCTTGGCCCATGCAGCCTTTAGTCCAGATCTGGCCAAATTCTACTTATTTCTGTAGAGAAAGGATGCAGGTTTTATGACATTGATGAAATAAAACCAGCTGTGGAACTGCAGCTTGCTACCGTGTCATGAGAATAGATTCGGCCTTGTCTTTCAATTTTGGGTTAATGAGGAGTGTGTAGCACTAAATGGAACTTATGTAGAGGGCCCTGTAAAATGAAGGTGGCATGAATGCCACAAAGTGATGACAAAATATTCAAAATCAATTATGGCGTATCGAAATGGTGGAATTTATAACCATCATGGTTCGTTTTTTCAACTTTCATTAAACTGTATTGCACGTTAAATGAGCTAAATAGCTTCAGAATGTGTGACGTTATGTCGGTCCCAGGGTACCTATACCTCCTTCACAGAAATAAAGATATATCAAAATATGTGACATGCTTTGTCTCCAAATCTTCAGAGTTGATAGAAAATTGAATGATGTATCACTGGTGAAAAAATTAAAGAGATTGGTCTATAAAAAGCATTTATGTAAAAAAGTGTCCATTGCTTATTGATCACCCCTTGTAGTTTCACACTACAAAACCATAAATATCATCAAAGAGGGACAGATGTGAAAAATATATGGCTCACCAAAGGTCTTACCTGAAATTCGTAAATTCAGACCTGATATTGTACAATTCTTCAAATTTTGAACTTGCTAAAATCCTTAAACCTTCTTAAAAACCATCTAAATTATTTTGTACATCTTAGTTCCATATTACAAAGCTATAAATATCATCAAAGGGGGACAGATGTAAAAAATCTAAGGCTCATCCAAGGTCTTACCTAAAATTTGTAAATTCAGACCTGATATTGTACAATTCTTTGAATTTTGAACTTGTTTATACATTAAACTTCCTTAAAACCCATTTTATTTATTTTTTACATCTTAGTTCCATACTTCAAAACCATATTTATCATCAAAGTGGGATATATCTGGAAACCATAGGCATCAGCTATAGTCATACACAAAATCACCCCTCTCAAAAATGTCAAATTTTTCAAAAAATCAACAATTTTTTTCTCGGCTCCTACTCATTCAATTAGTTTGAACCTTTCAGGGTTTATAGCCCTGCTACTGGGCACTTCACATGAAATTTTTCAATGTCTTCCAGTGTCTGATTGAAAAGTGAGGCTCTAAATAGTAAGAAAATGGGTCACGAATTTGCCCCCTGGGGTACATACTTTGTACTATTTTTCAAATTCTGTAGGAGTAATTGGCATTATTTATTTTGCAAATGATTTATATATATAATGTCTATGTATGTAACTTAAAAAGATCAAGATATCTAAAATTATTGAAGATGAAAAAATTATTTTCTGGGGGTGGGGTGTTTTTGGGGGGTGGGGGGCTAACCCCTGAAAAAAAAGAATTATGTACCACTCTGTGAAGCTATCACCTAGATAGAATTTTCATCCAAGACTTCCCTCTAACTGAAAATGCTGCCAAACCAACTATACTCCATTTATTAAGAATTTTCCTCCTCGCTCTTAGAGTATTGTGTAAATGGACCATCGTACTGTTAGTGAACACTTTTGAAGTAAAAAAAACAGATTTTTGTGGTCTCAAAGGTGTTCCAATGCCATAGCTTTCATGTAGAATATTATAACAATTAACATGTTTTCAACTAGTTTTTCGAAGCATTTTTCGCAATCTTAATATTTGTTATTTCAGGAGCATGTCATTTAAAAGGATAAATACAATCTTAGAAGGAACACAATGCTCATAAATCTGGTGTTCTTTAAATACAGCTACCATCTTCCACATGATAAGGATATATGTAAAACACAAAAAATACAAAAGGCCAATGAAGGAGATACATACAATCAGACATAAAGTTTTGTTCAATAATATGGATCTAGTTATAGTCTCCAAAACATAGTCTTCTAAGGCCAAAAAAGGATATAATACGTAATTACATCGTACAAGCAATGGATATGGCTGAAGTAAAACACCCGGAGGTGAAGTTACGTGTAAAGCCTCCTTCTGATGAAGATGAAGATGAGGCTGAAGATAAAAAGGAAAAGCGCAAGAGTGTTCAGAATTTGATTGAAACATTCAGTAGACATAATGGAATGGAGGAAAGTGAAGGAGCTACATCGGAACATCAAACTCTGCAAAAACAAAACAAATCAAAAAGGTAAGTCTTTGGTATAATCTAACATACACTGTTGCTCATAAATATGGAATATTAGATTTGGCAGCTCAGAATTCAAATTTTGGAGTTAGAGAACATTTATTTGGAGTCGGTTCAGACAATTATTTTCTAGGCAAATCATAACCACATATTTCATCTACAAATCAACATTTTTAGAGAAAAAATATGTACATTTAAATTTAGAAAATTACTGTTATTTAAACAGGGGTAAGCTAAGATTTTTTGCATTTTCAAAACACCCCGATCCAAATCGTCATGTAAAACAGATCAAACAAAATAAACATCTGGTCATGAAGATTGAAGTGTCCTCTATCCAATAATAGCACTAATATGTGTTATGTCCTCTTTGTGCTGCAATCAGAGCATCAACCCTACGGGACCAGCATTGAATGAAACATCTGACCTCTCTAAGTGAAATAAGGCCCCATTCCTCAATCTGAGCAGTGCGTAACGTGTCTAAATTTTGAGGTTGGGGTCCAAGTCACGAATCTCATTACCAAGGTCGGCCCGCATTTGCTCTGCATTAGCCTGATTGGCTGACTTTGTGCCCATGGTAGCTGGTCCACATTGCCTGCCCTGATGTAATCCAACATGATGCCACTAGCATATGCAACAGCATGATCATTCTGCAGATGTATGTTGCCCCAAAACACTCTGTTTACGTGTGGTACTTGATGGAGGTGCAAAAGGTCAATTTCCTCTGAAATTATGTTTGGGAATCACCAAGGGGGTGCAACTTCTGTAGTACTGCTCCATATAACCTCTGTAATACTGCTCCAAACATAAATAGGGTCGCCTTCGTGGACTGCCACATTAGTAAGTGTCCTTATTATCTCTTTCCCCTGGTCTACGACAGAAACGAACACAATTATCAACTTTGTGGAGGATATATCTTATTTCTTCACATGCTGTCATATGACAAAAAAGATTAGGTCCAACGTTTTAGTGCTTTCCTGCCCATTGAAGGCACCTTTCTTTGGTATGATCAGTCAGCTGTGGTTTCTGTACAGGTCTTATGGCCTTGCATCTGTTCTAAAAAAATCACTGGTTGTCTATAGCTCTGGAACACAGGTTTTGAGGTGAGACAGTCATTCATCTCGTAGACTACTGGTTGACTTAAAGCGATTTTGATGACATAAATGCAGCAGATGGTGGTCTTTTCTTACATTATTCTCTCTAGGGCTACTATTTCTGTGACCTGGAGTCACATTCCAGTGCCTTTGGTACCACTGCAGAATTTTAGAGACTGTTCCTGACACACCCCTAGGGTCCTGGCAATGGCAGTTTGTTTCATGCCAGAGAGCGCCATCCCTATGACCGGCCATGCTCTTTTTCGCTTATTTTATGGGGCATGCCTTCTAAAAACTGACTTACAACTCTAAATTAAAGTTTTATAAAATGTGCACAATGGTTACAACTAAGATTTGGACACCTCTTTCAATTTACCATTATCATGAGGTCATGGGGTCACCTGAGTGAATACAAGTTTAATCAACCATAAATGTTGTAACTTTTCATACCAATCAGTTTTATATGCAAAACTGATGAGGGAATGAGAACACATTACAAATTTTCATCAAAATGTTATCATTTTGTAGAAATTCCATCAAACAGTTCGTATCTATAAAATATTCCATATTTATGAGCAACAGTGTATGCCTCAAATTTAAGAAATATTTTGATTCAGAATCACATTAGTGTCCACTGGGGGGGAGCTTGGGGGCCGCCCCCCCCCCCCTCTTGGGTAGGCCCAGAAAAATAAAAGGCCTATAAAGCCATTAAAGGCCTCAAAAAGTGGGTATGATCATTACTGGGCCTTTTAAGGCCTTATTTTTTAATTTCAGGCCAAATTTTGAAGAAAATGGGCCTCAAAATTTAAAATAGGCCCGTTTTTGGGGCCCACATTTTTTTCTGACCAGAAATTGGGCCCTCCCCCCTTGTTGGTTCCCAAATCCGCCCCTGGTGTCATTACTGTATGTTGATAGTCCATGTTTTTTAAAGCTGTGCAAATTGATGTGTTTAATGATGCTTTTGATACATTTGGAACTTCTCAGGCAGTTCTGCAATTCAAACCTGCTGTTTAGATGACATATGTTTCTAGTATCCAGTGTATTTGAGCAGAACTTTTTGAAGTGAACATCTTAAAATTGTATCTGACGCTGTGTTATAGCAGAGCTACCATTATGTGAACAGTTTTAGCTCCGAATATCGAGATAGGGTTTACTTTTTCGGAAATTATGATGAACCAAATCTGATGACAAAAGATGTAATAACACACACATTTGTAACAGACACCTGTAATAACTATTCTTACCAAGCTGCACCCCCCCCCCCCAACTATTCTCTGTTAACTTACTTGGGAGAGAGAGATTTCTAAGCATAGTCTCATTGCAAGATATTTGTCAGTTTTTGCAAAGTGAACCCTGAATAATCCATGCTCTCCCATGTATCACCCCTCATTGATCAGATGTCTCACCTCTTCTCGTCTTGAGCCCACCCCCTGATGTCTCATGCCTTAATTATTTTTGCCCCACCTCTTATGTCTCACCCCTTGATATCCTTAACCCCACCCCCTCTGATGTGTCACTCACTGAGTTAACCACTCTCACTCACCATGTGTGATTCATAACGCTTTACCAGGGTATTGTATACATTCATCTTTTATGAATAGGCTTTTCCTTGATCACATAATAACAATACAAAATCAATACAGCATGTTCTGTGGTAGTACAGTATATACATAAAAACCTACAGATCAATACACAGCACAGTAGCTTAGTTTTAGGGCCAGCTGACATTTTACTACAAATCCGGGATGATAATACTTGTTATGTCGCAAGAATTTTTGAGATTGTTTCATTTTGAGGTTGGATTATAAAGAGCTTCGTAACATATAGATTGAATCAAAATTTTTAATTAATTACTAATTTCTGCTATCTACAGTAACAATCTTTGGATTTTTGTATGGCAAAATTATTACGCATTAAGAAAGATATTGGAATTAGCAGCTCAAAAGGAAAAGGTAAATGTACATGCTACATAATTTAACAAAATATTAGATCTTTAGTACTTTTCCTTTTGTAGCATCTTCTACATTCAAAGACATTTTACAAATAATGATTCCAACTTTTTTTTCAGAATGATTCCAGTTAGAAGGAAGAAATCAGGACGTTTGGATGATTCTCACATCCGAGAACGTTTGAAACAAAATAAAGATGGTGGTGAAAGGAGGCGCTCGGGACCTCTGGTGAGTTTATTTTCTAATTTATATACAGTGTACATTAGATGTATTTACTATACATATACTTTTATCTTTCGACTTGAAGTTTTGAGCAACTGAAACCTTGTAAATCAAGAATTTACATCTTGGGTCACCTGAAAAATGCTTGTATAATGTTGACCTGGTAAATGTGTATTATATCTGTATTTCAATAAATATATGATTGAATTTTTTCTTCTCCCAATAACTAAATAACAACATTTGTTGGCTTTGGTTTCATTTCTATAAAAGCCAGTAGTTGATAAAAAGGGATAAGATGTTTTGTTTATATATTTTGTATTTTAGAGGTTATTTTCTTGTCTTGATTTGATATTGATTAATATTACAAATCATTAAACACACAAGTCAAATTGCTACCTAGCTCAGGCTGACATCATATTACCTGCCTATCAGAGTCAGATAAAGCATCTTGTTTGAAATGTACTAGATAGTTTTGTTTGTGAAAAATGATATTCCTAGATCCTCTTTCACTTTCACTAGGATTTGGCAGAAAAAATTTCAAAGATCAGATTTTCCAGCATAATATTCATTTTTTGTTTCTATTTTTGCATTAAATATCCAATCTTGTAATTTTGGCATAGGAAATCACAATTATTGAACTTATTTGTTTATTTGTTAATTTTTTATCCAACCAAGCAATATTGACAGCAGTCTCAAAGACAAAACTCATATGTACAGCTCATCTAAGAATTGTTTGTAGTTGGCTTAAATGGCTTTAAACATTTGAAGCAAAATGTCTGTCCACGTATATAATTGTCTCCTTTTACCAGCCATTGTACAACATCATCTGAATTCATGAAAAATCTTGCCAGGCTGCTTTTGCATTTTTATTAATAAAGTCTGCAACTTAACGAGAGGTGATCAGGAATTTCTGGACCGTTGGCTCTATCTTTGCCATTTTCTATCCTTTCTTGATGATTTTTTCACACAATATAACCCAAATATTTAGGATCCCACCATGAAGATTTCACCGTTCTATGTCATCATTATCCTTTTATTTTTGTTACCATGGTAACCGGTGACATGACAAGGTGGAGCTCAGAAAAAATAACAAATTTGAAAAATCAACAGTAGTTTTATATGATGTTTGGACACTGTATTCATCGCTGAATAGACATACTGTAATAGGGTGTATCATATAATGAAGTATATTCATTAATGTTCATAGTAACTGTCATTATTCTTCCATCAATTCTAATCCTTCAAACTACATGTAGTTACTAGCATTTTGTACGCATTTGTTATGCCTTTTCACCAAGCCCTGAAAGGCGTGATACAGACTGTCTTTCTCTACAAAATGATTGTTTCCATCGGTTGTGGCCGTGTACCACACGCACCGTATCCCCCAGAATTAGCTGGGTGTGATTTCTATCTTTTCCCAACAGTGAAGAACAAATTATGATCTACTTTGAGGACATTAATGAGATCATGAAGGAATTCACACACCAATGTTACAAAGTAGGCAAAGACGGTCTGTATCAAGTCTTTCAGGACTGGGTGAAAAGGTATAGCAAATGCTATCAAAGTGCTGGTAACTTCTTTGAAGGACTAGAATTGATGGAAGAATAATAGTTACTAAGAACATTAATGACTATACTTAATGAAATAATACAACCTATACAGTATGTCACATATTCAGCAATGAATACAGTGTCTTAACATCATATAAAATTACTGTAGATTTTTCAAATGTGGTATTTTTCTGAGCTCCACCTTGTTGCGTCACCAGTTACCATGGTAACAAAAATAATAGGATAATGATGTCATAGAACAATGAAATATTCATGGTGTGATCCTATATATTTGGGTTATATTGTGTGAAAAAATCTCTAAGAAATCATGAAAAATGGGAAAAAGAGCCAACGGTCCAGAAATTCCTGATCACCCCTCGTATATGGTAACTCAGGGGTTTCATTAGCAGCAGGCAACGCGCGATTTTCATCAGTTTTCACAAAATCGCCTGTTGTTTTTAGGGACTTTTCCATGTTAAATTTATGATTTCCACTAATTTTGCCTGTTGTTTTAATTTATTTAGCCAGTTGTGAGAAATTCTAGTGAAATCCCTGGTATCCCGTTTCATACCAAACTGGAATTGAAGTATTGAATTAAAATAAATTACAATGAAACTTACAAAATAGTAAAATTGGTGTCCTAAATTAAATTCATAATGTCAAATCTCAAACATTAAAGCTCATATATGAACTGGCGGAAACTTCTAGATGATGTTTAAAAATATATTTGTTAAATATTTATATTTTAATTTGACACAAGTTGAAAATTTGACCTTATAAAATATCGAAATTTGACCTTTTTCAGTTTCAGAGCTAGCTCTCATATCTCAAAACTGATGCAAACGTTTAATTCATAGTCTATTGCTAATATGTATAGAGCATTTAGAGAAATGTATCTCCTGACTTTCAACCAAAAATACTGATTTGTAGTCTGGAACTTTGAGAACTTCAGATAACACTGTTTGTTATTTAGTTTGATGACCTTGACCTTTTAATCTTACAAAGGAGGATGGAAAGTATCGCAACAGATTTCGTACAGTCAAATGTTGGATTTTGGCTATTTTCTGAGGATTCTGAGGAAAAGCACTCATAGAGACTCATTAAATAATTTCGAAATATGACAACTATAATTTTTTGCCATTATGGGCTTGAATGCAAAATTCGACATTGCATGTATGTGCCAAATTTTAATTGAAATGGAATGGAACAAATACAAAAGGGAATATAGCACAAATTGACAAATATGCTGATCTCTCCTTGTATTACCTAGTGTCACATTGTGTAGTATTATGTTGACCGAGCTTAACTATTTAGGACATTTACCCAACCAAACCTCGGTCTGTTCATTCAAAATGAAACTAATGTTGAAATTCATGTTGTTTAAGTCTATGCTGGTAATTTACACCACGAGTTCTAGCTCCAAAATTTTGCCTCGTTTTGGCGAAATCTTTTTCTTGTTGGAAATATCACATTTTAACAATGTGAGCCGACTGAATTAAGGCCTAGGGTCATTTTATATTAGAAATTTGATTTACAAGTTATATTTATCATTTTCAGGTGGCTCGTGCAAGTGGAGGTAACAACTCAACCAGCTCTCTGATTGGTCGACTTAGCAGTCAGAAAAATGAATCAGCTTTCACTCGTCAGGTTGTCAACAGACCACTGTCTCCTGTCATCCCACCCCGCACAGTGAAATTATCACCTTCAAATTCTGTGAGTTCTAATAGATACATGTATGTAACATGCACTATGTAATGTGTATTTATTAGCTTTTCTTTGTGTGAGAATTCTTCATCAATGTACAATGTATTGGTTTAATATGATAATTTAATATCAATGATATTAAATTATATTTTGATTTGAATTTTGAGGTTTTAATTTTGTGCAGAATCCTAAAGATGGCGTTGCTCACTTAAACATGATCCTACAGTCAATATGAGGGATTAACAAGCCATTTTATGCATATATTACTCAAATTCCAGTTTTACATTGTACTGTTTATGTATTAAGAAAATCTTTCATTGAGTAGTTGTGTTACATGTTATCATACAGTATGTCATACAGTATGGCAGTAAAAGTAATAAATAAAATTTGTTTTAGTTCAACACTAAACCCCCATCTCCCTCAGGCAGGAGAACCCCCTCCCCCAACAGTGTCCTCGATGCCACATCCATGACCCCTGATGCCATCCAGAAACGTGTGGAGAAAGTTCGTAAAGCTCGTCTATACCTCCTACAACAGATGGGACCAAACTCCTTTTTGATTGGTGGAGATTCTCCCGATCATAAATTCAGGGTTATTATCGGAGAACAGGTGAGTAGATTATTAATCAATTTATGATATTTATTGACTTAAACACTTCATACGTGAAGTCAAAATAGAGGAATGAACCAATGGGAGACAGTAGAGATGGTCATCGTTTGAACTAATGTATAAAGTTTAGTTGCAGTGCTATAATTTCAGTGATGACTGTTGGTCAGGTTCTTGTCAAGGCATAGTACTAAACTATACATACTATGTTTATCAAGACAGGTTTTCTCTGTTTTCTCTGCCATATACTCTGGTAACATAATTGTACCATTCTGTATTTACTGATTCCCCTTCTACTCTCTATAATTTTACTTGAAACCGTGTAATGCAAAATATGTGATTACGAATAAATTTTTATTCTACTGTCTTGTCTTAGATTGTGCCATCTTGCATGTTTTTGTCTATAAATAAACATTGGTTTTGCATTTCAGACATGTAGCTGTGGAAAGGCCCATTGTGTTCATGTGCTGTTTGTCATGTTACGTGTCTTCCAAATAGAAGAATCAGATCCCTGTCTTTGGAGAGTGAAGCTGAAAAATTATGAGGTAAATTAATAGAATGCCATTTCTGTGTCAGTTAAGCTCTGGAATCTATTGATTTGCAGATGGATTAAAAAATTATTTCTATTGATTTCTGCATTTAGTTCAACTTGGCTTTCAATTTCCAAAAGGCATTGTCATTATTTCTTGCTTGAAATATATTTTTCAATGTCAAAATTTCTAAAATATAAAAAACTTTATTTCTCAAGCTTTTCAGTAAAAATTATATGTCTGTGAAGTGTGTAATTTAAATTCTATTCATAGGTTGAGACATTATTCACAAACTTCCATCAAAAACGTCGCCAACAGAAAACAAAGAAACAGAAGAGGATTGCCAAAGATAAGCTGGTGCAATCTTGTGATACACCGGACTCGAGTGCTGCTGCAGACACCAGGTATTATTTAATCATTGTTAAGTGAGAATTGATATTTCCACTTCCCTAGCTGTGTTATCCAGGATTTAGCTTAGTAACTTACTATTTAACCATTGTCTCCTTTTTAACAAACAATGAATTGCGACCAAATTGTAAAGTTTATGACTGTTCCAATATGGACCACAGATTAAACGAAATATTTTGACTTCTTTTTCGTGGATGCCTTAAGCAGAAACCGGTTTATGTTTTGTAAAAACTTGCAGAATTACGACATAGCAAATACCCAAATAGTAAATAGCACATATACCCCAAATAGCGCCAATAGCCATTGATGTTTTTGTTCGTTGATACAAATGCTCAGCATTAACAAAGTTGTGCAGTAACTGGTAAAATCAGAAAATCAGAATGACTTTATTGAGATAGTAAAGTCTTACTATGCAGTAAATGTTTCCTACTTGTAGTGTGAAAGATGTTGAGGAGCAGTGTCCAATATGCCTCAATGATATGTTAGAAGGGGAGAGTTTGGTGAAATGTGAACATGGATGCCAGAACCAACTACATCAACATTGCATATCTATATGTAAGTTTTAATAATACGGTATATCTATATACGAGTAAATGTGTCTTACTTAGAACTTACGTTTCGCAAGTGAACTGCACTGATGAATACTATTTGCATTGATAAATGCCTCATTTCCATGGCACACTAAACGTGCATAAAATAAACAATATACGATACGTAAATTCAGGGTCTCTTGTAATGCAGTACAATTCTCGTATTCTCCAATATTTGTCATGTCTGCATGTTTTTTTTATGTTTTGAAAATCAAAATATTGTTTTCTTGTTCATGTAGGGTTTGAGGAGTGTAGGAGACAATGGGAACAACTAATATGTCCACTCTGTAGGATGCGCTGGGACCAAGACAGGTGAGTTAACGTGATAATTAAACGATTAACATCTAAAGACAAGGGCTATGGGGTTGAACCTGCAATAATATCCATAAAATGAATTGCTTCTGTAAGTGGAACACCTTTGCAAGAGAAATGTGTCATGGTAGAAAATAACTAATGAGAAAATTGCATGATATCTCTTACTGGTAATCTAGTCAAACGAAAAATTCAATCAATTGAATCATAAAATATAACAATGATATCAAAATCAAACAAGGTATAACTCTCAGAAAGATTTTTAACCTGATTCTATTCTATTGTTACATGTAGCACTACACCAGTAGAAAGACAAAGGAGTCTCTCAGATCCTGTTCCCCCAACAGAAGTCCCCCCTAACACCCAGGCCTCATCCCCCTCCCCCTCAGAGACACGTCTACCATATGCTGAACCTGTCCCCGACGAGCATCAGACCATTGCTCAAGAATGGATTCCCGTAAGTATGGATAATATGAAAACTCCCGAATAACAGTAGTAAAGTCTCAAAATATTTTTCATTCTCAGATTGTCTTAGCTTTATATATGTCTAGAAATTTCATTTCTGAAATGGCCAGTTTTGTTCTGTGACAACTGTTTATTTTAGTGTGCAGTAGGCATGGACATTTTTTTGAAAAATGAATGCCTTTAATTTTTTTGTAAAAAGGAATGTTTAATCATAACTAAAAAGTTTAATTCCTCCATTTCTTTATTTCTTTAAATCATTTCTTTATATTTCCCCAACTTCATTTCAGTTTCTCGGAGAAAACCTTGTATCGTGTATATTCTCCCGCAACTGGGCAATAAGAGAGACTGCGCTAGAGCATTTAATACAGGATGTGAGGCACTTATTTATGCACCATGAGACGGGTGGTAGCTTGGAGGAAGGCAGGGTGGAGGGAACACTGAGAACCGTCTGTCAGGTCCTGGTGATGACCTGTGGAGACCCTGTTTATAGAGTCTATGTCGCAGCACTGGTAAGTCAAAATGTCATTCAGCAAATATGCGATTTTGTGGTGTTAGTAAGCTTGGAAATATAATGACATAAGTTCCATATCTGTTGTATTTGATTAGATATTCATTAATGACTTCTATAGTGAGGGTAACAATACTGTTGCCTAGTCACCGAAAACTGTAAACCAATCTACTATTAATTGTGGAATAAGTAGTAGATCACATCTGCCAGAACACTTTAGGTTGTACAAATATATAGAATCATTTGTACAGCATCAAAATGTATGAATCCGGACCAATTGTTGGTAACTGAACCCTAAATTCCTTGCAGAGAACATTGCGAACACTGCTGCTGTTCACATCATGCAAGTCACAAGATGACCTGGAGCACTTAAGGGAGCTGATCACACCTGTTGTTCACACCATTCTCATTAAATGTGGAGATGGAAACAGGTAAGTGTCTTATTCATAATAGAAGGGATTTGATTCTTAGTGCTTTTGTTAAAGGAGGATGTTATCTGGGGAGAGGAGAATGTCACTGGGGTCCCTAAAATCTATTTTACTTTTATTAATAACATTTTGCAGTTTTATACCTTATTTCCTAATCTCAAGTACAAGTAGCACATTTTCGAAAACCCTTTAAAAACTTATGTGTCAAATACATGTACTTTATGATATTGAGGCCTTATCTTTAAGGTGTGTTTGCATGTATAAATCTCATACCAGGTAGATAAGGAATAGTCTGTGCACATTTTGATTGGATCATTAAACCAACAGATTTGATCAAAATTAAAAAGATTAATTGTGCAAAAATATTTCAATAATAAGTACAATAACTGCTTGTTAAAAAATACAGTTATACATTGAAACCTGTCTGTTCCGAATGCCATTGGGGCTAGTCAAAAGTGTTTGCATTAGAAGGTGTTCATATTTCAAGGTTTCTTAATATGTGAATGAAAGGGAAAAAAATTTGGACCAAGAAAAAGTGTCCACATTGGGAGATGTTTTTGATTACAGAGGTGTTCAGATCTGCAGATATAGTTATGTTTTACTGTAGTAGTTAATGTACAACCTATTTATCTAGACTTTGATTTTGACTCTGAACTTGGTGTGTTCTGTGGTATGCTGTTAAATTTTTATGGATAAAGGTCTTAAAAAGCTTCAGAATGTTTATGAAAAAACAAAGCTTTTTGCAGTAAGTCATAATTCAAAATAGGCATTAATGAATCAGTTATGCATGAAATAATTAATTCAATGCACAGACTGCAATTGGAAAATATTCATTGGAATATCTAATGTAGCATACTAGGAGTTCAAATTAATGACACAATATTGTAATTTATTTTGAAATTCAGGCGGTTTGTTTTTCACAAGCATCATGACAAATAATAGTTCTATAGCACCATTTGGGGGCTATATTGTAATCAGTTTTTTTTTATTGAATACCATCGAATTTTCTTTGTTTAATTGTTTCTTGAATTTTAGTCGATGAAGAGTAAATATGCATATGGCATTAAATTGTTGCAGTTGATTTGCTAGCTAAAACTGCTACGTCGAAAGTGTTTAAACTATGAAATGTGTTCGAAGAGAATGTTAGACCTCAATCATGCAGAACAGGATTTGTATATAAACAATGGATTAGAATTGTAGAAAATTGCAAAGAACACATGTTTGTTGTTAACAGGCGCACAGCTCAGTTATCCATGTCAACTCTAGCAGAATTAGCTAAAGGCAACCAAGGGGAACTGGCCGTTGGTAGAGAACTTCCTACAATTGGTAAGTGCATAATTGTACAATTTGGAAAGGAGTATAACCTGCAGCATACATTGGTAATGAAGATTCACTGTACATTCATAAAATCTCATAAATATTTCTTGAAATCATTATTTTTATATTGTATTTGTACAGGAAATTTTATGCAAGCATTCAATGAGATTTCAGAGCTCTATATTGCCAAGCTTATATTGTAAAGGGGTCAAATTTTGAGCTTGATTTTAAATGAAATAGTGTTGCATGACAATGAAATATATGAAATTAACATTCTAAATCTGTATGAATAACCCCTCCTTCAAAAGACAAGTTAAACCCCTTTCATTATGGACAAATAAAAAGTCTATCCCACGTGACAAATATTTTGTATGTAGAGTAACTTTTTGTGAGGAAACAAATTAACTTTCTGATTGTTGATCTGGATGTAGCTGGATTTTAAGGCACCTTGTGGTACAATGTCAACTCTGAAGGACTTCAAAAAGTATAAATATTTGCACTTGGCATTTTATCTGATAAACCTCTACCTGTAATTTAAGCGACATTATTTTCATGAATTTTGCACTCTGAATATGAATGAACTGCTTTGGTTTCTTCCATTTTCATAAAATTTAAATTATGGACTGCATACTAAATACATTCCTCGTTAATTTCTTATACTGTTTTAAGAATGTCAAAAAAACACTTACGATAAGAATGAAGGTAAATTGTTGCTAATAGCCAAGTAATTTATTTAATCAATCATCAATGTGATATATGTCAAGTGTTTAAAATCAGTTTGTCGTTAAAAAAAATCATACTTGTTTTTTTAGGTCATGCTGAGCTAGGCAGCGTGAAATATGTGACAGAATGTATCCTTCAAGAGTATGACAGACTGGCCGTTTCATGGCAGTGGCTCCTCGGGCGGATATGTATGCTGGATCGTTTATTGGAGGACTATCCTGAGGCATTTACCCTAAAGCAAATGGATTCCTATCAAGATAATCCTCCTGAGAACTCTGATTTGTTAACATCAGTGTTGAGATTCTCTGTCAATGCAGTGGACCATGTACACACTAGAATCGGAAAATTGGCTCGAAGGGTCGTAATAATCGCTGGTAGGATGAGTGTTTCATTTCCCAGTGTGCTCAGTCAGTTACTACGTATGCTTGACGATCTGCATCCAAGTTTACGACAGAGGCTTCGTCGTAGGTTATTATCACATGATGATTGTCAAGCTTCATATTTTTCTTTTGATCGGGACTCATGTAGTGACTCAACTCAAACAACCATAGGGGGAGTTACTGTAGGTGAATCTAATACAGATGAGAAAGCGACCCCGAATGAACTTATTATTGAAACAAATGCTGACAGCCCTGCTCAGTCAGAACATAGTGATTCTATAACAAATGCTGAAACAGTTCAAGTTTTGTATGCACCTCCTAATTCCCCAAGGCAGAAATCCTCTCCCAACAGAGCTCCAACAAATTCTCCAGCTAGCAGCTCAAGTTCATCTATTGTACCATTAAGTTCCTCAGGTCCCATAACTCCACCATCTACCCCACACCATGCCCCTGTGGTAGTTCCCCATAACACCCCCCGAACTAAACCTCCTCCATCGGGTCAATGGATTAGTCCCATAGACAAGCATGAAAATAAGGACCCCAAAGCTGACACTTCTAAACTGGATAAAAAACACTATATGGACATATGTGTAATAGATACTGAAACAGGTTGCTGTCAAACCCATGGTCATAATTGTTGTCATAGTAATAACACAGCCCCTGGGTTACAACATGGTGACCCCACTTGTGAGGCATGTGGGTTTACAACTCCAGAAAGAGGTCAGGCTGTTAGAGGTGATATTACAGAGGATTTATCTGACCTAACCATGTCTCCCTGTACTCCTGAAGACAGACTAGTCTCTTTCAAGTCAGAAATTGCGAGATCTCCCAGGAAAAGATCATCTGTTGTTAATCCACCTGGTAAGCTACTTTTCTGTATTGAGTATTAGTTCATTTTTCAATTAGAGTACATTTTATAAGATTAGCCTATGATGTTGTCAGTGTAGTCTTTTGAATATATTGTCCACTGTGTATGATGCACAGGCGATACAGTCAGTGTAACACTTAATATAACATTAAATAATAAATTATTACGTCAAATATATAGTCCATTGATTGTCTGTTGACACTGTAGTCCACATATGTAGTCTAATGAATTGCACTGTCCTTTTATCAATTTTGTCCACACATAATATATGAAAACATGAATATTTCATGTTTAAAGGTTTAACTGATCATGCTGAGTTATCAGAAGAGATGTGTCCATGTAAGGAAGAGATGCAGGCAGAGGAGGACCTAGCTCTTGTGAAGGCATTAGAGTCCTCTCTACACCAAACTCCCTTACCTAATGTACCAGGTCTAACAGATAATGAGGAGACTCCTGTTATCATTCAAAATGAGGTATGACAAAAATTAAACAATTAACTTACTTTTTACCACATTTCAGTGGCTCAATTACCGGCAGAAACTTTTGCTGACTTCCGGTTATGAAGTATGGCTTGCCAACTGGCTCAGAGTTTGAAATTATCCTTGTACATGTTCATTCTGTGTTCCTGTTAAAAATAGTTTCCTAAATCCATTTATCCTGTCCGTTTCTAACATACAAAGGTATTAGACAATACAGGAAGCGAAGGTTGCAGTTTCACTTTGAAGAAAAGATATCAATGATACATTAAAAGGCAGGCATATAATTTACCACATGCTATAAAAGCTATAATAGACAACAGTAATGAAGTATCTACAGTATATGTACAGATTTGCATGGGACAATAAAATACATATGCATCTTGGTTCTAGGATGGTTCTTTACGAGATCGCTATGTAGAGGATGAACACTGGGTTAGGGGACCTGTATTAGGTACAGGGGCCTTTAGTACATGTTACCAGGCCAGAGACATCAAAACCGGTGTTTTAATGGCTGTTAAACAGGTGAGCAAGTATAGGTCTGCCCATTCTTCATGCTTAGTGTTTTATTCCACACTTGTATTTAAATCTATGGACTCCTAATCTTAGCACTTGTGTAGTACAATATTTATTTGGGATTTTCTTCATAATATATTAAGTCTTCAACTGTTCAGTTCTGTTGCAGTAAAGATTTATTGTATAACAAAAATTCACAAAATACAGCCTTGGTGCGAAAGAATAGCATTGATTGTAGAAAGAAATTCTATGAAAATAAAGTGGAAATATGGGCTAAATAAATACTTAAGATTGTTAATACTTAGATAAGTGTGTTCATAAACAATAGATTATATCATGTTAACCCTCTTCTCGTTTCAGATTTCATTCTGCCGCAACTCAGCTTCGGAGCAGCAGAAGGTCATAGATGCAATAGAAACTGAGATCCACATGATGGTCAAGCTGAGCCACCCGAACATTGTACGCATCATGGGGGCCACTAAACAGAGCTGTCATTTCAATATGTTTGTGGAATGGATGCCAGGTATGTCAAAACAGGAAGCTTAGGGTGTTGTGAGTCGACTGCAGGAAGCATTTGACATTATTCTGAAATATTCTCCAAATGTGCCTTATGACTAATACGTTTTAGTGAATAAGATTGAATGTACACTTAGATGGAATATATTTTCCAATTCCTATTAAGAAAATTTTTCACTGAAAACATTTTATTCAAAAACTATTGAAAGATAACTTATAGGCCTACTAACAGAGATTTTCTCTGATAGTCTCTTTTATTACAAGCCGATTTGAAGTGAGAAGGTCCAAACAATATAAAATAAAATCATTCCTCTGTCTCATGGATCTCTATTCCTGGACTCACCCTGTGTTGTTACGTTTCAGGGGGCAGTATAGCATATCTGCTTGATAGGTATGGAGCATTCTCAGAGGCTGTTACAGTCAGGTATATACGTCAAGTACTCAGGGGTCTAGCTGTCTTGCATGACAATCATATACTACACAGAGATCTTAAAGGTAATGGATATTCACATTTTTATCTATTTTGTATTCATTTTGTACTGTATTTATTATCCTCTGAACATGGAGTTCCTAAATCTAAAAAATACTTTTCTTTGCCCAGGGAAAGAGGGGTGTGATCAGAACCCTTGTAATTGGCATGATTTATCAGTGAATTACATCTTTGAGTGAAGCAAAATGGTATATTAATTATTATTGTATATCAACTCATTAATATGGTATGGTATGGTTCTTTATTTCCTCCAATTTGGAGAGCATATAAGTGGTCACAAGAAACAAAATATTCTACACATAAGGCATGTAAGATGGGATGTATATCTCAAACATATACAAACCATTAGTTGTAGATGATTGATTATGCAAAATTGGCCTTTGGAAGTTTCATAACTTAATAATTGTATTTTAGGTGCTAATCTTTTGGTGGACAGTACTGGACAGAATTTAAGAATTGCAGACTTTGGAGCTGCAGCCAGACTGGCCTCTCAGTCTACAGGGGCAGGGGAATTCCAGGGCCAGCTCCTGGGAACCATTGCATTTATGGCCCCTGAGGTACGAATCATGCAAATAATGAACATGTCTGTATTGTGTTTTATTGTATTGTATTTTAATTGAAGAGTCTCATGCATACATGCAGTGGATTGAAGATATCGTATAAGGGAGCAAACAAAATAAAATGATAATTTGTAGAATAACAAATCATGAATTCACGCACATATCAGAATATTATTTAGCTTTATTATAAAAAATTGTATCTTCATAGAGTTATCCAAGGCAAAATATTTTGCAAGCATGAACATTTGATGACTTTTTTTGAATGATTTTCATTAATTTTTCAGGTATTGAGAGGAGAGAGCTATGGTCGTAGCTGTGATATCTGGGGTGTAGGGTGCTGTATTATAGAGATGGTCACCACCAAGCCACCCTGGGGGGCTTCAGACCTGTCCAATCATCTTGCTCTTATTTTCAAGGTATAATACATTAGCCAATCGTCCATATGTCTTGTATGTGTAACACTACCAACATATTATTTATTTATGAAGTATATTTCAATTCACATCAGCAATGTTCATTGAGTACATTGACAATGCCAGTGTTTCATGGGATAGATTATACAAAGCTATTTCAGTGACATCTATGTGTTGTTAAATTGTGTAGAAAATGCATGTGAGAGCAATGATATTTCAAATACAAATTTTCCAAAAACCCATGTTTCAGATTGCGTCATCAACATCATTTCCACCTGTCCCAGAAAACATATCACCACCTGTGAAGGATGTCCTTCTACGATGTCTTGAACAGAAACGTGATGAACGACCACAGGCAAAAGACTTACTGCAGCACCCTCTTTTCACTCAGGTTTATCCGACATGAGGACTTGACTTAAATGTCACAGGATATACACAATAAGTACTATGATGCAAATTATGCTCATACCCAAGGATATCAGGTTGATGACTAAGAAAGGGAGTGAAGGATACGACAGAATAAAGGATGTAGGAATGATTAGATGTTGAACAGAAGCAGGAATTGAACAGTGTCAAAACCTTATTACATTAAGAAGGTTCTGAAATGAGTCAGTGGCATTTAAATGATATATGACACAGAAAGGTGTTAACTAGTGTTCATTGGTGTGTGTGTTCACTGTAGAGAGGTGTTCGCTGCAGATGTGTTCACAGAAAGCATATGTCGCTAGTTTAAATACAGTGGATAAACAATACACTCTAAATGGCTTATGGTGCTATAAGCAAAGGTTCTACAAATGTGAAGCACATCTAAACTAACAAAAAACCAAATTGTTGTTTGACATAATATGGACATTGGACAGCCCTTGTCTGTTGTAAGGTCTACTTGCCAAGTATCTCATATTGAGATGTAAATCACTCTGGGAATATTATCGCAGGTACATTAAGAGTGAGCTGTATTAAATACAGAGAAGCCTTCTATTGGTTGTAATTGTAACCCCATTGGGCTCTATGCAAATCCATTGAGGTCTTAACTGTTACATTAGTTCGAACTGCCATAGAGGTTTGTGTCATAAAATATTAAAACTCAATTTGTGAGTTCCAAATTCATATTCTATGCATTTCTATTGTATTTGTCATGGTGAGTGAGATTTACGTGAAGTGCCTTAAGAAAAGCTCAATTTGAATATGTATATTTTTAGATTAGAATTTAAACTGAGATTTTTAGTTTTCATTTTATTCATTAGTGATTGCATAATATCAATCAGATTCACCCAAGAACCTATCTTTACTGTAGACCTTTTTGAAAAAGTAACTATAGAAAAGTAACTATAGAAAAGTAATTATAGAAAAGTAACTATAGGATGAAACCATTGATTGTTTTTCAATCCACAAAGATTTGTATCCATTAGGCCTAGGCTAGAGTATTGGAATTAGTATTATAATTGCACAGTATGTAGACTAGCCAGAGATTAATATTTTGTATTTCCAATTTGAATTCAATATGAAAAAATGAATCATGCTCATAGTTTAAGCTGTTGAAACTTGTGGCAAGTCTGCATTATGTGCTAACAATTAGGCAAATGAAGAATAGTTACTGTACTTTTACTTAATTTTGCGACTGTTATATAATTTGGTGGATCCAGCAAATTGTTTAAGTCCACAAAATTAGGTAGCCGCCAAATTCCCAAGTTATTTTTGTTACATATAAATCAGTACCATTTGTTCATTGTTGTAATATTGCAAATCCACCAAATTAAGTAGCTGCAAAATGTTCAAAACAGCAAATCTGCCAAAATAAATAGCACCAATTTAAGTGAAGTACAGTACCAACTTACTGCATATTAAGGAGGTGAATGGGATATTTTAAGCTCAATTGTGCATGATGTTAGCACGTAAGACTAGTAACAACGTAGAGGTTTAAGAAAAGATGCAGTAAGATGAAAACTGACATATTGAATAAATCTATGATCTCTTGTGACTTTATTAATTTCGTGACATTTTTCGCTTATAAGTCATAAGAGAGAATGGATCAGATGTCAGTTTCATGTAACTGAAGCATCTTAGATTTTAGTCAAAGATTATTTTGCTGTCAAACATTGACATTTATTGGAAGTGTTTATCATAGGGTAAGGGCCAAATGTGCACAATAAAGGGAAGACTGTTGTTTTAAAAATTATTTTTATTTGAGTTTTCCAGCTGAAATATGAGATAAAGGACAGATACTGAGACAAATCGGCTGAATGTTTTACTGACACTTGATTCTCTGATTTTTCAAAGATTCCTGCCTTAATCCATGAATAGTAGTCAAGGAGAGAAAGTAAAACTTTATCCTACTTATCATTGTGTACATGAACTGCTATACAAGGACATCTCAGGATTGATTGAATCATAATTTATTGTAAATTCAATGTACAATCATTTCAACGTTTTAAAATATCATTGTACTTATAATTTAAGATTGAATGGATCATAATTTATTGTAACATCTTTTTATTATCATTGTCTCATAGCTGCATTACATAGATGTCAGCAGAAGTCCTATTGTATAGATGATACAATAAATCCCAAGTTACAGTTCAGGATTAGAATTATACATTGTAATTGTACATTGTACATTTTAGAAGGACTATACTTTAATATGTACACCATTATACTGAAAAGTCCCATTTTATAGATAAAATCCATGTTTGAAGAACCAACTCATAGTTCTCATAGATATTTTTGTAGATTCATGTACAGTATTAGGATCAGAGATGTATTGTTGTTATAATAATTATAGAACTAGAAGCTCTGAAATGGTGTACTCATATAGATATACTTACAACATGTAAATGCATTGACACATTACAGCATTAGGCTATGGCCATTAATTGAACATTATGAGCTTAATATAGTTTGTTGAACTGAATTGTATTCAAAATGTATCAAACGGGAAAAAAGTGGGCAATTTCACCCAATTTAAAGTGGAAATTAAGTGAATAGGTACTACTTATTGATAATGCATACAGCATACACTGTACTTGTCAAATGAAAATATACAGAAGTGTGTTGCATTCTTGCTCATCACAGAGATTTCTGTTAAGGTGGGCAAAGTATGACATTTTTGACTTGATTTTTTATGACATTATAAAATGTACATTTTGCAACTCTGCCTACCTTTATTCATATAGCTCTGTTTTATGTGTTATACAGGGTGTCTCAAAAAAGGAAACCGAGATTAAATTGATAATTTCTCAAAGATGCATAAGACCATCAATGTCTTTTGGTGATGTTGAGTAGACTTTATCTTTTGATTACCCTGAATAACCATCCTGAAATATCCCTCATTGTTCAGTCATCCTGAATTATCCCTCATTGTTCAGTCATTCATGAAAGAAAAAGTGGCACAACCCTATTTCTGACATGGTCACTTAAATCCCTTAGAACTCAGTCATCCATGAAGGAAAATAGACAACTTTGGTATCTTTTCCTATTATTATTCATATTTGAGAAATAAGCAATTAAATTATGGTTTCCTTTTTTGAGACACCCTGTATTTACAGAAACTGTGTGTTGTCCATGTTAGTCTTAGAGCAACATTACTATTAAAGTACTACAGTGTCAATAATTAATATGATAGTTCAATTTCAATATATTAATCATTAACCAAAAATTAGCCATTGTTTCTTTAATTAACATTTTTGTTTCATAAATTATGTTGTTTTAGAATTTTAGACTATTTTTATTTATTTTTGTTTTGAACAATATGTTGCTGATGTTACGTTGTTGGTAAGCATACAAAGTTAGCATCATGTATCTTATTCCTATAATATTAGAAATTCATTGCTAAGGAGATAGTTAGGATAGATGGTGCTAAGTGCATGTCCACAGCATCTTGTTATGATAGGAAAAGTTAATATTTGCAAGAATTCTTCAGCTGCAACATACAGTTTTAGTTTTATATTAAATTGTTAAATGGTATCTTTAGTCATTATTTAAAGAATAAATATGCTTAAAAAATCAACAAAATTTTATATTTCATCCATGTTTATTTTTTTTAATGAGCTATATAACTGTCAATAAAATATTCACATTCAGTTTCTCGGGATATTCCTGAGAATTAATGTCAGTAGAGGAGATAATCCAGTTACTGCGGTGATAAATATCAGAGTCCGTGTTGTTTGGTTAGCCCCGGAGACAGGAAAGTAGTCCCGGTTGCACAATGATGTTGAATTACAACATGTGAAACAGCGTTCTAGCCCCATTACTTCCTTACATCCTGGTTTACAATTAACGCCACATCCTCTCTCAAATGTTGTCAGGTTGCCACCTGTGTATAGTCTACTTACCTGGAATGAAATAGAAGCTGATTATTATTACAAGGAGTCCTTTTCAGTAGACCGTAATTATTCGGACTGGAATCTATACATTGTGGGTGTTCAATCGCTTAGTGAACGTAACAACTCATACGCATTTGTATATGGTTAGCCATTAAGTCGTTGTGACATAAATTGGCGTTTAATAAATGACATCAATACAGATAAAGATTTCATGTCTGTAAATAATTAACTAAATGTGACACTTAAATTGAAGTATATTGAACATAAATATAGAAAAATGTTTTCTGATGTTCATTTTAAGCCTCTGAAAGAATCACACCTCCATAATGTGTGGTGCTGATATAATCCCAAATCCTCTCTGACCGAACTTCTTTTAACGAATCTTGCAATTTGAGAGTAGAAAATGAAACAATCCCAGTCCTTACTTGACAGTAGTGTTCCTCGTTTTTACATTGCACAGTTCCAAGTGATGATGTGTTGTACATTGTGAGGCATGATTCTCCATGTGTGCTCTTATAGCATTGGTAGCATTTTGTCACCCTTGGTAGGTCAATCACAACAGCCTTTTTCACTGCATTTTCTTCAGCTTCAGTTGAACAGGCTTTATCAATGGCTGCTGCAATGGTATAGTGAAATGTATTTGATAAAGATTTGATACTAGCACAGATAAGTGTCTGGGATGGGTTTGATTGAAATTCAGGGTTCATTGGTTCAAATATTATATAATGAGCTTATAGCCTGATGCAAGAGACTTAATTTCCACCTAATAGTACCGTTCATTAAAGTTTTACTCTTTGAATAAGAAAAAATCTTGATCTATTATCATCATTATGATAATGATAATTCAATCGAAATTGCATTTTCTGCCAGCCAGTAGCTGGCATGCATTTAACACTTAAACTCTCATAAAACTCCACAAAAGTTACATTTGAGATCACTGAACGCTCATTGGCCTTAAAACTGTAGAATCATTAGAACTGTATGTATACTTCACCCAAGTTCCTCTTCATTTTATTTCTCTAAGGTAACTCCTCCCTTTATATTCCAAATTATCTCCCCTCATGGGAGAAAAGAATAAACAAGGCATTAACATGCAAACTGTCACCACCTGCCATTTGTTACAAATCTGTAACACCAACCCCCGAATACCATCCACAAAAAATTGAAGCAAAACAATATGTCACAACTTCTGGTGGTGACATACAGCGGAGACTGACACTCAATGGTTTAGTATCCTAGAATGATGAAACCAGTGTACTATTCATTAGTACATGAAATAATTTCATAGAGGCAGTTTAATTTGAATTATTGCCAAGTGAAAATTGTCTTAGAGTCTTGATATATTGAAGATCAATGGTAAAACCCCTGGGGCTATACATCAACAATACAAGTATTACATGGAGAATCAGAGGGGGAACTTTGTTAATGTAATACATTAGGGATATTAATGGATGACATTATGACATGTTCCTATTGCAAGACCTAAACTACAAATGTATTAAGAAACAATTTCCAGGAATATTTTGGCATTTTTCATGGTCAGTGAATGGGATAGTTATTGCTTACATGGGCTGCTGTCACATTCTTTTTATTATTATTCTTATGTGGGTCATTGCACTTTTTGCACTTTGTAGGAGTTAAATCATTTCAATGATGGGTATATCCATTAGGAAGAGAAAATAAGCAGCTAGGTCAAAAACTAGGACACTGACCTACTTTTGAGTTACGGAAATCTAATTTCTTGAAGCCTTTTCAAACTATGCTATCCTAGACACAGGTATATCAGCGAGCAATACCAAATGAAGCTTGTCAAAACTAGGTCAATTAATTTTTTCAAATTGCTATCACCTAAATGACCCAAATTTCTAATGTTTTTCAGGGACTTATTAGAGTTTGACTTAATGTTACTCGCCATAAGACACATTGCTCTATAGCCCCTGCTGTTTGAATGTTGATGTGTGGTATCATCAATAGATCTCACATCTTATGTGTTGAACAACCAGGGCAACCAATATCCCAAGAGGAATCTCAAATAGTTGTATGGTTGGGATTGCTTTTGAAGGAGGCTAAACTCTGATGTTAATGTACAATTCTAAACCAATTTTTATGCAAGCTTATAGAAATTCAAAAGTGAATAAAATTGCAAGAAGCAGAACTATTTATGCTTTTTCTGTTTTATTCCAAATTGTGTTGTGTTAAAATATCAATGTAAAATATGTAAAACATTTTGCAAGTAACTGAATGCATATGCCTGTTTTTGTCATTGAGAACACGAGTTTTGTAGTTATTTTTCATGTTTGAATTAACTGCAGGATAATCAGGTCAGACAACCTTATATATAAATTGAGCTTCTGCATGCCTCTTTTTGCTTGTATGAGACGGACAGAAGAAAGAGCCTTCTCTTCAGCATGAAACCATGTGACATTATTCATTTGAACATTTTTCTGCTGACTCAGCAAATCAAAATTTAAAGCACTTCGAATCAAAGTGTAGGGATTATTACATACATGCAACCTTCACTTAGGCTGATTTCACCATGATGCTTGAAATTCAATAGATTCCCAGGTCATTCTAAGTTCCCAGAATGTTTAGATTTGTAAGTCATTAATAATTCATTAATTAACAGAATAGAGCTGTCAATTCCAGGCACAGAATAACAGATCGATATGTCTGCTGACAGATTTTCACAAAGTGGGAATCTACATATTTGTTCATCACCAATAGAATAAGTTACAATGTAGGAATAAGGTTTGAAAAGAATGATCGATTTATACATTATTTATTCTCTTAAGATCATGTTATGTCACTTTTTGTGATTTATGATTGTAATTTGGTATAAGTATCACAAGGTCTATTTTCAAATTATTCATTTAACTACAGTATATTTATAGTATGTAGATATCTAAAAGTTTATTTAAAACTCAAAAATGCTCAAATAATTTACTACAAGTTTAAGTTTTTTGCATTTTGTTTTTCCCATTTTTGCAATTATATATTTCCAATTAACTGGGATGATGTATAGAGTTTGGAAAAGTGAAGCCTTATATACTTATTAGACTTATATTTTATTCTGTAAAGTGGAACATCTCTAGAAGTGGAACACTTTTCAGGGGCTCAAGGCAAATTTACTTAATGTTAAATGAAACTCTAAAGGTGGAACACCTCTAAGTGGAACACATTTAAGCAGAATAAAAATAAATATAGTTACCTAATATTATAAAAAATATCCAGGCTTTGCACAACAGCACATTGGCTTTGATTTCTAGCTCCATTTTCCAATATTTGAGTGTTTGCAATAATTCAAACAAGAAATAGTATCACAGAATGAGATTGCATATATTCCTGTCAATCCCAGATGCAACCAAATTCTGTAAACGAGATCATCAATTTATGAATCTCGACCAACACCAGGATAAGGAGGTATCAGTCATCAATAATCTTCATGCTTCTGTTTTTATCTAATCACAGGGTTTGATTATCTTGTTATATCCTACTACGATGCATCCTCTAATGTCTAAACATGGCCATAAGTAGTATATAGTGGTTGGAGGTAATCCTGTTATATATTACTATCTCTCAGATTCTGATTTGGCATTTTCCAGATTGTAGAGTTATCTTAATCCATTTTCCAATCATAATATGTTCATCAATAATGTGTTGTACATTTATATACTCATCCAACAATGTTGTACAATGTTGAATGTGTGTTGTACAATGCTAAAAGTGCGTTTTATACTCAATTTGTTCAACGATCTCCAATATTGTTGAACATCTCTCTCTCTCATTCCATCAATTAGATTAAACGAATGCATCCAGAAGAGAGTTCCTCTAATCTATAAAATCCCATGGGTCACATGCGAACAATTTATTCTATCCTCAAAAATCAATAAACAAAATTTGTGACATTGATAGCTTGTAGTCGCCACACAAATCTATAGTATTACATATACAGAATATTAGATCAGAATCTTTTACATTCTCCAATATCTTAATTGTTTCTTCTATCCATCTCTATCTGACAAGACAGCCAAACTCTGCAATGGAGACAATACATATGTAATAAGCCAATGTACATTGTGAATATTGGAGCCAACCATCCAGACATCTCATATAATACATGCTAGTTTTATTTCAGAGTTGTGTCATAATATAGAAATTAATTTCCTCTTTTTTCACAGTACGTTAACAATTAATTATCCCGATATCAGCAACCTCACGATCTTCTATAGATCTACATCAATATTTACAGGCAATCTGACATGTCAACCTCGACCAGTAGATCTATATTAATGTTTACAGGCAATCTGACATCTCAACCTAGACCAGTAGATCTATATTAATGTTTACAGGCAATCTGACATGTCAATCTAGACCAGTAGATCAAATATTACTGACAGGCAATCTGACAAAGTCAACCTAGACCAGTAGATCTATATTACTGTCAGGCAATCTGACATGTCAATCTAGACCAGTAGATGTATATTACTGACAGGCAATCTCACAAAGTCAACCTAGACCAGTAGATCTATATTACTGTTGACAGGCAATCTGACATAACAATCTAGACCAGTAGATCTATATTACTGTTTACAAGAAATCTGACATGTCAATCTAGACCAGTAGATCGATATTACTGTTTACATGGAATCTAGCAATGTCACCCTTGACCAGTAGATCTATATTACTGACATACAGAGCAATCTGACATGTCAATATAGATCTATATTACTGTCAGGCAATCTGACATGTCAATCTAGACCAGTAAATCTATATTACTGCTTACAGGCAATCTGACATCTGTCAATATAGACCAGTAAATCTATATTATTATTTAGAGGCAATCTGACAAAGTCAACCTAGACCAGTAGACAATGTCACTCTATATACCAGTAAATCTATGTTACTATTACAAGTAGATCTCTATTACTGGCAATCTGACAATGTCAACATAGACCAGTAGATCTATATTACCGTTTACAGGCAATCCGACAATGTCACTCTAGACCAGTAAATCTATGTTACTATTACAAGTGGATCTCTATTACTGGCAATCTGACAATTTCAACCTAGACCAGTAGATCTATATTACTGTTTACAGGCATTCTTACAATGTTGCTCTAGACCAGTAAATCTACTCATAATAAGATTTTTTTTGTTAATTTTTATCATGACTTAGTAAGGTACAAATGTATCAAGTGATTTATCCCAATATTACTGGCAGATTAGGTGGGAGAGGGGGCAGGCCCCTGTAAAATGGGCCTAGAGAAGAATTTGGGCCCAGACTTTAAATTTCGCCCCCTCCCATTTCTTAGTTTCAAGATCCACCCCTGAATATCATAATCTTAACTTATAGATGTTTTTAACCCAAGACATTTGAGTTTATTCAACAATGTGGCTGAAAAGGAGACTAAAATGTGATTGTTTTAAGAAATGTTCACATTAAAGAGATGTTCACATAAACATCTTTAACTGTACTTGTACAACTGCCATAAACTTGAATACGAGGAATATTGATGGTCAGTTACAAGAATATACATCAATAAAATCCCTATTAGGAACTGATATTGTCTTGCAGATTTTCTCCCATTCATAAAATTCCAACATGACCATACTATTTTACTCTTAAATGCAAAATACAACAGAAAGAGAGGAATTGGCAAGCAATACTGTAGATATTCACCGATTTTGTCCATGAGTAAAGGACGATTCTCGGTTTGGAGAACAGTCTCCTGGGCTAATATTTTTTTTCATGAAAAATATAGAAATATTACCCAAATTAAACTATGAATATTCAAAAGAGGACATTTAAATCTACAAGATGTAAAGATAACAAATTGGTCTGAAGCAGGGATAATGCTCAAAAAGACCGATTCAATATAAATACAAGTCTCGATTTGGGGAAAGAAGTTCATCAGTGTACTGCGCTAATATTTTTTTGCGAAAAATCTAGAAATATTACCCAAATTAAATTATGACTATTCAAAAGAAGACATTCAAATCTTTATTATGTAAAAAAATCAAATTTGTCCGAAGCAGGGATAATGCTCATTTAGATTGATGAACTTCGTTCTCCAAACCGAGAATCGTCCTTTCTTTTAATAATTAAACCATTTCTTATTTGAAGAGAAAATGTGGAAAGAAATTCTTCAAGTCTCCTAAGCAAAAAGGAAATTATATATCCATTATCAGATTGCTCAAGTTTGCCCTTTCAGTTTGTAAGTGTAAGGCAATAATGTCAATAATGGGCATCTTGGGAATAAATACTTAACAGAATTGGAAACCATTTGAAGAGAGCTATGAACAAAAAGAGAACATTAAAATAATTGGAGGTTTTTCAAAATTGGCATCCTTGGCATCCTTTACAGAGACTTCTTCAAAAATTTACACTCTCTGTTCTTTGCTGGCATTTTAAGTTATTAATCTGAATCAATGTACAGGGTGGGCCAAAAAAACGCCACTTTTTTCAAAATGCTATAACTTTTTTAATTTTTGATATTAAATCAAAATTTGCATACCAAATGAAACTTGAGGTTGTTATCTAGCCATGGATCATAAATTATACACTTTTACTTGAATAGAATATGTCACCAGCGTCTCACTTAAACATGTGGTATGCCATGAGAAATAAGCATAATTTGCAAAATGTTCCTGAACTGATACGGCCTGATGATCACAAAGCTAATAGCCCTGATGCAAACTCCAGTGAGTATAGGGTATGGGAAGGTCTCCAGGAGATTGTATGAAGGGACCCAATCTAGAAAATTGCTCAACTAAAGCTGGCAATTAAGACAGGTTGAAAAAAACTTAGCTTACATTTCATTGATACTGCAATATCAGCAAGGCGACTAAAACTAAAATATATCATCAATTAGTGTGATGGGCCAATTGAACTCTCCTTTTAGATCAAATTTAATCCAAGTTGAAGGACTTGTTACATTATATTATTACTAAGAACCCTTGGCACTATATAACTGCAAAATTTGGGGTATGTAGGTTGGAAAATAAAAAAGTTGTAGTGTCTTTGGCGTTTTTTGGCCCACCCTGTACAATGCCCTTTATAACTTTAAATTATTTATCTATCCTGGGTGTCCAATACCTCACAGATATGTTTTATTTACTTAAATGTTACAACCAGTAATAACATCTGGTTTTATTTATCTGTTTTAATGCTTCTCACCTTACATTTAGTCATTCAGGTGTTTGATATTACCTGCTTCAGACAGCAAACAACTACCCTGTTCAAAATCAGGTTTTCATATTTTCCTCTGAGTACTACGGATGACTTTACATTTCATATCGACCATAACATTTACATATGTAACTTTTGTGGTGTTTGATGGTAGTTTGAATGTGGAATCAATGTTAGCTACTAAAAGGCAGAAATGTACCTCTGCTACAAGTAATACAGATGTTTTTACATATTTGATGCCTATCTCATTATTTCCAAATGTGGTTTTGTGATTTTTGGACTCCATATTCTGATTGAATATAATCAAATAATTATTTTTAATTTAAAAAGGGTGGGTGAAGTCTAGTTCTAACAAAGGGTAGCAGGCAATCTGTAGCTTAGAGAAATATTTCCAAATATATCATCATCACCTTGATTTGTTGAAGGCACAAAGGGCAACATTGTTGCACTTGATAAAAAGGTACTATTTTAGAAAATAACAGACCAGTAAAACATTTCTAATCTAAATAATCTGGAATTGACCAAAATTAGTTGGATACCAGGTGTTCACTTTTTTTGACATGGGAGTCAATGGGAGGAAAAATGGATCAAAAAGAGTGTTCAGATATACAGAGGTGTTCAAATATGATGAAAGAAAAAAATGTGAAAATGTTATAAAAAAAAACCATGAACAAGATGTACAGGGTGGGCCAAAAAAAAGTTCACCCTTTTTCATTTTAATCTCATTTTTTTATTTTTGATGCAATCCCTTAAAAAATTGATATGTAGATAACTGAGACATTTCTAAACAAGGTTGATATATAACATTAGGTGTGTCTTTGGCTGTTTTGTTTTTAAAGTAAATGTTCAATATGTCCTCCTTGTTCCTGCACAACCAGTTTTAGTCTATGACGCCATTTATTTATTGCCGCGTTAATTGATTGTTGTGATAATTGTTCCCAACATAAAGTTATTCTTTGTTGGAGTTCTTGAACTGAATGGATGGGAACACTATGAACATGTTTTTCTAGTTCACCCCACACAAAATAATCCATAACATTGAGATCAGGGCTATTTGGGGGCCATAAGTCAGGGGGGATAAAATCAGTTTGAACTCAACTCTTAAGGGGTGCCCAATGACTCTGAGCTTGGAATAAAATCACCAGTATTAGTATTCCCAAGTCTGAGTACCCCTTTTCCCTGCACTATAAAGCATGAACAGAATTAAAATGGCATCTTGTACAAATTATATTATGTAGAATTAAATAACTTATTCATTTGTAATTATATCATAAGTGTATTACATAAAACCATTAAATTATTATCAATATTGTGAACGTAAAAATGAGGAAAATTGGATAAAACCATGGATTTTCAGTAACTTGTTGATCAACTCATCTATGGTAGTATCGGGTGTTTATAAGAGTACTTAATTGTTTAAAGAGGTGTTTATCATCAACTCTGACTATTAATTAACACTCTACTTTGTAATAGTTTGCATTAACTGACATAAAAATTATATTTACCATGATAACTTCTTTTCAAATTTCCCTCCTTTTTTGAAATCCGCCATTTTGTAAATGAAGTGAATTTCTGGTTTTTTTTTAATGACACACCATAAATATATTTTAGGTGTCATGACAACACTGTTGCATATATTTCACTCAAATCCTAACAACATGTACAGAAATGTCTGAGCTATATACATATCAATTTTTAGAGGCATTGCATCAAAAATAAGAAAATTAGATTAAAATGAAAAAGGGTGAACTTTTTTTTGGCCCACCCTGTAGATACATCATTTTTAACCATCAAAGTCAAACTGATATTTCGTGATGTGAGACATCTATATGAAACTACGGGTACTAGTAACAACATTTACAGCATTAACACACTTGGTGATAAGGCTGAATTATTATGTGCTACAATTTTATCACAAAGTACACAACCCTGAGGAATTCATACTTTGGAAGTTATAATTTTCATCAAATGAGTCCAATTTGGTAAAAAATCATGGGTTATTTATCCAGCAAATAAAACCCTTCATTGCTATATATGCTATTGTGTCTACTTAACAAAGAAATGCAAACATGCTTTCAAAAACTATTGAAGTTGCTATGAAAGCAAATCCTCAAAATGAAAATCATTAGATATGTCTTTCAGTGGTGTTAGTTAAAAAACAAATTCTAGTCATAAGGTCATATCAACAAAATACTTCACATTTCCCCAAGTGCAATAAAACAATACAATTTTAGGAATTTGTAAATAGCTTTACATTGACAAAGACTGTAATTCAGACATTGACAGAGAGTAAATATTCTCTTTTATCTAAAATGTCTGATATTAGAAAACTATAAAAGCTGCTTCAATAAAAAGAAGTCTTTTCAGGTGCTGGTGAATATAAATCTGCCAATATATTGAATTTGAAAAAGCTTATATTAAAGTGCATAACGACAGTGGTTAGCACTTTCACAAGACAGAATTTAGAATCAAAGTTAAAAACAAACATTGTTTTGTACACACCATAGGAAAGGCAGAAACATAATAAACTGTTGACTTATGAGTAAATACAATCATAAATCAAATGGAAAGTGACTTTTGTTTGTGCCAAATTAATATCCATATGGATTAACAACTCTTGAATAAAGTGTGATATTTTATCTTGATAATCTTATTAATCAATATAATTCAACTGATATGACCAAACGGGAAGTCTGAAGCAGTCGTAGGACATGATCGGAAAGTAAATGTAATAGAGACCCGGATAAACATTAGCGACATAAGACGAGATGGGCTTATGAACATTTATGAAAGTAAAGTACAACAGGCAAAGTCTTAGTCTATAAAATAAACATTAATGATTAAGCTGGAGATATATTATCACAAGATAACAAGGGATAACATGGGGATTACAAGATGAAAACATTCTGAAGGATTATTAAGAACTCTGATATGAACAATTCTGGAAAATGATACCTCTTCTATTGTAAACACTGAAATTATTGAGAATTTCGATAATGACAACACTTCTCTATCATATCATTTGATATGGTACAATGACATTTATGCTGAAATGTAGAAATAAATGAAAATCTACTACTGACTAGTGACTAAAAATCAAATTGCATGAAATAAATAATTTACAAATGCATGTACAACACCATGACTCATTGGCTTGCAGCATCGACAAATCAGAAATAAGCAACATTATTAAAGTGTCAATCAATGGATTTCTACAACTTTATGAACTTTGGTTAATACGCTGAATGTGAGACCAAAGACAGATGCACATATATTGGATTGTTACAATTATATCTCAAATCTCCATGAGGACAATCGTTCCAAAGACATATTGAAAAACTAGGAATCAATGATGACACATGCGGTTATGAACAACAGTGTTGTCTAGTAAAGCAGTCTCTTCAAGAATAATACATAACTTGAAATCATTCAAAAAAAACATTTCAAAAATCTAAAAGAAGCTCAAACTGAGTTAAGCAAAAAAAATTAACATGTGATAATTGGTAATAACTATGCGAAACTCAGCTAGTTCTATGAGCAGTTTGATATTTAGTGGATGATATTGGTCCAATTAGTGTGACAGTCACTACTTCTATATTGAGATAGACAGACATGCAATAAGACGAAGAGGAAATTAATATTACTCTTTAACTCACACATCTGAGATTCACCTGAGATACAGGCAGACTAAACAGGAATTATAATATTGCAGATGATTATGAAAATGTATACATTCATTTGAGTGCCAGAGAGATATTTCGGATTCCACAATACTAGTATGACTTGAATATTTGAGAAAAACATCAAGCAAAAATTACATTTAATAAAATAAACAAAGATACAAATTGGACACTGACTGAATGGAAAGTAGTAGTTGAACAGAAAGTGCCCTTTGATTTTGCATAGTAACCAAATACCCGATTAATATAAAAATGACAATAATATTACTACAATAATAGTGGAAACAAATGAACATCGAGCTGTCATTCAATATGAATATTTTATGAACACGCTTTTATTGTTTGCTATTGTCATTTGTCAAAGGAGGATTTAATCCCAGATTCATGGTTGTTGACACTACATTGTTACAAGCATGTCAATGTGACCTCAGGATAATATAAAGATTGGATATACAGTGCATTTGAGAATGGACAATCAAAGATAAGTTGTATGATGTGAAACATTGATTTGATGAAAAATTAAATGGAAAATTTGAATTATTGGACAACAGCAAAAATGAACTTCAAACATTCTACTGTAACTACATGTATTGAACTATTGCTTTGTAACTACATGAACTCAACTGTAACTAAAGCTATTTAACAATAACTACATGCATTCAACTGTAACTACATGCATTCAACTGTAACCATATGTATTCAGCCGTGACAATGTATACTGTTGAGCAATTACGATTGGGTTTGGGTGCTCATTCCGAGCCACCTCCTGTGAACTACAGCCCTAAGTCCAAGGCAAACTCTCCTAAACACAAGAACAAAGATGTTAAAGCAAAACAAGACAACTGGAACTTACCAAGTGTTTTTACAACACAAAACAAAGAATCAAAACAGCCTCCAAAAACAGATGTCCACGTAAATCAAAATGAGATATCAAATATTAAATTGAGAGACATAGGACATGCTCTACAACGAAGTCAGTCATGGACAGGGGGAGATAAATCCATATATGGCGGAAAATATTTACCTCTGAGGAGAGGGAACTCATTTTTACAACATCAGGAAAAAATGGCGGCACTTGGAAACACTTATCAGCGATACACCCAAATAGGGAATTTCTATAATGGTAATACACCTTCATCGGAAAGGATTAGCAGAATGAAACGTGGGAACAATCCCACTGTGCATGAACATGACAGAAAATCTGGTTTGAAATATCAATCTGATGCAAAAAATAAAATTACCTTTACTACAAGTGAGAAAGAAAGAGTGCATGAGACATGGGCCACACTCAAGTCTCCAAAAATACAAGATCGTCTCCCAGCAGCTGAGCAAAAGCCTATGACAGCAACAAACGTGGTACAGGCTGCTAAACTAAGTGCCAAAGAAGCACGTAAACAAAAACTTGACAGTATGAATAAGCAATTATATGGCCCAATCACATCTGATATAGTGACAAATATATCACAAAATACATACACAAATTCCAGTGGTTCAAGTTCACAATTTAACGAACCAACTTTAATTGAACTAAAATATGATGCTGAAAAGGATCACTCTAGAACATGGCCTGTTAGAATAAGACGTGAGAACTCAGAAATTGTCAAAAGACGTGTTGAATTTAGTACCAAGGATCCAGAAGTTGTGTTTATAAGCACAAACTCTCAACCAATCCGACGAAAATCCGACCCCATACCCCCTCGTAAACGAAAAGGTTTAAAATCAATATTAAAAAAGGGCTCAAAGTCAAAAATTAAAATGGATCCATGGCTTGAAGAAGACAGTAGTGAATCAGAAAATGACAACAGTGATAAGGGAAATGATGCTATAAGTGATGAATATGCAGTATTAGACCTAAATGCCACATACACAAAAGAAAAAAGTGATATGGATAAACTGCCAATAATAAATTCCCCTCAGACAATCAATTATGTGATACCTAATAAATACAGGTACAAATCTGCCATCGATACTCACTCCCCTATGAACTGGACCTGCAGTAGTGAGTTTAAAACAGTTCTTGATGATGTGGAGAAGGACTAACCTCAATGACAATATTTAAGTTAAAGGTGCTAAAATAGATAATACTATGGGCTTTCTAGAAGGCCCATGATAATACAAAATGTTTAAAGTCTGTCAGCAGGGAAGGAAGATTCAAAATAACTATAAAAATTCACAACTACAAAATAATGGCCATCATTTTCATGCAAGGGGCTAAGTGATTTGACTGTCTATTTCGTCGACCTGCAAAAACCACCCTTCAAAAATCTTCTGACAGGCTTGATATTGTTCAAGGCCATTGATTTTATGCAAATGGACAAATTATATAGAGTATTTCTTAATATATCATGAGATTTACAACACAAAAGTAATGTATTATGGTAATTGAAAATACAGCCAGTTGAGCATACATGAGTTTGCTTGGCCCATTACTGTAATTAAATCACAGATATATGATCCAATATGGTACTTAGGGCCATTGTGTAAGATATCTACATAAGCATCTTACATCACTAAGGGCTAGAAACCCAATACAATCACTGCAAGGTTGGGGTCTATTTTTGATTGGGTTGTAGACTAAAAAAGTTAATTTCATTAGGACAGAGGGCAGGGCAGTGGGTTTCTCTGATATTCATCACATCTTCTTCCTTATCTCAGAGTTCCTTTGATTTTTCATAGGTGACTGGCTGATTGTGAAGTCAAAGTTATTTCATAAGGGAAAATGGTGTTAGTTAAGGGGATATATTTTGTATTATGGATGAAGGTGGAAGGGTTACAAAAATGAAATTAACTTCATTCACAGCTTAATATTTGGACACCATCCCTGAGTCACAAGAGCTATGATACAAAATGACTATGATACAATATGACTATGATACAATATGACTATGATTGGAAGCAAAATATTTTAGAACCAGTATATGTTGAAACATTGTCCACTAACATAGATAATATATATTCAATGCTAACAAAAAATGCGCTCACGATTGTCAAATATTTTCTAGTCACTGTTGAGTTACTGAGTCCATAACAGCCGTTGTGGTTGCAAAGTGGATATTATTTTAGCTATGAACTCAGTTTCAACAGTGCTGAAAACAATGGAAAACTTCCAAGGGGGGGGGTTCAGTTTTCAAAAATTTCCAGGGGGGGTTCACATTTGACAATTTTGGCCCAAATATGGCTAAAATCACAAGAGAAGTGCTCAAAATCGTGAAAAACTGCATGATTTTGAAAGAATTTTTGGCCAGGGGGGGGGGGTTCGCCCGAACCCTGCGAACCCCCCCTGGCTACGGGCCTGAACAGTCATATTTAAGAGGTTTGAATTACAGAAGTCATACGTGAAAGATTCAAACAATCAACACAGATTTAAATTGTGATGTTATATTCTCAACTTTTTGTAACACTGTATACTAATAACAATTAAAAATATAAATACTGTTTTGATATTTTGTTAAATATATTAACTTTTATATGAATAAATTGTTTGAAAATCGATAAATAAATAAATAATGTTTTCTTGTCATGTACTTGTTATTGTATAGTACAAAGTTTCCACAAACATCAGATATTGTGAACTTTTTTACATATAGTATCTGCAGAGATGAATTTTCAGACTACAGAGGTTTGGCTGAAAGAAGTGTCATATTCACTTCTATATCCCAATTCATATGAATCCATAATAGGATATACTATCCAGTAATATTAAACCACATTCTACCATTTGCAGGAACTCCCTATGTCTATATTTTGCTTAATGAGATGCAATCTCAAATCCAAGGAGCACATAAGTAGATTCTGAAAGACCTTATAAACTTTTTCAGTTTTTCACTTGGTACCTGCCTATTTCATGAACATAATTTGGATAAATGATTTTTCTAACATGTACATGTACATCCATTTCACAGCTCTAATGCCATCACAGTATATTAATTATTATAGAGGTATACTGTAAGCATTGTTCACCTCAGGAGTTGAACCCCGAAATCAGCCAGTCCATTTTCATGGATCTGTCAGACCATAGTTTGTCCGTCCATATCCCATAACAAAGTCTAAAAACAAGCTTGGGTATATACTGTATTACAGAGGTATATTGTATGTACTGTCTACCTCAAAGGTCTATCACTTGGGTCAGCCAGTTCACACGAGAGCACTCTGTATGCTGCTTTGGGGTAATCAAAGTTGGGCATCGAAACCTGAAATAAATTATAGAATAACTACAACAAAAGTTAAGGAGACTGTTATATCATAATTTCATACAGGTAAAGTATAGGTCTGTTTCATATCTTTAACAGTTCATCAATTAAGTTGAAAACAATCCTAAAAGAATGTAAACTAAATGCATTAAACAGATACATGTATAAACATATGGGAATTATATTAACATAAAGATGGCAGGATCGAGTGCTCTGTCCATTTATAAAGAGGATGTATAAAAAGCTAACCACCTTACCATTTTTCTGTCAACCTTGTACCTTTAATAATAAGTATATCAAAATTACTCATGATTACTCTAACACTAACATGAAGTACCTAGATTTCTATTCTGTCATTACTTTGCTAAAGTCTAAAGAGTGGATTCTATATAATAGTCCTACCAACCTTGATGTAAACTTTACATTTCTCTAACAAGTAAGTCCATTTCAGGCTGGTTCTGTCTTCCAGGGACATCCTCTCAAAACTGCTTACCTGAATATATAAGAGGGAATTGTGATAAGTTTACTAAAAAATACACTATATTTCCATACCTTTCAACAAGTGAATCCATCATAATATGACAATACTACAATGAAATAAGCCTATAAACCTCATTTTCTAGTTGCCCATGATTTCATGTTTAAAGGTATACTGTACATACAGCCGAAAAAATGTTTAAAAAACATTTTCTCAGGCTTTAGAGTCGATTTCATGGTTTAAAACCTTCTCTGGTGATTCTATTTTCGAACTATGCATGAAAGTCCATTCAAAGTTGCCTATTGAACCATGAAAAGCGATATTTAGACTGAGGATTGAAAGGTGTTCACGACAACTTTCAGCTCATCTTTATTACGACAGACCGGAAGTGAATTTTTGAGTCGAGTAAATGGTGATAATGTTCATTTTTATGAAGTAGGGAAGTCAAAACAGTACTAATAGAAATCATAGTAAGCATTAGAAGACCATTTAGAAGCATTTAAAATTGAATCTACAAAATACAAAATACAGTAGGTAGGGTAAAGAATATGTAAAAGTCGTTTGATCTTGTCCCAGAAGAAATATTTTGTTATTTCTATCGACAAGAATTCCTTTAATACATAAGATTTACTTATCTAAAAAGAGTAGAAAGGAACCTTTGTATCTAAATAACATAATTTTTCTTAGCTGAAACTGTGAAACCCTATGGATAGTGCTTTAGAAATTTCAATAAACAATCTCCATGTACATGTTATTTATATGATTATTTACACTCTGTTTATCCAACTCACCTCACAGGTACAGTAATCTGTAATTACACACATTGAGAGTACACAAAAATTATAAACAAGGTTTTAACATGCAAAATGTCCCCACCTCCCATTTGTTCCAGACACCGAACTCTAAACACCAACCGCCGTCACAAAAAAGTCATAATAACAATATGTCACAACTTGTAATGGTGACATAACAATTAAAAATACACTTACCGAGCATTGGAACATTTTCTCTGCAACGTTACCATGGATACGACAACCAGTAAGGGTGCCTGTTGCATCAGTGACATTCACTAAGAGGCTGAACTGTGTCTCTGTATCAGCTTGAGTGCCCTCTATACTGCCACTTGGGCAATCTGGGTTGACACAAATCTTGCTTTCACTATCAACCCTCAGCTTACATTTTGAGCTACAAACCAAGATGATAAATTTTTTATCATTCAGTAGTAGAATCTTATAAAGCAGCTAAGATTGAAAGTGATTATATCAATCATTAAACTACATTCTGATTTACACGTACACAAGATGTGAAAAGGACAAATGCAATGATATCTTATCAAAAGAAGAAGCAACAAACAAAAAATGTATAAAATTTTCTACATTATGCAGACAAATAAACATTTTCTTTTTTTACCAATCTCATTGTATGTCAAACCAGGGCCGTAGGGAGAGGGGGTTCGGAGGGTTCATGTGAACCCCCCTAAATCTTGACTTAAAAAATCTGAACCCACCTTTTCCGGCAATTATGCGAACCCCCCAAATTTCGAGTTAATTTTTTGCAGTTTTGCAGTAATTTGTCATTTTTTTATTACCTTAGATTCGAGGTATATGCAAAGATGGAAATAAGTGAGATGTACAAGTTAATCATGAGTAATATGTCTGAGAATATAAAAAAGGATCTATTTTTAGATGGGCGATACTACTTTTGCACTTAGCATTTTAGGCCTGAAATAATGTTCTAATACCATCAAAAGGAATTCAATCGTACTTATAAAGCATATTTACCGAGTATAAGCTGTGTGATTACGTCAAAATGGTCCCTTATTTATGATATAAATCAGAGAATTGTCAGAGAACATGAACATAAACTCTAACTGATACAATCTTTGAAATTTTAGAAAATTGTCTGAAACAAAAATGGCAGTCATAAAAAGGAAAATAGATCACTTTTCAAATTAGTTTTTTCATTTTTTTTCTTTTTCTATCAATGATATCAAATTTTCAAAGATTGTATCATTTAGAGCAATATATTAGGCACATTTTCTGAACAATTCAAATGATTCTGTTCAGTGACCTTTCGTACCTCCTACTTTTAGCTATTTTTCAGTCACATTTTCAGAGGGCTGAAAAGGTTATTTCCTTATGTTTAGGGTCATTCTGACCATGAACATTGTGATCCTGAACCTGTAAATGGTATGTGGAACTAGTTGAATTGACTGGAGGTCAAAACAGAACTCTGTTATCTTGTTCAAAAAATGTCTAAAAATGCATAATCTTTTGTCACTTCCTGTTTAGTATCATGGCACCTTAAGGGGTCCCTTTCAAAATTGTTTTCTTTCATTGGAACTCACACATTTGCTAATTTTTTCCCTCCAATTTATTTGAAGAGCACATTGTGCAAGTAATGGAAAATACAAGACAATTGAATTACACAACGATTGCCTGAATTAAATTGGGGAAGTCTACATGTATGTCCGATAATGTCCTTGAGCTATTTCTTTTGGATTTATTTTTCTAACCTATCCAGAAAGTGGTAAACACATAAAATTTAAAGGAACTTTAACAGGCCTTTGTTGAAAAAAATTCTAGATCTTTGCCCTTAAATGTTCCAAATGAACGAAATTTGTCAAAAATTGGGATATTTCACTTGTCCTATAATTTTGCTCTTGCAAATGTTTGGCAAAGGTAAAACTTCAAATTCCAGCAAACTGCCAAAAATTAATAAAATGGACCAAAATTAACCAAATCTGGCAAAATTTAATCAAATTAGTCAGGAATTAAACAAATTTGAAAAGGTTTTCACCAAATTTACCGTTAGGTGGCTCCAAAAAAGATCTTTACCAAAAATATTCGAACCCCCTCCTTTCAAATCCTGGCTAGGCCACAACTATGCACTTAAGCAAACTATGCAATCTATGCACTAAGATAAAATAAATGTCCTCCATTCCACCATGAAACACTGCTGAGCCACTTTGAGCTAACCAAAGAGGACCCCATCTAGGCACCAAACAGGTTTGGTAAATCAGAATGTATGTCCTCTGTCAAACCAGGTTCTGTATACAATATAATAGGGAGTTTAAGCTTACATATAAAATCGAAATGCCAACCTTTAAATATAACTGATCGCCCATGGATACAAATGCATTGCTTAGATATTTTCCATACACGTTTAAGTTGTGATGTGCTTCAACCTACCATTTTGTGCATATGACAGAGTTGATATTATTGTCGATGTCCAGTGTAGATAGGTAGACATACATAACTGCATACAGCGTGTCAGGTACTTGCTTTGAAGCCACTTTCTGTTTAACGTCTTGGACAGTTAGTACATCTTTGATGGTCTCCACTAAAAAAACATATTGTGACAAATATATCATTTTGTATGTTCCTAATGGAATAAACAGAAAATTAATCAAAATGTCACCACCTAGTTGCTCATAATATTATAAGTTCAGCCTTAAGTCAGATGTGAACGAACTTCTGAGAACTTGTAGATGATTTTGAAAAAATTGGTCAATTTGAAGCAAAATGAAAAAAGACCTTTTGACCTCGAGAAGGTCATTGAAGGTCACATCTTTTTTGACCTTGAGAATGTCATTGAAGGGCAAATTTATAGCTAGATGTGAACTTCTGAGAACTTGTAGGTGATTTTGAAAAAAAATTGGTCAAGATGCTGGGGAGATCATTGCATATCCAGATAATTAATTTAAAGACACCTGAGTGACTTTGAATTTGCATCATTTCGTTTTGATTGCAATCTCAAAATTTCATGTTATGATACAGATAAAGTTATTACAGTCCTTTAAATATACAGGTGCATTCCTAGTATGTTGTGGTCTAGGTTGAATAACTGGTTTGACTATATTTCCAGTAAGAACACTTTGTCAATTCTTGTTAACTTCAGGTGACTCAAGATTGAGAGTAGGGAGGGGTTTGAAGGAGTTAAAGGTTGGGGTTGAGTGAGTGGAATGTCAGGTTGTTTGTGTAAATGTTGCCTATTAGGACTTTAGAAAGTACCATCACATTCTACACCGTCCATATGAACGTTTGTGATGTCATTTTTGAACAGTTGCTTTCTGCCAAGAAAATTCACCCAATTTGGATGGTTGCATTCTTACAGAATCACCTTCTTGAGTGGATTCAATGTTTTGGGCATTTTTAATAACATTCTTGATCAACTCTTTTCAACATGATTTTCTTTCTTTGTTCTTTCATGCTTTGAATTGTCAACAATGCATTTGAAGTTGGAAGAAGTGTTTAAGTTCTTTGATTCGTTAGTCTTTGAGCAGGACTTGTATCCATGCCTTGAGAGGGAGTATTTCTATAGTCAACTAAAACTTGCATTGGCACTACGCCTAATCCAGTAGAACTAGCATCATGGATGACTAATTCTTTAGAAAGATCATAATACTTAAGAATAGGAGTTTTAGTTGCAAGATCTTTCATCTTTTGAAAAGCTTGTTCTTGAGAAGGTCCCCAATAGAATTATACTTCTTTATTCATAAGTTGACATATTGGCTCAAGAATGTCAGAGATATTTGGTAAGAATTTTGCCAGATAGTTAACAGACCCATTCAGTCTTTGAATATCAGTCTTATTTTGGGGCTGAGGGATTTTCATTATAGCAGAGATTTTGTATGGATCAGCAGAATATCCATCAGAAGAGAATATATGACCCATGAACTTGACCTTATCTTGTTTCAGTTTTATTTTTTGCTTATTTAGCACAATATTCTTTGTCAACCACCGTTCTAAGAACATTTCAAGATTTTTGTCATGGTCTGTAGTTGCTTCACTGTCAGTGTCACCTGTCCCGTAGACAAGAATGTCGTCAGCGATACAAAATACACCTGGAAGACCTTCAAGTGTATCATTGAGATTTTTCTGAAAGAGTTCTCAGGATACACTTAGACCAAATGGACAGCGTGTCCACCTGTATCTTCCAAAGGGGGTCATCATAGTAGTAAGTAGACTAGCTTCTTCATCTAGGACTAAGTGATAGAATCCAGATTTGCAGTCAAATATAGACATTTTTCTGACTTTGCCTTTTGATAAGTTTGGAATAGCTAATTGATAGTATGGTCGCAATAGAACTTTATTAAGCGGTATGGGATCCATACAGATTCTAAGATCACCATTTTTCTTGGATAGTAGAGCAAAACTGCTTACTCATTTGGTAGGTCTAGATTCAGGCACTGTTTCAACAAGTTGGTCCAGCTTAATTTTGAGAGTCTGTCTTATAGAAAATGGCACATTTTGTCTTGTCTTTTGCAAGGAGTAACAGAAGGGTCTCTTTAAAAATGTATTTTTCCTGGCAGAGTGCCAAAGTCACCCTCAAAAACCTTAGAGTACTTGATTATCAATTGTTCAGTATTGTCAGATTTGAGATTGTATACTCACACATTTTCATTAGTCACTTTTAACAGTTTCTTTTGTACACAAGCAGAAGCATCAAGGAGTGGCGTAAAATTGTCAGCAACAGCAAAAAGAACATGATACTTTTTGCTTGTTTTAGGGTTGACAAGTCACACAAGATTGTCCAGAAGGTGTGTATTTAGTAATCAATTTGGTCTCCAAATATTTATCAGAATCTGAAGAATCTGAGTCATCCTGGTGTAGCAATTTCACAGATTTTCCCCCATTTGTAGTTGTAGGACACTTTTCAGCGAAGAATTTCCTCTTCTTGCAGACTCTGCATTGTTTGCCATAGGCAAGACATTTCTTCTGCTTCATAACGTGAGATGATGTGCAAAAATTGCAAGGTTGTATAGCACCTTTTTAGCCAACAGGAGTGTTGTGTTTTGTCCCTTTATTGACCACAGGTTCATTGGAGATGTACTTTATTTGTATAGACTATAGAGGCTGCTACTGCGCCACGGCAGATTTCTATGCACCAGTTCAGTTTCAGGTTTCTCTCTCAAATAAACCCTTCCTCAGAGTTCCTGTATCCTTAAGGCCTATCACAATTCTGTATGGAATCAGCGATTCTTTCATACAGTTCATACAAAAATTACAAGATTTTGTCAGAGTTCGCAAAGCTGATATGTAGCTATCAAAGCTTTCAACTGTGTTTTGATCCATCATGTTGAACTTATATCTTTTGTAAGACGTTCAATTTGCCAGTAATGAGATCCTCAAAAGGAGTTAGAATGTTTTTGAGTGAAGATTTCTGTTCTGCCGTGAGGGGGATTGCATTATATATCTTTAAAGCATCAGTTCCAATGAGAGAGATATTTTGTAGTTCTCAAGTTGAACATACAGGTTTGCCAGAGTGCAATAATGATTCCATTGCTGCTTTCAGAGTTTCCAGTCTTCAGCGTAAATTGAGTTATTTTTCACTGTTAGACTTTTTGGAGGTTCTAGTCCAGGTACAGGAGCGGCCTGTGTTCTTTAAGTTTCCTGAGTTCCATTTTAGAGAGATGTAGCGACTAATTAATATTAATTAACAATAACTAGATATCAAAATTGCAAGCAATCTTAAGGAGGCCCCGTAGGCATTTTTTGACAATAAGGTCAGTCGAAGGTTAAATCTCAAATCTAAGGACATACGTGAACTCTAGGCAACTTGTAGACGATGTATAAACAAATATTTGTTCAATTTGAAGGAAGTTGAAATTTCAAAACTGGTGCACAATTTTAATAGTTCAATTGCTATTCTGTGTAGAACCTTTAGAGGAATATATATTCTGATTTTCATTCAAAAATATTGATTTGTAGTGATTTTGGAGAAACTTAGAAAACACAGTTTGTGCTTTAGTTTGATGACCTCTGACCTTTTAGACGTACTCAGTGGCTTTGTATAAAAAACCTCCTACCCACATACCCTCGTACCCACGTACCTGACCCAGTCTTTAAAGAGTTAAATCTTTAACATTTTTTAAACATTATTCTATCTCAATGTATGCTTAATTATGGATGAATTTATGTACCCAAATGCCTTTATTTCTAGATCGGACATCTGTCTCGTCATAAAATAAAGCCGGCATTGCATAATGTTCATTTGAGCTATTTGAGTGTTGTTTTTGATATATCGAAGCGATTTTTTGTTGATCGGGCAGTCTTACAGTGTACAACCAATCTATTGCTTGGCGCAAATTGGCCACATGGGGCATGTGTTGTAAAGTGCTGTAGTTTTTGACTCCATGAGCAGAATATGGTCAAACTTTCACAACAAAATTCACATTGAATGACCTGAATGATTCTGGATTGACGAAGTTATTCAACTTTTCATCGGTCCTGTTTTTTAACACCCTGTAGTTTCGATTTTTATCACATATACTTTTTATTCTTTCAAACGATATTACAAGTATTCATTGTTTGCACGACAGATTTGAACTATACGTGTAATTTGTCTTATGTCTTTTATTTAATTTAACATCAGAATTGGAGATACAAAGTGACAGAGTGATCAATTCACACGATCTCAAGGAATAATAAAGGCTGCATTTCTGTTTAACCGTGGCGCAATTGAATAACAAAATATTTGAAAAGTAGAAGGATTCGCTATATTCGTTTTTAATCGCTTTTTGGCACAATTTAAGGATAATTGTGCGCACTAGTTCAGTGAATCATTTAGATGGAATTAAAAGTTAGAGTTGCCAAACTTATGCAGGGGAGTGTAAGTTTGGTTTTGTAAACTTCTATATTAGTCATGGCCGTTTGATCCATAATTAGGTAATATGAAGAGTAGAGTTTTATTTTGACAATGATTCGATGTAAAACTGGTTTGAATGATAAAAGTTCAGCTTTGTAGTTTCTAGCTTTTTGCGCGTAAATACAATGGACAACAACGACACCAAATCTTTGACTAACATACGTTAATAACGTATTAATATTCGTAAGAATGAATTCTAATAACATTTGAAATAAACATCTAATAAAATGTGGTGAATTTAATTGGTTGGAAACTCTAAGAAATATATTTTTAAAAAGATGTCAACTTTTGGACAAGGGTAAACTTCTGGGACATTTACAATCTGCATGAGGTAACAGGAGGCACGGATTGCACTGAACGAAGGCTAGGAGATTGCTAATCAGCACTGATGTGTTATACAGGTAAGACTGCCCGATCAACAAACATTTCGACATATCAAAAACATAAATCAAATAGCTCAAAAATAATGAACATTTATGCAATTCCGGCTTTATTTTATTTTACTAGAGAGATCTCAGACCTATAAATAAAGGCATATGGATGCATAAATTCATCTAAATTAAACTGAGATTGAATAATGTTTTAAACATTTAAAAAATTAACTCTTTAAAGACTGGGTCAGGACCCACGTACGTGGGTACGAGGGTACGTGGGTAGGAGGTTTTTTATACAAAGCCCGTACTCAGTAGATTGTTTTTGATCAAATAAACCTATAGATTTGAATCCTGAAAATCAATTTGAAAAATCTTTTTTACCTTTCCAAGGTCAATAGAGTCAACTAAAGGTCAAAAGTAAGGTTAGAATTGAACTCCTGAGAACTTGTAGATCATGTTTACAAAAGAATTTGGTCAATTTGAAGCAAGTTGAAAAAATACCTTTTTTGACCGTCAATATCTCAAAATCTAGGCAAAATTTGTGTAGACGGCAAAAGGCTCACACTAATAAAATACTAATATCTATCTGTGTGCAAAATTTCAGCCAAAATATTAAAGTGTAGTGTCAGGATTCAAGAAACTTGAAAAAAGCTTTGATTTGACCTAGATTTTGACCTTGACATAGATAATATATCATTTCCCCTCAATTTCAACCTACATGTAGGTCCCTTTGAAGTTTATATATAATACTAAATAGTTGAAATCTAGTTGGAAGTAGGAGATTAACCTTTTATTTCATTACTTTGTTTAAATCAACCAAAACTTTCCTTTGTACAATGACAATATTGAGAGATCTAAACACGTTGTGTTTATGTCATTTTGTTCAAATGAGGTTTGATGAGAAAATTACATATATATATATTTCAAATTATATTGTTATGTATGCCTCTGAGATATGGTACTCGGGGTGGAAGGTGTGAGAATTGTGCAAAAAATGACTTTGTGAGCTGGATGGAGTTTCTCTGTATTTTTCACTCTATTAGGGTTTCCTGCATAAGGGATTTCGCCTGCGAAGCATATAACTCTTGCGAACATATCCAAATATTGGTCTGAAGAAGACATACCTTGAATTTTTTCGAAAAAAATTGGCTAAAAATGGAAACTACAAAAAGTCAAAATGTTCAACTCAAACAAAACTCTAGCTATTTAATATTAACACTATGTATTATTTAATGTTTTTCAGATGTTTAAGGACCTTCATTAGTGTACTAGTGTCTAGAAATAAATTAATTAAGGACAAAATTTGGCATTTTTGATCATTTTCGCTTTCAGCAGTAACATATAGTTCCTTATATCTTGAGTTTAATGTTGACTGGTTGTTGCAATTTTGATCAAATCTGTTCTTGTACATGTCTCCTTCCATTTAAGATACAAAAAATGTATAGTGGACCACCAATGGTCATATTAGAGCTTTCAGATCTCCCCTACCCCATTTATTATGAAAAATTACTGAAACATATGAAAATGTAAAATAACTTGAATTTTTAAACTTTAACAATGTTGTAGCTATTCTATATCAATATTATGTATCAATTTATGTTTTTCAGATATTTCAGAACCTTTATTGGTATACTAGTGCCTAGAAATGAGACATTTAAGGACAAAACTTGGCATTTTTTAAAATCATTATATAGTTCCTCATATATTGAGTTTTATGTTTACTGGTTGTTGCAATTTTAATCAAATCTGTTTTTGTACATGTCTTCTTCCATTTAAGATATAGAAAATGTATAGTGGACCACCGATGGTCATATTGGAGCTTTCAGATCTCCCCTACCCCATTTATAATGAAAAATTATAAGAAAAATATGAAAATATAAAATAACTTGAAACTATAAACTTTAATAAAGTTGTAGCTATTCTATATCAATATTATGTGTTATTTCATGTTTTTAAGATATTTCAGAACCTTTATTGGTAAACTAGTGCCCAGAAATGAGACATTTAAGGACAAAACATGGCTTTTTTTACCATTTTCGCTTTCAGCAATAACATATAGGTCCTTATATCTTGAGTTTAATGCTGACTGGTTGGTGCATTCTTAGTCAAATTTGTTCATGTAGATGTCTTCTTTCATTTAAGATATAAAAACTGTATAGTGGATGACCAATGTTCATATAAGAGCTTTCAGATCTCCCCTACCCCATTTATTAGGAAAAATGATCGGAAAATATTAATAAAAAGTAAAATAACTTCAAATTATGAACTTTTACAAAGTTGTACCTATTCTATGTCAATACTATGCATCATTTAATCTTTTTCTGATGTTTCAGGACCCTCATTAATATTCTAATGCCTAGAAATGAGATATTTAAGGACAAAACTTGTTTTTTTTTTCATTTTCGCGTTCAGCAATAACGTATAGGTCCCTATATCTTGAGTTTTATGCTGACTGGTTGGTGCATTCTTGGTCAGATCTGTTTTTGTACATGTCTTCTTCCATTTAGGATATAAAAAAATGTATATTGGACAACCAATGTTGATATTAGAGCTTTCATGTCTCCCCTGCCCCATTTATAATGTAAATGAAAAAGTAATTTCAAATCATAAACTGTAACACAATTGTAGCTATTCTCTTACTAATGTATTATTTAATGTAACCTTCATTTGATTACATGTGTCTAAAATTTGGCATTTTTAGCATTCTGCATTTAGCAGTAGCATATCATTTTCCACAATTATAAATCTTTGATGATAGATTCATATATGTTTTTTATTGAATCTGTCTTCTCTGATTTAAGTTAAAGAAAATGTATGTAAGACAGCGAATGTTTTTATTAGAGGTCTAAGATCTGCCCTCCAACATTTAATAAGAAAACCAACACAAATGTTGTTATTGCAAGTTAATATTCTTAAACGTTTCAAAAGTTTAGCACATTTACAGTACAGATCTTGCACCACATCACACGCCGGTGCGCCGCGGCGCAGAACTTCGGTGCATTTACCGGTGCATCGGCGCATCTAATTCGGTGCATCGACCGGTGCATCGACCGGCGCATCTGGAGAAACGATCGATGCACCGATCGGTGCAACGGTCAAATCTGTCGGTGCATCGAAGGTTGCTCCGACCGGCGCATTTTGCTATTCGTTGCATCGATCGGTACATAGACATTGTTTATTACTTACCAATCATTAATAATTACATTTTGAAATCACGACGACGGGAAAATCACTACTGCACAAATAAAATATATAATTTAATAGAGATTCGATATTTGAGAGATTTTTAGAAAAACATTTCTAATAATTATATTCCAAATTCACTAGTAAACTGTACGTACATCGTACGTATCTGGATTTCGTTCATAATTGATTAATCTGTTTATGCGTTCCTCTAAGTAAATGAAACAATCATCACATCGTGTTTATAAGTGTAATTCAAGGGCGTATAATCTAACATGTGTAATGCTACTCATTTCATGGTACTTTCCGATCATTTGATAAAATAGAATACAATCAACATGTGGAAATCACGGATGACGGGAAAAACAATATTGTATAAATAGAATATATATTTTAATAAGAGATTCGTAATGTAAGAGATTCGATATTTAACAGATATTTAGAATGAATTGCGACATTATATTCCAAATTCATGAATAAACTGTACGTATCTGGATTTCGTTCATAAATGTTCAATGGTTCCTCATAGATAGTAATAAAGTCATCACATCGTGTTCATTAGTGTTAATTCGAGGTTGGATAATGTTTTTATAATATGATGTTATAATTTTACATTTTATTTGTGTGTCTGAGTGAGGCTAAATTGAAAGTAAAACCTGTATAATCAGACGGGCAAATCACGATGAGGACAAATGATTATTTAAATTAGTAAGATAAGTCTGTACATGTAGATTGTTCGTTGAAGTTGGACCGTCGGTGACTTTTATTCCTACATTTCGTGTCCCTCTCAAACAAATAAGTCAAAGCCAAATATAGTTGAACTGTTTTCGGGATTATTATTCATTTGTTGTAATACAGATTGACTTATAGACTGATATTGTAATGGGTTGTGCTTGGGATTCACAGAATTATTCTATGATAGTCTCAGGATATATTGAAATGCGGATGTTTACATTAAAGATCTTGTTTTCAAACAAAAATATTGAAGTACGATATAAGATCGGATATTAGCGTACCCCAGTGGAAAAGAATCAAAAGATATTCCAATTTAACACACTGCACAATAATTTGTCATTTTGGAAATTCGTCAATATGACCTTACCATTTTCATCTTAATAAGTTAAAATTTAAACAAGCCCCCCCCCCCGAACTAGCCTTCCCGGTAAAGCCAATGCGACAGATATTTAAGGAAAGTTTCATTTTTATTCTTGATTTTCTCTGACTCGGAATAGTTGAAATGATAAACATAAATTGCAATTATTATTATTTTGCTCTTTCATTTTGCTCAGTCATGATCAACGCCTTCCTTAAATTTTCTGTCAGATCATCGATCCCAGACTTCAGCAAATATTCCAATCATATTTTGCGTTTTATCGTCTTTCCCAAAAGCTATACGAATATGGTACTACAACTACTTAATGACAGTGGTTTATCGTTATTTTTGCAAATATGGATGTTTACACTGCTTGAATCTTATTCTAGGAAGTTTTATAGAGACGGGACTTCCTTTTCACAATGCAATTATATCTGTTTTGTAGGTTCCCGTGGGTAAGATACACACATGAACAATACGGCCCATCCAAAAGGGACAGATCCGTCAGTGGCGTTCTTCAAATTATAGCCCGTGGAGATATAGTTTATGAATCTTGCCTCAAGTGACGTGTTAAATCCCATATTGGGTTTGAGAAATGGGTATGATACACAGCCCAATACACAGTTGCTCGATACAAGTGCAAACTATGAAATAACCATAATATAACAATTATAGATAAATGTTTGGCATGCATTGTTTCTGTTTAATTGTTAAATTATTTGATAACTTATAATAAGCAGATAAGTTGCTTTTCAGGTATTAAGCGGCGATTAAGGACTGAAAACCAGTGTCACACATTTCCTCGGATATTGCTCCATAAGCAGATATACGTACCTGTTTGCATGTTTTAATTTTGATTTGATTTGATTGTTTGAATTAGATAAAGTCTTTAAAATGTTACCAGTGTTTGGGGGGGGGGGCTGAGATTTCATGTAGGAATTAAAATTAGAATAAGATTTAAATACGATCTGTTTTGTTTGCATCGTTGTATAACGTTGATAAAACACAAAGGGCAGCATTGGAATTACAAAATTGTGCGATTCCCTATCTCCCAAAATTATTCAAAATTATATTTCTGTCATTCTGATTTCCATGTCGGGACATTCTGATCTATTAGAGTCTCACTTTATCTAACGCTTTGGTAGGATTGTACTTGCCCGGGAGTACTTGCTGTATATCACGTCGGGAGATTAAACCAGTGAATGTTCCGATCGTCGCAACATTCGATACACCGAGAGATTTCCCAGATTCATACATGCATACTGTATATTCAGCAGGAATTTTACATACTTTATCATTCCGTTCTTAATATATCGTACAATATTTGTATTCTGTTTCACAGATTCCCCTTGAAATAGACTAGATGCGAGTAGAAATAATCTTGATTTACGTCATTAAATATTCAAAATTCAGTCAAAGTGATGTCATAATTTGAAATCTACATGAAAAAGTACATCTAAAAATACGGTTTCGAAAATTGTTTATTAAATTTGAAAATAACGACAACACGGGCAATATATGGCAGGTTAAATGAGTCGCCAAGATTATAACACGCCGGTCTATGAAAATTGCCTCAAGTACAATGTCAAAATCTCATGATGATTTCTTCCGACCTGTGTTTACTGACAAGAGAGGGGTGCGCAGTTGTTGAAGCGAGTATAAACTAAGAAAAATCCAAAGTTCGATAATTAATTAATTGGCATGGATCTGCTAATTGTTTTCGTTATTGTTACTTGTTCTATCTAGACGGTTTTATCTGCATCGAGATGGCTGATTATAAGGCATGAACATTTTTTCCAGTTGTGTGAATTGTTATTCCTTAATAAGCGGATTTATATGTTTGAAATATTTATTAATCCATTTTTCATTTTGATATACTTTTCAAAGGACTTTTTGTTCTATCTATGTGTTTTGTTTATACTAATCTTTAACAGGAGTTAGCTTACAAGGAATTCCATATAGCCTACAATTGATTTTAATTCATAAAGTTTGCTGATAATTGACTTAAGTATGGTAAAGCTCTCGAAGAGAGCATGTGCATGATCGCCAATAAAATTGCATTCTTTGTTTTGTTTTGACAGTAAGTTTAGAACTTTAGCCACGCGAAGTATACACGCAAACGCTTGTGTACTTTTGAAACATTAATTTGTAAGGCTTCAAAGTCATTTCCATCTCCTCCGGTGTTATTTCTGTGGTAGAGGTTTTTCAAAAATAATTTAAAACTTTTGAGACCTTTGGGGGTATAAGATATACGATCAAATCACATGTCCTTCTATTTTTAGTTTTTTTCCTGAAGGATAAGAAAATAAAAATCAAACATAGAGAGGCAAAGACGTAAAAATGTGGGGAAGTTAATTAATTTATGCTTTTCTATGAATATAATTGCGACTTCCATGACATTTGACAAAGTCAGACCCCTAGTCAGAGAAGGGGGGGGGGGTTCAAGAACGCCTCACTCCAAAATTTATCTAAAATCGTGCAGTTTTTCATCATTCTGAGCTTTTTTTAACTTAAGTGATGACCAATGTTGTTTAATGTGGACCCCCTGCCCCCATCACTCTGGAAGTGATCATGATACACTCAATCCACAAGGTGGGTCTAAAGATTAAAACCTAGACGATCTCTGTAATCAAAGGCTAAGACGATATTTTCTATAATCAGAGTCCTAGACGACTTCTGCTGCAATCAGAGTCCTGGATGATGTTTAGACTTTTCTGTAATCAAAGTAGCCAAACATCCGCAGAGCACGGAAATTGATGGATTAGTGAATGGTCTTTGGTTTGTTTTCTTAACTATTGTAAGGAATAAAATTAACGAAAATGATATACTCCCATTTGAAAATTAAGAGATTTTGAGACGTAATGAGTATGAAGCCGCCTATTAAGCATAGTGTAATTGTAATTTCATGCTCTGATATTCCTCATCGTCGGTTCCCACGCTCAATCACTACGTTCTGACAAGGACGTCCTTGGTTCTGAGGATAGTTCCGAAGCTTGATGAAGCAAGATGGTATTCCTTCAGTCATACAATATTGTAATACCTTGATGGATCAAGATTCTGATAAGACAGTTAAAGTCTTAGAAACCTTAGCAATAGCGAATGTGTTTGGTCCCTCTAATTAATATAATATGAATATTGTTACAATAATTGTATTGGATTTTTCTATGTTGATGTGTTTATGTTATATATCTACAATAAAAATTTTATATTTCAAAATTCCATACAGTTAAGTCACCGGACATTTTGTAGACTAATAATATAACAGACTTCTGGTTTTGTTTCATACACAATTTAGATAAGGATTGTGAACTTTAGATTTAATGAAGAGAGTTATTTATATCTATAGATTACGTTTTGAGTTGGAGGAAATTTACTCAATATCACTTTGATGTCTCGGTCACCTGGCCATAAAAGGCATTTGCTAATATGATTTTCATTTTTTACAGGTTGTTTCCATTAACGGGGTGATACAGGCATGTGAAGTGTTTGGCTATGCATGGACCTCAAGGATGACACGGGGTGGAAGAGGGGCAAGGGTTGGTGCAAGTCCCGGGATGCAAGTCTGCATTCTTAGACTCCAGATAGGAGTGAAACGCATCATGGAATTAAATGCATTCGTTGAAGTTTACAGAAACAGTTGAATATAATTCAGAATTTTAGTGAATCCACATGATCATTTGCGTTCAACAATGCGTTTATAGAGAGGTTTCGCAAGTTTTTAGCTCAACGTGTTGTGTTCACCAGATTTATTACCCTTAACATTCGTTCGACTTCACTTCTTAATTAAAAGAGAGCTTCATCTTCTGTAGTTTATGTCTAGGCTCTGCGCGTAGGGTACAGCACTAAAACGAGTTGAGGTTAATCCATTGTGCGAAACCTCTCTAATACCAGAGGGGTTATTCATCAAGCTAAATGACCCCTCGAGGCGATATATATGTTATATGTTACAGTTACATGTTACAGTTACATGTTAAATTGTTAAGACTTGAAAGTTAATAATTAAGTTTTTTGCGTTATCTTTCAGATACTTATAATTAGTACACGTTGCTCTCTATGTTGGCGGTGATGACACGTTCTGCTTTCTTTTCAAGAAGCTGCAGTCTAATCTTTAAATGTATTCAGTTTATTGGTTTTGCATGTTGCATACATATTGATAAGTGTTTACATTCATAATTTAAAAAAAAGCTTTGTTTTGATTTATAATTTAAAAAATATTTTGGCTTGCTAATCGCACCCCCACCCCATTCTGATTGAAAACCGAATTTTTAAGGGGCAATCGCATCCCCCCCTGACTGAAAGTTGGCTACGCCCCTGTGTTTCCCTTTGTCCCCTTTCATTTGTCTTCTGTAAACTTGTTTGAACAAATGCATGCAATTCACTCCAATTATATTTATTCATGTATTTGCATTAGTGAGGGAAAGGGATTTGATTATAAAATTGACGGTGGTTGCGAAGTTGTGATTTGGGAGGGAGGGGTATACTATACTAAGGTGTTATAAGACCCAATAATTAATATAAACAACTAAGCGCCTTCCTAATTGCATCCTAGCTCATCCTGTCCGCCAGTCTATCTCGATCGCATTTGATCAATGAATTTATAATTCCTGATTAAACTGACTCTTGATTTTAAAATAGGAATTCTAAATCTGTTACAAGTATTTAAAAGTTGGTGTCTATTATGAAACTGGAAATTGGAATACTATATTTTGTATTACTATTCCATCTCGATCTATAGTATATAAATATGGATTTCTAGGTCTACAGTCTGTCATTCCCACATGGGCTTCATTGAAACATACGACATTGCAAAGTTTATCCATTTCAAACAAGCCAGGAAAACAGATAACTAGTCTTGCATCAGGCCCCGCAAATGTCCCATTTTCTCTCGGGAAATACATAAATATCAGAGACATATTTCATAGCCAGAGGCCAAAAATGTCAAAATCTATATAAAATCTAAAAAGGATAAAATGTCCCCCCGAATACGGTACCTAGGTAATTAAATCTAATATTTCATAGTTCCCGCATAATAAGCATAAAACTTTCATTTACCGCTGTATCGAAATTCACGTGATCCCTTATTGAACTTTTACTAAATAAATGAGTTTGATCATTTAATGCTGTTGGATAGAATATTAGGCTGAAAAGAATCAAAATTTTAGCCCATGTCTGAGCGAATGGTATAAATTCACATAGTTCTGATTACAATGAGAATTCTAAAAAATGTCCTGGCATTTCCTTTACGTTTATAATCACGTATCATGCTTATTTACTAGATCAATACAGACTGGATTTCCTTTGCCCACCTTCAACATTGTTATGTAATGACGGGAAACAGTCACTGTAATCTTCTAATCAGCCGTTTGTTTTTATTGTAATTAGGAAACTAGTCAATTTTGATTTCGTATTGTTTCAATGAACAAAAAGCACATTAGTTCAGCATTTCAAGGAAGGGGGGGTGTAAACAATTACTGACTGTCAAGTACATGTATCTCTCACGAGGCCCTATTTCCCCAACCCTCCACTCATGCATACTCCTATCATATAATGGAAAGGGAAATATATAACATTCCAACAGATACTGTCTGGACCTCCTACACTTTTACACCGGGTCTCTTCTTGAACCCCTCCCATATTCTAATGTTTCTCGAAACTGCTCATGTAAACTTTGTAAGGCAATGCAGGGTTTGCTACGGGTGTGACTTGCAATGTATAACTTACTTGTACTTGTATAAGAAATAAAAACAAATAAACAAACATAAAAACTTGTGCTCATAATTAATACGGTGATAAGCAACAAAACGTCAAAATAAAATTTTAAAGTTTCAAAAACAGCCATGCACTACCCTGCATTTTAGCTGAAATTAAGTTTATTCCAAATAACTTATGTAACGAAATGGAAATGATTCGAAAAATAACTATTCGATGAACATTTCACAATGAAGCAAACAAAACCAGATAGTAAAGAATTATTCTAATTTAAACCGACGTGAAACCTCAACCCTAAAGACACTGGTGACATTTGAAAGACTAATTTCTTAATCTAATTTCAACAAAACAAATCAAAACTTAAACAGGTTGACGGTCGTTGTAGTTTATAGACCATGCTAACAAAGTTTAAACATTTTATTTACGGCTTATTTAAAACATGCAAACGGGTGTATTTACTGAAGGAATATGTTAGGAAATATATTTAAAGTGTATTCATGCCTGCAATCATCGCTGGTAACACCTGAAAAACAACTTCTTAAAATACAAACATAATTCACTGCACTGCTGTATACGTCTACCTGCTCTCAAATCTAATAATGAAACGAAAAAAAATAATGCATGCCAAACTTTTATATATTGTAATATTATCTATGGTTATTTCAAAGTTTTACTCTTGCATCAAGCAACTGTGCCATTTCCCCAACGGCCCTGTCTTTAAGGGCTAACACTTTACTTGAGGCAAGATGCATAAACTTGAACTCCCTGGGCTATAACTTGAAGAACGGCGTATTGTTCTTCAAACTGGACTTGAAATCTCAATTGTCACTGCTTGTGTGTCATACTCATTGGCACCTGCAAAACAGAATAATACAATAAGAATAACATCATGATGATATCAGATATCATATTTCATTTGGAGCCTTAAATATTAAACAAGGCATAAACATGAAAAATGTCGACACCCGCCATTTGTTACAGACGCTGAACGCCGACCCCAGACGCTAAACACCGTACATAAAAAAGTTGGAGACTTTAACAATATGTGACCACTTTTGGTGGTGACATAAAAAGGGGAAGTCCCGTCTAAATAAAACTCCTGATTTCAAGTTTTTTGTAAACATACACCATTGCATGTTGATGGTTGGCAATGACCTGCAGGTTACGATGACAAATGAATGTTACGTTGTCAATAGAATATAGTGTTTGACCATCTCTGATCATAAAAATGAGTTGATAGAAATTCAAGTAACATGTATCAAGTTCATTTTATCACGGACTACAACTATTGATTCCAAATCTGGTTCACTGAACGGCTCAATAATTAGTAGTAAAGCGTATTTTATAGAGTCCGTAGTCTGGTGGCAGTTTAGAAATCCCGCGTTCGAACACTTATAATACTCCTAGATCTTAATATAACAATACGGTTTTTGCAATACGTTGTTTTTATTCACCTGTAGACGCACCTGGTGATCGGAAAATATGAACGGATCGGAGGGGGCGGGGTTGGTGAAGATCTGTTGAATTTTCTATCAAAAATGGGCTGACCTTCCTTCTCTGTTCATTTTGTCCGATCGCTGGGCGTGATAGATAATGTATTGAACGTTTTTATGTGTTTCTTATTGAACGAAATGTGTATTTTGGACTAATAATGTAATTCATAATAAATACAAGTATTTCAAGAATTGCCATACTGCACGTAAAACGGGTAGCCGTAGCTTCTTCACTGACATGACTGATGTACGATCGGATATACTACATGTACTTAAAAAAGTTCTGTTGCGACTAATAAAACAGATCATCTTTAATGTAAAAATAACAGGTGCACTTCATATAATCAATTTTAGATACTGTATTTAGTAATATTATGAATCCCAAACACAACGCATTAATTAAATGCTAAGTGTCAATTAGCCTATTAGAATAAATATATTAAAACTATTATGAACAGATAATTCATTGATATGTATTTATTTATTCAACTCTAATGGGCTTTTCTCTTTTAACTGCTACATGGCTCTCAATTTACAGATTTACAGATTTCGAGCCATCAAAGTCAGATTAGGCGGAGCCCTTATCCTCAATTAAAAAATAATATTGGTAAGGAAGTCGGACATGTTTGATACCATTTCTCATCTCTTTTCTGCTTTTAAAATACCGACTTGAATCACAATTTGTGTACGATCATTGCATCAGATCTGAAAATATCAATATTGTACTCACTGGTTTTGTGATCGAAAGGTAGTTTTTTCGTATAACATATATGAGTTATAGATTATATAATTTGTGTGTTTTTTATGAAAAATAACTTGCTACCCGCAGGTGACAAATATTTTGACCACAGCCGTGATACTGTTTTATTTAACTCGTATTTGAAAACAGATTGCGGAGAGACTGAATTGTTCATTTTCTTTTAAAAAATATACGACTGAAAACTTACATCGTCAAATTTTGGCCATTGCTATCCCCCCAGCCCCCGGATACATTCCAATATAAAAATAAAAAATTAACACCATCAAATCTTTTCATTCCAAAACACAAAACGCCTAGGCGCGTGCCGGTGTGATTTCAGGCATGATCAGTACTGTACATTTCTTAGAAGAAATGAGATGTCATGGTTTATCATGATGCATTCTCCGATCCACGTTGGAGTTGGCCAATGCATCAAGGAGTGCACCGATCGACGTAGCCAGCTTTCAGTCAGAGATTTTTTGAGCGTTTTGGCTATACATTGGATCCCAGACAGTGTTATCTAATTCTCAGACATTTGATTAGTCTAGATATTTGTACTTCCTTTGACCAGTGAATGGTGTGACTGAAATTCGAATCTAATCTGTTTCATTTTTATGTAAATTGAAAGAAAATAAAGTTTTGTTTTTAATGTTTTAACAATCTTAACGTTTTGCGTGCAGCGCAGCTTAATACGACAATCAAAGGAAAGAATAAGAACATGTCTTTTATTTGTTATTTCAGCTCGTACAATATCCCCGTTATAAAACCAAAATACGCTCCTTGATCATCGCAGAAATGGTCTTGCAACAAACCTCTATGTGCCCGCTTGTCTCTGTAACTTGATAAATAAAAAATACTAAATATAAAATACGATTCTGAATAAAACTTTATAAGAACGTGGTTTGCGTTATTTATTTATTTATTCATTTATACGAACGCGCTCGTCTTTTGAACTGAGTATGGAAATACACCAAGCCAAGTGGCCATTAAGTAATAGTAATTATTGTACACGTATTGCTTTCCAAGAATTATTAATAAATGTACGTTCCCAAATAAAATTTTTAAAAAAGAAGAATCTGGACAGAATTCCCACTTCTTGCAGTCGATCAATCCAATAAACAATATCAAGTTTAAAATCAGACAATATGCGCCGGCCGTACAAGTTTCTGAATTTAATAACAAAGTACATGTGACTGTGTAATTATATCCATTGATGTTGTAAACTAGACTACATGAAGGTTCAGGTAGAAACATATAAAACTGCTATATATCTCTGGTTAAAGCAAAACAATTAATTTAGCTTTTAATTATCGATCCTCTGTATATTACACGATCGACCAGGAATAATCGCCACTGTACAGTAGCATTCGATTTAGGCGGCTTTTATTAATTCATGAATTTTGTTTCAAGAATATGATTTAAATATAAAATACAATTGAACAATTGCCGGTTGAATTAGACTCACAGTTGCCCTGTCTTAATTTTGCATCGATCGATGCATTCCTCAATCCACCGATGCACATTGGACGTTGCATCGAGAAATGCGTCGGTCGGCGCATAAAACGTGCCGATCGGTGCATCGTTAAAATGCGCCGAGATGCATTAAGGCGCGCCGATGTTGCATCGATCGTCGCATCGATCGTTGCACCGGTCGGTGCATCGATCGGTGCATCTATCGTCGCACCGAGGTGTGATGGCCGCTCTGGTCTGTACTGTATTGGCACACTAAAATCAAAAAATGACACATAAATGGGCAAAATGACCTTTTTTCACTTCAGCACTAGTTGTTTATGTTTTTAGTTGAATGGTGATTAGTGGACATATTTTAGATCATATATATTCAGTTATGTGTCTTGTTATCTTCAAAGCATGGAAAATGTGTTTTAAACACAAATATACATATTAGAGATGAAATTACTACACTACCATATTTCTAAAAGATTACTCAAAAATAGAATAGTGCGAAATAATTTTGTAATTTCACAGTTTACTCTCATATCAATCAAAGGATATGTCTATATATAAACATGATTGTTCACAACTCTCGAACTTAATCCAGCAACAGCCTGATTTTTCAAATCTCCTTGGTTCTATGTTAGAGCTGCATTTAAGTCATTTTAAAGGTCTAAGATGCTCATGACACCACAAGCTATATATTCAGATATGTAAGATCTCTAAATAATTTTTATAGTTCTGAGACACTCATCCTAAAATATTGTCCAACGATCTGCACTATGTTGTTTATTGCCACATGGTCAAGTAGCAACACACCCTTGACTAGAAACTTTGTATTTGCAATTCGCTGCCTTTTGTCATTTTACATTTGCGAATTGCCAAGGACATATGTTTCTTGTGTAGCTACGAAGGTTTGTTTGTGAGTACTGGTACAAGACACCCATCTTTGATATATCTTCAAATAGGAATTGCACTTTGAGATTCATATAGTAATTTAGAATGCTACCTTGAAGGACATAAGAAACTTTAAAAGCTCTTTTTAACTCTCATCCTTCTTTGCAAGCAACATTCTGTATCATCAGACTGAATACAAATTCGCTTAACATTGAATTCCTTTGTCTTGTCTGTGGCACTGTAATAGACATGGACCATAAGGAGAGTGTCAACTTCTTCATGATCAGTATTTGATAGATTGTCTTTAAGTTGCAACTATCAGTTTTGCAAAGTTCAATAGCAGCTCAGCCATAAGTGAAATTCATCCCATTTTAGAGATACAGTAACATTGCTTCACAAACCAAAGACAGCTTACCATTTTGTAATTCTTTCCAAAATCATCTTGTTCTTCATTTCACAATGTTTGCATTTACCAAAATATCCCCAAGCCCAATATCCATCATGAACTTCCCACCCTTAGGTGTAATATGGAAATCACCAAGCCTTTGACAACATTGCAATTGATAATGAGGGATTTCAACCAATATGGCTTGATCACTGGTTATAATTATCACAGTACTATACCCCATTACTTTTAAATATATTCCAAGTGGTGTACTATACATTGCATAGATTCATGAGCAGTTTGCAACGTATTATTACCAGAAAGCACAATGGACAAAGATAGAGAATACCCGCTCCATTGATACAGCTCAACTTTAAATGTCTAATTTTTAGACTTGTATACTCATGAAGATCCTGACACATCTGAAAAATATCAAATAATACATAGTATTGATCTAGAATATCGACAACTTTGTTAAAGTCTATACTTTGAAATTGTTTGGTTTTCATATTTCTGGTTATTTTTTCAAAATAAATGGGGTAGGGGCGATATGTAAGCTCTAATATAATGACAGGCTTTCCAATATACATTTCTAAATACCTTAAATCAAAGTAGGCAGGAAAAAGAACAGATTTGATCAAGAATCCATCAACCAATCAGCATAAAACTCAAGATATAAGGAACTATATGTTATTGCTAAAAGTGGAAATGATGAAAAATTGATGAAAAATGCCAAATTTTGTTCTTAAATGTCTAATTTCTCGACACTAGTATACTACCCTGCGTGCAGAGTCTAGTTAAAGTACACTCTGCCTAGTAGATACCATATTACAGTTTAGTAGCCCCACCCCCATGACGGGTACTGGTGACAGTTTGGGTAATAAATCACTTTTGACCTACGCGCTGACCTTCCTTCCACCAACCCGCGAGCTTGAAGAAACATACGCCAAATGCGTTCTAATTAAATATGTGCATGTCATTGGTCAATTCCGGGCTCAACGATGACGTCAGAAAGAATGACCATATATAGAACGTCGGTCAAATTTGGCCGACGAACACTGATTGGCGCGGTGAGTTCACAGGTTTATTTTAGTTTGAAAGAGTGAAGACGAAGCTCTCTTTTAAGAAGTGAAGTCAAACGAATGCAAAGGGTACTAGTATACTAATGAAGGTCCTGAAACATAAATTATAGCAATCAATAACACATAAAGAATAGCTACATCTTTGTTAAAGTTTATACTGGTAGTTTGAAGTTATTTTTTATGTTTTCCAGTCATCTTCCCTAATAAATGGGGTAGGGGAGATTTGAAAGCTCTAATATCAACATTGTTTTCCACTATACATTTTCAGTACCTTAAATGGAATAAGACATGTACAAGAACAGATTTAATCAAAAATGCATCAACCAGTCAGCATAAAACTCAAGATATGAGGATCTATATGTTACTGCTGAAAGCAGCATTGATTAAAAAATGCCAAGTTTTGTCCTTAAATGTCTCATTTCTCGCCACTTGAATACCAATAAAAGTTCTGAAAAATCTTAAAAACATTAAATAACACATAATATTGATATAGAATAGCTACAACTTTATTTTTTCATATTTCTCGTTTATTTTCCATAATTGATGGGGTAGGGGAGATCTGAAAGCTCTAATATGTACATTGTTTGTCTACTATACATTTTCTATACCTTAAATGGAAGAAGACATGCAAAAGAACAGATTTGATTGAAAATGCAACAATCAGACAGCATAAAACTCAAGATATGAGGAACTATATATTACTGCTGAAAGCGAAAATGATTTTAAAAAATGCCAAGTTTTGTCCTTAAATGTCTCATTTCTAGCCACTTGAATACCAATAAAAGTTCTAAAAAATCTTAAAAACATTAAATAACACATAATATTGACATAGAATAGCTACAACTTTGTTAAAGTTTATAATTTCAAGTTATTTTATTTTTTCATATTTTTTGGTAATTTTCCATAATAAATGGGGTAGGGGAGATCTGAAAGCTCTCATACGAACATTGGTTGTCCACTATATATTTTCTATACCTTAAATGGAAGAACACATGTACAAGCACAGATTTAATCAAAAATGCAACAACCAGTCAGCATTAAACTCAAGATATAAGGAACTATATGTTAATGCTGAAAGCGAAAATGATTAAAAATGCCAAATTTTGTCCTTAAATGTCACATTTCTAGACACAAGTATACTAATGAAGGTCTTGAAACATCTGAGAAACCTAACATAACACAAAATATTGATATAGAATAGCTACAACTTTGTTTGAGTTGAACATTTTGACTTCTTGTAGTTTCCATTTTTAGCCAATTTTTTCTAAAAAATTCAAGGATTGTCTTCTTCGGACCAGTATTTAGATACGTTCGCAAGAGTTATATGCTTCGCAGGCGAAATCCTTTATGCAGGACACCCTAATAGAATGAAAAATACACAGAAATTCCATCCAGCTCATAAAGTCATTTTTTCCTTAAAAAATTTCTTAGAAAATTTTCCACCCCGAGTAAGTAAGAAGCATGTAAAAGCTACAGAGGCAATACACTTATCATTCCTTAAATGTTTGCTTGGTGTGAAAAAATCAACAGCTACACCAGATGTTTATGGGGAGCAAGGACGTTATCCTTTAAAAATTCGTTTCAAAATTAAGCTGATTAAATATTGGCTGCATTTAATGAAATTACCTGAAGAAAATATGCTCAATGAATCATATTTCTATGACCTTGAAATGAATGGTTTAGGGCACTTGGTCCAGTAAAGTTATTGATATATTACAACAATGTGATTTATGTTTATCACACGCATGTGTTTACCAAAACACATGGTGGTACAGGTGGTAGGTGAACTAGAAAAACAGCAACTCCACGGAGTAGCAAATCCCACCGAACAAAACATGTTCTGATAAAAAAATTGAGTCAAATGCATCCACTGGTATTTGAATCATCAAAGATTATGTCTTTATGAAACATGGTTGCCATTTTGAAGTTCAGCTGTCATCTTTAGATTTCTTCTTTAGCAGAGAATGTCCGTCCAATGGTATCTGGGTTATCAAAGATTAATTTTTTAATGAAAAATGGCAGCCACTTTGAAATTCAGCTATCGCCTTTGAAATTTTTTCTGAAGCAGATCTCCTTTTTCCCTAAACATCAGCATATAAAATTGGAACCAAATCCATCCACTAGTATTTAAGTTATCATTAATTACGTTTTTTTACGAAATTTTGAAATTCAGTAGCCATCTTGAAAATTTATTTTTGGGCAGAACTTCTTTGTCTCTAGGCATCAGCATATAGAATTTGAACCAAATCTGTCAACAGGTATTTGAGTTATCAAAGGTTACGTTCTTTTATGAAAAATGGCTGCCATTTTGAAATTTAGCTACCACCTTGAAAGTCCCTTCTCGAGCAGAGCTCCTATGTCCCTAGGCATCATCATGCAAAATTTGAACCAAATCCATTCAATGGTAATTGAGTTATCAAAGATAATGTTTTTTTATGAAAAATGGCCGCCATTTTGAAATTTAGCTGCCATCTTGAAAATCCTTTCTTGAGCAGAGCTCCTATGTCCCTAGGCATCAGCATCTAAAATTTAAACCAAATCCAATCAATGGTATTTGAGTTATCAAAGATAACGTTTTTTTACAAAAAATGGCCGCTATTTTGAAATTTAGCTGCCATCTTGAAAATTCTTTCTCGAGCAGAGCTCCTATGTCCCTAGGCATCAGCATCTAAAATTTGAACCAAATCCATTCAATGGTCTTTGAGTTATCAAAGATAACGGTTTTTTACGAAAATGGCCGCCATTTTGAAATTTGGTGGCCATCTTGAAAATGTCTTCTTGAGCAAGGCTCCTTTGTACCAAGGCAACAGCATATAAAATTTGAACAAAATCCATCCACTAGTATTTCAGTTATTAAAGATTATATTTTTTCCGAAAAATGGCCGCCATTTTGAATTAAGCGGCCATATTGAAAATTCCTTCTCGAGCAGAGGTCCTACACCCATAAGCCTATAAAATTTGAATGAAATCCGTCGACCGGTATTTGAGTTATTGCCCGGACACACGAACGGACGGACGAACGGACGGACGGCTTTTCTATATCCCCCTCGAACTTCGTTCGGTGGGATAATGACACATATATATGTATTTAATGGTCTTGATAGCTCATGAATGGAACAGATTGGATGTGGTCAATTTGTCAAACTACATTTAGGCTAGCTTTCATATCTTGACATGCATTACATAATGAGTATCTTTCCTTTGACAGTTTGTAGTGTGGGCACTTAATGGACATGAAGATAATAATTATAATTGTCTGTGTGGTATACATTATACACACACCTGTAAAGAACTTAAAGGCCTAAATTTTTGTTAAGTAGAAACCCAGGGTGTTTTAATTATAGAGCCACTTAACATACCCATTAAGAGCTGACCAATCAGCTGGCAGTAGAAGTTGCTTTTGTTTACTTGAACCTTTCTTGACCCGAAATCTGATCTTTGACCCCAGCTGTGGATGATGCTATTGGTTAGATTCAAATTTGGAATTTTTCTACTGAACATAATTAAGTAGCATTTAAAAAACTTTGACTAGTTCTCATTCAAAATTAGAATAATATTATACCAAACTTATTATTTTTTTGTCATCTCCAAATGTTCATACATAACCCCAACAAGTTTCAAAACAAACAGCCAATTTATCGAAAACCATTTAGAAAGAGTTAAATTTACTGGTTTCTGTTAATAGAAAGTTTTCAAACAGACATATTTGGCTGTTCCAAGCAACCCCCTTGACCAATGTGGAGTTGTTGGTCATTTGGCCAAATTTTGTAAATCCCAGTCTTCACTGAAAGTAATTCACTGCAGCCTGGGATATCTTCTAAAAACTCCAATATGTCTATGATTCAGAATCTGACTCTGCCGAATCATCTTGTCAAACTGATCACTCATATTGTCAGTCATCTTCTTCCGACTTTGAAACTGAAGAATCTGCTAATGTCAATTTCATTGGTCGAGTGAGCGATTCTGAATCATGCATTCCATGTGAAATTACTGATAATGAGAATTTCAGAATAAATCATAAGGTTAACCAAACAAAGGTCAATTTCATAATTGATACTGTTGCAGATAGGACAGTAATGCCTAAAGTACCTTTGAGAATCTCAATCGAGAATGCATCATATTTCACAGACCTGATAAGGTTTTATACACTGCTAATAAGTCAAAGCTTAATTGCCAGTCGTAGATGCAAGCAGGAGGTATATGTTGTTTGAAATTGTAACACATCCCAAGTTGTTCAAGGGTCTGGGAACTTTAGATGGAGAATATGACATTAAATTAACTTCAGAGCATGTTCCTTTGCTCTCGATGCTCCTAGAAAAATTGCATCCGTACCCCTGTACAAACTGATAAAGTCAAAATTAAGCAAGATGGAAAACCATGAAAAAAGACCTTTTTTGAACCTTGAAAAGGTCTTTGGAAGGTCAAATCTTAAATAAAAAGTCAGATTTGAAGTTCTGAAAACATGTAGATGATTTTGAAAAAAAATTGAAGTCAGTCTAAACTGTATTTGTTAAGTTAGTGGAAGTAGTAAGAAGTTGTTACAACCGCAAACCATCAACCGATAAAAAAAGATAAAATATGAAATCAAACTATATTATTACAAACATTTATCAAAAGTGTCATATAGTTTTAGACTGATTCTGTTATTTTGCATTTTTACAACTCTATGGAATGTAAAATTAACAATCAACAAATGTAATCTGAACTTAACCATAACCATAATACATTCATAACATATAACTTCTACAGCAGTTACGGCCACTGGTTTCCTTACCTATTTACTGAGCCCATAACTGTGAAAATTATATATCTTTAATTGACAAATTGTAATAATGTATTACATGATTACATTTGTCACAACAACTCACTAAGACTAATCATGTAATCTATGCATTAAGTGACAATAATCCGCCCATAACAGTGGGAGGTCAGGCCTGTTATGGCATCACACTCTGGTTGTTTTACCTTATATATATATATATATATATATATACCTCTAGGTTATATACATACCTGCCAACCTAAGGCCAAAAATTTGCGTAGTTTTTTTTGATTTACAATATTTAGCAGTAGATTTTTTCAAAATACGGTAGTTTGTGGTATTTTTCAGCAAAAATGAGGGTTTTTTTGAAAAAATTCGGTAGTTGAAATGGTAGATTTTGGAAAAAAAACATACTTTTTCGGAAGTTTTTGAAAAATGTGGTCGTTTTACAGTAGATTTTGAAAAAAATGCAGAAGTTTTTGTGTAGATTTTTACGGTAGATTTTGAAAAAAATGCAGAAGCATTCATGGAACTCTTTCATAAACAATTTGAGCACATCAGTGTTTTTATAACTACAGTAGAACCTGTGGTAGTTGATGCAAAAACACTGTTTTGCATCACGATACTCCCAAGCGTGTAGACTACACACCAGTTTACAAACTAGCTTACTTATATAAGTATGCAATAACCACTGTCACAGACCTACCGACACCTATTTATTTTCGGGTTGGTAATGGAATATTACAGGGGCAATACAGGAAGACTTCAAATTTCTAGAATTTCCAAATAATAATGGTAGGTTTTACGGTAGTTTGACCAAAAATACTGTTAATTTCAGCAGAAATACGGTAGATTTCTAAATATTTAAGGTGTATTTTACGGCCATTCTTAGTTTTGGTAATTTTTTATAGTAGTTTGTCATTTTTTACGTAAAAACGAAAATTTTACGGTAGATTCACGTAAAAATACGGTAGGTTGGCAGGTATGGTATAGCACATTGGATTAGTTCAATATATAAAGTAGGGGAGTTAGCATATTGAAATACCTATACAGTAAAACTTGTATATCTGAACACCTGGCTAATCCGAACACATTCCAATTTGAACACTTTTTTTCGGTCCCATATTTTCTTCCCATTGACTCCCATATTAAAAAAACCTTGAAATCTGAACACCTCCTAATCTGAACAGTGAACAACCAGATTTGAAAAACTGTCTAATCTGAACATTTTTAGAGTTAGTTTTATTCTAGGAATTATAGATGGCTTTCATTGTACCCACCTCAAAATCATACCAATGGGGTATAACTCTGCACATCATAGTAACCAGTAAACCAACACTGATGAAACTTTCCATGATAGTCAAACATAATGATGTGAATAATATCTGTTAATTTCAGGACAAATGGTTATTTATTTACTTCAAAAAGTAGGACACAAATAAAGAATTCTTTGGAAAAGTGCCACGTCCCCTTTCTAAATTTATTTGCATTGCCATATAATCATCAGCAATAGATTCCACTATGTGGATAAGATAAAACAACAGTTGATTTAATATTATCAAACATACTCTGAACAAGTTTTCTAAAATGTTTTCATGGTGATTCCTCCCAATTTCATGAAAATAATATGTGTTTTGTCCCACAAAGTGTCTATGATCTAACCTTTTGACGAAAATGTGTACTTTTTTAACATATGATTCCCGTTACCATAGCAACCAGTTGATCAACATTAATGAAACTTGTCATAATGGTAGGACATGATAAGTACATGGTTACCTGTAAATATCAAGATGATTGGTTGTATATTCTAGGAATTATATATGGCTTTCCTAGTACCCCCCTTAAAATTACACCAGGGGGGTATAAATCTGCATATTTCCAAAATGTTGAAAAACTAGACACCATTATTTTCAGAATCAATGTAGAATAATAAACCACAAATAACCTACATGAAGAGAAATTTGCCATCTTTCAAAACCACTTTTACACCACGCTCATCCAGTAAAAGGTGTGAATCAAGAAGATAATTGATTTATCATTATTGGAAATTACCTGGATGTTTTTGATTTGGATTAGAGAAAGGTGAGAATCAAGGAGATAATTGGTTTATCCTTTTGGAAATTAAATGGATGTTTTTGATTTGGATTATGATCCCATTGGTTTGTTATGACAGCTAAGATTCAATCATTAAATGTTTATTAATCACAAAGACAACACAGACACACTTGCAGACAAGATCGTATCACGAGAAAGAGATAAAATTCTACTTCATAATATCCTATCACTAAAATGCCTCCTAAAAAGGCATATATATGAAATCCTGAATGCCCTTGATATTTTGAAGGATTATACATCATCTCGAATGAACACTCATGAAAAATTCTTGTTACTTGAAGAGGACATCTTCTCAAATATTGCTAATGCTAAAAGTGCCAAAAGTAAAGCAGTGCTATACAACCATAATATGGAATAAGTCATTTGAATAGCATAAGATTTCGTACGAGACTATCATACATGTCACGTCATATACTTATACAGTTTATTACAAAGTTTTTGTCAAAATACAAGAGTTATTTTCACTAAAATAATTAAATTGTTCAAAATGTAAATAAACCAGCATATAAGCTATAGGCCTACTTGTAGAATAAACTCATCAACAACATGTATTGTTTTCTGACTTAAATTAATTGTGCAATAAAGTTGACTGAACAATGGAAATCCCCCCCCCCGACCAGCAAAAACCTCGAAAGGAGCACATAGGCTATTGCAATGGCGTAGCCTCATATACGCAAAAAACGCCATTGCGTACTCTCAAATTTGAGAGAAAAATGATTTTTTATAATGAATTGCCCCGCACTTTCCCAACTTTCACCTGTTTTGTGGTTGAACGGAATCGAGTTGATGCAATTTTGAAATAGATATAATAAATAATAAATATTGGATAAAAATGACTAATAATTTACATTTAATTGGTCCAGATTAAGTCGGAATTTCGTATTTCAAACTGACCCAGGACGCTTCAAATGCAATCTCATTTTAAAATTTTCTTGGGGGAGAACCCCCCCAAACCCCCCTCGAACTCGTTCGCTCACTCGTGGCGTACTCTCACAAAATACCCACGCTACGCCTCTGTATTGCAAACAATTTCAAACGATTCTAACTTGAATTATAAATTTTTTCTGATCACAAACATAGGTGTATCTTTTAGATCCATTCATTATCTTCAAGAAAAGTATATATAATGATAATTTAGTTAACCAGACCTAAGGGATATTGAAGGGGTAATGGACCAATCAACATACTTTTTCAGAAATGTTGACCTAATTTTCACCAAAAATGCAACTTTTTATTATAGGTACAAAATTGAATTTCTTTTTAGGGAACATACCTGTAAAATTGTTAAAATTATTAAGATGGCTTTTGTGCGCACAAGGCAATTTATTTACAACCTGTGATATTGATTTTTGTGTATTAATTTTGTATTTCCTATTGTTAAGTCAGGGGAGGGGGGAGATTTCCCAAAGATGACCTTTCGTATTGGCACATTCGAAAACAAATTTTATTAACAGGCCTCATTTGCCATTGAAATGGATCTTCAAATGTTCGCTGTTGTTTTATGAGTATTCTTTACAAGTATGGATCGAGTAACTTCAATAGTATTACTGTAGGTTTGAAATGATGATGTTGAACTGATGTTAACACCATTGCCATTGATTGTTCACATGATCACATCCTGCAATTTGATTGGAGATGATGCGGGAGATGACGTAATGGGGAATCCCCGAATACGATAGAATATGAAAGAATTGTAGGAGCTACTCACTTCTTCTGGTTAGGCCATAAGAAGTAGATTCTTTGTTTTGCGTCCTGGCAAAATCCAAATCATGCACGGGTACAAGGAAAACAAACACAAACTCAAGAAAAAAACACAAACTTGTTTGCTGAGAAATATATACATTTTAGGGGCATAAAAAAGGATGACATCCCAATTTGCAGTGATTACAAACACATATCTATACATTTTATACAATATATAAAAATATAGCTATTATTCAAGGGTAAAAAATAAGAAAAAACACAATGTATGTCAAATAATTATAACACTGTCAATTTTGACGCACATCAAACTATCCGCCATTTCATCTGATTCTGAAATGCGATGGTACTTTCAGACCCTTGTGATTGCTATTTGGATGTGTTTTTTCTGATTTACTCAAAATCGTGCAAGCAAGGGGACGCAAAACAGAGGATCTACTTCTTATGGCCTTAACAGTGGTTAATAAGCCCAATGTGGGCTGGGTAAAATTGCAATTAATTTTTTATATTTTATAATTGAATTGTAAGACTGACCACTATAAATAAATAAATAAACTAAACTAAACTATCATATTGTTGAATGCATAATTAGAATGAGACATGTTCGATTTCCTAAAAGGAAAAGTTGATTGCTCCAGGGACTTTGAATTTGGATGACCAAAATGAACTGAAAACAATGGATAGCATGAGATTTTTCAATGGAGAAATAACATGGGGAACACTTATCTTAAAGCAATTAAGTTTTTCTTTCGAGAAATATTTGATACATTAAAATAAAGAATAGTAATGCATTAAACAATGTAAAAAATGATTGAATTTTTGGTGAAAATGAGGTCAACATCTTTGAAGTGTGTTGATGGGTTGATTGGTAGTTAAATATCTCCAAGTTTGTTTGACTTTATTATTACTGTATATAATTTTCTTTGAGATAATGAATTGATCTAAAAGATAAATCTGTCTTCATTGTCAGAAAATAGTCATAATCCAAGATATTTATTTATTTTATTTATTCATGTAATATAATTATGATTAAGTATTACATTTACACACTAGATACCCATAAGTATATCAGTGCATTATCAAAATTTGAAAAACCATAAAGGTGTACAATTTACATTCTGATACTCATAGCATCTTTCTGTTTCACCTGAAACATGCTCTGATATTATGAGGCATATTCTGTGATCTGAGCAAATCAGATGGGAAAAGTTATAACTGTCAATAAGTGTGATTGTTATCATGTAATCATCTACCTTAATGTCAATACATTACATAATAGGCATTGTATTTAACAGCAGATATTACAACAGGCACAGTTACACAAGTTTAATGACCCCAATTAGATGAAATATGAGCTGGGATGAAAGATCTCAAAAATCCTCAATTTTGGGCTCTCCTGGATCGCCAAATCAAGCTCATTATATCATGGCATCTCAGGGCTGAGAAGATTTGAGATGGCATGGTTTATCATGATGTACAATTTATATGAGTTGAACATGAATACATACAATTTATAATAATACATGTTATAAAATATTAAAATATACAATTACTGCCTGCATGATAAATCCATGAGTGAAATTATAAACATTATGGATACAACAAAATGTGGAAAAATAACATTACATGCTCACAGCTTATAGCTCAATAACAATTTATCAATATTTTTTGTAATTATATTTAAAGGAGTGTAGAGAGGGTAGAGATTGAAGGGAAGTTGGCAATTTATTCCATATCATTGATCCAGAGTATTGAACTGATTTCTTAGTTAAGTTTGATTTAAATCTACATGGAATTATATGTCGTATTTGTCTTGTGAGACGAGAGTGTTTAAAATTAAAATACTGTTTGAATAGATGGGATGGAAAAAGTGCAGGCTCTTTTACAATGTTAAACATGAATTTTTTTTTTCTTTTTCTAACTTGTGAATATCAAATATATAACCTTCTGAAATTGTTTGCGATAACCTAAGTGCTTCTTTGAACACCTGCCAATTTGAACACTTTTGGCTGGTCCCATGGGCATTCGGATTAGACAGGTTTTACTGTATGTATATTAAATGCTACGAAAAGTCTCATTTGATTTTGGGCTGGACAAAGGAAGGATGGCAAAAATCTTCTCTGAGAGTCACCTTAGATGTATTACAATAACATCATTTATTGTAGCATGTATGGCTAAATTCTGGATTGGAAGTGTGTTTATTTTCAATGTATATTCACTGGCATTGAAACACACCTTCAACTACACACAGGGTGACGTTGATATGATGGCTTCCATGCAACACTTTGGATTTCATTTTGCATTGCCAGCTGGGATAGTCCAGGATACGTTCGGACCTACGATTACATCAGGCATTGGATCAATCCTAACATCTACAGGATACTTATTGCTATGGAGCTCAACAAAGAACATCGAGTTTTACACTTCCAAACCAGGATTGTTAAAGTTATATTTCTTCATGATTGGACTGGGAGTGTCCTTCACATACATGGCAGCTTTGACGACCACTATAAGTAACTTCACCAGCAAACACCGTGTTCAGGCTTTAGCTATTCTGGAGTCATTCTTGGGAGTGGGTGCCTTTGTATTTTCCCTCTTATATGCTGTTGTTTTTACAAATGGCCACATATATGATGAACAGAACCAAAATTGGTCAGACTTTATAATGATGCTAACAATCGGTTCAAGTATCGCAAACTGTTGCTGTGTTGCCTTTTTACGAATTGTCCCTCAGTCAGATGACAGTGATGGAGAAATTGAAACCACAGATGAGAATGAACTAAAGGATATCTTTGATGAAACTAGAGATGCCTCGGAATCTACAGAACTTTTTCATCATGAAAATGCTGAAAGGAGCAATAAGCCCCCGATATATAAACTGATCAAAGAAAGCTGGTTGGATTTCAAAAGGACTTTTATAACTAAAAACTTCCAAATAATGCTCTGGTTATCGAGTATTATCCCACAAGTAGGTTTTGTATATTTAATAAACATCACGGCAATCTTGAAATCTGCCGGACTTCAGTCATATAATGGTATATTTACAATTCTGTGCCCAATAGCAGAAATGTTAGCACGTGCTATACTAGCTGTGATTGCTCAATTGCTAAAGGCGAAGTTAAAGAAACCTATTCTTTTTCTTATTACCAACATGGGTTTTGTTGTAGGTCAAGGATTACTTATTAGTCTAGGCACTAACTTAGCAGCATTACACACAGTAAATATTGTCATGTCCATGGCTCGTTCATGCTCGTTTGTGCTTATTGTGGCAATATTAAGTGATATGTTTTGCCAAAAGAAATTTGGCCGTATTTGGGGATTCATTTTATTAGTGTCCACAATTTTTAGTTTTTTATACCCAATGATATTCGGACTAGTCTATGATGCACATACAAAGATTGGCGACGTAGATTGTTCTGGACTAGCCTGCACTCAACTTACATTTATATTCACCAGTGTGTTCACCTTTGCTGCTTTAATATTGAATGTTGTACTTATTATAGACACACTTCGTATAACCTGATTTTCTTAGAGGACGCCATTCAAGCAAAAACACAAACGTGAACAACATGTCACCACCAATGGGTCATACTTTAAACTGTAAATAAACTAATCACTTGAAAAGGAAAGTTTGGTTGATTTAAAAAAAAGTATCTTTTTAATGAAATAAAAAGTTCACTTTAATTTTTATCTATTTTGAGGTTTTTTTTTAAATTTTTTGAATACTTTTGGTAAATCAACCAAAGAATGGGTAATGATATGGCGAACTTTTTGAACACACGTTTCTCTTAAACCAGTCATCAAAAATTTCTGAAAATCTTACAAATTGTCAATTTAATGGCCATCTTTTGAATGGTAACAATATAATTTGAAATAGATATATACTTTCATCTATATTGTTTTAAAAAACACATCAAACACTTGTTTTGTTCTTGGTATCATGTTTCCAGAGTGAAATGAAACATCTTTCCGAACCTCATTGGAACAAAACGACATTAACACAACATGTTTAGGTCTCTCAATATTGTAATTGTACAAAGGAAATTTTGGTTGATTTTAAAAAAGTATCTTGTTAATGAAATAAAAGTTTTTTCTTGATTTTTGTCTATTTTGGGGGGATTTTGTTTTAATTTTTTGAATACTTTTTTAAAATCAACCAAAAATTCCTTTGTATAACTTTAATATTGAGAGGTCTAAAAACATGTTGTATATGCTATTTTGTTCCAACAAGGTTCGGAAAGACATTTCATTTCATTCTAAAGAATTGGTAGAAAGGAGCAAAAACAATTACACTAAAAAAACAAAAAAATTTAACAAAAACAGTTATATAAAATATTTCTAAATAATTTTCGCATTAAATTGTTGTCAATCAGTCAACATTACATAAAATACCATGTTTTTTTACAGAATGTTTTCAATGATTGGTTTAAGAGAAAAACATTGTTGAATTCAGTTCTCCATATCGATACCTATCCTTTTCCTTTGATTAACTATAATATTGAGAGAGCTAAGAAAATGTTGGATATGCTATTTTGTTCCAACAAGGTTGAGAAACATATTTCATTTCATTCTCAAGAATTGAAAGAAAGTAACAAAAATTGCATTAAAAATCAAACAAAAATGTGAACAAAAACAGTTTTTTATTTCAATGTACTAGATATCATGATATAAGGTTAAAATTCTTTCAGAATCTTGACCTAAATAATTTAGAAGAAAGTGAAAAAATGAAACTTCTTTTCAATGAACATACCTGTAAGATAGTTAAATATATCAAACAAGCATTTATTAAAAGAAGGGAATATATTTATAATCAATGACTTTCTCTTATATACACTTAACAAACAAAGCATAACTGCTGAAATTTTATTTTTATAATTTGTAAAAAGTGGTTGATAAGCCCAAGGTGGGTTGGGTAAATAATTGTATTATACTGTATTACTGATATATATTGCATGTAGGACCGACCACTATAATATGAAATAAACTAACTAAACTATAAAAAATATATTTAAATAATTTTTGCATTGAATTGTTGTCGATCAGTGACCATTATATAAAGGACATTGTTTTTTTACAGAATGTTTTTAATAATTGGAGAAAAACAATGTTGAAATCAGTTCGCCATATCAATACCAATCCTTTATGAAATTATGAAACTGTAAACTAATTGATACATTTTAGAAATTAACTTTTAAATCAATGATGGGAGCTATTATTAACAAAGGAATAAACTAGTTTGTAAGATCCCCTTGTGACTTGTTAAGTCCCCATATAAAATTTAAATCACTTTGGCTTATATTCTAGTCTTACCTGATGTTATTGAAGTGATATGTGAAACTTTTTTTTCAAAAAGTGGTTTTTGTTTTGTTCAGAATATCGTGAATTCGTTTAAGCCTAACTTTTAGAGGTCACACATATCTTTTATTAAGAAAATCGTCCATTGGGACGGCCACACCCCCTTTGAAAATGAAAAAAAATATAATTTTTTTTATTGACTCATACACTTTGAAGGTGCCAAGAAAGTACCAAATAGCATCTCAAAATTGTAAAATTTTCTGGAGGGGATGGGCCACCCCTCTCATCCCTCACAAAACAATGGAAGAGTTCTGAATTTATTTTATGGATAATTTCAGACACTTTTAAAATGCCCAGACATCATCAAGTAGCTCTTTGATATAGTCAATGTTTCTTGGGGAATAATACTTGCTCCCCTTCTTGCATCCCCACCCCAACTCCCCCTCTGGCACCCCCCCCCCCCCCCCTCCTCCCTTTGACACCCCTCCAAAAAATGGAAAAAATGTGATTTTCTGAAATGTTTTAATTGACTCATACACTTCGAAAGTGCCCCGAGAGCACCAAATAGTGTCTTAAAATTGTAAAATTTTCTAGGAGGGGGGTAACCCTCACATCCCCTACAAACCAATTAAAAATTTGAAAAAAATTGTAATTGTTTTTCAATTTTTTTAAGGACTCATACACTTTAAAAGTGCCCAGAAGCACCAAATATCATCTTAAAATTGTAAAATTTTCTAGGAGAGTTGGCTACTCCTCACATTCCCCACAAAACAATTAAAAAAATTCTTAATTTCATATTTTGTCTAAGACATTTTTTAAGTGCCCAGACATCATCAAATAGCACCTTGATATGGTCAATGTTTCTGGGTGACTTTGACACCCCAAAAAGAACTAGAAAAATCACATTTTTTTTTATTGACTCATACTTTGAAGATCCCAAGAAAGCATCAAATAGCACCTCAAAAGAGTAAAAAATTTTATGGGGAGTGGGCCACTCCTCACACCCCATACAAAACAATTTGACAGTTTGGAAGTTGCATTTGTTGAATTTAAACACTTAAAAACTCACCAAGTGACAAAATGAAAACCAAAAAATTTCTGGCGCCCAACCCCAAATACTAAAGCATCCATTTACTCAAACATTATTAAAAGTGCTCAGAATTAACCAGACAGCATCTTGAATACGTCAAATTTTCCTGTGTTGCCCCTTCGCTCCCCTAAGAAGAATATGATTGAAAAAATCTGAATTTCTATAAATTGCTTCTATTGATTCAAACACCTTGAAAGTGTCCTGAAATCACTAAATGTAATCTTTAACTGGTAAAAAGTTATAAGGTAAACATTATGCCCTTCTACCACACCCTCCCCCTATTCCAGTGTTTCTCCAAATTGCTTATACAATATCTAGACTAACAATAAAATACTACAAAATAGGCACAGATGGCAGAATTTTTCTTGGGAAATACCTCCTAAAGATTAAAGCGCTTTCTTTAGGAGGTATTTCCTAATAAAAATTCTGACATCTGTGAAAATAGACTGGGTAGCCCCAATAAAAGGAGTAGCCGACCCCCCCCCCCCTGACTTACGCGATTTGTTCTACGCAGCAAAAAAATTGACAATTTAATATTCATTTTAGTAAAATGTATTTCCTAATAGGTATTTCCTAATAAAAATTCTGACATCTGTGAAAATAGACTGGGTAGCCCCAATAAAAGGAGTAGTTGACCCCCCCTGATTTACACGATTTGTTCTACGCAGCAAAAAATTGACAATTTAATATTCATTTTAGTAAAAACCGCACCCCATTGGAAAAAAGTGTCTTACTGGCCTTTAGTGTCATTACTGAGTTAACACCCTGTATATGTACTAAACTTATCCATTACTGTTACTTCACACCACCAAACCAGCAGGTCTGGGCCAAAAGGAGTTCAATTGTGTAGTTAGATAGTCTAAATACCGATTAAAATATAAGCTTATTCTAAGAAGTACTTTTTCCTTTACTTTCATTTAAACGAAAATTAACGAGAAAACACAGGTGGTACATTTCAGGCCTGACAATGTAGAAAGATCTAATTTTATGTTTTTGTGCAATTTAAACACTCATTGTTGTAAATGAATACAAGTACTTATAGTGTATTAGGGTTATTTTTTGACGAGCATCACACTTTTAATACTGCAATCAAGACATTGGCATCATCAGCAAACAGAGCAGTCAGTGTATTGATTGCAAAATCATATAAAACAGGTGGTTTCTCCTTTGATGTATTTGATAGATTATATAAATCACTTGTGTTACCAATTTTGACTTATGGCGCGGGAGTTTGGGGCACCAAACCACAGGCAGTTTTAACAAGTGTACAAAATAGAGCAGCCAGATTTTTTTGGTGTTAACAAATTTTCTCCTACCGCTGCTGTTAAGGGCGACATAGGTTGGCCATCATTCTATGGTATACAGTTAAAAGAGCCAGTGTGTTTATGGTGTAGACTCATGAATATGAAACAAAACAGACTTACCAAGAAAATATTTAATTGGTCTAGAAATAGAGAAAAATCGTGGGAACAATGGGTCAAAAGAATTCTAAATGTAAATGATCTTAGAAATATCACTACTGTTAACTGTACATTGGTACCACATGGCAAGTATGGCAAGTGATTTTAGACAGTCATATCTTTCACCATGAGTACTTTCTGGGCATAAATACAGTTGTTTTTATTAAAATAATATATTTTCTTTCAAGTGAAGTACCCATGATGATAAAAATATCAATCGAACAATTCAAAAAATTATGAATGGGGACTCCATGTCAACTATTTTTTCAAAAATAGAGGATCTCCTTTTTCTGATTTTTATTGCATGAAAATATTATTCAAAAAGGGGTTTAAAACTTCTTCAAAAGTAGAATGGTATTGAAAGTCTAGTTTTGGAGATTATTATACTGAATAATTATACTGAAAACAATGGATGGCACGAGTTTCCCTATGGGAAAATAACATGGGATATGTGGTTTTTAACTTTAACGCATTTCAATATACCAATCCCCTTTTCAGAAATTGTTCATATAGTGAAGAAAAAACTTTTGATATGGTTAAATTGAGAAAAACAAAATCCTCTTTTTGAAAAATAAGCCTAATACTTTTTAAAAGCGCCAAGTTGGGGTTCTAAACCATAAATTTCCAGAGAGTTGGATTGATATTTTACTATCATTGGGACTTCACTTGAAAGAAAACATGCTGTTTCAATAAAAGCCTTTGTATTAATGGCCAGAAAAATGATCACCCTGTATGTCTTCAACAATATGATTTTGTAGGCAGTCCTAATGTTACATTTAAAAAGCTTGGATACCGTAATATTCCTACAAAATTTTACATTTTGTTCATTCATCATTGTTCCCAATTATTGGACTAATATTGTATCAATTACACATCACATAGATATTTTACATTTTGTGATGTTGTTAATGTTCCTGACATATTTTTCATATCGTGTCTGCAACAATCTTAAATGACATTGTATGATAATTGAAACATTGTTTTATGTTTGATCTGACTTGTAAAACTGCTAAATCAAATTTTAATGTCTTTGTGATAATTGGTATATGCCTTTGTCTTGTAAACTTTAAGATATAAATCAACAAGAAATCATGGATTCAACAAGGTTGCTAAAAGTTCAATAAAAGACAATTAGCTAAAACCTCCATGTAAAATTATTTTATAATGTCTCTTCTCAAATGGTAAAAACTTCTTGATTCAAATACAAGGTATAAATTAAAAATGTTGAGTATTCTGTATGCTTGTGTTTTAGAGTTGAATATAACTAAAATAAGACTGTTAAAGGAGCACGTAGGTTATTGCAAACAATTTCAGAAGGTTATATATTGGATTACGACTATTTTCTGACAATAAAGACAGGTTTATCTTTTAGATTATTTCATTATCTTAAAGAAAATTATATGCAGTTATAATAAAGTCAAACAAACTAGGAGATATTTAACTAGCCATCAACCCATCAACACACTTTTTCAAAGATGTTGACCCCATTTTCACCAAAAATGCAATCATTTTTTACAATGTTTAATGCATTACTATTCTCTATTTTGATGTATCAAATAGTTCTTGACAGAAAAACTTAATTGCTTAAAGAAAAGTGTTCCCCATGTTATTTCTCCATTGAAAAATCACATGCTATCCATTGGTTTCAGTTCATTTTGGTCATCCAAATTCAGTATCTTTAAAGTCCCTCGAGCAATCAACTTTTTCTTTTAGGAAATCGAACATGTCTCAAAGCACTTTCTAATTTTGCATTCGACAATATAATAAAAGTCAACATTTTCGAAAAAGTATGTTGATTGGTCCATTGCCCCTTCAATATCACTTAGGTCTGATTAACTAAATTATCAATATATATTCTTTTCTTGAAGATAATGAATGGATCTAAAAGATACACCCATGTTCATGGTCAGAAAATATTCATAATTCAAGTTAGAATCGTTTGAAATTGTTTGCGATAACCTAGGTGCTCCTTTCCTTTCAGCACTGTAACTATTAGACCAGAAAAACCTGGATGATCTTGTATGCCATTATGTAACAGAATCACTTAGTGAGCATTTGGTATATCCAAACTGATGTAACATCATGCTGAAAAAATGATTGCTCAATTAGCATTTGAATGGATTTAATTGCCCACTGCTGAGAAGTCAGATAGCCACCAGCTACCGAGTGGGGATTCACTTTTGATTTATTGATCTTATCTGTTTATCTAATCTTTTAAATGAGGATTATCACTCATAATATCAATAGGCTATCCTAGACCCCGTTGCTTTAATAGCTTTATTGCATGATAAGTATCTCAAACTAACACCAAATGACAACATGTTCCCTGAAAACTTCATAAAACGATTATAATACTTCAGCGCGAGTTGCAATATTTTCTAGCGAATACACACTGAGACCGCTCTATTAGCGACTTAATTTAAGCATGGAGGTCTGCTAACTGAACCAATTGTAGAGATATATGAAAAATAGGATGTTCCTTGTGAGCTAGACAGTAGACTGTAAATGTAGCAAATCTTGTAAACCTTGTAAAAACTTATAAATCAAAGATTCAATCAAATCAAAGATAATGTCAAAGATTTGAGGTCAAAATGTTGAAAAAGCACTGAAAATAAATACCTTTGTATGATTCAAAAAATCAACATGTAGAAAAATCGTTACTTTTCATTTCTTTATATTTAGTTAGAAAACAGGTACATGGTAGTTTTGGATATCAAAATGGTTATCAAATGGTACACCCATTGTATCATCATACACAACCCACCCAAGAAGCATGCTCTATCAATGCTATTAACAAATTAAGCCAGACATTATATAAAGGACTGTAGGGAACAATGGTAACATCTTAACATTTTAGGCTTGTTTTTCCCATGCAAACGTTATAATGCCTATTATCAGATAATTCACTAATTGTTTATTGTTTGGCGATGTTGTTCAATCGACGATATTTGTAGAAGTTCCAATGTTAGGGGAATGGATAAATGGCAATTTCAAATTGTTGATTTTTGCCAACCCCCAGAAAGAATAATAAAAAACACAATCGAATTCTGCAGTAAGGGGAAGAGTTAGGCAAATCATTGATCTATTTGCTTTACCTAAAATACATAAAATAGTATGGTATTTCTATAATGCTTTCAATTTAGGGTTAGATAACTCTCATGTACCATATAATTTTTGAAAATTATGAAAAAACTTCTGATCAAATATATGTTAAGATATTTTTGGATGAATATGGTAAAATGGTTTTAAACTGTAGGATAAAGGGTATTAGTCCAAAGTAATGACATTGTAGATGTGTTTCTCCATTTCATTGAATTCCTTTTATTAAAAATGCTGTTTTCAATCAACAATTTTAATATTATACTTAACTGTAATTTTAAAATAATTTAAAGCCATATTATATCAGATCCTTAAACATTATTTTTTGTTATTACATTTCACAAATTTAGTAATAAAATTTTGACTATTAATTATTTGATGAAAGGAATGAATAAATAAAAAAAATAAAATAAAAAAAATATGAATATAAATGAATTTTAATGCAGAGAATGCCTTTTTACAGCAGGTATCTGGTGACACCGTTTGGTTACTCATCTTTGCAATCTATGTGCATCCTTTATAAGTTAATTGGAAATGACCTCACTTCTTGAAATGCAATAAGTCATTATGATTCTCACTTTATCTACGCTTTGGTGAGATTATTGGCTCGTGCTGAGGCAAGAGACATATCTCACTTGGGTTTAGTAGTAAGTGATAACGACAATGGACTGAGGTTTAAACGTTAGTTTACTGGTAGAAAACCTGATGGATTAATATTTATTGATGAAAATGAGTTAATTCCTCAAGCAAAAGTTTAACCCTAAGGTGTTATAATAAAATTGCGTTAGAGAGGGTTTCAAACAACATATACGCAATTTTACAACAACACCATGAACACTGGGCACTGATTTTCGGCAACATGATTTCCTAAATACGACAAAAAATACGAAATGATTTAGAATTGTGAATAATTTACAGCATTAAAAAACTCAAAACATTTAACTATTTTATTTATCTTCGGAGAACGAGAATCAAATTCCATCTTCACTTTTTGATATGTTTGGATGTTTTCTAAGAGGTCTAGGTACTCAGACCTTCACAATTTAAAGATCTTAATCAGTTCAAAATGTTCGGATTTTTTCTACTTCTGCCGTTAGGTAAATTACAACCGCGTTAAAAGTAAGCATCCCTATTTATCAATACAATTCATTACAACACTGCAAACATCTCCTTCACACGAGCCTTCATTTTTTTAAAATGATCTCTTGTTTATTCTGTGTTTCTTTCCAATGGATGGATGGACAGACTGACAGACGGAGGGCTTCACTATACCCTCTTGAACTTTTTTTTTTTTTTTTTAGTTTATTTATTTCAATTTCCTTGATATTGATACAAATACAAAAGTATGCCTTTGTTAACTTAATAACATTATCGGCATAGTAAATATTAAAAATATAACACAGGAAATACAAAATACAACTTGAACTTCTTTGATTGGGATAATAATGCATTGCTCTAAAACGAAATAGATCCCAATACTCTTCATAGAGACTGACATTGATATCAAATGAATAGTCAAAACTTTACAAGATATTAAAAGATTTTATAAGATTTACTAGATTTACAGTCTACTGAGTTGGACTATATAAAATGTCATTTACCTTTTATAAGATAAATTACCCTTACACAGGTTGCAGTTTACAAATTGGAATCCACCTGCTGAATTGAACACTTTTAATAATATCCCAGATGCAAGTCAAACTGATGTCATATATGGAATCTACATGTAAAATTACATTTAGAAATGTGGTTTTGAAAAGAGTTAATCAATTTTGAAAATTTAATTTTCTTTGAAAATGTGACTTCTAGGTTGGGGAGATTCCCCATAGACCCCATGTTGTAAAACCACAAAAAGTGAAATATTTTTTCTTGTGTTGGGCAGATAATATTTTGTTTTACTGGACATATTTTAATTTGTATAACTATCAGATACATAAGGGTAATATGAAAAGTGAACCACTAAAACTGATGCATATTCAAGTTTAAGGGAATTTTGTAATACCCTGCCATGTTAATTCCCCCGAATCAGCCACCTGGTGGCGAAACTGGTAACTACCTACTCGCATCTTAGTAATTAGAATGCATCCTGTGTCACGCGGTACTAACTCACCGGGGAGTATCGAAATCAAAACGCCCCGCAAAACCGTTAATTTGAATTTCAAATCTACCCTGTCTTTGGAAAATCAATGATTGTGAGTCTCACACTACACCGTTTTTCTTCAAACTTGTTCTATTGAAACCTTCTCAGATATACCTTTCAGTCGAGACATTGCTTTTTTCACAAAGTCCCTTGTTTTAGCGGCGTTTTGGTCCCCAGATGTGAGAAGTTGCAAATCCTCAGAATTTTCAACCACAATCCTTGATATCTCGCCACTTCTTCTATCACTCTCCTCCATATTCTGGGCAAGGACTCCCATAACAACCCTCCATCGCTGCATCAACATATTTATTACATGAAATTTGGAAAGTCCTACGGAACTGTTCGAAATTCACCAAAATGCCCCGTTGTCTTCCAAAATGCCCCGCAGATTCTTTGACTACAAATGTGTACATGCTGATCCAACGGGGCATTTTGGAAGAGAACAGGGCGTTTTGATCAATTTCGAACACATGCGTAGGACTTTTGGAAATTGCTGCGTTTAATGTAATAAATATGTTGATGCAGAGATGGAGGGTTGTAATGGGAGTCCTTGTGCAAAATATAGGGGAGAATAATAAAAGAACTGGCGATATATCGAGGCTTTTGGTTGAAATCTCTGAAGATTTGCATCTTCTCACATCTGGGGACCAAAACGCTGCTAAACGAGTGACTCTGTAAACAAAAGCAATGTCTCAAGTGAAAGGTATTTCTATGAAGGTATTAATAGAACAAGTTTGAAGAAAAACGGTGTACTGTGAGACTCACTATCATTGATTTTCCAAAGAAAGGGTAGGTTTGAAATTCAAATTAACGGTTTTGCGGGGCGTTCTGGTTTCGGTGAGTTAGTACCGCGTGTGTGTATATATCGGGTATCCCAAAAAATGAGCCAGTTAAACACAAACTTGTTTGCTGAGAATTGTATACATTTTATGGGCATAAAAAGGGATGACATACCAATTTGCAGTGATAACAAATGTACATTTTACACCATATATTTAAACATGGCTATTATTCAAGGGTAAAAAATAAGAAAATACACAATATATGCCAAAGTTATCAATAACACCGTCAATTTTGACGCATGTCAAATTATCCGTCATTTCAAATGATTCTGATTGAACGAAATGCGATCATGGTACTTTCAGACCCTTGTTATTGCAATTTGGATGTATTTGTTTTTTCTGATTTACTCAAAATCCTGCAAGCAAGGGGACGCAAAACAAAGAATCTACTTCTTATGGCCTAAGGGATCAGTTGCAATTTATGGGAATATTGTCATGTTAGAAAAAGCATGTACATCCTATTTCAGTTTATGTTCAATGCCCTCCATCTTCCTCTGTAACTAAACGAAGCCGCTTTTTCCAACTAGATATGCAATTGTGTATTTCTTCTAAAGATATTTCCTCAGACAACATAATTATTCTGTCCTTTAACTCCTCTTTGGTCAATTTGTCCCTCATTCCCTGATAAACTTTCTCTTACAGTGAGTCCCATATGGCATAATCCATCGGGTTAAAATCAGGGCTTTGGGGAGGCCATTCACCCTTCTTGATGAATTCTGGTGTAGCCTCCTCCAGATGGGCCTGAGTTGTACTTGTGTGTGTAAGTGTGTAATACAGGGAGGAATACACCCTTCCTCCCTATCAATGTGTCTTTCCCGGTTGGGATTTTAAAATGAATAGAATGTATTGTGGTGTGTCATGTGACATATGTACCAATATATCCAACAGGAGATTGATCAATTTAAACTAAAACACATTGGGGAGTGCCTACTTTGCACTAAACCCCCATTTGTGTAAACAGAAGACTCCCTTAGGCAATTGAAACAGAGCACATTATACCAGTATTACATATGGAATGAATTACATATAATGTTTATATAATAATGAAATTGCGAAAAATCTTAAAAGTAATTCAAATTTGCTTTGAACAACAGCAAAAAGTTAATAGGATTTAACTGGTAAGTTTATTACGCTACTAAGCTAAAAGCTCTTCTGAATAGCTGGACTCTGGTGAATGCACATTAGATGTATTGCATTAATTTAACATGCTATGACTAGAAAAACAGCAACTCCATGAAGAAGCAAATCCCACCAGAAAAATCATATAATATCAAGTAGCTATACATTTAACCATAATAGAAATAGCCAGGAAGAAGTACTGCCTTAGCAAATCTTGATCAAACCTAAAGATTTGCATAAAGGAGGAGAGAAATTGGCTGTACAGATTTTGGACAGTCATATATTTGATTTTGGCCATTTCCTGGGGATTCAAACAGGTGCATATGTTAGGCGAATGCATTACCTCCAGGAAAATCACTTCTAGAGATGATAAAATAATTTCGACTTTGAGACAGGGTAGATGCAAACAACCCACCCACATGTTTTTTCTGAAATGTTGTCCTGATTTTCAACCCTTTCCATCCCTGCTTTTTTAATTTTTCTTGCATCAATATGTTGCGTTTTGACACACAGTTAATCCCTTAAAAGGAATAAATTATTCCTTTTAGATAAAGTGGAAAACAATATTTCCCATGTTATTTTCCCATAGGAAAAATCATTGCTTTCAGCTAAGTTTGGTCACCCGTAATGGGTATCTTAAAAAACCCTGAAGGAATCACTTATTCCTTTAAAGTAGCAGGTTATTTCACAAGAAATGGCAATGATTTTGAATTTGTGAGTATATTTTGGAAATCCCACTTGATTAAGTCCAATTTAAGGGTTAAGTAGAAACAAATGAAGCATTATCAATATCTTGACTAAGACCAAAGAGACATTCAATTGTCATTTTGAATAAAAGGCATGTTTTTGAAAAGAACTAAATTCGTAAAAAGCCTTTCTTATATCGGACTACTGGTTAAAATCAGTTACAGTAATAACACACAAACGAACGAAAGGACAGACAACTTCCCTATATTCCTTTCGAAACTCTGCTCAGTGGGGTAATACCAGAAATGTAAATATATTGGAAATACATCCACTCTACTATACTAAGTACCTTCAAAAATACTGTATATTAAACAATTCAAACAGAGTATCTTATGCATTTCTAGGGGTCAGGTATATGAGAGTGACATCAGATGGGTTTGTCAAGACTTAGACACAAATTGAAAATGTGTAAAAGAAAATTAAAGAGACCATTGGCAGTGTGCCTCTGCACAGGAACCATACTACTAGTAATTGTTAGTAAGTATGCATATAAAATACATAATTTGATTTGATTTGAAAACTATAATTATCTTTGGAAGCTTTATCAGCACAAAACTGGTCTTCCTAATTAAAATAACAACATATTGTAAATCTGAAATTAACCAAACAAAAATTTGAAATTATATGTACATGTATTAGAACATTGAAAAGTCTGTGATAAATTTTACAATAATGTATCATTTTCTTCTATAAATGTAGGTTACCACATTTATTACATGTACTTCGGAGAATATATACATTCCTCCCATTTTCACACTTTGAATCTTAAATATCTTCACCAATTGTGGATCTTTTGGAAACTAACAGAGAGATTTAGAAAGTCACGTATAGCATGTTTATTTAAACAACCATAGGGAGTGAGGGGTTCGAAAGCTTTTCTGCTTAGCCCTAAGGGGTGTATTCGTCGATATTACACCTGCTCTGAGATCTATATTACAATTCGAACATGAAAACTAACCAAAATTTTTGAATATTCATTTACTGGTCCGCCATTACTACAGCCCGTTACGATGTCACACATTACTCCTATTACCAGGCGTAGTGTTGCCGTATATATACCCTGGGTGAAATTTTGATTTTGTTCACAGTTTATAGAAGGTGGGAATACAGTTATGTTCGAATCCCATATAATGTATAAGTTATGAAGTGTTTGATTATGTCATCATTAATTGCGCAGCTCTATGCATTCATAAGTGTGATATTCATCATCTATGCATAAGAATATCACACTTATGGATGTATAGAGTGCACTTTTCAAGTGATTTCGGACCAAAGTTGTGAAATGTGAACCCCCTAGACTATGGGGCTGACTTCCTGAGGTGCTCAAAGTAGGCAACCTTAGCATAAATAAAATTCTGGTGGGGTATTCCTCTCGGATGCACTATACATATTGTGATGTCAAAGCTATCTATTATAATTAAAAACAAACTTCAAACATCACATCAACAATTTTATTCATCAAAAATGTATATCTAATGTATAAGAATAATTCATCATGTATGCCCATAACCATAACTTTGTCAATACTAAGTTACATCCAACCGATCAATTTTTATGGGTAGATTTAATTTTAAAAAATCAAAGACTGTTCGAAAATCTTTTAACATCTTTTAGCCAAAAGTCTTTCCAAGCGAATATACATACAAAATCAAACTTGAAATCCTTTATGTATTCCTCAGATTAATTTTTTAAAACCTACATTAAACCTCAACATACTTTTGGCTTCAAATCAGTTAATACTGACACAGTACATCTTAAGTATACGATGATATATTTTGTCACTGTACATTGTCGATGGTTAGGCGTGTATAACAAGCATTTTGGATGAGTATAGTCATTAGACAGTCAATTTCCATTTTAATTTCAGAAATCTTTGAATTGAACCCACTGTACAATATTAAGGACAGGAATATACCAACAGAAATGCCAAAATTCAATTTAGCTGAGTTGTCAACAAAGAAAGTCCTCAAAGAAAGACGTGACCATTTGGAGAAAGTGTGTGCCAAACACCCAAATATTTCAAAGCAAAATATGCATGGTGGGTCCATAATGGTTGGAAAACATTTCCCTTTTGTATATTGTGACATCCCAAAGGTAGGCAGTAGCACTTTCAAAAGAATTCTATATAGCCTCGAAAACAACATATCCAATCCTTACAAAATGATGGCAATAAGACTAGGTGGTAATGTGCGAGATTATGCTGTCAAAAAAGATGACATAGATGTAAAAATATTGAACAAAATAGAGAATTATACTAGAATTTTAATTGTGCGAGATCCAATTAGTCGGCTAATATCTGCATATTGGGACAAAATGTACAGCATCAATCCAACATTTTGGTGCAAGCAGAGCATAGTAGGTACTATATTCAATCTTTATAGAAGTAATAAAAAAGTGTCAACAGATAACACATCAACATTCACTGGGATTGGTGACATGTCAACTAACAAAGATACATCAATTCCTGAATGCATATGTGACATATCATTTAAAGAATTTTTGGGATTTATCATACAAGAGGATACTGAAGACAAAGTACTCAACCGACATTGGCGCCCCCAATACAAATATTGTAACCCATGCAAGGATATAAAATACGATGTCATAGCACATTTAGAAACTTTCAATGAAGACACAGATTTTTTCTTAAAGAAAATAGGTGCAACTAGCCTACAACATGATGAACATGAAAGTGATGTCGTAACACGAGAAGTTGACATTCTACTGAGGGGTTACATAAAGCTTAAAAAGAAAACTGTGTGTCAATACAGTATGCAGGATTTAATAGTCAGGGTCTTTCAAGGCCTTGTTGCTAGGGGCTACATAAGTCGAGGGACAATGCTACCAGCACTGAATCCAGATCCAAGATTCTACACCAGAGAAAGATTGTATGCACTTTTCCTAAAACTTTATCAAACATCAAATGGATATAGAATTAGCAAAGCAGAACTTAGGAGAAACATGTTAAAACAAGTGCCTAGTGATATGATCAAGAAAATCTATGATATGTACAAATATGATTTTGAACTGTTTGGTTATGAATATGAAACACAATAAAATATAACTGAATCATTTTATGATGATTTCCTTGTTACAGTGTTTGTAACTTGAGCATGTTGTGATACTTGGCAGTGACCTCCCCAGCATTCAAGCAAGTGGGCTCAGCATCCAGCTGAGATTTGGTTAACCAGTTTGCATCCACTAGGAAATCCATTTCCACCAACTTGAAAATGAGGCAAATCATAAAAAATAATCATAATTTGACCTTTGGTCTGAACTGTGATATGAGAATTTTTCACCTGCACCCACTTGAGAAAAAATCCTGTGGAGAACATTGCTTGGTATATTCAATGTAAAATGTACTTACAATCAATGGTGGTGCTCTCATAATTTCCTGATGTTTCCTCACTGAACTCAGCAGTCTGGGCAAACTGGTAAAGACTATGTGCCTCCTGGGTGTCTACAAGAATATATTGTAAGGTATGGTTAGGGTAATTAAATTAAATCTTAGGTTTTGGGATATTTGTAAACTGGTAAAGACTATGTGCCTCCTGGGTGTCTACAAAGGATATATTGTATGGTATAATTATTTTAAATTTTAGGTTTTGGGATATTTGTAAACTGATAGACAATGTGTGAGCCTCTTGTGTGTCTATATGGATATATTGTATGGTATAGTTAGGGTAGGGTACAGTAGCTTAATTAAATCTTAGGTTTTGGGATGTTGTATAGCAGATTGATAACATCTGTGCAAGCTTGGCTTTCAGACTGACAGAAGGGAGCTGAGTGAAGGAAGATGATATAATGGTTGAGGCTGTTTATTACTCATTCTCAGAGTCTTTATTTTAAGTTTTAATTTTAAGAGTCAAATTTTTAATTATAAAAACCATATAGGGGAAATAAGGGGGTTCAATAAATAAATGATATTGAGAAAGGATCTGTCACCCCAAGTGTCACTATAAATAAGATGTAAATTCAAAGTATGAATATGTGTTAAATTCTTATAAAAAATAAAGGTTATATTGTTATCTCACTGACTCCATACTAATTTTGAAATTAAATCAAACCAAGGAGATGTTTTCAGGCGATTCCAAGAGTGACCCATTTCTTTGCCAAAATTGTGTATTTTTCTCTTAATAATCATTTTTCCGAGGTTTATGAATATATTCACATTCAATATTGTAACAGTTTCAAGATATATGTATGCCTTATACTTTGGAGGCACTCTAATCTTATATTGATTGGATGCAATTAAAGGTGACCTATTTTTTCATACCATGCTGTGTATGTTTTTTACTTACTTAATGTTTTGAGGTGGCCTATATATTCAAACAGTGCACTGCTTCCGCAGGCCTAATCCACTCTTATCTATGCCTTAATATAAACATTATTACAGAGGGCATAGTTTGGTGATGAAATTAGTGTGGCTTAGGCCTGCGGAAGTACTGTTACAGCGAAGTTAAACAAAAAATATAGCACATGATTAGGGCAGCCATTTTGAAATGGTCAAACAATTGATTATTATAAAATGATTACCTGGATTTATGGTGAAGATTGTCTTAGAGTTTGCAGATGCTAACATTCCCTTTCTAAAGTCATCATAATTCACTCGAACATCAGCAATAAACAGGACTGAAAAATATGTGTACATCAACAGCACTGAAATATATGTGTACATCAGTAATGAACAGCACTGAAATATATGTGTAAATCAGTAATGAACAGCACTAAAATACATTTGTAATCAGTAATAAACAGCACTGAAATATGTGTAAATCAATAATAAACAGCACTGAAAAATATGTGTAAATCAGTAATGAACAGCACTGAAATATATGTGTGAATCAATAATAAACAGCACTGAAATATATGTGTAAATCAGTAATAAGCAGGACTGAAATATATATGTAAATCAGTAATGAACAGCACTGAAATATATGTGTAAATCAGTAATAAACAGCACTGAAAACATGTGTAAATCAGTAATAAACAGCACCGAAATATGTGTAAATCAATAATAAACAGCACTGAAATATATGTGTAAATCAGTAATGAACAGCACTGAAATATATGTGTGAATCAATAATAAACAGCACTGAAATACATGTGTAAATCAGTAATGAACATCACTGAAATATATGTTTAAATCAGTAATAAACAGTACTGAAATATATGTGTATATCAGTAATAAGCAGCATTGAAATACATGTGTAAATCAGTAATTAACAGCACTGAAATATATGTGTAAATCAGTAATGAACAGCACTGAAATATATGTGTAAATCAGTAATGAACAGCACTGAAATATATGTGTAAATCAGTAATAAACATCACTGAAATATGTGTAAATCAGTAATGAACAGCACTGAAATATATGTGTAAATCAATAATAAACAGTACTGAAATATTTGTAAATCAGTGATGAACAGTTCTGAAAAATATGTGTAATCAGTGATGAACAGTACTGAAATATATGTGTAATTAGTGATAAACAGCACTGAAATATATGTATAAATCAGTGATGAACAGCACTGAGTAATAAACAGAACTCAAAATCAGTAAAAACAGCACTGAAATATATGTGTAAATCAGTAATAAGCAGCAATGAAATATATGTGTAAATCAGTGATGTACAGCACTGAAATATATGTGTAAATCAGTCATAAGCAGCACTGAAATATATGTGTAAATCAGTAACAAACAGCACTGAAATGTATGTGTAAATCAATAATAAACAACTCTGAAATATATGTGTAAATCTGTAATGAACAGCACTGAAATATATGTGTGAATCAGTAATGAACAGCATTGAAATATATGTGTAAATCAGTAGTAAACAGCACTGAAATATGTGTGTAAATCAGTCATAAGCAGCACTGAAATATATGTGTAAATCAGTAACAAACAGCAATGAAATGTATGTGTAAATCAATAATAAACAACTCTGAAATATATGTGTAAATCTGTAATGAACAGCACTGAAATATATGTGTGAATCAGTAATGAACAGCATTGAAATATATGTGTAAATCAGTAATGAACAGCACTGAAATATATGTGTAAATCAATAATAAATAGCACTAAAATACATGTGTAAATCAGTAGTAAACAGCACTGAAATATGTGTGTAAATCAGTAGTTGATATGCTAGATTTAGTATATTTGTACATCAGCAGTACACAGCATTGATATGTATTTGTGCATCAGCAATAAAAACACTGATACAATATTTGTGCATCAGCAATTAAATGCATTGTAATCATATTAATACCAGCAGTGAACAGCCCTGAATGTATTTGCAAATCAACAATGAACGGTAGTAAAATGAAGAAATCTTAAAGCATTAAGTAAGAGCAATGTATGCAATTTAAATATCAAGCACGTAAATAGACAGCTGAAAATAATACATGTTACCACAAGTATTAAGAGCTCCATCAAACAGAGGCAACATTTGAAATATCATACAGGGTGGTTAAAAATGGTGACCCTGTAGCTATTTTCTCAAATCTTTGTCATTTTAGGAAATTACTCCCTGATATTTTGCACATATGTACATCATATTTTGTGACCATCAGACTGATCTAGTCATAATGTTAACTTACAGCACTAAAACAACTTGCACTGTTAAACAACATGCTCTAGTGACCACTATTGCGCTGTAGGCAAACCTGCACACGTCCACCAAAATTCCGTACTTGACTTCTACCTATGGGGATATGCCAAAAATAGAGTGTACAAGAATGGCCTCAATACAATTGCAGACCACAAAAGGGAGATCATTCATGTCTTTCATGTCTACCTGCTGAGGAATGCAGTCGGGTCATTGACAACTTAAGGTTTGCCTACAGAGTGATGATAGCCACACCTGGGGCATGTTGTTCAAAATGCTGTAAAATTGCGACTATCAGTCTGATGGTCATGAAATATAGGAGGATGGTAGGAAATTGAATAATGTACATTCAAATGTGCCAAATAATAGGGTATAATTCCTTAAAATGACAAAGATATGAGTAAAATACAGGGTTGCCATTTTTGACCACCCTGTGATACTTATGTTAACAAAAAATAACAACAAAATAAAATTTTCCTTTTCACAACCGAAGTTGAATTTTGTTCTAAACATAACCAGTTTTCCTCATTTTTGTTTATTGCATTGTGAATCTAGCAGAAAGATGTTGACTTTGGTTTCATAAAATTGAGACTGGAGTGGTGATTTGTAAAATTCATTTGATATGTATTTTACTGTAGAAAACATCCATGATAATTAGACAATAAACAATAAATGAAGAAATCCAGCTAGCTTCACTTCCAGCAATTTTTTGAACCTGTATCTTTTGGAGTCCATTGCACGGTCAGATTTATATTTTCTTCATCCCACCTTTTATGTAAAATAAAAAAAAATATACAATATATACAGGGTGTTTCATAATGACCGTCCCCCCATCAACCAACAATCCCAAATAGCATACCAGCATATGTTATATATCATATGAAAGCTTGTTCAATTCTGGACTAATTAAAACAACTTTGGATAAGCTCAACAGTCTTTACAACTTGCTAGATACCTCTACAAAAGGAACCCATTTTACCTTAAGCATAGAATCCGACAGCTACTTTTTTCCAAAATTAGCCATGTGCCATGCAAACAGCTATGATAACCATGCCTCAATACACTATTATCTATAGTAATGTACACCTTATAACATTTGATGGATGCTGAGGATATATCCCAATAATATTTGAGAGACAAAAGTATTAAATATTTCAAAGAAATACCCAGAGAGCTCTTGGTGATTCAATGGATTATATAGCAATATGCTCCTCTCTTTAAATCCATTTGAAATGGGAGCCACAAATCACACAAACTGAGGCTATAGTGATTATCAAACACAAGTTTACAAATTATGTTCTCATTGACCAGTCATGCTAAAATTTGGCACATAAGTCCAGAATTGAATAACATTTATTATCGTATATAGATTATGGGGCCATGTGGTCTAGGATTGGCTGTGGATGGGGGGACAGTCATTATGAAACACCCTGTACAATGTATATTACATTGTAACTAGTGTGTACATACAATGTATCACATAGATGGACATAAATGCAGCCATGCAGAACTACTTCCGAGAAGACAATAATACTTTATGTTTCAATATTTCTCTTAAAAACTGTGTGTAACTCAACCTTCAATTTATGCTCATACAAAGTGAGAAATAAGAAGTCTTACTATACTTACAGTACTAAAGCTAGGGTAGTGTTAGTGTCATCAAACAACTTGATCTCACAACGCTTGGTATGTCTGCCTGACTTTGTTACAATCTCTTTAACAGCTCCAATCTACAGGTAAATTGCACAAAATATTAGATCTGAGGAAACATGTATGCCTAAAATAGCATGCTGGCTTTATATTTGGTATATATAACCTATTCATGAAAATACTGAATCTGTACATGAACTGTCGTATCAAAAATATATCAGTGTGTAAGGTTGTTAGATGTTATACTATACTACCTTTGTTTCGACGTTCAGTGGTTCATGGTTTTCTTATTGGTTCTCACTGAGAATATTCATAAAAGCGTGTTACACATATTTACTTTCTGTCCCACTCTAACCCATGAACACACTAAACGTCAAAGCTTTCTAGATAATTCAGTGCAGGTCTGTAGCCAGGAGGGTTCGCAAGGTTCGGGCAAACCCCCCCCCTGGCCAAAAGTTCTTTCAAAATCATGCAGATTTTCACCATTTTGAGCACTTCTCAAGTGATTTTAGCCATATTTGGGCCAAAATTGTCATATGTGAACCCCTCCTGAAAATTTTTGTTTGGAAGCTGAACCCCCTTTGGCAAATCCTGGCTACGGGCCTGCAGTCCCAAACCTTTTCCCAGTGTTGGAAATATTAGACTTACTGATTTAATAGCTACTAGCAGGTTGATCAACTCTCCATTTAAATTCTGTCCGTTAGTGACAACATCTAAGAGTGTGTAGAAATCATTATGAGGCTTGATAGGGATATGTAACAGTGTGTTATACTCGCTGAGATCCCAATCTCCGTAGAGTTTCACTGTGGAGTGCTGTTCACTTATGTTCAATACATATGGACTACAAGAAGAAAACTTGGTACATTTGTGATTCAGGAAAATCCTAATTTTATACTTATGAAAAAAAGAATTGAGATATTTGATCAAATCATGGGCTTTCAATCTATTGAATGACTATGATCAAATATTGAAGTTTAATATTTAAGATGGATGAGTGTCCAAATTCCATAGGTTCTGGGCCTATAAAGATGGCAGCACCAGAAAGAGAAACATAGATAAACACAGATCGATTGCCATGCCATCTTTATTTTAAAATTATTTCTATTTACCTTAGCCTATGCCAAATTCATTAGAATTGAAAACAGGTAATGTTAACAATCAAAGAATTTTTCTGAAACAAAGTCAGAAATGTTGTAAAAAAGCATCTGAGAGTAAGAGAAAAAAGCATGATGAGATTAAAAATATGAGCCTATAAAATTATGGCCATTTTTAAAACTTTACCTTGGAGTCCACGGTCTGAATTTATCATCCATGTTATCTCCTCGTTTAGTCTGTATCTGGGCATTGATCACCTCAACTGGAACAGGAAAACTGGATGACTGACATTGCAGGGGGTTTATCAAGAGACATGAATATATCTAGCAACACAACACCTAATGACCCACTCAGGCAACTGGAAGTCATTAGCAGTGATTCATTGCTTTAACATACAAAATAATAAATGAACGAAAAAAAGATTAATTTCTATATAACATTCTCATAATCTTATTATTTATATCTGAATACTGATAAAGACCAGCCAAAAACCTACCTATGTCTCCAATATGGAACATTGCAGCGAGATCGTGGATATGTTCTTTGCCACCCCAACATGTAGCATTAATGAATTGTGCAGGACTGTCTCGTATTGAAAAGTTCAACAGGAACCTCTCAGTGCCTGGATCTACAGAAGCATATTATTTGTTTGTAGACAATTACATGTAAAATGGATTGAATGAGCACCATTGGATGTACATGGACAGATATATATATTGAAAATGAGGAGTCCAAAAAATATTTTTTGAAAATACCTTCCTTTGTGCCTAGCTTTTAAAAAAGCCTAATTTGAAGTCCAAAATAAACAACATTTTTGAGATCAAATTACTAAGTGTCACCTCTCACATCTGCCAGTGTTACAGTATTTTGATGATGAAACATGGACTTAAAATTTAGTTTTCTGTATTAAATCTCTGGTCACCACCATGTTGACTCATAGAAACTGAATTGATGTATATATAAGTAGAAAAAATTGTTCATACTTTTCTTGCTTGTGAAAGATTTAGCTTCTTCCTTGGCCAATATCACCCCAACTATCCTCTGAAATCAAACATTTCATTTACTTTAAGGATGATGACCCTTAAACATTTCATTTTTTATTTTACAAGTAGCTAAGAGTAGGCATCAAAAGTTTGACGTCGAATTGGAAACTAAATGAATCTAGTTAGGGGGATGGGGTTCAAAGCCATTTCAGTTTACTATCCGACTTTCAACATTTCATTTTTTGTTATTTCGACTCAGAATGCCTTGGAATGGTTTAAAAACAAACATACTGTATTACCTAATAATTTGTAATTTTAATCATATACTTTTAAATTATATAAAAGTTCTTATAATGTAGTTATACCTTAATAAAAAATTTATCTTCAAAAGAGAAAAATACTTTGGATACTTACGGTATTTCCTACTCCTGGTGACAAGTCACTAATTGCTGCCTTCCCTCCAGAGCTTGGGGCATTACTAGTACTTGGGCCTCCATTGTTCTGTTGATGAGTACGAGGATGTTTATGAGACTGTATCTTTGGGGCGATCACATCTTCTTGCCAGTCATTTCCAAAGTCAGAGAATCCTGTCGTCCATGCCATATTTCTTTCACTGTAAAGGAATCATAGTCTATTGTAATTTATATGTAATGACCCAGGGATGCCCAAGGGGAATGACTTACTTACAAGCATACTGTAACAAGCCAGATAAAGAAATTGAAAGAAAGTGTGCTAAATAGACTAGATGGGTCCTGGGAGTAGAAATAATCTTGATTTATGTCATCAAATATTCAAAATTCAGTCAAAAGTGATTTCATATTTGAAATCTACATGCACATTGAAAATTCAATTTTTTTGAAAATGTGACTTCTAGTTCTGGTTGATTCCCCATAGACCCCATGTTACAAAATCACAAAAAGTGAAATATCTTTTCTTGTATTTGACAGATAACACTTTCTTTTCACTGGACATATTTTAATTCGCTATTAGATACATAAGGGTTATATGAAATTTGAACCACTAAAACAGATGTAATTTAAGTTAAAGGGAACTTTCTACTATATCCGCCATGCTACCTGACCCGAACGCATCTGCGTTATTCAATGCACCATGTGATAATCAAAACTAGGACCCTTGGATCTAAAGACTGATGCTCTACCAACTGAGCCGTATAAAGGTTAAAGCCACTACAGCCTGACACACTCAAATGACCTACCTCAATAAATTCCTGAGTATCTAAGAATTCTTTGTAACAAAATCGTATGGGTTAATCCACAGAATGAGGAAAATTTCGTTTTTGATAACAAGTTATTTCAACCTTCAAAATTCCTCCATCTATATCCAGCTTCTGCAGCACCAGACCAGGATGTTATTTTGGGGATTCCTTCTAAAACCTACTGTCATCTTGAAAAGAAGTGCAATCTTTCTTGATTAAAAACAAAAATTTCCTCATTTAACCCATACAATTGGGAATTCATCGACATAAAAAGAATTATAAACTACTCAGGAATTCACTGAAGTAGGTATAGTCTATATCCAATAGACTGAATATCCTGAATATCCTACTGCCATCTTGAAAAGAAGTGCAATCTTTCTTGATTAAAAACAAAAATTTCCTCACTTAACCCATACAATTGGGGATTCATCGACAGAATTCAAAACTACTCAGGAATTCACTGAAGTAGGTATAGTCTATATCCAATAGACTGAATATCCTGAGAATTCAGTCTATTGATCATTATGTCCCTCCTGTGGGAAAAAACAAGAAATTTCAAGCACAAAATTATCAATTTTAGGAAGCTTCACTTCCCAAAAATAAACATTATAACAATTCAATTAAGTAGTAAGGTACAATTAAATGCTATAAAAAGTAACACAGCGTATTCACAAATGGAAATAAAGCTAGGGAAAGTAACAAATATGCAAATTAATTTACTCCATCGGCCATTTTGAATGGCACTTTCTACATATGTGGGCTAAAGTCTGAATATTTTCATTCCAAATTTCAAAAAATTTCAGACTAGAGGATATAGTCTAGAGGTAGGGAGGGGTTGACTTTTCTCCCATGTCGCAGATCTAACCATACAGTAGTCCAACAACATTAGACCTAGCCCGGGCCTCGTTTCTTATCTGACATGTGTTATGGCCCGGCTAGGTCTAACCTCCATGACCATTTTGCCTTTGATGCGTTAATTTAATCGTTCAGCAGGTTTCGACAAGCGGAACTAATTGAACCCTGAAAACATGGCAATATTACACAAAGAATGTGATTCAAGCATGCATACATACCTTATAAACACATACACCCTGTCCCGTATCCCCCTTAGACCCTATTGATGCATAATTACGAAAATATTGGAGACAGGTTTGAAATATGACGAAAATGTCGGTCAGTTTCGGTAACATCGAAATTGCAAATCGTTTCAGGAATTAACCGTCATCACGGCACTGCATTAACGAACAGTTGGTTTGCAATTAATAACTATTTTGCGTGTATATACGCGCTATATAAATTAATCAAAGATACCTGTTATCCTCAAAATTGATCTTTTTATCCCGAGTAATCGCGATAATAATTATCAATCTATTTGACAACAATTTCGTTTCGCTGGTAGTTTAATTTTACGATCCGGGACACTCAGACGAACAGACACAATGACGGACATGCGGAAATGTCACTTTAGAGATTGGTAAGTGTAGCCTCATTTTACTCGTATAAATGAACATTTAACACAATAATATTGTGTTAAATCGCTTGATGTTATGTGTTTTTATATTATTGTCAAGTATCAGTTGCACGTTATCGCGGAAAAATGGTTTCGATGGATTCAGAACTTGCATCAAAGGAAAGAATAGTAAGGAGGTTAAACTCAATAATGGCCCCAAGAAAATTCCTAATAATAAAGAACGCCATTATTGAGTTTAACGACGTTGCACTAACCATACAGCAGCCATTCTGGACATTCAGATTGAAAGTGCTGTCACATTATAAAGTGCAAGGCCCAACTGTTGTAACTCGGGTATTACACGATGTCTGTTGTTTTGGGTATTTTTGGAAGGTATCAGATGACATACAGTGCTGGTATATATTAATTGATCAGTCGTTTAATTGGCATATTTTCTTGAATTTTAACATTTAATGTCCCAAACTCCCACAAACTGCAGAAAAGTATACCCCATAAATCATATTTACCAAAATGAGTGTCTCCAAGGCTTCACACCAGCGTATGTATAATGCATTTGTCACGAGTTTGAGCTGAAATTTCGCCAAAATGAAGTAGGCTAAGGGTAGTCTCTGCCAGGTTTGTTTATTGTGGTAAGCTTGTAAGTGCTCAGAACCAAATAATTCATGTGCGCAAAATAATCAAATAATCTGATTGGTCTAAACTTTGCTGCACATGCGCACAATGTGTGCCATGTTTTTTCTAGTGATTTCGTTTCGTTTCATGGAGTTTGCATTTCAGTGTAACTTCCGCTAAAATGGCGGACCATGGACAGAATTAACAGGTAAAATCACTTCAGAATTTCAAGAGAACTTTTTACCTATAACATGGGCTTTCAACTAGTTGAAAGTTGAAAGCCCATGCCTATAATAGCAAAACTTTTGTTTTATTTGTGCATTGTATCTATCAGATAAGAGTTTCAGGGGTATGTAGGAAAATTCATTTTGGTAGGAGCACTCTGTTTAGTTTGAAAACGCACCCTTTATTATTATATATCGGCACTGTAGGACCAGTGTTTAGCTTATCAATGAAGTGAAAAGGTCCGTCTGTGTCCATGGCTGGTCCGTCCTGGTCCGTGGCTGGGTAAACTGCAACCAGACTCCTGAGACTAATGCCCGGGGACTAATGCAACCAATCCTATGGTTGCTACAATTAATTGGTAAGACTGCACAATTTGCAGTTTGCACACTTCGAAGTGAAAATGCTGATTTTTAGTTTTTTATCAAAATCTTTCAAATAACTTTACACGCTCTTAGTAGGGAGAATCCATGCACATTACTTGCATTCTATAGGACTGATCGTTAGTGATATGCGTAAAGATATATATATAAACGAAAAGTGCATAACTACTCAAGAAAAAGGCAGTAAAAGAATAACAAAATAATATGAAAACTTACCACCGGGCGATAATTGATAACATATGAGTAAGTAGTTTCTAATTTTCAGATAGCTTTGAGCTAAAGTATTATTATATAATTCATTGTAAATAATGGAGTAAACAAGTGCAAAATATATGTCTGAATTATAATTTATTGCTTTATATGTAATTTGTACATCAATATTTCAAACATTTACCTTTACTTATTTTTCTTTATTGGAAATCAAAACGTATATGCTCCCTTGAAAATGGAGGAAAATTCAGATTTTTCAACATCTTCAGATAAAACGAATAAAATACCCCAAGCTGGTCGATATTATGCTTTGTATACACTTTTGAATAATAAGTAAGTATATCGATATTAGCAGACTAACGCAATGTCCTACTTCATTTCTGTCTAGGTGAAAAATCACTATTATTAAACCGGAAGTAAAATATTTTCCTGTTTTTATTTATTTTTCACTAGGGGCAATCTGCGCGAGATGGGATAACTCCACAGATGGCGCTAGTGAAAAGGTAGAAGACAAAAAATCTAAATTTATAATTGGGATGATGGTTGATTGAAATCAATATTTATCAGTGCAATCACCAGTGAAAATGTACAGATTTTATATTTTATTTTGTTTATCTCGTGTGTATATAATTTTACAAAAAGTATGGCGAAATGATTCGGTTCACTTCAAATATTTGACTTTTTGTGACGGTGGTCTTGAGTTTGAAATCTATTGAAAATTGTTTAAAATTCGGATAGATGGCGGAAAAAGCAGTCATATCTTTTTTTCTCAATGGGTGTTCTATGCAATTTTTGTTTTGATTTGAAAGGGGACATATGGAGCTATCCCGTGGTATATGGGGTTATGTACCGAAAATCCTCGTTTTTTCATAATCAGTCCAAAGATTTCAATATTTTCACATTGGATTACATTACAGCATTTATCTGTGGAATTGTCCCTATTAGCAACATAAGAAATTACTAAAACTGCTATTATTTGGCTCAAAACCACTCAGAATAAGAGATATGTGACGTGAAATGTTTATTGGACGATGGCCCATAAGGATCTGATCGGGAGAAACTAAAAAATAATGCTGAATCAGCATTTTTCTTTTTTTGACTTCAAAATTACGGGTATTGACGATTATTAGGCACTGTTTGGCATTAACCATCGGAAAGTTGCCTGAAATGTCATTGTTTGTAGGCCTGCAAACTGTCATATAAAATATTGAATATTTTTTGCCATATTTTGCTTGGTAAAGGATGTATTGTAACATTTTTAGATGTCAGAATTTTTCAGCCTAATTTTTCCGAGAGATGTCAACATATTTGAACGAAATAAATGGCTGAATTTGATTTTTTTAAGGCTACAATTGGGAATAATTTCACGAATGGTATCTAATTAGCTAAAATTAATCTATAATTTTGATTTAAGAAGAAGTTAAACAATAGAAAACCAATGAAAACTGACTAATTTAGTCAGCTTTTGGCTTATTTTGCCCAAAAATTGGCCTAATTAATGTGTCATGGTCCAGTGATTTTTGCCAATAAAACACTTTGATCAATATAAATAAGTTTGCTCGACTCTTTGGAAGCTCAATTCTATAGATCCGAGTTAATGTAACCATTTAAATGCAGAAATGTTGAATTCTCAAGAAAAAAGTTTGGCCTAAATTCGAACCACCCAAAGGTTAGTTTAGTACCCATAAAATGCCCAATTGTCTATAGATTATTCTTAAACTGCACAAACCATCTTGAAACACTTCATTCTTTCATAAAAATATCATTTTTCACCAAAAATCATCGAACCATGGCACTATTAGGGATAACTCCACAGATGGCGCTAGTGAAAAGGTAGAAGACAAAAAATCTAAATTTATAATTGGGATGATGGTTGATTGAAATCAATATTTATCAGTGCAATCACCAGTGAAAATGTACAGATTTTATATTTTATTTTGTTTATCTCGTGTGTATATAATTTTACAAAAAGTATGGCGAAATGATTCGGTTCACTTCAAATATTTGACTTTTTGTGACGGTGGTCTTGAGTTTGAAATCTATTGAAAATTGTTTAAAATTCGGATAGATGGCGGAAAAAGCAGTCATATCTTTTTTTCTCAATGGGTGTTCTATGCAATTTTTGTTTTGATTTGAAAGGGGACATATGGAGCTATCCCGTGGTATATGGGGTTATGTACCGAAAATCCTCGTTTTTTCATAATCAGTCCAAAGATTTCAATATTTTCACATTGGATTACATTACAGCATTTATCTGTGGAATTGTCCCGATTCCATTTTTAGGTTCGGTTTTTAGCGCATGCGCATTAAATCCAGCAATTTAATTGGTTCAAATTATTATCACGCATGCGCGATTAATAACTTAGTAAGAACATATAATTTGAGATAGATGTCACTTACATTCATTATTTCACAGCAGTCCTTACCCATAATGCACCATATATTGTGGGAATATTTTTGTTTTGTGTCAAAACAAAAAGAATACACCCAAAACAAATGTAGTGACATAATATCAACCTGCCCCAGATTTGTAGACGTGTGTTGTACAAACTTAAACCGAACCGATGGCAGAAAAGCACTTTGAATCATGGGAATGAAATACTTCCTTTAATGAAAAACCGAACCAAGTAAAAACCGAATCTCGCGCAGATTGCCCCGACTCTTATTTTTCTCAGAATTTAAGGACAGGGTGCATGTTGGGAAATTTTCTGCATTTCTCAATTGAGTCACATGTTATTTTTCAAACATGAATAACTCCTTCCCCACATTGTCTACATCTTCCAAGTTTGTACAAAGAGTGCACTTCTGTGCCTAGAAAAGCCTTGTGGGAAGGTTTGTTTTGTAAAATGTATAAAAAATGAGAAAATTCAGTGAAAAAAATTTCTGAAATTTTTCTGATTTTTTTCACTGAATTTTCTTGTTTTTTATAGACTTTATCAAAACATTCTTCTCACAAGTCTTTTCTAGGCACATACGTGCACTCTTTGTGCAAAACTGGAAGATATAGACAGTGAAGGGAAGGAGTGATTCTTGTTTGAAAAATAACATGTGACTCAATTGAGGAATGCAGAAAATTTCCCATCATGCACCCTGACCTTAAACATAATCATATCAGGACTCCACCTGCTATGGCTTAGAGAGCAAAGGTTACAGGGCTGTCAACTTGGGACCACCTAATATGAGTGACTTCAAAATGTTGGACACCTAAGTCCAAATCTGAACACTTTTGTCCAAATTTTGAACACCTTTGGCCAACTTTTAAACACCTTTGGCCAAAGTTTGAGCACCTTTGCCAAACTTTGATCACCTCACATTTTTCGCGCTCGCTACGCTCGCGATGTCGTCAACGGGGGGGGGGGGGGGGGGGTAGGGACGAAAAATTTTCAATGAACATGCGTGACACATACGGGATTCGCGTGACAAATCCGAACAAATTGCGTTCGGTTTTTTCCGACGTTCGTATTTTTACCGTGTCGTAAACATATTTCGAAAAAATTTCTACAGAAATATTTTTGCGTGACAATTGCCAGGTAAAATGCGTATTTTGCGTGACATTTTCTGTCACGCAAAAAAAACTGGCGTGACTTCAAATTCTTCAGCAAATGCGTGACAAATACGCAAATTGCGGGACAGTTGACAGGCCTGAGGTTACCACTATTGCTTAGCCCTGGATAGGTCTACATGATGTTTTGACTGAGTTGTCCATGACTACATGACATGGTTTGTACATGTATGTGTGCATGCATGTGGGTATATTAGTCTACCCTGCCCTGTCAACCCTCACGCCGAACGGCGAAAAAAGCGACCGCATTTCGTTTGGTCTTTGCACGCGATTGCCGATTATGTCATGCATTTGGTACAAAATATGTGTATATATCACGCATTTGTTTCGAAAATTCTTGAAGTGAAAAAATCTAGCCCATTTTGAATAACTGCTGTGCTGAGTAGCGCTTATAATAAACTATATATTTGAATCAATACATCATTTATTTGTTGTTACCTTATTTTGATCCTTCAACAGTCTGTTGACGCAAATCAATGTTCTATCAGACAACAAAACTTTTGAATTTTGACTTCAGCCATTTTAGGTCTCGCGAGATCTCTTGACTTTCGAAAGTAAAGATTTGCTACAAAATAACTCGGGTTAGCTAAATATGAATAGTCACATGATCTTTACTTGAACGGTGTGTCAGCTGGCTTTTGAGCCAGCTGTGTTCAGTAATCATGTTACATAAATGTAGTCACATTTCATATAAAAGAACACAGGGCCTCTCCTTACTTAGGTCCAAAGCCATCTCTATATAATTTCCAGCTCTGAGTGAATGTAACAGCAGACGTGGTATTCAGTATTTGTAAATCATTGTGACACATGCACAGATGTTACAGCATATTGATACAAAGCATACCTTTATGCATAATATCAGCTCATGTCCCGTCTTAATCAATTGTTATATAAGATTTTCATATCAAAATGAACTCTATTTTTCTGCTGAATGAGCTGTATAAATGACGAATCTGTTGAGTTTTCAAAAAAAAATTTGAAATATCAAAATTCAGACAATCAACAGGACAAGCTCAATAGTCAATATAATAAATATTTATAAAAATTATGAGATAGGAGTTGCAGGTATGTGTGACACTTTTTCAAGAGTACATACGAGATCAATGAAGTCACATCATCTAGATGTAAGCTAGAGACTTGAGTAAGGCTCTCCAAGGGGTTTCTTGCTCTGCCTTCAAGTGTACAATATGTAAAATATGGTATACTGTACAGTGTAACAATGAGGTTTTGCTGGCCAAAATCTGGCGGCAAACAAAATACATTACAATTAATACTATTAATACATGAGGGCGCCCCAGGGGAAAGACTAGATTAAACATAGTGTAACAAGCCAGATACAGAAATGAAAGAGTTTGCTAAATTCAATGCTCTGTGTAGGAATCGAACCTAGGACCCTTAGATCCAAAGACTGATGCCCTACCAACTCAACTGAGCTATAAAGGCTTAAGCTTATCCCGTTCCCGGACTATAGTCCTGCACTGATCGCATTCATTTGCCTGTACGATTACAACTTGGGAGAATTATCTACGCCCCTTACACTTAAGATACCTACCTCAATGCATTAAAGAACTCAAGATGTAACTTCTAATATATTGGAACCGCCGATTGTCTGGGTATATCGGCAGAACGGGAACATTTTCTCTTTTTCATCGAGAGAGATTCCATCACTTTTCAAAATGGCGGTTGGATTTAAAAGGGGAATCCCCCGTTTGGCTGTCCCGGATGTAGCCCGGAAGTACCAATATGGAGGAATTTGACGGTTGAAATAAGTTAAATGTTACACGCAAATATTGCGATCAAAAACGAAAATGTCTTCGTTCTGCCGATAAACCCAGACAATTGTGGATTCAACTACACGAAAAGAATGCTTAATTACCAAGGAATCTATTGAAGTAGGTGTCTGAAGTGTAAGATCAGTAAAAAATTCTCCCATGTTGTAATCGCACAGGCAAAAGATTGAGATGTTCACAGGACCATAGTCCGGGAACGGGATAAACTTAAGCCATTACAGCTGGGCAGTAGTAGCAACTTGCTATCCAAGGTCCTTACAATACAATACATAGGAGGCCCAGGAACATGTTATCAGTAATGTAATCAGTAAATAATCAGTGTTTAACTTTGTCCTATCAGGTGCTTACCCATCCATCTACTTATTTTCTGCTAATGTGTTACCTCATTTAAAAAATTGTATTTACAAAATTATAAAGAACTAATTCACATATTTAAGGTAGTTCTGTACCCTTGAAAACATTGATAGCTTCTTAATTGGAGTCCTATTTTTTCAGGTTTATATAAACCAATTTAAACATGGTCTTCATCAATATCAATTAGTTTTGCATAAATGCACCTAAAAAATTATTAGTTACTTGGATTAATGAATTAGTGACCTATATTTGTTTTCTTTTAAAAAGTTGGTCATTGAATTTTCTAAATTTTCATACATTATAGAAAAGTATCATCTGATAACTGATGTACATTTATGAACTCTTTGTGTGAAACTAAAAGATGTAGTCTATGTATTAATTTATAATTTCCTGAAATAACATGGGACTCTTCTAATTTTGAAGCCAATAATGAATATTGAACAAATATTTCACTCTATTGAGGTGAATACCTGTACATCTTTCACAAGTGATATTCCACGAAGCCTTGGGTGGGCATCCCTGGGTCATTATAGACTATGATTCCTTTACAGTGAAAGAAATATTTGTTTTATTATATCCCGGGAGCATGGGATATCGCTAGATATCTCACGGTTGTCTTATCTGATTAGCATTGCCATTGAATATCGCCAGATATCCCACGACATGTGACCCGGTTTTGACCAATCATACTGTCGCTAGCTAGATACACAGGCTGGTATCGAAATATTTGTCCGCTGTGATGGAGCATGCTATTTCTCATAAAAACACTAAGAATACTTCACGATTTATTTTTTAACTTATATGCAGGCCCGTAAGACACTTTTCTCCAAGGGGGGTGCGGTTTTTACTAAAGAGAATATGAAATTGTCAATTTTTTGCCGCGTAAATCAAATCGCGTAAGTCAGAGGGGGGGGCGGTTACTCCCTATATTGGGGCCATTCAGCCTATTTTGTAGTATTTTATTGTTTTTAGACTAAATATTGAATGAGCAATTTGGAGAAACACTGAAATAGGGGGAAGGTGTGCTGGAAGGGCATAAATGTTTACCCGAAACTTTTTACCAGTTCAAGATCACATTCAGTGATTTCTGGACACTTTAAGGTGTTTTAATCAATAGAATCAATTAAAGAAATTCAGATTTTCAATCAATTTCTTCTTAGGGGAGCGAGTGGGCATCACAGGAAAATTCTACCAATTCAAGATGCTGTCTGATTAATTCTGAGCACTTTTAATGCGTTTGAGTAAATGAATGCTTTAGTTTTTGGGGTGGGGTACCAGAAAATTTTATGATTTCATTATGTCACTTGGTGACTGTTTAAGTGTCCAAACTGTCCAATTGTTTTGTATGGGGTGTGAGGAGTGGCCCACTCCCCGTAGAAAATTTTACACTTTTTAGATGCTATTTGGTGCTATCTGGGCACTTTCAAAGTGTATGAGTCAATAAAAAAATGGGAATTCTTTTGGGGGTGGTGTCAAAGAGGATGAGAGGGTGAAGTGTGGGGTGCCAGAGGGGGACCAAGTGGTTGTCCCATCGAAACGTTGACCATATCAAGGTGCTATTTGATGATGTCTGGGTACTTTAAAAATGTCTGAGACAATATTAAGTGAAATTCAGAATTTTTTCACTTGTTTTGTGGGGGATTTGAGGGATGGCCAACTCTCCAAGAAAATTTTTAAAATTTCAAAATGATATTTGGTGCATCTGAGTACTTTTAAAAGTGTATGAGTCAATAAAAAATAATTGTCTTTCTCAATTTTTGAGGGTTGTCAGGGGGGGGGGGTGCCAGAGGGGGATGTTGGGTGGGGATGCCAGAGGGCGAGTAAAAATCATTGACTATTTCAAGGAGCTATTTGATGATGTCTGGGAACTTTAAAAGTGTCTGAGACAATACACAAAATTCAGAATTATTTCAATTGATTTGTGGGGGATGTGAGTGGTGACCAACCCTCCTAGAAAATTTTACAATTTTAATATGCTATTTGGTGCTTTCTAGGCGCTTTCAAAGTATATGACTCAACAAAAAATATGAAAAAATCACAATTTTTTCAATTTGAGGGGTTTAAAGGGGGGGGGGGGTGCCAGAGAGCGAGGTGGGGTGGGATGCCAGAGGGCGAGTAAGTGTTGGTCTCCAAGAATCATTGACTATTTCAAGGAGCTACTAGATTATAGTATTTGATGATGTCAGGGCACTTTAAAAGTGTGAGACTATACATAAAATAAATTCAGAACTTTTGTTTTGTGGGGGGTGTAAGAGGTGGCCCCGCCCCCCCCCCCCCCCTGAAAATTTTACAATTTTGAGATGCTATTTGGTGCTTTCTGGGCATTTTCAAAGTGTATGAGTCAATGAAAAAAAAGATTCAAAAAAATATTTTCAAAAAAATTTATTTTTTTTCAAATTTTTTTGGGGGGGTTTCAAAGGGGGTGCGGTCGCACCCATCGCACCCCCCCATCTGACGGCCCTGATATGTTTCATTATACCAAAGAAAATTACTTACTCCATGCAATGGATATATCATTTGCTGGTAACTTTCACTTCTGTTTGAAGTCCAATTACGCTGGGATGAAAAGCTATTGAAAATGGCGCCGAAGTATCATACTTCAAAATGTACCATTTCTTGTTTAACTTTCTAATGGCACGATATAGCGACACGATAATATTTACACATGGTTTCAGCATTACTATGAAGGTATAAATGAGATGTTGATGTATTTGGTCTTTCTAATTCTTTTATAAAAAATAATGTTTAATTTTTCTGTCCGCTGTGACGGAGCAGTTGCAAATGTAAACTGTGAAAATGCTCCGTCACATCGGACAAAAAATATTCGTATTATTTTTTATAAAAAAATTAAAAAGACGAAATGCGTTAATATCTCATTAATACATTTAGAGTTATGCTGAAAACATATTTCAATATTATCGTGTCACTATATCATTGCCATTAAAAAGTTTAAAAAGAAATGGTACATTTTAGAGTTTGATACTCTGGCGCCGTTTTCAATAGCTTTTACTCCTAGCGTTATTGGACTTCAAACAGAAGTGAAGGTTACCCACAAATGAATACCCATTGCATGGAGCAAGTAATTTTCCTTGATGTAACGAAACATATGAGTTAAAAAATAAAGTGTGAAGCATTCTTAGTGTTTTTACGAAAAATAGCATGCTCCGTCACAGCGGACAAATCTTTCGATACCAGCCTGTGAGATAGTGATATAATAATATTTCTTATTAATCCAGAATTACCTAATACATTAAAGAAAATGAAAGGGAATGTTATATAGTGGCTATAGTTTCAACCAATCAGAATTCTTATTTACTGTTCATTATAAAACAACAATGAATGGTTTTAGTGAATAACTGTTTTGTTCAAATCCGTGACTGAAACCAAGACTCAATACTGTAATATACAAATATGATGAATTCCACTTGTTCACCAGTAGACAACAATCTCAAGTTTGAATTCATTATTCCTTTAATGTAATTAAGTCAATTATTTTCAGAAACAGTCAGTCAGATGAAAACAAAACTGAGAAAGGAAGTGAATCAGAATCGGGATCTGAAAATTCCAGCAATAACATAACACAAGAGAAAAGGTAGGCATTCATCATTGGCTACATAGATGATCCCTATTTCATTTAGAGTACAGACTCTATCTAGAATATACTAAATAAACCCTGATTTATATTATGAATTTTGTCTTACAACAATCTATGATTTTTTATTCAATTAGCGTATCTGTGGTTGCTAGTAACTTGACTGCAGATGGAGAGACCCAATTAAGAAAGTATGTCACTAAGCGTGTTGCTAAGGGTAACCTACATCCTGGCATTGGAAGCATCACCAATCTGGATATTGGGTAAGTATCGTATAGTTCACAGTATATCTGTACAATTATGGGGATTTAATAGACTTAGAATGCCCATAATGTAATTCTCACATATCTGATTTTTATATCTTTAATTTCATTATATTTTACTACAGTTTTAATGTTAGAAATAATCACAGACTCTTGCCAGATTGTTTGTAGTAGTATCAGTAGCTTCAGAATAATTCCTCACTTTATTTTACGCTGTCTCATCTTGAAAAGGGATTGTGCTACTCTCCAGAAGGATATTATCAGAATTAGTAGAAATTATTTTTAAAAAGCCAATATTTTGAAGTAAAAATATGAGATGTCTGTTCAAATATAGAAGTTATTGACAATATGAGGTGCAGAAATGTCAAAAATCTTTAGAATAGAATTGATCAAAGGATTATCTTGAGAGTCAGAACTGTTAGACTTTTGTTGGAATAGGCATCACATTGAATGATGAGCAAAAATATTGTAAAATTGTGACGATTTTTTTTATCTCTTTCCTATCCATTCTACTTTCTATTAATGATTGTATTTCAGACCAGAAGAGTCAACAGTGATATCATGCTGTTACTACTGTATATCAATGATTGTATTTTAGACCAGATGAGTCAACAGTGACATCATGCTGTTACTACTATATATCAATGATTGTATTTTTGACCAGATGAGTCAACAGTGACATCATGCTATTACTACTATATATCAATGATTGTATTTTAGACCAGATGAGTCAACAGTGACATCATGCTGTTACTACTGTATGCTTCAGAAGGATGTGACATCATCCGATGACAGCGACGTCTTAGAATGGATGGTTTGTTACATGACTATGGGACAGCATTCTCTCGACCAGTATCCTTTATACTGCTTTATAGATAGTCAGGGGGTATCTCTTATAGGGTGTTTTGAATGCAAAAAATGTAACTTTATGTGATTAAAGTAAACCGAATTCTTGTTGTGTCATAAGAAATCACAAAAGGCAACATTAGAAAACACAAAACAACTCAGTGACTTTAAGTTATAAATATATGTCTCATTGTTTAATATGGTAATATTTCACACTGTGACCCAAAAATGTAATACTTGATTTTATTTTTCATAATGTTTATTATAAAAATGTTTTTCCTTAATTCGTGTTATATTCCAAACTGAGCTTGACCAGTATAGCCATGGCCTTGTCAGACATCTAGATGAGAAGGTAACAAAAGTTAAATTTTATTATTTTCTACATTTACAAATGTTTTAATGTATTTTAATTTGATGATCGATTCTGGGCTTCCTGTTCTATTTTCTATTGTCCTACAATTCTATTCAAACATCTGAGTTACTATGTTTTATATTACAGGGAGTTGAAACAAATCCTTTGCAGGAGGTTTGTTTTTTAATATGAAATAATGTATTGCTAGTCTTGCTTCGTCAACATTAGTTTTTTTAGATTCATATACGCGTATCTATGTTTTTATTTATATTTTTTGTTCAGGTTTGAAAGTTATTATATTCATTTAAAACCTACGAATGGCTAGACTTCATGCATGGTTTTATGATTGTGTATCTCACTTAACACTAATGCATGTATGAAAATTATGATTTGCTTGTCATAGTATGCCCAATTTCAGTTTTAATGCCCATAATTGAGTAAAAGATGGCAGCAATAGGCCCTGTATTGATTTGTACATTTTGATGTAATCTGAATGTATTGCAAATTAAGAGTTTTGTTTTACAAAGCGCATGCGTTAGTGTGTGCTGTGGTTATTTTACTGTCTAGTAATTGAAAGTTGAATTGAAGAATACCAAAGGTAAAAAACCCACAATTATAGCATGTAGATTTTATCATGAAGAACAATGGTGACATTTGATTATAGTGATCATGATCGATCATGGTATTTAGATCATGATCAGCCAGCCCTTGTACTCACAGAACATAACTGTTATTTCAAAGAATTGTCTATTAATAAGCTACATTAAAAATAGTAATTTACTCATTTTAAGTTTGATATAATTTTGTACATACACTGTGTAATGTGTTCATGCATCATCACTGGTAATGTTGCAGATGACAGAACTGACAAGCAGAGTGGGCCCCTATCTAGATGCTTGGTATGATGCTTCCATACAGTTTATGTCCTACCCTGTACAGTGGCTATTTAATGACCTAAAATTTCTACTCAGTGCTGTAAGTTAAATTCTATACATATTTACCATATTCTGCACAAATAGGGCCTCGGGCACTTTTGAATTCAAATTTCCATTGAAAACCATTACAAAGAGGGCCAAGAAACCAATCAATTTTACAATTGTAAGGTCAGTAATAAAGAATTTTAGATCATTTCAGGCATTTTATTGACATGTATAAGTAAAACTCATTTCGAAGAGTCGCTACATGACATAAAGTCATATGACAACCCAAATATTACAATGATTTTGCTATGTGATAAAAGACCTTATGAAATACAATGGGAATACAATGTACATACATGTACAATCTTTTTGTCTTTCAGGCATTATCAAGTAGTCCAATTAGTTACGGCTGTAGTGAAAAGGAAAAGGATATTATAACCAGGTAATTATTGTTTAGCGTCAGGGGTTCCATTTGGAGAAGGCAACAGGCAATTTTCTTGTGGTTGGTTTTGCACGTTTTGAGAAATCGTTTGATAATCTCCATGTTTAAATTATAGTTTCTTCTGATTTTACCTGTTTTTCATTGTTATTTCACCACAAGAAGTAGTGACATTTTGTTATAGCCTACAACTTTTTGTGGACAGTGTTCGGCATCCATCAGTCAGCATTCAGTGTCTGTAACAAATGGAAAGTGTTGACATTTTATGTGTTAATGCTTTGTTTTGCCGGCAAGAATGGATCAATATCCCCCTGTTAGTTCAATACTGTGGACAGTTCTCTTATAATACAATTTGTTTTTTAAAATGTAAAATAAGTGAATCAAAAATTTGGATATCCAACATTCGTTTCAGTTTTTCAATTGCTGTATATCGTACTCAGTAATGATTTCTTGTGTAGATTACAGTGTCTGCCATAGAGTGGTGGAAAGATTCAAGCATGTTTTACAATCAACCGAACTAATGTGTTCTTTACCATAATTTGCTAAATTCAAACATAATATTGTAACTTTGCTGCTCATTTATAAGTATAAAAGTGTAATTTCTCTAAAATAAGAAATGTTGCTTTTTTAAGAAAATGATGACACAAATGCATTTTAGGTTTATCAAAACATGTAGCATAGCAGAAGAATTAACGAAGAGTCCTCGAGGTGGAAATGAAATAACAGATGATCCTTTAGCAGATACTGTCCTGGTTGACATAGCAGATGTGAAACATTCCAAACCTGATTCCACACTCCACATTGATGCCAATTTTAAATTAACAAATAAACAAGGTATGCTCCTCCATGCTTTCATAAAGATAACACACACTTGTAATATATTTTCTGACACTGACCCTCTCTTTCAATTTTTGCTTAATTTTTATCAATTAAAAGAATTCAGTCAAAGTGATGTCATATTTGAAATCTGCATGTACATCATTTGAGACTGAATACTCTATCTTTTATGAGTACTAGTATCTACAACTATTTTTGATGTTATGAGTATTGGCTATCAATTTTTTCAATTTTTCTTCAACATTGTTCAATATTGTAATGACTTCAGTATGAATGAAATGTCCCTTGGTGTTCTGGTCCTGGATTGTGATATTGGTTCTCGATTGGAGGGGGGAGGGGGATGTTAGACATTGTTTCTTTTCACGTTAGATTATGGTTTTGGTATATATAGGGTCTACTTTTCTTATGACAGATTTACACTTACAGTTTGCTTTTCTTGTTGGGTTTCTTTAAAGTTTTTAGTCACCCTTCCCTTTGGCATTTGTGCTTATATATTCTAGGAATATACAGTTTGCTTTTCTTGTTGGGTTTCTTTAAAGTTTTTAGTCACCCTTCCCTTTGGCATTTGTGCTTATATATTCTAGGAATATGGTTACAGAAAATGTAATTTTTAGTTCGGGGAGATTCTCCATAGAGCCCATGTGTTAAAGTCACAAAAAGTTAAATATCTTTTCTTGTAATGGAATATTTTCTTTAACTCGACATATTTTAATTCGCAAAACTATTAAATACATAAGGGTGATATGAAAATTGAACGGCTAAAACAGATGAATATAAAGTTAAAGGGAACTTTCTCCTATACCCGCCATGCTATCTGACCCGAACAAGCCACCTAGTGGTGAAACTGGTAACTACCTACTCGCATCTGAGTCATTAGGAAGAATTCTTGCCATAAAGTCTTGCCCCGATACTGTGTACCCCCCCCTGTATTTATACTTCACAACACAAGGTGAAGGTGAAAGACAAAGAGGGCACACAAGACTACTTGCCTAGTAGTGCATAGAGTAATAATCTTTGCTTTATATGTACCACTTGTATGTACATGTGCTCTATTTGTAGATTGTACTCCATTCTGCGAGGAGTGGGCTAGTACATTGCTTAGTGGAGACACAACAGATGCTCATTATGTACGCCAGGTCTGTGATACCTACAGACTCAAGGTATGCCATTTTCAGATATGTACAGGTGCAAGTTAGTCAGTTCATTTTCACATGTTGGTTGCAAATAATGTAAATAAACAAGCCCCTTGAGGATTGTTGTACAGCTCCACATAGTATCAGTGTACGTTTTCATATAGAAGTAGTACATGTACAGTAAAACCTGTTAACTGGAACACCTTTGATACCTTTAAAAAGTGTTCCACCTATAGGTTCATAGTGGTTCATTTATCATTAACTTAGTTGGTCTTGGGATTCTGAAAAGTGTTCACTAACTGAGGTGTTCTATTTCTAGAGGTGTTCCACTTTATAGATTTCACTGTAGTTAATTTGTCATGTTTATCCCTACCTTATGAATTCCAGTTAAACTACAAAACAAAAAGAAACGTACATGTATTAAACTCATGTGAAACATACAGGAAATGTACTTGTTGTTGTTTATTGTATACTTCCAGGCTGTCCAAGACATTAACAGTTTACAGAGACTGGTGCATAAAGCTGAGAGTGACCACTATGCCCTATACAGGTAATGTGCATGCCTAATGTTGACTTTGCATCTTGGGAGACATAATGTCCAAATGTTGAAATTGAACATATTGTCATAGTCTCCAATTTTTTGTGGCAGCAGTTGGTGTTTGGCATGTTGGTGTTTGGCAGTTGCTGTTAGGTGTCTGTAACAAATGGCAGTTGTGACATTTTGCATGTTAATACCTTGTTTTCATTATGGTTCCACCCCATGGCCTACCTCAGATAAAAGTAGGTAAATGTATATAGAGAGCATTGCTGAGAAATTTCTGTTTATCTGTAACTCCTCTTCATACATAGAATTGGTTCAGAATGTGTCGTGAGGATTTAAGACCTACTAGTCAAAATTGAATTTTGGATCAGTTGATCAGTTATGCACTTTTCTAAACATGTTAAAACAGCAGTTGAAACCAACTTGGCTCTGTGTTTATTATACATCACATTATCCTCCATTTATTGATTGAATTCTTTTTATATCTTTTATAGGGCATTGGTTTTTCTCCAGAGGTCAGATAATGCTTCTATGTTATTGGAACGTGCTAGACATGAGACCACTACCAAGGAGACACTAGCAGTGCTGGACTCCCTTAGGGAATACATACAAAATAATGGAGGATTTAAATTGGTGACGTGATGATATGAGGGCTCATTTAAATCTGAAGAAAATCATAATAGCATCATTTCAGTACATGTGTACTTGCTTTGGCCAAATGGAATATGGGACTTGAGTATGTGTTGGTAGTTTGCAATAAAGGACTACATTTATACAATAAAGTTTCCTGGTGAAGTTGATCACAAAAATGAAACATTAAGTTAAACTCAGTATCATATGGTAGTCAGGCCCTTAGCCAGGATTTGCCAAGGAGGGTTCAGTTTTCAAAAATTTTCTTGAGAGGTTTACGACAATTTTGGCCCAAATATGGCTAAAATCACTTGAGAAGTGCTCAAAATGGTGAAAAATTGCATGATTTTGAAAGAATTTTTGGCCAGGGGGGGTCGCTCGAACCCTGAACCCCCCCCCCTAGCTACGGGCTTGGTAGTGTAAGCTGAGACATTCCCAGACAGTGTTGTTTCAGCATTACAGTACCATGGACACCTTCGTTGTTCCAGTATATAATGTAGTACCATATTCACAGTATTTGCTGCACCATTGAGTCTATTCTACTGAATTGCACCATATTAACCTACATTGTACACTTGTAAATGTTGTTATACATTATTCAGGCCTGTAGCCAGGATTTACCAGGGGGGTCACGATATAAAAATTTCCATGGGGTTCTCTTTTTACAACTTTGCCCCTAAAATGGCCAAAATCACTTGAAAAGGGCTGCATGATTTTGAAAGAATTTTTCGCCAGGGGGGTTAGACCCCCCGAACCCCCTGGCTACATGGGGTAATTGTAGTTGATATGGCACTGTTGCTGAATGTTTTGTGAAACATTGAAATCTGTGTGATACTGATGCTCCGATAACATACATGTACTCCTGATGTATTTTCCCATATTTAATTCAAGTCTTGTATTGATACATATGTTTAAAAATTAAAGACATAATAAGAATATGATGTTTAAATGAATCACAATCTATGAAAATGGTACTTGATTGTAAGTCAAGTTTTCTAGTCATTGCTACATGGGACATGGTGCATGTAACCTGGCACAGTTTGTTCAGAAGGACATTATACTGTACCTGTACCCTGATAGATAATGTAGTACAGTTCTACATTAAATGTCAATCTGTTAATTGTTAAAAGTACTGACTGATTTGCAGTTTTCCAGGTTTAGTCTTAGTATTTTGTAGTGAAGGTTTAGTCTTAGTATTTTGTAGTGAAGGTTTAGTCTTAGTATTTTGTAGTTAAGGTTCAGTCTTAGTATTTTGTAGTGAAGGTTTAGTCTTAGTATTTTGTAGTGAAGGTTTAGTCTTAGTATTTTGTAGTGAAGGTTTAGTCTTAGTATTTTGTAGTGAAGGTTTAGTCTTAGTATTTTGTAGTGAAGGTTTAGTCTTAGTATTTTGTAGTGAAGGTTTAGTCTTAGTATTTTGTAGTGAAGGTTTAGTCTTAGTATTTTGTAGTGAAGGTTTAGTCTTAGTATTTTGTAGTGAAGGTTTAGTCTTAGTATTTTGTAGTGAAGGTTTAGTCTTAGTATTTTGTAGTGAAGGTTTAGTTTTAGTATTTTGTAGTGAAGGTTTAGTCCTTGTATTTTGTAGTTAAGGTTTAGTCTTAGTATTTTGTAGTGAAGGTTTAGTCTTAGTATTTTGTAGTGAAGGTTTAGTCTTAGTATTTTGTAGTGAAGGTTTAGTCTTAGTATTTTGTAGTGAAGGTTTAGTCTTAGTATTTTGACAACTATTTAAAAGTGCCATATTAGATATTAGTTGTAAGTTGTATCACTCACTAATCAAACATATTAAAATGCATTCCATGCTTCACTTATTTACTGGTAGGCTGACTGGCTGAGATCATATTTTCATATTTTATGACCAGTATTTTTAAGTTTTTCTCATAATGACACCCTGGATGTTAAATTAGAGTAAGTCATAAAACCTGGTATGTTTATAATGGTACAGAATGGAATTTTGAAAAAACACCTAAGGGTGATATAATGAAGGGGTATCATACGAGAAAATGTGGTACACTGGTTGGATCATATATAACGGGTAATTTTGACAGGCAAAGTAAATTTTATATACAAGTGTTCATGTACAAGTGTATGTATCTGTGTTATATTTTTGGATGATGGAGGGATATTGAGTTTCCAGCCCACTTTGTTATGAATGGGGTGATGTGTTGTCTTACAGATTAAAGCATCATGTAATGTACTAGGATTGATAATGGATGAAAAAATAATTATGTTTGTTTGAGTAATGGCACTGTGCCTTACTTGTGATATGTCTTATGATATAGAAGCAAGATATCCTGTTTAAAATAAAGAACATATTATTTATTTTCAATCAGAATTTTCGGTTTGATTTTTATTTGACCATCTAGAGAACCACTGATTATTGCACTTGCTACTTCTGCCAATCAAAGGGCTCATGAACAAATTCATGTCTGGTTAATTATCATGGCCTATTTTTTTTAATATAGTACCCCGGACAGGTTGTATGATGCAGTCTTGTTTTTACTCTGCATTTGCAATGGAACAACCATATTTATTGACATTTTCAAGTTTTATTCTAGAGACAATTTCCAACATGGAAAATAAATATTTTATCAAAATTTCCAATTTTATGATTTTGACAGGATTTTTTCAAAAAAACTACACTGTCAATAATTTACAGGTTTTTGCTTGAACAATTGATTTATTAACGTCATTTCAAATATTGTCTGGCTATTGAATTTTCTGCCACCTAAAGTCTTTCCAGATATATATTTTGGCATAATAATTATTGCTGATTATTGTTATTCAATTTAGTCATATTCAATATTATTACAGTGCATTAGGCCAATAAAAAACGTGTTGCTCTGGGTTTCGTTTTGTGAAGCCTTCGCTCGATAAAGCCCAGATAGAGGAGGTCAATCTACTTGTTCACAGACAAAAGTTCAACCCGATTGAACTGTTCAATACTGTCCAAAATGAAGTAAAACATTACGAATCTCCAACTTCAAGTATTCCTGGTATTAGATACTTCAGACATGTTAATACAGCTGTTTCAAATTAGATATTATCTTGAAACCTGACATTTTCAAAGCATGGTTCAATTTATGTACCACAGGGTTGCTTACTGAGTGACGGTTGTGGAAAACCCCAGTGGTGAAAAAGGTGCGTTATCAGAGGAAATGTGACCCAGAGTGACAAGTTTTTCAATGGCCTAATGCACTGTAATAATATTAGGCCTACTGAATATGACAAAAATGAAAAACAATAATCAGCCATAATTAATATGGCATCAAATACATCTGGAAAGACTTTAGGTGGCCAAAAATTGAATAGCTAGACAATCTTTCGAATGACGTTAATTGTTCAAGCAAAAACCTGTATTCTTTTGACAGTGGGGTGTTTTTGAAAAAAGCCTCTCAAAATCATAAAATTAGGAATTTTGTTAAAATATTTTTTTCCATGTTGGAAATTGTCTCCAGAATAAAATATGAAAATTTCAATAAGAATGGTTGTTCTATTGGGAATAAAGAGTAAAAACACGACTGCATCATACAACCTGTCCGGGGTACTAATTAATAAATTAGTAATATAATGCCCAGTTGATAATGAACTATGCACAGAAACAGCATTGTTTCAATTAGTAATTTATGGCATAATACTTGATAAACAATTGAATAATATAATGCCCAGTTGGCAATCAACTACAAGAAGAAACTGCTTTCTGAAATATATTGATTCACAGATAATGCTAAGTCATAAATAATATAACCGTGTACATCCATTTTTGAACCTGGTAGGATAACTGGTGAAATGTAGAAAATAAATCACCCTGTATATTAGTCTCTGAAGTGAATCAACTTGACTTAATTAATGCAATACCAGAGAGATGAATTTACACAGAAAAATTCCTTAATATAGTTATTTACATGTACACATATATTCATCATACTGTGTTAGTTCAAGAGTTTTTTCCTTTCTTGAAAATATTGATAAACCTTCAATTTCAACTAATCCTACTAAAACTTAAATTGATCCAATTTCAGAGATGTTTGAATTTTGTCCACAATTTTTGATGATGCTTACTCCAGAAAGTCTCATCCTACTATGGACTAATAAAAAAAGCACTTTCCAAACTGTAAAATTCTTGAATCAATATATCTACATATTGCTAGACACATCCTTTGGAAAACAGATAAATCTTTCAACTCAGCCTGGTTCTCAACACCAAGATTAGTTTATCCCAGCATAGGACTAATCCAAGGCTATGTAGCTGTAGTCATGGTAGTATACAAAAAGATTATCCTATTAACATAGCCGTAGGGACCAGGGGTTCAATGGGTTCGGCCGAAGCCCCGGTCGGAATTTCCCCCAAAAGTATTTGTGGAAAAATTCATTGCAATAACCAGAAACATATATTCAATTTATATGACCAGTAGATCAAAATAGTAAAAGTTACACTTCTCTCCAAAAGTTTGGCAACCTTAGGCACGGGTGGGATTGTCTAATTTTGGGAAGACCCCGGAGCATCATGACATTATGCAAAGAAGAAATATCAATAATTTCGCACAACTTATTTTCTAACTTAAAAGCTGCTCCATCTACGGTGAAATAAACCAACTGTCTTAATACTGATGAAAACACATTTTCTTTCAAATCTGTGCACCTCCGTTTTGTTTTATTTCAAACAAAAAAGCTTGCTAAGTCCCCGGAGCTGATAAGTCCTCAAAAGCAAATATTAAATAATAGAAACATTTTGAAATTAGTCACTATTCAAAGCATACACGCATGTATCATTTATAAACACAAGCATTTGATCGAATGGGTATTTATTATCCATCACTTTTTAAGGAAAAATAAATCCATGCGAAAAAATCAGTGTTTTTTCAGATGCACGTTTATCTCGGAAATTATTTTAAGTTTAAATTGTTGCTGTTTCAGTGCATTTAGTATACGCTCTATTTTCGCGAATATCAAACTTAAGTGGATCGTGTTAATGTCATTAATTATATATGTTTAGCAAATAAATGGATTAAAGGCGGCAATTAGGTGAGTATGTCTCTGACAATGTGTCTCTGGTACTAAATACAAGTGTAAGCTAAAAAGGTACCCACATTACGTGCAGTGGAAAGTTCCGTCCATTAAAAAAGCCAGATGCAGTCATCTTTCTGGAGGAAAGCAAGGGCATAAGAAGGATTATATCAAATAAGTCTAGGTTTATTATTTCGAATGAGTATTTTATTGTCACAGTTAAGGGAAAAAGTTCATAATAAAAAATATTTAAAAAGTCACGTAGTGTACCAATATGCATTGCTTCCTAATAATCACTTTTTATTTTCTAAAAAAAACTGATCCACTGATAATCGCCACCGGATTATCGAGATTTTCAAACTTCAAAGACACAATTACAGATGGTCTGCGGCTGAATCTAATCTACTTATTAAATATAAAACCCATTGGTTTCCCTTGGTTTACATGGGAATGATTTTCAAAAATTCATCAAATAGAAGAAAAGAAATTGGGAAAATTTGTGGCATTGGAAATGAAGTCAAGTTACATTTCCATCAATATTATAGGTATTTTCCTCGCAGGTTATGTAAATAAAAATTCAAACATAAAGGGGGGGGCTAAGGTTGCCAAACTTCGGAAGGGGAGTGCATTTGCCAGAAAGACGAGTGTATTAGCCTTGCACAAGTTTCAAATCGTGTGTCTAAAAAGAATTTGACAGCATTCCTCAAAAACGAATTATAGTTTATAATGATTTACAAGTTCATCTAAACTGTTTTCATTTCTCAAAACGTTCACGATTCTCGTCATTTGTGATAAAAAAAAAACAGCGGAACGGTGATAGAAAATGGAATGTTTTATTTTTTATTCTCAATTCAAAGAAAGAACAAATAGGTTTTTCAGCATTAGTTGTTCTTTGCTGCAAGGCATTAAAATTTAAAAGAAAAGAATGTTAGAGCCTACAGAGCACTGTCAGACTGTGGATATATTGTTTTTTCAATTTGGTATTTTTGGAATTTCAGACTGTTTCATTCCATTAATACAAAGCTATTTGTCATCTGTCACTGTGCGCCATGATTAAATAATAAATATACATTCTTCAAAAACATTTGCTATTGAATATAATACTAGCATTCAGTAAGCATTAACGAGGTCATTATGACATCCTCCTCTTTAACATAGCAAATAAAAATCTTTTGATTTGGAATCTTTTCAAAAATCAGCTAAAAGCGTGGGAATTGCATGTTTCAGAACTTGACATATCTGTGAATGAACATGTGAATGAAAGAATGAATTGTATGTATGACAAATACAAAAAAATGCTTTTATGTTAGGTACACCAATGTCATCCTCCGATCACAGGGCTTCAAAATCCAGAATATCTTCTTTCTTTATTCTGGACACCTGCTTAGGAGGATGCACCAATGTAGGGGGGGGGGGGGGGTTTGTGGATAACATAAAAAATCGAACCACTGGTCACCACTACGCCACTGCTATATATGAGGTTTATGATATTGGAATTATCTCAAGGCTAATATAATTTATCTGCCCCCATGGGCCATTAAGATACCTATATATTTCCCTCAGGATATACCCTCTGCTCAAACACTTGCAATGGAATATTACAGTACCCGTATATTCAACCGATGCCATACAAATGTAAAATTAATTATCATCCAATATATAGATGTCACTACAATCAAAGCCCTGTCATTTTTAAATCCCGAAAGTAAAATTCAGTGCACTTATTATTTTATGGAAATATTCAATAAACTTTTAGAATGCAGCTTAAAGAGAAAACATCTTTATTCTGTGTTGAGTAAATACTGCTGTTCACCCTAATTATCCGTTATCCCACAATATATTCTAGGAATTTGTCAATTACAAAATGACCATGTAACTTATTATTGACCTCGGTAAGCTTAACCAGTACATGTGCACTAACACTACTCAGGCAATCTTGTACAAGTAGGAGAGCGGCCATAAGCGGGCTGTTTAAAAGTGCGTTGGATTTATTAACATTTTTCGATGGACTAAGTGCATTCAACGTAATGATTTTATATGCAACAAATGTGTAAGTATCACATATATATTATACACAAGTTTTGTTAAAATGATTATGATATTTGGTCTGATAACCCGAACGAAATGGTTGATTGCTTTTTTGAGAGTTGACTGAAAAATATTTTTTTTGTTTTTAACTTTTACTTTATATGAATATGCACAGATATTGGCCAGATCGTTTTGTAGTAGGATCATAGGCTCAAAGAATAATACATATATAATATTTATTGAGCTTACTGATCCTACTACAAAAGAATCTGGCCGGGATCTATGTGAATATGTATCAATCTTTCGGTCTATTTAGTTGATTTAGCCCAATCTAGACATATGGATAGATTGAAGAAAAGTAATTTGAGTAAGGTTTACAATCAATTTGAGAGAGGTGCGATTGGAAATACAGTTGGGGACATAAGTAAATGACAGGTGGATTTGCTGAAGTGATGTTAAAAATAAGAGAATTTACAAGAGGCCATAAATCAGTGGATGAGATTATACAAAATGTAAAATATACAAATTTTAAGGGATATGTATCTAGACAATATTGGAAATTATGGGGTTTCAGACCACCATAATTAGGAAATGGTGATCGAAAATCGACCTGTCATTTATTTTTGTCCCCAACTGTAGAAAGCCCATGCCTTAGCCTAACCTTAGCCCATGGTTACAGGTGGGTATTTATCCTGTTCCGGGAACAGGATAAGTGGGTATGAAATGGGTATGGTTGATTTTTTATGGACTCAGAAGCTTGAATATTCGGTCCATTCACCTCAGAAACGCTTGTGAGGTTGAACAGATGTGGGAGGTGAATACTGAATAGCCGATTAATCCCTAATAAGAAGGCAGATCTGTGATGATCCAAAACAACCTTGAACATTAAGGATTTGTGTAACTACTAGACCAATCCCATACCACATATTTTCTAAGACCATTCTCATACCAGAAAGTGAAAAAATTCGACCATTGCCATATATCTCAAAAGTCATAATTTTGGATCAGATCCTAAAATTTGGGTCCATTGCCATATATCAAATGTCAAAAAAGGTACCCCATGTGTGCCGAGTATCCCTGTCAAGGTTTACATACAGTGAACCCCCTGGGGGTACAATAACTCATTGCATGGGCTTACATGTAGCTATCTTTGAGGCTGGCGAGGCTAAAGCCTTACCAAAATTTACAGTAAAACATTATTTTATTTTCAATGTATATTTTTCAACTGAAACTGTAAAAACTAAAATTCAAATAGTAGTATAATATAATCTAAGGTTAAGTGTACCACTGGCGTGACTGGCATTAAAAGAGGCAACTTAGTTGAAAGTATTTCATATTCGTTCCTTTACTCAAAGCGGCTGAAGGCCACATTGGCTTATCGGCTGGTCTAGCAAATTTATCATGAAATTACTGTTTTGTTGAGTTGTAATTTTAGTTATTAATGAGTTAACTGTTATTCGAGGTAAATCAGTATGTCTAGAATTTTTTATGAATTTTAAAGATTATAACTAACATAATTATTGAAACAGATAGTATTTTCTCCTTTTTATTATTAATTGTTTACATAAGATAAAATGTGAAAAATATTATTTGTTTTATTAATTATCAGTTATTCGAAAGAATCTTGAAATTATTATAAATTCTCAACAAACAGATCTATTTTAAATAGCATTCTTTGCAGTTACAATATGTGGATATTGAAAAATAAAGGTGTGACACTAAATTAAATACAGAGGCACTCAATAGTTGTTTAGTGGCTTTGTGTGTTCCCATGATAAGTAATGTTGGTATAATGAAAATATCTGCATGAATTTATTTGGTGATGAAACCCATTTCATTTTCTGATTCAAATTGTTTAGTACTTGTACTTGGAGTTGACATGGCTTTCTTAGCATACACTTTCGAATACAAATGTACTTTGATTTCGCTTACAAAGCTCTGACACTTAGCATATTCTTGGGGATAAAGTCTTATTCATTTCGTAACACAGATAATGCTTCCAAAATCCAAATGTTCAAAATGAGGATGTGCTTGATAGAAATGTATAAATAATAGATATATTTTCATCTTACATGTAATTTATGTCTATGTCTTTTATATTCAACAATTTTCCTGTTTTCAATTTCTTTGTAAATGCTTAACTGATAATACACTGAGCAATTTTTGTTAAACAGTTCCACAGTTTCATGCAATTTCTCATCTGAATCAATCACATTTCTCTAATTTCTTCCCAGTTCTGAGCTGACATTGCGAGTGAAACAGAAAGGTGTGACGAGTATAAGAAATGCAAATAGTCATATTCATTTCGTTCTCTATGAACTTGTTCCATTTGTAAATGTTGGTTTCATCTACAGTTAATGGTATTGCTTGCCTTTGAGTTTCAAGGTTTAAATGTTGAAAGGCATGCGGCAACTGGCTCACCAAAATTTAAAAAAAATGAATTCAGACTCTTCAATCGATACCGAAAAAATAAAGTTTCATGAGAATTTCCGTCTCCCTTTACTTAAAGTTACCTCGTCAATCTAATTTTGGCCTCGCTAATTTTAGATCCTAGATGTGTCCCTGGTGTTGCTGTCATGCAATTTTACAGTAAAGAGTCAATAAAAGATATATAATCAATACCCTAACTCTAATATTAACCACATAGTCGGATCTTTTGAAGCAGTAAATTATTTTTAGAATTCAAATGTTTATACTACAAGTGTCTTGTTAAAAAGCTGGTTACTATACCATTCTCAGAAAAACATCCAATTTCACAACTCAAATGTATGAATCAACCCTTGTTTTTTATAGTCTATTCAGAAAGTTCTGTACTTTTACCATATTCAAAATCTGCCAAGGTTCAAATATTGTGACATATATATGAATCACTATTAAATTAATTTTGCATAAACAAGTTTATTTTAATTGGGAAATTAAATTTGCAAGATAAGTTTTGGCATCCAGGGGGTTTCACTAGAATTTCTCACAACAGGCTAAATAAATGAAAACAACAGGACAAGTTAATGGAAAAAACTTTTTGTTATTATATATTTTTTATGTATAGCAACTACTAGAAAGGGTAACCATCCAGTATTCAGTATTAGAACAACTGTACTTGATCAACAACAAATACATTTTCATGTAACCTAAGCCTAAAATATTTTTTCTTGGATATTCACACCAGAATTCTAGGTTAGCACTCTGAAATGTAAATAAATCCTCCAAATGACTGCAGGACTTCTGACATCATCCTCATTTACGGATGAAACCTTACAGAAGTCACAATATTTGGGACTTGGGGATTTTTTGCATTTATTCACTCATGGACTTATATTTGGTACATTCTCATAGTCATGCTATTGGATTTCCAATGTATACGTTTTCATATGTGATTGAAATCAAATTGGTAGAGTATATCTCTAGCCTAATCTCTTGTGAATTCTTATACTTTTAACATGATGATCTACACAGTCAATTTTTAATAGTACCATTGGGTAGCATTTTGGTTATAGTACTACATGTATATGGTATAGGGCCATATATATATATATATCTATACAGCACCTTGCTTGAATGGTACCATAGATACTCTTAATTTATTGTATGGTAGCATGATTCCAGAGTGCAAATTGGGGATCGAAGTAGATTATTCTCCTATACTAGATACTCAGGGGCGGATCTGGGAATCAACAGGGGGGGGGGCCCAAATTTCAAGTCAGAGAAAAAAACGGCAAAAAACCAAACCCAAAAGTGGGCCCAAATTTTGAAATTTTGAGGCCCATTTTCTTCAAAATTTGGCCTGAAATTAAAAAATAAGGCCTTAAAAGGCCCAGTAATGACCAAAAAGGCCCACTTATTGGGGCCTGAAGGCCTTTTTTTTCCTTGGCCCACACCAATATGCCATTTATTTCATATTCAAAGTCCCATGAAATATGAACTTCATATGGGGTGGTCCCAATTATTGATTCATCGAAATTGTTAGTCCTAGTTTTAACTCTGCTACATAACTCTACATTAACACTTTTAGTATGGACTATAGTACCATTTATTCCCTAGTATTTGAACTATATTGTTGATCTATAAGATTTTCTCTCTATGGATGTATTCAAATGTTCTTAAAAGCAGCCATCAGTGACTTTGTGTATAAGTATGTACTGTACAAATGTAAATGTATAGTATATTGATGATGTAATTGTTCCTTTCTTTCTTACCTTTCTTATCAATATATTCTCAATTATCTAGAACATTTGATATGATATTAGAAAAAAATATTCAAAATTGTTAAAGCAAATGCTCAACCCTGACTGGCTGTACTTTAAAGTTTCAATATAAATTTTAATGGAGAAAGGTCAATAAATGGGTTTAAATTCTTTTCCCACTCACTCGGTTACCTTGCACGCAGAGCCTAGTTATGAACTGAAGGCGAAGCTCTCTTTTAAGAGAACTCAAATGAACAAATGGAAATAACAAATTATTGGATGGAACCAGCATTTGTCAATTTTAATTAATATTAACAAATTTACCCATTGCCAACAGCTTTTGATAAGTTTTATTAGCAAGGCATTTATTATATTGAATTAACCAATCCTTTTAACTAATCTAGGATTTGTCTTAGATTAAAACTGAAATGTTATATTCCTTATTGGCCAAATAATTGTTTGAGTTACTTTAGAGATTAAGACATTATCATTCAAAATAAGCGCAGCAAATTACATATAAGGCTTCAGGGGCGGATCTGGGAACCAACAAAGGGGGGGGGCAAACTTCAAAAATAAGGCCTTTGAAGGCCCATTTATGACCAAAAACCCCCCAGATATGATCCTCCCCAGATCTGCCAGTAGGCTTTCAGATACTTCACAACAGTTATCAATTCTTACCTCATGCCTCACTTGGATAATTGTAGTACATGTACATACTAATGATAGCAAGATTTATGATTATTAGATAAAATTGTTTACTTAAAGAGGTTTTTATGAATCCTCTAGTGTATCGTCACAATACACCAAGGAGGATTGGCTCCCAGAATACAATCTCAATATTATTTCGTTTTGTTCAGTACATACACTCAGCCACACAAGCCCCAGGTATTAAAAAAGCCATTGAAGGATGTTCTGAAATTAAAAAAAAATTTAAAATACATGTACATTATACAAGAAGTGATCAAGATATTAGCTAAATTTTTTGGGATTGTTGATTATAAATTTATAGCCAATATGTCAGACAATTATGGCATTTTCATTGCTGGTAATAGATAGCTGGTATATGGATTTGGGAAATTTCCTATCATAATACTTTGCAGTTATATTGTGAAATCGTATGTATTTTGATAATACATTACGATGTGACATGAATGAATCACAAGTCCCCAAATTCAATCAAAGAGGGACATATCTAGTTCAGCTCAACCTGGTTTTTAGTGCAGTTAAACTCATCTCAAGGTAAAAGATTCTTATTATTTCATTTAAAAAAACTAGGTTGCCAAGGTGCTTGAAGTTTTTCATTACTTTTGAAGATATCTTGAAAACAGTGTTCACTTTAATGCTGAATGTGTTTATATCAAAGGAATGTACATAAGTTGATATAAACAATCGCTTATAAGTAAAAACAAAGATGAATGGTCAAACAAAGATTGTCTGAGTATCAGAATGGTCATTCATGAATTTATTAAAAAAAGTAATGGTATGAGTGAAGAAGGAAAATAAGGCTTTAGGTTTAATTTTAATTAGCAGCATGTGATAAGGGATTGTTCATCTACTAAAGTATACAAACGCAAGAAAGTGAATTTATGGTAAAAGTTTATTATTATACTTCATGGTTCAGGGAGAAATTATAATACATATTATTTAAAAAATGAAAAGGAATGTCACTTCAACTCAGTAGTTAATGCAGATTTAATATGAACTGCACAAGTAACTTGATGTAAACAGTACGTCAATTTCAACACAAATAGTGGTTAAAATAGTATAACATATTTTAAAAGTATTTGTGGTAACTACAATTATTAAATACGTAGCAATGTCTATTAGATAAAACATATTTACAAGGCAAAGAATATTGAATCGGAGAGTTATGAACTTATGCAGTTGAAGGTATGTAATATTAGGCATACAGTTTTACTGTTTATAGTCTATTATAATTAGAGAATTATAACACTTTGTTAAAATTATTTTTCATACATTGCATGCATTGGGTTTAGGAGCTTGTAGATACAAGGCTCATGTCTTCATCATCAAAGATCATAAAGCCTTGTTTAACACAATTAAGAGACTGGGGGGAGGGCTTCATGAATTGATCAATTGAAAATATACTAAAAATGGCATTTATAATTATTCATTATTCAAATAATGTAATAAAGATGTAGTTTCTTATATTGGAAACTGGGTTACTTATTGGATCCATTCCATTCCTGGTTGAAATCTGCTGTCTTTTCAGTATAAGTACTGGAAGGGAAATGAACCTTTTTTGGTTTAGGTAACAGTAAAGGTGGTTACTCCAAGGTCTTCAAAAACAACACATTCTAGACATATATTGATTAATGATGATATTTACACTTTCATCTTGTGCCTTTCTATACTACCTTGGAAAATATTGAATATATTCTAATTTAAACATCGTTGTTTAAGAATTCATTTCAAAACCTTAAAATTGATTTTTGGCATCTAATTTCCAATAATAAACTGCTCCAACTGATGCATTATCAAGACTAATCATACATTTTGTTGTTAAATGATGTGATTTTCAGCCTTTTAAATGTGTGTGTTGTATTTTCAGCTAGCACATATATTTGACAGTGAAACTTGCCTGGTGACATAGGATAACAGCACCAAGATGGGGCTGTTTAGTCAACTAGGATTACTACTACAAAAAAATTTACTATCTAGAATAAGAAATCCGGTAAGTCTATTTTTCTTTATATTTCTTATGTAGATCCCAAAAATAGTGATGCTTCATTCATTTATAACGAACATTCTGTATGTAAAACCTGTGTTATTGGAAAACATTAAGTTCCTCAAAAAAGTGTTCCAATATTAGGAGGTGTTCCATTTACAGAGGTTTATCTAACATTCAGTCAATTAGTCTGCATATCTGAAAGTGTTCTACTTATGGTGGTGTTCCACTTACAGAGGTGTTCCACTTTTAAAGGTGTTCCACTTACAGAGGTGTTCCACTTACAAAGGTGTTCCACTTCAGGTTTTTCTATACTTTTGGCCACCCTTGTATAGATTTCTGGATCTGGAATGTTTCTGTAATTACAGTGTGCAAATATTCATTTTGATACTCATTAATCTCTTAGTCTAAATCAGTAAGTTTCCGACTTCTCATGGTAATCCAAGATGACTTATATTGGGAGGTACTTATATTTCATAATAACTCTGTAATATTAGTTAATAAAATAATCTTAATGGTAATCAACCCATAATGAGTTAACAAACATACATTTAAGTGCAAGTGCACTCAGATGGATGGCTGTTACAAATAACACGAGTAAAGAAGTCTCAAACCCCATTTTGTGACATTTAGTCAACATTAGTCTCTCCAACTGAGTGATTTTTCATGTGAAAGTACGGGTACACATGCCCTGCAAACAGCGTCATCAAATTCTCAAGTGTAGATGAGCAATTCAATAAAACAACTCCTTTGTCTTGGTTTGATATGGTTTGTTACTATGGTTGTACAGTACTTACAAAATAAAGGCACTTTGATTCATATATTCTTTAGTGTTGTCGCGATTAATCGATACATCGCGATATACATCGCCAAAGCTGGTTCTGGCGATGCATCGATGTCTGAAACAAAACATCGATGTTTTTAAAAAATTTTAATTTGCTAAAAATCGCCCTTTCTTATCTTATATTGACGCAAATTGCTTACCTTTTTTCATGTCTTATTTCATTTTCAAATGTTTTCTGATATTCTTTCGCTTTAAAACTGTTTTAGCTAGTCGAAATGAACCATTAATCTAAAAAAATTACTTTACTTTCATTTCACCGTATTATGTTCCCGGATGTACCAGCGTACTCTTATTAATTTGTTCTGTTCGATATTTTAGTGCATTAGCGTTCGGTATTTCAGTGCACTTTTCTCAAACTTTTTCTCGATGTACATCGCGATGTGCATCGATGTTTACTACTGAAAATTGCCGATGCATCGATGTACGATTATGGCACATCGCGACAACACTAATATTCTTATGTAGTAATAGGGGGATGACGTATTGATGGTGAAATGAGTAGAGCATTTGGTACATCTTTTATAGGGTAGTGCCTTATGACCACTATTTGAGAATATGACCCGGGGATTTGGCATAAAGAGGCATGGGGTTTGCAAAAGGAGATAATACAATACAACTACCTGGCTTTTTCTATCATGGAATGTTCAAATGACATATGATTTGATAAAACTATGTTGTCTTCTCTCTGGGGAGTTTTTAGCTGTTTTTTCTGAGCTGTTTTTAAGTTGAAATATAACTACCTGTTCTTATCACAACATAATTACAGTACATGTTGTTAATTACCCTTATATCTATTACCAATTATTCAACCACGATCTGAGTATCAGAGCATGCTACATTAAAGGACAACTGAAATAGCTTTTCTCAACTTGCAGCTACGAAAATGCGGTTTTCTCCATTGTAAGCCCACCGTAGAGTTCTTGCGATAGCCATTATAAAATAAATGTTAGATAACTGCTAACGGTCATAGATAACGAAATAAAATTAACTGATAGATCAAATTGGCCCCCACGTGATTAGTAACGTCATATACAAAATATAGCTTTGGTTTATTGGTTCCATAGTAATCACAACGTCACGGCAACCATAGGATTGTTGTGTAAACAAATAACAAAACATTTTGGCATTATGACGTCATGATCTAATGGACCAAAACGGGCCACGTGGGGACCAGTGAGAGATCACGTGGGGGCCAATAACGTCACAACCAATTCGAATATTGCTTATTAAGCAGCTATAACGATCGTTAGAGTGAAATAGTTTTCACACTACTTAAGAGAAAACATGTCCAAATACATCTATCAAAAAATTATATTGATTCCTTTAGGTTAAAAATACCATTTCATATCTGCTTTAATGTGGATAAAGCTCCTTTTATGGAGGCAAAATCAAAGGGTGAAAGGGTACATGGACCATTTGCTTTCTGTAGAAATATCTTAGACTGATTCTATACCTTGCTTTTTAGTGTCATATTAAAACCCAGTTCTTTCAGCTGATATTCGCTAAAAGCATCTTATTGTTTGGATTTTCATCTATGTTACCCTTGCTTTTTTTAGCAATGTTTTTTCATAAACAGAGCAAAATAAAGGTGCACATATTATGATGTCATTTTGCAATACTATTCTATGTTTTAGGTGCTATTAATACTTGAAGTGCTATGGCCGATTGCACTTTTTATGATAATTGCTGGTATGAGGACATCACTTCAGCCCACCCCAAAAACTTCATGTAAGTAAATTATACATGGGCAAAGTGAATTTTTAGCAAATCAAGGTTCAGGTCTGTGTTATGATTATGTACTAACTTGAACTAACATGTGTTATGGTATATTATAAACTCTTAATCTTAATAAAGTGATGAAATATGCTGGAGGAAGTATGTTTATCACCATGGTTATGAAGCAATTAATAAGTCTTAAATATATATAGTACTGATATACATCAAAACAGGCTTTAATTTCTCAAAATAAACTGCATGATAACTTGTAAACCTTAATTAGTCAGCATGTTGAAAATACATGTTCTTACCCTGAAGTCAAGAGCCTAGGAGTGAAGTGAAAATGAACCACTCTATATGCCCTGAGTACAGATGCTAGTTCCAAAGTGTGCAAATCCTTTAGATGTGAAAGTGAATTATTAAAAACCAGACTCTAGCCAGAGAGGTTCAGGGGTGCGAGTGATTTTTATAAAAGTGAACCCCTGGCAAAAGCTGGCTATGGGCTTGAAAAGAATATATGTTTAGTGCATACACAAGAAATCATACCTGGATGACACCTTAAACATTTTACTTCAATAGACACAGACATTTTAGTTTGTTTATTAAATCTTCAAAATATGTGACACTAAATCAAAACAAATTTAAATGGTTACAAGTTCAGATTTTGCTCCATTTTTGGTCCAGTTCCCATCCTTATTTAGTAATATAACTGTTTTTGATATTTCTAATGTTCAAAACACTTTTTGTTTTAGGTACATATAACGAAAGAGCGCTACCGAATGCCGGAGTGCTACCATTTATGCAGTCATTCGTATGCAACATTAAAAGCACATGCACAGACCCTGATGCGGCAGTTGATTCTAGTGGTACTGTCGATGCACAAAAGGGGAATAGGTCAGTAAATATTCATTGATATTTAGTGTTATGCTAAGTAGTTATGTGCAAAGTTTTATTGCCAAGAAGTCTAGCTATGAGGCAGAAGTTTTCATACATGTGTAGTCAAGTAGTGGGAGGGGGATATCACAGGGGCTTGTAGCTCTTGATGGGTTTTATAGTAAAATGACAGAGTCCTTGTATTACCACATATCTCCCTCCATTGCCTCCTATGCCTTAGTCACATATGCTCCTATCCATCGACCGGTGCCCGGCCGATTGAGTGTTTTGTTCAATATTGTATTCAATTTTGAACAAAATGCTCAATCAGCCAGGCGCCGTAGTGAAAATCGGAGCAAATGTGACCAAGGCATTACTCTTAGTAGATATATATAATTAGGTGGGAGGGGTAGGTAGCAAGGAGATGACAGGGAGGGGATAGCTTGTACCAGAGACTTGATCAAAGACTTGAAAGTGGTGTGAAATCTTGGATGCTGTATTGATGCTTTGGGTTGCCCTTTCTGCTTGAGGGGAAAAGGTTATCATATCTGTATCTGATATGCCCATATCTGTTCCCTGACAATGAGAAGTTTCATTTCTGCTGTGTAGGACCTTGGAAATGTATACCACCAGGCTATAGCGGTCAGCTAACCCTCAGAACAGATTGCATGCTGTGTACAGTATTTGCTGTATATTTTTGACTAAAATTTCATTCACTGTTCTTTCTATGATATGTAACCAAGTAAAACATGCAATCATTTATATGAGATAAACATTTTATTGGTAAATGTGAATAACTCACACAACTTTTAACCTGGGAAATGCATGTACATTTGTACACATAAACTAATATTTAAATCACTTTATTCACTTCAAATATCTTTGTTATGATGCAATGTTAAGGTCAAATAAGAACTTATGAAAGCTTCAGAAAAACATGTGTATTAGCATACACTCCCCTCCATAAGTTTGGCAACTGGAACTCTTCATGAATCATTTGTTTGAAAATTTGATGAATTTTTAAAAATCACCCAACATAAACCGGCATTAATATTTGATTCAAAAATTGACTTCACGTTGCCAAACTTATGGAGGGGGTGTACGTTATTTTAAAGGCTAAAATAAAGTGTTATGTCAATTTTAGATAAGGACACAAATTGAGTTCCAATTTCCATAAAAGTGCTTGAAGGAAATTTATATTTATATCTGTGAAAGAGATTCAAATGATTCAAATAATGTATTTTGTAAAATGGTCTATAATACAAATAATTGACGTAAAATTGGGATATGTATGTCACTGTGGCCCAATGATAGACTTGATTCAAGAACATCCTTATGATTAATGTTTTTCATGGATGATGACAAAATTGTAAAAAAGAGATTAATGGGAAACCTATTAATCCCAATGAATAATTTACCGAACTATTATTTGCTCACTTATTTCCAGAGAATAGTGTTAAATTGAATGTTTATTATAAGCTACTTTGATACTCTAATACTATATGTTGTATTGTACATTCTTCAACAAGAAAAAGCTTGTGATTTTTTTTACTCATGTGCTAGTCAAGTTAAGTTTCACAATTTTGCCCAAACTTGGTCAACTATGCCAGTTTTTCATGATTTTCCAAGTGGGAGAAAATGGGTTTTCATGTGGGTACATTCCTTTAATCAAAATGTCAGTTGGATGCAACGGTGCAAGGGAGATCACTAGAGTGTATCTGAATGTAGATTTTCAGACACATCCACTAATAAATAATGAGAACTTGATTTACAAAAGGCTACACATCAATGGATGGGCACTGGTCCATTTGAATTTCATTATGATAAGACATATAAAAGTTGATAATTTCAGCGTGTTTGGTATTTTCAAATTCCAAGGTGTTTTTTGACTCTAGATGCATGACTGGCCTGTATGCAGCCGTGTAATTTCTTCCTTGTATATTAAGTCTATAACATGATCAAAATTATCTGAGAATAAGATCATTCTCCAGATGTAATAAAAATATTATCTGACCTTGTTCTGCAAATATCTACATAATCAATAATGCCAATGAATGTAGCCTGAAACATTATTATTGCATTAACATTAACATTGTCTTTTCTCATACTTCAGATGCCAGGTTTTTGCTCTCTGTCAATATACCAATACGCGATAACGTTTAATTTCGTTCAGTTTAGCTACCTCTCGTTTGAAGAGCTCTCATGTATGGTACAACTTCGTCTACATCCGGGTTCTTTCCCATTGGATTACACAGGGGTGCTATTTTCAATGCCGCACTGCGGCTCTATTAAACATTTATGTAGAGTTTCATTTGCACAAACGATAGGTATGTATGTAATTAAGATATATGACAAAGCTTTTTGAGCTATAACCCCCAAATCCGAAGAAATCTGTACTTGAAAATGCCGTCCAATTCCAGTGACGTCACTGATATCCCAGAAATTGCTCAGACGCCATCGAAGATCGAAAAATATAAATAATGTTACTTAGAATCACCGATTATCTTTCTGATTATTGAATAGATTGGATTATGTAACTATGCTTGAGGGCTGATGGAAGATCAGAAGCTGAGAAACGTTCAGAGTAATCGACTCGTTCGGCGGGCCAATGGAAATTTGTCCCTTCCAAAGCGATGCATCATGGGAGATATTTATGTAAATTACCACCTGAACTCTTATCGCGAATAGGAGTATTACGAGTATTGGAATTCTGTATGGATTCTGTGTGTTTATGTATCAGGTTTAAGGCTCAGCTTGAAAGTAAGATTTTGGTAAAAAATTGCTATACCTGCACATGTTATTTTCTGGTTCAAAATTAAGTATGAAGGCATGTGTGTATTTTCTTGCTTTTTTTCAGGAAAGTATCATTTCATTTTCTACTTTTAGTAAACCTGGAAACAGGTCAATGGTAGCTCCTGTGTTGTCTGGAAACTTTGAAATAAAATTTGGAAAAATAGAAAGTGTGAAATATCAGAAATTCCTGGAGTTCCCATTGACCTCTTACCAGATATACTAAGAAAAGACAGTGTATGATACTTTCCTGAAAAAAGCAAGGAAATTAACAAATGCCTTCATACTAAGAGGTGGTAATAATGGTATATATTTTTGATTATTGATGGTGCAAAGTATTCCTGCTAAAGAGTACATGTATTTGGAGATTCGCCTAAATATGACTTCATTAATCAGTTGACTGAAAATGACATCTTCTTCTGTAAATCTCAACCTCCTGTCTCAATTAAAGTGATTTAATAAAAAACTGTTGACTTCTGGAAAGGTCAATAATGATGTAAAGTAACTAGATTTAGATTTATGAACTTTATTACACATGCATACCCATAAAGGGTTAAGTATATGTATCTGACAATTATTTGGAGAAACAGTAAATACATGTACATTGTTCAAAACACAATATTAAAATAAATTGCAAATGATTTTTATATAAAATGTGAACTTGCCAAACTAAAGATCATGTAAATAGATGCTAAATAGGGTTTTGTTATGCCAAAGGAAATTGGTCAATCTATATCCACTTTATAGTATATATGAGATTTATAAACTTACATAAAATGGTAATTTAATCCTTTGGCAAAACAAAAATGTGAGGCAGTGTTACAAAGGTTTTGAACACTCATATAATCTAGCTACAAGATCCCCTCCCTTCTACTGTTACTGTCATTAAAATATCACAATAATTGTTATGAATGTTTTGGGTGGGTCGGCTCAGATTTGAGTCATGGCGGGTATGAAATGTAAAATCTCAAAGTTATGAATTTGCAGAGAGGCAAACTGTAAACATATCTTTGTAATCTAAGAAATGCAGCAATATAAGTCAGATTGTTTCCTCTAATAAGAGATATATCATAATTATAGAAATATGATGGGGGACCTGTGTGTTATTATATCTACAGGTAAAACTTGTGATTCAGACCTGCATGATCAAAGCATAAGTTAAACATTGTATACCTTGGACCAATAGAACTGGTTTCTTGTCACGATGGATCAATATTTTATTTTTAGAGTAAAACATTGTCCAAAGTAGGGTACTCACGACAGTCAATCAAGAATTTTTATTTTACTGAATATTGGCAATATTTCAACTGTGTTAGACTTGAGAAGATCCATATACTCAGCCTGCATTAGTGAGAAAATAGGGCAGTACAAACAAGGGTAATATCCCAGATGCGAGTAGAAATAATCTTGATTTACGTCATTAAAAATTCACAATTCAGTCAAACTGATGTCATATTTGGAATCTACATGTAAAATTACATTTAGAAATGTGGTTTTGAAAAGAGTTTATCAACTTTAAAAATTTAATTTTCTTTGAAAATGTGACTTCTAGGTCGGGGAGATTCCCCATAGACCCTATGTTGTAAAACCACAAAAAGTGAAATATCTTTTCTTGTGATGGGCAGATAATATTTTCTTTTACTGGACATATTTTAATTTGTATAACTTTCAGATACATAAAGGTAATATGAAAAGTGAACCACCAAAACTGATGCATATTCAAGTTTAAGCGAATTTTGTAATACCCTGCCATGTTAATTCCCCCGAATCAGCCACCTGGTGGCGAAACTGGTAACTACCTACTCGCATCTAAGTAATTGATGGGAGATTAATTTTTGTTGTTGGTTGTTATACATCCTCCTAAGCAGGTGTACAGAATCCGTACCTCCTTCTTCCCCCCTGCTATAACCAATTTGGAAGCGTCCGATTAAACTGAGTCACGTGATCTAATTATGCACCGATGACGTATACATGATTGCTGTCGCAGCGTTGCGACAACGAATCAAATTGCAAGTTCTTAATCGGGGAAACGCTAACTGCTTACAGCAGGGTGTAAAAAGAAAGAAGATATTCTGGATTTTGAAGCCCTGTGATCGGAGGATGGTTGTTATAGTGATCATTATTAGTTTAACTTTAGACTTAATTTTGCCTATTTTGATGTACATGTATTAAAAACTTATTCTCCCTTCCTCTCCGTTATGTCACTTTTTTAAATGTACAACATTTTTGCAATTACGGCTTATGGAAAACTTAACACTTGAAAAATACTTGAAAATTTCACGGAAAATTTTAAAGTTCCTTTCAGCTGGCAACATTTACTTACACTGTCAACAGCAACCTATTTGTTCTTATATTTAGCATATCAATAAGACTTTTGCTCCATGCTAATACAATTGTACCAGCTTAGCGGCTTGTCATGATTTTAAGTACACTGTAATAGATGTACATGTGGTTGCGAACTTACTAGAATATGAAATTAAGCGCCAAAATAGTTATATATTACATATTGCATTCATTTTTATGTTTTATCACGTGAATGATCTTATAAAACATGGGCAAAATCAAGATAAAATTCTGAAAGCTTGAGTCATAATCAAACAGGGAGGGTCAAATTGATTGTATGCATTTGTGTGTTGAAATTGGCATGAAATAATGTTTAGTGTGACTGTATTGATATTTCAGATTTCAGTCTTGTGAAAACATTTGTTATGTGAAAATTCAAATAATGACTTGCAAGTTGCAACCTCAAAGTTCAGGCTTGCAGGTACATATGTACTTGCCATGGGATTTAAATCTACTTTATAAATACATATATAGTACACAGATTAATTCTTATTTCATATGATTTAAAGATCTTAAAGAACTGTAGTAGAAGAAAAACCTTCCTTGCTGGCAGGGGGGAGGGTATTTATTTTGTCACAAGCCCAAGTGTTGACATATTGTTACATTCTTCAACTATTTTGTGGACAGTGTTCAGCATTCGGCATTTGGTGGTTAGCATAATTTTGCATGTTAAGGTACAGCTGGAAAATAACATAAAAATTGCTATACCTGCACATGTTATTTTCTGGTACACTATAAAGTATGAAGGCATGTGTTAATTTCCGTTTTTTCAGGAATGTGTCATTACATTGTCTTCTTTTAGTATATCTGGTAAGAGGTCAATGGGAACTCCAGGAAATTCTGATATTTCACACTTTCTAGTTTTCCAAATTTTCTTTCAAAGTTTCCAGACAACACAGGAGCTACCATTGACCTATTTGCAGGTTTACTAAAAGTAGACAATGTAATGATACTTTCCTGAAAAAAGCAAGGAAATATACACATGCCTGCCTTCATACTTAATTTTGTACCAGAAAATAACATGTGCAGGTATAGCAATTTTTCACCAAAAGTTACTTTCTGGCTGAACCTTAATGCCTTGACTTTTATTGACTCAATAATCATGTCATATAAATGACATATCAGACACTACAGTGTACAAAAAACTTCAATTACAACTACACAGATTACAAAACTACTTTACATCAGTTTCACATGTTATGAGTATATATAACAACAAAACATCAATTGGGGCGTATCCATAATGCATGGGTTTAAAACATGTGTACACCCATAATATTAATCATTTTCTAAATTTTTGAAAGGATGATATCCAAATTTGCCTAAATCATTTTAATAAATATTTAGACTATCATGCCTACGAGGCATAGTCTTAATAGTTTATTGGGATCTTTGTGCTTTTTCTTTTAAGCAGTAATATATATTGCACATATTTATACATTTAATCCGCTGGATATCCTTCTGAATATATAAAGCATTTAACTACAATTTCAAATCAAATTCTTAGTTTCAAAAAATCTCTCTGTTCAAAGTTTTTTTTGTGCAGCTAGTGATAAAGTGAAGCTCATCCTCTAAGACCCCACAATCACGCTCGTTCACTCGTGGGTTTTGGCTTTGGTTTTGAGTATTGCCTAAATCCTATTTATTGAACTCATCCTGCTCTACTTTTTATTTTGAATATTTAAATATGTTTCTTTCGTGAAAGTGCAGGTAGGTTAAAGATATATATTAGGCCCATAGGCAGGATTTGTCAAGGGGGGTTCAATTTTTAAAAAATCCAGGGGTGATCACTTTGGACAACTTTGACCCAAAAAGACCCAAATCACTAGAAGGGTGCTCAGAATGGTTAACAAATTGCATGACTTTGAAAGAATTTTTGGCCAGGGCCCTGAACCCCAGCTGGTTCTGAGCTTGTCAGTGCCATCTGCAATATCTCCCAATAAACTGTTTCACCAGTTCTTAGATTTTCAAATGGCATTTCCTCAAATGTAATTGTTTTCAACTATTTTCATAATAATGCAGAATCATATCAACAGAAAGAACTGAATGACTGATTCGACAGAATAACAGATATAAAAATGTTAACAAAAAAGATTCAGTGTGTAGTGCTCAATGTTGTTAAAGAAATTGTTCAAGTTTTGAGATGATCAACGGTAAAAATGTGTGTAAATATTTTATACATGATACCCTTTTGTTGTTTTGTTTGTATTTTGCATGTACATGTACTTATTTAAATGGAACAATCATCAATAAAATTATTATTATGTGTTACAGGATCACAGAAATATTCTCCCAGTTACAGCCTGTAGTATCCAAGGGCGACAAGACTCTCACTATATTAAAGGAATTACCAAACACATTGGATACATTAGAAAAAGTAGTAGATATTATAGACAATACTACACAATTAATAGGTTAGTAAAGGCTTAATTTATCCTTTAAATAGATTGGTTTCACTTATTGAAAGAAAGGTTCATCTGCATAAATTATTACGTCCCCGGGGTAGGCTTCCTGTTGAATATTATTATTGAGAGGGTCTCTTTGTTTTAAGTTGCTTATTTCTGGCTTTCTGTGAACTGTTTTGCTGTGATGGGACACGTGAGATTGATTGTTTTAACCATTACATGAGATTTTACAAATTGAAATGTTTCAAGGAATTTTGTCACCCCTTATATTTTTGTTCTGCCTTTCAAAAGAAAGAAATCTCATTATTTCTTTATCACCGGTGTCTGTAACAAATACGTTTTGTGGTTTGTGTCTGTAACAAATGGCAGGTGGTGACATTTTGCATTGGAGGCACCCAAGCTGACAAGAAGACATGACAGTAAATAAAACAGATGTTTTTAACATTTCTTGATTTCATATATGTATTTGGTTCTTTCAAACAAAAAATGACAGTGATACTTGTTATAAAGCAGAGTTGAATTTTACTAAAAATGAAGGACTTTGTGCCTGTGCCGCACATCAAAAATCCTTTGTTACTAAGCTTTTTTGTCAAAATGCTCAACTTAACCATGTGACGGGCACCAGAAAAATACCAAAAATAACTGTATTTCTTCACGTCAACACATCTTTTTTCCATTTTCCAGAACAAAACACATTTGTATTACGGTCATTTTTCAAAGACCCTGACAAAGTGGTGACATATATTTCTGAAGATCTACGAATACTTCCTGCAAGTTTAGTCAGTGAATTATTAAATGCGACACTGAATGTCACTCGGGTAAGTAAGATTTTATAATTCATGTGTTACTGTGTAACTAGCCTCTTTAAGGTAGAGCAGCATGAAAGATAAGAAGTTTATTTATTTATGATTGTAAATTATATGATTATAATTTCCAATTAATAATGAAAATGATGATATTTTTAACATTCTGTGTTGTGTACTCAGCCGAGATATTTATATGTTGTTCATACATTTATTCCGAAATTGAAATATTTCAACTTTTTTCAATTTTGTTTGCGATGGTACAGAAATACCTTAAATAAAAGCTAAAACACACTGGAAACAGAGCTATTACTAAAGGTATATTGCTACCTATTTTCAACTCATTAATAACTTCTTACTAAGATTCATAAAAATCATTGAAATATATTTGAGATTTTACTAAATTAAAATACAATATATGAATACACATAATATTCCATTACAACTAATCATATCATTGGTGTGTAGCTGTAATTTATTTTGACCAATTTTAACCTATATTTATAAGCTAAAGAGTTATGAAAGAGCAATGAGTGACATTACGAAATAAGTTTTGCATAAGAAAAAAGCATCACTTTAAGGTACAATACGTGATCAAACATAATTGACGTGCCTTCATGTATCATATTCCTGTTCCAACAAGATTCAATAAAGAATATGTGGTATTCTAATAGAATGTGTATATATAGTACTAGAGTATGTCACGAAATCGTGATTCAAAATCACTTAACAACCATTACTCTTTTCAAGAATTTTGTTCTTTAAAAGAGTGCTTTACTCTTTTGAATTAGAGACAGTCCTTAGATCGAGCGTTACCCATCAGAATGGGTTGATCAGAATCCATTGGCATCCATTTACTTCATAGTCAAACTACTATGACAGCTCATGACATTTACAGTTGGGGTTATTCCAGTAAAACTGTATTTAGATTTGTCCTGTTAAGAGGGTAGTAATGTTGAATATCCCATGAGTACCCCAGGGTAAACAACTATGTACCTGTATGTTTAAATATTTCACAGTTGTTGACAGAGCTAATAGTTAAGCAAATTGCTACCAAAGCAGCTTTATTATGAATTGAGTTGGCTTGAAAATAACCATGATAAGCCATTATATACATACCATTAAGGGCAGAGAGTTAAGTTTGCATTTGGTTGAAATGTCCATTCATGTCTGTCCTGTCAAGAACCAATGTTAACATTATTTTGGCCTATATGTGCTACTCTCTGTTAAATACAATTGAATTTTAAATGCTTAACTTTCACATTTCATGATTCATTGATCCATAGACATGTATCAGTCATAGAATCAAGATTATTGAAATCATTGGATAACCTTGGTCTCTTAGACAGCTACTACTTGATATGAGGCTTTTGCACAGAATTCCTGGTAAAGTTGCAGGGTGCAGCTGCACTCATTTTGTGAACCTGATATTCTCTAAGACTGGTATTATCTGAAGTGTATACACTCCTGTAACTTGTAAGATGTATTGACCACTCCAACCACTTCCTTTTTCATCAATAGATGTAAGGGTCCCAGTAGAATTTACAATTCACTTTCAAAGTTGGATATTTTCCATATAAAACCCACATTATGGAAAATTATAGAGTAAAAAAATTGCAATATCCCCTTTTTGAAATATTGATAACTTTACACATTGAATTATTTCAACTTACAGAAAAAAAACAATTTGGTTTATCGATTAATTGGAAAATTAAGCAATTTATTTGTTTAAGACACTTTTTAACATAATGTATACTGCAAGAAAGTTCTGTTTTAGCCTGGGAGTATGCTCTGTAATTTTATAACACAGTAAGCCATCAATTTAGATAAATGTGACAAATTGCTAAAATGTGGGAAGTGAATTTAAGATTCGTATTTAAGATTCGTATTCTGGGTTTATCTACTTTTTCACTGAAAATCTTTCTGTACAATCATTGCACTTTTTGAATATTGCATCTTTTCTGACCAGGAATAGCAAAATATTTTTTCATAATAGCCACAGTAGTTTTATTGTGAAAAATGAACAAAAACCAAAAAGAAAACAGAACATCTTTAAATTTCTTATTTCTCATTTCAGATATTTAATCTCGCCAGTGGTAACGGGAAAGGCATAGAGTTAATAGAAATTGTATGCGACCCTGTCAGATTTGGGGAGTTCTTTATATTTGATGATCCAACGATAAGCGTGACACAAATATCACGGGAATTATGCAACATTGATAACAACCTCATCCCAAATATAACAGCCCTCGTGCAACAGCAACTTGATGTGGATAAACTGATCAACATTGTAAGTAATTGCAAGAATAGTATTGGTTTTATTGTAATTATTGAACCATTTAAAAGTGCATTTCAGCTACCCATTGCATAGCTTCTGGTGTATACAGTAGATTGGCCATGGTATAACAATACATACATGTATCTTGATTAGCAAATCGATGGATTTATGATGTCACCATCACAAGTCATTCAGAGTTCATCATCTGTAACAAATGGCAGGTGGTTCGATTTCGCATGTTAATCCCTTGTATCATAGTATTGTCATAGTTACAATGGGACACATTTCCCAACATTATTACATGATTTGTGAATTCTAATATACATGTTCATAAAAATGGATATATGTTTTTTAAATGTTACATAATAATTTGTTGAATTATAGGCTATCCAGGTGTCTAATGTTTTGGGAGATGAAGATGCAGCACAGATAGTGAAAGACATTGGTGAACTGATCAAATTATTGGCTAATACAGACACTGGATTAAAAATTGCTGACTACGAACAGTTATTGAATATGGCTGAACTTTTCAATGTGCTATCTGGATTTGTCGGAAACCTGGAAAGATCACAAGTATTCGATGATTTAAATGTGTAAGTAGTTCCTTTTTTCTTTTCTTTTATGGGAGGGGCTAAAAGTCACTTGAAAAATCCATATTTGTTCTCATCAAATTTAAAGAGGGTGATCAATATGAAGTGTAATTGTTTATGTTTTGGGAGGGTATAAGAATACTGAACTGATCCCTTTCAATTGATGATGAAGCTCTTGTTTATTTTGAACATTTCTTGAGAGCTCACTTAAGCTATTTTGTCATATTCACATGTTTTACTAAGCCTTACAAAAGCAATTGATTTCTTCCGTTTGCTGTAAAATACTTATAAACGTTACTTTTTATTTAAAAGTTTTTGAAGGTTCACTTTGAAAAATAAATGTGTTGTTTTCACATGTCTATTGATTTGAGTAACAGTTATTCAAGATTCACTAATCAAGTGTATTAAATTTTTTCCTAGGTTTTTTCTTTCAATTGTTATTCTGCTCAGTCTTGGAAGAAATGTCAGTAACTGTCCAGATTTTAACTTGGTGATATTGGATGAAATTGGATCTTTAACTTGGAAATATTGGATATCTAACTGGGTGATATTTGATCTTTAACTGGGTGAATTTGAATCTTTAACTTAATGAAATTGGATATCTAAATGTGTGATATCAGATCTTTAACTTGGTAAAATATATCTGAAACTGGGTGATATCAGAATTTTAAGTCGGTGAAGTTGGATATCTAACTGGGTGATATTGGATCTAAATCTGAGTGCAAGGTAATTTCAACTAGGTGCTTGTACAACAATTGGGTGCTTTTGCCCTTGTGCATTTTTAGACATAAAAAGTCAAAGTTTATTACATTAGATATAAAGATTCATGTTTTGGAGTTTTAAAGCCATTGAATGATAAAGTCGACCTTGGTGGAATCACAATTAAACACATAACTTCACCTCACTGAGATTGAATTGAAACTAGCTGAGGAATCATATGTTTGAAAAATTATGTCCGATACATTGTGCGATTCAGATATTCAAAATGAGTTCAGGGTAACCTTTGAGATATTATTCATCCTGAATAAATGTCTGGATGTTTTTATTTGCCTCAATACCGATGTAAATACATGTTCAATAAAAAATAATTCAATAAACATCCTCGTTGAGGGGGGGGGACAGAATCATCTTAACTTAACTTAACTTAACTTAACTCAAATCGTTCTTTATGTCCTATATATCTATTTGTATGTTTCTATATTTATTTTACATATTGTAAATAATTGTAAATTATTACTCGGCCTCTAGGAAGACCATTTTTGTACTGACAGAGCTACCCAGAATAAATATAGTTTTCAAATCAAATCAAATCTTTTTTGTGCCCAATGAGAGTATAGTAAATGCAACAAGGATGGTTTAACAACAAAGATCAAGGTTTTACTCCTTTTTATTATCCATTTTAACAACAAGGTCAAATTGAAACATATCTGTTATGTTGAATGGTTGGGAAATATGAATCACATTTATCATTCTATGTTTTATGAATAGAAATGGTATGGTTGTTCTATAAATGTTAGTTGTTACCAATGGGAGAATGCTAAAAACCACTAAGGATGTTTTACAACCAAGATTAAGTTCAGGAATCAAATTCATACATATGTTAAATAAAGAGGGAACCAAGGTCTAGTGTATGTGACTATAAAATTGATGGTGCTTTTCACAGAGTAACAACCCACAACCAAACAGAACCCAATCATCTTGTCATCCCTTTTTCAGAAAACCACTCATCAGTTCTTTAAAGCTAACTTCATAGCTTACTTGAAATTGATGCTTTTGTTTTTCATAAAACTTTGCCAAGTAATTTTTTGTATATCTTGTTAATAAACTCAAGACAAGTATGAAAACAAAAAACTACCTTCTTGGTGGTATTATGATTGGTAACTTCCTCGTTCTTTTTATTACAATTATTTGATGCTCAGCAGGTACAACATACTTGTACTTTTCTTTATTTTTTAGTAGCATATAATGAACTTCTGACCCATTACCAAAATTACCTCCTATTTCTCAATGGTAATAGGCTCCCATGACATTTTTGGATATAAGTGCCTCAAATACATATTCACTATTCTGATACTAAGTTATACTGTTGCTTGATACATTTCTGATGTATTGTTACAATTCTAATATCTAATGATAAACAAACCAGAATAACAACTATTTGCATTTATGGAATTTAGTGGTTATACCCTATTATAGACCAGTAAATCAACTATATTGTTTTATAGACCATCAAAATCTATAAAAGATATTTGTAAATATATTGAGTATTAGGGTGAATTTAGCTTCCACCCAACTTATAAGAGTTCTTTCTTTTATAACAGATCCAATCTCACTTAATAGGCAGATATTTATGTAATAAATAAGTTGCCTTGTGTATTAAATGTTACAAATGAGAAAAGATGTGCTTAGTGAATATTTAGTTCCATATCTTTGATTAATTAATAAAAAATTAATTAATTAATTAATAAAAAATATCTTTGATTTATTTTTAAAAACTCTGTTTTTTAGGTCACAAATGAGAAAAGGTTGATAAATACTGGGCCTGAAGAATAAATATTTAGTTGCACATCATAATTTAATTTTAAAAATTCTCATGAAACACTCCTTTCATAGTTGTTTATTCTCAAGTGGGAAGTTCAGAATATAGGAACTTTTTTAAGCAAAGCTGAACCCTTGCAAATTATTTATTGATTTAACAGTGCTCCACTTATCAAACAAAACCGTCTTTATCAATTTGCTTGACTGTTTTGACAAATTAATATTTTCTCTCATTTTGACGGGTGTTTTATCAAATTTTATACTAAAAATCGTTTTACTTCAACATCTACAAAAATATACATGCAAACCACCAGTTAGCTGTGGGGGACTTACTTTTGTAGGTTATTTTTGTCAATATTTGAATTATGGCTCATATCAGTATTTTGCCAAACAGGTCTTTTCTCAATAATCGTGATTTTGAAAACTGCTTACTCACCGTACACTTTAATTGCACTAATGAGGTTTCTCCAAGCAATAATTTTCATGCTTCATTATTCATTTTTGTAAATTGGCATGCCAGTATTTTGTTTTTCATTAGTTTCATGTAAAAAAGTGAGAAAAGCAGTACAGGTAAATAAGTGAAATTTTTATGGTATGAGTCGTGGCCTAACCCTCAATAAAAGTACCATTGACATATTATTTGCCCTTGTATATTTGAGGTTTTTGAATAATCAATTGAAGAGAGGCATGTAAAGAATATGTTTATATACCATTCAACTATGTACTAGTATTCCTTTCTGAATAATAAATCCAATATTCAACTAAAAAGACTGAATTCAATTATTATTTTGATTTAAAATTCCAACTATGTTCTTGGTTTTATCATGGACTTTCAACTAGATTGAACGCCCATGGTTTTATTGTAATTTATCCTACCATTTAGGCACAGATACTTACTAAAACTGTAAGGAGATCTAAATATATAGAGGTTATTTACTGGGAGGCACTGAATGTAGGTTTTATTCCTAGGGACAATATGATATTTCCCCCAGACCCTTAGGGCCCTCGGGGAATAAACCCTTATTCAAGCCGAACCAGTAAATACACTTTTTACCCATGATATTCATGCCTGTTTTCATGAAATCATATAAGTTCTGAATCAATATCTGATTTTTGATGAAAATGTAAATTGTTTATAAAAATCATCTGTGTTGAACTTAACTTGGCATTCTCTCTTGGCACCTTGAATAGAGTATTGTACTAACTGGACTATGTCGACAACTTTACGTGGTGTTCCTTCTTGGCAATAAACCCAAACATTATTGTCTTTTTTAAAATCGATATAAACAATGTTCACATATATGTAATCTGGCTCATTATCATGTTGTCCAAAAAATCATGATGAATATATTATTCCTTAAAGACATAGAAAATAATTCTGTTCTTTGCCAGCCTAAATGGAAGGCAATTCTTACAATATTAACAGATTTTATGGCATATTAATGTAATCATGTAATGATACAAGATGTCAATGAAAGTTATATATATACTTTATCTATGTCAAAAATTGCTCCATATTTTATATCTGCACAAATTAAATAAATAGGCAAAATTTAGACTTATACAGTATTTATCTATTTATTTTCAGATATGCTGATATCATAATGAAGTTGGATCCCTGGTTGGCACAATGGTTTGGTGATGACCCAGTGTGGGCAGGTATTAAGCAAGGATTGGAGTTTATGCAGCAAATTGTCAGCTGGACCTCCACAGCCTCAAATAATGTCAGAAGTAAGTCTATATGAGATGGCTCATAATGTTAGGAAGCAATTAAACCAAATAGAAATCATAAATGACTTTCATTTTTTGGCGATCAAGAGCAATTCAAAATTCCCCAATTCCCCGATCCTGAATGCTGACTTATGAGGAATATGATAGCAGGATTTACCCAAAAATTGTGGAATGAATTATAGAGAGATTTGAAATGATTACACGAGCTAGTTTGATACTATGTTAGATTGTGAGGAAAGCTCTTCAAATTGGAGAGTCTAATCTCTATTAACGTATCAACAAACCCCAGTCACTCGAAATACGACAGAAACATTCAAAACTCACAAATCAACCAAAATCACGAACCATAAATATGAACTTCAGGACAGAATACAAAGAAAAAATGTTCAACTTTTTGATATAAACGATCTTATTGTAGATGTGACAGTATCTCTCGGGGATATCTTGAAAGATGCATCCCTAGATGACCTAGCCAATCATACCCTAGGTGCAAGTGAGGTCCTAGCGAAATCTACCCTCAACATGGGAAAGGTAGGTGTACCTTAATATTAATTTCCTGACACTTAAATCTTTGTTCCAATATATATACAGTGATTTTATAATTCTAATAATTTTAATGATAAAGCTTATCAGTGATCAAATGAAGAAAAAATGTTAGGATGAATCTCTAAATGTATGTTGAATATACCATTACACTGGCCTGTTAGCTTCTGGATCCGCCAGTGCATTATCTATGATTGGATATAACTTTATTTGCTGTACAAGGCATTTTGAAATGTTAAAATCTGTTGAGTGACACATGTGTTAAGAGTTAATATAACATATATAACATATACAGGGCGTCCATAACGTCTCTTTACAATTACAATACAAAGTGTGTGTAAAATAAATAAGGGTTATGTACTGGGAGGTTTTGGATATGGGGTTTATCCAGAGCGAGGTATGCATATCTACCTGAGGGACCGTAGGGACCGAAGGTAGATGTGCATATCTCACGAGGGATGAACCCCATATCCAAACCGACCGTACATAACTGCATTATCCTATACCAAGTAGAGTTTTCAGGGGCATATGGCCATTTCAATAGTACAAGGTGTAAAAATAAAAAATCAAGTCATTTTATTGCATTACCGGAAGCTGGAAGATATGCACCGGAAGCGGGAAGATATGCAGCGAAGCGGGAGATATGGAGGTTCTGGATATGAAAACCTCAAAATCAGGATACGGGATATATTACCAACTTATCTCCCTAAAACTCTACTTGGCATAGGATAAAGACACTTTATTTTATTTCTTCAAGAGCTCATTCATGTTTATCTGGCTATGATTTTCAGTATGTTGCATTGATGGCACGAGTGGCAACATCTGGGGACAACATTGGAGCAGTAGTATGTAGCACAGCACCTGGAGAGGGTCTACTGGGGGTTTTAGACTCACCCCCTAATATGGATAGGGCCCCTTTAGAGGACTTTATAAAGGCTCTGTGTTCAGCTGATAATGAAACCCTTGAGATGTTTTTGAATCAGTTCAGTTACAATCAGATCACTAGCATTGTAAGTTACACAAGTATACATATATATAGAAATATGTCACTGTTTTTTAATATTTGTTAGATATTATTTTAGTCATGGAAGTTAGAAGAAGCATCAGTGTTAAAAATGAATGAATGAAATACTATAATTTTGAAATATATATCAAAGAAGAATACTTGAATGACATATTTTTTCAAAATAATATGAGATTTATATCATGTGTGACATTTCTGATCCATAATAACACATGTTTGTATATGACATTACTGAAAATATATAACATTTTAATAATATATGACATTACTGAAAATATATGACATTTTGATAATATATCATTTTAATAATAAATGACATTTCTAATCATGTATGAAATACTGAAAATGTATGACATTGATCATAATATATGTCATTACTAAAATAAAGGACATTTCCATTTATGTCTGGTATTTCTTTCATTTTAGATTGAAAGCATGAACTCACAGGCTAACAATACCATTGGTCTACCATTGAACTTTACTGTAATTCTCCAAGATGCAAAAAATATTTTTGACTCATTTTCAAAACTTGCGGAAGAGCTGCCACTCAGTGAGACATTTATCACCCAAATCTGGAACAACATTTTGGGCGTACTCAATGGCATCCCTCTTGGTTTGAACTCAACAATGACAGTAGATTCAACACTACAGTATGTAATATAGAAAAGATTTTCTTAAAATTAATTTCAAACTGGCTTAATGTCCTTCAATATGATGGTCATTTGTCAAACTATTAGAGATATATCATACAGAATTGTTTTTCGTACATGAGATTATTCCATTAGTTAACAAGAATATACAAACAACAATCGATTGCCAAAGTCTTATAAAAAATATTAGCGGCAATTTTAAGAATTTAAAAGTATTTGTGATATTATAGTGTATCAAATAGGCTAACATATTTATTTGTTATTACAGGACCATACTTGACTCACTGGGTGGACTTCAATTGGTTCTCCAAACTACTAATGATCCTACCACCAATGTACTACTGATTGTGGCTGACCATTTTATGGACACATTAGAGATTGCAACTTCTATTATTCCTGGTAAGTTGCCATAATGAATGGATGAATGTTCAGGAAAACCTGTTTTCATGAACACCTCTTTCTAGTGAACACCTTAGTATTTTGGACACCTCTCTAGTGAACAACTGTGTCTCGTGAACACCTCTTCTCAGCACATACTCCACAGACTTCTGTACAAAATCGTCCGTCTATAGTGACCACATTACTATAATGATAACATACTTGTGCCTCCATAGGTGTTCACTATACACATGTTTTACTGTATTCTGCCAAGGGAAAAGAAACAAACAAAACTGGTTTGACTGAAGGTATAGAACATGTTAAAGGAAATTAATTTGTGAGTCATGACAGATTCTTTTGTAGACATATTGTGCAGGTCTGGCAGATAATTCATACTTTTAGTTCTATTTTGGTGATTTTTGGTTAAATATGGATGCTTTGATTTGCTTAGATTTATAGCTTGAGCTGGGGGCCATTCCATTCACCTCCATGTGTAAAATATATTGAAAACACAGCTTGTATTTTGCATATGCCTAATACTACTGTAAACATAAAATACATGTATTTGCATAAGAAGCAAAAGTATAGGAAGATGAACACTAAATAAACAAATAAGTAAAAATAAAAGTGTACATGTATAACATTTATGTTGTAGACATCACTGGGTACATCTACAGATTGGTTACTGAGGATGATAATGCCGGGCAACTGGTGTTTGACATCTTGGAGTCTGGTCCAAATGGAACACTGGCTGTCATAAAGGCATTGCTCGACCCTGAAGTTTTGGAGGTAAAATCTTAGTGTTTCAGTGTGCTATTTTTATTTGTTTCTCCATTTCATATAAAAGTTAAACAAATGAAACATTGAAAAAGAAAAAAGGTTGCTAACTCCTTATTCAACCATGCAATTTAAATTTTTTTGATAGAGTGCAGTACCTAGTATCTAAGTGTCATATCTGAGACGAATGGTCCCAGAATTATAATATGTAGACACTGCCCATTTTGTAATCCATTTCCCTTACAGAGCATAATAGTTGATCCATCCCAACTCCAAGTCAAGCTCTGCAATGAGACCTGGTTCTCAATGTACGTAGATGTCCCCGCAAGTATGTTTGATAACATCAAGAGTAGTCTCTGTGACAACCTAGCCTTCCCAGCAATAATTGAGAAGATACGTGCTGACGTGAGGGCTGATGATATGATAGCTTCTGTAAGTGAATTAGAATAGTTTGATTTTCAATTTATTTTTTATACTGCTGGCTTCATTCAATGATTTGCTATGAAGCACAGTACAGCAAATTTCATACACATAGCGTATAATTTACTATGAAACATTTACATTGTTTTATGTATTATTCGACATTAATGTGAGCAAAAATAAGAATAGTATCCTTTAAAACTTTAATTTACTATTTTAATTTCAAATATGACATTGTTCTCATTTCATGTTTTTTTATATTCACATTTCAAATATGACATTGTTCTCATTTCATATTTTATTATGTTCACATTTCAAATATGAAATTGTTCATATGACATTGTTCTCATTTCACATTTTGTAATGTTCACATTTCTAATATGACATTGTTCTCATTTCACATTTTATAATGTTCACATTTCTAATATGACATTGTTCTCATTTCACATTTTATAATGTTCACATTTCTAATATGACATTGTTCTCATTTCACATTTTATAATGTTCACATTTCTAATATGACATTGTTCTCATTTCATATTTTATTATGTTCACATTTCAAATTTGACATTGTTCTCATTTCACATTTTATAATGTTCACATTTCAAATATGACATTGTTCTCATTTCACATTTTATAATGTTCACATTTCTAATATGACATTGTTCTCATTTCATGTTTTATAATGTTCACATTTCAGTTCAACAAATTCCTTGAGGTTGCTAATCTTGCACAAGTGAACAGCTCAGCCCTTCTGGGGCCAGAATACTCCCAGAGGGCCAATTTGGCTCGTCTCATAGAGAGAGGACAGGAGCTGGGAATGAGGCTGAGTACAATAAATGATGGACAGGACTTACCATGGGAAAACATTCTGGTGAAATTCAATGAAACAGGAGATTGGAATGTAATCGGTGAAGCTTTGATGCAAGAGTTTCAGTTTAATGCGTAAGTTGTGCCTCAGTCACATTTGATCTATGGCAACCATACAGCAGCCATAGATTCCCAAAATTGAGATAAATGTGAAACATAAAATATAGGGATAAACAATATGATGTAGATTTTCTGTATCGATTTTGTGAGCCTACGGCCACTGTAAATCAAATATGAATGAGGCTTAATAATGCTATACCCATGGGAATAGTGCTAGTTTCATGAGTAGTATGCCACCACCGGGACATGATTTGAGCAGAAAAAAATGAGATATTTTAGTAGTGCTTATTGATGTACAAATTTTTCATCACTTTACATGTTTTTAACAGCATATCTGCAGTAATTCAGAGCCTGGGCACACAGTACATGGTATCTGACCTGGGCAGGATCACAATGGGCAATGAATGGATGAGAGCCCTCCATGTTCTTGTCAAAGCTATGAATACTAACCTGGATATTCAGAGAGGTAAGACTGAAATGATTCAATGCTGAATCATTAATAGTGAATAAATGAATTATCAATAAATTGCTACCATTCTAAATATAATATATTAAGATATATTAACGGTTTAAGGTTCTAAATTACATCCCTTGATGACTCATTACATTTCTAAGAAATGAGTGAATTATAAGAAATCCTAGGATGAATGAATTAATGAGAGTGCACTGGAGTCTGTGAAGTTCCAGGGGTAGGATATCATTTATATCCTGTATATCTTTTCCTCCAGGCATTGCATCAGTTAACAGCCAATATGGCCGCCTTGTATACTACATTCAGGAATATGGAGCTGACATTGTACAGAGTCTGTTTGATGGTTACTCTGAAAAGGTAAGTCAATCAAAGTTCAGAAATCTTGTTTAAAACACAAATCTCCTTTTTAATGCATTCAAACAGATAATTAAATAAGAGATAAATGCTGAGAATGAGCTACATTTCACATGTGATTTCAGATTATCTAAGCTTTTCACAGAAATTAATATTTTGTGTTACAATTTTTAAACAATCTGCATCTGATTTTTACAGCGTTGTTGAACTTTGGTGTATTCAAATCTGAGGAGCATATAATTTCTCTGTTGTAGCTTGCATACTTAACACAGCAAGATAAGAATGTTTTTGAGATCCTATGCAGTTCTCAGGCTGAGGAGCTATTCACATTTCCCAAGAGAGTCCCAGTTATGGAGATCCAATGGTTCATGTGTAGTATCCTCAATGGAACACAGCTCCAGATGGAGCTATACGAGCAAACATATGTAGCTTGGACTAACATGTTTCAACAGGTAATATGTAATAATATAACCAAGGAAGATTTGAAGCCAGAGTTCCAACTTAATATTCTATAATCTCCAAATAATGCGATCTTGGTGATCTTGCCTGTATATTTCTACGGCTGTATGGAGAATGAACGATATTCTCCAACAAAGCTGGCGTCATTGTTGTCTGACATTTATCTGGCTATAAATTCACAATCAGCATTCAAAATATTTGAACTATTGGCCATCTTGCATGATTTGAATTTGTTTGGTAATAAGACCAAAACTTCCATGTTGCACTTTGGCTGCCAATCCTCCTTGATATATACCCGCTCAAGGCCTTCATAACATTCACGAAAAATTGTCTCACAGAGTGTCTATTATATTGCAGTAGTAACATGTAAAAAGATTTTAAGGGATGTTATGACTCAATTTCAAGAAATGGTGTCGCATACACACATATACATATTATGTCTATCCTTATCTAATAGATGAACATTGAATGAAAAATGTACTTTCAAGTAGAATCAGTTCACATATGAAATGTTTTTTTCAGATGGAATTCATTTTCAACCCTAATTCAGCACTCCCTCCTCCCGAAGATTTCCCCTGGGACGAAGCGATAAGTGATGGCAAAAGATTTTACGATTATGTCTCATCTGAACCACCTAAAGGAATATGGAATACATTTACCGAGTTAAACTTGACTGAGTTCATAAATGCTGTCTCAGGCGCACTTGCACCCATGGCAAGTACACTTGCACCCATGTTGAATGGCACAATGATGACCCCAGCCATGACCAGTGAATTTTCAAAGTAAGTTGATGAATATTGGTTGTGTAATATTAGAGCCAAATGATTATTGTAAACCTAGAATAAATATTTTCAAAAAAGAGGACTTGTCTCTTGAATGATTGGTTTTCCAAGTGAAGTGAAAAATTCAGGAGTCATGGATGATTTTTACACTCTCATACTATTTGTTTGCTTGTTGGACACAGTTGAATGACATAATATTTAAGACAATATTTTTTATTGGTTTTATAGCTGGGTAGATGTGTTTGTACAGACAATGTCTAGCATTGACTTTGTATTGGGGAACACACCAGGCTGGTATGAGGCCAAACAATACATGGACCTCATGAATACAATCATGACAGACTGGAACCAAATGATGGCCAAATGGGATGGTAAATATATATTTATAATAACACGTCATTTATATATTTATAATAACACGTCATTTATAAATTCATTAATGTGTAATGACGTAATGCAATATAACAAGTCATAAATGAGCTCAATATATAAGGTAGGGGATGTATTTTAGGATTTATTATTTTACAATATACAATTATTTAAATCAATGTCAAAAGACAAAAATTGATTTGGCTCTAAATTCATTACTCTAAATTATGATGAAATGCAAGAAAATGTAATAGTACAATTATTTTCAATGCCAATGGGGCATTTATTTTTTCCACATTTATGGGCAAACTCGGTCATGTAGAATGGGAACTTTAATTCCTATTTGGTTATAATGTCCCCTTTTTTGTTCTGTAGTATTCAGGACATGATTTTCTGTGTTTTCAGAGTCTGGGCTACAAGTTAAGGATGTGTTAGGTGAGGGATCTGCTCTATACTATGTCATAGAGAGCACTTTGGATATGGTCCCTGAGGCAATGGATGTGTTGATGAAAGCCATGATACAACCGGATCAGGTAATTGAAGTGTACTTGTATTGTATACTATATATACATTATATAACTATAAAATTAAGTCATGTTTACATGCACATAAAACTGAATGATTTGACTCGAAGGGAAAAACAATACTCATTGTTTTCTCAGGGAGGGAAGGAGAGGTGGGTGTACATAGCACTCATTGGCAAATCCTAGCCAAAGCAAATAACTTTCCTTATTTAATTCTCAGGTGATGAACCAATTAATGACTGTGTCTCTAAGCGGTGGCACTCTCTGTGGGACCCTCAAGCTTAAAGATATGGTGACCTTTGATGACCCCAATGTTGCGGACAACATCCAGGATGCATTCTGCTCCCTCTCAACCAATGGAACTAATTCAATAATGCAGACCTTAATGGAATCACCTCTAATGAAAGAAATCGTTAGGTTTTCTGTAAGTGTTTATCTAGAATTATAGATTTTTAGGAGTGTTAGAGCCAGATTACCACAGTAAACAGTAGAACCTGTTATATACGAACACCATTGGGATTGACCAAAAGTGTTGGGATTTGCAAGTATTACAATTAAAAGTTTTCTTAAAACTTTTTCTTAAGAAAAATAATGTGCACATAAGAGGTGTTTAAATGACTCAGATGCGAGTAGGTAGTTACCAGTTTCACCATCAGGTGGCTCGTTCGGGTCAGATAGCATGGCGGGTATAGTATAAAGATCCCTTTAACTTAATATTCATCTGTTTTAGCGGTTCAATTTTCATATCACCCTTATGTATCTAATAATTATGCAAATTAAAATATGTTCAGTTAAAGAAAATGTTATCTGTCCAATACAAGAAAAGATATTTAACTTTTAGTGATTTTATAACATGGGCTCTATGGGGAATCTCCCCATCTAAATTAAGATTATATCTACTCGCATCTAGTCTATTTGAGAGGTGTTTGGATATACTTCACCTTATTAATACAATATATATGTTTCAATTTTCATGTTGACTTTTCAGATGGATCCAACATTCGAGAGAGTCCCACTAACCAAGGTTGACTTCAACATGATGGGAGCAAACATTAAAGAAATGCTCAACAACATGAATAAACTCGTTGATAAGATGTCCAAATATAGCATGGAGGATCTAGCCAATAGCATTAGTGATGAGTTCCCTGGATTGAGTATGTCTGAACTTGAAGGAAAAATGATGAACATTATGCAATCGAATCCAGATCTTGCAAGGTAAGGCAGAGATTTTCCTTATTCTTATCCTTATATCCTTATTGTTCCATTTCCTTTTTAATTTATATGTAAAAACTAAGGGTAGTAGGAATAATATTTATCAATGTTATCGATTTTGTTCAATCAATTTTGATTTGATTATAACTGAAATAAATTGAACGTTTTGTATTTGTAGCATTTCCATTGCTGCTGGAAGTAGCCTTATACCTTTGTTAGAGCAAGCATTTGGCAGAGAAGGTTGGTGGAACATGTACAAGGTGCAAGTCTACCAGATGAACCTCTTACTCAAGTTTATAAACTACCAGGTGAAAGCTCTAAATGGTGAGTATGTCTCTTGCAGTCACCCCTATTATAAGCACATACATGTATGTCTAAACTATCAATAGATGGGGGGTACCCCAGAATTCATAGATGATCATATCTACATATAAAGAGGTTCATCCTAATATGGAGATTGATCCGTCTATGCATTCTGGGAGATTTCTTCCTTTTAGGTCCTCTTAATGGTTACCATCTTAAAAAATAGAATTATCAGATTGAAGATTTTGTACAGTGTAGTTTTTAAGATTGTAATTGTATGTCATTTAACTAAATGATGTATGATATACTACCTGTTCAGGGCTCTAAATTGATATAAGCAACAATATTAGGTATCATCTGTAATTTTAGGTAATTCAACACTGAACATCTTGGAGTACATCAACTCAAGTGAGCTATACAGACTGTTGAGGCTACAAGCTCTGAGCCCTGACATTGTTGATACACTGCTACATACAGTAGCCACCATTAGCTCAAACCCAGCTGAAGTAAGTCAAATATTTGTGCATTTCCTCTAAAATACCAACCATTCACTCATATATTTATCAAAGATAACTGATTCTTTCATGACGCAGCTCATTAGTTTATCATTTCACAATTCCCTTTTATATGAGATATGGCATTTATAAATCAAAGTATTTATGTTTTTGTCAGTTTCTTTTTTCATGTTTTGTGCATTCATTTTTGCAGGCAACGAAGTGGCTAGATACGAATGCTCTGATGAATGTGTGCAGCAATTCAACCGTATTCGCACATTTCTTCTCTAAGTCGCCTTCGTCCTCAGTAGACCAGAACACACTCTTTAGAGTGAGTAACTTTTTTCAAATATGAATAATGGATTTAGCTTTTGCCAGGGAAAGTTTCACCTACAGTTATTATGAAATATGAATATGATCATCTGAAACGAAATATTGTATTTTATTTTTATTTTGTTAAAATGAAAGAAAATTTGATTTAATGTCGTAAAACCAACAATAGAGGGGGTTTATTTATATTTATATGGACATGCATGAAATAATGAAATATACAACAATCAAAATGCAAAAATAACAAAATTCTTAATTTATGTACTTAATATATCTTTGTGAAATATCTTTGCTAATATATAAGCACTTTTTCTTCTTAATGTTTTCTTGTTTTGTTTATTTTAGGTTATATGTGAAAGTATCACAGTTAATGAGACCTTACTGTTAAGTGAACTTACCAACAACCTTGCAGGCTTTAATGAATATTTCAATTCTGTAAGTAATATAATGCAAAGATATGTTCTTGTTAATCAGGTGGATTATTTAACAATATCAATGTATTTTTATAAGGCCAACATACTTTCTTTTGGCAGTTAGTTACGTAGTAGCTAAAAATATGCCTGTTTATTCACATTTATACATGTATGTAAAGAACATACAATAAAGCTTTATATCTGAAATCTGAATCAAGTTCAGTTACATGATTTATTTAAATGCCTATATATGCATCAATATTTAAAAGAGCCCAACTTGTATGATGAAAACATAATATAAAATTTCATAGGTCCTTTAACAATAGTGTCTTCTCCTATTTACTCCTGATACTTAAGGAAGGTCTATTGTTTCAGTTGATGAATCCACCTGCTAATGTGGACCTTGCTGCTATTTTACCAGACTTTACCAAAACAGTTGATGAATATGTTCAGGCCATTACCTCCCTATCAACAAAGCCATTCCAAATTGAATATGGTCTTGATGATAAGTGGATGAATGAGACCGTTTGGATGGCAATCTTTAGCAGATTCGCACAGTCTTTCCTGACCCAGAGTATCATCAGCACAAATGCAACGTAAGTGTCGGATTCTAGAGATATTCACCGCAGACTTAAAGTAGGAAAAGGATCATTTTATCAGTCAAGTTTAACTTATCCAGGGAACATATCTTTTTAAATTACACATGTCAGCAAGGAATGATTTTGGCCTGTATGGGGGCATTCCATATACAAATTAAAGTTTTACTGCATATGACATTCTGGGCTAAAGACCTCCAAATAAAGAGTTATTTTGCTCACTGAAGTAAGCTGTGTTCTACATATTGTTCTTTGCCTTCAATTATCCTAGCTATAAACATTGACTTGTTTGTAAAATCCAAAAAATAAATAAATATTAAATAATTATCTTTTAGCACTGCTGACACATTGGCATCCCTGTTCAGCACCGGGACTGACCTACTACCATATTTGGAACCCATGCTTGCTCCACTATTGGAGACGCCTGGCGTTGCGGAGAACATTCACCGCATAGATGCAATATTAGGATTTTTAATTCAAGAACTTTCAACATTTAAAGGTATTTTACTATTTTTTTATTATTTCATTCCTTAACTACATATTTAGTACACAATTTTTGTCTATATTTGGATTTCTAAGATATCTTAATAAGAATTTAATAATTGTTGTGATAACATGTATGCCGATAGAATATCATGTCCCATGAATATGCATTAATTGCCACATATAGTGGACTTTCAAAACTGTACATATACTAAATACATGTTATGGTTTTTATGTAAATTGAGTGAATATAAAACTGTCAATCCCAGTTTTTTGTTACCAGGCTTATTGTTTCGAATCATTATCCTTTGAAAATATGACACCATGTGAATTGTTTTGTGTTTTGAACATTTATGATATTGAGTCTGTTTTTATTCGATCAGGTGAACCCAAACGATTGGCTGAGATATTGGCAGGGTACCCAGAGCTTATGAAGTTTTTACGATTAATGGACCATATACCTGATGTTGCATATGTCACAATAAGAACATTAGCAATGGACCCCGGTGCAGTAACCAAAGTAAGTGTGACAAAACATTAAGCCTGTCACATGAAGTACATGTACAGTATGTAATGTACAAATGGGTAGCTATATTGCCATACAAGCATCCTACTATATGTAATGTATAAGATTCTCTGTCTGTCTTTTTGTCCATTTTATCCTTCCATTCCTCTATCATTTATTTTTGTGAACCTCACTGAACTCATTTCATACTACACCATTGGCCCTGCTCCGACTTTTTCCTTGTTTTTGAGAAATCAGCTTTTTGATGTCAAAATATAACAATAAATGTAACAATAAGTATGCCAGCTGCAGAGTGAACCCATTGACGTTAATCATATTATTGTAGTTTTATATTCTTTTATCTTTCTCTTCTATAATGCCTTTTAATTTGTAATGAAATGAATATAAATGAAAATAAAAAATACCATTTGAAATCACAACGTGACCTTACCAAATTGTGTCATGTTTTCCTTTAATCAAATGTCATCCTGTTTCAACAGCTCACCAGTATACAGAGCATTGAAGAGCTTTGCAGTAAAGACCTCACTACAATCCTCAACATACCCGATTCTATAGCTCAGAATATAACAGAACTCTTCAATACAATGTGCAGTCTGGACTTGAACAAAACGTTGACTGAAGCCACAGCATTTAGCGGAGCTACAACCATCATTGATTTGGTAAGACATTTGAATTAATATAATTTTGATTTCTACTCCATATATAAAAATGAGATGTACAGTAAAACCTGTCGAGGTGGAACACCTCTGGTACCTCTAAAAAGTGTTCCACTAGTAACAGGGGTCTTCCACTTCTAGAGGTGTTCCACTTTACGTGTTCTACTGTAGTTGTGATAACATTCTGTAGATGTACATTCTTTATTTTGTAGATATGACGTCTGTACATTCCACATTCCAAACATGTATTCATGTGGATTTATGTTTCAGGTAAATGCTGACTTTTCTGGGCGGGGACCTGTTGATCTACAGGAGATGATAAACAAAGTGACAACCTTACAAGCCTTGCTTGATGAGCTCATACAAGGAGAGCTCCCTATTGTCTTAGACCAGATGTGGCTTGACCCGGCTGTGTGGACTAAAGTGATTGAGTCCATTAGTAGAGATCTCCCAAATGAGGAGACAGGAGTGTCAATGTTAAGGTCAGTGCAAATAAAAGTGAATTGAAATATATACTCAAAGATTAGCAGGTGCTTATGTTTGATGAACTAAGTGCCCAGTTTATATTGATTACCATGTTGTCAGATCCTCTTAATGTGAACACATTTCAGTGTTCTCCAGAGGGTTTTTCTCAAGTGGGCACAAAATTCTCACTTTTACAAACTTCTCATTTTTTCAGACCATTTTAAATTATATTTTCTTATTTTCAAGTGGGTGCAAATGAATTTTCTGGTGGGTGCAAGCTTGTTTTTAAAATCACAGGTGTGCTGCGCCCACTTTACTTAAATGCTGGGGAGATCACTGCCTTTGCACCTCTATATGTGATGTGAAGATTTTATATATTTTAGCTTGGCTGCCGTAGAATCCATCTTTCCTGTGTTAGAGCAGTTGCTTAGTAGCATGCCAGAGTCAAGGGATATATGGAGTATGATTAAACAACAGTTGTACCAGCAGAACCTGCTCATGAAGTTTCTGAATAAACAAATCAAGGCTATCACTAGTGAGTTTACATAGAATATTGTGTATTTTTCAATGTTCTTTATATCTCAAAGAATCCACACACTGCTTGTATACCATGTACTGAATTAAGTCAAGTGAAAATAAATCTCAGTTTTATCATATTACACTCTAGCCACCTTAAGAACAAAATACCAGAACTATTGTAATTAATAGACAAAAATATGCCGTAACGACCAAAAAGAGGCTTTAAATCTCACCATATAACATTGAGAGTATAACATGTCAATTAAAAAATTGATAATCCATGTTTTGACATTATTTTAGGTAATTCCACATTCAACATCTTAGAGTACATCAACTCTAATGAGTTATACAGATTGGCCAGGATACAAGCCATCAGCCCAGACATTGTTGATACCCTGCTGCGCACCATAGCTGCTATCAGTTCAGATCCAGCTGAAGTAAGTCATGAATTCCAATGATTTCATAAGCGATTTATTTATTCATATATTACCCACTTTAACAGTATCTTCCTTTATTAATAATGGCTCGGTTATACCTGAGTGGCGGCTGTTATTTTAGTACAAGAAACCAAAAAGAGGGGAGTTTTATGGACTCTTTGAACTTGATATGATAAAATACTAAGCCTGTGGAAAACTCAAAGTTTCTCTCTCTGCATCTTATATATGCTTTACTTAAAGATTGTAGTGACAGTGATGGTTATATTTCAGGCTGCTAAGTGGACAGATACAAATGCACTTATGAGGGTTTGTGTCGACTCTGCAGTGTTTGACAATTTCTTTGCTAAGGCTCCTTCAACCTCAGTCAACAGGACTACTTTATATAAGGTATGAATGCACTTCAAATTATATTATACATGAGTACATGTGTTAATTTATTCTGATTTTTGTTCAAACTTAACATTGGTTTACTTGGTAATTCAATCCATAGTCAGGTGCCTGTATTACGAAGAAACTGAAGTTGACTAAATGTCCTTACTCCCACCCACCCACCCAAAACATTGTCATTGTCCTTTAAGTTAAACTCTCCTTGGTTATTTAGGTTGTATGTGAAAGCACCATGTTCAATGAGACTGCATTGCTGATGGAGTTGATGAACAATCTAGAAGGATTCAGAGAGTACTTTAATGTTGTAAGTATAAATATAGATATGATAATCTTTTGTTTTCCCTCAAACTTTTTATTTTCTCCAAGAATTTTGGATCTAGATCCAAAGATCTCATAAAAGTTGATTTTTGAGAATTAATCATAAAATTTGGCGAATATTAGTTATTAGAAATGATTAATATCCATACCATACCATAGCAAACCATATGGCCAGGAATATGTTCTTACTTCAAATCACAAAATATAATTATAAAAATTGATTAACCACGACAGTGATAATATATTGTTTTATTTCCAGCTGACCAATCCACCTGCGGATGTAGATGTCGCAAAGATTTCTGATTTTGGTAAGACGATAGATGAGTATATCAGTATATGGACATCATTTGCTGAGAGTCCTCTAATGTTAGAGTATGACCTCCAGTCCCAGTGGATGAACCAATCTGTATGGTTAGCCATCTTGAACAGGTTCACTCAAGCATTTATGCCTGCAGACAATCAAAATGCTACAAAGTAAGTCGCAATATAATAAGGAGATCTACGTCTGCTTTTTAATCAATATTCATTTTTGTGTCAGTTGACTTATCATATTGTTATTTTCTTACATTTCATTCATTAGCTCTGGTTCCTAAAAAGCATCTTATACACTGTATGTGTCTTATATCATATGCAATGGTTTTAGTTTAATTTACCTCATAATTCAGTCTGTTTTCCTTTCACAACATTAATGCTAATAATAATATCATTTACAATACCACATTCCCAATCAGATAAATGATTTTCTTTTACTTACAACATTTTATTAAAAAATCAAACTCTACAATTCAAATCATTTTTGAAATCTCTTACAGCATTGTTGACATAATATCTGAAGTGAGCGCAGGTGTATTGCCCGCTTTACAACCTCTACTTGGCCCTCTATTGGAGACCCCTGGTATTAAAGAGAACATCCACCTAGCAAATGCATTCATTGATATGCTCCATGCAGATCTCACCAAATATATAGGTAAGTCACTCAATCATGTATAAAAACTAGTTGAACACTGAATTTTTCAAATGTTATTTTTTCCTGTTATTTGTTGTTGAATTTTTGATGAATGATTTCATTTGCATTTGACAAACTACCCTGGCAGTACTTGTCTATTCTCTATTCAAGACAGAGCCATGGAAGATTGTACATTTGAATGGTGATACCAAGTGCCTGATTTATATTTGGCAAATTTATGTGAAAAGATTATATCTTATTAATTTGCCTCTTATCTGGATGAAATGACTTGAAATGTTTAGATTATGTTTAAAAGAGCAATGTTACATTCCAGCTGGAGGTGAATCTATTGATGAGATGGTCTCCAAATACAGAGAATTGCCCAAGTTATTGAGGGTCCTGACTCACCTGCCCGATGTAGTACATGTGGTGCTACGTACAGCCATATTCAAACCAAATGCTGTAAGTACTTTAAATATGAAATATTGTATGTAAATATTTGAAAATGGGAGTGTAGTTTGATCATGGCTTAGGCATTTATTATTTGTTGTCGATCCTTGTTTGTACTGTGCTTGTGATTTTCAAGTTTTGACTATAATGGCCATTTGTTTCGATTTTGAATTATCTACTACATTCTCAATCTCAGTTTCACTGTGTACTTTGTAATTGAAACATTAAACAGTTTATATATTTGCATTGTTGATGTATTTACTTAGCACTACGTAAAGTATGTTACACAAATGCAAATTTTCAAAGCAGAGACATCTTTAAATGTTATAAAATATAAAAATCAAACTATATCAAATGTTAAGCTAAAAATGCAATGTACATGTAGTCAGTCGTTTCTAGAGAACTATAATTGCTAGTCTGTTGGTACATTTTCATTCTATTCGGTTGTGGGCCTTTAACAAATGCCACAATCTAAGTGAGCCAGTATAAATTAATAAGATTCATTAATTAGACATAGTTTTAAAAAGACTACGTAGTATTTCCAAAAACATATTGAAAAAACCTGATATGTCAAGGCAACAATAGTTTTACATCTTTTAATTGTTTTCAGATTTCCAGTATAACAAGTTTAGAGCAACTTTGTACAACAGAGCCCTCAGTTCTGTTCAGTATTCCAGACTCTATTGTCCAGAATATAACAGATCTGATTGGCTCGTTATGCACCTTGGATTTCAACCAAGTTATGATAGAAGCGTCAGACTTCAGTGGGACTAATGACTACAATGCTTTGGTAAGTGTCCACATTGTAAAAATAAACATAACTATTCAGAAAATCAAGAGTAAACATCAGCCCCATATATATACAGTATAGTGTAGCGACACTATAGCACAAGATTACATACACTTTGGCTATAAACAGTAAATAATGATAAACAAAGCACATTAAACTGATACAAATAAGTGATACAATATTCTATTTCTCGGAGAATCATTTGCATACATTTTGACCGAGTTTCTCTATAAACATGCAAACTGTATCAAATTGGCATCAATATAAAATGACAGAAAATGATATTGCCACTTGAATAAGATTGATTTCAACTCAAAATGTGTACAAGAGTTTCCATTATACAATTATACAGTCATTACAAAAACATATATATCATATATTTCATTTTTTAGTTCAGTGCTAACTACACTGCTCTTGGACCTATTAATATCCAAGAGATGCTGGATCGACTATTGAGATTGCAGCCATTGGTTGAAAAAGTAATGACGGGAGAAGTCTCTTTCATTGCTAACCAGATGTGGCTCGACCCGGCCATGTGGAACAAAATATTTGAGTCTTTGAATCAGGATCTTTCTAATCCTGCCTTTTTGGACAGGTATGTTGAGAAGAATTACAAAACAATTTTATCACATCTTCAATTCAGGGTGTTTGTGACATTCAAAATTGCTTAACCATAGGACTTTGTCGAAAAATGGTTTAAATTTGGAAGACTGGTTATTGTAGCAAATATGAACAACATTTACTTGCACAATAAATATTTTCAAGCCTGGAAGTCTTGTTTGTACATTAACCAGTTAAAACAGATATAAATATTTTATTTAATTGATAAAATAAATCTACTTTTCTACTAATCTACTTTTTACTTTATTGCATTACAATAATTATTTTCATTGATTCAACATTTTAGTTTGATGAGCATAACAAACCAGTTGGAGACAGTATTGACCAATGTATTGAGCGTGTCTGCTGGTAACATGACAGAAATGTATTCAGGCATATTGGAGGCTCTGCTAGCTGCCTCCAAACTCACCGAGGGATTAATAGCTGACCCTGCATACTTGAATAGGTATGTAAAGCTCATTTTGTTAATAATCAACTAAAACACTATAAACTGGAATGGTATCAATAAGTTTCACCACTAGGTCTTTTTGGACTGTTCACCCCTTACTGAAATATAAGGGTTTGCATTGATTCATGTTTCAATGTCGCTAGAAAATTTGCAGGCTTGCAAATCTAACAGTTTCAATGGTTTAAGATATGAGTGTGAGGCCCTGATCTATGATCAGAGAGCTAATATAAGCACCTCATTTTTTCAATTGGATAATTGATTCACTAATTTGATAACTTATGGGCAACATTTAAAAATCATACATGTACGAATGTCGTATTATGAAATTGTGCTTGATATTCAGTTGATCAGCATGAGAAATGCCAGCATTGTTTTGACTATGTAATTTTACAAGACAAGCATTAACAGTGAAACTTGAAACTGAGAAAATTCATGAAAAATAGGCATATTTTGACCGAATTTGGTCTAAATTGTGAAATCAGGAATTTTGCACCCACTTGAGAAAAAATCCTGGGGAGAACACTGAGCATATATCATGAATATTTAAGAAATTAGAAGGGATAGAGTGTAACACAATGGAAGTTCAAAACCATGCCAATGTTCATCCTCCGATCACAGGGCTTCAAAATCCAGAATATATTCTTTCTTTTTACCCCCTGCGATAAGCAGATAGCATTTCCCCGATTAAGAACTCGCAATCTGATTGGCTGTCGCAACACTGCAACAGAAATCATGTATAAGTCATTGCGCATAAGTAGATCACGTGACTCAGTTTAATTGGACGCTTCCAAATTGGTTATACCAGGGGGAAGAAGGAGGTACGGATTCTAAATACCTGCTGAGGAGGAAGGCCAATGTTTCACCTAAAATCTTTACAAAAATAATTGAGATATCTGATCTAATATAGTAATTGAACACACAAAAGTTTTTAAAGAATTAGAATGCAGAAATGTTAAAATTAATTTTTGACAGATAACCTTAAAAATCAAAGGATTTTCCTGCAATAAATTCAGAACTATTGGACATACATAATGACGAGAGCAAAAGATATTGTAAACTTGCGACTTTCTAAACTTGTCCGCATCCTGTTAAATCTCTTTAACTTCTGAACTCATGGGACACAACTTGTTTAAGAGTATATGTGTTACCTATTCGAAGCCCCATAGTCCATTGTATAGTAGCAGTTGTTCTTTTATCCATTATTTCTAGTACAAAATGTATCTTGTCCATATATTTAACAGTGCAGACTGTTCTATGGCATGTGTAGTAGGGCCCATCTTCGTTCACTCGGCTTCCGTCGGAATGCAGTGAAGACCGAGCGTGGGAAGATGAGTAGGGCCCACACAGGTTACGTAGATGTGAGGTTCAACTGAGTTACTGCTAGTGTTACATTAACTGTCCACTGTTACGCTACATGTCTACATTTTCTCAGGATTCTGGACTAAAACGAAATATGAATTTTATGAAAGTAGTATTATCCATGTACATGTAATAGGAATTCTACGTAAAGGAATAGCGAATTGATGAGAACTCAAACACACAAACATAACCATCAACATTCAACATCAGTGCTCAAAACAACAAACATGAAGAGTTAAAGCTACTTTAGTTGACAGCTAACTTTGTACATTGAAGTGTTATCTCCTCCCTTATGAGAATGGTTTCTAACAAATGAAATCAAATTTTATTAACACTTACACATTTTGATTTGCATGGATGTCTTGAAATATCAAATTTGTATATAAAATAGATGTAGTTTGTACCTTATCCTCTGTACTTCACAATGAAGAGGTTGCCATTTGTATCCCCCACAAGAAGGTTACCATCATGATCGATCGTTACTGCATGTGGCTGATTCACCCCATCTTCCTCAGTTAACACATATCTCATGAATCTACCATGTGGATCTAGCATGTGTACACGTTGGTTGCTACAGTCTGCCACAAAGATGTAGTCTTCAGCATCGGTACATACTCCATGTGGATTGTACAGTTCTCCCTCTCCATCACCAGATTCTCCATATGTGAACACCTCAGTGCCATCTCTATTAATTCCTTTGACAAAGTGTCCCTCAATATCGCTGATTATAGCGATATCTTTACTATTGCATGCCACATAGATTGGGTCCATAAACATGCCTGCCTTGGATTGCTGTTTAGCTTCACCTGTTGAAGCATCCACACAGAATACTGCTTTTGAATAACGATCACCAACAACAATCTCACCTGCTGAGTTTATACTTATGCCTCGAAGATCATTTGTTCCTTTGCAGACAAGATTTCTTTTGTGGGTACCATCTGGCAGCAAAATGTGGATTGTGTTAGTCATATTTGTAAATGCCAGCTCATCTTCTTTTGTTCGTACAACATTGTTACATTTTTCCTTTAAATCTTTCTCCAACTTATGGTCTTTATCATATATCGCAACTGAAGAGTCATCTTGCCCTGTTACTATTAATCGGTCTTTCGAAGTGCAAATCATGTCCCATATGTATTTGTTTTGCAGTTTTACCTTCTGTACAGATGGTTCATGCAACAAGATCGAGACTTTTCCAAATTCAACCTTGGTATCCAAACACCTTCCTACTTTAAATTGCATATTAGTTTTTTCATCGAATTTCAGCTTGGGCTTCTTTGTCCACTCATCTGACTTCTGGTTGGCTTTCTCAGCAAGGTCTGCTATTTCTACAGGATGTCCATGCTCTACCATGGTGCTGAATTTGTTGACTTGACTTTCAATGATGGCTTTATTGAGCTCCAAGTGACCAATGTGAGACATGACTTGCTTAACGTATGTTTGCTTCTCCTTTACCACTTGCTCTTTGAAGGACTTGTATTTAGCATCTACAGCCTCTTTTAAAACAATCATATCATTATTGATTTCAGCCAAGACGTTTTCTGTTTTGCTCTCAAATTTAGATTTATCAGCCTGTGTGTTTTGAATGGCCTGCTCATATGCGTCCACAAGTTGTTTCCCCTGTGTTATAGCTGCACCAATGTGTTTCACATTCTTAGCAGCAGTCTCATTGATGTCTTCACATGGGTGACCCGAGTGGTTGATGGTAAAGCAAGACTGGCAGAGAATAGTCTTATCAGCTTTACAGAAGTATTCTATAGGCTTGGTGGGATGTATCTTGCAGTAAACTGTGCGCTCTTTTACCATCTGAAAGGCTGTTTGCAAATCATTTGCGCTATCTCCTATGAGGTCAAGTACTTTGTGTCCTTGTAAAAATGTATCATGCATTTTACGGCATGAAGCACAGAATCTCTTGTTGCAATCTAGGCACCGGATTCTGGCTGGAGTGTTTTTCTCATAGTTGTCTAGACATGTTGAACAATCTGGCTCTTGGGTCTGGTTACTGTCCTTATAGGCATCTAGCAAGAATGTAATTGTAGGGCTCACCTTGAATTCTCCAACCCCCTGTTGTGGTACATTACATAAATCTCTGCATTCAGGGCAGTTGAAGCTTCCTCCTTCTAGGCCACTTTTCTCCACAAGGCTGTGTAGACACTTTAAGCAATAGGAATGTAAGCAAGGCAGTGTCCTTGGGTCAGTTAGAATGTCTTTACATAGTGCGCAATTTAGAGCAGTTTTGTAATGATCATTTACATTTGTAGCCATTTTTACTTTGAATAATCAAGTTGAAATGAAAAGTAAAGACTTCATTGTTGTGTTTAATGTTAAGCAGTTCTCAGAAGTTATGAATATTGATGAGTCATACAAGTTCTCTAAAGGTTATCAAATATTTATATGTACTTAAGTTTATTTAAAAGAGTGACATCTATTTATGAATTACTTTTAAAAACATCATGTAAAACATTTAATAGTTAGGAATGTACTTCAATGCTCCCAGATTTCTGAAATAGTTCTGCTCTGGAGTTCTAGATGAGATTTAGACAAATATTATAAATTTTTCTGTTGGAAATTTGCAAAAATTTATCAAAATACAAGATTTTGCAGATTCTTGTGCCAAGCCATATTTTGTTTATGCATTGCAGAAATAGAAAACCTGTTGGAATGTTACTTGTTTTGTTCAGAAAATACCTCTGAACAGATAATATTCTTTTTATTTTAGAATTATTGGTTCAATGAATCTATTTATATTCAAGCGTAAGCACAATTTTATCAGACCCAACTGAGTGAGCCACCTGGTGTTGAAGCTGGCAATAACCACTTGCAGCCAGGTTTATATAGACAAGAATAAGTGTATAGTAACTGTTTCAAGTATGTATTCTCACCCATTGAATGGTATGCTGAAAGTTTTATTACCATGGACTACTCAGATACCAAAAGAATTTCAAAAAAAGATTAATTTTTCAAATCTAGACTCGAAAGTAAGATTCATATGTAAAATATACTAGATAGTACAAACACACTGGTTTTTCAGATTGACTGAGCAATTAAACTCAGGGGACCTCTCTGGTCTGATGGTAGTGACGACACAACTGGAACAACTCCTGGCCACATATCTTGTTACACCAGACATGGCAGAGGCAGACAGGTACAACTTTGCAGCCATCCAAGTGATGCTGTCAATTGTCAGAGAAAACATCCAACTGGTCATACAAGGTAGGAAAACTTCACTACAGATATACACCAATACACAAATAAGTAACTTCGATGTGTATCGCCAAGATTTGGATCTAGTACTTGTAAAGTTGAATGTACCAATATTGTTTTGAAAGTCATTGAATTGCTGCATGAGCCGTGAGAGTTGTTCAACTAGAAGGCCTTGAAGTGAATGATGCATAAAGACATTAAATAAATAAAAATAATAAAATAAAATAAATAAATAAATAATAAATAAAATAAAGACATTACTTTTGGATAAAATGAGAATGAGTTCCAACAAAATTGACATTGAAGGGCACAACTAAGTCTAAGTATTTATTTCTATGTTAAAGCCCAATCATTTGAGACCATAAAAACCCACTACCAAATAACTTCAATAGATAATCCATTGTATATTCTCCAGGTAACCCACTGGGTTCAATAGAATTGTTCTACAAAGACTCTGTTGAGTTTAAGAAGCTGCTACAAGTACTGGATTCAACCCCTGAATTGCTGGGTGTCATTATGCATACATTAGTGGACCCACAAAAGGTATGCACATGTATAAGACAATTTTCTCTAGTCTTGTACCCTCCCCTCCTCTTTACCCTTAATCCGGAAATTGGAGAGGAAATGTAAGACATAACACAAGACTTCATATTTAGTCTTTAGTACCTTATTGAAGTTTTGGATGGAATTCAACATAAAATACATATATATCTTATTTTTCTATTACCATGAATTACTGCTACACTTCAATTGTGGGCCTGCCGGACTCAAGTTACCAACAGCAATATGTACAATTCATATACTTGTCATTCCAGGGTGGTAAGGTATCGGCTAGATTTCAGAACGCGAGTATTGACTCTATATTCATTGTACTATGTGGGATGACTGACCAGGACCTAGCTGATTCATTCGTCATCCCATTGGGCTACTCCATTGATATGGTCAGCATTAGGGACTTGTTTTGTTCTGTTAACTTCAATGCAATAGGAGGAGAGCTAGAGACAGCATTCAACAATGTGTTCAATGTAAGTCAGTCATTTCCTTGTGAGATTTCATGGGAATACTTCTCAAAGCAAATGATCCAGATACTCAAAGGTGTGTCAATGATAGACCTGTGAGGGTACTTTGGTATTCATGGGCAACTTTTATATGTCAACCAACAAGCAATATAGTATGTTGTACCATATGTACCTATAATCAAGCAACACAATGGCTGTATGCTAAATAATAAGATAATCAAACCACAAAAACATTCTGAATAGACATTTCTTGACAATTATACACATTAAAGTAAATCACTATGTATTACTATAACTATGAATGATATAAAGTCTGAGTAACGTTCAATATGCACTTTTCATGGTCGATTTTTAGGGTGATCCAGCATTGATGTCTCCACCAAACTCGACAACATTTGTCAATGAATTGAACTCTGTCCAAACCTTGATGACAAAGCTTATAAGTCAGAGTATGAATGGCTCTCTCTCCACCACAGAGCTCCAACTGATGGGGTTGTTTAATACACAACGTTGGGCAGAGGTCTTCAATCAGTTCTTCCAGAGCGTCAGTACGCCTGCACCAATTGGACAGGAATTTGACTTCACAAGGTATTAAAGTTGATTTGTTTGATTTCATGAGGTATTATATTTGATTTTCAATACTATTCTCTTTACTCACTATGAAATAGATTGCTTCCAGTATCCGTTGTCAGTATCAGTTATACTTTTGGAACGATTTGCAGACTGTGCATTTTTGTTAAGTTAATGCCTTGTAGGCCTAGTGTGTTCTAACTTTTCGCTTCATTCGTCTTCTTTTGATTTCAACAATTTTTGTATCCTAAGAGAAAATTTATGTCACATTTAAGGAGGATTGAAATAAACAAAAAATTATCTTTTGTATTCCAGTTTATTAGCCTTACAAGGTGTGATTGGATTCCTCCCTCCTGAGATTACGAACCCTTTGAACAATGTCTTACACCCTCTGAACTTTGCAATGGATATAGCTATAGAGAAAATCATTGGACTTAACAGTAAGTGTTAATATAATATAACCTGTATAAAGTGAACACCTCTGCATCTATGAAAAACATTCACTGTAGGTAGGTGTTCACTACAGAGAGGGGATTTTATACAGGAGTCAGTATAAAATATGTCTTGAAGTGATGTTCTTTAAACACAGGTGTTCACAAGAGAGAGGCGTTCATTAAGACAGGTTTTACTGTTTGTTATATGATTGGTGGCATTTACAAATTGAAATTGCAGTTTCCCATTTTCTACTTGTTTTCCCATTTTTCTCATTTACATTTCATGATAAGTTATATATTTCATGCTTAGTTTACCTATTGTTTTCCAAATTTTTTACCTAGTTTGGTACTTAGTTTCACATGTTTTGTACATAGTTGCATGTATCTTATATTTAGCACTTATATTTACATAAACATATTAAAAACTTAGTTTCACATGTTTTGTACATAGTTGCATGTATCATATATTTAGCACTTATATTTACATACACATATTAAGAACTTAGTTTCACATATTTCATAGCTCATATCACATATTTCACATCCTTTCCAGATTCAGCCATACAATTGAAGCAGTTATTCAAGCAGTCCCCTGAGATAACAAAACTTATAAAACTTCTTGACAAGTCACCAGAAATAACAGAGATTTTACTGGGTTCTGTTAATAATCCAAAGGTAAACAATTTCAAATGTGAGCCTCAAACTTTTAACATGATTGCCACAATTTTTCAGTCAATTGCCCAATTGGCATTTTCCTAGTCCTGATTTCCAAGGCTAAAAGTATATATAATATATATAAGGTATCTGTCATTTACAAGTTGCTGTTGCTGATCAGATTCATTAAGGATATCGCCTGAAATGACAGATGTGATGGACATGTACTTCAAATACTTGCATACTCAATATTTTATAAACATATAAGTTTTATTTCACATTATGAAAGAGAAAAAAGCAATATATTAATTTAGAAAATGTTTCAGTTTATTGAGCTGCTAAGTGAACCCAATGCTACTGTGGTCCTCGTGAATATCTGTTACAACCCCATGTTCAACATTGATGAATACCTAGTCGTCCCCGAGGGCAGGGGCATTGACCTCACAGCACTCACTCAAGAGTTCTGCAAGGTTGATATCACCCAACTGGCTGTTGAATTGGATAAGGAGTTCAAGATATCAATGTACAATCCTTACATAATGGTGAGTAAAATGCTTTTTTATTTCTCTTATTAAGGGAAAATTGTCATGGTAATATCTTGCAAATATAAGCCCAGATAGGAAATACTCGCATAAAACAACGTCTTGTACACTCCAAAATCTGTTTGAAGAAATTGAATGATCTCCATTATATAAAGCTCTATTATTTTGTTTAACCTTCTAAAACCTTATAATGTTGATTTAATGTCTTATCCTACACTTAGTGTACTAAATGTATAATAACATTAAAAAATAAATTTGATATTTATTGGCAAAATGAATATCCGGAGGATATCGTAACGATATACTCCGGGTGGAGGATATTGTGACGATATACTCCGGAAAACCCAATATGCGGAGGATATTGTGACGATATACTCCGCTTGTTGATTTCCCGCCAAATTGACTCTATTTGGCATGAAATTCATTTTGCAATGATATTCTACATTTAGTACACTCCTTGTAAGTGTAGGATAATAAGAACATCCTATGATTTTTTCAGAATATCATTTTAATCTGCTCGGTGATATTGATATATGCACTCGTTCGCTTTGCTCTCTCGTGCAGATATCAATATCACCTCGTAGATAAAAATGATATTCCTCAAAATCAAAGGATATCCTATAATTATTAGACGTCACTTTTTACTCGGTTAATAATAGAACCATATATGGAATATATGTTTTAAAGAACCAAATGTTATTCTTGCAGGAAAAGATGAGCCAACCTGTTAATTTTACAGAGGTTGTTATGAAAGCCATAACCCTAGGCACCCTAACAGAACAGCTTATACAGTCAGGTATAGCTGGTGGATTTGTAGTTGAACAGTGGATGAATGAGACAGCCTGGCTTTCAGTGCTTACCCAATATGCCATGCAGCAGTCAGTTAACCCACTGGACACGTGAGTAAATGTTTGATTCAGTAACCTGGTGGTGAAATTGATGGAATAACATTTGTCTTGTATCCAGTCTGACTCCCCATTTTGAATTAAGAGATTGACATGTTCATGTGCAGATGTTTGTAATTAACTTTGATATAAAATGTCAGTTTTAATACTACCACAATAGCTAGTTATCAAGTAACTTTCAACTCAATCCAAAATGACTCAAAAATGTCAAAATTATTCCTACATGTTAATGACTATGATTTACACTGTTCACTTATGTTTTTATCAACTTCATCACTCAGATTTTACAATATGACTAGAAATAAAAATCAATTTATAATCTACCTACATGGTGTGGATGTCCAAATGTTAGTCAAAATTGATCTTTGTGTAAAGATTGTACTGTTCCGTTGCTTGTAAACAATCATATGAGGCGGTATATTTAAATATTTGGAGATGCACACCAGTCATTCAATCTGTCTGTCTGTCTGACTTCAATTCTAGTTGATGGATTTTCTTTATGTTTTTTCAATATGGTAACTGCTTTGAAAATGGCAGGAATTCATCGCAAAAAATTTGGTAGTATATCTATTCCACATATATTCCATGTTTTATTAGTTCTTGTTTAAATATATTTGCCGCATCATTTTTTAATCAGACATTTATTTATTTTTCAGGAGTTTACAGGGTCTCGGTCTGGCACTTACTCCTTTTGTTGAAGATCCAATGTTAAATCCAATTGTGTCTTCGATCGAAATCCTTGTGAAAAATATGAATGGAATTCTGGGTAATTGGCCAGGAAGGACACTCACACTGGAGGACGTATTTGCTAATGAGCCAGCATGGCGGGAACGGGTCACAGCCGTGGCAGAATTTTCCCCAGATATATTGGAAACAATCCTCACAGCACAGATTAACAACCCAGGTGCTCTATACAGTCTTGCTCTTGACCCTGAAGGATTTAAGACATTCTGCGACAAAAACTATGACCTAGCAGAGATCTTCAAACTTCCACCAAATGTGAACATCAGTAGGGTAAAATTGTTGATCTGCGAAACTAACGAGACTGTCATCTGGATGGAAGCATTCGCTAAGATCGGTGGTCTAGAGATCATGCAACTGCTTACAGCTCCTTCTGGAAGCCAAACGCCAACTGGAAATCTTACTACCCTCCTGTATCATATAGATCAGTTTAATAAGATATTCCAAAACTTAATATCAAATCCGCCAAACTTTCAAGTACCATTTATTGATGAGGCAGAAGTTTCACGGATACTGCAGGAGTATGTGGCCAAGTTGAATCTGATGCAGATCAATGATATAAGAAAATACATTCCAATTATTGAATCGTTCTATCAGGCGATTGAACAAGTAAGTTTCTTGAAAGTAAAGATCTGTTCTGATTTTCAGTATGACATTATTACAGAGACAATATTGAATGGCACCATTGTATAAGATCATTGTTTGACACCATTATGGTGATATATTAAATGAATTTGTACACCTGATTTTGCTTCTGGAACACATATTACTTAAAGTTGGAATAAAGAAGTCTCTTAACATTTTAAAAGCTACCTTAATCATATATATTAATAATAACAAGTTTTCTTTTCCATCTTGGGGTTGATATCAAACACAATCTTCTTGTAAAAGAGCATGCATATTCTTTTACAAAAAAATTGCTTGATACACGTTTCTGATCTCACATTTTAAGGTCACATATACAATATCTAGATTTGTACCTACTGCGTATCTTATGATCCAATTTCTCTCTTAGGATGCCTTATGGCAACAGGTGAAGCCCACCTACGATGGTATGAAAGTGGTCTTGGACTACGTGAATGACATGTTCAACATGCTATACATCAACAGTGAAGAGATAAATGTAGCAAGGCTTTTCAAGAACTCTTCAAGGATTGCTGTAATATTAGAATCTGCTTTCAACCTTGGTCCTGATGCTGTGAGTGCATTGCTCGCTGCGACTTTTCTCAGACAAGAAAAGGTAGGCTTTGTCCATATATGAATAGTTTATCATCAAACAAAAATAAGATAACCCAAACCAAAGACCTTCTCAATATTCAATATTATAACATACATGTTCAATTGTTCATGTTAATACAAAGATCCCATGAAATATTGTACTGTTAATGATTTTCTGATTCAAAACATTTGACTAAAAACCTACTTCACGTTTAAATTCATCATGATCAACAATTATTCCAGGCTGCTGAATTAGCATCTCTCATGCCAGCGCAAGTGGAACAACTGCTCTGTAACGAGGCCAAGCTGAGAGAATACTTCTTTTTGCCTCCCAGTTTTGACACAGGGGCTTTTACTGGTGCCTTGTGTGGAATAAATGAAACTGTCTTAGTTGATGAATTGGAACAGAATTACGTACAGAACATAATGATGCAGGTATAAGTGTACTTCAGAAACTATATTTCTTAAATGCATTTTAGCATGTTTGTATACATGAAGAAAAAGAAATCCCAAAAAGAAGACAAAAACACAAGGTGTAACATTGAAGGATATGCATTTCATCACAAATCCATTGCGTCTGCTGTCATCGTGTCATGTCATTACAGAATAACCTATTTCTTTGATAACTTTATTTCTGTTTTCAGATTAATTCAGTCGTTTCAAATCCTCCACCCATGGACGTCCGTAGTTACCTAGAGACCATGATTAAACTCTATGAAAACATTGCTAAACTGTTCAACATCAAATCCATCAAGTACAATGACCATGACATTGCCAAGTTCTTTGATGTTTCCATGGAAGCATTGAACAATAGCATGGTTGTACAATATTGGTACAATGTTTTCCTCTCTCCAACTCTGGATACAAACATGTAAGTATTTTCTTGCAACTATTTTGTAGGTACTGTATTTAAGAAATATATCACCCAAGGATATTTAGTATTCTAAACCACAAACTGTGACGTTGCTATAGCCATAATTATTTTGGGACAGAAATTTGGTGAATGGCATTAATTGATTGATGGCCTTGAGTATCTTTAACAATACCTTGTCTGTAGACATTCAGTATTAGCGTTGAATAAGATTAACAAAAATATAATATGGAATACATTTTCAGAGCAAACGTCCTCAAATACATTCATTAATATTAAGAGGGGACCTTCATTGTATTTGAATTCATGTTCCACTGACTTCTCAAAATATAACAACAAAATACAGAATTTTAACACAGCTGCTCTCTAGAGTAAACTTAATATGAATCAAAACTGTTTTGTAGACTTGCATCAATACTGAAATCACTCGATGGTATTCTGATGTTAAGCCCTGAACTGCGTAAAAGTTTGGAAGGAGTAAACATTGCAGCCGACATCCTTAAAGGACGCCTAGAAGGAATGACTGAATTGACATTGGATAGTTTATTAAGAAATGCCACCTTGGTGAAGACCTATTTGAGAGATGTTGTAGGAGTAGCCCCTAATGTTGTAGAGTCATTGTTAGCAGTACAGTTAACCCCAGCTCAAGTATGTGTTTTCATATTACCTAAAACAGTTATGATTTTGTCTTAAGCTTGGATGTTATTTGCAATTAGAATTTGAAATTAAATTCATTTTTGTAAAATATGTACAATGTAGAATATTTTATGATAAATGAATGATAAAAAATGGCTCATCGTGAATGCACCTATGTAATTGAATGGTTATGTATTGTTTAAGGTAAATCAGATGGTGACATATCCTACTTACATTGTGACCTTCTTGTGCCAAGATCTCGCCTTACAAGGCGCCTCCTCTTCTGTGAGAGATAAACTGTGCGCTATAAACGCTGATGATATTCTCATTGAACTGCAAGCTGAAGTTGATGTCACAGCGTTTATTACATTGGTAAGAGATCACCAGGGTATAAATAAGTATGCAAGTCATACATTGCTATGCCACCAGCATAAGATGTTTGGCATCTGACTGTCAGCATCTGGCATGTGGGGTATGGTGTCTGTAACAAATGGCAGGTGGTGACTTTTTGCTTATTAATGCTTTGTTATCATAGTTCACAGGATATCATATTCTCAGAATCTGGTTTAATTGTTTTACTAACGATATGAACATGTTAAGATATTATCAAGTTGCGGCATTGACCAAAATGGATAGGTAGGCAAAGCAATTGTACATTAGAGGTTGGTGGTTTGAATCATGTAGAAGCACCTTGAGCATACTCAATTAGCTTACTTCTTATTTTTGCATAAATTTTTTTTTATAGGTACAGCCAGATACAACATTCACTGAACCATTCAACTGGACCAAACTTGTGATGAATATTCAAATGTTTAGCACAGAATTCCCACAAATGTTGCAAGCCTTGCAACAGCCTACTTTTGAGAAGTTCTTCAATATGAATCAGAACTTAACAGATTGGCTTGCAGCTTGGGGCAACTTACAGCTACCTGGCATGTCAGGTGACCCAACACAGGATATTCTCAATATGTAAGTATTTAAATCTGTTGTTACAATATAGCAAGGCTCCCAGTCACCAATCAGAGACATCAGAGACATGTTGATATTATTATAGCCATACATTGATTTCAACTCACCTATATTTCTCTTCAGATTATCTCAGAGTGTATCTTCCCTGGATGGAGTGTTTGATTTGATTCCTGAACTCCGCCAAGCTATGGAAGGATTTAACGCAGCTATGGATGTCTTACAAGGACGCCTCTCAACCATGGATGAATTCACTTTGGAGAATTTGCTTAAAAACGCAACCACTCTTCGTGATTATATGAAAACTGTTCTCGAACTCGACCCAAGTGTTGTGACCTCATTGTTGACTACACAATTGACCCCAGCACAAGTAAGATCAATTTTTTAGAATTAATTTACATTATTTTTTAGTAAATTCTTAACCAGATGTGGTATAGGTATAATTTAGCAGAATGCACAATTCAAAATTGCTTATTCAGATTATAGTTTAAGTGAGCTTAGTGTGAATTTTAAGAAAATTTTATTTTGGGATTTTAGATCAACAATTTGCTGAGTGATCCAATGTCTCTTTTAACAATGCTATGTGAAGATGGAGTCCTACCAAATGCAACATCTGATATCAGAGGAAAGCTGTGCTCCATCAATCCTGATACACTATTGGAAGAGGTTATGGCTGAACCGGACATTCAACGATTCATTAAACTGGTAGGTGGTGTCTAATTCTTGTAAGGTTCTTTTTTTATTTTTTTCCTTTTCAAGATTTTACAATACAAAGTTATAAGTCGGCAGGAGTATTAGAAGAAAAAACAACAAAGTACAAAAATTTTCACAATAATTTAATTTTTTCTTGTAAGGTTCACACAACTGGGTATGCCACTTGTATAACACTATGTTTGCTAGACTTTGTGAGATTCAGACCACTTTGAATGTTTATTGGAATTTTAAACACACTATCAAGGCGCATCGTTAACATCCCCAATACTCATTCTAAAGTCATACTGCCATATGGCACCTTAACTTATCCCATACTCTATAGTGTATAGAACTATTATGGTAGGCTTTGCATGAAAATGTTTTCATGAATATCCATCCATGCTATCAAATGATTGTTTTATAGGCACAACCAAATGTGACATTTAGTGGAGCATTTAACTGGAATAAATTCCTGACGAACATCCAGTTGTTAACAACAGACTTTCCACAAATGATTCAAACCTTCCAACTACCAACTTTTGAGAAGTTCTTCAATTTAAACCAGAACTTAACAGATTGGCTCGCAGCTTGGGGCAACTTACAGCTACCTGGCATGTCAGGTGATCCAACACAGGATATTGTCAATCTGTGAGTATATTTGAATAAGTGAAAATGTTACATGTAAATATCAAACACAAGGCGGTTCTTTTATCCTATTATCCATTGGATACAGTAGGAAAAATAAATGTTCAAATTGTGAGAACCATGTTAATCTTGCATTGAGGACCCTCTATTTTAGATGAGGTGTACAGGATGTCACAAGGGCTTGGTGCTAGTCAAAATGAAACAAAATTCATCGTACTACAAGTACAATAAATGATTTAATATTCAATGAAACAGTCATACATGTACAGTAATTGACACACTGGAACATTTATTTCAGGATTACTCAAGCTGCTTCATCTTTTGATGGAGTATTAAGTAGCATACCAGAGCTGAGACAATCTTTGGAAGTGTTCAATACAGCAGTAGAAATCTTGAAGGGACGTATTGGAACGATGGAAGAATTTACCTTAGAGGCTCTGCTCCAGAATTCCACAGATCTCCAGGATTATTTAAAGACCATTCTTGAACTTGATCCTAATGTTATCACATCTTTGTTGAGTGTACAGTTGAATGGAACCCAGGTGAGTGGTAGCTCATAGTTCAACTTCTGGCCTGGTTGAGAGATACTTTGCCTACTCAAATGGCTTATTTGATGATTTAGGGAAAGTGTATACCCTTCAAATTGAATTTCAGGCAAAATTATGTCTTAAACAGTAGATTGACATTCAACATCCTATTAATGTGCCTGCCTCAAAGTGTAAACATATTTTTGCGAAATTTTAAATGTTTGTAGTTAAAAATGTACACCTCTAAATGTAGATAATTTAAGCATCTCTAGCAGTATTCAGTTAAGGGCAATGTTACAGTTTTTTCTGTAATATAAGTTCTCTTGAATTTGGAAATGTAAGGAATAAAATTAAATGATAAAGATGTATCTATATCGCCTATTTTAGCTACAAGAGCTGATAAACAACCCCATGTATCTTACAACATACCTATGTCAGGACATTGATCTGCCGAGTGTGTCAGAAGAGATCAGGAAGAAACTGTGCTCAATAAATCCAAATACTTTGTTGCAACAGATCCAGGTTGAGATTTCTATTGACAAGTTCTTGAATCTGGTGAGTAGATCGTAGACTTGATGTTATTATATATGTAGGTGATTTTTTATCTTGATTAACAGCAATATTGATTAAAGGTTAAGAATTATTTAGTGCGGATTGAAAATGTGCATATGGATTATCAGTAAACATGTGCATCTAATGAGTATGAATATAGCATACATTGCTAGACCTTCAATATTGAAAGTCTTATTTTGTTGGTCAATATCTTGACAGTTGTCTGATGCACTACCATTTTTATCTCCATGTATTTTAGGTGCAGCCATCCATGACATTCAGTGAACCGTTCAACTGGTCAGGATTTATGATGAACATTCAAACAGTAATCAATGACTTCCCACAAATGTTACAAGCCATACAACTACCTGCAAGTATTGAAACATTCCTCGGCTTGAGGCAGAGCTTCAGTGACTTAGCTGCTGCCTGGGCAAGTGTACAGCTACCAGGCATGTCCTCCGACCCAGTACAGGATATCACTAATCTGTGAGTCCCATCATTTAATCAAAACAATTAATTCAATACTGATATATTTCATTAATTTATGACTAACAGTTATATGGTTATACAGAGTGGGCTGAAAATGTTCTTATTTTACACGACTATGATAAGCGTAATGTTTTTAGCCCACCCTGTATGTTATTGGGTCTGACATAAACATTGGATCCCAAGAGCAATAACCAAGTGAATTTTATTATTGATCAGATTATGATTCATACATCATGCATGTTATGCTTTATGTTTTGGCACCTCATATTTCACTTGTAAGTTAGTAACCCCCCCCCCTTACCTCTTACCAAAAATGATCATACAAAATGCATTCAATTCACTTATTTCAGGCTCATTCAGGCAATGCCACTCGTCGAAGCAACCGAGTACTGGGATGAGATCAGACCTGTCCTGGAAAGTTTCAATATTGCTTTGGAGATGTTAAATGGTAGGGTAACTGAGCTATCAGGAACAGAAATCACACTTTGGTCCATTTTGAGAAATTCCACCCAACTAGAGGATTATCTGAGGGATGTTATCAATATACAACCTGATTTGATGGCAGTCATTGCAACCAATATTGAAATCACAAAGGTAAGGTCATTTTTGTATGCTCTGGACAAGTGTGTCACAATTAACCAGTATTTTTACTTTCTCCTATAATCTTATTAAGGAGAAGCCTCTCAGTAAAATGAAGATAGTTTTGCCTCACAACCAATCAGTTATTTTATAGATAAAATCATTAATCCATTTTATTTATTATGTCACCACCACCACAATTGGTTTATAATTTGTAACAAATGGCAGGTGGTGGCATTTTGCATGTAAATTCCACATTATCCACATGTATTTTGGTTGAACTTCTTATACCTGTATTTCCTTACATTACCTTGATTCTACAAGCATGTTTGGTAACAAATGAAATCTCCTTTTATCACCTTATGTAATTTCAAACTTTTAAGGTGACCCAACTGCTACAGGGCCAAATGGACATTGGTACATTCCTGTGTGAGGGGGTGAACTGGCCAGCAGGTACTGGGCCCCAGGAAATCAAGACTAAACTCTGTAGTGCTGACATACAGGCAGTACTTCGCGATCTACAGGCTGAGGTGGACTTTGACAGAATAATGGCACCAGTAAGTGCTGAATCACCTATTAATTAGATTGATTTATCACTTTTCTGTGCAATTTTGAGAACTTTTTCTGATAATCAAATAATTCAATATAAATTTTATCTTTAAAGCATGAAATTGATTTTATTTATAAAGGTTTAAAAAATATGATCACTCTTAACACTCCACTTTATAAAGCTAAAAAAATATTTTTTTATAGATTCAGAAAAGTCTGATGAATGAGAAATTTGAAGGCCCATTCAATTGGACGAGGCTTGTCATGAATGCACAGATGTTTGCAACAATGTTCCCACAGCTTGTCATGACTGTGCAACCGCCAACTGTAGAGAACTTTTTTATGACGCCCCAGAATATGATATTGTGGTTAGGACAGTGGCAGAATGTTAGCACTCCACAGTTGACACCAGACAACATCATCAAGCTGTAAGTAGTTTCAGTTATAATCCTAGTATAATGAATTACTAGATTATTAGCGGGGTCAGATGTCCTTTTTTTGTTCGACTTTTTCAGGAAAGCAACAAACTTGGCAAAGTTGTAGAATCATATGATCTGAGTGAAAAATGATTTCAGGGCAAGTGATTTGGGGTGGTCTTCATGGATTTTTTAGCCTCTGACCCCCCGTCCCTACCAGACTTGGAGGGGTATATTACTAAAATTAAATAAAAATGGTTTTAAAGTATTTTTCTTTAAATGACTTTATTTGGTGATTGGTTTGAGCCTTGAAATTGTGTAAAAGCCAATTAAGAAGTTGTCTGTAGCAAGAAAAACTCATTTTAACCCAATTATCTAAGAATACTTCGTTGTTTAAAGGGCCAAATATGGGACATCCAGTACTGTATTTCAAGAATGTGATGTCTGATAGTCCTGAAAAATTCATAGTAGTAGAGCTTTAAGTTTTTATCACAGATAAAAAATATACCATGGGTGGCTCGTGTATTTTTTGAGAAAAAAATTCTCGAAATTTCAATTTGTAAGTGCATGCAGCTCAGGGGTAACCTTATTTTACCTTAATAATTTTTAAAATATGCAATGTATGCATCTCATATGAGGTCTAAATGATGCATAGAGCATTGTTTTGTCATATTATTACTAATTAGATGTAAAATAATTCTTGGAAATTTTTCAAAATTCCAAATTTTCATTTTGCTTCTAAAAGACCAGGGGTAACCATATTTTACCCTAATAATTTTCAAGATATGTAATATATGCATATCAAATTAGCTCAAAATGATGCATATAGCTTTGTTTTATCAGATTACTCTTGATTAGATGTAGAAAAATGATTTGACATTTCTTAAAATCTAAATTTTCATTATAGCTTATTGTGGCCCATGGGTAGCCATATTTTAACTTAATAATTTGTATGAGACATATGCATCTCAAATGAGCTTTAAAGGGATTTTTAATCTTCTTTTGTCATATATTATTCCTAGGGAATGTAAAAAATGTTTAAAAATTTGAAAAAATGACATTTACATATTAGGCCATAAGAATTAGATTCTCTGTTTTGCGTCTTGGCAGAATCCAAATCATGCAAGGGTACAAGGAAAACAAACACACACTCAAGAAAAACACAAACTCGTTTGCTGAGAAATGTATACATTTTATGGGCATTAAAAGGGATGACATACCAATTTGCAGTGATACAAACACAGATCTATACTTTTTATACAATATATTCAAACATAACTATTATTCAAGGGTAAAAATAAGAAAATACACAATGTATGCCAAAGTAATCAATAACACTGTCAATTTTGACGCACATCAATTTATCCGCCATTTCGTCTGATTCTGATTGAATAAAATGCGATGTTACTTTCAGACCCTTGTGATTGCTATTTGGATGTGTTTGTTTTTTCTGATTTACTCAAAATCGTGCAAGCAAGGGGAGGCAAAACAAAGAATCTAATTCTTACGGCCTTAGCTTTTGATGCCATTTTACCGTAATAATTTAAATAAAGATATATCACACTTGTTACTCAAATGAGCTAAAAATGTTGAATATAGTCAAGTTTTGTCATTTATTCCTTCTGAGATAAGAAATAATGATTAAAAAAATTATAAAAAATCTCAACATACATTTATTTATTCATATAAAGAATCTCAACATCCATTTATTCCTTTTTATTAGTACCAGTAGCTCAATACTTTACAATAGTTTTATCGAGCACTTTTCTAAGATATGAAAATGTTTGACAGTCCAGTTTATACTGAGTAGTGGCATTGTTAAGATTCTGTGTATAATCATTTGAAAATATAATCCAAATCCATAAAACATAATCAAACAGGTCAGGATTTATAGATTCTGACAGTCTCCCCTACAGCTACATAGCCCAGAGCAAATGGGATATGATTTCAAACATTTGCATATGTTCCCTCAACACTCCTTAAACATCAAACAAGTCTTTTTGCATGCCTCGGATGCAACATCTTTTGTTATTATACAGATATCCGCCTCATAGGACCTAAATTTTCAAATGTTGTGGCCTCAGTATCAGCAGTGGGAGTAGTCCAGCCACATTCATGTGGTGATAGAAACTGTGGGTTAGAATGCATCAGAATAACAAATGACTCTACAACTGCAATGTTTCTAAAAAAAGATTCAAAGTTTAAAAACAACTGCAATAGCTCTGGGTATACACCTTCCATTCCTTCAAATAAGATGATTTAGAGTAGTAGTAGAATGCAAAGGTGACATATCAAATCCAGTGATTGCATGAAAAGTTGGGAGGGCTAAACTTTGGTCATGGCCAAGTGGTCTTGTAATATTGTGGGCAGGTAGATATTGGAAGGATTTCCCCTGACCATATGCAATTCAAATTGACATTTTCAGTTTTTCAGCACAAGTTGCCACCAGGATAAACCACATCAAAATCAACTGTTAAGCAATGATTGAAGCAGTCTTCATTACTTGGTCACTATCATCTTGCCATGTTCTTGAGGGTTTCAGTGTTGATGCCTGGAAGGAGGACAGCTCCCTCTTGTTCTCACTACATCTTGGATTGCATTTGGTAAAAGAAAATCCATTCAATAACTAGCTGCGCATGATATTGCAAGATCACTTGGCCATGACCAAAGTTTAGCCCTCCCCGTTTTTCATTCAATCATTCTATGCGATGTCACATCTGCATTTAACTACTACTCTAGATCATCTGATTTGGAGGAATGGAAGGTGTACCCAGAGGTGATGCAAGTGTCCTTAAACCTTATATCTTTATATAATACTTCATTGATTTATCATTTTATATCTCAGTATGAATATATGAACATATGAATATGACAAAATGCCATTTTGAGCTTATTTGAGTTGTAAATGTGACATATCTTGAAAGTTGTTATGGTAAAATGAGGCCACCTATAACCAGTCAAAAGCTAAATCAAAATCTGATCATTTTTTACATCTCCTTAGAAATGATTTGACCACTTTGAGCTCATTTGAGATGCATATGTATATACATGTACATTGCAAAGTATTATGTTAAAAATAGGGTTATAGAAACTTCAGATTTTTAAGAAATGTCCAATAATTTTTCTTCATCTTATTTGGGGTATGATAAAACAAGACTATATGCACCATTTTGAGCTCATTTGAGATGCATATATTACATATCTTGTAAATTATTATGCTAAAATATGGTTACCCCTGGACCGTCTGAAGCTTAAATGAAAATAGAGTTTTAAGAATTATCAATCATTTTTCTACATCTTATTAGGGTTAATATGATAAAACAAAACTAGATGCACCATATTGAGCTCATCTGAGATGGATATATTACATATTTTAAAAATTTTTAAGGTACAATATGGTTACCCCTGGCCATTCAGAAGCGAAAATGAAAATGAAATCTAAAAAAATGATAAAACAAGACTATATGCACCATTTTGAGCTCATTTGAGATGCATATATTACATATCTTGTTATGTCACCACCAAAAGTGGTGACATATTGTTATGGTCTCCGTTTTTTTGTGACGGCGTCCGGCGGTTGGTGGTTGGTGGTTGGCGTCCGGCGTCTGTAACAATTTCTTACAACTTCCTATAACTTAACAAATACTGTTTAGACTGACTTCAATATTTTTCTAAATCATCTACATGTTCTCAGAAGTTCAAATCTGACTTTAGATTTGACATTTGACCTTCAATGACCTTCTCAAGGTAAAAAAGGTCTTTTTTCAACTTGCTTCACATTGACTAAATTTTTTTTCAAAATCATCTACATGTTCTCAGAAATTCAAATCTGACTTTAGATTTGACATTTGACCTTCAAATCTGACTTTAGATTTGACATTTGACCTTCAATGACCTTCTCAAGGTCAAAAAAGGTCAAAAAGGTCTTTTTTCAACTTGCTTCAAATTGACTAAATTTTTTTTTCAAAATCATCTACATGTTCTCAGAAATTCAAATCTGACTTAAGATTTGACATTTGACCTTCAATGACCTTCTCAAGGTCAAAAAAGGTCAAAAAGGTCTGTTTTCAACTTGCTTCAAATTGACTAAATTTTTTTTCAAAATCATCTACGTGTTCTCAGAAATTCAAATCTGACTTAAGATTTGACATTTGACCTTCAATGACCTTCTCAAGGTCAAAAAAGGTCAAAAAGGTCTGTTTTCAACTTGCTTCAAATTGACTAAAAAAAAATTTCAAAATCATCTACGTGTTCTCAGAAATTCAAATCTGACTTTAGATTTGACTTAAGATTTGACATTTGACCTTCAATGACCTTCTCAAAGTCAAAAAAGGTCAAAAAGGTCTTTTTTCAACTTGCTTCAAATTGACTAAATTTTTTTTTCAAAATCATCTACATGTTCTCAAAAATTCAAATCTGACTTTAGATTTGACATTTGACCTTCAATGACCTTCTCAAGGTCAAAAAAGGTCAAAAAGGTCTGTTTTCAACTTGCTTCAAATTGACTAAAAAAAAATTTCAAAATCATCTACGTGTTCTCAGAAATTCAAATCTGACTTTAGATTTGACTTAAGATTTGACATTTGACCTTCAATGACCTTCTCAAAGTCAAAAAAGGTCAAAAAGGTCTTTTTTCAACTTGCTTCAAATTGACTAAATTTTTTTTTCAAAATCATCTACATGTTCTCAGAAATTCAAATATGACTTTAGATTTGACTTTAGATTTGACTTTAGATTTGACATTTGACCTTCAATGACCTTCTCAAGGTCAAAAAAGGTCAAAAAGGTCTTTTTTCAACTTGCTTCAAATTGATTAATTTTTTTTTCAAAATCATCTACATGTTCTCAGAAATTCAAATCTGACTTTAGATTTGACATTTGACCTTTAATGACCTTCTCAAGGTCAAAAAAGGTTAAAAAGGTATTTTTTCAACTTGCTTCAAATTGACCAAATTTTTTTTTCAAAATCATCTACATCTTTTCAGAAGTTCAAATTTGACTTTACAAGTTCTCAGAAATTCAAATCTGACTTAAGTTTCAACTCATAATATTGTGAGCAACTAGGTGGTGACATTTTGTCATGTTAATGCCTTGTATTAAAATTATTATGCTAAAATATGGTTACCCCTGGACCGTCTGAAGCTTAAATGAAAATAGAGTTTTAAGAATTATCAATCATTTTTCTACATCTTATTAGGGTTAATATGATAAAACAAAACTAGATGCACCATATTGAGCTCATTTGAGATGGATATATTACATATTTTGATAATTATTAAGATACAATATGGTTACCCCTGGCCATTCTGAATCGAAAATGAAGATTTGAATTTTTTTTGAATTCCAATCTTTTTTGTACATCTAATTAGCAATAATATGACAAAACAAGTCTAGAAGCACCATTCTGAGCTCATATGAGATGCATACATTGACTATCTTAAAAATTATTGAGGTAAGATAAGGTTACCCCTGAGCCAAATGCATCAAAAAATTGAAATTTCGATAATTTTTTTCTCTGAGAATACATCAGCTACTAAAGCAATATTTTCTATCTGCAATAAACACTTATACTTCTATTACTGTGAATTTTTTTAAGACTATTTGTCATCACATTCTTGAAATACAGTAATGGACGTCCCATATTTGGCCCTTTAAATAATGAATTTTTACTGGATAATTGGGTTAAAATGTATTTTCCTCACTAAATGCCACTTCTAAAATGAGTTTTACATCATTTCAAGGCTCAAAGCAATCACCAAATGAAGTCATTTAAACAAAAATACTTTAAAACCATTTTTATTTATTTTTTATAATTTACCCCTCCCCACCTGATAGGGGTGGGGGTCAGAGGTAAAAAAAATCCATGAAGACCACCCCCAACCACTTGCCCTGAAATTATTTTCCACTCAAATCATATGTTTCTACAAATGTGCCAAGTTTGTTGCTTTCCTGAAAAAGCGGAACAAAAAAGGGGTTATATCTGGACATCTGACCCCGCTATATATTGCGATTAGCTAAATGTAATGTTACCTAACCAAATAATTCATTAAATCCTTAGTTTGTGCATCATTTGTTTCTCCATTTTTCCTTTGTTATTTAAAATATTATACATACATGTAACTTATGTCACAACATTTTATACTTCAGCATTTTATACCTCAGCATTTGCCTCTGCTTGTAACACATTATCATGAACTGATTGAAATAGAAATACATGTAAACCACAATATATGTATGCTGACTTGTATTTGTTTACAACAGTGTTACGCAGACCATTGAGAGCACACTTGCAGCTCTACCTGCAGATGTCAGCCAATACCTTCAGGTGATCAAAGCTGTTGACTTCACCGTGAACATCATCAAACAAAAACTTATGGAATTACAAAGTGAGTGTTACATCACATGTGTGTTTCAACATTTATTTAAGTTTGACTTCAGAATCTTTGATGGAATGTTGAATGTTTTTTGTGAATGCTCAGAGTAATTGAAGATTCTTATTGAAATTTGGGAATTTCTTTTGACTATTGTGACAAGTATTGTAGATCGGTAAAAAGGAAAGAATACATTTTTAATGAAATATTTTCAAAACCAAGAGATGTCTTGAAATAGGCAAAATTAGTTATAGGAAAACGAAATATGTTTGTATTTTTGCAGGTGGACCTATAACTTTGGATACCCTACTAAAGAACTCTACAATTGTGAGAAACTTGATGCAAAGTATTTTGGGAGAAGAGTCTTCGGCCATTGCATCTCTCTTCTCAGCTACATTCGATGCCAATCAGGTAAAGGTCTTAATGTGAAACAAAAATCCTAAATAGGTCTGTGATACTAAATTTGAACTGTCAATAAATAGAGGTTATTCACTGAGAGGGATTAAATAAAGATTTTATTCAGAGGGTCAATATGATATTGTATGAAGTGAAATTTACAAAGGTATAAAAGCTATATTCAGTTCCCAAGCAAAAAAAGCATTTTATACCATGTTTGCCAATTGATTTATCTAATAAAACACATGCATTACTTCATGATTATCATATTAGTAATTTGCAAAATGTAATAATTATTGTATATTTATGTTTTCAGTTACTTTCACTCATTGAAACAATATCTGTCCCAAATGCAAATCTGTGTGAGTTCGAATTCGGGAAAATATTAGGGGTGTCAGGTGTTGATCTTGCCCAGCTGGAGGACTTGTTCTGTGATGCTAATGGAACTGTAATTAATGCCTTGGTGGAAGAACTAAATAACCAGCTTGATATAAAGGCCATCATGGAACAGGTACATTGTCTATATATTGTCATTTTTGTATCAAGATTAATAGTACTTAAAAAAAACTCTGTTTTCTCACTATTGAAAAAGAGAGAAAAGGGGGCGATGCTTCCAATGCAAAATGCAAAATTAGGTGATAGCTTTTTATCATATATGCATAAGTTACATCGTGTTTCACTAAATTGAATCATTGACAATAAGAAAATCGAATAAAAATTGAAAGCTGATGAGATACTAGTACTATATTATTTGGCATATCTAAATGAGTGAAATAGAAAAATTTTATTATTTTTTAGTTCATGTTATAAATTTCAATATTCAACAGTTCATCAAGATAAAATCAAAGTTGACTGCAATCAAATTTGCATGTTCAAAAATTGCATTTCCACCCCTTGAAAACCAATCAACCAATATTCTCTTATTACTTTTTCAGTTCCAAAAATACCTGAATCCAATGGGAGTTAGCAGTGGCCCCCTGAACCTGACCTCATCTGTTGCCAACATGATGCATTTGGTGGAGTTGTTCACCCAAGCTGGTAACATGCGGATTGATGATAGCCTTCTTAGCACATTCAACGTCTCCAACCTTCAGGCCTCAATCAATAGAGTCCTCAGTTCTCTCATGGATCCAGCATTGTAAGTACATGTACTAGTACTAGGCGGCTGTTGGTCACAATCATTGGTATATATTATAGGTTTGTCGCAGGTTTAGGATGATTAATGTATGTTCCATTTTGAGGGAGGGCTAAGTTAACCTGTAATAGGTATGTCTCTCACTGATAATGTAAGATAACATCTCATATTTTTTCAATTTTTGCCTCGAAATTGGGAATCCAGGTTAAGGATTTTTAGCAATAATTAGTACATATTTTGACGTTTTTAGATTGACTTTTTTCAAGCAACATTTTGCCTTAAAGAAACTAGAATATATAGGCTAGATAGAGAGACCTTTGAATATAAATTCTCTGACAAAAAATACACCTCTCATTCATCATGAATGTTTTGATTTTAGAACTTCGGTGTTATTTGATACCTGAAATGTATAAATAAAACAAAACTATTATTGTGATGTACATATTCTGAGATCGTTCAAATGCATGTCACATGATAAATCATTTTATCCAAACACTGCTCATTTTCAAAAGTCACATGTTAATAATATTTCAATTCAGGATCCAGAGTGTGATCACACAAGCTATAACAGGTGCAGGGTCAGCGCAAGATATTCTCCCTCCTGAGATCTCAACTGCCTTAGCTCCTGTTATCAACCCAGCCAACTCAATCTTGAGCCAGATCACAACACAGCTACAGATGATGCTAGGTAAGACCTTCTCGAGATTGCTTCTATGTTGTTTTTAAGTTCATTGCACATACAATATTGCGGTTTTGCTTTTGTGCAGATATTCAGCATTTGCTAATGTGCTATATTTTAGGGTTTGCTATTGTCATAAATTGTGCTTTAAATATATATATATCTTTTATTGACTCTCTGATGTCATTACAATGACATATTAGTCACTAAAAACTACAATCTACAAAACTGACCTAAGACTAAACTAACTATTGAATACAAAAATAAAGTTGTTGTCAAATACAATTCTAATTACATCATCAAATGTAAAATACAGAATACAAGATAATTGTAAAATACAAATATAACTTGACAGAAATTTAAATATCAGTGTGATGCATCGTTGACACATTAATCCAATTTTTTGAGTGAATGATAGATGAACTTTGCTAAATGTAAAATTACATAAGAATTTTTGTGAGACATTAGTTTTTTAAAAATAATGTCAGGACTGCCTACAAAATTAAATCGTGTAAGGGTGTCAAACAAAATTTTTCTTTCTGTAGTGTTTTTCTTACAAATCATGATGAAGTGTTGTTCATCTTCTAAAATACCACAAATATTACATAAACGTTTATCTACAGGTTTTGGCTTTGGCTTTAAATGACGACCAAGTTCTATATGTAACTTGTGGGAACTAAGCCTAAATCTACAAATTGCTTGCCTGTAATTTTTATTTTGGATATTTAAATAACTCTCTCTTTCAAAGACATTTTTGAATTTAACATAAGTTCTCAAGACGGGGTAATTTAATATATCTTTGTTCCATTGAGTTTTATAATTCTGATACAGTGTTTTTGTTATTGTCTTGATAAAAATATTGTCATCATCAATCTTTTGAGTATCCCAATAAGATAATAAATCACACTTTTTTAAAATATCAATGACTTTGTTTGACCAAGTGCCTTTAAAACCAAATTGACTCATTTCACGGTCATATATATATGTTTTATGAAGAATGTTTCCTGGTGATAGGTGAAGTAAACGGAGCCAATATTTAATTAATTTGATTTCAAAACGTATTTTTAACGGGTAGCGTCCCAATTCTCCATAAATTGCTGGTGTTGAAGTTGATTTTTTAACACCTAACAGACATTTAAGAAAAGATAGGTGCATTGTCTCTATTGACTTCAGATGTTTTTCATTGATCCACACCTCCGAGGCATAAGTTAAAATAGGTTCAACTAAGGAATCGAAAAGGTGCAATGCAACATTAACTGGAATGTCATTAAATTTTTTATATTGCTGTTTAACTTTAAACAAAGCTTTCCTTGCTTGCTCTTTCAAGTAAAATACATGCTGGTCAACATTCTTTGTTTTACTTAATACACATCCAAGATATTTGTACTGCTCAACATTTTCTATGGCACTATCATTGAATCTGAAAACTGCATCAACTTTTGAGTTAAAAATAATTGATTTTGTCTTCATTGTGTTAACTATGAGATGATATCTCTTACAAAAATCAAAAAGGCAATTGAGCAAAATTTGGGCACCATCTTTACTATTTGACATCAAGATAAGATCATCAGCCCAAAGTAAATGGTTTAACATATTTCCATTAAATTGAATACCATTTTCTTTTGGTAAATTATCTTTTAAGTCATCAAGGAAATGGTTGAATAAATAGGTACTAAGTACAGAGCCCTGCATTACTCCAACATCTGTTTCAAAAGTAGGGGTGATACCTTCTTTAAATTTTAGGCATGCTTTTGATTTTTCATACATACTAGATATAACCTTGAATATATTAGAATTAGGTGAAATTCCTGATTTACAAAGTTTATACATAAGCGCCACTCTATTTACATAGTCAAATGCTTTTCTAAAATCTATCATGATACAGTATAGAGGCTTTTTCATGAGCTTATAACTGGCTAAGATTGTATTTAAAATATATAAATTATCTGTTGTTTGATGTCCAGGTTTATATGCCCCTTGGAGTGGATCTTGGATATCTAACATTTCAGCATTAAAAACAAGTCTGTTTTGTATTACTCTATCAAAGATATTACCGATACAAGTCAACACATTTATTCCCCTATAGTTATCAGGATTAAATCTACAACCTTGTTTAAAGAGAGTTGTTAACATGCCTATACTCCATTCATTAGGGTAGTCACCATGAGAAAAGATGTGATTAAAAAGGGACGTGAATTCAGGGACTAATATACTGCAATTCTTAATGATATTAGAAGATAACCCATCTATTCCAGGTGCTTTGTTAACTTTAACCTTATTGAGAGCAGCATATACCTCAGCTTCCTTTATATTGCTATTAAGCACTTCATGACTAAATCCAATTTCTCTGCTCAAAACACTATTTTTATCATATTCATCTATAAATAATTGCATCTCTTTTAATGCTCCATCGTCAAAATAGTCTATTTTGGGATTCTTACCCAACTTTTCAAAAGCACAAAAAAGTTCTGATGCCTCAATAGGGATTTCATTTGTATTACTGCTACCTGGGATACTATTTATCATTTTCCAAAATTCTGTTGGATTTTTAGATTTGAAAGAAATGAGAGATTTTAAAAGATTTGACTGATATGTTCTTTTCTCGCGCTGTTTAGTTTGGTTATACGTTCTCTGTAAATCAGCAATAATGTTATTAGGTAGCTTCTGCTTAATTGCAGAATGTAAATCCTTTTTCAATTTTTTGCATTCACTGTTAAACCATGGATTCATTGGGAACTTTTTAGTACTTTTCTTTAAATGTTTAAGTGGGAGTATTTTATCAGAAGTGTCATATATAACATGTTTAAGAGACTGTAGTAAATAATCTGAATTAGTTTTGGAACCAACATCAATATAAAATTTTTCAAGTAAACCATTGTTGATATTTGCATCCAATAGCTCGGTGAATTGTTCCTTTAATTTATGATCCCATTTAAAGTATGAGTAAGGTAAATTCTGCATATTTTTGCTGACTTTATTTTTAATTTTGGCCTGACCTAGATTAAGATTAAAATTTATAGGACAGTGGTCAGAATCTGGACGCCTTTCATGTACTTTAAAGTCTGAAATTGTATTAAGTATATCAGCTTGAACTGCAACGTAGTCTAATACAGATTTTCCCTTACTTGGATCTAGGTTAATTTCATTTATGTATCTATAGTATGTAAATTGACCAATGTTTTTATCATGAAAAAATCTGCCATTTAGGATTCTTAAATTAGATGCCTTGCATAGACTTATGAATTCATTGCCATGTGTCTGGCTTATTGCCTTTATATTTTTATCCATTAAAACACGGTTATGAAGAGGGTCACTTGGTTCATGGTGATGATTATTATTATTTATATAGTGATCATTTAAAAAATAAGAATTGGTAAACTGATCATTCGATCCATGAATGTCAATATTCATATCTGATAACTGGGCAGTGCGGGCATTCATGTCTCCGCATATGATTGTTTTACCAGAAAGTTGATAGGAGGCAATTGATTTTTCTAAAATGTCAAAGTTGTCAAAATGTTCATAAGTTGAACCTTTATGAGGCATATAAACAAAACAAATATAAATATCATTCTCTAAATTCTAAAAAGAAGACTTAACTCTTAACCATACAAAGAAATCATGAGTCTGTTTTAGCACTTCAATTGAATTATAACAGTCATCTTTTATGAAGACAGCTATGCCTCCAGAATAAAAATTTGAGTTAGTGTTTTTGGTTTTTCTTGCGAGATTATGTACAGTATAACCATTGAATGATATGTTGTCACATGGATCCAGCCATGTCTCACTTAACAGGATAACTGAATATTTACTGAAGAGCTCATAAATATCACATCCGTCGTATAACTTATCGGAAATTCTGTTAATATTCCAAAATAGAAAATTTATTTCACCTTGACTCATATTATCATTTGTTTGCTTTAAATTACCATTTATGTTGTTGTCAGTTGATTTGAGCCTATAGCGCAGATCCTGCGACTGGGCATTCAACTGTGTTGTTATAGGACTAGATGGTTGAATATTGATTTCATTTTGGGAAACTTGACTTAACGTGGTGTTTAATTCCATATTGTGGGGGCCCAAATCAGAATTATTTGGAGTTACATTATTTGCACAAAATGGAGCTTCACTCATTATCATATGATTTGAATCATGGAAATGAATAAAATTGTGTTTTATCTCATTTAAAGAATCACTCATACATTCTGTGTTTGAGATGCTATCACACTGATCAGTGTTTATAACTTCAGTCCAGTTCGAGATTTGCGAGAGTTTCCCATGCTTACTGCCTCTGCATAGGAGTTGTGTGTTGAGTTAATGATAGACAACATTGCATCTACCAACCGAGTTCTTCCAGTGAAGTTAAAGTGGAGTTTGTCATTATATAGTACATTCATGTTAGGGTCCAGTGATGTTGAATCGTTAATTCTGTTGATGTTAATGAAATGAAAGCCTTTCTTCGTGGCAAAAGACTCCATCTCTCTATTGACTTGGTCTATTTTCATATTCATTTGTTTCACTTCCTGAGGATTGGGATGATCTGCCCTGTGGTGCAGTCCACATAGAGTTATTTTGGATGTTGGGTGCTGGTTTTGAGCTGTAATTGCCAGATTTTTCAACTCGTAAGTAATGGTTTGAGCAGAGTCAACTTTAACGTTGTTTGTTCCAAAACCTAGGAATTTGTGATCTGTTGATTTGCCAATGTCACCTTGTTGTATGATACGGGTGGCATCTTCGATGTTAGCACCACTATACACTGATGAGGTCACTTTCATGTTTTTCCCCTTTGATCTATTGTGCATCATACCTGATAGTTTCTTCCCATTTGAGGAGTACATTATATGGACAGTTGTTGGGAGCTGCTTGGAACTATTGATATATTTTCTTGGGGATGGTTTTGGGGGGCTCCTTGAAGGTACTTTGGGGGGTCTGTTAGGGGGTTGTGTAACAGGCCTCTTGGCAGTAGAGGCTGATATTCCTTCATTGTCATGAGTGGGGAATCGCTTTGTAGCAGGATTTTTGTTTACAAATCTCTTGGGTATGCTGGTTTTTGAGGTAGTCTGTCCTTTTTGGGAAATGGTTGGAGGCGACATTGATTGTGGGAGTGACTGATCAAAATCATGACATCCCATCTGTTGAAACCTCTCAATAAGGGCGACATTTTTCCTGTGTTGTGTTGCAAGGTCTGCTTTAAGCCCCTGTATTGTAGTTATTTGCCACTTCTCGTTTGATTCATAGCATTCAAGCTTACTTGCCAGATCTCTCGTCTCTTGTTCATGGAGTTGTTTTGGCATCTGTATTTCATCTTCTTTCTTCTTGTCAGCTGATTGAAGCCTATAGTGCAGATCCTGCAACTTGGCATTCAGCTGAGTAATGTGTTGACTGTGTTCAATAGATTCCTCTTCAAGCCTCTTTTCAAGAGAGATAATCCTAGTCCTCAGTTTTTTGTTTTCATATTGTAACTCCGATGTTATGCTTGGTGTGTCAGGTTTAGAAGTTGATTCTGTCTGAGTAGGAGATATATTTGATAAATGCAAAGATCCTGTCGCTGGTTGGGATGCATTTTGAGAAAGCGGTTTTTGAGTATCAAGCTGAGTTTCTGGTATAACAGTGGGCTGTATTAGAGACTGAGATTGAGATATTTGGGCAGATTCACCACTGTCAGCTTGGGTATTGGGTATAGTATCATTACCCAAGAAGAAGATAATACTGTCCTCGCCAGTGTCTATTTCCTCGGATTGGCTTATGAAGATATCCTCTTGCGTTTGTGCGGGTAATGTTCCACTACTGTGAGTATTACAAGGAGTTGAGGTAGATGGCAGAGATGTAGAGTATGAATCAGGAGTAGATGTTATTTTCAAAGAAACTAATGTTCCTTTGATCAGATCAAAATCATTGTCTCTCCAGTCCTGTAGCTCTTCTCCAAAGACTGTAATAATGCCTGAGTCACTGACTTCTACTGTCACATAATCTGACACAGTTATTTTAGTTCCATGTTTGAGGCGTGCTGTTGTTGCTTTCATACCTTTTCGCTGATAGAACTGCTTGAAAGCCTCTAACCATAGAAGTGTTCATTCTGTGTAGAATACCAGACTCATAAACTCATCATCTAAAACTAGTACACCTGTGTTTTGCAAATCCTTGTACTCAAAGTTCTCATGTAATGTCTCTGGGTTTTTCTTGAGGGTTCTCATTGTCTGTTTCTTTGTATTTAAATATGTTGCATAGTACATGCTTATAAGAAGTAAAGAATAGCAAATGACTTTTATCAATTCCAAGTCTTGGGCTCTTATCAATATAAAAACTCGGGGAGAAGAGAGGAATGTTGCATAGTTCTAACAAGGATTGATGCAAGAGTTGGGGAAAATTTTAATAATTTCAGATGATGGTGTTACACTAGATGCCTGGGCAAGGGACAACTCAGCAGTTGCTCAGTTCTATGATAACCTCATACAGGACCTTTCAACAAACCAGACATTCAAACTCCTCAGAGATATTTTAAAACCACAGGTACTGTTATATTTTAAAGAAAAATACATGTACATGTAAATCAAATACCCTTTACATTCGTTTGACTTCACTTGTTAAAAGAGAGCTTTGTCTGTAGTTTAACTCGACTCTGCACGCAGGGTATAAATCAAACTGCTTTAAAGGGAAAAGCAAAAATGTGTTCTTGAGACTAAGTTTTGTCATTAAGAGGGTCACCAAGGGTTTAATTTTGACATGTGTTCAAGTTGATATCTATCAATTGAGTTAATTGCATTTAATTGTTTTTACCAGTGTTGCCTTTTCTGTGTTTTGATTTACAAAAGTGAATAATTTTTCCATTTTCTAGCTTGATAACCTAGCATCTAGGACAGAGCTCCAAGGTGCATTGTGTAACGTATCTGCCCTAACTGAGATCCTATCTGATGCTAACATGGCAGGTCTTGTCAGCACTGCAGTGTGTGGACAGACAGCTGATTGGTTCAAATTACTCTTGGACAATGGGGTACCAATGAGCAGCCTTCAGGATATTTTGAATAAGGTAAAGTAGAATATCACTTATATGGTAGTGAAGCATATAATACCCTATTATTAACAAGGCACTGGGCCTTATCGCTAATAAGGTACAGTAACATACCGGTACCATTAATATACTATGGTAGTGAACCATATTGTATCGTATCACTTACAAGGTATTGGGCCCTGTTGCTATATATGAGTTTGGATACTACCCATGAGAATCACATAATTCTAAGATTTGACTATTTTTGTCACAATACTTTTAGGCAGAAATTAACCATAAATACTTGTATATTAATTACATATGGTGAATTCCAGTTGTATGTCTACCTCTATGCAACACTAGGAGAAACTGAGAGACCAGCCAGAGCAAATGTCAACTTTGAGGACCTGGCCAGTAATGTAGACAAATTCATCAAGATGCTTACAGGGCAAGGTGAGTTACAGAGTGGGTGTGTTCAGGGGTTTCATTAGGAGCAGGCAACAGGCGATTATCATGGGTTGTTTTCACAAAATTGCCTGTTGTTTTCACGGACTTTTCAACTTTTCCATGTTGAATTTATGGTTTCCATTCATTTTACCTGTTGTTTTCTTTTATTTAGCCTGTTATGAGAAATTCTAGTGAAACCCCTGGTGTTATGCCTCAGTCACATTTGATTCACAGCAACCGTAAGTCAGCCGTAGCTTACCAAAATCGAACGAAATATGCAGTATGAAATATAGGGATAAGCAGTGCAATAGATTTTCTATATCAATTTTGTGAAGCTACGGTCATCGTAAAGCAAATGCGACTGAGGCTTTTATGAAGATTTCAAAGCTGTATGTTGAAATTGAATCACATGCCAGTTGTCATATTGTGAGAAAAAGCTGGCTCTTGAGTCTTTGGATTGGCACTAATTAACATACATTTTGTAACGAGAAAATATGTACACTCATATTAGATTATATGTTCACTGTAAGATATCTAATTAAATACTAATGTACATGTACAATTTATTATATTATGCATTTTAGGTATTCCAGAAGGTTTCATCCCAGGGACCAATGTGACTTATCTGGAACAATTGTTCTCACAATTTGGCAGTGCCCTTGAGAAAGGAGCCTTTGATATGTGAGTGTAAAGTATTTTATCAAACTATTCAATAAATGTACAAGTTACAGAATGCAGTAACTTTTTTATCAAATATGAGAATGATTTTTTAGTAGATCAATCAGGAGTAGAAATACTTTTTGTGATAACTCCACACCCAGTTCATTGTTTTCATGAATTTTTAAAAATGTAATGAGAAAAAGCATTACTACTGTATTTGTCATATATTTCAGAGCATCTGGTGTAATGACTTTAATAGATGGCGTGATTGGAGGTGATGAGGTATGGAAAGCTATCAAGGATAACCTCCATCAACAGTCTGTTTATATGAAATTTGTCAATTCTTACCTCAACAAACTAGAAGGTAGGCCTACATATTATTTATTTTTTGACTGATTTTAATAGAGGCGATACATATGTACATACTAAAATTGAGATATGAGATATAAAATAGTAAATAATATAGTATGTGAAATGCTGTTCGGAGAACTATACTGTACTTCCAATATTTATGAATCGCAGATGATTAATAGAAAAAAACAATTTATTTACTTACAAAAATTGACTGTATCTAGATGCTCTTAATAATTGTTCAGGCCCTCTACAACATTGTTAATTCTATTGGAGATTAATTATGAAAAGTAGACCAATTAAGAAAATAATGCTATCATATATGTCACATATATATCACATATGTATCATATATATCATATATTCTCTTCTGTATTTGTAGTTGAAGGGGGTCTTGTGAACATATCTAGTATAATACCAGATGACACAAGCCTGGTGAAACTGTTGAACAGTATTCTCAGTGCGGAGGGGGCGGCGCAGATGTTAGCTGCAGGGGTACAACCAGACCAGGTCAGTTCCAACTTTACATTTTTAAATTTTCGTTCAAATTTATTTTTTTGTTTATCCATACATTTACAAATAAACCAAGGTAATCTTACATCATTGAAGGCAAATAAACAAAGTTAGAGTTTATGAGGATTTAAATAGTGAAACACTAGTATAACCTGATGAACTCTGCTTGGAGTAACTCCTCCATAACTTCAAATTCAGTGTAAATCACCAAAGTAGTTGTGAATGAGACTCTAGATGAAGCATGTCAGTGGCCAGGACCAGTACTGTATATATGATGTTGTGTTACTACCTGGTAAATAGAGTAAATAATGAATCCCAATCTTGTGTATTTCCCCCAATTGCTTTGAAGGAAGCTTACCCTTACATGTATTCTAGATTTCTGAACTAAAAATGAATATTTCAATTCCAGTTCATCCAGCTGCTGAACCACAAAAACTGGCAAGCAATAGTGTGTGATAAGGGAAGGTTTGATCAGACCTTTGTCTTTCCCCTGGGGACTGATGCAGACAAAGAACTCATCCGCGTAGGCCTATGTGATTCCGCCACATCAAATAGTTCCACCATCATCAGTGACATTGTTAAATTGTTTAACTTTGATGAATTGCTAATGCAGGTAAGGTTACAAATGATATAGCTGAAGTCCATATAGTGAAGAATTACAACAGTCAATGAAATTTGTTTCTGTTCATCTTGAATAGTTGCATATTGTAGATAGACTTCACTAAATCTTTCAAAATGTACAATATATATATTGATAAAATTCTGTTTGATTTGCGCATTTTCAATTGTATATTTCTTAGGATTTAAACTGCATATCTGATCCTACATCTAATGACTATACTTCTTATTCCATTGCAGACCATTGCTGGAACTGCACCAAGTGATCCAGATAGAGTGATTCCAGATTATTTCAAACAGCTTAAACAGTTCTGGGCCAACATAGATGTCCTACTTAGTATTACAGGAGTGACTTCTACCAATTTGGCTGACACATGGGCAAAACTGTATAACTTTGCGGCTGGCTTAGGAGAGTTAGAATCTGATAAGTAAGTCTGTGTTCTTGCATGGTAAAAATGTATACCTGTATCATAAAAACAGAATACCACATGATTTTCATGCCTTCATTGACTGGTGTTGATTGGTAGTGCAACATACTTTGTGTTCATTTTATATATTCAGTAAACTATGCCGTATAGATATGCCACACCATAGAAATATTAAATAAGAAACTGCTGAATTGGCACTAAAATTGACTCACCTCATTAAAATATTATAATTTCAGTTTTGTTGGAATGTGTGACATCATACTGCCGCTAGCCCAGAGTGAGACTTGGTACAAAACATATATTAAACCCTACCTCTCCCAAGTGATCTTGGCTACTGAGATTGCAAACCAACAGTTAGAACTTCTACCTGAGATTGAGAGGTTGTTCTGTGATATAGAGACTCTTAATCTGACTGGATTCTACTATAGATTGGAAGACATGGGACTATTAGAGACCATCAATAAGGTCACTATCCATTATTCTTAGATTTTCAGTTTGTCGTGAGAAAAATTGTCTCAGGACTCCTAGAATTTGGAAGTTTCAATGTCATTCAACTTGGTATTGAGATAAATGTACATGTATGTGTAATAGTACTTCAATTTTTTATTGAAATATTTGTAAAAGTTCCCAAAGGTTTTTCAGATAAGGGAAGAACCCAATTTTTACAAGATGGCTCTCATTAATGTTTATACAGTTTGAACCACAGACTCCAATATTGTCACAATTTTAAGCGACCCCTTTTTTGATTTACACATTTAATCAGATTTTCTCAGAATTTCGACTAGACTCTGTCTCTTAGTGATATCCATTTTTCAGATTGTCAATGAGACTATAAACAGCACAGTTATACCAGAAGACAAAACATGTAGTAGGATAATGAGGCTTCAATATGACCTCATGGTTGTCACAAATAGAACACAATATGAACTGGAAGGATTTGGAGACAGGGTTGGCAAGTGTGTCTTGTCTACTACACTGGCTAACCTCACCATTGTCAGAGACCTGGATGAGTAAGTTGATTGTTAAAAAATAAATGAAAATTGAATAGACTAAGATTGAATTAGAAATGTAATTTGTCATATATGTTATCTATGAATAAGAGGTATTAATGTTTTTAAAGAGACATTTTCTGTTGTTTTTTCAGGTTGCTGTTTTTAGCTAACGAGATTAATGGCCTTATGTCGAATGAGGCCATACAGAACCTGTTCCGCATGGACCTCCTTTCTTTGGCACCTACCATCAACTCACTGTTGGAAGGTCTCCTTCAGCAAAGACAAGGTCAGTTTTGGGCTCCCATGCCTACTATTTGCTTATTCAAATATATAGTACTTGAGGAACCAGTGTATGATATGATATAGGATCTTGGTGGTCAGAGAATGCCATTTTGATTTCATGTTAAAAAGGGCTGAGTTGAAATGATTTCCTAAATTCTGCCATACTTTGCTTATTTCTAGATCCAGACAAGTTATTTAATAACTTGATTTTCTTCACTTCACACTTTGATTTTTAATATGGTGTGTTTATTATGTTTTTTCAGTATGGCTGAAACTGGAAGATGTTCTCAAAGGAGATGCCAACTTGGAGCAGACACTTTTAGATGTAGCGTCCCTCAGTCCTGATCTTATCTCAGCAATTTTGAAATCTACCATCAACCTTGACCTGGTAAGCATAAAGTGTATCTTTATATTAACTTCCTGTTCGAGTTTTACTATATTATACTATACTATATGATAAAGAGTTCCAACTAATTCTGATTTCTTTTTCTGTTTCAGCTGTCCATTATCAACAACACAGCAGATGATTTGAAAGCTATTCTGTGCAACTCTTCAAAATTAGAGGAATACGTTCGTCTGCCACCAGGGCTCCAATCGGATGTTACATCTGAGGCTTTCAACAATGCTTTCTGCAAGTCTAACAATGCTACCCTCGTGAATGACCTCACTCAGGCTATTGATGTTGGAAGACTTGCCTTCCAATGGGCTATTGCCAATCGGGAAGGATTCCTTGATCCAAACTGGTTGAAAAATCTGACAACTGAATTGTCCATGGCTTTCAATTGGTTCAGATCTGTTCCTCAACTCCAAAATTTTATTGATGATTTGACGTCTGGGAGGTTAGAGGATGTGTTACCAGAATTCCAGAAGTTCCTACTGCAAAATGACCCATCTGTGTTTTATTCAAGGTAAACACTCATTATTATTCATTTTGTTTTGGAGTTTACTTTTCATTTATATATATTTCATTTATGTAGATTTTATTGTGATACCTCGTATTTTTGTACTTAAGGTGTAAGATTCATAAATTAGATATAATACCTGCTAAAATATTAGAGATTAAATTTTTTTTTAATAGAAATTTAGGTTTCCCTATAAATAGACCCTTTGTTCACTGCATAAAAATGTATTGTCTTTTGTTACAGTGTTGAGATGGTCCTTCAACTATTGAGTGAGGGCACCAGTAGCTCAGACCCTACAGCCAGTAAGGTGTTCCATGATCTTAAAGTTATAGCCAATGCTGCCAGGGCCTTACAGACAGTACAGACCTACATGCCTGTCACTGGTAAGCCATATGTACAGTTATTAGCCTCTAGTCTTGATTCGATCCCTTGTAACCCCATGGAGGTGAGATAGACAAGTTAGATACTAATACAGACACTTGGTACAAGACTTTAAGTCCCTGCAATGATTTCCTAGGCAAGCTAACTAAACAGATTCTTTAAGTAGTAAACTAGAAAAACTTGAAAAATATAATAATCAGTTCTAGTCAAATAGATATACAATGAGCAAATACAATTTTGGAATACTCATGTAAAATTAAAAAACTGATATGAGAGGAAACGTAATGATCTCTTTGAGTAAAGTACATTATGAGGTGTTTGTATATGGAAGCATTCCCCCTTGGGAGATGCCAATGGGAGATTAAATTATGAAAATATATCTGTATTTATTTTAGTGAGGATGGAAGACCTACTGAAGAGTAGAGATGCTGTAAGAGACTATTTAATGAATACATTGGGAATCAGTCGGAACACCACAGAGGCTCTCTTGACTGCCTCTGTATCATACGCTGAGGTATGAATAGAATATGTCACTTCTCAAAACTGGACTTATTTCGTAAATTGATTTACTGAGTTCATATTATATAGAAGAGAATAATATTGTCATATTTTTTCAAATTCACGAGGGGAATGATTTTTATGTCAACTTTTGGGATACATATATCGATGTTTGTCTTTTTGAGAGGTATGTAGAGGATGGCCAACATTCCAGAAATACAATCAGTGAAAAACTTATACAGTTATTCTAATAAAATTCATTAATTTTGATTTTGTCCATTCATTTTTCTATTATTCAAATGTTGAATATGATATACTTTCAGCTGATGAACACAACTGGTGACACTTTTACTGACACATTCTGTAAACCAGACCAACTTGGGCAGCTGTTTATCTTTGATGACGCAGCTGTGAATGTAACAGACATCAGTGGGCAGCTGTGTGCTCTCAATCAGACACAGATGTCTGGGTTGTTGGACTTTGTCTTGCAGGAAGCAAACATTGGCACGATGCTTCAACAGGTCTGTATGACATCATTGTAGAGTCAATATGACATCATAGAATTAAATTATTATGACATCATCATAGATTCTTTCTTTGCTGAGCCGAAGTACTAAAAAAGCTGTGGATTGCACCCATTTGCATCCAATATTGAAAATGAGAAGAATCATGAAAACAGTCACATTTCTACCAATTTTGGACTGAGTTGTGAAGATGGGATTTTACACCAACTTGAGTAAAAAATCTTTTAGGATCATACTGCCAATGCTAGTCTTTTAATTCAAAATGATGAATATGTTCCAGATGTTAACACTGAGTCCAGACAAAATCCTAGCAAAGGCCAACCTGACACAGCAAGAGGTGACCAACCTGGTGACAAACCTAACAGAGAGTTTATCTGAAGTCAGAACAGACCTAAATAGTCTTGTAAGCTCATTCAAGAACCTCTCACAAGTAGCAGATATCTCAAATATTGCTAGTATATCAGCAGGACAAATTGGATTCAGTGATAGTAAGTATTATATAGAACTAACAAAAAGTGAGCCTAAAGGTAAATCAACTCAATAGATACTCGACTACAAACACATTTTCAAATATGATCAGGTGACCATTTCAATAGCTGGTACCAGTTACATCTGGATTTAAGCTAAGTTTTTCATCTTAATGTGTAAATGTCCAATTACAATTTTCTATTTGAACAACTCAAGAGATTTGGAATCTGGTAGTGCCAAATCTGCATCCATGTTTTATTATTCTCACTCAGAGCAATGTGTCTCTATGAGCAGAGCAATGTGTCTCTATGAGCAATGTGTCTTTATGAGCAATGTGTCTTTATGAGCAATTTGTCTTTACAGGTGAGAGTCTCAAGTCAATGAGTCAGATGCTATGTGGAACAGAAGATGCCCTAGCATTCACTGATGACTTTGGACTATCAGGAGATTTTGGTATAAATGATCAAAGGGCAATAAAAACTGAAAATGGAGAGGCAGTTGCTGATATCTCTCAGTTTAGTGAAAAGCAGAAGAAAGAATTGGCATCATTTTCAAGTGAGTTGAAACACTTTAGTATTTTTATTTAACTATTGCAGATAAACTTATAATGTCAAGTAACTTTGGTCTCAATAATGGACCAGATTCATTTGATCCAACATGATTGTTTCATTTAGGGTAAGGTGTTCAAAGTCTGTGGCATTTTGTCAGCATACATGGACATTTTAAAAAGAAGTGATTTTCAATATGGCAGGACTTAAGGAAGGGTGTCAGCCATAAGTGTATTTATTCACATTATGGAATAACACTGAAGTAAGTACATTGTATTTGTATTGTACATGTATTTCCAGGCCAATACTGCAAAGACATGTTCATCAACATCCAGACCTCAGACATTGGCTCTATCATCTGGACATACATAAAGCCTCTCATCAGAGGAAAGATCCCATTCTCCCCCAACAACAAGCTCACCAGGGCTATCATGAATGAGGCTAACCACACATTCACTGAGATAGTACAGCTTCAGGAGTTTGCATATTCCATTCTGAATGGGACTGATGGTCTATATCAGTTAGTTAACAGCTCAGATAGCTTGAAGAAACTCCAGGTAGGAGCTCTTTATTCTAGAAGTATAATATTGTATAGTAATGGACTAAATTCATCTAGAACATAGTAATAGTATTTTCTATATAGTAATGGACATACTATTACAGGCGTGTTGTAATTTCAATTTAGTCATATTTAGGCAATTAATAACTATGACTCCAATACAAGTAATTCACTGATAGGCAACTTGAACTTACTGATGCCTTCCTTTGTAACCAATGTGTTTGATTTTATATAAGCCAAGCAGTAACTCTGGTGATAGGCAACTCTGGTGATAGGCAACTTGCCTTAATCAGGAGACCTGATGACATCATTGAACTCACTGATGCCTTCCTTTGTAACCAATGTCTTTAATTATATATTAAGGCAAGCAACTCTCCAATAATTGACTCGGTGGTAAGCGGGATGCCTGACACAGGAGACCTGATGGCTTCACTAGACTCCTTTACTGGCTACACGACTGAAGACGTAGACACCATGGTAACCTTGGCTCAGCTTATGCTGGATGTCACTGAGTGTATAGAATTGGACAGGTTTGAAGGATTCGACACAGAAGAAGAGATGGAAAAACGTGCACAGGAGTTAAACTCTGATAAATCTATGCTTGCTAGTAAGTACAACTGGCTTATATAAACCCCTATCTATTATAGCACCGTATATATTAGACTGACGATTAAATTTTTTCTTGGCAAAAGTTTGTATGCTATGCTCCTTAAGGTGTTGGTTTAATGTATTCTGATTCTAAATATGTATGCTGTACTCCTTAAGGTGTTGTGTTCCTGAACGTTGATGATGATGCTACTGGTCGAAGAAGGAGACAAGCTGACACTACAGGAGATGGAATTCCTAAACACATTCAATATAAGATCAGAATGGATATTGAGAATGTGCATGTGACCAACAGGCTTAGAGACTTGTGAGTTTAGATCTTATGTTCTTAACTATTTATTTATGATATTTGAATGAATTTCACTTTTATTAAATCTAAATAGGGTCTTTTTATATGAACTTTTTTATTGTCAGTTTTTACACTTTTGAATTTCTTGTTGACATATTTTGGAAAATTAGTAAATATAAAACTGCATTACACTAATTGATGCTGCCAGGTAAACCCTGCTCCTACCCAACAACTATTGATGTGCTCTTATTTATACTTATTTATTTATTTGCGCTATTATTATATTCAATTTATGTTAATCAAGCAGTATATACACCTATTTTAGGTGTCCTCTGTAAATAATTTGTATTTTGATTTATTGTTATATGAAGGAAATAAGAAATAAATAAAAAAAAAAAAAAAAAAAAAACCCATATAGAATGCTAGTAATGTGAGCTTTTTCGCGTTAAAATCACCCCCTTTAGCATTTTTCATTATGCATTGTTTTCAAAGATATGATAGGCCTATATGGGAATATATTTCAAGTTGATGAGTTTGCTATGTAAGTATTTTTACCTTAAAATGATAAAAATGAACAAATATACATCATACCTTTTCAGACAATACGTCCCAGGACCAAAAGATGACTTTGCGACAGACATGCGCTATATGCGGGGCTTCGTTCAGCTGCAGGATATGATTGATACTGCAATAATTAATATTCACACGGGGAGAAACAACTCTGCACCTGTTGTGAATCTTCAGCAGTTCCCTTATCCATGCTATGAGGATGACTTGTAAGTACATTAGTTCTAAATTGGTCGACTTATGATTATTATCAAAATGGTACGTAAACCAGTCAGAGTGAACTGAGGTATTTTAAGATTAGATTTTTTCCCAGTATTTACTTCATTTGTATGCAAGTATGGCACATGATCTTTGACAATTTGGCAATTTTAACATGAGAAAGTTATTATCCAGTACTCTTGGAATATTTTATTAGTTATTTAGAACTGTACTATTAGTATTGTCTAATAAACATAATATATATCTTTCATGTTTAGCTTCCTGAGTATATCAGGTACCTACCTACTGCCTCTGATGTTGTGTCTTTCTTGGTTGATCATCGTTGGCTCTGCAGTCAGGCAAATTGTCTATGATAAAGAACTCGGATTTGAAGAGGTATGTTTTTATTGGACTTGAAGTTGTTAAAGGGGATTATCCCTGAGAAAGTGTTGTTTATCCAAACAATAAATCCAAAATTGAAAACATCACCTTGATTTGATAGATAGCATTACATACATTGGAAGAAATAAGATTTGAGGAATGCAATATTGTGATAATCATCTTAAAACTGAAACTTTAATTTCAGACGATGAAAGTGATGGGTCTAAATACTGGTATCAACTGGTTCTCCTGGTTTGCTTCCACCTACATTTGGATGCTGATCCTCTCTGCTATCATCGTCCTCATCCTCCACTTTGGCAACATCTTGCGCCATAGCGACCCATTCATCATCTTCCTGATGATGGCCGACTTCTCCTTAGCAACTCTTATGTTGGCGTAAGTACTTATTTTTAGACCCTCAATTTTATATATTAAGCTTGTTCGGCATTTATTTAAGATTAAATCCACCAATTGCTTGCCAGTGCCAGTATTCCACACAACAAAATTGTCCAACTAAAAATCTATCTGGAGTGTTATATAATATATAAAGCAAAGGGTTGTCACAAAGCCAAACTGGTTAAGTAGAGATGATAAAAAGACTATTTATTGATTTTGATAGAAAATAATTATTAGTATGTGCTATAAAAATGGTATATCCACCAACTATTCCATTATATTGAGGAGAAAACACCTCGATGTTTCCCTCAGTATTTTGCTTGCTACCCGAATCATGTGACCAATTCTTAGCCAATGGGAGAGTGAGAAACATTCCAATGATGCAGTTATATAATATATTTCAGGTACCTTGTGAGTGTCTTCTTCCATAGGACAAACATTGCTGCTTTAACCGCCATCATTGTCTACCTCATCTCATATCTGCCCTTCGTTGTGATGAGCACTCTGAGTCTTCATCTGGAATTCTGGGCCCGGACTCTAGCTGTTAGTCAGCTTATATATACATTATACTTAAATACATGAATCTTAAATACAAAAAATACATATTTTATTTTCTTTATTTTTAATACAATAATACTAGTAAAGTGTAATTGTAAAGTAGTAATATTTTATTTTATCATAGGATGTATGTTGGCCAAATCTGACCATTAAGTTCTTAATTTCTCAGATTCTATCAGGATTTTATATTTCTTAATTGTAGTGCCTGTGTGCCACATCGGCATTAAGTTTTGGAGGTAAAATAATCAGCCATTTGGAGCTAGAGGGTCGTGGTCTCCAATGGGACACCATGTATATCGACTATGGCAACCCAGGTTTTAATGTCAGCTGGACTTTGATCATGATGCTTATCGATGCAGCTATTTATGGTTTCCTAGGCTGGTATATACGGAACGTATTCCCAGGTATGATGGTATTCATGCAGCTTATTAATCTAAATAAAATCAGTGTACATTTATATTCAACCAGAGTGTCAGCAGCATATTTATTGCAAACTTGGCCTTGTCTGAGAGGCTAACAATTTATGCAGCTTACTTGACTCAGAATAATCTTTTTTTTGTGCACTGATACAATTGCTCAAGTTTTAAGTGTTTACTTCTGTTGTGCTGTAATTTGAAGAATTTATGGTTTGAAATAAGGAAATTAAAATTAGAATCTCAATACTTTATACACCTATATGTCCATTTTGTGGTATTTTCAGGCAAATATGGTATGCCACAGCCGTGGTATTTCCCATTCTCCCCTAGATACTGGGGTTGTTGCCTTGGTACCAGTGGAAGTAGTCGTGGCAACAGATACAAAACAAACATGTTTAAGAACTATGGCTTTGATGGTGATGGGGAAAAAGGTATGTTTTTTCACCGTGTTATCAAAATTTTGCCCAAATCTGGGATTTTTGAAATTTTGAAATCAAGATATTTGGTGTGTAAACCCAATAGTTCCTATCTTGTCCATGTTTCTATGTACAGTGAAAATGTACGACATACCTTATATTACACTATTTATCTTTATCTTGTAGCACCATGTGTCATTTGAAGTTTTGTCTATCAATCAATTATTTTGTAGTATTTGAGATTAAACCTACAACAGTGTGGGAAACTTAGTATTTATCCTAAATTATGCTCCTGTTCCTCAATGTTTACAAATGGAACATCTGACATTGGTTAATCCCTTGTCATGATTATCACCTATATTGTTGTTGACATGAACCCTGAGCATGAGGAAATCATCAGAATATTGATTCAAAATAGATTTCCCAATTATCTGAAATGTTGCATTATTTTCATTTATCAAGATCCATATTACTGGGATAAAACAGGTAGACTGTCGAAGTTAGATAGCATAATATGTTGATATCTGTATAAAACTGCTACTACACTAGGAAACATTAGGAAAACTAAATAATATTTGAGCTGGAGTTTTTCATATCTATACTAAATTTGAATTAAGCTGGGCCTTGTTTGGGTAACATTTAGACCTGTTTCTTTTTCAACGTGTCCTTCTCCTTAACAAGTCTCCTATTTTGATGAATATTTGATTTTGATATTGTTTAAGCAATCGGAACAGGTTTGAAATTTTGAACTGTTCTAAAGAGGTCTGAGTATTATATTTTGCAAATTCAATTTCCTAATTTTTCTGAGGCAGTTTGTACTGTTAACATCATTATGCTTGCTTCATTCTTTTCCGCACGTGCATAGTGACGTTAATAATGCTTGATTAAACTGGCACGTGATTTGAAATTTTCATTGATAGTTCAATAAAATTTTGTTAGAATTGAGATATTTACTGAAGTCAGCATTGATTCAGCATTAGATTTTATGCGTTTTGACATTCACATAGTTATAGTATAGACTGTTAGATACATAGATTTCATTAGTTGCCGTATCTTTTTGTCATCACCAAAAAGTGGTGACATATTGTTATGGTCTCTGTTTTTTGACAGCGGTTGGTGGTTGGCAATCAGCAGTCGGCTTCTGTAACAAATTCTTACAACTTTGAATAATTTAACAAATACTGTATAGACTGACTTCAATTGTTTTCAAAATCATCTACATGTTTTCAGAAGAAGTATCTGCCTTTATATTTAAGATTTGACCTTCAATGATCTTTTCAAGGTAAAAAAAGGTCTTTTTCCAAGTTGCTTCAAATTGACCATTTCTTCCAAAATCATCTACAAGTTCTCATCATCTATAAGTTATCGGAAGTTCAAATCTGACTTAAAAGATTTGAGATTTGACCCTCAATGACCTTCTTTAGGTCAAAAAAGGTCTTTTTTTAACTTGCTTCAAATTTACCAATTTTTTCCAAAATCATCTACAAGTTCTCAACAGTTCAAATCTGAGTATAGATTTTGACCTTCAATGACATTCTCAAGGTCAAAATAGATTTCACTTTAATGACCTTCTGAAGGTCAAAAAGGTCTTTTATATCTTGCTTCAACTAGGTGGTGACATTTTGTCATGTTAATGCCTTGTATCTCGTGTTTCAAAAAGATCCTCAAAATAATACAGAATCAGCTTTGAATAGAGAAAATTGACATTAAATAGATTGCACAGGGATGCTACAGTCAGAGAAAACTTTACTTTTAAGATTCAATGCTTGAATGAGGGATATGCGGGAGAATTTCAATTTAAAAATGTTTAATATGAAAAATGTGTTGGTAATACTTTATAATGATTTAAGAATGATAAATGTTCTAATAATACACATCTCACATGGAATGCTTTTAGTGGTGTTCCACGTACACAGGTTTTAACTGAATTTACTTAAATAATTAAAAATAAGCATGCCTTAAAAATATTAAAATGTAAAGTCTAGATGGAAGCTATGCAAAATTACTACTTTTAACCTAAACATGTCATTTTTTCTGGTTCACACAATAATTTGTAACAATTGTTCATGGTAAATAAAACATTAACTTTTACTGGAAAAAAAAATTCAATATGAATATTCTGCGTCCTATTGGCCAATCATATTCAATGATATAAATAACTCTGGTTTCTATTATTTAGTTGAGTTAGCAATGTTAAAAAAGTAATTTGATCTTATTTGAGGATATCAAATCTAAAAGCATTTCACATATATTGTTTTGCTTATGCTAAGTTTCATTCACTTGCTATTGTATATTCATCTTGTTGCTATGGCTTCTCCAGTTAGCATGACAACAAAGAGTGAAGCTCAACAAGCTGTGTATAGATTGTATCCTATTTCTATCAGCGCTTGATTTATATCTGAGCTTTGCTTATGAGTGATTAACTAGATTTCATTTTACATCAGCTTGAAAGGCAACATTTGAAAAACAAAATAAACTCCTATAAATCAGCACTACTCACTTGATCAGCTGATGATTTAATCAGATGATTCATAATGCAACATATCACAAATATATAATATGATTTATATTTAACACCTTATGTACATGTACTTATATTGCACATTTTCATTTTATTTTAGCTTCAGGTTTTGAGATTTTCTGAAAATCAAGAATTTAGTATGAAGGTGCTATCAAATCAGCATATTTGATTATTCGTGCTTATAATTATAAGATATATATTTTCCAGATTTTTTCTGGCATTACATCAAATTTAAAAATCTGACTAATTCGTGCAAATCGGACCCAGAAAATCATCTTAATATTTCATTGTATTTAAAGCATGACTAGACAAGATATTCTAGCAGTGGATAATTCATATATACTGAGTGATTGATTTACATTTATATTAATGTGCCCACACAGCAAACACATTATATTGCAAAAAGTCCCTATTTTAATGTGACCATTTCATATTCTAAACTTGCATGCAAAATTGCACAAAGAAGTCTTGCACCGTGTTATAGTATATCCACCAATTGTGTATCTAAACCATTATATGTATCTACTCAATTTGAGTAGGATGGAGAGACTTGACACAAAACTACAAATTTTCACGCTTTTGCTATTCAAGATAAAGGTTGAAATTAATTACATTGATTATTCTGCAGTTTTAGCTGGTAATGCTAGAGAAATGCCACCTTTACATTATGTTCGCAAGCGTACTAAGCCTCGATCTGGGCACTCTGAAAATGAACAGGGTTCGTATCACTGGCTTTCATAATCAATCTTTTGTTAGGCTGAATATAAACATAATGATCAAAAATGTCGCTGCTTTTTACTGGGCATTTTTTCATTATTAATCATGTTTATATAGCCCCTTTAACATGGGTTATATGGTACACAGAGTTGGGAATTCTCAGGGTCATTTCTGTGACATTTCCTTATATGCATTCTTGATATTTCCTAACTCTGTGTATCATTACTAATTGATAGGCACAATTGATGTGAAGATCGAAAGGTTTAATGACTTTGGTGATATCTAACTGTGGTGTGACTTGGTAACAACAAAAATAACAAGCCATAACTGTGGTGTTTCACTTAACTGCTTGTAATACAAGTTCTCTTTCTTGGTGCTGGTATGAAGAAAAGTTGCGCGCGTTGGTACCATTAAATTCCCTACAATCCACTTCTCCTCTGCACACTGGGTATGTGCATGTATATAGTGCATTTTCCCTCCATTCTTATCATATACCTTCAGCCCATTACATGCTTGTATTTGTATTTCAAGCTCTAATGCCCCAAAGAACAACCAAAATTGCCCCATCTGAGTTCCCTCCCCGATCTTCACTTACTTCCATCCCCGCTTCTTGTTTAATACCATTTGTTCCTTTTTGCACCATCCCTAGGGGTCAAATTACAGTCCATCAAGAGATTAAGCCCCGACTCGTCAGACATGACGGACCCTGCTGGCAGTGTGTCCAAGATAGAAGCAGGTAAATTGAATGACCTTAAAACAAATTCATTGATTGGATATTAATGTTGAGGTTTTATATCAGTGTTGTCGGAATTAGGGAATAATCTTCAAGGTCTCATGTTGTTCATGTATGTTTTCGATGTAAGAGAGTTTCTGATTATGACGCCAAATTGCTTTATATGTTTTTCATTGCTTCTCATTTTCATGCTATTTTCTGTTTGACAATATATGTGTGTATTGCTTCTATTGCTTCTAATCAGACTAAATTGTTTATTGCTTGAATTTTGTTTTAATAACAACATTAATGTTTTAAAACAAATGCAACTTGTTTCAGATATTTTTTCAAATCTTATTTGGTGATAATTCATATACGTTGTCAGTAAAATAGGGTTGGCCAAAATTGTAAAAGGAGACATTCCCAGAACCGAGTGAAAATATTCAGTTTGTAAATCTTTCTGCTATTTTGGACCACTCTACAGCATGCTGAAAACTTTTCTTGTCTTCATCTTTTATATTTATTTTACTTTCATTTTTCATAACTGTATGTATCCCTCTCAACATGTTTGAATTTGAAATGTGAACATCTAGGGTTAGATTCACTGGTGTTCACTTCCAACAGGTTCACTGTCCTATATTTTTATACTTCTAACTGTGTTCTTTACTGGGTTGTAGGGGAAATGGAGTTAATGGATCTTAGCCACTCTTATTCATCTAAGATTGTCACATCTAACATATGTAGGTAGTCTTACTGTATAGCGAATGTTGCATGCCCTTTTATGGACCCCTAGCCCAAATATGGGAGTGGGGGTTGATAGGAATCCCTGTTCCTTGAACTCAGCACTCTTCTCTCTATGAAATGGGGCCCATTAAAATCCACATTGCACACTGATTTATTAAATTCTGTGCATTTTTGATGAAGTCAGATCGTTTCAGGCATTTCTGTACATGCATGTACGAGCAGAAGTGATTGGATTGTAATACAATATTTCTATCAGCCCGGTACCAATGGTAACGAAAGCCCTCAAAAGACATATTTGTCACAAATAACCTCCTGAACAGTCATAGAGCCACTTTTGGTATTTATAAAGCCACTTTTGGTATTTATAAAGCCCCTTTTGGTATTCATAGAGCCTATTTTGGAATTCATAGAGCGACTTTTGGTATTCATAAAGCCCCTTTTGGTATTCACAGAGCCTATTTTGGTATTTATAAAGCCTATTTTGGTATTCATAAAGCCCCTTTTGGTATTCATAAAGCCCATTTTGGTATTCACAGAGCCCCTTTTGGTATTCATAGAGCCCATTTTGGTATTCACAGAGCCCATTTTGGTATTCACAGAGCCCCTTTTGGAATTCATAGAGCCCCTTTTGGTTTGAGATAAAGAGCATGAGGAACATATAATACTGAGAAAATAAATATGCATGAATTTGTAGATGTGAATCCATCATCAATTAGTGCATGGATCTCAATTTATTTATTTTTCCTGTTATCTGATGCTAGACTTCAACGCTGTAAGCATGACCAAATATATAAGATTGTTTAAGAAAGTTGTTTTTGTGTGTTAATTTAATTAAAACTTTAGTTAATGTAGTTTGTAATATACTGTAGATTTATACATAGATAACTCTCTAATGAGTACAAATCCAATGAGTGCACATGCGACTATAGTGTTGAATATCCATTGATGATTATATTTTAGTCAGAGAAAGAAATACAGCGAGGTTTAGAGTATGTAAACAACTAAAACGATTATCGGCAATATTTTTTCTCAATTTTTGTATGTGCGCTTATTGGAATCAATAACAATATCTTAAATTTCCATTTGGATACTGCACCGTGCACTCATTAGAGAGAATACTTTAGGTATTTTTAAAGGTTTAAAGAATGTTAACTATTGTTTGAAGAACTGTTAACTGTATTATATTTTTTGAAATATTAAAGTACCTGTCGAAGGCTTACTATAACTACAAATAGTTCGAAACAACCCAGAAACTGTCAATAAACCTGACTCACAAGTGAACACATCATTTTGGTTTGAAATGCTCGATAAGCATTGTACAGGGACTTTTAGCCTTGCTCCATTGTGCAAATATGAATGGTATCATTCTCATCTTACAGTCTCTCAAACTGGCCCAGTAATTTCTGTTATAACTAGTTATAACCAATAACCATTGTATATTTATATTTTATATAGACTATAACCATTATCACGTAACTTATAAAAAGTGAAATTATCATCTCCATATGTTGCATTATTAATTCTTGTGTAAAATAATGAAATTTATTTGAAATATATTTGTAAATAAAATTATCTAAGCTTAAACTAACTAACCCTGAGAAATTTTGTATAGTTATTTTTGTACTGTAATAACCATATTTATAGATCCCAGTAACTGGATGAACGAGCGGGAACCACAAGATCTTCCTATAGGAATTGAGCTAATTGAACTGCGCAAGAAATTCAAGAAAAATGTGGCTGTTAACAAATTGTCAGCTAGATTCTATGAAGGCCAAATCACAGCAGTTTTAGGCCACAATGGAGCTGGGAAGACAACAACTATGTGAGTTTGATAAACCAAATGTTGTGAAATGTTATTTGGGAAAATTAGAAGTGTTCATTCATAAAAAATATTTCATTTGAATTGTCATACTGTATTTACTTAATTTTCAAAACATGAAAAGTTAAAAAGTTAAAAATTGATCAATTACCAAAATCAACAAGGGTTACAATGTCTACATAAATTTTATATGCTAGATTTGTGATAATGAATTTTAAATTGTTGAAGGGGGCGTTAAACTTTTTTCTTTGTACTTGACATCATTGTTTGGAATGATGGGGTGGGGGTTTGTTTATTGATGCCATGATATGCTCTGATATACTTTTTCTCTAATTGTTTATATTCAATTATTTACCCTTTTTCTCCTTGTGCTTTCATATTTATAGAATTCTGTGACCATTTCCACAAAATTTTATCAATTATTATTTCCATTTCAGCAATATGTTGACTGGTATATTCCCGCCTTCATCTGGATCAGCTAATATATATGGCCGTGATATCAGAACTGATTTTGGAAAGATACGACAGAGCCTTGGAGTTTGCCCGCAGCACGATGTTCTCTTTGACTAGTAAGTCTGTCTGAAGTGTTTTCACACATGTATGTGTGTATAACAGTACAGTATGTATGTCCTGTATGTTTATACACCCCAATCCGCAACATCATCTTGCAGTGCTGTACAGCGCTGTAAACAGTACTGCACAGTACTAGTGCAGTTCGAGCACAGCGATGTAAAGTGCTATTCTAGCATCACCTGTTTTGGATAACGCAGTACACTACTGTTTTACAGCGCTGTACAGTACTGTTTTTCAAAACAGTGATGTACAGTTTACTGTTTTTAGTGCTGTCCAGCACTGTTTCATTTACAGCGCTGTTTGATGCTGTTTGAGATTGGCAGTGTAATGTTTATTTTTTTTAACAAACTTGGTGGGGTATAAATATTATGAAATGTAATTTTAAATGTTGACTGTTTTGACCAACATTTTTGGGTGGAAATATTACAATACACTGGGATGCATTTGTTTAATATCAATTTGTTTCCCTTTGACACTAACCATCTTTTTTCTTTCTTGTAAGAAAAAACATATTACATGACTTTTAATTAACATAAAATGAAAACCAATTACAAAAAGTATAGTTTATATATAGACTATACACACAAATTCCACTTGACTTTTACAATAGACTTACATTTGAAATTACTCTTATTTTCAGCATGTCTGTTGAAGAGCATCTTAAGTTCTATGCAACACTGAAAAGTGGCAAGCCCTGGTACAAGGTTCACCAAGAAGTGTTGGAGTAAGTACTTTGACAGGATTGTTTTATTCACTTTTGAAACCCTGTTGTGGAGAGTTAATTTAACTTCTCTTTTCTTTTTTCAAACCCTGTTGGGAGATTTACTTCTTCAATTCAGTAATTTTCCGCTGATGAAATAAAATGCATAATATTTTCAATTAATGATCCATATATTAACTTATGTCTGAGTAAATGATAAACTGAATCTTATTTCCACATGACAATATTTTACTTTTTTGACACAGATACACCGCTACACTTATTATAGTGGAATCAATTGGTGCAAGGCCCCCATAGGGACCTTGCGTTTTCATACTAAAGTTCGTTTTGGAATTTTTTCTTGTATTTCAAGACATTTTAGAGACAGGGCCCTTTTTCTAAAGCCCTTTTTAGAAAAATATTTGAGATTACAGAGGATACCCATTATTACTGCTTTTTAACACAATGTGAACAGAAAATTCAAATTTCAAACTCTTTATCTCACTATAATTCACCAATGGAGAATGGAAGTTGAGCAACCAAACTTGGCACAAAGTTGGAGCCTAAGATAAGCTCTAATCTGAGGGGTTTGATCTTTTGTGAAATCATACATTTGCCTAGCAACCACATAGCAACCATCTAAAATAACACATTTTACAATATAAATCCACTTAATATATGCTAGGATGCTATAAGACCGTTACAAAAAGTCTTCTTATCCTAAAATACAATAATTCAAACATATTTACAGAAGTGACATCACCATGTTGCATAGCAACAACATGGCAACAGGTTACAATGCCCATTTTGACATTTGCACACCATGTTCCTATTATATGCTCACTTGTATGCTTTTGGATCCCTTCCACATTATTTCTTAACATACAGAAATTGTATTTAAGCATAAATGATGCAGTTATGCCTGACCATTTTCCCTAACAACTTCCTAGCAACGGCTTAAAATAATGCTTAAATTTGCCTAGCAATGACCTAGCAACAGCTTAAAATAGCAATGTTTCTCATAAAAATCTCACTATATATCCACTATTATGTAACAGTGATCTCCCCAGGATTTTTTCTCAGGTGGGTGCAAAATTCTCATTATCACAATTCAGATAAAAATTGGTCAAAATATGCCAATTTTTCATGACTTTTCTCATTTTCAAGTGGGTGCAAATGGATTTTCAGGTGGGTGCGAGCCTATTTTCAAAATCTCAGGTGGGTGCTGCGTCCACTTGCTTTAATGCTGGGGAGATCACTGTGTAATATGTATGTCTTTTAATTGATAAAGCTTTGTTGCTGCACACTCAAAAACCTGTAGTCTCTTGTGTAAAGCATGATGGGACATTTCTTGTCTTATGTTTATCAAACTGCAAAAGTCCTGCAATTCATGTTTCAGTTCTGAGATAAAGTAAACACAATATATTCATCATATTTATCCTTGTTACATTTTCAGCATTAATACCCCTAAGATAATACTCTATTTGGGTTAATTGCTACAATTTCCTTTGCAATTGCATAGTTTTTGGTGCAGTAGAATGCACCATGGCATTTGCAGTTCCATTTGCAGTTCCCTTTAATTATGGATGCTGGCGACAGTATTGTCCATCTGGGTACACACAATCCTGATGCGCTCCTAAACCATCCCCATAGGTTTGTTGAAGGAAGAACTGGATCCACTATATGCCATTGCCCCCATACATGTGCTCCTTGGAGCATGACATTATAGAGTGCTGCATCGCTTGTTGGAGGTAATCTATCGGGATCGATCTGTCATGAGTGAACATGTGCTTGCGCATGGTATTGAGATTTGTCTCACTGTTTGTAGGCTGGTAAACCAGGATAATGAACCTCTCAATTGTGCCCATAACTTCTGTTGTTGTTACGGTTGATGGGCGATCTACTAGAGTCAAAAGGACACCTGCTAGATCATTACATAAGTTCCATTGCTTGAAAACTGTCACCTTGCTCTGATGGTAAAATCCAGACGTCACATGGTATCAGTTCCAGTATGGGCGTGGAACATTGGCAACGCACATGATCTTTGTGGTCCTAGTGCTCTAGCAATCTCATGAACTGGAATGTAGCGATACGTTTTGCATTTTGAAAATGCTACATAGACCTCAATCTGTAGCTCAGAGGCACAGGCTAAGGCTATCACAATAACATTACTGTCCACTGATCTTATCATAAATGTCCTGCAACCTTTTCCGACACCATGAGACACATGCAAAAACATATATGTATCTGCCTTATGCCATTGTTAATTTTCCACATTTGGATAGTAATATTCTACTGAACCCAGTATATGGAGTTTATGTATCCCAGCAGGACGTGTTCAAAATACTAGTATATAGATTTTAAATTAAGACACTACTGATTAAATCGTTAAGTCAAGGTTATACTTGTAAAAAGCTTAAAATCCTATCTGGGATTTGCTGAAACATACAAGTCATTAATTTCAAAGTTTCAAGTTTTACCACTTGAGATGCTGAAGGATTTAGGAATTGTGCAAAGAGCTCTATCTTTCAATAATGTCTTGCCAATATTGCTTGGTAGTTTGGTGTTAGGATAGGATTTCTCAGAAACAATGACAACAAGATAGAGTTCTTTGCACTACTAGCAATTGTTACAAGACATATTATGGCAGACGATAGAGTCTTTGTCTCAACCATCGAAGGAGAGTGCATCAGTAATCCTGCTAATTATGCCATAATAGTCCCTGCTCCCAGGGAGAGGCAGATACACATATGTTTTTGGATGTGTCTCATGGTGTCGGAAAAGGTTGCAGGACATTTATGATAAGATCAGTGGACAATCAGTGGACAGAAATGTTGTGATAGCCTAATAGCATGTGCCTCTGAGCTACAGATTGAGATCTATATGTAGCATTTTCAAAACTAACACTACATTCCAATTTATGAATTTGCTTGAGCACTAGGACCACAAAGATCATGTGTGCCGCCAATGTTCCACATCCTTACTGGAACTGATACCATGTCTGGATTTTACCATCAGAGCAAGGTGACAGTTTTCAAGCAATGGAACTTATGTAATGATCTTACAGGTGTCCTTTTGACAAGAAGCACATGGGGGCAGTGGTATATAGTGGATCCAGGTTTTCCTTCACCAAGCATGTGGGGATGGTTTAGGAGCCCATCAGGATTGTGGGTGCCCAGATGGACAATATTGCCCAAGCATCCATAGCATGTAAAGTCATAATTAAATGTGACTGCACCAAATGTGACTGCAAAGGGAACTGGTAATGCCATGGTGCATTCTACTGCATCGAACTATGCACCTGTAAAGGAAATCGAAGCAATTCACCAAAATAGAGTATTATCTTAGGGGTATCAATGCTGAAAATGTATCAAGTATCAATGTGATGAATCAGAACTGAAACATGAATTGCAATTTGATACACGTAAGACAAGAAATGTCCCATTATGCTTTACACAAGAGACTAAAGATTTTTAAGTGAGCAACTATAAAGCTTTATAAATCACAAAAGACATGTATATTGATTTTCTTTAAGTCATATAGTGGATATATAGTGAAATTCTTATGAGAAACATTGCTATTTTATGATGTTGCTGGGTCGTTGCTAGGCAAATTTAACCTTTATTTCAAGCCGTTGCTAGGGAAAATGGTCAGACATAACTGCATCAATACATTTGCTATATGTTAAGAAATAATGTGGAAGAGATCCAAAAGCAGTGAACATATAATAGATATATGGTCTGCAAATGTCAAAATGGGCATTGTAACCTGTTGCCATGTTGTTGCTATGCAACATGGTGATGTCACTTCAGTAAATATGTTAAAATTGTTGTATTTTAAGATAAGAATACTTTTTTGTAATGGTAGTATTATTACTAGTATAGCATCCTAGCATATATTAAGTGGATTTATATTGTAAAATATGTTATTTTAGGCAGTTGCTATGTGGTTGCTAGGCAAATATAAGATGTCACAAAAAATCAAAGCCCTAAGATTAGAGTTTATCTTAGGATCTAACTTTGTGCCAAGTTTGGTTGCTCAATTCCCATTCCCCAGTGGTGAATTATATTGAGATAAGGAGTTTGGAATTGGAATTTTCTATTAAAATTGTGTTAAAAAGCAGAAATAACAGGTATCCTCTGTAATCTCAATTATTTTTCTAAAAAGGGCTTTAGAAAAAGGGCCCTGTCTCATAAATAACTTTAAATATATAAAACTATAAGAAAAAACTCAAAAACAAACTTTAGTATGAAAACGCAAGATCATTCACCAATTGATTCCGCTATTAGTCACATGTTTTGTTTTATCCATTAATGTGTTCTATAAAACCATGCACCACTTTAACACATTTATTTTATTTTTATTTACTTGCATCTCTTACCCACATCTTCATACACTACAGATCTCATGTGCATGTATTATGTTGTAGTATGATAGAAGCAATGGGCCTAGAGGAGATGAAATCAGTAAAGGCCAAGCATCTCTCTGGTGGAATGAGACGTCGTCTCAGTGTGGGTATTGCCTTTATTGGTGGCTCCAAGACAGTCATTCTGGATGAACCCACAAGTGGTGTAGACCCGGCAGCCAGACGTAGCATATGGGACCTGATTGTTAAGAACAGAGAAGGTGAGAATTTCTATATCAGTGGTCAGTGTCTACCTCTAGTACAAGTAAGAGGTTCCAGGTTCAAATCCCAGCATAGATGAAAGTTTGAAATTGTATTTAGCTAAGTGTTCAAGCCAATTTGTAAAACATGTGCACAAATGATACGTTAACATAGTTGAAAATGATTATTTTTCAAGGACGTACCATTCTAATCTCAACCCATCATCTAGACGAGGCAGACATTCTTGGAGACCGTGTTGCAATTATCCATCAGGGGCAGTTGGTTTGCATTGGATCTCCAATGTTCCTTAAGGCTCAGTTTGGCAGTGGCTACCATCTATCCTTGTCAAAGGCAGGATCAAGTAAGGGCTCTTTATCACTGAAACGAAGTATAGCACTCCTCAATTTCCTAAGTTTTTTGCTGGAGGCTTCTTTTTCTAAAGGGTTCCTTCCTCTGTGAACTGGCAAATTAAAAACTGTTTTACAACTTCATAATATTTGATTCACAAAGTTCTGGATTTAAAAGAACCTATATTACCCTTTTCATAATTTTGATTTTGCTTTTTGGCTCATCAAGATGAGCATCAAAACTGTATATTTATTTGTTTTATGAGAGAGTAGTGTTATTACTATTATCTTCTGAACCTCAGGGTACTGTTATACATTCAGGCCAGTTGCTAAAGGGGGGGGGGGTCGGAGAGTTCAAATGAACTGGCCAAAAATTCTCTCAAAATCATGCAGTTTTTCAGCACCCTGAGCACTTTTCAGGTAATTTTGTGCCAAAGTTGTCAAATGTGAACCTCCCTGGAATTTTTTGAAAAGTGAACCCCTCTTTGCAAAATGTGGCCACTGCTTATTTTACTCCAGATGAATGCAACTCAGATGAGGTGCTCGAGTTTATCAAGCAGTATGTCAATGAAGCCTTCCTCCAGGAGGAGGTTGGCACAGAGCTCACATACATCCTTCCTGTGGACAAGGGCCAGACTGTGTCTTTTGAGAGGTTCTTTACTGCCCTTTCAAAGAGGGCTGAGGGTCTTCGTATTGCATCTTACGGTGTCTCTGATACCACTCTTGAAGAGGTAAACCAGCGATTTTCAAATAATCAGGGTTAAGTTTCTGAAATCAATTTTGAATTTAATACCATTTTGGTCTTTATACCAAATGTGCATTCATTTAATTCTTTGGTTTGCATTTTAATAGAGAGATAGACCAGCATCAATTTAAATGATGATTTGATTTACCTGATTAGTGTGATAAAATTTTGTATGAATTTCTCATTAATCACTTTATCTTTTCTTTTTCTTAAATGATTACTGATGCGTATTATTCTTTCTAGGTATTCCTGAAGGTGACTAAATGCTCAGAGTATGGTATTCCCCTTGATGTGGAAAAGATCCGGCAGTGGCACCCCAAAGAGCTTGACGAGCGCATGACTGAGGGTGGTTCGATACATAGCAGTCAAGGAAGCAGTTCTGGAGCTAGCGGGAGTAAAAGGGACATCACTAGCAGGCCAAGCTCCGTCTCTGGTAAGATATTTTTATAGCTTAAAAGTATCAGTAAACACAAGAAACCTATAAGTACATTTTGTTCAATAATTTCCTTGTTGTAGCACACATCACTGTGAATTAGCTTCACTCATGCCCACTGTTGCTTGCATCATTGTTTTGAAAACCTTAGTGCATGAACCTATGACTATACCAATAACTAGTGAACTATAAACTTGTTTTAATCATAGGTGCCACTAGTGCTAGCAATACTCAACTTACGACTACAGGCAGACTGGGTTCGGACAAAAAGAAAATCTCAAAAACCCAGCAGATATCTGCCTTGTTCTACAAACGTGCTCTCCACACATTGCGGGATTGGAAGACGTACATCAGTATGATCCTCCTGCCAATCTGCTTCATGGCGATGGCTGTTGGCTTTTCTCTCATTAAACCTATCCCCACCAATCAGCCCTCTTTAATCATGACACCATCAATCATGAAAGATACCAACTTCTTCATGAGGTAAGTGCTGCTTTTTAAAACTAAGAATTGATGTGTATTACTTTGTTTGAGAGATATATCATTATAATAGACTATGGAATCATTAATAGACTATGGAATAGAGATTTAGAGGATTTGAGTCTAGCTAGTTTGCATTAGGCCTAATAGTAATTGAACTGTCTATTACGTTGAAAATAATAGCTGATTTTTTAACATTTTCTTTTTAATGGCCTTCCATCATCAAGTTTACGTCTATGTAAGTGAAGTTTATTTGTGTATTTGACAGGCATGACAACCCTACTGACTTTAACAAGGACCTGTTAAACACGCTGATGAGTGACCCTGGCCTGGGGACAGTCTGCATGGATAATATGGGAGAATTACAGTATGTTTATTTCAACATTTAGGAAACATTTTTTCTCGTTTAAGAATCAGCATATGTTCAAGTCCTCACATCTTTGGATTGACTGAAACACAGAAATAATTTTTTATGGATGAATTTGTAATTTTACTGTACTTCTACTTAATTTACCACCCGCTCTAATTTGACAAATTTGTAGAAGTAGAAGTACAGAATGTATAATGTAGGATGAAATCCAGATTGCCCAGATTTAATATAGACTTTAATTATTAATAAGTTTATTGGTCTCTTGAACATCTAAGGTACATCGAGATAAATAAAACATTCATGTACATGCAATTTAATACTGAGAATAACTACTTAGTAACACTTAAACATTTTTCCCTCAGTGATGAGTATTGTGTTGAGAGGGAGATGAAATGGGAGAGAGAAGAAGGGTATCTGCCCGATTGCTTCTGCCAGGACGCCACCTACATATGCTCTGCGTCCGATCAGCAGGCCCACCCTATGTACACCAGCCTTAACACTAGTACTACAGTCTATGACCTCGATGGATATAACGTCAACGAATACCTGTTGAAGACTCAAAAAGATTTCATTATAAGAAAGTAAGTTTTTTCAGGTTAATATTGTTTTCCACCAATCAATGTTGTTGTAAATGTTTACATGCCCGTTGTCTTTTGTTTTATGATTTGTAAGCTCTTTGTATACCACTTGTTTTTTGTTATAAGTAAAGCATGTTTCAATATTGTTATTTTGTAACATTTTTTACTACATGTATTCTTGATGTATTTTTTGTGAATCAGTGTATTATATCATCTACAATCTACCAGTATTTAATTTATTTTATAGGCCTATGTAGATTGTTGTATCACCAGTTTTGGTTGAAGGATTTTATTTTACATAATGAAAGGTGATTATATGCAATTGATGTGTACCATAGTAACATTTGATCTTATAGATTGTGATGTTGAAATTTATGTACATATGAAAGATCATCACATGAGACTTGTGCTAATTTTGGCCAAAAAAATCAATGTTCTGAAATTTAAACACACGTGTTATCTTGCAGTACACTTGTATTTGTAGTACAATTATTTTCGCAAATTCGCAATACATGTACACTTTGCAGTTCACCTATTGTAGCAGAACAGCGTATAATTACTGACTGTGAACACTCCATCATAGAGTATATTATATACAATACACTAAGTATTACATTTGAATTTCAGGTCTGTCTTAGAACGGAAACTATAATGTCACTGGCACCGATCCTGACTGTGGATTACTTATCATCTCTAAACTTTTTTTATATACCCCATATGTATTCTAGATGCTTATTGGCTTATTCATGGTCACATGATATGAAATAGATGAAATAAATCCCTGGAAAGTCCTAAATTCCTGCTAACAGGGAAGATGAAATGTACTTATCACCAGATAGGTCATGTGACCAGTCATTAGTACATTTTATATTCCCTGCTAGTTGTGATTTATAGGAAAAAAATTTAGCACTATTTCCCTCAATGGCAGTCCCTATTTGTATAATGTTCTTGATCATTGCAGTACCCATATAATTGTAGGACCACTCATGTTTTATATTTAAAATTTTATCATAAAGGTATCTCGACAAACAAGGCCTGCACGAGACTAATCTCTCTGAATCAAGGTAGCCCAGCATTTGAAGAAAATGTTCAGTTTGTCAGATGTATCTTACACATGTCAGACTTTTTCAACATGTGTCTGGTTTTCCTTGTTTGTGTCATACTGGTTAAACAGTTTCAACAATTACATCTGGCGTGCAATCTGTAACTAATTTTCTGGTTTCAAAGTTGTCTCTGAGTGTTTGATTTTTTTTATTTGACGTGTGTGTTGATGATCTTTTAACCTTTCCCTTATCACGGTACACTCAATGATTTTATGGACACAGCCATGGACTGTGACTCACTCAGACAAATGAGTCTGCAACACAATACAGTGTATAGTATGAAAATGAAAGTGAGTTCAAAGTACAATACAACCCCACATTAAAACTGCCACAGAAAATGTCAATTTGCCAAAATTTGTCCACTTTATTTTAAATAGGAATTGAACATACCATCTAAGTTGTATCCAAATTAAAAATAAACAATAATTTCCTAATTGTCTGATCATTTGACCAAGAAAACATGACAGACTATCAAATGATTATGTATATAATTAATCCTTTGCACATTTGGTTCCTTGGTGCTACATGTATGATTTTATGATTTGGTCTATGAATTTACACTTTGTGTTATGTTATATATTAAAATACCCAGTCTCTGTCTTGCAAAAACGAAGAAATTGAAACACTTTACTTCTACTTAATTTGGCAGATCCGCCAAATTATAAAAGTCCACCAAATTTGATATTTCATATTTCAATCGTAAAGTATGGTATATACTGTACATTTCAATATTGCAAGGCCGCCAAGTTAAGTAGTCGCCAAATGTCCAAAACAGTAAATCTGCCAAAATAAGTAGCACAAAGTAAAAGAACAGTAATAGCAATGTTTTATTCATAAATGTAATACTAGGTAAAAGAGTTTAATATTTTACATAAACAACAGAGAAGTATCACTCACAGTCACCATTCAAATATTATAAAGTAAATCAGTATGAACTACGCATTGTTAAAATGTTTAGTAAATTCATCCTCACAGTAAAGATTTCATTTTCATGATTGTCCAATTTTTTAATCACTTTCAAAGTTTTCAAATCTATGTGCTTTCAGTTGTTTAAACAATTGCTTTATACTTAACTTCATTCTTATAATTATTATAATTAAGGTATGATCAGTCTACAAACTTCATAGAAACAAGGTGAAATGAGAATTGAATACAGCTTGCATCTTGGTTTTGCTTCTTTGTATGTTATGCATTTAAAATTGCCTCGGGCTGCAAGAGAGCTTGATAATAAATGTCCTATTGTACAAACATTTCATTATCATATCCATAAAAACGGGCAAATGGGAGTATTTAAGGATATTTGCTTGAAAGTTCAATAAATCTGCTTTTCATGAGAAAGTTAATGAATTCCCACATGTATGGTATGGTGAAATAGGTTTGGACTTGTATGAATATTTCAACTGTTGTGCTTCTGATGTATGAAATCTATTGCAAAAGGCTCAACTTTACCAGTGTGTATAAGTCAAATCCTTTGCTATAAATCAACCAGTACAGATCTATGTGACCTGTTATTAATACCGTTAATCATATGCATGTTCAATACATAATACCATGCGCTTTAATTGCATCGACCTAACCATGTTGATGATATTCCCCATAATGGCTGGACCCTACCCTACTTCAATGCTTGTGTATTGTATATATACTGATCATTTATTGGTTTCTCCAAAAGGTATTTGGATATGCGATCATCAAGCAGTAATTTATCAGAATCAAGGTGAAGTGAAACAATAAAAACATACAGTTAGAGGGCTTCCGAGCTTTACATAATCCGCACGCATTTAGTTATAGATTTACTAAAAAAAGACAAACTAAAAAAAGGCGCAATTCATTAAGTCGCAATTTCCATTTTAAGTGGGTTACCCTTGTCACTCAATTTGAAGCTCGAAAAATTCGAAAAACTTATTCCCTTCTTCTCATTTTGATCTTAATGAGCTCAAGGTAATACAAACGTACTCAACTAACATATAATTTGTAGCTTAAACCTTTTCATCTTATTTATGTAGTAGTAGTTTGTAGTGATTTAGTGACCAATGTATCATGTAACTGATATAAAATGTCAATAAAAGATATAATAATAACCCATAGGTATTTCTTTACCATTAAAATGTATTTTTGCTTAACCTTTCCTTTAATCTTTCCTAATAGAGGACTTGCTATATAGATAGAAAATAGCATTATGGCTTTCTGGCTAGTATTCTATTCTATTCTATTATATGAAGAAATTGATAAAAGTCACCTTATTTCTTATATAATTTATCAAGTATTTCCAATTAGAATAATGTAAATCTTCATTTGCAAGTACATATGTACATGTATATGTCCAACTAGTAGCTAATCTAATGTTGACCTGCAGATTGTGATTGGATATTATTATTGTAATCCTTGAAACAGTAAGTTAAATCTAAATAAATTTCTTGTGCCATTCGAGGATTCAAGATTTAGCCTGATTTTATTAAAAAATTAAAAATCATTGGGAATTGAATACAAGAAAATAAATGACATAGAAATCATACCAGAGCTCTAATAGATGACTCATGCTTACTTCTCTTGCTTAGCACTTTTATTTGTTTCAAATTTCCACCATCTAGTTTCTGAGTACCCCACGTCGATGTGATACCTTAATCGATAGAAACATATTCCAGACCATCATGTACTTGCACATTATTAGCCTAATGAATGGCAAATAAATCACCAAGTACATTTAGTTGTTTTTAGGCAAATTTGATGCATACGAATACATGTACCCGTACTTTTTCACATAAAAGAGATTTGGGTCTCGGATGGTTAAATACTGTACTCCAAGTAATTTTCGTGCCCTATTATGTTTCAAAATGCCAAATACGCTAAATAACGTCAAATATTAGTGGGAGTATAGTATACAAATCTATTAAAATCTCATTTAAAAATGAGACTTTGACAAGATTTCAAACCTTTAAAGCAAAACCTATATTGCATTTTCTCATTGTTAAACTTTATTCATTTATCATATCACCAAATTGCTTCTGTAAATCAAATTGTGGTGATTCTTATAATCAGTCTCAGTTTTCGCTTTGTCATTTAATTCAATCTCATGAAAATTCAAGAACTATTAGTAGAATCAGCTTTATTTTCTTGGGTCTAAATCCAAAGCATAGTAAGACTAAATTTTGTCAAGATTTCTGATTTTAGGAATTTTTGGCTTCTATTTCCTCAAATCTCAAGCACCATGAAGTTTAATTTCACAATTGGAGTTCTTGAAATTTTGTCTTTGATATAACTTTTAATCTGAATAGCTTTTCTCTATGTGTTAAATCCTTTGCACATTTGCTTCCTGAGTGGTATTTGCTTCCTGAGTGGTATTTGCTTCCGCAGTGGTATATTATAGTACTATACAGTATACAGTGTATCTATGTCTTTACATCTTGAAATACCATATTATTGTACATCGATAAATACATTAAGTGAATTGAAAATAAGTTTATTTTGTACCTTAACATATTCATATAGGATTCTCTATTCATTTGATTATTAGCATGTGTATTGATGTATTGTATTTTATTTTTAATGTAGCAGAATAAGATCAGGTAAAATTGCAAGAAATAGATTTTTAGGTCAATTGTACACATCGCTTGCAATTTTGTCACCCCTGTAGATTTTATTCTGTCTTTAATACGAAAAGTAAAAATGCATAAAATAATATATGTTACTTAAGTGTAATCCAAATTCCAAAAGTTCCATGTTTTTAATTGGCCAGTACTCTAATTTACTAGGTATGGAGGGCTTACATTTGGGAACCCACTGTCTGATGCCGTGTCCGATCAGACAAGTACAGTATGGTTCAGCAATGAGGCGTTCCACGCCTTGCCGGCATACTTTAATGGGATGAGTAATGCTATTCTGAGGGGAATGGTTGGCCAAATGAATACTAACGATGCATCAGAGTATGGTAAGTAGCGACAAGTTGTGGTGACATTGTATAGCATTGACTGGCATGTTGGTGTCTGCAATGATTCCATGTGGTGACAGTTTGTTCAATTAATTCATTGTGTTAAATTACTATGGCACCGATGTCTATGCAATATATTAGGACATTAAAAATTTAAGCGTTGAACAATTATTTTCAATCATTAATCAATTGTATGTAATGTTTAGATTATAAGTTGACCTATTTTACATTTCACTTTCAGGTATCACAACATTTAACCATCCTCTAAGCCTAACTGAAGAACAACTTTCTGCAGATTCACTGTGAGTAATACCTCATGTTATAATGCTCCTTTGTTATAGATCACCCTCTAATATTATGCATACCAAACCATCATTATGACACCAACAGTAAAACAAAAAGCCATGCAATAATTTAAGATAATGCACTGTGAAAAGTATGTAGTCATATATGATAATACATTTCTACTGGAAATTTAAATCTGTAATAATCTATCATTGGCTGAGACAAATTTTGGACATGATTCTTTTCCTAATTACAAGTTAAGGTGTCACAATTTATTGTATTTTTTAAATGAATGAATAATTTCATTATAGGCTATCAAAGGCTGCTGACACTGGTATCTCTCTGACTATCATCTGTGCATTCAGTTTTGTGCCAGCTGGATTTGTCATCTATCTGGTCACTGAGAGGGTCAGGCAGGAAAAGCATCTTCAATTCATCAATGGTGTTGGTCCTTTCATGTATTGGACAGTCGCTATTGTCTGGGACATGACCATTTTCCTCATCCCAGTTGGCCTTGCTGTTATCATCATGTTGATATTCAACATTAATACTTATGTGGCCAATCTCAACCTGGCTGCTCATGCTGTGCTGCTGTATCTCTTTGGGTGAGTATTGTGATAGGAACGTCGGGATGAAGAAACATCATGGTTCAAGTCATTAATTTAAGGGCTGATTTTTAGGATACTTTCATATTTGAAATAGGTTAATTATCTCATCTCAAAAAATTATATGGTTTTGTTTTTATTAAGGCATTGCCTTAGTATTTGCCTTAGCCATTACAAACAAATACCAATTTGCATCCATATTTGAAAATAGGGACTTTTGTTTTAGCCATCATTGTTGTTATAGTTACCATCATTTTAGGACTCACACTCAGCGTCAACAAATGATGTCTGTGTTTGACATTTGATGTCTTTAACGAATGGACACATTTTTAAAATTGCAATGAGTGGTGGTATTTTGTCATGTCATCCTTTGTGCTGTACTGAAGTCTTGGTTGAAGTTGATATTATTATACCATGTACATTTTAGATGGGGAACCATACCTCTGATGTACCTGCTAAGCAGAGCTTTCAAGGACAATACAACTGCCTACATGGCACTGTTCTGTTTGAACATGTTCATAGGCATCCTCACTGCCCTGTGTGTCTTCATGCTAAGCATGTTCCAAGGAAGGGATCCGGTAAGATTCTTAGTTAAAAATGTGTAAAATCATATGAACAAGAAAAACAATCAAAAGCCCTTTTCAATAAGAAAACACATCGAGTGTAAGATTCACCAAGAGCAACTCTTCTTGACAAAATGTTAACGTAAATAAAAGGGTGATATTACAGGAAAATGCAAATCACAAAATAATCCCCAATAAGGGATGTCAACAACTGCTAAATATAGAACTGAAACCTTTACATCCAAACACCTGACTAATCTGAACACTTCCCAGTCTGAACACTTTTTCGGTTCCTTCCTTTCCTCTCATTGACTCCTCTGTTGAAAACCTTGAGAATCACATTTCTTTAAATCAAGAATATTATGAAAAACCTTGAAATGTGAACACCTCCTAATCCAAACACTTTTAGGCATTTGGATTAGACAGGTTTCATGGTTCATACTCGCATAAAAGTCTACAATCACAAAGCATTATAGACTTTTGGCAGCTCTCAGTATAACATATCGATTGTTTTGTTGTGACAAGACTAAATTTGAAACTGATTTTATTTTTAGATGATTAAGGCTGCATACGAAGTGATGCAATATGTGTTACTAATCTTCCCTCAGTATTGCCTTGGAGCAGGATTGGTGGATCTTACCAAAAATCAACTCATCGCAGATATATTCATAAGATTCGATACCGATCGTTACGTCAACCCATTTTCCTTTGATATGATTGGCTGGCATCTGGTGGCTCTCGGGATTGAAGGTCTTGTGTTTTTCATCATCAACTTGCTGATAGAAGTCCGTTCCTCATGTTGCATGCCTAGGTGAGTGAGATTTTATTGAAACAATTTAGATATGAATGGAATGGTCTTCATAACATCCTCCGAACGCAGGGTTCGAGACGTCATCCACTAAGTTCCTTCCTTCTTCAAAGGAGAAGGAAGTACGAGTTCAGGAGGCCTGTGTTTGGAGGATGTCTTCATAAAGGAGAAGGTATTGGACTGAAAATTAATTTCATTTTTATAATGAGAAACCACAAATATCTAAGGAAAATATTTGGAGCAACTTAAACATAGCCCAGTTCATTCCTGAAATTTTTGTAAAAAAAAATTCTGTTAAGGTTGAATTTTGAGGAAGAGCCTGGGAGTTAATTCAATTTTAATTCATTCATTGGTTCCAGTGGACGTGGAATGTCAGCGAAGCCCAACCATAAGGAGGATGATGATGTGGGACTTGAACGTCAGAGAGTAGTGACAGGTGATACCAATGACGATGTCCTAATCATGAAGAATCTCTCAAAGACCTACAAGAATGGCTTTAATAGGATTCATGCTGTGAATAAGCTCTGCTTTAGTGTCAGGAGGGGAGAGGTATGTCCGTTTGTTTCACATATTTTGTCAAAAAAATTCAAGCTCAAACATTCAAGCTGGAAGCCGTTAACATGTAGTTCGACATGTCATTTCCATATCAACCCATATCTCAAGTTCAAGTTTTGTCAAAACATGACACATGACATGAACTCAAGACATGCTGTACTAAAACTACCTAATAATAAGACTAGACTACTGTACATCTATATTGTGCCATAAGCATTTTGAAAATTGTATAATTACATGGTTTAACTATTGTTGTGTGTATTTCAGTGCTTTGGTCTATTGGGAGTGAATGGAGCTGGTAAGACTACTACATTCAAGATGGTTACTGGAGCCACCTCACCTACATCTGGGGATACCTACCTACAGGGTGTTAAGTAAGTACAGTGACACTGTATTTCAGACTACTGAGTATTACAAAGGTTTTGTACAATGAGGAGTCTGTGAAGAGTAAGTTTCACAAACAAAAAATTGTCACATTTTTATTTTTGAAACATTTTTTGCTCTTACCATTGCATGCTATGCCTCTTATAATGAATACATTAAGTTATTTCAAATTTTGGCCCCAATAGAATGACCTTTGACAAAAAGTGACTTCCTGTTACATTTACAATAAATTGGTGTGTTTTAAACACTTAAATATATTGCATTAAATATGTTGTTTCAAGGACAACCAACAACATGGACAACTTGAATAATGAGATTGGTTACTGTCCCCAATTTGATGCGTGTGACCCACTTCTGACTGGTAAAGAAATGTTGAACTATGTGGCAGCGCTGGTTGGCATCCCAGACAAAGAGAGAAAACAGGTATGAATGAATATACCATTATAAGGTGTTTTGTTGGGTGTTTTAATCAATATTTTTGTGGGCACCTGTTGTACAGTAAAGGAAGTTAGGATGACAGTACATTGAACTGTACATGTATATGTTTGTCATGTGTACACTGTACAGGTATAAATGTATTACACCTTGATATTGAATCAATAATTTGAATTATCCCTATATTGCATTTTTTGCTTTTATCAAATCAAAAATTGTATTTTTGATCACATCACATTACACTTTTCAATTAGCATACCAGGATTATATGAATGATTTGATGTGATATTGTTACATTTCCAGATCGTTGAGTCTGCTATAAATAGACTATCACTGAGGAAATATCAGAATATTGTTGTGAAAAACTACAGTGGAGGAACCAAGAGGAAGCTTTCTGTTGCCATGGCATTGATAGGGGAACCAGCTGCTATATTACTGGTGTGTACAAATAAAACTCATGAGCCTTAGTAGATTTTTTAGCACATATCTTACTGCAGTCGAAAAACAAATTTCCGCATAATTCAACAAGAATATATAGTTACACTTTTGAATAGCATTAACTTCCTAAAAATAGCTTATAATCAGAGAGTAAAAGCCTGATATACAAAAAATAAAATGAAAAAGTGTAAATGTATGTGCAGTCAACATGTAATTCAGAAGTATAAGCGCAATAAAATACAATTTAAAATTGAATATTTCTGTGTTCTACGTAGGATGAACCTACTACAGGTATGGATCCAGGTACAAAGAGGCTGGTGTGGAACAACATATTAAAGGCTGTCAAATCTGGACGTTCTGTGATGCTGACTTCACACAGGTAAGACATTATCTACTATATAACCAAAATACTATTGTACTCTTTCCCATTTTCACTGTTGATTTTGAACATTGAAAATAAAGCCCTGAACACAGTGGGAAACAGAATGAGTTAATAGGGAAGGATGATATAACAGTTAACTTAAATGTAAGAGTGTCCGCAACAAAGGCCTCTTTAATAGTGTTCGATTTTGATGGATACAGTGGGCAAGCAATTTAAGACTGTACATGTACATATATATATATATATCTTTTGAGCATAAATATTTATAATAAAATCCATGGTTAAGCCCAGGTCTCTCTACTAAAAACATTTATTTTTCAAGAAACATGGGCAATTATTTTAAAAAATACACAAAACACCATAATGAAACCATACCAACAAGTGTGTAGTGTAATAACTTAACCCATAAACCATGTTGTTTGATGCTTTGTAGCATGGCTGAGTGTGATGCTCTGTGCACCAGAGTGGCTATTATGGTAAATGGTCAATTTGTCTGTATGGGTAGCCCTCAGCATCTCAAAAATAAGTAAGTATAAGTGGTTTCTGTAAATGCCTTTATATTGAATTTTGGAATTACCTTATTTGCCGTAATTGGCGCCCATGTTCCTATTAGCGCCCCCCCCAGACTTTTGGAGGCCCGAGGGTGAGTCCCTGGTTGAAGAATCAACGATCATTGTGGTCAAACGTAAGAAATCAAGTGGGCGATAATAGGGTCCCGACATGTAATTCCAAAACGAGGCTGAGAAAAAAATTCGAATTCGATTCAGCAGGTATAAGTCCGTTTTCCTATAGATTTATCGAGTAAAATACCAATGTAAGTACATATTTTATATTCCATTAGTGTAGCAAAAAGAGTGGGATAGGTATGAACCCCACGGTCCATGCAAACGTGGCGAATTTCACGAACCAAAATTTTCTTCCAATTTTTTTCTAAACTGAAAGTGAAACTCCGGCATCTTTTCTCAGGCGGGACTCATATGGGCGCTAATAAGGACAACTTTTTGAACTGTTTTGACTTACTTTAAGCGCCCGGGCGCCTACTACGGCAAATACGGTAAATGCATGTTTAATTGCGAAATGTAAAATATCAAAGCCAAACTGGCTCGGATAATGTAAAATCAGGTAATCTTAGAATGTTTTTGTTGTGAAACAAATATAACAAAAAGTAACATCAGTTATAAACTTTTCATTTCATGTGGTAATATCAACCTACTCATGGATTTATAAATCTATTTTTGTGACATTTTCTCCTTTAATGCCTACATTGTCCAACCCTTCACTGTGTGAGTATGACCCATGTGAACACTCCAATCCATTGTTACATAAAATGCCTGATTATTTCAGATTTGGAGAAGGTTACACTGTTACCCTGAGAGTAGAGAACAAGGCCTTGGATGACATACATAGAACCATAGAAGATTTCAAGAGATTATTCCCTGGAGCACAACTGAAGGTATTATGCATTTAGGGTCATCAATATTCAATTTTATCATGTCTCCACTAGAACTGGTGACTTATTGTTGTAGTCTCCCAACTTTTTTGAGGAGGCTAACAACTTTCAATAACTGGTAGTGACATTTTTCATGTTAATTCCTTGTCACATTTGGATTTAGTGTTTACAACTTTTCAGATCAAATAAATACTGCTGGTGACAGATTGCTAGTCTCCATTTTTAGTTATTTCAGGACCACCATTACACAATTTATATCATTTACTGACAATTTCAGGACCACCATTACACAATTTATATAATTTACTGACAAATTTCAGGATCACCATTACACAATGCTCCAGTTCAACGTACCTGTATCCTCTAACAGTCTGGCTCAGTTGTTTGGTACACTTGAAGAGGAAAAGAACAACATAGGGGTAGAGGACTATTCAGTTTCACAGACTTCACTTGAACAGGTTAGACATACATTCACCATATAACCAATACAATAAAATTATTGAAAAGGGTAACCATATAACCAATACAATAAAATTATTAAACAGGGTAACACAAACAAATGCAATTATCCATTAATTTTGGAATGGTATTCTCAATTTACATGCATCAATGATCAATTTAGAAGAAAAAGTGCCTGTATGTGCTAGTGTGAAATTGTACAAAAATGTTCGAGTAATATGCTATTTTCTAGATTTGGGATTTCTGTCTTCACCATTATTTTAAGTTGTTAAAAATTGTGGTTTTTGTAAATCTGAAAATTTTCGTGCTATTTAAGTGTACCTCTGTTTCCTACATTAAACAATATTTAGACAAAAATGCAATTTCAGTTGCATCAGAGTTGAAAATGTTTTTCCAAAATTATAGTGTTGCATATTTGTCTCAGTCTGCTGTAATACTATATGATTTAAAATATATTCACGGAACATAAAGGTTGACCTAAAAACAAAACCACCCAAAAGTGTACTAACTTCATTCATCCAACATATAAGTCTTGCATTGCATCGTTTGGGTCACCCTGTATATTCCACTCTATTTAAGTAAGTTGTTGGGAGAAGGTTAGGGTTCAATGTTTTACCTTATTGCTTTGTTACTTGAAAGAAACACTAATATTACATTTTATTGCAGGTGTTTGTCAACTTTGCAAAGAGGCAGGGGGATGGAACACAGGATGATGATTTGGAAGGTATCGAGATAGAACTTGACCCCCCAGGCCACCCCCAGGGCTTCATTAATAATACCTATAACAGGGACGTTGTCCTACCAGAAGAGAACCCAGAAAAAGCAGATCCACTTTACGCTGAAGTACGTAAAGAACGTGTTAATCGCACAGCCTCGGATCCTATCGATGATTCACAGTTTGAACCAGTGGTAACTGTGGATAACACCATAGGAGGGGCTTCCCCTAGGAGTATTTCACCCAGCGTAACCACTGGGGGCCCATCAACCTCTGCTGCAGGATCAGTAGACCCAGATTATGATAATGTTACCATAAACAGTACCAACACTGGTGGACAGAAGGAGAGAGCTGTGGAGAATTATTACGATAATGCTCCTGAAAAGACTACTAATCAACGTTCCCCTTCCCCACCATATCCAGAAAACTGGCCCAAGAAGGATCGACCAGAACATACGACAGTGATCAACTTATAAAATTGACCACATCATAACATGTACAATACAGGGTGGTCCAACATAAGGTGACCTATACCTGTGTTAATGTTACACTGAACAGCTAGGACACCCTTTTCTATATTAAAGACCAGATCTAGGACAGTTAGAGAAACAAATTATTAAAACATTATGATATATGAGCTTTATATAGTGCAGTATGTTCAGAAGGATATGAGCTATGTACAGTTGCTACTCTATTATTTCATATCAGATTCGAAGTCCTTTTAGGTGGTCCACATATTTGATGGCTTAATGGAGTAGGGTTTAGTTCAAATTATTTTTTATTGTTAACTCAAAAGCTGGAGAAATTTTAGAAAGCCCATCATTTTGTGATGTGTTATGGCCTATGAAAAATGTAACATTTGAAGACAAAAGTGCACAGAAACTCGGTGATAAGACACTGTGATAATCTGAAATTTGTATTTTTTTGTAATATATCTTGTACCATTTTGGTACAATGGATGTCCCTTGAAATACCTTTGTAATTATTAAAATTTTTATTTAGTATTTTTGTATGAGATTTCTGTATCCGTTTACAAAGCTAAATTTTTTTGTTTTTTTTATGTTTTTTTTAATGTGACAATGTTAACTGTATGTAACTGTATTGACTGACATGAAACAATGGTAAAACATGCAGTATATATGTAACTGTGTTGTTATATGACGTCAGTTTGACTGTTTTACAATACTCATGAAAATCCCAGGGGCCAGTTGTTTAAAACTGTAATCAAATTGTTATTTTGGGTTAAACAACCTGATCGAGAAACTACTTTTTTATTAACTGTACTTGTTGTATTTAAAATAAGTTTACATCACTTATGTCTTGTCTGTAAAACCTGTGTTATTCACATATTTTATACATTTTGTTTTTATAGTCACAGCTGACTGAATATATACAAATGTGTAGAAAACATTTTAGATATTTAATATTTTTTCTGAGATATGTGTTAAGCATAATAGTGTAATGGATGTAAAGAGATGAAGAGATCTGACTTAACACTAGATGTCTCTTTGATGCTTAGCAATCAGGCCATGGTGCATTTTCTAATGCATGTACATGGATTTTCAATCTGAGTTTTTGTAATGTTAATGTTGAATTAGTGTCATGAAATACATGATACTCTTACATGAAGTTGAAAAAGTTGTTTAATACTATTATATATTCATAAATATGGCTGCACATTTTGTACATGTGTAAATATAGAGAAGGTTTATATTGATTATTAGCAGAAATGATATTGCTATTAATTATATACAACAGAAATGATATTGCAATTACTATTACAATAGAAATGATATTACTATTAATATGTACATTGTACAACAGATACTGATATTGCTTTTGCTATATACAAGATATGATACTGCAATTGCTGTATACAACAGAAATTATATTACTAGTAATATGTACAACAGATACTGGTATTGCTATATACAACAGAAATGATATTGCTTTTGATAGATTTAGTCCAAATGAAACTGTTATATACAGAAATATAAGATTATAATATAATAAGAATATATATATATATATATAGGAGGGGTGATAAGGGGTGCTCCATAATACAACATTCTATGCTGTACATTCTGTGAAAATTTCATTAGAATATATTGAAAAATAAAGAAATTAGAGAGATATTATGAGGACTTTATGATCACCCCTCGTATATATCAGAACGGGAGAATGAACACCATAAAGGGGTTTGTGTAAGAAGTTTCTGTTGCTTCACAAACATTGTACAATAAATATTTAGAAATCCTGTAGAATTAATATAAAGCCAGAAGGCCCATAATGAAAGGGAAATGTAGATATTTGTGAAGTATCATGGAACTCAATCATTATTATCAATGCAAAGTTAATTGCCAATGAAACAAATATATAAATTGTTAAATACTGAGTTTTTTAAATGTTTTAATATCGTGTTAATTGTGTTGAATACTGAGTTAATTCTGTTAAATACTGAGTTAATTGTGTTGAATACTGAGTAAATTGTGTTGAATACTGAGTTAATTAGTTGTAAGCCTAATAGGGAAAATATATTATCCCAAATGTATATTATTCTAGAATTGTAGATCTTGAACAACGTAGTGTTTTTCTTCAAAAAAGTATGAATCTTTAATATGTAGTGTCGAATAAACCATACTAGGATTTTCTGTATATAATTAATCGTTTTTCTTTATGCTTCAAATTTAAAGGTTATGAGGGAATAATATGAAATCCTGCTTTTAATGTACATTTTAATTACAAATGTACTGTGTATAAAAATAAAATGATAATTTTAATTGCCCAAAATCACATTATGGTTGTAGACTTTCTTACATTAAATGAAATTCAGTGGGTTGTATTGGATACATTAACATGTAAATATTATTTCAAAAATATTCAATGATAATTAATGTTCTTTCATGAAACATATTGTTGAAATTATATTACTTCGATTACATGTTATCCATTTTAACAATAAATAGCAAACAACCCATTGTGACTGCCATCTCTACAAGTCCCAAAGTTCATTCAGTGATTTGCAAAGAACAATGCAACTGATTATTGTCTATGTACATCGATCTAAAACTTTGACTGCAAATAAAAAATTACTATATTTTTAAATATATTGTTTTTGTGTTTTTGAATGTTTATCATTGTTGGTGTTCTCAGTTGTCTTTGACCTAAAGTGGTATTATTTATTTAAAGAGATAATATATTTATTCTTCAGAAACCACTATATTGCTTTGGTTTATTATGTCTTGTTATGGTCTCAGAATTAGTCCATCCATTGTCGATGTCTATGTCAATAATCTGCAAAGGGTCAATTTAACAGATAAAATTTGAATAGGATAGAATATGAACCTTAACATCCTTGCCTCCGGGTGATTCAAGAATGGGAGGTTGGAGTTTTAATAATTTGTAGGGTTATTCCTGAGGGCATTTTGGAGGCTATTAAACCTAGTTTAGGAGTGTTGATAGACCCCCTTGTAAAATTAAGAGCTTAGGTCAGTATTTCTATGTTCCAAAGGAGCATGTAGGTTATCACAAACAATTTCAGAAGGTTATATCTTATTATTATGACTATCTTATTATGACTATTTTCTGACAATGAAGACAGGTTTATCTTTCAGATCAATTCATTATATACAGTCATAATAAAGTCAAACAAACTCGGAGATATTTAACTAGTAATCAACACACTTTTTCAAAGATGTTGACCCCATTTTCACCAAAAATTAATGCAATCATTTTTCACAATGTTTAATGCATTACTATTACTTTGATGTATCAAATAGTTATTGAAAGAAAAACTTAATTGCTTTAAGATGAGTGTTCCCCATGTTATTTCTCCATTGAAAAATCTCATGCTATCCATTGGTTTCAGTTCATTTTGGTCATCCAAATTCAGTATCTTTAAAGTCCACGGAGCAATCAACTTTTCCTTTTAGAAATTGTACATGTCTCAAAGCACATTCTAATTATGCATTCAACAATATAATAAAAGGTTGCATTTTTGGTGAAAATTAGGTCAACATTTTTGAAAAAGTATGTTGATTGGTCCATTGCCCCTTCAATATCACTTAGGTCTAATTAACTAAATAATCATTTTATATAATTTTCTTGAAGATAATGAATGGATCTAAAAGATACACCCATGTTCATGATCAGATAATATTTTTAATTCAAGTTAGAATCGTTTGAATTGCGATACCCTACATGCTCCTTTAATTGAATACATTTCGTGACATAATTACATCAATACATTGAAGTTGTACATATTAAATCCATTGAAATTGTACCCATTTGGTTTAAAGGCAGTATTAGATCTATAAGGGGTGACAAAATTGCAAGCAATATGTACAGTTGACCTACCAATGTATTCCTTACAAGTAATCTCAAATACAAATATCCCAAAAGATCTGTGATATCTTATAATTTGGTAAAGTTATTTAAGAGTCAAAGTGCAAAAGTGGGGCAAAATGCTCCCAAATAATAAAAATGGTAACCATAAAATAGGAAAATTAATGTATCTCTGTAAAAATCTTTAGTTTCTCAAATAAAGTTTACACCACATGAATTTGAAATATGACACATAAAAAGATGTCACTGTTTTCACTTACTCAAATATTAACCAATACACTTCTGTGTACTATGGACTATTGATCGTGCTTACAAGTCACTTTAACCTCTGAATCATCCACTTTACTATTCAACAACTACTGCGAACTGTTTATCACTAAGCATACATATTCTTTTCACCTATGCTTGGTTATTCAAACAATCTGAAAAATGGCTACGAGTGTGAGGGATCATTGTAAAGCTGCTCTGACTTGCACTTTATGTCGGGACATTCTAACTGACCCAAGGACATTGCAATGCTTACATTCATATTGTCTAAAGTGTCTACATGATCTTGTGGAGAAAAGTGGAATACAAGATGGAAGCCTTGGTTGCCCTGACTGTGGAGAAGTATGTCATGTACCACAACAGGGGGTAGGAGAATTAAAAGTGAGCCCTACAATTGAATTGTTGTTAGATGCCTATAAGGACAATAACCAGACCCAGGAATGTGCAGTATGCAGAGACACAGATGAGAAATACACCCTGGCCACTTTGCGCTGTCTAGATTGCAACAAGAGGTTCTGTGCTCCATGCCATAAAATGCACGATACATTTTTTCAAGGACACAAAGTACTTGAACTAACAGGAGATGGCCAAAATGATTTGGAAAAAAGCTTTCAGATGGTGAAAGAGCGCACTGTGTATTGCAAGATACATCCTAGTGACCCTGTGGAATACTTCTGTAAAGCTGATAATACTATTCTTTGCAAGTCTTGTTTAGCTAACGACCACGCTGACCATCCTTATGAAGACATCAATGTAACAGCTGCCAGAAACAAAAAAGCCATGGGTGCAGCTGTCACACAGGGGAAAGAACTTATGGGCATGTATGAACAGGCAATTCAAAATACAAAGGCCTATAAATCTGAGCTTCAGCGCAACACAGAAAATGCCTTAGCTGAAATGAACAATGAAATGAACACATTAGTTGAAACAGTTAAAGCTAGATATGATTCCCTAAAAGAGCAAGTGGCACGAGAGAAGCAAAGCAATGTGAAGCAAGTCATGGCCCACATTGGTCAATTGGAGCAAAATAAAGCTGCAATTCAGGGTCAAGTCAACAATTACTACACAATGGTAGATCATGGTCATCCTGTTGAAATACCAGACCTAGCTGAGCTAGCCAACAAGAAGTCAGAAGAGTGGACCAAGCTGCCAAAGGTGGACTTTGATAGAAAAATTGAAATGCAGTTTGAAATTGGAGAGTGCAATGATGATACTATGAAATATGGACAAGTCATAGTCAGAAACTCCATTGGTGAGAATACATCTGAAGCTCAGACATTAAAACCATTGTGTGAACCATCTATACAGAAGGTTAAACTCTGCAAAGAGTACATATGGGAGCTACTTGGGACACTAACTGGTCAATACGTTGTTACAGGTGACCGTTCTCCAGCATCTATATATGATGAAAGCTTTAAGTTAATCAAAGCTTTGAGGAAAGATTTTACCAGCGTCACACTGACAAAATCTAAAGACTTAGCATTCACCAATCAAACGAATACAATAAGTATCTACCTACCAGATGGTACCCCCAAACATGATCTTGTATGTAAAGGCTTGGAAGAACTTATGGGCATAACTGTGAACTCAGCAGGTGAGTTTGTTGTCTGTGATACCAAGCTTAAAGCAGTGTACCATGTTGACTCTTCAACAGGTGAAGCTAAACAGCAATCCAAGGCAGGCATGTTTAAGGACCCAATCTACGTGGCATGCAACAGCAAAGATGTGGCTATAATCAGTGATTTTAAGGGACGCTTTGTAAAAGGAATGGAAAGAGATGGCACCGAGCTGTTCTCATATGAAGAATTTAGTGACGGAAAAGGACAGTTCGGTGGACCATGTGGTGTATGTACTGATGCTGAAGACTACATCTTTGTGGCAGACAGGAGGAACCACAGAGTACACATGCTGGATCCACAGGGTAAATTCATGAGATACGTGTTGATGGAGAAAGATGGGGTTTACTATCCAATGGCAGTAACGATTGATCATAACGGTAATCTTCTTGTGGGGGATCAGAATGGCAACCTCTTCATTGTGAAGTACAGAGGATAAGGTACAAACTACATTTGTTTAAAAATTACATTAACTTTCATATTAAGTAATATAATATAACACCTGTCAGATTGCCAAGTAAAATATATAATCAACTGATACATGTATATTCCTAACCACAGATTCTGGAAAGATCTTTTATACCGGTATCAGTTTCTCAACATTTTCTTCAAGATGAGACTTCCAACCTTTTCAGTTATTAGAATGCCAAACCTCAAGATGTTTTTATGCTGATCTATATACAAAGACTCAGTTGGATAGTTGAATTCTTGAGCTACTGAAACTACTACAAATCTGGCCTGAATCTGTATTTCAATCTAATTTTATATTAGATTTCACATTTTTACAATAATAAGAAAATGTCTGTTTTAAATATCATGCAATATTCTATTCTAGTCCAGAATCCTGGTATATGATGAGTAACGACATGTGGAGAGACAGATATGAAGTGGCTCCCCACTGAGATGACTACAATTGCTGCAAAGTACATGGACCACTACACAAAGAAGTTATCAAACATTCTCTATTCATTACATGGATGAGGGACATATTCTTTGAAAGTAAACTGCTACCACACAAGACTTAAGTCATGTGACATAGAAAGAACAAGGTTCAACTACATCTGTTTGAAAACACTTTTCATATTTAGTGATATAAAACAACATTTCTCAGACTGCTATGTATAATACATGTAAATATACAAGTGATGTTTCTAACCACAGATTCCAACTTTTAATGGGACTGGAAGATTTGTCCACGATGGGGATCATGCTTTTTTCTTAAAAATGTTACGAGTTATGATGAAAACATAAATTGTATGTTAATATTATCAAGTCATCATATTGTGACATTTTAAAGCTCAAAAAGGAAAGTCTACATTTAATTGTGAGGTTTTCTAATCATTTTAATGAAAATAACTTGATCCTCATAGCATACAAACCTCGCGATTCTACCTCATATTTTTACAGCAGTATCTGTTTCTCAGCAATTTTCTTGAAGACGAGACACTTCCAAAATTTTCAAATTTCAAAATATTGTCACTATTGCTAAATAGGACATGGCAATTTTTATTTCAAAAATGTAAAAATATCCATACAGTCACTACATTGTAACATAAAATTCAAACACCATATTCTAAAGGTTAAGTAATGTAAATAAATGCATATAATCAAAACGATTTTGGTTTGAATAGCTTAGGTAGAGTAGTATAGAGGTTTAGGAGAACTGTAAATAGGAATGCAGAGAAAAAAGCTCAATAAAAGCAATAAAATAAAGGCTATCAGATTCTTTCAAGAAATGAATGAAAACTTTTATATTGGAAGTATTTTGGCATATGGCCAAAGTATGGATGGACATATACGACTAATGTAGCACTCCCTCCCCTCCACCTCAACAAGGGATTCACCTCCAGTTGGAATAAAACATGTTCTCATTGAATTCAACCATAACACATGGGACACATGACATATTATGCTATTTTTGCCTTAAAGTTGTCCTTTATATTTTCAAAGGACCTTGAGTTGTTTGTAGAATAAATTGAGGGAGTTTTTTCGTGCATTTTGTTTGTGTTTTTCATCTAAAAAACAACAATACACTGTAAAACATTTTATTGACTATAAGATTGCTCCGTATAATCCCCAAAAAAGTTCTCATTTTCAAGGATTATCTATGGATTAACACCCAGGTATTTTTTTAACTTCAGAGGGCTGGGAATCATTGTGCTCGACGCTTTTGAATAATATAAATGCTGTTTTAAATACGTTGCGTGCATGCCAATAATTTCTCAAATTGTGTAAACTGCACCAATTCTTTAATCCCTAGAATATTCTCTTGGAGGAATTTCCCATGTTAATCCAATGGTGGGGTTCCAAGCAGATTTTGAGATAACAGGAAGGTTAAACTTTACTATATACCTTATTGGGTTGCGATATAAATGAAAGCAACCCAGTAAGGTGTATATTAGATTTTTCTTATAGTCAATAAATTATTCCTGTTTTTAAGATGAAAAACATAAGCGAATTGCATGAAAAAACTCTCCCAATTCATTCTACAAACAACTCCCTTTTATATGATTTGGTCTTAGCTAGCCTCTAACACTGATTTTACTCAGTTAATCATTTTTTAACATTGAAACAAAATCTAAATAAAAATATACAATGGATTTTATTTGCACTAGATTAAAATTATACATGTACAGTGTATATTCAATTTATATAAAGAGAATCATCCACCATCTAAAATATATCCAACCAAATGTGTTTATTTTCAATGTAAGATTGATAGAGGGCAAAAGTGCATTGTTTAGCTGTATCTCCAAAAAATCTCCCAAAGTATTGCAATAGCACAGATAAAATACATGTTATTGAAATACTTTTGGGAGCATCTTTTGAGACACACTGTACTTTCAGCCCAGTGCCTTTTTACCACATAATGCTGTTTCAGATTAGAGGGTTGTTCTTATATACAGATTTCTCTGAATCTGTGGAGTGATATTTTGTATATTACAGTATATGCAGTCTGTAGTTTTCCACACAATGGTAATACATGTAATCTGTTAGACATTGTTTCACCGAGAAGCGCCAATGATGGCCATAATTCTTATCAAAATGTTCATAATGTCCACATAAAGGCTAAGAGCTGCAAATATGTATTCTTCTGGATCAATGCTATAGGTATGCTTCCCCCCTAGTATCATTTGAGTGTCGATCAACAGCCACTGAAAATATAGTATGGCACAGGTTACAATTAAGTATTTTAAATCAAAACTATTTTTGGGGTTAACTTAGAACCAGAGTTACAGACAAACTTTATGTGTCAAGGTTTATGAAAAATAAAGCACCATTCAAAGATTTGAATGGTGCATTATTTTTCATAAACCTTGACACAAGGGTCACTGTAAAATACTGTAGTCTGTTTAGAATTTGAACTGGTCTATCATGCTATCACATTAAATCCTTTCCATACAGAGACAACAAGGAACAGTGACGAGCCAAGGTTAATTCTAGAGGTCACAATAATATTTATTCACAGCAATCCAAGATATACCTTAATTTTCTAAATGGTGTAAGAGTTCGGGCTGTACTGCATAAAATGTCTTGTATTTTGAAGATCAATTGGCAATAATTCTGAAATTTTAAAATTTCATTTGCTGCCATATTAGGTAGCGATCTGAGGCACTTCGATCAGGGTGTTGTCGGGACAATTTCTCTTGTGACTTAGGCTATGTATTTAGGTCTATCTCAACAGATTTTACTGGTCTTATGCGCCGCAAATGGTGCGAACAATGTTAAAATTGCATTTTCGACCCTAAAATTCAGATTTCTTGGGGGTACATTATTATTTAGCTATAAAACAAAAACTAAACAACCAGTGCTTCTTTCTTTTGGTGTTTCTGTTAAGAGTAATTATATTTAAAATGCATATGTAAAAAAATTGAACAATTTTAACTTAATTTAAAAACAACAACATTTTTTCACCCTAAAATCATCGAATTTAGGGGGGTCGAGAGACACTGATCGGAATTGATATTTAAATTTCTCAATCAATCTTTGTTTTATATTAATGAAACTTTCCTAAAAATAGCACCAACATGTCCCCAGCATATTACCCATAAAGAAAAAACTCAAACTCTGATGTTTTTAACTATTAGAGTCAATTTACCTCTCCCCTCTTTCCCTTATAAAAGGGGTGTGGCATGATGGTGTAGCATGATGTCACATTAAATGAATACATGTACATATCATGTATTTTATCAAATATATTACCATAAAATATTTTCACTTAGGTGTATACATATAGTACATACCTGTGAATTATTTATAATACAATATTTTTTTTTCTATGTAGGCTCGAGATATAAGAATATTAAAAATCTGAAGTTGAATATTATCTAATACACAGTTCACGACTCAGTCAAAATATTAATTTTACTTATTGTATGAATTTCTGTCATCACAAATGTAGTTTTTATTCACCAGAATATATTTGATCCACAAAGCTTTGTATTTCATAAACTTCCTCTTCATTTTGATCTTCTAAAGTATCATCTAATACGATAACATCTACCAGGTCCTGGGGTAGAATTTTATCTGGATTTGACATCCATTGAAATCCAAATGGCCATCTTTCATCCTCCATCCATGTGACACAGGGGAGGGAATTGATGGATAGGGGATGTGGGCAAGATTCCATATGTGTGCTTGATAACTGGCCCTTGCCAGATGCTGCTGTAATGAATCTTTACATGGGGGTAGGAGGCTTATGCCAGTGCCTTCATAGCTTGTTATCACACTTGGAGCAGATTTTGGTTGGAATTTGTTCTCGAATAAGGTATATCTCAGCTCATTTATATTTGAACACTTTTTGTTTCCATACATCTGGCAAGTAAACTTCTCAGCACATTTAGCAGTTTGATCATTAATGACCCCACCAATGGTGCCGAAACCTTTTTGAAATTCTACAGATCTCATAAGTAATTTTAGGGGGGGGGGGGACACTTTCCCCCTTCTCACAAAGGCACTGAAGGAATCACATCCAGTGAATGAATGGAAGGCTGGTAAAGCATACTTTACAAATGTCTGAACTGAGCGCATTTCCTACTTCCTTTACATTAAAGGGGCAACAAGGACTGTAGAGAGAAAATTCGAATTTTTTTTTCTGGAAATGTATGGATAAACTCTCAATTTAGAAGTGTAAATTCAGTTCAAAGCTTCTATATTTGAATTTTAAGATTCACAACGTTTCAAGAGGAATATCAGCTGAAATTATGTTCATCCAGGGGGTTTCTTTGTAGACAATAAAAATATATGTTAGTCTTGATTTAATATCCAAACTTAAATATATTTTGACACTGGTCGATGATCGTTGAATTACCCCCCTGCACTAATTGTTGCACCTTTAATAAGTCATATGTGGTCTGCACTACCAGTGTCGAAAATTAATGGAGTTTGAATATGATTGGAAAGTGCACAAGAAGTACAAAAACATCACTATCTGGGGATCTCACTACTATAGTTTTTCTGTGTTTTCAGGTTCATTTCATGTTAATTGCATGGAGTATAATTTTTGTATCTGCCTCTTTGTGGGAAGATTTCAGACTAGGTTCAACTCTATGTGTAACAGTAGTTCTATCACTGGTGCACTGTACAGATCTCACCACATAAATCTGTCTTTCTTTGAGTTTAGGAGCATTTTTATCTTTTTCCATTCTTCAAGGATCAACTTACTCAGCTGCATTTCATTCTCATCATTTAAAAGGAATTCCTTCCAATTGTTAGGAATCCTGGTATTGGGTCCTTTTATTTTTAGCTTTTTGGAGACACGCCTGCATATTCTTTCTGGTTCTTTAATTGAATCTTTCTTATAGGAAGCATCTGAAGGATCCTCTCTGCCAATAATCCAAATGTTTTGGGTCGCTCAGGAAGTATATGGAACAATGCATTGCCATCATAGACTATAATTGTTTTTTTTCTGGTTTGGGTCTATGTCCAATATTATATGTTTCCAGATCATGTAATAATTTTGACTTTTCTGTTTTAACCAAGAGCCCATCAGGTGTTCCAAGAGCCCAGGGTATTGGACTCAGGGGATATTCTAATATTTGCTTTAGACTGATACTATGCTGCTCTGATAACATGACTAACTGGCCAAATATATTGCGCTCAGCTCTAATCTCAATCAGTTTGTTTCCAGAGCTTTTCACCTTTTTGACTCCAGCATTGAATTCAGATGTTTTCAGTTTCATTCTTTTATGGGGTCATGAAAACTTCTTCCCTTCTGCACAAATTGGTCTTGAATATATTGGCCTTGGATGCTGCATTTAAGAGATCATTTGCTAAATTAGAGGGTGTTGGCATTCCAGATGATATACAGTATAAATGATCATTGTCCTCAATTTGGAATGGATTGAGAAAGCCATCAATTGAATCAATCAAATTAATTAATAATAGAACATCAGACAGTAATAAGCCTTGAATAGCTTACTATTCTCCCTTATTGTTTTGCTACATGTTCCCTGCAAATAATGGATAGCAATTTATAATTGCAATCAGATATTCAGTTTATTAATTAAAGTTAAATATAAAGGTATTTTGTATAAAGTAAAACCTGTGTACAGTGAACATCTATAGAGCCACAAAAATGTGTTCACTATTGGTAGATTTCAATACAGAAAGACAATTTGTATTGGAATCAAGGTATGTGCTGAAAATAGGGTGTTCATTTTACACAGGTGTTCACTAGAGAAAGGTGTTCACTAATACAGGTCCCACTGAATTAGGCTTATGTCATTTTAAAGACATTCACTAGGTACAAGTAAAACAAGGCAATAACATGACAAAATGTCACTACCTAGTTGAAACAAGATAAGAAATATAGTTTTGACCTTGAGGATGTCACTAAAGGTCAAATCTATTTTGACCTTTAGAATGTCATTTAATGATCAAATCTATATTCTTAAATCTTAAGAAGGTCATTGAAGGTCAAATCTCAAACCTTAAGTCAGATTTGAACTTCCGATAACTTATAGATGATTTTGAAAAAAATGGTTAATTTGAAGCAAGTTGAAAAAAGACCTTTTCTGACCTTGAAAAGGTCATTGAAGGTCAAATCTTAAATATAAAGTCGGATTTGAACATCTGAAAACATGTAGATGATTTTGAAAACAATTGAAGTCAGTCTATACAGTATTTGTTAATTATTGGAAATTGTAAGAATTTGTTACAGACCCCAATTGCCAACCACCAACCACAAACCGCCGACCACTGACCACCGTCAAAAAAGAACAGAGACCTTAACAATATGTCACCACTTTTTTTGGTGACATAAAAATGATAACCTGATATAAACCATCCTAAGCAGGTGTCCAGTCCGTATCTCCTTCTTCCCCCTGCTATTACCAATTTGGACGTGCCGATTTAACTGAATCACATGATCTAATTATGCATAATGACTTATACATGATTTCTGTCGCAGTGTTGCAACAGCCAATCAGATTGCGAGTTCTTAATCGGGGAAATGGTAACTGCTTATCGCAGGGGTAAAAAGAAAGAATATGTTCTGGATTTTGAAGCCCTGTGATCAGGGGATGGATATGAACATGAAGTATTTATTTTTAGATGAACATGCCAATATGGCCACGCCCTTCTAAAAAGGGAAAGAGGGGAGAGGTAAATTGACCCCTATAGGCAAAAAACATGTTAGAGTTTGAGTTTTTTCTTTATGGTAATGTGTTGGGGACATGTTGGTGCTACTTTTAGGAAAATTCCATTAATATTAAACTGAGATTGATTGAGAAATTAAAAAATCAATACCAATCAGTGTCTCTCAACCCCCCTAAATTCTATGATTTTAAGGTGAAAAAATGTTGCTGTTTTTAAATAAAGTTAAAATTCTTCAATTTTTTTACATATGCATTGTAAGTATGATTACTCTTAACAGAAACACCAAAAGAAAGAAGCATTGGTTGTTTAGTTTTTGTTTTATAGCTAGATAATAATGTACCCCCGAGAAATCTGAATTTTAGGGTCGAAAATGCAATTTTAACATCTTTCGCACCATTTGCGGCGCATAAGACCAGTATAATCTGTTGAGATAGACCTAAATACATAACCTAAGTCACAAGAGAAATTGTCCCGACAACACCCTGATCGAAGTGCCTCAGATCGCTACCTATTGTCATGAATTTCAAAGGCCAAGCCATACAGCATATTATAACTCACCAGTCCAAATAGTAAAGCCCCAAGTGCAGCATACATCATGTACAAATACTGAAACATAGAACATACATCATCAATATAAAACATAAATATATATAAGTGAAATGGTCAAAAGGGAAAACAAGACAAGCGTGAACAATATCACGCATTTGAATAGAAAATACAGTTTTGTGGACAGAGAGTCCAAAATGGCCACTTGAGTATTTACCCAGAATGCCCAAAATACATATACATTACATATCTTTAAAAAACATCCCTGAAAGATTAAAATCAATCTGTTAAACATGTTCGCCTTGAGACAAGTTAAACACCCTACCGCCAATCCGCCTCCCCAGTAAGCTGATCCCAATATAGTACCAAGGGTGCAAGAAAAAAGTTTTAGCCAAAAATCCATACATTACATACCCTATCTCTGAAGATTGCACACAGAACGCCAAAACACAGGAGTGAGATGAGAAGCATAAAGAGGGAGCCACTCATCATTGTGAAGTCAATTTTTGTCTGGACAGCAAATATTGTCACACCAAGCACAATCACCTGAAATATAAAAACATATTGTCATCTTGAGCACAATCACTTGAAATATCAAAATATATTCATTTAAAATATCAAAACATAGTGTCACCCCAAGCATAAACAAGACACACAGCGATAAATAATGCACTTTTAAAAGCTAAATGGCAGTCACATAGTTTACCCAGCATGCCCAAAACCTAATCAGATAATCGAAACATATCGTCACCCAAGCACAATCTCTTGAAATTTCAAAACATATTACCACCCTGAGCACAATCACCTCACTCATAAAGATATTCTCAATGTGACATTTTTCATGAAAGAAAGAAATGAGTAATAAGATTATGTTCATAAAATATACTCACAGCACATATGCCCACTGCCATAAGTACTTCATTTACACTTAGATAACTGAAAATATAAATTATAATGGATTAATTATTAATGCTTCAATTTGCACAAAAAGTGCATACATGCATACTTTATTTTACAGAAATAAAGCATCAAAATCCAAATGATTAAAAATATTTTTTGATATTCATTTTCCATGAATTTGAGTTCAAGTGGTAAGATCCACCATGATGCATAAAAATACATGAACATCTTTGATCCATGGTTCTAGTCTAACATTGAAGATAAAAATTGATGATATACTTATGTGAATGGTAGTGTTAAGAAAATAACTAATAATAGTACAGTAAGTACAATGGGTGAAGACCATCAATATGTGTAATTTAAAATTATGGAAAAACTTACGTGGACAAAGTGCCCAACATCAGTGAGAAGAATATGGTCTGAAAAACAAATTATGATTCAAAAATTAAAACAGTATGCTTAAATCATCCTCCGAGACAGGTGTCCAGAATCCGTACCTCCTTCTTCCCCCTGCTATAACCAATTTGTAAGCGCCCGATTAAACTGAGTCACTTGATCTAATTATGCACCAATGACATATACATAATTGCTGTCGCAATGTTGCGACAGCGAATCAAATTACGAGTTCTTAATCGGGGAAATACTAACTGGTTATAGCAGGGTGTAAAAAGAAAGAAGATATTATGGATTTTGAAGTCCTGTGAACAGAGGATGGCTTAAATAAACATAAATTGTACTAAATTGTTATAGAGATAATTTGTCAGTGTTAAAAGTTCAAATGTCTCCTGGAGAAGACTTTCCAGAAAAGGTACACACAAGTGTATACTCACAAATATAATGAGACATATTAAGTTGACAGGAAACTTCTTCCTCACATTGGGAATACAGCCCAGTACTAGTATCAATACTATTGTGCCAATCCTGAAGTAAACGAGATAAATCAAATGAGACTACAATGTGTATGTTATGTGTAAAATACAATCTATAATGTAAAAGGTAGTCATGGTTGTCTATATTTCAATCTGTATAGCAGTATGTTCCATTACCTGACACTTATATACTTTTGTACATATATATTCCTTTCTCATACAACCTCTTTTTAAATACAGTAAAAGATGTGTGAGTGAGTGAGTGAGTGAGTGAGTGAGTGAAAGGAATTCTTTGGTACCCCAAACTAGGAGTTCACTTACAAGGGTTCAGATTGCATTATATTAGGTTATGGCACTTAGATGTGTTCAATAGTATAGTTTCTATATATAGCTGAATAAAGCTGACATAATAGATGTCACCCTTGTTATTCTTCATTCAGTTGGGCAACTGCCATTGACTTCCATGTTATAAACTTGCAATAGTCACTTAATTTAATGATTTATGAAAGAGTTTGGGCTGAATCTGTCTGAAACTCAAATGACATACTATGGGATGACCCTGTCGATGTACATAATGTGATTAATCATCAAATTTTTGGTTGTCAAACAAATAAACCAAGGTTTTAAAGAATTTTAGCATTGCATCAATGGAGATTTGGCTCAAGTTTTTTAGAAAAGTTGAAAAAGTCATGGAAAATGACATAAATGTGTAAATCAAAGTTATTATTATAGAAAACTTTACTAAATTGAAATATGCTATCAAAAAGAAAGAAAATTTAGTCATTACAGGTTAAAATTGCAAATCTCTAAGAATCCCATGAAAAAACAGAAATTAGCGAGATTTCAAAGGTATATAGAAACTCCTCTTTTTATGGAGGTGCTCAACTTTACAGAGTTGCTGAACATTATTCTAAACATTCATGGTTAAAACTTACATCCCAGTCCACACCAGCCAAGACCCCTTGTAACGAACATACTCTCTCACTGTTGTCCTGTAACATTCAAAGATAATTATCATTAGTATCTCATTAGTAAAGCAATCAGAATATCTTTGGTCATTTTACAAAATATAGTTTATATAATTCTTAAATGAATCATGGATTCATCACTTTTGACTGACTTTTCTAAAACTTTACAACTACTCACTGAAACTATGAAATACTCAATAAAACACAATAAGACTGACTGAAACTATGCAATACTAAATAAAACACAATAAGACTCACTGAAACTATGTAATACTCAATAAAACATAATAAGACTCACTGAAACTATGTAATACTCAATAAAACACAATAAGACTCACTGAAACTATGAAATACACAATAAAACACAATAAGACTCACTGAAACTATGTAATACTCAATAAAACATAATAAGACTCACTGAAACTATGTAATACTCAATAAAACACAATAAGACTCACTGAAACTATGAAATACACAATAAAACACAATAAGACTCACTGAAACTATGTAATACTCAATAAAACATAATAAGACTCACTGAAACTATGTAATACTCAATAAAACACAATAAAACTCACTGAAACTATGTAATACTCAATAAAAAACAATAAGACTCACTGAAACTATGTAATACTCAATAAAACACAATAAGACTCACTGAAACTATGAAATACTCAATAAAACACAATAAGACTCACTGAAACTATGAAATACTCAATAAAACACAATAAGACTCACTGAAACTATGTAATACTCAATAAAACATAATAAGACTCACTGAAACATGAAAAGGGCCATGATTCCCATTGTAACAAGCAGCTGTAATGTTAATATTCCATACACCTTCCTGATAAAACCTGAAAAGCGGAACAAAATGATTACTAGAAGAAAAAAATGAAACATTAAAATGGAATGAATAAAAGGGACAACTTTTGTAATGGTTTCTGAATGTTGGCAAGAGGGGTTACATCTTTATAATGATCCTTTGAAAAAAAGAAAAAACTAGATTGTATGATAGTCATATTAAAATGTTTTTTAAGCAATGCATTTTACTATATAACTGTATCATTATATGTAAATGTGTTGTAATTGATTTTGTGAGGAAACCGTTGGTATACAATAAAATCTTGAATCTTGAATCTTTATGATGCAACGGAACCTGTTGGTTTCTTTCCTTATGACTGGTATATGTAGTAACTCTTCAATGTTACTTTTACCAGTGTTATTTCAATAATACTTTTCGGTCTTGTTGGCACTTGTTGACATATTCAGATAATTTTGAAGATTTCCACTTGAAATTGAATCCAACATGGGATCAGTGATCATTTTTTAATCAATATAGGATTTCAAAATCCTCAAAATTGAACTGTCATAAGAATATTACTAAGGCCAAACCTTGACATAAAATCAGTTAGTAAACATCTCTCTTGTACACAGAGAAAAGATGGCCAAGGCTGGGTGTTTGTGATAATTATATACATTCTAGTATTTTGCTTAAATGTTTCCCATTGTGCCAATACAAAACAAAGATCTAGAAAAGATAAACAATAAGTTCAGGTTCTGCATCAAATTGAAAAATCAAAACAAATTCTGAAAAAAACGAGATAGTCAAAAAGTAAATAATATGTTTTGAGAAAAAACATAAAAGTGCAAAAAGAGCAACGACTTGCCATGTCTAACAGCCTTATCTGTAAATGAACTGAATTGTTCTTCTTCCTCAGCTGTTAAACCTGCCTCAGCGTCATGTGGGACAAACTCTGTTGGGGGTGGCACATATGCGCCTGGGGGTGCAGTAGACCCCTGGTTCACATAACAACCTGTGTTAGGAGCAAACTGCTTGGGGGTATTGTACGCATTCTGAGGATATTGTTCCTGTTGGGTATATCCACCTTGACCGGGGTATTGCGAGTATCCCCCTTGGGGTGATGTGGGATTTGTATATCCCCCCTGAGATCCAGTAGCAGTGTCATAATCAGGAGGGGGGACAACAGTTGAGCTGGGCCCAACCGGCTGGCTAGGGAGCTGTGTAGGCTGGCTCATCCTTATAACTGAAAATTAAAAATGATCTTTTAAAGCATATTTTTAAAAATAACACGTTTTAATTTCAATATTTTTTTTATTATGTGTACATGAATTCTTGTTCTCTCACTGTAAATTGTAAGTCTCAAATGCTATATTATTGACATTGAAGAAAATATATATAAAATATGCACATGTAAATTGCAATCATAGTCTGATATAAAACATAAAAATTCTTTTAAAATGAAGGTCACAAAATATATGTTTATCAGAACAAGCTCCAGAACAAGAGTATGAGCATTCTGTATTTTTCTGATCACTTATTCTGAACAAAAAGTAAAACCGTCTTTTTAAATTCCATCTTGTTAATTATAGATCTTACCTTTCTAATGACTTGATTTAATTAAAAATAACTTCTGAGAACCGTATGATTTAATGTCACAGGTTGGCATTACTACTAATCATTCACAGACTTTGGACTCTTATCTAGAATTCAATAATTTTATCTCAGAGTTGATGTACAACATATTTGATAATATTGGCAAAGTATAATAGAGTTAGACTAAGTATTGCTCTAGACTTTGAAAGATGTCACTCATTTATGCTTATATTTGTATACAAATATTATCATTTTAAAATATTAAAATAGAGTAGACTTTATTTGTATTCATAGAGGTCACTCAATGCCTGTGGATGGTCTAGGTTAGGGATAGTGTCCCACTATTAAACGGAGGTGATTTCATTAGGGGGACGGAGTAAATGGTTTTGTTTGTAAATAGTGTTGATTTTTTTAATATCCAAGTGAAAGACAAATCAACATTTTAAAATTTCTTAAGATGAGGGGAGCAGACGGGGTCAAACCATAATGAAATTGACTTCATTTTTCCATGACTTGATAATTTGATATCATCCCTAAGCGTCTATTATTTACGACTTTATTCAGGGGACATCCTTCAGGTAGCCAGAATATAATGAGTAATAACTATGGCATATAATCTTGACATTCTGAACATATTCCTCCAGTCCCACCTTAATGTAATCATGTTAAGAAATGTTGTATAATAGTAATTCAAGGAAACTGTTACATAATACTTGAAAGCCTAGTTATTCATGCATATCGACCATGAAAATTAAAGCCCTATGCCAAACTTAAACATTCACCTAGAATGCCCAAAAACTAATTATAGATTCTCATACAATTAACTTTCTAGAAAATTTGAAACAATCCATTGAATGGTTTGCCTGGAAACACGAAGACAAAACAAAGTTAAGTGGGATGCCCACCCTTCAGGCAAACCCAACTGTCCAATAGAAAGAACACCCTCTATATAACTTTTAAGTACTCATGAACTTTCTTGCTAATCTAAAAATATTTGAGGAATTTATTGTTTTCGAATTTATTGGTTATTATTCAGGTGTTTGTGCTACTTTTGAATTTCAATTTAGATATCTTACTATCAAAGTGCTATCGTACTTTGTTTATATTAATTTTTGCTTCATCCCCTGTTGCCCCTATCTGTCCTCGCCTATTATTTTTCAAGCCTTGAAGTGATGGGAGAATGTACAGTTTTTTGGGTGGGGGTAGAGGGGGTAAGGGGTAGAAATGTGATGCAAGATTGATGTTTTCTGTACAGTGGATAACTCGGTCACTAATAAATAAATTAATGTTCTATATTCACTCCACTGGACAATAAAAATAGTTGAAATAGGGGTTGAAAGCAAGTAACATAAGTACTGGCAAATATTAGCCAATATTAGAGACAATTGATAAACACAATCCTACCATTCTGGATTCACCAGACCTACATATTGTGTCCGGACATTGAATGAAGAGACAACACCCTGTACCAGTATCAGTTTTAGGGCTAATAATTCAAGTATATTTGAGCACTTGTGGGCTACTTTATTGATTTATGATGCACCTTCTGTAACCTCTATTCCCAACCCATAGTGCTTAATTCAAGTATATTTGAACACTTGTGGGTTACTTTATTGATTTACAATGTGACTTCTGTAACCTCTATTTCCAATAGGGAATGATATCAATACTGTAATATTTAGTTAAAACATACTGATTCAATATCATCCATATTTTGCAATCGGTATTTAAAAAATTGAGTTATCTCCAAGGCAATTAAAAATAGATATCTTTGCAATAAAAATCTTCACATAAATAATTAATCAGTTTCTTATCTTTCATTTACAACTTATACCCAACAACTTTGGACTTCCTTTATAAATACTGGGTTAATTTTTAATTATTGTTTTAAATGAATAGGTAGCTGTTTAAAAATATGTAAACAAATATATGGTCTTTATACTAAATGGTTCCTTATTCTCTTAAAAAGCACACATGGCCTTTAACTTGTTCAGATTCATTAAGTTTATGTTTTAAAAATGAATAAGCTTTATGTCATACAGAAACTTTCACTTGTGTAGGTCACAAGTAATTAGAGTCAGTTCTAAGAAAATAGATACAACCTAAAGAAATAACACGAAAGAATTTCTAGGGCCCTTATTGATAGTCGTCAGGAGTTAACAAGATTATACAGACACATTTAAGTGCTACAAACAACAGCATATACATCTAATATAATGATATAAACAAACGCAAAACAATGAGGAAATTAAGATAAGGCGATTACAAAAGGTACACACCCTTAAGTGACAAAACATAAATACTGTGTAAACATAATGATGCTGTTTTATATGAAATAAAATATTTTTCAACGACAAAATGCCAAGTAAGAAAACAAGAGGTTTTCCGAGGACTGACAATGACAGTTTGTTTAACAACAAGAGTTCCGTTGCCGATACAGGATTTACACATATTCCCGGAATCAATGGAAGCTGGACCCGGAGCCAGGGAAATGTTGCAATTAAATCAGTTATTAGACAGACCCCAAATTATTTAGCCATGAATCCTTATGCCCAGTATAAGGATTTGGATGATAATGATAATGTTTTCCCAGACATGGAAAAACCTCCAGATCCCGTATATCAAGGTCAGTCTGGCAAAGATCTTATTTCTTTTTAACGTTTTTTGTATGAAAGGATAAAAATGATAGTGAGTTTGTTCAAATTTATACAGATGGGATTGTAAGAACATTCAAATTCTCATTCCGATTATTCAGGTACATTGTCAACTATATCATTAAATAAAAGAAAGGAGTGATATCGATATGGAGAACTGAATTCAACAATGTTTTTCTCTTAAACCGATCATTGAAAACATTCTGGAAAAACACGCTATTTTATGTAATGTATTGTTGACTGATTGACAACAATTTAATGCGAAAATTATTTAGAAATATTTTAACTGTTTTTGTTAACATTTTTTGTTTTTTTAGTGCAATTGTTTTTGCTCCTTTCTACCATTTCTTGAGAATGAAATAAAATGTCTTTCCGAACCTTGTTGGAACAAAATAGCATTTACAACATATTTTTAGACCTCTCAATATTATAGTAATACAAAGGAATTTTTGGTTGATTTTAAAAAAGTATTCAAAAGATTAAAACAAAATCCCCCCAAAATAGATAAAAATCAAGATAAACCTTTTATTTCATTAACAAGATACTTTTTTAAAAGCAACCAAAATTTCCTTTGTACAATTACAATATTGAGAGACCTAAACATGTTGCGTTTATGTCGTTTTGTTCCGATGAGGTTTGGAAAGATGTTTCATTTCACTCTGGAAATGTGATACCAAGAACAAAACAAGTGTTTGATGTGTTTTCTAAAACAATATAGATGAAATTATATATATATACTTCCAATTATATTGTTACCATTCAAAAGATAACCATTAAATTGACAATGTGTAAAATTTTCAGAATTTTTTTATGACTGGTTTAACGTGTGTTCAATAAGTTCTCCCTATCGATACCACTCCTTTATGAAAATTCTAATGGGATTTTGTAAAATTATCCTGCCATAAATGTCAGATAATGCGTCAAATCAGGGTTTTCTACTTTCTGAAAAAATGATTTGCAATAAGTAAACCATATATGGTACTTCCGAAGTTACTATTAAATAAGCTTTAGTTAATATACATAGAGATATACATGTATTAACAAAAGATATAGTGTATTGAGGTCTATATGCGTTAAAACTTGGCAAAACACTTATTATTCATGCATATTGGGAGTGGCTTATATTCATATTTTGATTCATTCATTGTTTTACTAAAATTATTACTCAATATATGACTAGTATGTGCTAGACACATCTGGATGATAAGATGAGACATAACAAGACTGAAGTACAGTATGCTCAATATGACCCGGTAAAGTCAAAGTCAGATATTATGTAGAATTGTGACAAGTAAGTATATTGTTATCTCAAAAGTTGGGTAACTATCTGGTTTTGGGATCATGTCCACAAGTTGATTTGTTTATCACTTGAGCTTTTTTAAAAATCGACATTCTTCACTAATGGTGAAGGAGCTATTTTATATTATGCAATCTTCATAGTAAAACCTGTGTTAGTGAACACCTCTGTCTCATGAACACTGTCCCTAGTAGACACCCTCCCTCCGCACAACTCTACTGACTTCTGTATTGATTACCCTCTCTGTAATGAACACCTACCAACACTGAACATTTTTTGAAAAAAAAGTGTTAACTGTTCACAGGTTTTACTGTATGCAAATCATCCCTAAAGTGAACACTTTTTCAGTTGCATTTATATCTAAAAGTGAACACTTGAAGCTGGTCATTCCAGCATTAACTTAATTCAGGATTTGCTTCAATGAGTAGTATTTAAGAATATTTTTTTAGTTAGTAACACTTTGCACAGAAAATATGCACTTTATTATGGATGGAATTTGGCAAAATAGTTTTTATACAATAAACTTCCTATTAAAATCACCTTTCTTATGAAACATCAATATGGAAGGGATTGCAATATTTATTATCATGTTCTTATACGAGATATCATTTATTGATAAACAAAAGATTCATGAAAAATCAAATCTGAGTAAAATGTCCATAGCACTGGAATATTTTCTCAACAAGTTTCCTAATCTTAATGCTAGACATACCTTTTCAACATAATATTTATTGCTTTATACATGTACACATCAAGTGAATGTTTATCTTTATAATTTATTCAATTCAATTCAATGAGATTAATGTTAGTCATAAAACACATACTGTATTTTTAATCTGGTTTCAAGGGTGTGGCTTACAGATACAATGAGAGCAAAGTTTATTATGAAAAACATAAACTAATCTGAATGAATAATATCTTATCACTAACCGTTTTTTGTAAAGATATCATGTAAAGGATTGAATAAAAAATAATTAGATTATTTTTCATTTTTAGAGCATTTTGATTGATATATTTTTTATCTTAACCAAAAGTGAAATTTTGGTCATCTTCAAATCAAAAATATTTAAAATGATAATTTTAAGATGAGGTAAATTTATAGTTTATAGAACTTAAGATACTCAATTCATTATGAACAGCCCAAGTATCATGGCACTTCACCTTGGACTTCATAGAACGAAAACTTTCTAGGGTTTAATTTATGCCTCTCTAAATGTAAATGTATATGGCCTGAGTATCTGATGAGCACCTCAAAAACTCAAATCAAAAATATAGTTTTGCTTGTTAAATGTTATTATCTGATGAGAATGATTCAGTAAAATGTCTGATAGCTTTAGAGACCATATCAAAGCACCATAGCAGGCCAACCCACAAAGTTAATTTTGTTTCAACTTAACCCCCTCCCTCTACACTAAATTAACTAACATTGATTTACTATGTGGCTTTTTTAGTTTTTATGGTTCCTTTAAAGTGATAATGTAACATACAAAACATTGACAAGGCCTAATCCAAGTGATCATTGACCTTGAAAGAAACTAAATCTATATAGTACTTTGGATGGGGCTTTCTCTCTTAAATAGAGACTAATTCTTTATAAATAAACAATATTGCTAATTTAAATGATTTCTATTATTTTGCATAAAAAAGTGCACAAATTCTTATGATGATATCTTCTGTAATTTGATGTTCCCTTTTGGAAATTATTATTGGTTTTATCATTGACTGTTGGATTATTTGATAGAATGCTGTGGTTTGTTTCTATTTGCTGCTTTTAAATACAATGAAGTATGTCCTGTGTAGCATTCATAAAAATGCAGACAAGTAATACCAATGACATAATTTGAATAATATCTCAAGATTTAAAATCTTTATTGCAGAGTTACCTGCTTATATAAATGGCAGAGACAAAATGACAACTGCTCAACTGGAACCACCTCGGCAACGAACCCCTCATGACCTTGACATTTCACAACAACCCCATGACCTTGAACTTTCAAACCATCTCATTCCAAAACAGACTCGTGTTCAAAATGAACAAAGACATTCGGCTGAACAACCCCAGAGTTTCCAAACCACAATAGATCACAGTCAACAAAATGGAGGCCCTGTGGCTTATCTCCACACACAGAATGGTGAAACAACACACAATGATGATGAACACCATGATAAATTCAATGTCGAAGAATTAAGGCGTAAGAGACTAGAAGAGAGATTATATGATGAAATACCTGCTCAGAAGCTTCAACATGACATTGACAGGTTATCATCTGTTGGGAAAGGTCGGGCACCAAGGCCCCCTTCTAGTTCACAGCAAACATCAGAGCCCTCTATACAGAGAGCAATATCTGGAAAGAACACAAAGAGAGGTCGTCAAACTGTTTCTTTTAAACCAGAAGATGCTGCAATATTTAAAGAATTTGAAGAATACATTGTAAGTACAGAACTCACAGTACGTAAATAGACAACATTCGTTAACTAATCAAAAATGAGATAATAATATCAGTTGGAGCTTACATGTATATCATTAGGTACCATTTGCTTATTTTATTGAATTCAAAATTGTTTACTTCAATTACTATATGTTACCTACGATGGTATCATGGTATCTAAAATGTTTTTCTAAATTATTTTTCTGAAATATTTTACATTTTAGGAGACGATATCTCCCATATCAGAGGAGAAGGAAAATATTCTCAGACTTCTACCTATAGAAGAAAAGAGAGTGATTTTGAGCAAACAGGTATGTCATAATAATACCCTTATCATTTTGCTGATCCACATTTTTGACCATAAAAATCACACCCTCTAAAATGCCCTCAAGCTTGTACTAAGCTATGGAATATAAGAAAACATAACATTGTTGGCAATACTGAGTCAGTAAATATTATACATATATCTCAGGGGTTTCACTAGAATTTCTCACAACAGGCTAAATAAATGAAAATAACAGGCAAAATTACTGAAAATCACAAATTTAACATGGAAAAGTTGAAAAGTCCCTAAAATCAACAAGCGATTTTGTGAAAACAACTGGTGAAAATCGCCTGTTGCCTGCTGCTAATGAAACCCCTGTATCTGTTTCTGAAATGTTGCTGATCTTTTATTCAAGCGGCCGAGAGAATCTGAATTCCCCGTACAGTATTACGTGCAGCAGCTAAGGATGGCCCCACAGGCCCTCAACCAGGTGAAACCGAAAAAGATTCCCAAAGCCCTGGTTCCCCTTTCTACACTACTAAAGCAACTGAAGACAGACTTGAAGCATTCCCCACCCAGGTATTACACCCTAGAATTACTGCATAAACCTATCATTGACTGTCATTATTGTCACAACCCAGATAGCACGTCTTTGTTGGCCCTACGTCGGCAATTTTACGTCGGTACCTTGACGTTGGGCCGACGTTGGTTCAAGGTTGTCAAGGCACACTTCTCCGTTGGCCTGAAGTCAGCAATTCTACGGCTGTAAGCTCACGTTGTACCGACGTCGGTACAAGGTTGGCAAATGACACATCTTTTTCGGTCTGAAGTTAGCAATTTTAGGGCGGTACTTTGACGTTGGGCCGACGTTGGTACGAGGTCGTCAAGGTACACTTTTCTGTTGGCCTGAAGTCAGCAATTTTACGGCTGTACGCTGACGTTGTACCGATGTCGGTGCAAGGTTGGCAAGCAGCGTGTCTATTTCGGTCCGAAGTTAGCAATTTTAGGGCGGAACTATAACCAACGTTGGTACCACGTTGGTAATTGACACAATTTTAGGGTCGGTAGAACGTTGGGCCGACAATGATATCAGGTCCGAAGTTAGCAATTTTAGGGCGGAACTATAATGTTGGGCCGACGTTATTTTCAGGTCGGCAAATCACACTTCCCAGATAGCACAAAGATGTCGGGCCAACGTCGCTATTGGTGGCCATTGGTTGGCATAGTCGCAGTTGGCAAATTGTAGTTGGGCCAACGTTGGCCCGTCGTTGGCTGCCGCTAATACCAGGGAGCCAACAATCCCAGATAGCACAACTCTGATGGGCCAACGTTGGCCCAACAATTACATATCTGTTGGTTCAACGTTGGCTGAGATGGTTGGCCCACCGTCGATATGTCCATTGGCCCAACGTTGGTCCACCGAAGTAAATTGTGTCAATAGTGGGCCAACAATGGTCCAACGTTGGTTCTTTAGACGCTGCAAATGTTGGACCAACGTTGGCCCAATGTCGTTGTGCTATCTGGGTAGCACTAAAGTACTGTTGGGCCAACGTTGGGCCACCCACCTATCTGTTCCCTCTGCAAGGCCAACGTTGGGCCAACATTGCCATTAGCACTAAAGCACTGTCGAGCCAACATTGGACCAACGTTGGGCCAATATAATTTTTTGCCACTGTTGGACCAACGTTGGCCCGCTGGACAAAATGACGTTGGGTCAACCGCTCAAGCCGACGTTGGGCCAACAGATGCGTAGTTGTTGGCCCAACGTTGGCCCATTGGCGATGTGCTATCTGGGACCTATCGATCAGTGCAAAATTGCAGTTGGCAAATTGTAGTTGGGCCAACGTTGGCCCGTTGTTGGCTGCCGCTAATACCAGGAAGCCACCTATCGATAAATCATTGCAAATGCTTAAAAATAGAAGAAAACATACCAGTTGTCATTAAAAAAAATTAAGGTAAATTTTTGTAATATTTTCTTTCAAAATTATCTGATAATGTTGTTCACCTTAAAAATATGGATTTTCGCCTTGTAATACAGTTGAAACCACTTATAAGGCTACCAAATATATTTAGTATGGAAAAACAAGCCACCATATTTTATTGATGAAAAACGGATATAATATGTGAACACATTTAAAGTAGCAGTACTGAATGCCTACATAGCACAAAGACGTTGGGTCAACGTCGCTATCGGTGACCATTGGTTCTCAAGGTTGCAGTTGGCAAATTATTCATGTGGCCTGTCGTTGGCTGCCCAGGGAGCCAACAATGGCTGTACAAAAAAGTAAATTGTGTCAACAGTGGGCCAACGTTGGTTCTGTGGTGGCTGCCAATGTTGGACCAACGTTGGCTGACGTGGTTGGCCCACCGTCGCTATGTCCATTGGCCCAACGTTGGCCCACCGAAAGAAAATATGGTTGGCCCAACAATGGACCAACGTAGCTTGAAATCGTGTCGGGCCAACAATGGACCAACGTTGGGCCAATGGACATAGCGACGGTGGACAGACGGTGGACCAACGTTGGACCGATGGACATAGCGACGGTGGGCCAACCACGACAGCCAACGTTGGACCAACATATACGTAATCGTTGGGCCAAAGTTGGCCCAACTGTTGACCAACGTTGGGCCAACCAGTTTTGACCGCCAATGCGCCAACATCCCTCTTAACATTGTCGGACCAACTGTTGACCAACGTCGGGCCAACCAGTCTTCTTACTATTAGTGGGCCAACTATGGGCCAACGTAGCTTGAAATCGTGTTGGGCCAACAATGGACCAACGTTGGGCCAATGAACATAGCGACGGTGGACCAACGTTGGACCGATGGACATAGCGACGGTGGGCCAACCACGACAGCCAACGTTGGGCCAACAGATACGTAGTTGTTGGGCCAACGTTGGCCCATCAGAGTTGTGCTATCTGGGAAGTGTTATCATTATATTAATGTCATCATTGTCACAAATATCATTTTTGTCACAACTGTCATCACTGCTATAAATGTCAGCATTGTCACACTTTTCACCATTGTCACAAATGTTATAATTGTCATATAACTGTGAACAATTTTCACAAAAATCAATATCAACTATCAAAATTGGCACAAACACTGCCAAAATAGGCACAGATACTGTCAAAATTGGCACAAGTACTTTCAAAATTGGCACAAATATTATAATTGTCACAATCATCCTGCTTGATCTATAATATCTCACTTATATATGAAGGTATTCATATTCTTGTAAACAATAGCAAATCACTTCCTTGTTCATGTAGTGTGAACCTGAAGTTCAGTCATGACAAATGATAAATAATATCCTGATTACATGGTAACATGTTATGATACATGTATAAGTGTTTATTCACATTCATAGCATAGTATTATATTTTATACAAAAGGTTACATACATGTTTAAGTGTTTATTCACATTCATATAGCATAGTATTATATTTTATACAAAAGGTTACATTCAAGTCAATTTATCAAATCTCAACTCCTTGAAGTGTCATACATTGACACATTTGACACATCATGACACATGTTATTACATTCTTATAGATCAGGTCACAAAATGTAAAGGTGTTCTTTGTTCACTTGAAAGGTGTCTGGCAACCGTGAAAGTTAATATATTTTATGATTAATATAATCTATGTTCACTTTCATTAAAAATTTTGTCAAAAATAAATTCCGATAGACAGCCTATTGAGCATGTTCCAAAAAATGTCAACAAGGCACAGTATGAACAAGAGCACATCACCAAGTAGACACCAGTTGACAGATGACAAAAATCAGTGTCAAATCTTGATGAGTACTAGAACATTATTCTTAGAAGACAAAGACCAGAATCCAAAATGCCCATTTGATATATTACCATTAAATATATGTAAAAATGTGAAGTTTTCCATATGAATTATTTTTGAAAATTAAATGATGAGAAATTGTAGCAACAAAGTTCATTGCCTCTAGAAACACCATATTATAATGTATCCAAAAACGGTTATCAAAACGCATGTAATATATTTTGATCCCATCTAACATTTGAACAAATGAGATGTGTAATTTTCCTAAAATCCTTATTATATTTATATCAGAAAGTAACCCAAATGGACATGGGAATTTAAGATGGCTGCCTATATATATTTATCAGTTCTGAAACTCTATATTAATTGTCCTACCAATATACTTTGAAGAAAATCCAATGATTGCTTTCTTGAAATCAAAATGACAAAGAGGGATGCCATCAAGTCACCATCAAGAGGACAAAAACGCTGATGTGATACAAAATGCGGAATTAAATATATTTGGGTGAACTTACTCGAAGTTCCGAGTGAAGTAAACAAGATTACGATAACCAAATATAAATTAGTCTTCATAACCTTGTGTATAATTTTGTTGTGCAATGTTGAAATGTCACTATGATTACAATGTTTAGGGTTCATAAATCAAGGCTCATTACTTGTCTTGATTAAAGTAATATAAATCCAAATATACACCAGGGTTTTATTCAGTGTATGATAAATTAAACCAATCCTATGTCATAGGTTATCTTTGAAATAACTTACATTTTTGAGCTGAACAAATATATTTTGAATTCTTACTTAAAGATAGAGGTCTTTTTCTTTACTTAAGTCTTCAGAAAGACATATCAAATTATTGTATTAATATAAAGTCTATATCACACCAGTATCATTGGGCTATTTGGTAAGTGGTCAACTCGTACCCAAGACAAGTCGTACCCAAGACAACTGGTACCCAAGACAACTTGTACCCAAGACGGTAAACGGACAACTCATCCCCGAGACAACTCATCCCTGGACAACTCATCCCCTAGACAACTCATCCCCTGGACAACTCATCCCCTAGACAACTCATCCCCTGGACAACTCATCCCCTAGACATCTCATCCCCTAGACAACTCATCCCCTGGACAACTCATCCCCTGGACGACTCATCCTTTGGCATGTTTGAGTAATTTAATGTAATATTATTAATTCATATATTGTTCAAATGATTAACACGATCGTCGATCTAATACCTCACTTTTGTTACATAAACAGAACTTCAAAAATGGAAAAAAAGATCTGCACTTCTAACTCTTTCCATTTACATAACAATAGTAAGGTATTAAAGCAACGATTCTGTTGTCTTCTGACTGACAAGTGAACAATTGCAATGGACTTTCTTGAGGGGAAATCTGGAAAATAGTTTAAAAAATATACCATGGTACTACTATGGTATTGTCAAGGAGATTATCAACCAATTAATCTGTAATTTGTTTTGTAAATATTTACCTTTAATTTTACTTTTAATATACAATTTCAATATTATGTTAACATTGATTGAAGCTCCTTTGATGTCATAAGCTCCTTTGATGTCATTATATGTGTGTTGTTCATAGTTCAAATATTCTTTAATCCAAAGATAATTTTATCACTGCAGTCACAGATGAAGTAACTGAAGTTCATGTTTCAAAATTATGCAGAGAGAAAACTTTATTTTTTGTCATGAAATATTAAGTCATGTAATATAAGGACAAAATATGAAAGTATTAATGGCACCATTTGACCATTCAATAAAGTGAAAAATAATATTTAGAATGATTCAAGGTGTAATTAATAAGTATTACATACCTAGCGAAGCATTTGTATGGAAGTCAATGGGGCTGAAGGTCAAACTTTATTACCATAACAATTTTACGATGTCATAACATGTAAACAAAGTGATTTCAACTGGAATCGTGTAAAACTTTGGTCTTTTTTCTTCATGAAATGTTACGTAAATGTACTTTAGGTTTGTAATACAACAATTATGTCCATATCATTGAATATATGCCTTCGGTCCGTCATCAATATAACCTCGCAAGCTCGGGCTATATTGATGACAGACCTCAGGCATATATTCAATGATAGGGACATAACTGCTAAATATTTATTTTCCAAAAAAACTTTACAATTTGGCTTCATGTGATAAAGGATGAGTTGTCTAGGGGATGAGTTGTCTTGGGGATGAGTTGTCCAGGGGATGAGTTGTCTAGGGGATGAGATGTCTAGGGGATGAGATGTCCAGGGGATGAGATGTCCAGGGGATGAGTTGTCTAGGGGATGAGTTGTCCAGGGATGAGTTGTCTAGGGGATGAGTTGTCCGTAAGCCTCAAGACAACTCGTACCCAAGTATATATTTTGTTTTGAATCAAGCATTGGACTGGGAATGTGAATAGATATACATATTATAATTGTAACATACTGTTCAGAATAGTTTTAAGTTTGAAGAAGAATTTTCGGAAGAAATTGACTTAATTTTGTGACATTTTGAGCTGAGTGTCAATTTATATTGACTATTATTTTATATTGGTCACAGATTCAGGATGTTCGAGTGAAGAGACATACATATGTATGTTTATAATCATTTTTCAAAATATTCTATGTTTATGAGTGTTTGGAACAAGTGTCAGATCTAATGTTGTAATTATATTTATTTATATATATGTTTGACAAAAAAATGTTGAGAACAAGCGCTTCAAGCACTTCTTTTATTTAATAAAAAATGCTTTACTGATCCATTGAGAAAAAATGTCGTCTAAATTCAAAAAAATATTGAGGCTTATTTGATTCACATTATAACATGAAAGCGTTACAAACTAAATTTTTTCCCTAATATGCACCCATAATACTGAAAATAAGCTTGAGTACGAGTTGTCTTGGGTACGAGTTGTCTTGGGTACGAGTTGTCTTGGGTACAAGTTGTCTTGGGTACGAGTTGTCTTGGGTACGAGTTGACTAGGAAGCGGCTATTTGGCTTAAACATATGTTTGAGCTTATACTGTTTTGAAAACTTGATGTAATCTCGTATGATTCTTGTTTCTTAAAATAGAATAGTACTAAGTTTTTGTTCTTTGGGTTTTCCTGGTATTGCCCCTCGTGCTTTCTGATTCTAAACTTTTTAAGGAAAGGGGTCATAATATCCCAATCATAAATGGCTTCCATGAAATTGATCTCTAGAATATTCATATGGTGTTATTTGTACCAAAATAGACACCTCAGATTTTTGCTTAATATTATCTTAAACATTAATTTAATTTTAAACTTTTATTTATTCTAGCTTCACTCAAGAGTTTCTAAATCCCCAAAATAATGGTGTTGTGCTATTGGCTGATTTGCTAAATGAGCTGCAACAAGATGAGTCTCTAGATTCCCTCTCAGCCAGCAGTAACAAGAAGATGAAAGTCTACCAGAGGGCACTGGTAAGTGTTGCAGTTGTCATATAACATAATAGCATCTACAGGTTTGCTCTCATATGAAAAAATGCATGTTCTTGAAAATATGAAAATTGTTAAAATCGTAGCATGCACATATTTAAAGGTTTTGGGGAGAACAGTGAAATATAGAATAATAAGTAGTAGGGTTAATGGGCGAATTACAGTATTTCGTGTGTGAAGGTAAACAATTATCAATGCTTAATGAAATGGGCAATATATTTCAAAATTGTATGTGAATAAAAATCATCGTTTTAGCACAAAATATTTTGTAAAAATTGCATTTAAACATTTCTACAATTTTTTTCGTAAGTGTATAACTACCTTAAAATAGATACATATTATAGGAATATTTTTGAGAATGTGACATATGAATAAAAGTGATTGAACAAAGTTCAAGCAATAGAATTTTCATATCAGCTTACCATATATGTGAATACTATAATCACAAGTATAAACTCTTAATCTTATCAAATGAGGAACATACTATACTTAATGATTTGAGATTAAGAGGAATTCACTTTTACAAACAAATTAACATTAATTCTCAATTGCCTTAAATATATGCACAGTCATTTACATGTTACATGATAGACCACTTTATTAGACCATATAAGTACAATAGACTAAATTATATCCCTGGCAAGAATTGATATAAAATGATTTTTCAGACTGATGAACTGGATTGCCTCCTCTGCATCAAGTTTGCCTGTAAAGTTGAGGTAAGTTGTTCATGAACCAACCTTTTCAGTGATTTTGTGACTTTGACCTTCTGTGACCTCAGCAAAACTGACCTTAGTATTGAGAAATATCAAGAGTTGTTGTTTGACCTCTGGGTTGACTTGACCTTGTATATGTCTGACCTCGATAATGGCCTCATTTATTACCAGTTTACTTATATATTTATATTATAAGATTATAGTACTACAGAAGTATAACAGTGACATTTATTTCATCTCATATTACAGGAATGCTTACCAAGTGTAAATGCAAAGAAATGAAATATATATTTCAGGGTGCATGGTTTACTTGAATGTAGTGGAATATACTATAGAGCAATATACACTTTTATTACAGGGTGGCTCATTAAAGGCGATGCACTATGAAGCAATATACATTTCTATTACAGGGTGGTTCAGTGAAATATAATGCACTATAAAGCAATATGCATTTCTATTACAGGGTGATTCACTAAATGTGATGCACTATAAAGCAATATATATTTCTATTACAGGGTGGTTCCATAAAAGTGATGTGCCATAAAGCAATTTATATTTCTATTACAGGGTGGTTCCCTAAATGTGATGCACTATAAAGCTATGTAAATTTCTATTACAGGGTGGTTCCCTAAAGGTGATACACTATAAAGCAATAAGCATTTCTATTACAGGGTGGTTCACTAAATGTGATGCACTATAAAGCAATATATATTTCTATTACAGGGTGGTTCCATAAAAGTGATGTGCCATAAAGCAATTTATATTTCTATTACAGGGTGGTTCCCTAAATGTGATGCACTATAAAGCTATGTAAATTTCTATTACAGGGTGGCTCCCTAAAGGTGATACACTATAAGCAGTATACATTTCTATTACAGGGTGGTTCCCTAAATGTGATGAACTATAAGCAGTATACATTTCTATTACAGGTTGACTCCCAAAAAGTGATGAACTATAAAGCAATAAGCATTTTTATTACAGGGTGGTTGCCTAAAGGTGATGAACTATAAAACAATATACATTTCTATTACAGGGTGGCTCCCTAAAGGTGGTCCGCTGCAAGGGTGCAGTTCATGCTATCACCAGCTGTCTACTAAGCAACCTGAGTAAAGCAAGAATTGTGGCAATACAGGTCAGCAAACGTATCAGTAAAGAGTATATATTTTATAATCTTTGGAATGTAGCTAGCTACTTAACACATTCTCCCTTCAAGTATGTCAAATTTATCGAATTACTACTACTTCATTGATTAACTAACTATGTGAGAATCTACGCCCTTAATCTTGAGGCAAATATATAAGGTATAAAGAACATAAAGGTGTGTCATTATAGTATACATGTAGTTTGGTTACATTTATAGTGATGCCAAGATAAGCCCCTAGTCATCAATCCAGGCTAAGGCGCCATTTTATTCTCAATGATAATACCTTTCCAGCTGCTAACAATGAGCTGCGACACAAAGGAAGGTTACCACATTGTCTTGGATGCCATGACAAGAATGAGAGCAGAATACAGTGAACCAGTTAGATTCAAACTGCTTGTAGGAATGCTACAAAGCAAAGGCCCAATCTATGTGCCTTTCCAGGTCAGATCTTAGATTTTGTGACTTTTTGAAACAATCATATTATTACACACAATGTTTGAGTTCCTATTCCTACCGACATGTTTCCTTAGACGATCCTTTATTTTTCCACGTCCAAATACTCATAGGAACTAATATGATGATTTGGCTAAACAATTTCCAACCATCTCTCAAAATAGTAAAACCTAAAGCCCATCCTTTACAGGCTGTATGTATGAAGTTCCTAAACACACTGGTGTCTATGACAGAGGGGGCTAATGCCACAGTATTCCTACAACAAGAGATGACTCACGCAGGATTTGAATTAGATGTCTTACAAAAGGTCAGATACCCTCCATTGACTTATCATTATCCCATAAGCATTGGTGTAGCCATTCAAACTTAAGTTGATGTAGCCAGGGATGAGGCAGGTGTTAGGCAACTGCCTCTCCAAATTTTTTTCAGTAAATATTTAAACTGAAACTGTAATAAAATGGTTGTGTTTGCTCCTCACAAAAAAAGTTGTCTCACCTATTTCCAGACCCTGGTCACACCTCTGCACTGTCTAGATTCAATATTCAAATAGCTCTCACATCTTTAGTATCTAAACAAGAAAGTTTATCTCCCAATTTATTGTGAACACGATTTCTTGGAAAATGTACATTACAATAACTTTTGACAGAATCAATTAAAGTCTTAACTTTTTATTATTGATAACAAAATCTATTTTAATTCTAAAATCTTACTGTTGGTTCTTTTTAAAGAGCATCCAGAAGATGAGTAATCTCCAAAGATTCATAATGTTAAGTGCAATGAATAAGGAGAAAAACTAAATAAAATTACCGTTAATATTTTGCATAATCTTTGATGTGCTATTTATCCCAGAATGCAATAGGAGATGGACACGATTTTGATGCGCTCCAAATTGAAATAGACCAATGGAAGAAGCATTACATTAATGTAGACACGATCCAAGATGATCTGATGACTAAAGAAGCCAGAAGTAAACTTCTGAGAGATGAAGTGAATTTACTTCAGAAGAAACTCAAGACAGCAGAAACACAGAAGACAACCTTTGAGAAATCTATAAAAGAGGTTAGTAAAGTACAAGGTGTTCAATAAAGTCTTCCACAATAAAATGTGTATAGTTTAAAGAGACTTATGGTCCCCTATACATATAAAGAGTGCATAGTGGAAAAACTTGAAGAAATGGATGTTGCAATGATTTGAGTAAATGGTTCACAGTAATAAGCCAATTCACATACCACAGTATACTAATGGGCCTACTGTAACATCAGATATATATTATAAGAAAATATACAGGCTACATTTTAAATTCACCACGATAAAACACAATGCTGCAGTATGATTTACAATATGGCATGAAATAATAAAATAGCAGGTACCCCTAATAGATCAAATTAAATACTAAAAAGTTCAAATGAAAATTACATATGATGTATTAATCATATTCCAGTTGACAGAGAAGAGCACCCAATGGCAAGACAGAGCTTCAGAACTACAGAGTACAGTGGAGCGTCTACAGGTGAGAAAACTAGTAATATAAATATGTGTACAGCATTATCAATTCACATCTTATCACTTGATTACTTTTGATATTTTTACATAATATCCCATCATCAATTGAATTGCAAAGTAACTATTTATCACCCAAAATGCAGAAAATTCAAGAGCAATCAAAATTTTCTCTGATTAGTGATGACTTGACAAACATATCACATACCTTTCCAGAAACTATACGACGAGAAAGCCAGTGGTCAGGAACAACAAGAAGTCAAGGAACTTGTAGATGATGCTATGAAACCTATCTATATTGACATAGAGAATGAAGGGACTGGTGAATCATCCGAGACCCTCTCAAATGCTGGCACTCTCTCTCGCAAAAGCCTCCCACGTATGTACTCTAAATATGATTCACCCTCTGATCAAACTATTTTAAGAAAGACAAGGCATGAAGATGCAAAATGTCACCATCTGCCATTTGTGAAAGATGCTGAAGGTGAAATCCGTACACAATCACAAAACGTAATAACTGGAGGGTATAATATCTTTGCGATATATTACTAATTCATTTTGATGTATTTCCTCCCATGGCACCAGTGATTTTACTAGTTTACTTTGAGATGCTTCGCCAGGACCACATCCCCTTTCCCCATGCCCAAGGGATTTTACTAATTTATTTTGATGTATTTCAGAACCGCCTCCCCTTCCTCCAATGGTTCCAGGGCTGCCTCCCCCCACACCTATGTGGAACACCACCAAGATCATTACTCCTAATGTGAACCTCCCCATGTTAAACTGGACCCCTATCTACCACCCTGGAAACACAGTGTTCAAGGTAAATACTAAAATGTGTGTATGGGTAGTGAACAGTGCTTTTTTGTTCTTTTTTAGTCCAAGAGAATATCTGCCTTGTCCGTCTTTGTACCTAGAACCTCAGTAGGTTTGGATACAATAATCAATTCTCTTTTATTCTCCATGTGCATGGTAATATCTATTCAAAAACTTTATTCCAGAAACATACAGATGATGAGATTCTTAAGGAGGTAAACTTTGCTGACTTTGAAAATGAGTTCCAACTTCCTGATCTAAATACCACTTCAAAGGCTAAAAGGGACCAAGGTAACATTTGTACACCTAGTTTTAAAAACACGTTGATCAAAAGCTTGATCTTGCACAGCCAGTTACAGCCACAAAGTAATTTAGAAGTTAGATTAAGAGATCTAGAGACCTAGAACTTTTAGACACATTGAAAATGTTCTCTGCTTCAAAATGCCTTATTTTTGTTACATATTATCATCTCTTTTTCAGTCCTGAAGAGGAACTCTGGGAAGATAACATTCGTAGAAAATGACAGAGCAAGAAATCTATGTAAGTAATGAGCATTGAAAAACATCAGTGTGAAGAAATAATTTGTGCATCTTATTTGTATCTTTCGAGAATAAAATAGCAAATTTTAGGATGTTTTACCTCCAAATCAAAAAATACTCTGTACAAAAAACTAATTGCCAACTTAGCACCATAGCATAAAGAAACAAACAGGAATCACTAATCCAAATGTGAAAATATAAAGAGGCACCAAATTTTTACCTATTAGCTAACAGTGACTCTTTATGGGCACAAAATGCATGAACCCATACATATTTATCACCTTTGTTTCTACATATAAAAACTCCTGTATATTTCAGTAATAACAAGAAGAAACATTGAGTTCCCACTTGAGAAAATTGCCGAGTACCTGGATCAATGTGACATTGAAAAGATTCCCGGTGATTATGCTGAACTCTTATTGAAATATGTACCAACACAAGAAGAGCGTAAAGCTTTGGCAAGACATAGTAAAGAATATGCAAAGTTTGGTGAGGCTGAGCTTTACATGCATGAGGTGAGTCAACTCATATTTTTTATATATCTGTTGCATTTTTTTGAAAAATAGGTACATAAAACTGAAAGACAGTGTCGGGGGATTTGGTTGGGAATGTTCTATATTCTAAGCCACATATGCTCTATGTTGCAAATAATCTAGATTGTATGGTGCAAATGTTATATACATGTACTGCAAATGTTCTATGTTGCGAATGTTCTAGATTCTATGGTTCAAATGTTATATACATGTACTGCAAATGTTCTATGTTGTGAATGTTCTAGATTGTATGGTGCAAATGTTATATACATGTACTGCAAATGTTCTATGATGTGAATGTTCTAGATTCTATGGTTCAAATGTTATATACATGTACTGCAAATGTTTTATGTTGTGAATGTTCTAGATTGTATGGTGCAAATGTTATATACATGTACTGCAAATGTTCTCTGTGCGAATGTTCTAGATTCTATGGTTCAAATGTTATATACATGTACTGCAAATGTTCTATGTTGTGAATGTTCTAGATTGTATGGTGCAAATGTTATATACATGTACTGCAAATGTTCTATGTTGCGAATGTTCTAGATTCTATGGTTCAAATGTTATATACATGTACTGCAAATGTTCTATGTTGCGAATGTTCTAGATTCTATGGTTCAAATGTTATATACATTTACTGCAAATGTTCTCTGTGCGAATGTTCTAGATTCTATGGTTCAAATGTTATATACATGTACTGCAAATGTTCTATGTTGCGAATCCTCTATATTCTATGCTGCAAATGTTCTATATTCTATGCTGTAAATGTTATATACATGTACTGCAAATGTTCTATGTTGCGAATCCTCTATATTCTATGCTGCAAATGTTCTATATTCTATGTTGTAAATGTTATATACATGTACTGCAAATGTTCTATGTTGCAAATCCTCTATATTCTATGCTGCAAATGTTCTATATTCTATGCTGTAAATGTTATACACATGTACTGCAAATGTTCTATGTTGCGAATCCTCTATATTCTATGCTGCAAATGTTCTATATTCTATGCTGTAAATGTTATATATTCTATGCTGTAAATGTTATATACATGTACTGCAAATGTTTTATGTTGTGAATGTTCTAGATTGTATGGTGCAAATGTTATATACATGTACTGCAAATGTTTTATGTTGTGAATGTTCTAGATTGTATGGTGCAAATGTTATATACATGTACTGCAAATGTTCTCTGTGCGAATGTTCTAGATTCTATGGTTCACATGTTATATACATGTACTGCAAATGTTCTATGATGTGAATGTTCTAGATTCTATGGTTCAAATGTTATATACATGTACTGCAAATGTTCTATGTTGTAAATCCTCTCTGTTGGTTACAGATGAATAAGATTGAGAGGCTTGAGTCTAAGCTGGGGGTGATGGCATTTATGGGGATGTTTGAGGAACTGATAACTACAGTAGCTCCAGTAAGATATTTTTCTCACCTTTTACTAAATATTTTGATCTTCACCTACTACACAAATCTTCCACATATTCCTTAAGACCCCATGGATAGATCTGATATCTTCATTTCATCATTCATGAATTTTCTTTCTTTCTTTTCATGAGTTTTTTGTTTCTTAAAACTAGGATCAATTTCAGCCTCGGTAATCAGTGTAATTATTGACTTCTGTTTCACCATAGATTTCAATACTTCATTTTTGTTGCAGCACAGTCTCATTTTTTTATTTCTTTTACTGTAACAGCAAATTGAAGCAGTAATGGTTGGATCTGCCTCTGTCTATAAAAGTGCCAAGCTTGTCAAAATATTCCAGGTGAGTACATGTAATATACAGAATATTCCAGATGAGTACATGTAATATACAGAATATTCCAGATGAGAACATGTAATATACAGAATATTCCAGATGAGTACATGTAATATACAGAATATTCCAGGTGAGTACATGTAATATACAAAATATTCCAGGTGAGTACATGTAATATACAGAATATTCCAGGTGAGTACATGTAATATACAAAACATTCAAGGTGAGTACATGTAATATACAGAATATTCCAGGTGAGTACATGTAATATACAGAATATTCCAGGTGAGTACATGTAATATACAGAATATTCCAGGTGAGTACATGTAATATACAAAATATTCCAGGTGAGTTCATGTAATATACAGAATATTCCAGGTGAGTACATGTAATATACAGAATATTCCAGGTGAGTACATGTAATATACAAAATATTCCAGGTGAGTACATGTATTTTACATGCATTTTACATGGATGTTCCAAAGGTAAAATATTTGCTACGTAAAGTTATCTTGTGGATTAGTTGTAATTTATCAGGAGTTATCTTGTAATTTTTCCTTTCATCCAATGTTGCCTGTTTGTGTTTCCTTATATTTCTCATGTATTTGCTATTTTTGCACTAGTTCGTTGATCTTGATTATCTTCGCATTTGTTGTAGATTAGATCCTTGACTTGTATTTCATAGACATTTCTTGTATTTGTTTTGGATTATTCTTGATTTTGACATAATCCTAGATGTTTCTTGCTATTGTAGATCATCCTCGCATTTGGCAACTACATGAACAGCAGTAAGAGAGGATATGCCAGTGGCTTCAAACTAGAGTCCTTACCAAAGGTAAAACTAAAACTTATGAGAAAATCTTTCAATGCTTCGGCATTTATTCTTTGATTAGTATTATGAAATAAATAAAACACAAGGCATTAACATGACAAAATGTCACCACCTAGTTGCTCACGATATTATGAGTTCAAACTTAAGTCAGATTTGAATTTCTGAGAACTTGTAAAGTCAAATTTGAACTTCTGAAAAGATGTAGATGATTTTGAAAAAAAAAATTGGTCAATTTGAAGCAAGTTGAAAACAGACCTTTTTGACCTTTTTTGACCTTGAGAAGGTCATTAAAGGTCAAATGTCAAATCTAAAGTCAGATTTGAATTTCTGAAAACATGTAGATGATTTTGAAAAAAAAATAGTCAATTTGAAGCAAGTTGAAAAAAGACCTTTTTGACCTTTTTTGACCTTGAGAAGGTCATTGAAGGTCAAATGTCAAATCTAAAGTCATATTTGAATTTCTGAGAACATGTAGATGATTTTGAAAAAAAATTTAGTCAATTTGAAGCAAGATGAAAAAATACCTTTTTGACCTTTTTTGACATTGAGAAGGTCTTTGAAGGTCAAATGTCAAATCTAAAGTCAGATTTGAATTTCTGAGAACATGTAGATGATTTTGAAAAAAAATTTAGTCAATTTAAAGCAAGTTGAAAAAAGACCTTTTTGACCTTTTTTGACTTTGAGAAGGTCATTGAAGGTCAAATGTCAAATCTTAAGTCAAATCTAAAGTCAGATTTGAATTTCTGAGAACACGTAGATGATTTTGAAAATTTTTTTTAGTCAATTTGAAGCAAGTTGAAAACAGACCTTTTTGACCTTTTTTGACGTTGAGAAGGTCATTGAAGGTCAAATGTCCAATCTTAAGTCAAATCTTAAGTCAGATTTGAATTTCTGAGAACACGTAGATGATTTTGAAAAAAAAATTTAGTCAATTTGAAGCAAGTTGAAAACAGACCTTTTTGACCTTCTTGACCTTGAGAAGGTCATTGAAGGTCAAATGTCAAATCTAAAGTCAGATTTGAAGGTCAAATGTCAAATCTAAAGCGAGATTTGAACTTCTGAGAACATGTAGATGATTTAGAAAAAAATTGAAGTCGGTCTAAACAGTATTTGTTAAGTTATAGGAAGTTGTAAGAAATTGTTACAGACGCCGGACGCCAACCGCCGGACGCCAACCACCAACCGCCAGACGCCAACCGCCGTCGCAAAAAAACGGAGACCATAACAATATGTCACCACTTTTGGTGGTGACATAATAAACTAAAATAAATCTTTCAAAACTCAGCATTCCCTGAATATTCTGTTTAAAATCTATTCATACTTCAGTAAATGATGGAATTGACCATTTTCAGTTAATGGAAGTGAGGTCCCCCCAGGATAGGTCAGTCACAGTGTTGCATCATATTGCACAGTTGATTGAGAACCAATATCCTGAGCTGATGACTACTGATCAAGAACTTATCCTCCATGTGGGCAAAGGAGGTGAGTATTTGATGGAGAGTAATGTTCATAAAGTCATAAAGTTGGAGGGGCAGTAGTTTGCACCCCCCCCCCCCCCCCCCCCCGACTGAAAACCGAAATTATTTTGGCAATCGCATCCCCCTGATTGAAAGCTGGCTACCCCCCTGCACCACGTACCCCCCCCCCCCCCCCGAATGAAAACCGAAATTCTTTTGGCAATCGCATCCCCCTGATTGAAAGCTGGCTACCCCCTGCACCACGTACCATCCAAATTACTTGTGTACACTCCATTGTAATCAGTGTCTATGTAATTTCAGTGTCCTACCAGGTAATGACACAGGATATACATGGCTTAAGGAAGGGATTGGACATGGTCAGAACAGAAATTGACAAACAAGAGCAGAACAATCCAATCCTACAAGTATCCTTAATAAAAAAAATGACACCAATTGATGGAGTCACATAATGCTAATGCCTTTACTCACTGGTAACACACCAACAATTTGGCAAGCATACACTGGGAATCAACATACATGTGGCATAAAGACATCGTGTCTTTGTAATAAGAGTGCCGACCTTCCTGTAACAGGTTTTTGTAAGGTATTTTGTTTTCCCCAGTGTTTACTGCACGATTTTCTACAATAATCATATATGTTGCAGCTAGCACATTATCTCTTTTTGAAAACTCCTTTTGACTTTCACCATGTGAACCAAAAATCAGAGATTTTTTCAATTTAACTTAAAACATACATGATAAACACAACATCAAAATACATTCAACAATCCCTGTGTGCATAAGTGCCAAACAGAAACAACATACCAAGTAAAAGATAATGTTTACAACAAGCAACAACACTGGCAGATCTGGGGGGGCCTGTTGGCCCTTGGGTGGGCCCAGAAAAAATGAATTGGGTCCAAAAACATTTGAGGCCAAAAAAGGCCTTAAGGCCCCAAAAAGTGGGTATTTTTGGTCATTACTGGGCCTTTAATGCCTTATTTTTGAATTCCAGGCAAAGTTTTGAAGAAAATGGGCTTCAAAATTTCAAAAACAAAATTCCGCGCAAGTAATTTTTTCTCTCACTTGAAATTTGCCCCCCCCCCTTGTTGGTTCCCAGATCCGCCCCTGAACAACATGTAATTTTGATGACAATGAATTACACAAAACACTCAATCAGTTATAACATGTGGTAGAGATGAGCTAAAAATGAGTTAAATAAGTTAAATATTAACGACATGCTAGGTTATTTTGAAGAGTAACAGAGGTGTGTCAGTCAGGGGATATATATTCTGATATTTCAACATATGGAGGTGTCAATCAGGCCCATAGCCAGGATTTGCCAAGGGGGGTTCACTTTTTGAAAAATTCAAGGGGGGGGGGTTCACTTGTGACAATTTTGTTCCAAAAATGGCCAAAATCACTTAAAAAGTGCTCAGAATAGTGAAAAACTGCATGATTTTGAAAGATTTTTTGGCCGGGGGGGGGGGGGGGGTTCGCTCCAACCCATTGAACCGCCCTGCGGGACTGTCAATCATGTTGATGTTATGACAAAGAACTCAGCTGAACAGTGAATATTCTTTTTTACATGTATTAATAATTTTATTTCCAGCTGAACCTTTCCTCAACATGTAATTTTATGAAATATCTCATTTATTTTTTTATCTACATGGCCTGTATATTTAAATAAAGTCAAAAGGTACTGTATCTCACAAAGTCAACCTGACTCTTATGTCTTGACAACTCTCAAGAACTCTTATCAATCTACAGAACAAAATACTACATGTTTATTAGAATATTCTGATGGGTGCTGTTTTTAAAATATTATACGAGCGAAATGAAAACTGAAATGAATACATAGTATTAAAATGATGCAATAATAAAGGTAAGTTATCAATGGGACCTAAAGGACGATTCTCGGTTTGGAGAACAGTCTCCTGGGCTTATAATTTTTTTCATGAAAAATATAGAAATATTACCCAAATTAAACTATGAATTTTCAAAAGAGGACATTTAAATCTACAAGATGTAAAAATAACAAATTGGTCTGAAGCAGGGATAACGCTCAATTAGACCGATTCAATAAAATACAAGTCTCGATTTTGGGGAAAGAAGTTCATCAGTGTACTGCGCTAATATATTTTTGCGAAAAATCTAGAAATATTACCCAAATTAAATTATGACTATTCAAAAGAGGACATTCAAATCTATATTATGTAAAAAATCAAATTTGTCCGAAGCAGGGATAATGCTCATTTAGATTGATGAACTTCGTTCTCCAAACCGAGAATCGTCCTTTACTTGTTTATATTCCTTAACTGATTCAAGAAATTTTATGACAATGCTACAGAACCTGTGAGAAGAGTAGGTGAAGGCTTTAGGAAGATGGAGGAGGCTTATAGAGAAGTCTGCGTCAAATACGGAGAGAATTGCAAACAGATTGAACCTGATGAATTTTTCCAATATTTCACGACACTCCTGTCAAATTTGAAGGCTAGTAATGAAGTTATTTTGTGTCTGATATACTATAAATGTTAATGTTCCTTTTTCAAAGTATCTATGCCAACTCTAGCTTTTTATGTAACTACGTTTTATGATTATGAGCACAAGCTGATCATCTTACTTTCCTTAAATTGTCAACATTACATAGTCAGTGATTGTACATATCGAATATTATGGAGATTTGGTTTGTTTTCTGTGTATTAATGTTGTCATTTGTTCTTTTCTTATAACAGAAATGCCAGGAAGAAAATCAAAATAGAGATAGTTTACCAGAATTGTCTCCAAGACCATTGGTTAGTCCTGTGCGACGTACAAATTCCCTGAGAACCCATGAACAACAGCCCCGAGTAACAAAAGAAAACCTTTCACAGGCTATAGCCAACCTGAAGCAGACACCCCAAAATAAACATACAAAACAACGTTTGCTTTCACCTGTGAAGAGACAAAGCAGTAAGAAAGAAGAAAAGCCTCCCGTCATTGTTGCTAAAGAACAAACTGTGACTGAGGAACCTAAAACAGTTGACAATTTATCTGATGCCCTTGTGATAGCATCTATTACAGAGGCCATGTCTTCATTCAAGAAAACCAATGATGGTAAACAACCTGAAATTGACATTAAAATCGAACTTCCAGAAGACAATTCTCTGGCAGCTGCACTGGGAAACAATGTCTCTATTGTCCCAGTATCACCAACAGACACAGTCGTTGCCTCAACCATTCCCCCAGCATCATCTTCATCTTCCAAACCACCTTTACGTCGAGTATCATCTAAATCTACAGCTTCAAAAAAGCAATCAGATGTGGAGGATCTTAACATGCCTGAAGGAACTGTAGAAGACACAGGACACTTCTTCGAACAGGAATTATCACCCGGAAAACTCAACAAGAGATATCGTGATAAACCCCTCATAAATAAAGACATTGACTTTCAGCGAGTCGACGATGATGGGGATCCGGTGAATTCAGATTGGTCAAGCTGGTTGGAGCAAAAGAGTCGCATGATGAGAGGCCAGCCACTAGAGGTTGAAAGGATTGAATTTGAGAGAACAGCTGAGGGCAGGGAGAGAGAGGGTGACTGGGACAGCTGGATAGATGATGGCCTGGATTACAATGATGCATACAAAGGTTGTATACCCAGAAATGTGCCAGACTATCCAGCTCCTGATAGACCACAGGTAGTCAAAACTTTCCACTATAACTTAAATCAATCTAAAGCAGAAGTTATATTGCTATATTATATTTGAAATACCAAAATTCAGTGTTCGCTTAGGTGCCAAGAGAATAGAAGGCCATAATTTTATCATGGCATTACCCAATCATGTAATTTGAAAATGTTGATTTGCCTTTCATTTTGATTTACCCCCCACCCCCTCCACTCTGTTTTACTCCCCGCCCCCTCCATGCAATAAACTTTTACCGTTTGGACAAAATCCTTTGTCAGAAAATAATCTTTTACCAATCTGATTGCTCTATCAACATGGTACTAAAATCAGCAAAACTTCAAGTCTCAATTATACACAAAAAAATCCAAACCCCTAAAAACCATGAATGTACTTATGTTTGACAGTCAAGTCACAGAGATAATATGGACGGTCCACACAGACCTTCGAGGCTTGAGCTTGATCATGAACTAGTCGCCAATAAGAAGGGTATTGTCAGGAGGAAAAGAAGTAGCATTGATAGCCCACACAGCCCAGGTTTGTTTTTTGTTTTTTATTTCCTTTTCAACATTTTACAATACAAAGTTATAAGTCAGCAGGAGTAATAGAAGAAAATACAACAAAATACAAAAATTTTCACAATCATTTCTAGTTCGTTTTGAAATAGAAATGCTATATTTGGATGTTCTCCATATTTAAATTTCCTTATGCAGTGTTCTGCGATAAGTTTGACTTGATTTACATAATCCTGTACAGATTTTGATTTGATCTTATAAAATAATTGTTTGTTTCTTTGTTTGTTTGTTATTGCAAAGCAGCAACTATTCACAAATATATGACAAAACAATAGATACATTAATTACAACATTCAGATCAATGATCAGTTTCACTTTTAGTTTTGTGTAAATCTTTTTCAAAGAGAACTAAATTATTGCAGCCTATACTGTATATACATATACATTCAACGTATGTTATCTCAGATTGGGAATGACTAAATGTAAATGTTATGTACAAGACAAGATAAAATTGTTACAAAACAAAAAACAATAATAAAATCGTTGTATCTCTTCCACTTATGAAACAACTCAAGTTTTTTAGTACATGTTTATTTAGTCAATGATTTATGTTAAGATTATAGTGTTGCGATTTGAGTGTTTCTTTTTAGAAGTGTTCAAGTGTATATCTTTTTATTTACATCATTATCTGTTAGGATATAATGATTTTTATTCATAAACATGTATGTGTTTTGACTGCATTATTGTTTGTGGATTTCCTATAGGAAGTCAATTTTTCATTCTTTAATGCCGTTACTTGATAAAATTTCAAAATAGTTGACAGCTTTCACAGATAGTGTTCTTCCAATTTTCCTCAGAATTCACACTATTTCATGGTCTTGACCAAAAATATATGTCATTTTTTCATGATTCTTTTCATTTTCAAGTGGGTAATATGTATAAATGGCTTTGCAATTGGGTAACCACAACCCCATTTTCAAAATCCCAAATTAGTGCTGTACCCACTTGCTTCAATACTGGGGAGATCACTTTAGTGGTTTGTATGATTTATAGAGGTTATAATTCTTTATCAAATGTTGCCCTTTGCATTGTCTTGGTACAAGAACTTGTATAACTTATCTTGTATATCTTTCCAACAGGAGTATTTCCTCAATATGACAATCAAAATCTACTTAGACGGCAAACATCAGAAAATGATGGAAGCGATGCGAACAGAAGGATACAAAGTGGTAGGTGATAATTTTCTATATATTAAACATTAGGTAGGACAGTATCATGAATATCCTGGCTTGGAACAATTTAACAATTTACAGGTGGGCTGAGAAGTTTATTTTTCTTTGGATCCTTTTTGAGAAAAGCCATGTTTGAATGTTCTTTGTATTTTATATAATTAATAATAGATTTGCAGATTTCAGAAGAAAAACATTTATCATGCTAATAAACCCAACATAAAGTAGAGGTCATCCAAATGCTTATTAATCTGTCCATATTATTTCCATTTCAGGTGGATATATGGAGCCCAGAAGAGGCTTAAGTCGACATAAAGGAGAATCCACAATGATGGAGGATGCTCTTGCGGCTTTAGATGATGTTGTGCAGTCTTATGAAGGTATTTCATACATTCTCTTATAACGGGGTGATTTGCAGCTTTCACAGTGATGGGGTGCTTTTTTAGGCGACTTTGGAAAATATCTATTGAGTTGCCTTAAAGCAATGAAAAGTATATGACCCCTTGGGTATTTTCTACATCTACCATCTGGATACACAGTCATTTACAGCCTTTTACTCTAAGCTACTTATTACCATGTTGATCTTCTCCATATGTAACATTCATACATACATGTAGATTCATAAAGTATCAAGATTTTTAGGGTAAACGGTGCAGAACTTTTGGATCATCCCCCGTACAGTACAGTTTGATGCACAGTCCTCAGAAACTGTATGAGCGTTATCTAAATAAAAAATGAGAAAAAATAATACCAAACAGATGATTTTTTATCATAGTCATAAGATGGCGTTTTCTTATTTCAGAAAAAGACTATGGTGCAAGAAGGTCACTTCCAGAAACAAGGTTCTAAGTTCAATAATATTAGAGGGTAACAGGAACTTTTGGAATACCCACCCCTCTTGACCTACCCCCTCTAGCTCACCCCAGGGGGACCACAACAACAGGCAGAATCTTGTACAAGTACTTCATATATCAGTGCTTGAGCTAATAATTTGTGGTCAATGTGACATTCTGAACTAGTCCTCAAAGGAATATTCCTTGCAAGACCATTGCTGTCGTGATATAGTTACTATAACTTATTATCTACTATCCATACTATGCAAAGATATGGGAAAGGTTATAGTACATTCAAATTAATTGTACTGTTAATTGCAAGTGGGCTGCCTTTCAAGTAGGAAGCGAAATGAAAACATCAACTAGACTTTATCAAAAGTATCTGAGCTTGGTGCTAAAGTGATTTAACTTATGGAAATGTAATTAAAATCTAAAGTCCATATCAAAAGTGACCTTTGGCAAGGTTATAGCCAAGTTTCAAAAATGGTCAAGGCAATTTTAAATCGTTGTGACAAAACTTGAAGTCAAAGAGGATTTCAATTTCAGTTGAATAAATAGTGTTCTACGAAACTTTAGAATCGCAGTTGCCTCCTGCCTCATTAGAAGCTAGCTACAACTAGTTCAGTGGTTGATGGCTCATTGTGACCAAGAGAATCACTCATGAGGATAAAATAAAGAAATATATATATACATTGACCAAAGATCAGTCACCACTGGGTCACCTTAATTAATGGATAAAAATAATTGTGTATATTAAAATATACCATTTATTTAGTGGTAATGCATAATGTACTGTACATAAATATAAAATAAAGCAACATAAAAACATAAAACATTCTTATCTATTGATCTATCGTTTCATGCAATTATCTATCAGACTTACTTGGGCTTACTGTATTTGGTTTTCATCTCGCCGAGTCCTAATTTTGTCTGTGTATTTTCATTCTTAAAACATTCTGTCATAATTTTGAAATTTTGAGCCTTGTTGAACCACTGATGTCTCAGAAATGTTATCGATCCCTCGCAATGAGATCTCACTATAATATCTGTTTAAAAGCCTACTCCAGTCAATTCATCTTTCATTTCATATCTCGCTATATGAATAAATAGTTCATTTCTCCATTGATATTTAACATAATAAGTAATAGCATCACGTCCTTATTCGATCAATCCAAGGGTATATCAAATCCCCGTGGATAAGTTTTTGTCCAATCATAGACCATGAATCACTTGTGTCATCTTCGTATGGACTTATATGGAACTGTTCTAGCAGTTCACTGTAGCTGGGGAGCCCCACCTGGAACATAGAGAAGATGTTAAACAAATATCTACAGTATCAACCAATATACCAATAAGATCTCACTCATGAAAGTTATTTTAACATGTAATTCTCCTCACGATTTCAAATTTTTGGAGTTGGAGTTTAACGTATCAAAATGCACATTTCCAAATTGACCAGTTTGAATAAAAATTATGATAAATTGAATTGTTTTCTATTTTCTTAAACTAACTATAAAAAATTTGTAAATTGTTCATACATCTTAGGCTAAATAGTCAATACGTCTGGCAAATCCTACAGCATCTCTTCATGATAGAAATGCTTAAAAAATACATATGTGCACATTCAATGGAGTCTCAGTGTCGGGATGTTCTGTACACATTCTGTTGGAGTAAATTATTCTCTATTTTTCTCATATCCTCATAAACATATTTCTGTCAAATTCAATGTGAATGGGTGTGTACATTACACATATGTTGATGGCATTCTGTACCTGCATAGAGAGATATAGAGGGCGCCCTTGAAGTACAGGTAACACTGTAAGATGTGTCTGGTTACTAAGTGTGTTGGACCCTATAAGCCTCAGTACTAAGATATAAGCTAGAAGCTTATTCAATGTCCTCACAACAGCATGAATGGTACCTATGTAGCAACAAACAAAAATACAGAAGAAATATTCCAGACTGCTGTGTACAATATGTCTTGTATAAAATTGCCTCTCCATATATGAAGCTTTACATAAAGTTGGATTATTTTATCATAGATCTCATTGCCAAGCATTAAAGTTAATTTCTTTGTTATCATTTGAGGTAAGAGTGTAATTACAATGTTTTAGTAAGACAAAATGTCACCAAAACTTAAGCTATGGCAAATGATTACAAAAGTGAAAAAAAATTTGTAATAAATGTTCCAGACACCAAACACAAAATGCTGATTGCTGGTCACAAAAAACAGTGGCTGTATAACAAGAAGTGGTGCCATATTGTTAAAAAAGGGCCCTGATTAAAGAAACACATAATTCTGCTTACAAGTAAAGAGAAATAAGGCAGAATCTCACCTTGTATCATCAGTACCACTACTCGCAATAGAGTGAACACAACATAATAGAGGGCAGTAGTGGGCAACAGGAACAACAAGATCGTGAAGAGTAACGTCCCAAGGAACAACTGGTCTACATCAAATGTTGCTGTGTCAACTCTGCGACGTAAAACATTCCATTTTTTCCCACGGAATAACCTCCAAAGAGAGGCTAAGCCATATATTTGTAGGCTGTAGAGTCTAATACATAAAATGAAAAGGGTCATCATTATTATTCATTGTAATGCCGACAATCCTAAAATAAATCTTGTTAACACACAAGGGAATGAACTGTAGAATATCAGGTTTTACAATGATATTCTAATTAACCTGACTAACAAAATAAAAATTAAGGTTCTATACTCCCAGCATTAGTTATGATAACATATTAAAAATGTAAAACTTCGTTTTATAAATATTTAATATTATAATCATTATAATCAGGTAAATAACAAGTCATTAACATGCATGCAAAATGTCACCATCTGCCGAACGCTGAATGCCAAACACCATCCATAAAAAGTACGAGACTAAAACAATATGTCACCACTTCTGGTGGTGACATAAAAACAAATAAAAATGAATGTGGAGACATATTTTGTGTTGATTTGTGTTAAACCAGTCCTAGTCCTGCCATGCCACTATATTTTTCATCATTTTAATAAAAAAAATCCTTGATTCATCAAAATCAAGTCTTCGTTTTTCAAAGAAATATTGCCAAATAGTATCAAAAATGACTTACCTTGCAGCATAGACGTAGAAACAGTAGATATGTAGAGTCATCATAGAGAAAACATCTTGGACTAAACTTAGTTGTATGGTCAGCCCAAACACTCCCATCATGGATATATACCATAATACATGTCCTAGTACGGGACCAATGATTGCAAGATAACCTGTGAAAACACAAAGGGTAACATCATGGATATATACCATAATACATGTAATAGCACTGGACCAATGATTGCAAGATAACCTGTGAAAACACAAAGGGTAACATCATGGATATATACCATAATACATGTAATAGCACTGGACCAATGATTGCAAGATAACCTGTGAAAACACAAAGGGTAACATCATGGATATATACCATAATACATGTAATAGCACTGGACCAATGATTGCAAGATAACCTGTGAAAACACAAAGGGTAACATCATGGATATATACCATAATACATGTAATAGCACTGGACCAATGATTGCAAGATAACCTGTGAAAACACAAAGGGTAACATCATGGATATATACCATAATACATGTAATAGCACTGGACCAATGATTGCAAGATAACCTGTGAAAACACAAAGGGTAACATCATGGATATATACCATAATACATGTAATAGCACTGGACCAATGATTGCAAGATAACCTGTGAAAACACAAAGGGTAATATCATGGATATATACCATAATACATGTAATAGCACTGGACCAATGATTGCAAGATAACCTGTGAAAACACAAAGGGTAACATCATGGATATATACCATAATACATGTAATAGCACTGGACCAATGATTGCAAGATAACCTGTGAAAACACAAAGGGTAACATCATGGATATATACCATAATACATGTAATAGCACTGGACCAATGATTGCAAGATAACCTGTGAAAACACAAAGGGTAATATCATGGATATATACCATAATACATGTAATAGCACTGGACCAATGATTGCAAGATAACCTGTGAAAACACAAAGGGTAACATCATGGATATATACCATAATACATGTAATAGCACTGGACCAATGATTGCAAGATAACCTGTGAAAACACAAAGGGTAACATCATGGATATATACCATAATACATGTAATAGCACTGGACCAATGATTGCAAGATAACCTGTGAAAACACAAAGGGTAACATCATGGATATATACCATAATACATGTAATAGCACTGGACCAATGATTGCAAGATAACCTGTGAAAACACAAAGGGTAACATCATGGATATATACCATAATACATGTAATAGCACTGGACCAATGATTGCAAGATAACCTGTGAAAACACAAAGGGTAACATCATGGATATATACCATAATACATGTAATAGCACTGGACCAATGATTGCAAGATAACCTGTGAAAACACAAAGGGTAACATCATGGATATATACCATAATACATGTAATAGCACTGGACCAATGATTGCAAGATAACCTGTGAAAACACAAAGGGTAACATCATGGATATATACCATAATACATGTAATAGCACTGGACCAATGATTGCAAGATAACCTGTGAAAACACAAAGGGTAACATCATGGATATATACCATAATACATGTAATAGCACTAGACCAATGATTGCAAGATAACCTGTGAAAACACAAAGGGTAACATCATGGATATATACCATAATACATGTAATAGCACTGGACCAATGATTGCAAGATAACCTGTGAAAACACAAAGGGTAACATCATGGATATATACCATAATACATGTAATAGCACTGGACCAATGATTGCAAGATAACCTGTGAAAACACAAAGGGTAACATCATGGATATATACCATAATACATGTCCTAGCACTGGACCAATGATTGCAAGATAACCTGTGAAAACACAAAGGGTAACATCATGGATATATACCATAATACATGTAATAGCACTGGACCAATGATTGCAAGATAACCTGTGAAAACACAAAGGGTAACATCATGGATATATACCATAATACATGTCCTAGCACTGGACCAATGATTGCAAGATAACCTGTGAAAACACAAAGGGTAACATCATGGATATATACCATAATACATGTAATAGCACTGGACCAATGATTGCAAGATAACCTGTGAAAACACAAAGGGTAACATCATGGATATATACCATAATACATGTAATAGCACTGGACCAATGATTGCAAGATAACCTGTGAAAACACAAAGGGTAACATCATGGATATATACCATAATACATGTAATAGCACTGGACCAATGATTGCAAGATAACCTGTGAAAACACAAAGGGTAACATCATGGATATATACCATAATACATGTAATAGCACTGGACCAATGATTGCAAGATAACCTGTGAAAACACAAAGGGTAACATCATGGATATATACCATAATACATGTAATAGCACTGGACCAATGATTGCAAGATAACCTGTGAAAACACAAAGGGTAACATCATGGATATATACCATAATACATGTAATAGCACTGGACCAATGATTGCAAGATAACCTGTGAAAACACAAAGGGTAACATCATGGATATATACCATAATACATGTAATAGCACTGGACCAATGATTGCAAGATAACCTGTGAAAACACAAAGGGTAACATCATGGATATATACCATAATACATGTAATAGCACTGGACCAATGATTGCAAGATAACCTGTGAAAACACAAAGGGTAACATCATGGATATATACCATAATACATGTAATAGCACTGGACCAATGATTGCAAGATAACCTGTGAAAACACAAAGGGTAACATCATGGATATATACCATAATACATGTAATAGCACTGGACCAATGATTGCAAGATAACCTGTGAAAACACAAAGGGTAACATCATGGATATATACCATAATACATGTAATAGTACTGGACCAATGATTGCAAGATAACCTGTGAAAACACAAAGGGTAACATCATGGATATATACCATAATACATGTAATAGTACTGGACCAATGATTGCAAGATAACCTGTGAAAACACAAAGGGTAACATCATGGATATATACCATAATACATGTAATAGCACTGGACCAATGATTGCAAGATAACCTGTGAAAACACAAAGGGTAACATCATGGATATATACCATAATACATGTAATAGCACTGGACCAATGATTGCAAGATAACCTGTGAAAACACAAAGGGTAACATCATGGATATATACCATAATACATGTAATAGTACTGGACCAATGATTGCAAGATAACCTGTGAAAACACAAAGGGTAACATCATGGATATATACCATAATACATGTAATAGCACTGGACCAATGATTCCAAGATAACCTGTGAAAATACAAAGGGTTCCTCAAGAAAACATAATATTGGCCTTGGAAAATATCATATTGACACTCTGCCTATCGCCCTCGGTTAATATGACATTTTCCTTGGTCAATATCATATTTTCCTCCAAACAAAACTCATATTCCATCCCTCCCATAAAATAACCCCTATACTGAAAGTCCTTCTGGTCATCATATCCTTGAATCAATTCTAGAGTGAGGAACACAACTAGATGGCCATTGCCATATACTGTAAATGTCATTTCTCTGTTAGTTGTTTTCAGACAAAGCAACAATACATAAGAGCATTCATCTGTTTAACAATGGTTGATAACAAGCATTATATTTTTAATTAATTTGAAAACAATGGTTTTAACTGTCAAATGAATAATATAACGAGAATAAATTCAATCATTAAGCAACAGTAAGCATCACAGAAGAACTGATATTAAAATGCAATATTATGTAATTCAAATAATAACCAAAAGAAAACTGGAAACATATTAGCTTTCTATTAAAAAAAAATGTTGAAAACTAGATATGTTAAAATATTTTTGAATTATAAATTTTAATAAAAAAACATCCAAACGTAGTCGTTATCATGAATTTCAGGTCAAACCATTCAGACAGTCTTGCATCTATTCGTGTAGAATGGTCCCATCAGTAAAATAGACAATTCTTTTCAAGTCTAGTTATATAATGGTCCATTCATGAAATTAAGTGTATGTACCTCCCCCATCTCAAAGGAACCACTCAAGTTCAACATTAGTTTATAGCTGTCACATTATACATTTTCCAAACTATATGAAAGCAAATGACTTACATTATGAAATGATATATTTAAGTTAAAACAGAGACAAATAAAAATGTTTTATATGTCTCTGGTAAAATTGTTTTCTAAAGCTACGTTCACACCAATGGCGCTTTGATGGCGCTTTAAAGCGGCTTGTAAAGCAGCACCAAAGCGTAACAAAGCTTGATTAAAGCGTCGGGGTCGTAATAGGTCGTAGAAAAGCTCGGAGTAAAGCGGGATATTCGGCAAGAGCGCAAAAATTTTTTTAACTGTTTAAAAATTTTGGGCACTCAGTTACGAATTGATAAAAGCGATGAGAGCGTGTCAAAGCTTAACAAACCGTAACAAAGCTCAGCAAAGCTTGACCCAAAGTGTAGGAAAGCTTTACAGAACTTGGTTCAAAGCGGGGACCCCAGTCTCTTCACTGTCTGTTACCACTTGACACGCTTTGTTAAGATGTCTCAAGATTTGTTACGATCTGGCATGAAGATCTGACACGAGGTCAGATGCTTTCATCAATATCTGACACTCTTTGTTACACTTTCATGAAGGACTCTCAAGCTTTCCAACGAATTGAAACGCTTTGCTAGGCTTTGTTACGCTTGAGAAGTTTCTACACGCTATATCACGCCATGCGACAAACGTCATGTCTTCTTCAGATAGGTCATGCTCGGGTCCATCTGGAATTTCTGGATCTTGTTGTTCTGCCATCGTGTTCTCGAGTCAAAGATGCAATGGTTTTATGGATCTTCTGCATCTTAATATAGTCATTGGATCAAAAACGGCATGAAATCGGCGATCTCGACATTTTCCAATGCGTGACAGAGCTTAACAGAGCGTAACAATGCACAACAGAGCTTGGCAATCGTATCAGAGCCTGATTTAATGCGTCATTATCACATCAAAGCGCAATAATGCTTATCAAAGCTTATCAAAGCGTGATTTCAAGCGTAACAAAGCCTGGTCAAAGCGGGATCAAAGCGTGAGGAACCTATCAGAGCTATGTTAAGCTTTCCTACGCTTTGCATCAAGCTTTTCTGAGCTTTGTTACGGTTTGTTAAGCTTTGATACGCTCTCGGGTCTTTAATCAATTCGTAACAGAGCGCCCAAAATTTTTAAACAGTTTAAAATTTTTTGGCGCTCTTGCCGAATATCCCGCTTTACTCCGAGCTTTTCTACGACCTATTACAACCCCGACGCTTTAATCAAGCTTTGTTACGCTTTGGTGCCGCTTTACAAGCCACTTTAAAGCGCCATCAAAGCGCCGTTGGTATGAACAAAAATGACGGCGCTTTGCTCGCCGATTTAAAGTGTGGCATTCGCCGTTGGTGTGAACATAGCTTAAACAAAACAGATATCAGTTAATGGAAGAATACAAATTGTTGTATGAATTTTGTGAGGAATTATGAATCCACTTAAAAATATTCTTGTAACTTGAACTTAATGTCTTGATTTTAGAATTCACATTCATATTTTGTTATATGATTCTAAACTATGCGTATTGTATACGGCTTCAAACTGCACTAAATCAAATCTCCATTCTATCAATAAATTCTTTCTGTTCACTGGACCTAGTATGTAATTTGAATACTTTCTGTTCACTGGACCTAGTACAGTATGTAATTTAAATATACATTACATACTGTATAAATGTCTAAACTAAAATCAGTGATCCAAGTGAGTGAACAGCTTTGTATCTATATGGTATCTTTTCTATTATATTCAATTTCTTAAGAAATGAGTCAATTATATAGTAGACAGCCCGAGTGGAAAAGTGCTGCCTCCTATTAACCAGTGTTGGTTTATCTGATGCCCATCGGATGGATGCTAGACACAGAGTGAATACCTTACTTATTTCATGAGCTTTCAATTGATGATTTGCGATCACCGAATGGATTCTATCTTTTAGTGACGTCACAATTAGGCCAGCAAGCTTTAGATGCTTGATTTTAAGAGATTATCTTCTATATTTCATGCTTTATTGATTAATTTTTCACGAAAGCGTTTGATTTGACTAGATCAACATTCATGCTAAGCATATACCAAGTCTAAGATCTTACTGACATGATTTAGATAGCGGTTAAGAGCCCCCCGATTTTGACAAAAACGGGGGGCACTTATAGGCATCAATGTTAAATATGAGTTTCACTCAAACTTCGCACATATATAGATAAACTCATGATCTAGTCAAATAGGCATACCTGGTAAATATCCGACCCATGGTTTTCATAAAAGAAACAACAATATTTTTAGCTCAAAACTGCCACGTGTCCGCCATTTCGTGATTCCATCATTTCTAATATCATTTCTATATGACGTCACACCAATAAGACTAAATACGTGACAACAGTATCCATAAACAAAATTCCTGAATTCTGATCGCAAAAGGTCAATTAGAAGCCCATGCTTGTTTCAACTCAAACCATAAACCATGAACTTGAATGAACTATTTACGTTTCAAATAAAACCTTAAAACACATTCCTTCAATAAGGTCATCCTCTGTATAAGGACACAAGGGTTTATTTACCATGAAATATGATGGAGAAGTGAGATTCAATATGTAAACATTTCTCAGTCTGTGGAATCTCTATCTGCAGTGAAAAAGTGAAAGTTCAAGGGTTATACAATAAATTGGTAGAAAGACATAATCTTGCAACATTAGGGAAAGCCATAAAATGCAGCATTGCTGTTAGACCAACCTGATTGCAGGTCTAGTAACAAACAAACAACCTCTCTTATTTAAGAAGCAAAACCAATTGTATGCAAAGGTACAAATAAACTGTATGTACAAGACAAAATTAAGGTCTGAAGGTGGTACTGCACTGTAAAAATCAAGATGATGAGTCTTAAATTGTTCAAGACAATAGCCATTGCAGTCATTCTAGTTAATCTTACGAAGGCGAAGAAAAACATAAATAACATCAAAGAAGGTGAGTTGGTTACATTATGATAAAATCATATAATATATATAATCATACTGTGATATCAACAATTTGTCTGTTAACACAAAAAAAAAAGTTATTATTTTCTCAAAAAGAAAACCCAAGTGTTTATTTAGATTTACATGCAATGGAGAAAATGTTGAAATTAATGACACATTTAAGTATTTAGGGAGTTTTATTTTCATATAATTTTAAAAAGGGTTTGATCAGTTGAAGAAACAAGCTGGAAATGCCATGTATGGAGTATTAGGAAAGTGTACAGAAATGGATTCACCAATTGATGTTCAATTATAATTGTTTGAACCAATTTTGTGTTATGGCTGTGAGATATGGGGATTTTCGAATGCTATAAAAAATTGTGAAGTCTTACACCTCAAATTTTGTAAATACATACTCAGAGTTAAAGCAACTACACCCTCATTCATGAAAAATGGCGCTACCCTTCAGAAAAACACATTAAAACAAGAATGGTAACTTTTTGGGGTAAACTGATACAAAGTAAAGCAACAAGTAGTTCCGTTTAAAAAGCTATGCTTCAATTACATAGTAGTCGTAGTGAAAGATAGAATCGGAGTGAAAGTGCCCCTTCCATATTTCATTTTTAATTACAAATATTTACTGCTTTGTCACTGGTGATCCACTCGATTACGCTCGTTACCGAAACGGTTCGTTTTGGTAACAAAATGTCGGAACATCGAAGGTACGATTTTTCTTTTTTCCTTATTTCACACCTTGTAGGCAGAATTCCCACGACATTTTTAACACAAACGTGTATCAGTATCATATGTTTAAGAAAATGTACATATTTGCGAACAAATACTTCTGAAGACAACAGAATCGTCGATTTAATTCCTCACTTAAGTTACATAAACGGTTTTTTCGAAAAACAGTTAAGATCTGCACTTTTAACCCAAACCGTTTATGTAACTTAAGTGAGATATTAAATCGACGATTCTGTTGTCTTCTGAGCTATTTTTTTCGCAAACATGTACATTTTCTAAAACATATAATGCTGATACACGTTTGTGAGAAAAAACGTCGTTGGGATTCTGCCTAAAACGCTTGAAATAAGGAAAAGAGAAAAATCGTACCTTCGACGTTCCGACATTTTGTTACCAAAACGAATCGTTTCGGTAACCAGCGTAATCGAGAGGATCACCAGTGTTTGTACAACTATCACTGCAAAAAACTATGAAAATCATAGGAAATATTACCGTAGATATGGCAATATAGATGGTGAGGTAATCTAATATATCCTATAATTACCAGCTGTTTTATATTGGTATATTTTTTTTCCGAATAAATCGGTGTAATATAACATCTTATTTAAAGTATAGAAGAAAATAATTAAATATAAACGTTTTTCTTGCATCTTATACTTCTTCTAAACGCGTATAATAATTTATCAACTAAGATTGCATTGTATTATATTCTACAAGAAAAAATATTATTCATACATTATTCTAGGACTTCAACCTATTATTCGGCGAATAACCGGTTCTGAGAGTGTGTAACCTATTATTCGGCAAATAACCTGTTCTGATATTTTAATTGTTTACTTAGCGGGCGCCAAGCGTCTGGAACCTAAACATGAACGGTAAATATTTTGATTGTGACTGATTACTAAACGCAAAAATGCGAGTAGTTCAAGTTTTCTCTTTTTTATCAGAATTCATCGCCATTCAAAACAATTTCAATACAAGGCATTAACATGACAAAATGTCACCACCTAAAGGTCAATTTGAAGCAAGTTGAAAACAGACCTTTTTGACCTTTTTTGACCTTGAGAAGGTCATTAAAGGTGAAATGTCAAATCTAGAGTCAGATTTGAATTTCTGAGAACATGTAGATGATTTTGAAAAAAAAAATTAGTCAATTTGAAGCAAGTTGAAAAAAGACCTTTTTGACCTTGAGAAGGTCATTGAAGGTAAAATGTCAAATCTAAAGTCATATTTGAATTTCTGAGAACATGTAGATGATTTTGAAAAAAAAATTTAGTCAATTTGAAGCAAGATGAAAAAATACCTTTTTGACCTTTTTTGACATTGAGAAGGTCATTGAAGGTCAAATGTCAAATCTAAAGTCAGATTTGAATTTCTGAGAACATGTAGATGATTTTGAAAAAAAAATTTAGTCAATTTGAAGCAAGTTGAAAAAAGACCTTTTTGACCTTTTTTGACTTTGAGAAGGTCATTGAAGGTCAAATGTCAAATCTTAAGTCAAATCTAAAGTCAGATTTGAATTTCTGAGAACACGTAGATGATTTTGAAAAAAAAATTTAGTCAATTTGAAGCAAGTTGAAAACAGACCTTTTTGACCTTTTTTGACCTTGAGAAGGTCATTGAAGGTCAAATGTCAAATCTTAAGTCAAATCTTAAGTCAGATTTGAATTTCTGAGAACACGTAGATGATTTTGAAAAAAAAATTTAGTCAATTTGAAGCAAGTTGAAAACAGACCTTTTTGACCTTTTTTGACCTTGAGAAGGTCCTTGAAGGTCAAATGTCAAATCTAAAGTCAGATTTGAAGGTCAAATGTCAAATCTAAAGTCAGATTTGAATTTCTGAGAACATGTAGATGATTTTGAAAAAAATTTAGTCAATGTGAAGCAAGTTGAAAAAAGACCTTTTTGACCTTGAGAAGGTCATTGAAGGTCAAATGTCAAATCTAAAGTCAGATTTGAACTTCTGAGAACATGTAGATGATTTAGAAAAAAATTGAAGTCAGTCTAAACAGTATTTGTAAAGTCATAGGAAGTTGTAAGAAATTGTTACAGACGCCGGACGCCGGACGCCGGACGCCAACCTCCAACCACCAACCACCAACCGCCGTCACAAAAAAAACGGAGACCATAACAATATGTCACCACTTTTGGTGGTGACATAATAAAACTCATTATGTAAAATGTTTAGCTAATCGGAATAAACTATTTGTGACTATTAACCACCGCCCGATCCTTTCAAAAGAGATACAAGGATATTTTGTCTCAATCCACTTACCTCATTTTATGTAACTAAAATATATTTTATGATTTGAAATATTTTAATGAAATGATCGGTTCAATAAAAATCGCGTAAAGATGCCTAAAACATAACGCTGAGCGTCCGTTGAGCAGTTGCTGTAACCAGTTAAAGTTAAGATCTCGGCCATAGAATGTAAAATGAAACTGTATAAATGCAACATTACGCTTTTTGATCGGATAAAATGAGGCGTCGATTTCTGCAAGAAAATTCAACAAATCTAGAAGATTTTTTTCAAGATAAAGAGAAAGTTTACTCTTGAATTGCTTAAAGAATACAGTAGGCTCTGCAAACATCATGACATCTAATAAAAGGGTTCATCGTCACCAACGTGCAAAAGGCAATGTTTTTGCTATAAATCAGTGATCTACACGAGCCGAAAACAAGGACGTTATTATCACAAAACTAATGTTATTGCTTTCTTGTTAGTTTAATGTACATGTACACGTACCATACGAATGCGGTTGCCGTGAACGGGGAAGGGGGACTAATACATACGATGGAACAAATTCACGAATTCGTATATTTTAAAAAGGAATTCAATAACTCTGAAGAGTGAAATGGGAAAATTTGGAGTAATTATATGAAATAAAATGAAGTAACATATTATTATCATGTCTTTAGACACATTACTCCCCCCCCCCCGTTCAATTTGTATAGGCCTATAACGCATGAAAACTTATTTTTAAAAGCAAGCAAGGACATTCATTTTGATGATCACTTTACTAACATGTATTTAAATCACAGGTCGTGTAGATCCCCGTGGTTTGATTTATAGCAAAAACATTGGCTTCAGACAGTGGGCGGAGCGGTCTCCCGATGTTTTCGTCCAGTACAGTTGTCAGAATTCCCGGGCGGAAAATACGCCCGGCAATACGTCTTTTAAAATCCAAATAGAACTTTAATATATGTTATGGTATTTTTGATCACATGGTACTGAATCGACCAATCAAATAGCAGTTTATAGCAATGACACTAGGCTATTATTAACATTGGTACGCTCTTCCAGTGAGCGATGCGGTCTCCCAACGGCAAGCGACTGACATTCTGAACAGCTTATTCCATGACACAATTCTAGGTTTCTCCCTTGGTCCCTAGTGATATTTTGAGCTATAGGCCTAATGAGAGATTATACAAAAATTAAAAAATGGGAAAAATAGGGCGGGCAATCCAAACTTTAATAAATGGTCCATGATCATTTAATGGCCGCTTTGCACTCATTGTTGCACCTTTAATATATGTTGTTTTTTTATTATATGGTACTGTTAAATTGTGCATGGTATTAACTATAGAACAATTTTACAAGGTCAGTGAGAAGAAGAGTGTCCTTTAACATACTCTCTGACTTATGTGAAAACCTCCCTCTTATGATGGCCTACCTGATGTGAGCGATCCCTACACTATCGAGGCAGGAATTATTCAAGGAGCAAATTCTGCTTAAACCGTAGTATAGTTTACAACATCAATGGATATAATTACACAGTCACATACGTTGTTATTAAATTCAGAAACTTTTACGGCCGGAGTGTATTGTCGGATTTTAAACTTGATATTGTTTATTGGATTGTAATCTAGATTCTTCTCCTATTTTTTTTATTTGGGAACGTATATCTTTTGTTATTATGTATGTATGTATCTGTTATTCCCGATTTCAAATCTCAGATCGGATTTACTCTTCATAAAGTTCAAAAGACGAGAGCGTTTGTTTAAATAAATAAATGAATAACGCAAACCACGTTCTTAAAGTTTTTATTCAGAATCGTACATGTATTTTATATTCAGTACTTTTTATTTATTAGTTACACTGACAAGCGGGCACATACAGGTTTGTTGCAAGACCATTTCTGCCAAGGACTTATTTTGGGTTTATAACGGGGATATTGCTCGAGCTTGAAAATAAAAGGCATGTTCTTATACCTGTATTCTGTTCCTTGATTGTGTATGAAGTTGCGCTGCACGCCAAACGTTAATATTGTTAAAACACTTAAAATAAAACTTTATTCCTTTCAATTTACATAAAAATGAAACAGATTAGATTCGAATTCCAGTCACACCAGCCACTGATCAAAGGAAGTACAAACATCTAGACTAATCAAATGTCTGAGAATTTGATAACTGTCTGGGATCCAATGTTAATTTTATTGAATCAAGAAAAGTATAAAGATGAATTTTAAACTTTTAGAGGGAAAAGCCAAATATGCATTGTAAACCTAAAAATAATTCATTATAGTGTCACTTGTGAACTCCACATTTCATAACATTTATATTAATAAAACGAAAAAAGCACAACCCTAATGAGGTCGTATCGGCGCTAAACGGCCCTCGCAATAAAAACGCATTGAAGTAGGGAATGCTTGGTAAATTCTTCCGAGACAGACTTTTGCTATTTCAAAATTGAAATATGCCAAATTCCTATGAAATAATCTAATCACCACGCGATTTTTTTCCCTGGGTTTTACTCTATTTCAAATTTACTAGAAACATGTTTATTTGAGTTTGTGATGATTGCGTTTGCTTCTCACGAGTTCATTGAAAAGTCCAGTAAAACTTCGGAGATCAAAAGACTAATTAGGCACCCGATTGCGAAAGTTTGATTGCATTTGATCGCCGGGATTTTACAAGCGTATTGTTTAATAAGCGATCGTGTTTTTGAATCTTGATAACTTCCTATTTTAAGTTTTGGGTTGGAACTGGAAGCAAGAGTATGTCGGCCTTTCTCAAGTCCACATAATGAAACAATACCCCTTTATATCAGTCCAATTGGGTTTTGCATAAGCATACCAGTTTTATATTGCAAAGATAACTATAATTAATAGCCTATATAAAAGCATCATGATAAACCATGGCATCTCATGTCTGCTCAGCATGTTTCAGGTGAAAAAGAAAGATACCAAGAGTATTAGAATGACATAAAAGGGTTTTGTTTGGTATTCAAAATAATTGTAAATAACATTTAATTCATCATACAATTAATAATTATGATGCATCAATTAATACAATGTACATGAAATTCGTCTGTTTAATATAATATTCATTTCAGGATAGCGGGATGCTACGAGAGGGATAGCAGGAAGAGAGGCGAGGCCGAAGGGGTTGGTGCAAGCCTTCACTACAGACAGGAGTAAATGCATTGTGGAATTCGACGCAGTTCTGAAAAATATTTAGTTATAATTAATTCAATGAATACATTGGACCATTTGCAACCACAACTGACTTTCGAATCCCAAGAGTCAGTGGGTTACTTGGCGTTCATACATCATGTTAATTTTCAGTTACTTGTTTCATTGTTTATATTTGAAAGTTAATAATTAAGGGTTTGCGTTATCTTTCAGAAATGTATTAAGAGAGATTCAGCTACATGCATTTAGCAAAACCTGAACGTGTAATATTGTGACCCTAAGCAAAATTTTCCCCCATCCAACGGTTTATAATAATAACAACTTACCTAAGATCTTTATACTAAACTAGTCAAATTTAAAGACAACTTTGAGAGATATACCCCAGACCCGTAGCCAGGATTGCCAAGGGGGGGGGGTCACTTTTTGATGAATTCCAGGGGGGTTCACTTGTGACAATTTTGATCCAAAAATGGCCAAAATCACTAAAAAAAATTTTGGCCAGCGGGGGGGGGGGGGGGTCGCCTGAACCCATCGAACCCCCCCCCTGGCTACGGGCCTGTACCCCAGGGAAAAATAAGTTTTACGCGTTCACCTAAAGAACGTGTAGCTTAACCTCTCTATTGTTTTATTACAGTTGGTGGCGATCGTGACAATTTCGAAGACAAAAGGCTCTATATTAGCAATATTGAAATAGATTTATTGTTTTTGCATGTTACATAATATAAGCTTATATTGTTACAGTTTATAGCATGCTCTTTTTATTAATTTTGATAGAAAAATGTTGCACTGCTGCCGCTGCAGATATTTATTTCTTATGATTATTTAGCAAATATTTCACTCTATTGTGGTGAATACCTGTACATCTTTCAAAAGTGATACTACGTGTACTAGTATTACACGAATCCCCCCCTGTCAAATCCTGGCTACGGGCCTGAGATAAATAAAATAAACGAAATATTTGTTTTATTATATGACTGTCCAGCTTACATTCTCAATAATACCTTAGGAAGACGAAATTAATCTTACTCAACATGTCGGAGCTATTTATTATTCAATACTCAGTATTGATACTGGGATTTCGTCATATTCTTTTCATGAAAAATGTATTGAGCGTTTTGTGGAGAGAAAATTGGATATTAAATTATGATATAAAGCACCCTATCATTACAAAATAATTTCATACAATGTTTTATTGCATTGTAAAATTGAAGAATGTCAGTTATGGAACTGAATGGGGGGGGATTCAGGCCCAAAGTCAGTTTTTCTACATTTTGAGCAGTGAACACGTGCTTTTGGGCGAAAGTTTTCATTGTTAAATGTGACCCCTGGAATTTTTCAAAAAGGTTTCATGCTGAATGTTGATATTCATTTTGGAACACCACTACGACTGGCCCGCTATGGCCCGCTATTGCTCAAGTCATATAGTAAAATATAAGACTTCTAAACTAGTAGTTATACCCTTAGAACAAGGTGGTCAGGCCCGTAGCCAGGATTTACCAAGGGGGGGGGGTCAGTTTTCAAAAATTTCCAGGGGGGGTTCACATTTGACAATTTTGGCATAAAATTTGGCTAAAATCACTTGAGAAGTGCTCAAAATGGTGAAAAACTGCATGATTTTGAAAGAATTTTTGGCCAGGGGGGGGGTTCGTCCAAACCCTGCGAAGCCCCCCCCCCTGGCTACGGGCCTGGTGGTTATTGTGGTTGTCTTGTTCTGCTTTTAGGGATTGCTTCACATGATGGATTTGATACACTTGTATTATAATCGGAAACAAAAGTTTTATATTTGTCAAAACAATAAGTATTATTAAAATAACAAACAAAAGATTATTCATTAATCCATCAATTTCCCTGTTCAGCGGATGTTTGGCTACTTTAATTACGAGAAAGTCTAAAGATCATCCAGGACTCTGATTACAGCAGAAGTCGTCTAGGACTCTGATTATAGAAAATATCGTCTCAGCCTTTGATTACAGAGATTGTCTAGGTTTTCACCTTTAGACCCACCTTGTGGATTGGGTGTATTATGAGCTTTCGAGAAATCAATGACAATATTTGCCCTTTCAGGCCCGTAGCCATTTTCCAGTGATGGGGGCAGGGGGTCCAAGTTAAACAACATTGGTCATCACTTAAGTTAAAAGAGTTCAGAATCATGAAAAACTGCACGATTTTAAATAAACTTTGGAGAAAGGTGATGATTGAACCCCCTCCCCCTTCAAATGCAATGGAGGTCAATTGCAATTATATTCGAGGGTCGCCATTTGAATGAAAGAAAAGCATAAATTAAATATTAAAACTTCCCACATTTTCACGTCTTTGCCTCTCTATGTTTGAATTTTTATTTTCTTATCCTTCAGGAAAAAAAACTAATGTGACTTGATCTAGCGTATCCTATACCCCAAAGGTCTATCTATAATTATTTTTGAAAAACCCCTCCCATAGAAAGAATACCGGAGGAGGTGGAAATGGCTTCCAAACCCTACAAATTAATGTTACCAGAGACTTCAAAGCCCTACAAAGTAGACGCACGTTTGCGTATATGGATTGAATATTTCACGTGGCAAAAGTTCTAAACTGATATTTTGGGAGTGGTGACTTAGACAATGGAGAGGTTAAGCTAACGATGTTTTTCACAACGTAACCGTGAACGCAAAGTACAAAAATTAACAAAGGAATGTATCGAGCGCTCATAGTTTTATGCGCGCTTAGTCTACTTCAGATACTCTTTCAGCTTCAGAGTTTCGGGTTTAGAACAGGAGATTTGAATATTTGACGTTGGGTCAACGGGAACCATTTTACTCGTGTCTATTGAACACTATGCTGTCAATTTTGATTTCGATGTACAGTTGAATTCTTGCTGAACACGATGATGTATGTCATGCATGATTTAGCGCCAAAAATCTTACGAAACGAGCTCGTTTAAAATATGTATTAGAAAACCAGCTATAAAACCGCATCAATGACATACTATAGAATCATTACACGCTATGGTGTAGTCTAAACAAACACTGGATTTGAACGGCTATTTGAACGGCTATGAGAAGGCTACATGAATTTGTATATGGTCGAGTGATACGTACAGGTTCAGTTTCGATTATATATGCAAAGCTTAACCTCTCCAATATCTTGAAACATCACCTGTATTAAACACGCACATGTCATGCAATCTGTGTTTATGGTGAGAGGTCTCGGTCGGGGGGCCTAGGAGACAAGGTCTAGTAGCTAAGCTTCCCCTAACCACCGTCAGTACTCCTGTGACAGGTAGTGTATATTTGGTAGATCCTAGGGTAATGACATTGGTGTGTTATTCCCTATCTTCATTCACGTATAGAGAGAGGCCGGACATCCCGATCCTGTAGCGGATCTTCTCCCTTATATGTTGGTCATTATAAGGGCCCAAGATGTTTCGAACTCATGGGGGTATCCCATGATTGTTCTTCCTCAGCGGCCGAATGAATGTTGTATGTGATTTATTGTGATTTTATTGTGAATGATAATGCTGTTTTATTTCTATCATTCAGTTGTATTTTAATAGGTTTCCCGTATTCGTTTTTAGCAGGAGGGGTTGTTGTTTATGCGTATTGGTTTATTGCATAAAGGCGTGGTCAGTTTATTGATGAATTTTGGTTTGGTTTGGTTTGTGGTTAAGCCATATGCTCATGTATGTTATATGTTGATATTAAGTGTATTTAAAGGGTTGTTGGCTTGTTTGTGTTTGGTTGTATTTTGTGGCATTTTGTGGTGTTTTCAATTTGTTGGGTTGGTGTGCGTTTGGCGGTGTCTGTGGTGGGTTGAGGGTAGGTACATTACATTTTGGTGGTTCAGGTGGTAAGTTTACTGTTTCAGCTTTCCGTTGGTATATGTGATATGTTGCTAGCATATCTTGTTGTTGAGATATTAACTTGAATGAAGGGTTTAATGGCCCGTATTTTAAATATTTTGGTTTTCCGATATTTGTGTTTTATCGGGAGGGTGTATGTGTATTGGTTAATTGCATCGGGGTATGGTCGGTTCAATGTTGAAATTGGATTTGGTTGTTTTGTTCATTGTTTCAGCTTCATGGTCAGGTATATGTTATGTTCATATTGTGTGTATTAGAAGAGTTGTTGTCTTTTTCGTGTTTGGTCGTGTTTTGGTGTTTTCGGCATTTTGCGGTATTTTCGATTTGTTGAGTTGGTTTGAGTTTGGTGGTGACTAGGATGGGTCTATGGTAGGTAAATTGTCTTTTGATGGTTCAGGTGGCTTGTTTAATGTTTTAGCTTTCCGTTGGTGTGTGCATTATGTTCGTGGCATATCTTGTTGTTGAGATATTAACTTTAATGTAGGGTTTGATGGCCCGTATTTAAAATATTTTGATTTTCCCATATTTGTGTTTTATCGGGAGGGTGTATGTGTATTGGTTAATTGCATCGGGGTATGGTCGGCTCAATGTTGAAATTGGATTTGGTTGTTTTGTTCATTGTTTCAGCTTCATGGTCAGGTATATGTTATGTTCATATTGTGTGTATTAGAAGAGTTGTTGCCTTTTTTTGTGTTTGGTCGTGTTTTGGTGTTTTCGGCATTTTGCGGTATTTTCGATTTGTTGAGTTGGTTTGAGTTTGGTGGTGACTAGGATGGGTCTATGGTAGGTAAATTGTCTTTTGATGGTTCAGGTGGCTTGTTTAATGTTTTAGCTTTCCGTTGGTGTGTGCATTATGTTCGTGGCATATCTCGTTGTTGAGATATTAACTTGAATGAAGGGTTTGATGGCCCGTATTTCAAATATTTGATTTTCTCATATTTGTGTTTTATCGGGAGGGTGTATGCGTATTGGTTGATTGCATCATGGTATGGTCAGTTCGATGTTGAAATTTTAATTTGGTTGTTTTGTTCATTGTGTCGGCTTCATGGCCAGGTATATGTAATGTTCATATTGTGTGTATTAGGAGGGTTGTTAACTTTCCTGTGTTAGGAAGTGTTTTGGTGTTTTCGGCATTTTGCGGTATTTTCGATTCTTTAAGTTGGTTTGAGTTTGGCGGTGTTTAGGGTAGGTCTATGATTGGCAAATCGTTTTTCTGTTGGTTCAGGCGGCTTGTTTAATGTTTTTGCTTCCTGTTGGTTTGTGTATTATGTTCGTGGCATATCTTGTTGTTGAGATATTAACTTGGATGTAGGGTTTAATGGTCCGTATTTCAAATATTTTGATTTTCCCATATTTGTGTTGTATCGGGATGCATATTGGTTGATTGTGTCTGTGAGTGGTTGGTTTATTGTTTAAGTCTGGTCTGGTTGTGTTGTTTTTCCGTTGTAGAGAACGGGTGTTTCGTTCTATTCTTTGTATGAAATAAGTATTTTAATCTAAGTTTTCTGGTAAAACTTAGAATGTCAGTCGGGAGTTCCCGCTCTAGTGTTTTTAAGTTTGGGGTGGGAATAAACTTGAGTCCCTTAGAGAGAACAGAGTGTTCTGCTTCTGACGGTGTGTAATCCGACAAGTAATCAACGAGCTTAGTTTTCGCTGCTTTGGTTTTGTGTGTTTTATGAGTGTTTGAAAGGATGTATTGTTTTTTTGGCTTTGTAAAGTTTGTTGTTGCGTTTCCTAGCCATATTGGTGGTTAGGTTGATTCTTAGTTGTCAGTGGTACGTGTTATATGTGTATCAGTGGCCAATTATGTATCTAGGTCACTGTAATTATGTGTGTATCAGGTATGTTCCTTAATTAAGTGTGGTCACTATGGGAGTGGTGATTAAGAAGATAATGGGAAGATTCCCTTGTTAGAATGTATATTTTGAAGTGTTGGTTTCGTGTTGGTTGTTATGAAGTAATTGTTTATATTTTGGTTTGGAAAGTGTTTTCCAGTCGGGGTATTATTTGGTTGGTTGTTTATGAGTAAATGTATATTGTTTTAATTTGCGAATTGGAGTTTGTGTGTGCCTCCAAACTGTTGTAAGGTGTATATGTTTTTTGTTGCCAGGTCGGCAAGATTGTTTTATGTTTGGCACGCTGCTAAGGAAAGTTCGAAACACCAAGTATGGTAAGATGGTGCAGCCTCTCATGTACGAAAATGTGTATGATCTTTAATGAAATATACAGGTTAGTTTTAATTTTGATCTATTTTATTCATTCATGTTTTCGCAGATTATTTGGAACATTTAGAAAGAAGCAAACAAAGGCTTTTGTATGTACGGTGACAATTAATTTAAACATTTTGGCAATTTCATACCGTCCTTTGAAATAATATTGTCAGCTACAGGCGATGCTGATGTTGATTCTAAGTGATTAAAATACATATCACGTAGAAAATATCACTTTGAAGGTTTAACAGATTTATTTTGATCTTAAAATGTTGACTAAATTTATTTGTATATTTTATAAATACATAACGAGCTAACTTTTCGTTTGAGTATTGGGTTTGATTTAAGTTAATGTAAATTATTGCCGATTGTATTGTTCAGATGGCACTGTGTGTTTACCCCCCCCCCCCCCCCTTCTGAGGGGCCCTCGCCTCGATGTGGTTACTGAAAAGGATCAAATGTATTTACTGACATTTGGCAACTGCTTTAAATTGCCTGCTTGACTGAGAGTTTTATCATTCGACGGATGCTTTGAATCCCATTAGTGCTTGAACCAACCCCCGGGAACCAACCTTCGTCCTCCCCAACGTTGTATTTTCCTTTCAAAATCAGACTTAAAGAAGAAACAAGTTAAGTTTGGAGAAATGTTTTGGCATGTTCATGATTCCAACCGTTAAATGATCAACGAGGCATTGTTGCTTCATGATATTGAGTGATGCATACAATGCATTACACCTCGGGGCATTACATTCTTTGGCCAGATAATGATTCCGTATTCCAAATTTCTCAGGTCCGAAATCAAATTAAAATGAAGCTAGCGTCCCAGACGCTCTTCATATGCAAAAAATCCCCCTGAGTAAAACTGAAAGCAATACTCAGGAATTATAGACCGAGAAGTTCATGTAAGATTACTGAGGAAACTCACTATACACTGAGACAATTTATTTCCAGATTTATTTACAATCTTTACTTCTGTACTTCAGAGTATGTTCTACTCCCCTTGCCAATGTCTTAGTCCGCCCCTGTGAACCACCTTGATAATGTCCCCTCCCGGGTGTCGCCTTGTCACCCCCCCCCCTCCAGATCCACCAATTGTTTTAAACCATGCTGCCTATATTAATATTATCATATAATCAATCTGGCATCCGTTTGAGTTTTCTAACCCTGCTATAAAGGATGGTATCTAGAATGATACCTTACACTTTTTTCTGAATGTTGATATCCAAAAACATATCTTTAGTTTATCAGCACATACTGGACACAATATAACGAGTATACACATTGTAATATAGATAAGAGAATATTGGGGAAAATTACAATCCCTTTGATCAAATTATTAAGATTTAATCTCCAGCTGAGGTGCAATCAAAGTATTGATACACATAATTAGCAATCAGAAAGATGCTCTAAGTTAGATTAAAGTTTCCAAATACCTTTGTTGTAACATCTTATTTCAAAAGAATGGATTTTGAGAGTATTGATGAATGGATAAATTCATATTCATATCAAACATTCACAATTATAATTAACAGTGGAATTCCTTCAATAAATGCAACATATTTACCATTTAAGATTTCTTATTGGACTTTCCGCATAATGATAAAATGTTGATGATATAGTTTTCGGTAAAACCACAGGGCCGTAGCCAGCGTTCAGTGGGGGGATGCAATTTCCAAAATATTTATAGGTTTTCAGTCGGGGGGGGGGGGGGGGGGGGGGGCGATCGTGATATAAATTAGGCAAAAATGATTTGTTTTGAATTTCAACAAAAAAATGATGCAACTTCCTTCAAACCTGAGCTGGAAACTTCAAACAAAAAATCATTTTAACGCTCTTTTCTTCCTCTACCTGATGGTTGTATTTAATTGGTTGTAGGGAGGGGGTGCGAACCCATCGCTCCCCCTTGTTACGCTTATAAACCCAATTACATATTCCCAAGGAATCGACTTTATTAATTATATGTGCATATTTGTAAATGTGCTTGCATGTAGAAATTGCACCTTCCCCTGACCGACCCGGTAATGTTTATGACTTTTGAATGATGTCTACCCCTTGATGCATGTATCCTTTAATAAGTGGTGTTAAGAATATTGGTGTAGGCCCTGGTGAAGGGAAATGTCATAAAGATTTGACGTATATCGTAATATAGCCGCGTCCCCTTTGGCTTTATCCTTCCAAAAGCAAACGGCAGATGAGAGGGATTCTGGCGTAACAGAATGTTTGACGTAGAATTAAAAAGGAATAAATGATTGATCTGATGCTTAATAAGCCACTTACAATATACAGTTGATATTGTGTAAAGTTTGTAGCCAGGGGGGGTGCGATGGGTGAATGATCGCACCCCGCACCCCCCCCCCCCCCATAACCAATAAAGAAGGAAGATGAAAGGAGCTTTTAATGCCTTTTATTTAAAACTTCTAGTTCAATTTTGAAGGAACTTGTATCAATTTTTGTAAAATTCAAGATAAAAATTAATATTTTGGCTTGTTTATGCCTATCGCGTCCCCCCGACTGAAAACCAATTTTTTTTGACGATCGCACCACCCTGAATGAAAGCTGGCTACACCCCTGTAACATGTATTCAATTGATGTAGCTATAGAATAAAATAAGACATGATTGTTTTGGCATTTTGAAAATAATACTTTTGTTTTCCTTTACTTTATGATGTGTCCTTTTTCAGCGTTTGGTGTTCTGCAATGAATTAAATTGAATCAGTTAAATTGAATCAGGGTTTAATTTTGCAAGCGAATCTCGAAACAGGCGCTAAGCACAATAACCTTTATTTTAAACCAAAGAGTAACAATTCCGTAGCCAGGATTTGCAAAGGGGGGGGGTCACTTTTTGAAAAATTCCAGGCGGGGTTCACTTGTGACAATTTTGGTCCAAAAATAGCAGGAATCAGGATGGGTGCGAGCAACCCTCACCCCCCTAAGGCTACGGGCCTAAGTATATGTTTTATACAGAGAGGTATATTCCAAATATTGAGTTTGGTTTAAAGAGAAGTATCAATGACAAGGGATTATTCTTTAAGAGTTTTAATTTTATAATCCACATAATCTGATCTTGTGATAAACCTAATGATCAAAGGATGGCTTTTTGCATCATTGTTAAATTGGGGATAAGTTTGACAATACCCATGTTTGGAAATACCCATGTTTAACTTGGATTTAATTTAAAACATTTGATTCCGGTTTTCTAATGAATTTAGTTTGATTTGTTCATGAATTGTTAGACTTTGTCCAATGTCAATTGATATTGTTTTTCTAGATATTTAATTGATTAAAGATGTCAAATCATGGGAACCAAAAAGTATAATCTTAAGGCCGTTTAAAACGCTTTTATAAGATTCAAATGCTCAAGGTTAATGATTTTCCTTGTTTTAAATGTTTTAAACAATTCATTTGTGCCCTTGTGCCAAGATTTTACTTTGTTGCCATTTGAAATGAGATCATTTGTATATTCAAAATTTCCGTTCTTTCAAATAAAAAGTCAGACGATAGCCTATAGGGAAATAACTATAGGGAAACTACTATTTGTTTGAATATATTCTAAGATGAGTTCATAATGCGTAAATCTCGTAGAATCTGTTGACAGCGACCTTTTTTGCTCATTTTTTGTTACCTTCAACTTTTCAGGTGTACATTAAACAAAAAATACGAGATCAATTTTTAATAAATCATACATGATTATTTTGCTCTTAAACTCAAGTTTATTAATAAATAGTTGATTTTGTTCGCAAAAGTATGTGTTTTCAGTTGTATGTGGAAAAGTGGAGGACGAAAGGTTTTCAAAATTCATTAAAATAGGGCTAATTTACGCCATTCGCCTATTTTCAAGCACAGCAACACGTATATTTATTTCACCTAAAATATCAATTGATTCGTGTTTTATGATGCTCCTATCCCATTGCTAATACATATACGATATCAGAGTTATTCGCCTTAAATATTTTGAGATATAGAGGCAAATGTGGAGGACGAAAGGATTTCAATATATGTACATTTTTCTCAAAAAACGTCACATTTTGTGGTGTTAAAAAGCGAAAATGTGTAACAATGCGAGCGCGACCTTTTTGCGACACGTCATTGTCATTTGATGGATTAACCGCGCCTTAGGGCATTTTAGTTGTCCATCAGACAATAACAACTCTATTTTGCATTCCTGTAAATTTATAATATATTTTCGGCAATTTCTTTTGCTTTCATTAAACACATAATCTTATACTTTGGGTAACGAATCGTCCACAGCCCTTTTCAGGGCTAAACCAGTCCTTTTCAGGACTTTAAAACAAGTCCCCCAAGTAGTCACCAAGTGGATCCTATTTCTCCGAGCAGCTAAGAACTCAAGCAACACGCCTGTCAAACGGCCCTTTTCAGGGCCACCCTTTCTTTAAAAAGAGAATTTAAATTATGAATATCTACATGTAGTTAAAATGTGTTAAAATGGATTGATTGATTGAATGGTTGAATGGGATATGTAGATAGATATTTTGATCTTGTGATTGCTAATTGTTAGGCCATTTGTTTTGAACGTGGCAATTTGATGAAAGTGCATGGTTTATCGTGCTTTTAAATGAAATAGATGCTGGTTCACTCATTGTTAACGAAAAAGACATTCGTTTTATTTCATTCACATTTGTTTTATTTTTTCTATTTAAAGCAGATATGAAATGGATAATAGGATGAACAACCAGCATAACTGATTTTGCCAAGACCGTGATTCCCGAATATTGAAAGTAATAAAATAAAAAATCGCAATCTTTCCATTATACACATTCATTTTCCCTACGTTGTAAAATCGAGTGTTTGCCAAAGGATATTCGATCGTTTTATTTTAATTATGCGATGAGCAAATTTACATTTATGTTTTGCAAATCGTCGCATCTTTCATTCATCCCCATTAACCCTCTACAGTTGTGCTATAATTTCAGCAAAACAAACATTCCTTTAAAAAAAATCGAAAATAAATTTTATAAATATATGAATTAAAAATAATGCAAATGTACTAGGCAGAGACATGTCATGTTATATACACACAGAGGCAATTATATCGTCGCGCCAATCATAAACACAGGGCAGATCTAGACTTTGTTTATCTGTTTACATAAGACTTTGGGCCAAGAATATCCGCGTATATCCGTTTTTGATTGAACATTTCTTGAAGAATAATTTATTTTATTCGCTGAGCTAGGTTTATTATTTGGCGTATAATATTATTATTTGCCGAAGATAACAGGATATAGTAGAATATATTTTTTTTTCCGAATAAGATACCCGTATCTACTCCTGTTATTCGGCTAATATTATATTAGGTTACACCCGTTTAAAACCTCTTATAGGGGCAAATAAGAGGCGTGCAGAAACCTACAATATTACCGATTTTGCCCAGTGTATAGTCATTTTTTTATTGCATTTCTCTAAATATTCATATACCTTATGTACTAAAATCATCAAAACTTTAACCCATAGATGTCAACGATTGCGCTCATTTGCATACAGCCAATCAGTGCAGCGGAAATTATCAATTTTCTTTACTTTGTGGAAAGGTGAATAGCAATGGCTATCAGACTTAGATAAATCTAAAACTTCATATTTCACATATTGTAACATTAAAGATAAATTTATTTTTGTTACTTGTGTCTCTAGCCAAGAATTGGCTAGAAGTAATTTCATCTGGAATTCTGTGAACTCCATTTGAAAAAAGCTGGCCGGCGTGTCATAAATTTATTGAATATTTTTAAAATTGCCAGATAAATAAATCATTAATTAAAATGGCACAGGCTTGGCTCCTTGATGAGATATTGCATGATGGCTCCAAGAAAAATGGAAAACTGGACGAAATGACGTTAATGTCTGACATTAGTAACTGGCTGTAAATTCTAAGTTAGCGATCCAGAAGATGTGAACTAACACATTGATCACTTCATGTGTGTTTTGGAATTTTTGGTGAGGTAATAAGACCAAAACTGGCAATTCAAATTGTGATGTGGAAAAATGGCGGACCTTTGATTTCAAATTTTATAATTACGACATGCAGGAATTTATCTTTGGAAAAAGGCCACAATACAGTGGCCTTAGAGGAAGGTTATATTTTTGAACCCTATTTATGTCAACCATGGGCTTTCATTGAATGCCCATGTGTCAATCAATAAGCACTAGATTACATATAACAAAACTAAGAACTTCAAATCATAATCTTCCTATAGAAACAGGGAGATACATGTACATGAAAAGATCAAGTTTAGAGAGATTGTGTACCAAATGCAACAGACTAGAAGATGAGTACCATTATATTTTAGAATGTAAACTTTTTGAAGATGAGAGAAAAACACTCCTAGATAGCTGCTTCATAAGACAACCAAATATGTTAAAAGGTCCATGTGCAGTATGGCAAGTAATTTTGGATGGTCATATCTTTCACCATGAGTACTTTCTGACCATAAATACAGTGGTTTTTATAAAAACAATATGTTTTCTTTAAAGTGAAGTTCTCGTGATAGTAAAATATCAATCCAACTCTCTGAAAAATTATGGTTTAGGCTGGGCACTTTTTAAAAAATGTTAGGCATATTTTCTAAAAGAGAATCTTGTTTTTCTCGAGTTTTAAAGTTAAAAACCACATATCCCATGTTATTTTCCCATAGGGAAAACTTGTGCTATCCATTGTTTTCAGCATAATTTTGGTCATCGAAAATTGATTTCTTCAAAATAAGACTTTCAATACCATTCTACTTTTGAAGAAGTTTTAGACCCCTTTTTTGAAAAATCTTTTCATGCAATAAAAATCAGAAAAAGGAGATCCTCTTTTTAGTAAATAGGTTCAACATTTTGAAAAAATTGTTGACATGGGTCCCTATTCATAATCTTTCGAAGTGTTCAATTGATATTTTTTATCACCATGGATACTTCACTTGGAAGAAAACATATCGTTTTAATAAAAACCACTGTATTTATGCCCAGAAAGTACTCGTGGTGAAAGATATGACTGTCTAAATTCACTTGACATACTGCACGTGGATCTTTAAAAGTTTGTAATATTCTGTGCATTTAAGTAAAGGGATGAACAGCCACCACTGCCTTTTTGTAAATGGCCACCTAGTAGCCAAATTAATAATAAAGAGAAAACAAAACTGTATTCACTTTATCAAAAGATGTTCAACTTCAGATGTTGATAAACTCCGCAGTCTAACCTCTGCTACGGTTGAGTTAGCGAATGTTACAAACTGGCTGAATGAAGGCACACGGAACAATATCATACTCATCACACCAACAAAGTTACAACAAGTATGTATTTTCTACCAATTTCACTCTACTATACTTCATGAGCAACCCATTTGGCTAATTAGCAAGGATTATATTCGTTGTTTTTATGTGTCCCTTCCTTATGAATACTAAACAATAATTAGACGAAAAGAGTATCTTATGCATTTCTAGTTGTTAGGTATAGTAGAGTGAATTGGTGAAACACAAAGTAGTTCCCTATCAGCTCTCATCCATTTCATTTATGAAACAAATTTTTGGAGATGGTGGATTTGACTGAGCTTTCTGAATATAGTGATACTCAGCATATATCAGCAGTCATTGTAGCCTTGTAGTTGTAGGTCGAGATGGGTGAACTCTCTGCATTTACTCATTCAGAAGACCTCAAAACAACTTTGGATACATAAAGAGACACAGGCCATAAATCAATGAACAAATTGTGAAAAAATAAATATCAACATTATGGTATTTGGGAGAATTAACACAATTTTAGCCTTTAAACAATTCCACAGCATGAGACGGCAACGATAGGTCACATGCTGCTTGCAATATAGGCTCCACCTATAATTGTCATAGATCTCTAATTTTGCCTTTAATAGATCCAGGAAGTGATCCATGCTGCTCGGGGGGTTGGGTTAAGCATCAGGGCAGGTGGAGCAACACATTCTGCCTCAGCCGTCCTACACCCAGATGAGGGCGACATCTTTCTGGTGATGACATCACTTGAGGACACTTCTAGGGACAGAATTATATTCAATGAAAAGGTTAAATAATCACTCAGGATTTTATCAGTCATTAAGATTCGGTCAAAAGCATGTAAACATGTACATCACGGGTTCTATCATATACATTTTAGAGAGATGAAAAACGATGTAAGGGATACTATGACCTGTTTGGCATTATGAATTTATTTGCATTCTTCAATTGTTACCTCTTTGAGCTGTATGATGTTTTATACTTCCAGGCCAAAACAGTGAATGTACTGGCTAGTGTTATGCTACTAGAACTGAATGAATTCATGGAGCAACACCAGGTGGCGCTACCTGCTAATGCTGCCTTTGCAACTGTAACTGTGGCAGGCCTAGCTGCAACAGCTGCACATGTGAGTATATATATAGGCCTAGCTGTAACAGCTGCACATGTGAGTAAATACATGCTTAGCTGCAACAGCTGCACATGTGAGTATTTAGAGGTTATGTCACTATGACGTGAAATATGCCTGAGTTCTCCCAATATAGGCCGACCTTGGGAGGCTCTATATTTGGGCAAGAACGAAGGCATATTTCACGTCATAGTGACATAACTGATGTATTACATGCCTTTGTTCCCATGGTTACTTTGTATCAATGACGTGACGTCATGATATTATCATGGTTATTAAAGAAATCTAATATCAAAACGAGGTAAGCGGGCTATATCGGGGTAATCGGGCAATATCGGTGGATATAGCTCGCTAACTTTCCCATTGACTTCCATACAAATGCTTCGCTAGGTATGTAATACATATATATATAGGCCTAGCTGCAACAGCTGCACATGTGAGTATATATAGGCCTAGCTGCAACACCAGCACATATGAGTATATGCAGGCCTGGCTAGCTGCAACAGCTGCTCATGTGAGTATATACATGCTTAGCTGTGACAGCTGGACATGTGAGTGTGTGTAGGCCTAGATGCATATGTGAGTATATACATGCTTAGTTGTGACACCTGCACATGTGAGTATATGTAGGCCTCGGTGCAACAGCTGCACATGTGAGTACATATAGGTCTAGGTTTGAAAATAATAATCTGACCTTGTTAAAATATTTCTTTTTTTTCTGATTCATTTATTCTACTTGTAGGGTGGATTCTACACTGAACCATCAGTGTCCAGCTATGTAACAGGGATGACTCTAATTGATGGTCAAGGCTATGTTAGACATGTCAATCAAGATGAACAAGCTGATATACTCGCTGCCTGCAAGGCACATATTGGCCTCTGTGGCATTGTATATGATGTTACATTGAAGGTTTGTGAATTTTTCATTTGATGTTTGATTGGAAATAAAATATTGAGATATTCTGTAATTCTGTTTATAAAATAGTCAACATTTTAAAATGGCAGCTTGGAGGAAATGTAGAATGTCACTCCACTTTTTGGTGATATTAGAAGTCATATCTGCACTTCACAGTTCAAAATCAAATTTTGTAGACACCACACTCTAATTTCCCTCAATGACACTTTAATGTTTCTCAAAATATAGTCTCTCAAAATCAGGAAATAGGGCGATAAGCAGAGAAATTCTGTAGGGAATTTCAGTCACAAAAAATAACAACTGACAACTTCAACATTTCAAATGATCAAATGATCACTCAGATAAGCACTCAGCAAAAGGTCTTCAATCCGAATCATGCATACACCTGAATCTAAAGAGTTAAACCTTAGGTGCAAAGTATAATTCTAGTATTTGACAATATGACAATAACCCGTTGAGTTCACATTTAAAGGTTGTCTCCATGGAAATAATGGAATCAATACAAGTCTCTATCCCAATGAAGAAATTCCTGGATGACGAAATCAGGAAAGATTTAGTAACAAACTATCATCAGCTGCAAATATCATGGAATCCTTTCTTAGGGCATGCAACAGATGATGATAAGGAGTACTTCCAAACACATGGTAGGGCTCCTGATGGTTGGACCAGTGAAGACGACTTGGTTGGTTTTATGTAAGTTAACGCTGTACTAGCTCTTTGTGATCCTAACAGTACGAACATGTAATGTTACACTTTTACAGTAACAAAAACACAACAGAGATACATTCTCAAATACAAAAGACATAAATAGTCAAACTGCTATGGTATTTACTAATTTATGCACTGTATAAATATTTCACTTTTATTTCTTTAAGTTATTGGAAATTCAAGAACTTCTAACTCTAATAGACTATAATGGTCACGATTTTGTAGCCATTTACAATACATGCTCCAAATGCTGAAAAGGCCATAGTCAACAGAAAATATGAAACACACCAGATTATTATCTATGAGCTAATGTCTACAGTAACAACCCTTAAAACATTGAAATAATAAGAAATAAGAAGGAACATGTAAGCCATTACACAAGATGTCTGTGCTCCTGTAGTAAACAACTTTGCTCAAAATGTTCCAGTTTGCCTCCAGACTCGATGCCCGCATTTTATAGCATGTTTTGTATCGGCCATAACATTGTGACCATTAGAGTTATAACCAATGATACTTAGAAGAATGAAAGAACATTGAACAAGGGTTAATTGGGCCAAATGTGACCTTAAAATGTTGAATGACTGAGTTATTAAGATGTGTTTGGGTTACCTTTTTTGGCTAACCCTGTAGAATATATACTTCATTTTCATGAGTCTGTTTATTACTACTATGATTTAATTTACATTAATTGGTACTTCAGTCTTTCAAAAAAGTTACCAGTGAATGACAGTGAAGATGCCCTAAACAAAGAAGCACATGAGGTATGATCTTGAACATAAGACTATTTTATATTTCATTGGGAAATCAGTGCTAATCAGTACACACATGTTTGGGGTATCTTTATTTGGGTGATCCATTTTCCAACATGTAACAATATGCATTCTCAGACATTTTGGATAAGAACCTTTTTTTGCAGAAGAACATAAGATAATATCACATTTTTGTTCTTTGAACTTCACTTATTTTATGAACAAATACCGTTTCTATTAATTTTAGCAATCAAACATGTATTAACATGCCAAAAGATGTCTAAAATATGCATAATTGTTGTTTTTTTAAATAATACTTTTCCAGTATAATGTTACACTAGCTGATGGATCGAATTATGTTGGAACAGCTCAGTATAAGACTCTCCCAGATTCACTTATTGCAATTCCCCCAAACATTCCAATGGAAGAACTCATGCCTTTGATCTACATCCCCAGCAGCTCTGTGAGTGAGCTCAGCTTGACATTTGAAGAGACTCCATCCTTCAATTCAAGTGGAATCCTTTTAAAAGTATGTTTTTATGCTCTAATGTATAGTTTAAAGTGAGATCGATAGAGATCACCACAGTTCAACGATATCTTCCACCGCTTAAAGGAAAGTAACTGGGATTTTGGTTTTACAGATGATAAGATAACTGATATGCAGTGATGCGGTAACGTTATGAGAGTTTATAATGGAGACCTAAGATGTCCATCCAGTTACCGGGTATTGAAAACTAATGACAGTTACCGTATCTTACATTTCTAGTTACCTTCCCTTAAGCGGTGGAAGATATAGTTGAACTGTGCCTATGCATGATATATGAACAAATTATCATACTCCACTGTTACCATGTCATATAAGTCATATAAGTTATATTTAGTTCAAATATCAAAGCTTTATGTCAACTATAAAGTAGTTTAATCATATGAAAACTAAAAATATTGAAATCTACACTTCCCCTCCGCCATCTTGGTTGTGATTGTGACGGCTGTTACCTTCGCTTGATACTGACCAGTGTTAAATCAAGTAAGAATTTAGTCCTTAAAATACCCTGAACATTTATTCATGAACCAGATTCTAAATACAGGAGATTTCTTAACAGCTACAGAAAAAGTATGTACATGTACATACATAACTTGCTCTGAACAATTCTGAATCCAGGATACGGTGGACCAAGTCCAGGAATGGTGGACAACCAATACAACAGCTAGAATATATTACCTCGAAGTAAGATGGCAAGCTGTTGATGAAGACTGTGTACTTTGTGTATCCACTCATGTTGATTGTAGCAAAGACTTCAGAAAAACATTCCAGCTTCAGTTCTTGACAGATGTATCGCAAGCAAACATCAATTTACAAGAACAGGTATTAACCAATAAAACAATGCAGTTAAACCTGTCTTAGTGAACACCTCTTTTGTGAACACCGCTCTCTAGTGAACACCTGTCTCTAGTGGACACCCTTCCTGCACATACTCCACTGACTTCTGTGTAAATTACCCTCTCTGTAGTGAACACATAGCAACACTGACCATTTTTCTTGGCAAAATTGTTCAATATACTCAGGTTTTACTGTATATTATTGATATTGACCAATTTACCATTTGACTCAATCAAGTATTATATAGAGATAAGACACTAAAAATAGTTTACAGTTCAATTTTAAAAATGAATATTTGGTAGAAAGAGACATCTTCAGCATTAGAGTAAAAGCTGTCGAATCCAAATGTTACTGGTTATACCGACTGTAAGGGTTTGGATAAGCAGCTGTTCACATTTCAAGTTTCTTTTTTAATATGGATATCTTTGAGAGATTTCAAAATGGGACCAAAAAACTGAGAGGTGTTCAGATAAACGAGTTTTACTGTAGTTAGTCTTGGACCAATCTTTCTGCCTCCCTTCCCCATCATCTACTTTATCGCATTCAACCTTGCAAACTTTCTTTATAGATTTCTAAACGGTTACTAGCCCTCTCACCAGATGGCCTGCCTCATTGGGCAAAATGTACGAACCTTTATCCTGCGATGGCAGACCACATGAAGACAACATTTGATAAGAACATACAGAAATTCAAACGAATCAGGAGAAATCACAACTTGGACCCTCATAATATATTTCTAAATGAACATCTCAGCTACGTGTTTGATCTACCGAGGGTTAGTGTCCCCAACAATGACAAAAGCGAACTCTAAAAATATTTGCCCATGCAAACATGGAAATACCTGGGCTATGTATGTATGTATATATTTATTGCCCTTTGTATAAAGGAGATACATGTATATAAATAATGTAAATGTTAAAATGGTACAGAACCTTTTAACAAAGTAAAGGTTGTCCAAAAACAGGACTGAAGAAAAGTGCATATTTAACCTTGAAATTTTAAAGAGTCCAAAAAATGACAGCACCCTACAAAACATGCTCAAAGTGGGCACCTCTCCTCTCAATATTCAATTGTTAATCAACTTTTTATGTCACAACAGATGTTTTTTAGTGACATAAAAAGAAAATACTAAAGCCTCACCTCTCCACAAGTAGATATGATACAAGAAAAATTTCCCGAGAAGTTGATCTAACTGGCTGTTGAGTTTAAGACCCGCAGGAACTCCCATCATCCATTGTAACAGGTGCTGCAACCTAGTGGCGATTATCTGCAATAAAGTTATTAACCCTTTAGTCTTGCATCAAGCCATAGTGTAATTGTATCTTCTCCCTCAAACATAACATGGGATGAAGGGGGTTACCAAAAAACTTGATGCAAGACTAAATCATATCATTTAAAAGGTGTTCAGTTAAAAAGAATGTACAAAATGATATCATAGGACTTTTTGAATATTTAATGATAAAAATCAAGATTTCGTCAACTTGGATATGTCTTTGATATAACTAAATGTAACCCCATTTCAAAAGCAATTTTACAACAATCATCACTTTTTATATTAATTAAAATACATGTTGAATAAAAAAGAAGCTATTTATTTTGGTATTAGTTTATACTTTACTTTACAAATATCTCACTTCATAAGAAGACTGAGATAAGCATTCAAACACTAGCTATAGTAGAGCATGAACATTTTATAACAAATTCTTCAAACTCTTCAGAATAAGACTACGTTAATACCCATATTTATCCCATACTTTGACGTGTTACAGGTACATAAAGTCGGTTTGTAAAAACTTATATTTTCATCAGCGGGCAGATATAGCTTTACATCCCACTCCGAGTGGGCAGATATAGTATATCTGCACGCTACGTCATAATCGACGCTCGCATATTTGTTCATAATTTGTAACATTCGCGTAATGACTGTAAACGACAAAGGAGAAGACACAGACAATCTGGATCTGTTTGATGGTTTAAAAAAGGGAAGGAGCATCCACTTAATCAATCAAAAATTCGAGAAAATAAATGTGGGAATATTTGAGAGAACAGGAAAATCCGCCCACGGCCAAGAAAACAAAACTGGACATGAATATTCTAAAATATTTCCATGATTGAACAATGTAAACCAGATGACCAAGATTGGTATGGAATAAACGTATTATCCTATAGTCCATTCAGGATATTGTGATTATCCCTTGGCCAATATAATATATTTTCCTTCGGGACGTGCGGGCCTCAGGCAAATATATTATATTAGGATAATCTCTATGTACTGTGTATGAGGTTCTAGGTAACAGGCAGAAATATACAAATCTATAGTGTCTCTAGTGTCTGAGACATACAGCCAAATTTGTGTAATGTGAACAATGAGCATATGGGAAAAACATATCATCGTATAATTACAATGTAGTTTAGGACTTTGGGACTATCGCTTAACTTGGCCAATACAATATATCTGTCCCCAGGGCAGATATCATCCAAATATCCTGAACCTCATATAGAATAATCAAGGGATAAATCCAATATTCGTCATCCCATACATACATAACCCTTATTAATGAACATGCTAGTATTAGACACATTACCTCTGCCCAACTAAGAGTGTCTGTTGCTATATCATGTGTGACGTGGCTTTGTGTCAGGACGAACATCACAACGATCCCCAAAATTGTGTCCAGTAGCAGCTTCACCCGTTCATTCCTGCATCTATATGATCAAGAAATATTATACCTGTACCTTAGATGTTACTGCTATATTATCAAGTCATCAAATGTAACTATAACTATTGTGCAAATTCTCTTTTAACAATGAAAAGAATCAAATTTCTAGTCAATATAATAACCTTAGTCAGTGGCGGATCCAGGGGGAGGGGCACCCATGGAGACAGTCCCCCCCTTTTGTTGGCCCAGAAAAATAATTGAGGCTCAAAATATTTTAGGGCCTAAAAATTTTGTAGGGCCTCGAAAATGGGCCTTTTAGGGCATAATTTGGCATTTTTAGATCCAAATTACCAAAAATAGGCCTGAAATTTTCAAAATTTGGGCCCAATTTTTTATTTTAGGATTCTTAGGCACAAGCGCGGAAATTATTTTACTTAAACTCAAAATTTGGGCCACCCCTTATTACTTTCTGGATCGGCCTGTGTTAGTGAAAGTAGTACCAACGAAGTGGCATTGGAGATGGTGTTAGGTTTTGGGAAGAGGTCGGTCTGATGTAACATAAATAGATGTTGATTTATAAGGGTCTAACACTAAACAGATTTTGATTTGCAAGGGCCTTACCCTAAACAGATGTTGATTTGTGAGGCACTAACCTTAAACAGTGGTTGGATTCCAAGGCCCTGAATCAAGACAGATGCTAATTTGCAAGGGCTTTACCCTGAACAGATATTGATTTGTGAGGGACTAACCCTGTTACCCTAGACAGATGTTGATTTCTAAGGCCTAACCTTAATTAGATGTTGATTTCCAAGGCCTAACTTTAAACATCTATCGGATTCCAAGTGCCTGACTCTAAACAGACATTGATTTGCAAGGGCCTAACCCTAAACAGATGTTGTTTTCCAAACTAACCTTAAACAGCTGTTAGATTCCAAGGACCAGATTCTAAATAGATGCTGAATTACAAGGGCCTTACCCTAAACAGATGTTGAATTACAAGTACCTTACCCAGCCTAAACAGATGTTGAATAACAAGGGCCTAACCCTAAACAGATGTTGAATTACAAGTACCTTACCCAGCCTAAACAGATGTTGAATAACAAGGGCCTAACCCTAAACAGATGTTGAATTACAAGGGCCTTACCCTAAACAGATGTTAAGTTACAAAAGCATTTCTCTGAAATTTTCAAAATTTGGGCCCAATTTTTTATTTTAGGATTCTTAGGCACAAGCGCGGAAATTATTTTACTTAAACTCAAAATTTGGGCCACCCCTTATTACTTTCTGGATCGGCCTGTGTTAGTGAAAGTAGTACCAACGAAGTGGCATTGGAGATGGTGTTAGGTTTTGGGTAGAGGTCGGTCTGATGTAACATAAATAGATGTTGATTTATAAGGGTCTAACCCTAAACAGATGTTGAATTACAAGGCCCTTACCCTAAACAGATGTTGAATTACAAGGCCCTTACCCTAAACAGATGTTGAATTACAAGGGCCTTACCCTAAACAGATGTTGAATTACAAGGGCCTTACCCTAAACAGATGTTGAATTACAAGGACCCTATCCTAAACAGATGTTGAATTACAAGGGTCTTACCCTAAACAGATGTTGAGTTACAAGGGCCTTACCCTAAACAGATGTTGAATTACAAGGGCCTTACCCTAACCAGATGTTTAATTACAAGGACCTCACCCTAAACAGATGTTGAATTACAAGGACCTCATCCTAATCAAATGTTGAATTACAAGGACCTTACCCTAAACAGATGTTGAGTTACAAGGGCCTTAACCTAAACAGATGTTGAATTACAAGGCCCTTACCCTAAACAGATGTTGAATTACAAGGACCTTACCCTAAACAGATGTTGAATAACAAGGGTCTTACCCTAAAAGATGTTGAATTACAAGGGCCTTACCCTAAACAGATGTTGAATTACAAGGGCCTTACCCTAAACAGATGTTGAATTACAAGGGCCTTACCCTAAACAAATGTTAATTTCTAAGGGCCTAACTCTCAACAGATGTTTATTTGCAGAGGGCCTAAGTGTTTATAGATAACAGTGCCACTTACAGACTAAACATAACATAACACCTTTGGAACTTTAGTGAAGAATTCTACAACAATTAATTCAATGTAGATTCTTAACAAGAGTTTGAAACTTCATTATAGCCAAGAATAGTAACTTCAAATGGCATGACTACAACACTATAAAACAAATACTATACACAGATTCACATGTAAGTAAAAACTTTAATATAATTTATAAGCTTCTTTCAGTTACTTGAACAGTTATATTATAGGTGGAAATCCATGGGCTTTCAATTATTAGTTGCCCATGTCTAAATCTAAATAAAGCTTTAAACAAGCCACTGAGATGGCAAAATGTCAACACCTGGTAGGTTATTGAAGTGGTTCCAAAAATGCAACATTTTGCAACACTGAAAGCTGATGCCAACTCCAAATGCTATCTTTAGTGGTGACCAATGTACTCACTATGTTAAATGCATACATCTAATCATTGAAACAATTGTTTCCAGATTGCACCTGTGTAACCCATAGCAAAAATGAATTCTAATCGGGAAATAGTTAAAGTTGTTATATTGGGCATCGCAATAGGAGTGATAATTTGGAGAACTGCAAAAGTTTTACCCTCAATACTCAGATACTCCAATACACCTTCGAATAATAGACATTCAATGAAGAAAAAACTTCAAAAGATAAATGAGAAAGGGGAATACTTGCCATTTTATGGATATACTTGCATTGCGATGTGCAAAAATAATGACCAACTCAAAGATCTGGAGAGATTCATAGCATCGTCAACTTTGAAGAAATATTTTTCTCCACTTCCTGTATCGTCATACCACATGACGCTGTATAATATTTGGTGCCACAAAGATTCTCTCATACCTCCCATAATGCAATGGATGAACAGGACAGGGGTGAATGATTTAAACAGCAGTTATTGGCTCCCTAAGGAAGCCTTACATACAGAGCTAGAATCTGCAGATAATCTAGCAAAAAATAAGCTTTCAGAAATTTCAGTTAAAGTCATCCCAAAGCTAGAATTTAGATCGCCACATCTCACTTTGTTTGTCGATATACTTGGACGTCAAGACAAGGATAAAGTTGATCAATTCCGAAATGAATGCACAAAAATATTTGGTCATGATGACGATGCTCTGATGCAAATAGGATATCACATCACTTTGGCATACCAATACGAAGAAGTTGAGGAAGAAGATATAACACAGTATAACAAGGACATTCAAAAGCTGGAAAGCATGATAAAGAACTTGGGTGTAATAAGGTTAAAGAAAGGAGGAGTTTATGTTTTTCCAAGTATGGAAAAATTTATACCATACACATCACAGTTTTTCTAATGTGATACTAATGACTAATAAAAATAGTGGGCATATTATTACAGGTCCTGTATATGAGCCTGGCCATAGGAAAACAGGTCTTATCACAAAAATTGAAATTGTGCTACAGAGCCAAAAATGTGCCCAAGATTAAGAGGAAAATGTGCTTAATTCAAATCCGACTTATTGGTTTATATATGCAAGGCAAAATTGTTAAGACACAAGCCATGGCTTATTTGAAAGGTCTCTCTGTGCTTTTTAAGATAAACAAAAAATCAGAATATTGAAAAAATCCGTGACAAGACCCCTTTTCCTGTGGCCTGGCTCATATATTGATTGATTCATATCCACCATCTCTTTATGGTTTATAATATTAGACAGTGAGGAGCTCAGTCCAAGATCCAAATGGTTTGCAATTTCTGCTGTAACAATGAAACATAGAGCCCGTAGCCAGATGGTTCGAGTGAACCCCCCCCTGGCCAAAAATTCTTTCAAAATCATGCTGGTTTTCATCATTCTGAGCATTTATAAGTGATTTTGACCCTTTTTGGGCCAAAGTAGTGAAAGTGAACCCCAATAAATTTTTTAAAAAGGTGAATCCCCTTGGCAAATCCTGGCTACAGGCCTGAATATGGACATTAAAATTCTACACTGTACACTTCAACATGTCTCATGGAATAGCTTTGATCTCATGCTGTGTTATTTGTCCTCAATAGTCAGATAGTATTAGGATGATTTGGTTAGACCCAACCCAGAGAAAAAAAGATATGGTAAAAGCTGTAAAACCTGAATTGAGCCATCATCTTTTTAACAGTTATTTTCTAGTAAGATTATTTGCAAAGAAGAGATCAGACCATTCAGAATGGGACTGTATAAAGTAAAACCCATTCAGATACTCTAGCATCTTTCTGTTTCACCTGAAACAGGGCTGAGAAGAAATGAGATATCATGGTTATCATGATGAGTAAAACCTGTCTGAACTCTACTAGGACTGGACAAAAGTGCTCAGATTAACACGTGTTTGTATATATTAAGGCTAATAAGATATTTTATCCCATACTTGGACTTGTTACAGGTACATAAAGTCGGTTTGTAGAAACCTATATTTTCATCAGCGGGCAGATATAGCTTTACGTCCCGCTCCGAGCGGGCAGATATAGTATATCTGCCCGCTACGTCATAATCGCTGTTCCCATATTGGTTCGTTTATGTAACGTTCGCATACTGTAAACGACAATGGAGAAAAACGCAGACAATCGCGATCTGTTTGATGCTTTAAAGAAGGGAAGGAGCAGTATGCCCCGTTAATATCAAAAACCGGCTACGGACAAGAATACAAAACTGGACATGAATATTTCAAAATAATTCCACGGTTTGTTGCAAAGTTTCAGAACTGTGGCCAATTGGAGAATGTGATTGGAATGGGATAAACAGATCATCCTATAGTCGGTTCAGGATGATTATCCCTTGGCCAATATAAGATATCTACCCTCGGGACCTACGGCCCTCGGGCAGATATATTGTATTGGCCTCGGGATAATCCCAATATCCTGAACCTCATATAGGATAATCTCTATGTATTTATACCTACTGAGGTTCTAGGTACATAATGAGCGGGAATATATACTGTATCTAGGGACCGGGATGGATACACGCTGTATCCATCCCGGTCCCGCTCAAAAAAAATTTTTCAGAATTTTTTTTCAAATATTTTTTTCAAAATTTTTTTTTCAGAATTTTTTCAAAATTTTTTTCAAACTTTTTTTTCAAATTTTTTTTTCAAACTTTTTTTCAAATTTTTTTAAAAATTTTTAAAAAACTTTTTTCACATTTTTTTCAAATTTGTTTTAAATTTTTTTTCACATTTTTTTCAATTTTTTGAAAATCTCGCTTACTTTAAGACCAAGAAACGCATACCTTAAGTTTGTTTTGGAATTTTGGAACTTTATAAGGTATGATGTACCTAGAACCTCTGTAGGTATGAAATACATCTGTTATGTACGGTCGGTTTTGGATACAGGGTTTATCCCGCGGGAAATATGTGTATCTCCCTCGGTCCCTCGGGAGATACACATATTTCCCTTGGGATAAACCCTGTATCCAAAACCTCCCAGTACATAACCCTTATATATTGCATGAAAAAATAGTCGAGATAAACATGTATGTAGATGCTATATACTGTAAAACATGTTAATTTGATATTAACAGACTCTGAAATAATGAAACCATCAAGCTGCAAAATATCAAAAAAAGAATTATCAAATTTTTAAAATTGAATTCATAAATTAAACATGTTTTATAGAAATGAGTGGCGCAAAATATTGCAACTCTGCACCTCTGCACCTACCTTAATTTGTCTATATCTGTGACTGGTTCATTGAACAGCACATTCCTGAGTCGAGAGAATTTCTTTTGCAACTGACAGGTAACACAGGGAATATAGAGAGCCTTTTGGAATAGAGCACTTTTCCATAGTCTGAAATGCAAACACACATAAACATCATATTGAATTACTGTGTAGTCATACAAACGATGACACAAATTATTTTGCATAGTGAATAAAAAATTTAAAAATATTGAGCAATGTTTATGGTGAGTGGTATAATGTCGCAGTTTGCAAATAAATGTTTTCTAAATATGAACATATCTTTTCAGTTCATGATGTCTAGAAACATGTATAAAGTGAATAAATTGCAATGATATAATGTCACTTACTTTGAGTGGCTTATATTATCTGCCATCTTAAACCAGGGAGAGACTAGTTGGTTAATTACTATTGCCCGAATACACATAGGTATACTGAATCCACTTTTTTTAACATCTGGACAAAAGTTTGTGATACATGAGCCACCTATATCCAAATGTTTGAGCTTGTACATTTCAGTCTGTGAGTATTTCAGATTATTCACTGACAAAATTGACTCTGAGTCTGATAAATTAGATTCTAGCAACTTAGATGCAAACATTATTCCCGGGTTGTAGATAATTATCAGCAATTTTAATTCCTGGGCATGTCCATTTTTCTCCGATTTTGAGATCATTGTTATTTTTGGCAAATCAGAGTGGATGATATCTATAGATATCCAGTATGGAAAAGTTCTATTTTTCAGATTGATAGCACCTGTTTCATGTGATAGTTCTCCTAAGATACCAAAGTTGGGTGAAGTGGGTAATTTCCTAAGTATGACATCATCAATTGTATGTACAACTCCTGTAATAATGACAGAGTGCTTGTTGATGTTATAGTGGCCTATCAGGTATCCTTGAGATGTATCTGGTATAAGACATACATCTGGGACAGAAATCCGCCACAAGTTATTATCATTATTCCCTCTTTCAAGCCACTGCTTCATGTTGATAACTGTAAACAGAAGAACAGAAGAAATAAGATGGGTCACTTCTACAGTTTAGCAATCTTATTTCATTATGGTTTAGCCATTCATCAAAAACACAGTTTATAGCATTGTCAGAGTTATATCACTGGTAACCAATAGGAAGTAATAAATCACATATTTGGGATCAGGTCAGATAACGGATGATATTGGGATATTGAGTTGATAATGATACTTATCCCACGATTAATGTGTTATCTGTACAATAACAGCTATTGATATTTCTGATATTATTGAAATCCGTGTGATATTTTCCAGAAAATCGTTTATCAAACTCATATGCGTGTGATATCGTTTATCTCACGCATATCCGTGTGATATCACATTTGCATTTCGCGCCACAATATTGTTGGAAATTAGGTCAGATAATTTATTCTTTTTTTGAGAAAATAGGTCCGTTAATTTATTCTCTTTAAGTTTCATTGGTCTATTGAATCATGATTGTGTATATAATTTGATTAGAAGGCTGCTAACTAACGATTAAAAATGGTATTTATGACGAACTTTATCATGTACAGAAAGTAGTGCATATTACTGCGCAGTGAGTAAAGTACAAATCAAAATGGCCGGTGCAAATTAATTAAAATTAAAAAAAACATCACAAGGTGATTGTAATCATGGGATAAACCCAATATCACATAATTTCTCGTGATATCATTTTATCTCCTCGTAGATATCAAATATCAACACTCATTCACTTCGCTCACTCGTGTTGATATTTGATATCAACTCGGCGATAAAAATGATATCACTCAAAATGATGTGATATTCTGTATATATCATTCCAATATCATTCCCGGGTCAGGCCAGATCCAAGGATTTTCAAGAGGGGGGGGATTTTGTGTATGGATGGCTTGTGCCGCTGACATCTCAAGCAAAAAGGTACATTCTGAGGATATCTGAGAGCCATATTTGCATCATTAAATTAAATATCTAACAAAAAAAAAATCTTTGAAAAGGGGGGCTGTGGATAAATATTATTCCCAGGGAAATCCTCCTGAGACTTCATTTCGTTCTTTTCACATTCACGCCATCTTTCAATTATCAATTTTCAAACCATACCAGTTAAAAACTAGATAATGGCAACTCCGCGGAATAGCAAATCCCACGAACAAAATATCAATTACCGAATTCCAATCAATTATAGTCATTACTTTGGTTAAAATTGAAAAAATTAGATTTTAGAAATGCGAATTCCTGCAAAGCAGCCATTTTGAATTTTCTGAGGTACAAATCTGAAAAATAATACCATAATTGTGATCTACTCCAAAATTCCTTCAATTTGAGTATAATATAGCCATACTTTGAAGGGATCGAAAAGTGATTGCGAAATCGTACATTTTGAATTTTACGAGGCTCGAATCAGAAAAAAGATTCAATATTTGCAATCTACTCTTAATTGCCTTTCATTTGAGTATAATAAAGCTATACTTCCGAAAGATCTAAAAATTAGCGAAAATTTCTGTTTTCCTGAAAAACACGGACTATATGTGAAATAGATAAATGTTGTGAATATACTACCAAAATTTCAAACAATAATATTAATTACTTTGGTTAAGAATGAAAAATTCATGATTTTTGCGAAAAAGTCCCGTCATTTTTAAAGCGGTGGCCATCTTTTTTGCATAAAACTATTCACCAATATACATCTTTCCACTAAATATGAAGAAAATCCGTCTACTAGTATTTGAGTTATTTTCCGGACGGACGGACAGACTGACTGACGGACGGACGGAGGGCTTCACTATATCCCTACCGAACTTCGTTCGTTGGGATAATAACTTCCAGACTTGTAAATTGGTATTTGTATAGAATTAAAGGGAATTATACAACATTGCACTTTAGTTGGTAGTAGATATTAAACTGGCTTTGTATAAAAAACCTCCTACCTCATACCCACCTACCCACGTACGTTGGACATGATACAGTCTTTGAAGGGTTCAATTTTAAAGATCTTAGTTAATTAAATCTTAGTTTATGATGAATTATAGTTGCATTTGTAACGACCCTTGATAGCAAGTTGCTACTACAGCCCAGCTGGGTTCGATTCCCACTCGGGGCATCGAATTTAGCACACTATCTTTCAATTTCTTTATCTGGCTGGTTGGACCTATGCTCGTGGTCGTTAGTTAGTTATTCCCCTGGGGCGCCATTGGGTCATTCACTAGTAATCAGGATATGGTGTGAATGGGACATTTCTGGTGTTACTTGGTATGAAAAATAATTTTACTACTAACACCAAGTCACACCACAAACCTGGTGTGACTTGGAGTAAAAGGATTAAGAGATTAAACCCCTGCTGTCTAACACTGAGTCACACCATACCACTGGTGTGAGATGGTATGAAAATTGAATTTAATCCCTTTGATCTCTACAAGCCAAAATCCACACCAAGTCACACTGAAAGGATGGTGTTACTGATAGAAAATTATACTGAAACTTGATTTTCAAAGCTCTTGATTGCTATTTACAATTACTTTGATCTTATGATCACATTTTTTCTTAAGAAAGGTCCATCAAATGATTTTAGACAGTCATATCTTTCACCATAAGTACCTTCTGGGTATAAATACTAAAACAATGTTTTCTTTAAAGTGAGGTCCCCATGATAGTAAAATATCAATCTAACTCTCTGAAAAATTATGGATTAGGACCCCACCATGTCACTTTTTTAAAAATGTAAGGCTTATTTTCTTAAAAGAGGATCTTGTTTTTCTCATTTTAAATATATCAAACGTTTCTTCTACACTATATTAACCAGAACAACGGCAACGCCAAAGCGTAGCGAATCCCATCGAACAGAAATGGCTGGCATTTTTACAAACGAAATATATAGCAAATATCGTAAAATAACACACATAAGAAAGGCCACCATTTTCAAAATGATTGCTCACTAGCTAAGTTGTCATCAGAAGAAGTGATATACTTTTAAGTAGCCACGTATAAATTTTTTAAAAATCGCACACACGTACATGTAAATGGTGGCCATTTTTTAAAATGGCCATCTACTACCCAAAATGTCATAAGATAGTATGCAATCCTTACAAGTATTCACATATCAAATATGAACAAAATCGCTCTATTACTTTTTGAGTTACAATAAAAAATGTAAAATAACACACATAAAAATGGTGGCCGTTTTTCAAAATGGCCGACTACTCCCCAAAGTTTTATTAGACAATGTGCCATGCTAAAAGTATTCACATATTAAATATGAACAAAATCGCTCCAATACTTTTCGAGTTATAGTAAAAAATGTAAAAATTATTACCGTGGGTACTGGGCTCACATGGTGTCAGAAAAAAAACGGATATAATTTTTTGCTGATTTTTTGTAACAGAATTATTTCAAGCCACTTGCCACTATTTTGGACTGACTGAGAGCCAGATGGACAAATCGATGTTAAGTAAAATGGCTGAAAAAAAAACGGATATAATTTTTTGCCAATTATTTGTAACAAAATTATTTCATACAACTACTCTTTACAGTGACATGGCTTTTTGCAATGCAAGACACCTGAAATTATTTGTAAAGCTAGGAAATGGGCCAAAATTGAATTTCGCGAAACAAGAATGGCGACCATTTTGAAATCAGGCAAGCTTTTGAACCAGGAGTCCTAGGGGAGTTTTTTGTATTGATGTTGAACAAAAATAACTTGAAAATGGAATCCTATCGACAGAGGTTTTAAGCAAATGGTCCAAAAGAGGATTTCGCGAGACAGATGGACAAATCAATGTTAACTAAAATGGCTGAAAATAAAAAAACGGATATAATAATTTGCAGATTTTTTGGAACAAAATTATTTCATTCAACTACCCTTTACAGTGACATGGCTTTTTACAATGCAGGACAGCTGAAATTATTTGTAAATCTAGGAAATGGGCAAAAAGTGAATTTCGCGAAACAAGAATGGCGACCATTTTGAAAATAAGCGAGCTTTTGAACCAAGAGTCATAGGAGAGTTTTTTGTATTGATATTGAACAAGTTTAAGGTAAATGGTCCAAAAGTGGATTTAGCGAGACAAGTGGACAAATCAATGTTAACTAAAATGGCTGAAAATAAAAAAATGGATATAATTTTTCGCTGATTTTTCGTAACAAAATTATTTCATTCATCTACTCTTTACATTGACATGGATTTTTACAATGTAGGACACTTGAAATTATTTGTAAAGCTAGGAAATGGGTCAAAAGTGAATTTCGCGAGACAAAAATGGCGGCCATTTTGAAAATAGACGAGCTTTTGAACCAGGAGTCATAGGGGAGTTTTCTGTATTGATGTTGAACAGAAATAACTTAAAACAGGAATCCTATCGACAGAGGTTTTAAAACGTGCCACTGTTATTGACGGAAAGTGGATTTCGCGAGTCAGATAGACAAATCAATGTTAACTAAAATGGCTGAAAATAAAAAAAAAATGGATATAATTTTTCGCTGATTTTTTGTACCATGCTTAAAGTATTCACATACCAAATATGAACAAAATCGCTCCACTACTTTTCCAGTTACAGCAAAAATCGCAAAATGACTTGCAAAGGCAGCCATTTTTCAAGATGGCTGCCATGTATTTCTCCTATATTTACATTTTTAGCTTAACCAATGTCCTATATAACTTTTTTACATTTAAAACATATTGCTATTACAGTTTTACATGCAGAACCTAAATTACTGTAAAATCGTCGCTAAAATGGCCACCATTTTTAAATTAGCGGCCATTTTGAAAATTGGCTTTCGAGCAGAACTTCTACCCCCATAGGGTATATGTGTGCAAAATATGAACAAAATCGGGCCAACGGTATTTGAGTTATTCCCCGGATGGATGGACGGACGGACAGAGGGACAGACATACGTACGTACGGACGGACGGAGGCGTTCCCTATATCCCTCCGAACTTCGTTCGATGGGATAATAACTTCTGAAAAGGGGATGTGTATTGAAATGCGATAAAGGTAAAAAACACATTTCCCATGTTATTTTCCTGTAGGGAAAACTCGTGCTATCCATTGTTTTCAGCATGATTTTGGTCATCGAAAATTGATCTCTTCAAAACTAGACTTTCAATAAATAAGTTCAACATTTTGAAAAAAATTGTTGACGTGGGGTCCCTATTTTTATCATCATGGGGACTTCAATTAAAAGCAAACATATTGTTTTAATAAAAACCACTGTATTTATGCCCAGAAAGTACTTATGGTGAAAGATATTACCATCTAAAATCACTTGCCATACTGCACATGGACCTTTGTCAATATGTTTACAAATGTAATTAAACTTAATTTTTGTTTTTATTATTTAAATATAGTAACATTTTGAACTTTGTTTTATCCATTCATATTTTGATCAGTTTCATTTCATACTAATTATCAAAAAATGAATAGAGGGGGATTTATTTTTAACAAGAAAGTTTATTAATAAACTAAATAAACGGAAGAGGGGGGTAGGGAGTAATTTTAGATTGCTTACTCCCCCCTCCATTCACTGTAATATTCGAATTGTTTTTCATGACATTTTGTAACTCATTTAATAAAAACAGCAACAACATTCATTTTCTGTTTATAATGTCATCTGTGTACATTATTTACAGGTCGTAGACCTCTGCTTCTTGTTTATAACAAAAAGATTGACTTTTGTATGCTGGTGACATTCCACCTTTTTAAACAGATCTCACACCTTAGAAGTATATCAATTAAGAAAAAATTAGAAATATGAGATCTGTTCGTAAACTTTCTAGTGAAAAAATAAATCTTGCAGATTTGATGAATTTTCTAGCAAAAATCAGATGCTCCCCTCCATTCATTTTTTCCAATCACCAAGCGTGATTGTGGAGTTTCATGTGTCAACAGGTTAAGCTGAATTGATAAGCTAAAAGTAACTTTGGCAGATGAAGATGAGTTCTAATGTTCATTGCTATCAAACTTAGTATGTGTGAATGACAACATCTCATCAATGCCAAGTTTATAATACATGAATGTTGCTAAGGGTGGGCAGATATGCCCATAGATAAACTACTCAATATATGGTATATCATAAGGACCTGCACAAAGTCTCATTGAAGTGTGAGCAAATGACAATTTAATTAACTTCTCAATGCCAGTATGCCTATAGATAAACTTCTCATATGGCGTGATATTTTAATTACCTGCCCAGAGTCTCACTGACATGTATGGCTTGTATGTATCAATCAAATGTGTCATTTAGAGTTCGGGATCAAAGGGAGTGTAAAAATGCAATCAAGGACTAAGAAAATGAAGTTTAATATTTTACTACCAAGTAACACCATCCTTTCAGTGTGACTTGGTGTGGAATTTGGCTTGTAGAGATCAAAGGGATTAATTTTGTTTTTCATACCATCTCACACCAGCAGTATGGTGTGACTTAGTGTTAGACAGCAGGGGTTTAATCTCTTAATCCTTTCACTCCAAGTCACACCATGATTGTGGTGTGACTTGGTGTTAGATGGTAGAAAAAATATTTTTCATACCAAGTAACACCAGAAATGTCCCATTCACACCATATCCTGATTACTAGTGATTACACATTACAATGCACCCATATGCCTTTGTTTATAGATCTGTCATCCATCTAGTCATAAAATAAAGCCGGAATAGTAGAAATGTTAATAATTAGAGCTATATTGAGATTTAAAATCTTTAAAATAGAACCCTTCAATGACTGTATCATGTCCCACGTAGGTGGGTATGAGGTAGGAGGTTTTTTATACACTGCCTATTAAACTTATACTTATATTTGGAACACCCTGTACTTGTACATCATCAAGGTTGATTTCAGGTTATATCCCCAAACATGTAAATATTGTGCTTAGAGCACACTACTTTAAGGTTCCCGGATATTGTAAAATGCTCTAGGTTGACACCAAAAGGCACATCTTTGAACCATGACAGGCTCTACTGACACATGACAAGGTTGGTGTCAAAATTCAGCCAAATATGTATAATATTAGTTATTTTCAAGGGTTGTGTTTGTACATTTGATCATAAGACAAAATGTTTTGAATTCAAATACATGAAATTTTGGTCTATTCTTTATGAAAATATTGAAAAAAACTCCTCAGCTAGTAACAGAGTAAGTAAGTACAAAATTGAATTTCACAACTCTCGCATTTTCCTATAATTCTAAAAGGCAAATAATTTACTTTCTACATGAGCTTTAATGATTACAAAAAAGAAGTTTTGTCTCAAAGTTCATTGATGTTAATTATGTAGTTGCAAAGCTTACAATCAGAATGTATAATCAGAATCAAAATTGGAGATACTAGCCCTTTTGGTCAAACTCGCTGATTCAATCAAAGACAAACATAAATTCTTTTATAAATCAATTCAAAACTGAATTGATGAATTTATTCCTTATTTAAAGTATATAATAAGCAATAAAGTCTCTCCCAGAACAATATATAGAAACAAATACACCAAATCATACCTTAACAAGATTTGCACATTCATACATTTGTACAACATCACATTTTACAAATTAATGTACATGTATGTACATGTTTATTAATTGCTTGACCACTAAAAGTATGTATGATTCTTTTTTAATGGTTTACACTGTTAATGAATGGATTTAAGAAGCTTTCAGTTTACGAACGCCCAAATATCAAAGAATTTTTTCTGACAATGTATCCAGATATACAAAACTTGAGATTCACGATTCAAAATTTGCCAAATCTGATACAACATACAGAATGTACTCATGTATGATAATGCTAATGCCAGTTCAAATGATGTCCTCAAAGTAGGACTTTATTTGATTGAAATTCTGAAATGTCTGAATGCATGCTGGAAAACACCTGTCTCATCCATATCATAATCCTATAGGTAAGCCTTTTGGAACAGCTCTATAATAATAATAAATATGGTTTTATAGATAATAAACCGATTATTTAAAATGTCTTTTGGTGTTAATATATTTGAAAGGAACTATTTCATCATTTATAGGAGCTAATTCAAAAGTTGGTTTCAATGGATGAATATGAATATGACTTGAAAATCCATCACCAGCCATAATCTTAAGATCCTGCATAAAGATTGTTGAATTTCTATAAGACATTGGAACTTTGAATCTGATGTTATTAATTATATCCACATATGGAATAATTCCTTGGGGATAAGCTTTATGCTGGGGATTATGTACAGTCATGGGAGTATATCGTGCAAGCTGACGGTGAAAATAATAGTATGATTTCATGTGGAGGTACCGCCCTGCTCCCCACCAACTTATTGCGTCATATTGAACATCTATTGGCATTATATACCCAATAGCTTTATTATGGAATGCTGCAAAACACTCATCAAATCGTATCATTGGGATTCGTTCTGTGAGATTCCATTGTTTGTCATGATTGTCTTCTCCTGGGCAACACTCGTCAAAGTCGGAAATACCCAAAGGGTCAAACACTGATCGTAGAGGCGCACCAACAGCAGGTCGTGTATCCAGTAGAAAATTTTCAAATTGTCTCAGTATGGAAATATTCGGGTTCACTTTATTCAATGCATCTTTACTCAGAATTCTTGGCAGTGTTGGTTTCAATACGATATCCTCATCAAGGAAAACATAATACAAGTATTTCCCAAGATGTTTCTGCGCATATGTCCAAGCAACGTTTCTTCCCGATGCCCAAGTTGTATTTGGGCCAAATACGTATTTAACATGATTTAACTTCAAGTCTTCGCAGGGAGTGTTATAACTCAGTACCAACACGTCCAAATTCTCTGGGTCTCCAAACATGTCTGTTTGCACAAAATAGTCTCTTATGCATTGATCAGAATTCACTATATAAAGAAAGTTCTTCGTGTAATCCTTTTTTCCTGTTGTCAACATATCTCCTGTAATATGGTCTGATTTTGCTTCTTGTGAAGTCTTCATTGGTTTTATTGTAACTTTTTCTGAATAAAACAACACTGTGATCATCAAAATCAAGAAGACAAAAATAAGGAAACTATTTTTTCTTAGCATTTTTCTGAAAGAAAACATTTTTGTGATTTGACAAATTGTTCATTAATCTGTCCATATAATATAATTTGTAATAAAAAATTATCTTTCTGTATTGATGGTTTTTCTGCCTGGTGAATATGTTGTTGTGTGAACGTTATAAATACATTCTACTTATATATTAGGGGAGGACCATTGGCTCTTCATTGTCCCCAAATTTAGAGACAATTCCATATTGCATACATATATCATTTTAACCTAACACACAGGGTGCAGCATAAGCATTGGTCCAGGGACCAAAAATCCCCACTTGACCCAACATGACTGGTCTGTTTGACCAATTTGGTCCAGTTGTTCATATTTCATGAAAAAAGTGATGGACCAACTGTATCCAGTTGCTTGGAAAACTTGTTGCTATATTGAAAAATTGATTAATCAATCCAAAATAAAATACAGAGATTTTTAGACAGTTTGTATGACACTGATGAGAGTGATAGGAATGTTGATGTAACTAAAGTTGACGACAGTAACAGTCCTAGTCAATTTAATTGTGCGTCAACCAAACCTACAAAATAACTAAAAGACCACATATGCATCAAATTGAAATAAAAGACAGAATTTGTCAAATTTGCAATAAGGGGGAAGTGGAGGATGAAAAGCATTTTCTTCTTTTATGTGATTGTCATAAAGATTGCAGAATTTTTTAACAAACTAAGTTTTATTGACTCATTTGAAAATATGTTGGATGATAAAGAAAAGTTTAAGTTTTTAAGATTTCGGATGATTATGAAATTGTAAACAAATTGATACAATTTATGCATAAACTTTCCAATCAACTTTGGCTATTTGAAAAATGATTCATTTTACCGTATATGTGTATAATTGTGTCTTGTAATTGATTTTGTGATTTAGGCTTGAAAATCTTGAATCTTACAATATTATATGGAAAATAAATTAATATTTTAAATGCGAAAATGTCTGTATATTTAGGATTGTTTGTGGTTTAGCTGATGGGAATGTGGCCTCTTGTATTTTGATGCGTCTTTGACACATTATTTCTAAAATATCAACATTGCTGAAACTTAATAAATTGCAAGAGGCCTGTCGGTTAACTGCACATTTAAACTGATTTATCTGAAATTTACAGACGTTTTGCATCTCAGATATGAATGTGTACTAGTATACTATTTGTACGTGATTAGTTATTATTTTAAGGTTGCTTTCAGGCCTATAGCCTAGGGTTTCAGGGGTTCCAGTAAACCCCCCTGGCCAAATATTCTTTCAAAATCACGCAGTTTTTGTACCATTCTGAGCACTTTTCAATAAGCCAATACGCGATAGATTTTTAGTTTAGTTCAGTTTAGTTACTTCACACTTGAAGAGTTCTCATGAGAGGTACAACTTCGTCTACATCCGGGTTCTTTCCCATTGGATTACACAGGAGTGCGATTTTCAATGCCGCACTACGGCTTTATTAAACATTTATATAGTGTTACATTTGCACAAATGATAGATATGTATGATATTAAGATATACAAAAAGGCTTTTTGAACTATAATCCCCAAATCCGAAAAAATCTTTAGTTGGAAATGCCGTCCAATTCCAGTGACGTCACTGATTTCCCACAAATTGCTCAGACGCCATTGAAGATCGAAAAAAATATAAATAATGTAACTTTGAATCTCTGATTATCTTTCTGATTATTGAATAGAATGAATCATGTAAATATGCTCGAGCGCTGGTGGAATATCGGAGGCTGAGAAACTGTCAATTTTGTCAAGATTCACGCTAGTTTTATCAGAAATTGTTGAAATTTTGTTTGAGCAATCTTCCGCCAATATGATGCTATACATACGCTATGATGTAATCCTCGAGCAATGAAATTAGCGGATCATGACCTTTGACTTTGCAGTCTCCGGACGTTTCGTTCAGAGTAATCGACTCGTGATTTTGGCCCAATTTTTAAAATCACAAATGATTGCTCATAACTTCACAAATGTAGACTCACCAAACTGTCAATGTGGCGAAGTCGAAACTGTCAAGCACATATTTCTCAATTGTGGTCTCAACCTGAACTCTCATAATCTAAATGTCAACTCCTCCACTTATTAGGTAACCTTCAAATGGACAAAAATGGTCTAATCAAAACATTTTTATTTGGTCATCCTGATCTTTCAACTGAACAGAACATTATGATTTTCAAACTAGTTACAATTTTTTTATCAGACAATTCCACTTAATGCTCAAGATGGCCTCTTTATGCTCCAACAGATCATCTTATAACCTTGCCCCAGCACCATTACCCAGCAAATACCAGTAAACCCCTTTGTCAGAAAAATACATCTTTTTCACATACTCAATATTCTTTTTATATTTAAAGTGAACCTATAATGCTATCCTCTCATAGAGATTGGTCACTTATATCAGAAACTATTTGTACTTGTATATAATGAAATAAAACAGATTATAAAAAAAAATTTGGCCCAAAGTTGTCAAATGTGAGCCCCCTTGAATTTTTTGAAAAGTGAATCCCCTTGGCAAAATTTGGCAACAGGCCTGGCCATGTAGGTAGTGCCAAATATCCTGTTGTGCCAGACACTAGATGTATACATGTAAAATAATTGCAAAATGCACTATGAAAATAGAAAAATATTGTTTGAAATCATCATCGACAAAATTTATACTGTAACTTGCTTTGATTTGACGGCCATTTTATTTGGCGGATTTGGTGGATTGATTACAACAGCCAAAATAAGTAAATAAATCTCCGGGGATTCCGAGCAAAGATTTTTTGTCCAAAAAAATTTGAAAAAAACAAGTAAAATGTCAATATTGAATCATTTTCCAAGATCTACAGATCCACAACTGGTTCAGACAAAAAATCCAGATAGCAATCAAGATAAAATACCAAATAGCAGATAAAATAACGACTTACAGTATTAATAAAAATCATACTATAAATGCAAATGTTAATGTCATCAAAAGATAAATATTTCCAAAAATAACTTGGGAGTTAAACATGAGCTTACCTGAAGAACATTCTGGATGTATCACACTACCCTAAGTATTACTGGTATCGTGGTATGTATAAAAAAAATATGTAAATAACATATATTTTGTATATACTGTATTTAGGTATAATGATAGCATAGTGTAGTGTAGTGTAGTATAATGCAGTGTAGTTAGCTTTATTTCTGTACTGACTTATATGTCATTGTCAAGTAAAGCATATGTCATCCCATGACATCCAAAGAGACAATAAAAGAGTCAATATATATATAATGTTGTAAGCTGACTTTGTTCATAAACATATAAAATTCCATTATCACCGGTGATCCGCTCGATTACGCTGGTTACCGAAATGGTTCGTTTCGGTAACAAAATGTCGGAACGTCAAAGGTACGATTTTTCTTTTTTTGCTTATTTTGCTCGTTGAAGGCAGAATCCCCACGACATTTTTTCTCACAAATGTATATCAGTATCATATGTTTTATAAAAGGTACATGTTTGCGAAAAAATATCTCAGAAGACAACAGAATCGTCAATTCAAGTTAATTCCTCACTTAAGTTACATAAATGGTAAGGGTTAAAAGTGCAGATATTAACTGTTTTTCGAAATATCGTTTCGGTAACTTAAGTGAGGGATTAAATCTTGGGAATTCTGCCTATCGTGTGAAATAAGGAAAAAAAGAAAAATCGTGCCTTGGACTTTTTTTTAAAGGCCTCCTCACACATTATTAAGGAAAACATATCGACACATTTAGTGCATTTAACCATTTGATAACATATTGTGGATCTTAATTTGCATTTCATTTGTATGGAAGACTTTGATAAAATCCTTTTTTGATGATCTTTGTTAGAAAGCTGATGTTTGGCTAAGCTTCGAAATTCCAAATTGAACAAACTACTGAGAATACCATGGTGTAAATATTTTTGCTTTATAATATGGAAAAAAAAGGAAAAAATTATTATTGAACAATTGAAGCATCGTGCTCAGAACTGGATGGTGGAATGGATTTAGGATGATTTTAAGAACAATTAAGTGTTATTGAACTTGTTTTTATACTGCGGATTTTAGAAACTTTTACCTAGCATTTACAACAAGTGACAGCACAAAGAGATATAGGAGCCTAGTGATAAACCAGCACAGAGAGACTATTAGGTGACATAAAATCACCAGATGGATACCAACAACAACAAGAAACAACATCTACATCGACATCAATAATCCGCAAAAGCTAATAAGCCCATTTAAAGCAATTAAAGAAGAACAAGAGATCAGAAGGAAGAGCCATTCCACAAGATATCTGCACAGGGGCTTGTCTGGAGGGTCGGGTAAGCCCTCCGATGAGTGTGTACATCTTATTAAGAGTATATAGCTCTCCGATGAGTGTGTACTTCTTATTAAGAGTATATATACTCTTAATAAGAAATACACACTCATCGGAGGGCTTGCCCGACCCTCCAGACAAGTCCCTGTAGATATCTGTTAGCATGTAATCAGAAAACTCCACCTGATGCGTTCAAATTTGCTTCCAAAGACAAGATCAGCATTTTGAGCATGTGTCATACATATACTCTTAAGGTGACTGTTAACTTAATCGATTTTCAGAAAAAATTGAAAATTTCACAATCTTGAAATTTTCAAACTCTTCCTGAGAAGTCGTTTTTATTATTTCACATATGCTTGTGCACTGTAATCATTACAAAGACATCAAAGAACAACATAAAACTTAAGTTTGAGAAAAAAAGTGCAGTTTCAAAAATTTGAGAAGATTTTTTTCTAGGAGTAGCCCGTGAAAAACTGCTGTTTCAAAATATCTGAACATTTCAGAAAATATACTTCAAACATATATCAAAAACGAAGGAGCAACGGAAATTTGAAAAATTACCCGATAAAAAAATTGGGATCAAAATAAGGAAAAAAGTACACTTCTCAATTTGTTTTTTTCTATTTTTTTTAATTTGTATGAGAGATTTCAAAATTCTAAAGCTCCTTCCATTTTGGGCTATATTAAAGGGATGTTTCAGAGAAATTAGAAAAAAAAATGTTCAGGGACCTTTGCCGTGCTACTCTTTTTGTCAATTTTTCTGTCACATTTTCAGAGGACTCAAATTCCCATTCCAAAATGTTTACTGTTTCTATTTTCATTACCACAGTGAGCCTGGTTATATAAATGATAAGTGGAACTAAAAAATTGACAGAAAATCCAACCAAAAGACAGTTTTGATGGTCAGATTATACTCAAATGCTATGTGCTTCCTGGTTTCGGCCATCTCGGATTTTTTGATTAAGTTATAAGTTACCTTAATAAGAAGTACACACTCATCGGAGGGCTTGCCCGACCCTCCAGACAAGTCCCTGTGGATATCTGTTAGCATGTAATCAGAAAACTCCACCTGATGCGTTCAAATTTGCTTCCAAAGACAAGATCGGCATTTTGAGCATGTGTCATATTTTGAGCCCAAAAATCTCGTCATCAATATAAAATCTTTCTTGGTGAATTATGGTATGAGGTTCCATATCCATCCGCCAAAAGGTATGACCCCTATATAGTCCATTTAAAAACTTGTGGTTTTGTTCTAAATAACGCCATAGTTGGCTTCTAGGGTACCTAGTATGCCACTATTTGGTATCAAAATAAAGAGGAGGAGTTCAACTTTCATTTGAATTACGAAAATAGCGATGTAGGTCAAAAATAGTTCCGACGTGAGCATGTTTACTACGCGTTTGCCCATCATATCAGAATTGAGGAAGTGGTAGCAAACGCAAGTCACAATAAATGGACGCTGATATCTCAAAAAGTAACCTGACTCCCTATAATTTGATGTAGATCAATCGAACCCCTATATGAACAGGTACATTTTGATATATAACACTATGGGGGGTAAGCGTTTTATAGTTGGTCACGAACGCCATATGTGCAAAGTATTGTTATGAATTTTCGAATTTGGTGTTGGATTACGGTACTCATACCTTAATATGAGGCCTAAAATTGTCTGCTAGTTGGCCAGAGACCAATATTCTAGCAGATTTTGAGAACAGAATCGATTTGTTCGTTCTGCGTAGGGCAAACAATGATTTGAAATCACTTTCAACCATTCTGTGAGTATAAGAATGGTCATAAGAGGCCCGTGGAGGGTCTGGAATGAAAGAAAGCCCTCTGAAATTCCGCCAAAATTGCAGGTTATTTCTTCATTTTTTGCTAAAATTACATGATTTTCAGGGCCCATATCTCAGTGATATTGCTACAATGTAGCGATTTTTCATTTTTACAGGCTAGATACACGTGTCAGGTCGACAGAAACAGTAAGCATGTGTGATTTTCAAATTGCTACATTGTAGCAATATTTATTTCAAAATACAGGTGTGAGGGAAACTGCAATTTAGTTAGATTTGGGCGAAAATGGCCAAATTTCAGTCAAAATCCTCGAGACACAGGCCCTTTGTCTTCGATTTAGTCAATGATGCAACTCTTAGTAGAAGGTGTGCCATATAGGGAATGAAAGCTGTTTGTCAGACGTATCATTTTCTTCAATAAACTCAGATATAGTCAGGTTAGATTTGTGACGTCACAGTGGCAAAGTTAGACCAGCATATTTAGACGTATTTGGGGTAGGGCAAATTAACCCTTTCTAGCCTAAATGGATAAATTTTTCACATATTCAGCCAGTTCCGACGTTTTTATGCATTTTTGAACTAGAAATGATATTTTCTGCCAAAAAAAGTTGCAGAGACAAAAATCAGTGTGATGTCATAACACATTAAGGTATGAGGTTCCATATCCATCCGCCAAAAGGTATGACCCCTATATAGTCCATTTAAAAACTTGTGGTTTTGTTCTAAATAACGCCATAGTTGGCTTCTAGGGTACCTAGTATGCCACTATTTGGTATCAAAATAAAGAGGAGGAGTTCAACTTTCATTTGAATTACGAAAATAGCGATGTAGGTCAAAAATAGTTCCGACGTGAGCATGTTTACTACGCGTTTGCCCATCATATCAGAATTGAGGAAGTGGTAGCAAACGCGAGTCACAAGAAATGGACGCTGATATCTCAAAAAGTAGCCTGACTCCCTATAATTTGATGTACAGTTGGGGACATAAATAAATGACAGGTGGATTTGCTGAAGATTTTAAGGGATATGTATCTAGACAATATTGGAAATTATGGGCTTTCAGACCACCATAATTAGGAAATGGTGATCGAAAATCGACCTGTCATTTATTTTTGTCCCCAACTGTAGATCAATCGAACCCCTATATGAACAGGTACATTTTGATATATAACACTATGGGGGGTAAGCGTTTTATAGTTGGTCACGAACGCCATATGTGCAAAGTATTGTTATGAATTTTCGAATTTGGTGTTGGATTACGGTACTCATACCTTATGGTAAATCCTAGACTATATCCTATTTAGTCTGAATTATATTCAGACTATAAGGCACCTATGTTAAAGTTTGGTAATTCTAAATATTTGTTTACATAGGAAGTGCTATTCAAAATGGCCGATTGGGTAAAATTAATTTGCACATTTGTTACTTCAACTAGCTTTATTTCCACTTAAACAATATGCTGTGTTACTTTTTATTGCATTTAATTGTACCTTACTATTTAATTGAAATTTTGTAATGTTTATTTTATTGAAGAAATGGTTCCTCCAATTGATAATTTTGTGCAAAAAATTTCACTGCAATTCCCACAGGAAAGTAGTACATCATAACAGACTGACGTCTAGTCAGTCTGTTGGATACATACTATGGTAAATCCTCTATCTTTCTTGTTGTGGGCGATAATAGAGTACTTTGACTTATTCTAAATGCTTTATGAACTTATCCTTCAATATCATATGAAAATTTTACAGACAACAAAATCACTTACTGCTATTTTTCCCAAAGGAGGGACAACAAATGTATTTTAGCAAAGATACAGGCCAAAGAATGGAGATAAAATATTCAAACTTACTTTTTAGCCAGGAAGAAGGATGACGTCACTTATAATCTGCGGGAAACTTAAACTTGGAAAAATTTGAAATTACTTGAATGGTCATTCCTTTTTATATAATGATACATTTCCATTTTCCAAAGCTATCTCATAAAGTTGCAAAACAAGATACTCATTTTAGGTGCATCAATTCATTATCTCGGTAAAGACAGAATGAAACACAATGTGCATCTGTTTGTTGTTTTACTGTTCGCACATGCGCACTAATGAAATAAATTACAAATGGCGGCGCCCATGAAACATTTTTGAAAATTATAAAATTCCCCTTTAGACCGATCATGCCTGTAAAATACGTCGGGAGACTCAATCGTTACAAGTGTAAAAGGTTGTTTGATATATTGTGCAACCTCAAAGACTTAGGAGTTGGAAGAGTCGTTTACAGAGATACGAGAAAACGATTTTTCCCCAATGAACCTTCGTATGTGAGGATAACTGAGGCTGTTCCAGATTATTCGAAACCGGTAAGTAAATGGTATTGTATACGCTGCATGTCAATATGACATGGAGCATCATATGTTTTAGTCGATTTTGTAAGTATATTGTATAGCAACCTCTAATTGGTGCGGAAAGTCACACACAGGTCCAACTAGAAGTCTACTCGTGAGATGTATTGTGATCAGAGACTTATCGCATCCTACGACCCCTTTAGATTGTGGTCGTACGCCTGATTCATTGGTAAGCCTGTCTTTCTGCAATGCCGGAGAATGAACTACGCATTCCACTTTTAAATGACCTACCTCGATACATTCCAGAGTATTTTAGAATTCTTTTTATGTTGTTAGATCGCCAATTGTATGAGTTTATCGGCAGAACGAAGATATTTTCTATTTTGATAGCAATATTTGCGTGTAATATTTAACTTATTTCAACCGTCAAATTCCTCCATTCAGTTCCTGGCATGCACCAGTCATAAGGGAAATCCCTGGGGAATTCCCCTTCCGACATTTTGAAAATTGCTGACATATTTCCGATGTAAAAACTAAAATCTCTTCACATGTCTATTTTTTAAAAATACCTCAAATGGAAACTTTATTTCAGGAAATCTAAAGATTTTAACAGTAATACATATTTTTCATTTTTTATGATTACCATTTTTATTATTTGGGAGAGTTTAAACATTTTCCCCCATTTTTGCACTTTAAATCTTAAATAAATTCACCAATTGATAACACATCACAAATATTTTGGGAGATATTATTATATTTGAGCTTGTAAGGAATACATCGGTAGGTCAATTCAATTGTACACAATGTTTGCAGTTTTCATCAAAGTACAACTGAACAGAACTTTCAAACAATGCAACCTTCAGCACCCGTCTCTCATAGAACAGTATTATTACATCATTCAAGTGACACTATAGAAAATAATTTGATGGATAGCATATATTGATATGTTCTGTTGAAAATATGCCCAGAAAGTATATTTCAGATTGATTGTTGAATTGAATGATATGTTGAATATTTAGTTGACATATTTAACAGTTTAGACAACACCGTGTCTTTACATATTAATATCGCTTAAATGTCCGGACTGATTTTATGAGTATTCAGCACTTTTGAAAAGTCTGTTTTATAATTTGATCTGACAGGTTTAGATCAAACTGATCATTGTCATAGACTCGACAGGGCATAGTGGAAGACGACAGAATGTATTGATCAATTTTAGATAGATGTAAGGGTGTTTTTATAACTGCTGCGTTAAACACCAAAAAATGTAGATGCAGTGATGGAGGGTTGTAATAGGCATCAATTCGGAAAGTATTCAATATGGAGGGTGAATCACTCAAACAGAGAGTGAGAATAATCAGTGAGAAAAAACAGGTTTCTCAAAAATGCAGTTATTATAATATCTAATTTTCTTTCAAATATGTGCAGTTGAGTTTCAGGTGGGAGCTAGTCTGTATACAAAATCTCATCTGAGTGATAGCACCCACTTTCTTCAATGGTGAGAAGATCACTTCGATTTTATAATATAATACATTCTACCATATTTCAGGATGTTCTTCGTGGAACAGTTTGGGGGGAAGTTGTGTTCCGTGGTCAGAATGAAGGAATCAAGAAACTGACTCTCTCTACCCACAAACCCGACTGGGTCCTGTTGCCAAAGGAGGAAGAAGAGGCATTCTGCTCCCATGATGCACCAGCTTATAAACCTAATGTAGTACCATCTAAGATAACATACCCACCATTGCTGAAGGCAATGGTTGTTGATGAATTAGAGAGAAAAGGAGAACATTTAACAGAAGAACCCATGTTGGATTTACAAGTTGTACAGCACTGGAGTAAAAATAAAAAACATGGAGCTTCTATATATGACACAGAAACACATATTTTAGAAGATATTGATAACCAAAGGAGTGCTCATAGCTAGTGACTTCAAGGTACCTTCTTATTTCTAGCTACATACTGAATTTCATGAACACATATGGATAGTGCTTACACTGTATTGCCATTTCAAAGCAGAATATGTATGGTATAGGCTGCAGGGTTCTCACTAGGCTTTTAGATTCCGGAGATTCTCCAAAGTCTAATGTTTTAAAACCCTTTTGCTCCAGAGTGTTATAGCTTTTCAGGAGTCAGTGTTTTTCCAGAGTCTAATTTTACATTTTTGTCACATTATTTGCGGTAACTCTTGAGAAAATACATACAACTGGATACAAACAAGGAATAGAAAGTCAGAAACCTTTTAGAAATAAATATTGGGATTAAAATAGCAAGATAATCTAAGTATGTTGAAAAGTATACTAATAGGATATCTCTGATCTCACATTGGAAAGAAGTAGTCGTGATACCGCGAAAACGTAGTCAAAATACCGCTAAAAATCTGGGTCTAAAAATTTCCTGGTGAGAACCCTGGGCTGACATTGGACTGGACAGACTCTTAGTGATTAGAAAAGCCTAGGTGCTAGGTTGGTACAGTATTGTCCATACTCTGGCATTGATTTCATTCATAATTTATTTCCAATTGTACAATGTTTTGATTTACATTACTCAAAAAGTATTGAAAATACATTCAGTTTTACTTCAAAATTAAACTTGTTACTTTATTTAAAATCCACTATCGCGAGTTCCAAGTTAGAGTGGTGTTCTTAAAGTTACTTATGACATGGATTCTTACAACGCTGATATTTAGTCAAAACCTTGGTTGTCAAAAGAACAATTTTTTAAAGAAACTGATTTTAATAAGAATACAGGTAGACTAAGGGGTTTCATTAGCAGCAGGCAAAGGGCAATCTTCACCTGTTGTTTTCACCATATTGCCTGTTGTTTTTATCAACTTTCCCATGTTAAGTTCATGATTTTCATTGCCTGTTGTTTTCATTTATTTAGCCTGTTGTGAGAAATTCTAGTGAAACTCCTACTTAGAGTATCCACTGATACAATTTTTCTTGAGACACTCCATTTTTTATGAGTGTGACATATTGTTATGGTCTCTGTTGATGGCGGTCGGTGGATGGCGATCGGTGTCTGTAACAAATTCTTGCAACTTCCATTAACTTAACAAATACTGTTTCGACAGACTTCAATTTTTTTCAAAATCATCTACAAGATCAGAAGCTCAAATCTGACTAGATTTGACCTTCAATGACTTTCTCAAGGTCAAAAAGATATTTTTTCATCTTGACCAATTTTTTTCAAAATCATCCACAAATTCTCAGAAGTTCAAATCTGACTTTAGATTTCAGATTTCAACTTCAATGACCTTCTCAGGGTCAAAAAAGGTCTTTTTTCAACTTGCTTCAAATTCACCAATTTATTTTTTCAAAATCATCTAACTTCAAGTTCTCATAAATTCAAATCTGACTTAAGATTGAACTCATAATATTGTGAGCAACTAGATGGTGACATTTTACTACTGTACTAACTTTTGAAATAACACACAGAAGAATAGGACCTAATGAACAATTACAATAATTTGCACTTTTATTTTGAAATGTTTTTATTTTGTTCAAACATTTATTACAATCGCAATAAAAACAGTATGATGGTACATGATGTCCTCTTAAAATATACAAAAATAGAATGAGATCACTCAAAATAGTAATTTCAAAAATACATTTCATGACAATGTAAATATTATATGTATAGAATTTCTTTATAACATTATGAACATCAATCTGACAAATGTTCCATTAAAAATACAATATTGTAAAACTACTCCTCTGAAACATTTTGTTAGTCTGTGTAAAGTGCAAAAACACTTGATGGACATTCTGTATATTTTTCCATTCACATTTTAGAACCTAGTAGCATTTAAGGGCACATGCAACATTTGAAAATATTGTTTGTTATGACTTCAAATTTGATTTATAAACTGAATAAAACATTTTTCAATAAAAATTGACTTTCCAATGATTTACAGAAATTGTTTAAATTCAACCTAACAAACATATATTGAGCAATCAAACAGCAGACTCATCAGTTTAAACCTACATTGATATGGCACAATTCCTTAAAGGTCCATCATCAAACTATACAACCAACCAAACCAAAACATTTATGAGCTAAATTTATCCTGTTAGAAAGCTCTCTCCTCTGAGAAACACAACTTCAAATTTTCCATAAAAGGTCCATACTACATAACTTTGGAAATGCATGTGATTGACTTTTCCATATAAGTCATGCATAAATTGACTAGAAAACAGCAACTCCATGGCCATGCAAACCCCAACAAATTATTCATGAAAAATCTGAAATATTTCACAGTATATTATTTATAATCTACTGCTAAAAATCCTTGATTTGCACTGGAATCAGTGAAATTTCCTGCCAATTCAAGGTTTGGCTGGCAATTTTGTATTTTCAAGGATTCAAATCAGATAGAGGATTCAACTTTTGTTATCTAGTTTAAGCAACCTTAATTTCAATATAATACAGTCATACTTTAAAGAGATCTCATCATTATTATGAACCTTCAAAGACAAAGGAGTTAAAATAGACAAATTCTGGCTTTTGAATCCCTTTTCGTTACCCTTTGCATTCGTTTGACTTCACTTCTTAATAGAGAGCTTCGTCTATACTCTTTCAAACTAAAATAAACCTGTGAACGCCAATCAGTGTTCGTCGGCCAAATTTGGCCGACCTTCTTTATATGGTCATTCCTTCTGACGTCATCGTTGAGCCCGGAATGGACCAATGACAAGCGCTTATTTAATTAGAACGCATTTGGCATATGTTTCTTCAAGCTCGCTGATTGGTGGAAGGTCAGCGCGTAGGTCAAAAGTGATTTACCCAAACTGTCAACAGTACCCGTCGTGGGGGCGGGGCTACTAAACTGTAATATGGTCTCTACTAGGCAGAGTGTAGTTTAACTAGACTCTGCACGCAGGGTACCTTTTCGTTCACTTGTTGCAAATCACTTTCTGAAGAAGCTTTATGTATGTTTTCATATATGTTTTGATTTCGGTAAATTCAATATGCTATCACTTTATGATGTAGATCACGTCTGTTCAATTTTAAAAACTTTTTTTGGTGGTTTTCCTTTAACTATGCCATACGTGTGTAGATGGTATATAAGGTGGTCCATAGTGTACATCATGATGGGGTCGACATAATGGAATGTTATGCTGTAATCACTAAGGCTGTCCCTGCCCTGAAAAAAAGAGGATTTTATATTTTATTTAAGTAGCTTCTCAGAGAAAATTCATACAAAGAACTGAACATAGTAATGCCTGTAGTGAAAGAGTTATTTTGACACTATTTAAATTGGTGAATTTTTTCAGAGTTTTGACATTAGGCATCTATTCAGTTCAATTTTTAGTAAAATCAACCATGTTTTGGATTGACCACAATTTGAAGGTTGCTGATATTGAAACAGGCACTATTTCAGCAAAATGTAATTTCCTGTTCAACCAAGCTTTGAGGCAACAAGTACTTGGCTTTTTGTACTTTTCTCAGCCAATTTACAATAGACATGATTTCCTTAAATTGTTTCACAGTATATCTGGTTCACCTGGAATGGTCTATTAATGTTGGACAGTAACCTTAACTCAATGTTATTGCTATTCCTAATTTTGAACAAATGTAGGGAATGAGTGACAGGAATAATCAACTGTTAAATGGTGGATGGTTACCTTGACTGGGTTTTGTTTATATTTGTTGTACCAAGAGGGAAAGTCACCAGTGAGATGAGTGAACACATTAAATGGGTGAAATGTTTCACGTTTGTGTACATCCAAAGAGAACGCTGGTTTAATACCCAGTTTATTCATACAGCGACCTATGGCAGCATCTTCTGCTCCATAATCACGACGACACAGGGCAAGGGGATGACTTTCATTAACTCCTACTGTTACAAACTGCTCCAGGGCAGCTTTACTCAAAGCATATCCACCTCCTCCACTCATATATCCCGCCTTGTTTGCGATTTCCACATTGTCAAAATGGTGTCCGATGTATACAGATTGAGTAGAGTGGTAATGAGATAACAGGTAGCGAAGATTTTCAACAATAACATAAGTATCGTCATCTGTCTTAAAGAACCAATCATAATCATTTCGATAGTTCTCATACACATATTTAAATCCCGCAATAGTTTTTGCTGTTAAATGGTCTCTTCCTTCTGCATGTACACCAACAGTGCCAAATTTTTTATCCTCTTCATCAGTTATAAATACATATTTATTGCATCTTTTTGCCCATGTGTCTTTTACTGCCATGGCTTTACGTGGTAAGTTTGCAGCGTTTGTGATTATCATACAAAGTACCCGCACTTGTGTCTTCAACCTTTGAGCCTCTTCATCATTTTCAGCCTCTGAAATCAAGAAATGGCAAGTATGTAGTCTGTAATATTAAAGCCTCTGCATTTTGAAATCAAAACATTTGGCAATGATATCAATGAGAATTTAAACATTATTGAAAGGGGAGACATAAAACTTCAAAACTTCATATTTCATCAATCCAGCATAAATGTTATCTGGATGTATTACATGTACTGTCATCTTATCATTTGCAATCAAAGCGCTTTTGAACAATAACCACATTTCAACACTTTACTAAACATTAGAACAGAACATCAAATGAAATAATCTTTGGTACCGATTGAAGTTTACCTAAATGGTATTCCCCATTTGCAGTTGGAATGTTTGGTAGTTGACGGAAATCATACAAGCCATCCTCTTCGTATCTCTTGGGGATAAATTCTGAAAACACAAGATTCAATATTATATTGATTAAAAAGAATAATTTGGTTTGGATATTATAGGATATTATTAAACAAATTATTATGATCTGGATGATATAATGAAAAATACAAGATGGCTCAACAATATCATAGGCCAAAGGGCAATAGAAAAAATTCTTTACGAATAAAATTGAACCTCTGCTGCCATCTTTAAATCGGCCTCAAACCTTTGTCAATATCAATCTGCACCAGCTTTCACAAGGTTCCAGGTTGTTTTATTTTATATTTATTCAGAATTGTGTACAATTGTATACAGTAACAGAATTCAAGAGCTGTCAAAAGTAGCATCTACAAGTATTCGGGGAAACACTGGGCAGTGTTTTAATCTGAAACTGATTTTGGGTACCAGGTAGTACTAATGAGATACACCAAAGCTGATAACACAGATGGAACAAATGATTTCACAGGAGGCCACACTTCAATATAATACATACAGGGTGGTCAAAAAAACAGAAACCTTGCATTTTCCTCATATCTTTGTTATTTTATAAAATAACTCCCTGATATTTACCACATTTGTACATCATTCAATTTCCTACCAGTTTACCATATTTCATGACCATCAGACTGATAGTCACAATGTTACAGCACTTTGAACAACATGTGTCAGGTGTGCCAATCATCATGCTGTAGGCAAACCTGCACAAGTTGTCAATGACCCAACTGCACTCCTCAGCAGGTATGGACTGAGTGACACAAATGATCTCCCTTTTGAGGTCTACAATTGTCCTGAGGTCATTCTTGAACACTCTTTTGGGCATCTTATGCGCATCCCCATAGGTAGAAGTCGGGTAGGGACATTTTGGATGATGAGTGCAGGTTTGCCTTTAATGCAATGGTGGCCACTGGTGCACGTTGTTTAAAGTGCTGTAACATTGTTACTATAAGACTGATGGTCATGAAATATAGTAGGCTGGTAGGAAATTGATTGATGTACAAATGTGACAAATATCAGGGAGTAATTCCCTAAAATAACAAAGATATTTGGAAAATAGTGGCAGGCTTTCTGCTCTTTGACCACCCTGTATTAGACCTGTTAGTTATATTTACTGTACTTACTTTGAAGTTTGTTGTTCTGGTGTTTAAAATATGATCCCACGATTAACACAAGGATCAAAACTGTTCCAATAACCAGGATCAGTTTTTTATATTTGATCCCTCGTATCCCCAATCTCACAGAAACCATCTCTACAGACCTAGTAGAGGGAGACACCCACAGGATCAAAGGAACACCTGGTAAGAAACACCTGGCAGTACATGACAGTAGGAATCACCAGAATTTTAGGAGGAAACAGCTGCAACGAAAATAAATGGAGAATAAAATTAACATGTACGTTCAACAATATTTCAGCTAAGGGTAATAAAACATTTCTGATACACAGTTTCTGCATTAGATGACACTTTAGATGCATGTGACACAGAAAGCATATGGGTCACAAAACATGACAGTGACATATTATGACAAAGGGAGTTCATGTATATCACCTTGTCACCTTTGTGCATACAAGGTGTCCCAATATAATAAGTTCAAATGTATTATGAATATGAATACTGTGCTCCGGGTAAATTTCGACGCTACAAAATTTGGCGATTTTTCAAAATTGCAATTTCGCGGCTATTTAATTTCGTGGATTGTACAAGTTGAATTTTTTTCTGATTACCGTGAATCAATGCATATTTTAGCCCATTCAGAATCTGAATAATATTTGTATTTCCCACGTTGAGGGCATTTATTTGAATATTCTTAAATGGCTTTTTTAACCTCAATTTGTAGGATATCATTGTCGTCAACAGTTCTTACCTTTGTTGGCCTATTAAGCCAATTCAAAATGTTAGACATTTTAGGCCTTTTTTGAATTATCACTAAACAACACTGGACAAAACGTTTTACACCGAATGGAACATATCAAAAGTCAAATCCCCAGGGATTTAAAAGACAAATTTCGTGACGATAAATGTTCGTGATTTTACGACATTCTCAAACAAAGTGAAATTAAATCCCACGCGAACAATACCCGGAGTACAGTAACATCTGAAAATCAATTTAAATAATTTTTTGGAATATCAGCCTGTAAGAACGGGTTTGTGTAAAAAAGACTTGGCAGCCAGATAACTGGAAAGTCAGGTGACTAGGTAACAGAACTTATATTCCGAGCAGGATTGATAATTTTATTATTTTATGCCCCAAAGTGCATTACATTTTGCATTTAATCTTTCTATGGCTTAACATTTTATAAAACTTACCAACTTGTATACAATTTATGAAGAGAAATATTTTCAAAACTAGTTGGCCTAAACTAGTTTACACCAAATGACAGATTCTCATCTTAGCTGTGAGGTGCCTCAATACACTGGCACTCCTCTTGATGCCAACAAACCCTGCCAATCAACGTTCCAAGCTGACCAGTCTTCCAAACTGACCTCCCACTCAACAGGCATCTATACCAGCCAAATAACCAACCAAGAAACCAACCAAAGAGGAAACCATCTAAAGGACCAATCACCCTACTATGCAACCAATCATCCTACTATGCAACCAATCAAGCAACCAACCAACAAATTTATCAACCATGCAACCAATCATCAAATAAATAACACCAAAAAACAAGCCAAGAGCAACCATCCAACAAAGCAACCAACCACCTTACCAACTAACAAGCCAATCAATCAACAAAACAAGCAACCATACAACTGACTGCAAATCACACACCCAACTAAACAATTAAACAAGCAACTTATCAATCAATCAACCACTTAGCTGATCAATCAACCAACAATCTAACTAACTTCTTAAGCATGAAACTTATATTAAAAGCAAGTCAATACAAGCAAAAAGCAAAAAGAGCGCCCAGCCAACCAAACATCAAAGCAATCAGGATCCTAAGCAACCAGTCAACAAAACAACATCGGGCCTAACCAACCAACCAGATAACCAAACAACAAAGCAACCAACCAAACAACTTAGCAAGCAACTGACCAATCAATCATCAAGCCTACTGATTGATTTAACCAAAAAATCAATCAAGCTATCCAACCAAGCAACATTGTTTCCAACCAAACAACCAAGCAGACATTTAACTAACCAATCAACCAGCAATCAAGAAACGGAACAACAAGCTAACTAACCAGCTGACTGATCAACAAAGCAATCAACGAAATAACAAGACAACCAACCGACAGATCAATCAAGCCATTGACTGTGAGACCATGGGCTCTGGTGGTAGAGCCCATGGTGAGACTCACCTGGACAACACTGTTGACAGGTGTGCAAATAACTCTTTCTGCCTAGAGCTACACCTAATAAAGACTCAGTGACCCGTCATTGATGTTGAATTTGATAAAGAAAGTGAAATGATTTTTGATGTGAAACTGAAATTGAACTTTTATGAAAGTGTGAATTCAGCCTACCTAGAATATGGGGACCTATTGTGTAGCTCAGAAGAATTTACAACAGAATATTACTTACTTTTCAATGGCTATATTTTCATCATGAAGATCAAGTTGAAAAACAGATTGAAATATAACAAAAATCAAAGTTCATTTTTCTTTTAATTTTTCTTTTCGTTCTGTACACTTCTCAGTACGGTCGCCACCTATCGAAGGTCAATTGTATCACCAGTTGGCGGGGTTTTTGAGCGCAATTTATTTATCGAATTTTCTAACAACTTTTTGTGAATTCACACATTTAAAGTCAATATTTTCCGTTTAACACAATATAAGCCATTTGTTGCAGTTACAGGGAACCTATTCAAAACAATGTTACGCCTTATAAGTACAGAGGATAGCGACAGTTCGGGTAAGAATTTATGGCACAAATTCAACAGTGAAACTGTTGCCATTATTTTGTTGTTTGTTTACATGATGCTGACTAATCTGTTCATGTAGTTGTCTTGAATTTGAAAATTATTTTAAAAGAACTCCTCTCAAATGTGTTCATTTAGCATCAGCGTTAGACAAAGTATAGACAGACTGTAGGGCCTACAAAATTTTGTTCAGACTTGAACCATGCATGATGATGAAATTGGCTCTTGTAAAATTGATTGTACAAACTACACACTGAAATAACATACCTCACCAAATTCCTGATAATATTTGGTTTGATTTGGTCGAAGTAAATTCTAAATATTTTTATTAGATTTTACGGAGTGGCTCCAGGACCGACAATTGTCGGTACTGGAGACTGTCCAGGGGTATATGCTAGGGTACCCTAGTAGTGCCAGATAGAGAACCGACAATTGTCGGTACGCAAGTGGCTACTACGTGTTTTTGCTAGAGAGCCGACAATTTCATAAATAAATCGTCTACTTTTACTTTTAGAAATAACCTCATCACTGGTAGCCTCGTGGTTAGCGAGCACGACTCGAACACACTCGGTCCCGAGTTCGAATCCCGGCAGGACTTGCTTTTTTCTTTTGAGGGGGGGGGGCATAGTGCTTCTTTTGCAGTATGGAATCGCACAGGCATTAACTTGTATTGAGCCATAATTTATTTCGACAAATATTGATTCAACTTCCATCAAAATTGTCCTACAAGCTTCAATTAAAAAAAATTTTAAAGCTCTTTTCTTGTTCTATCTAATGGGTCGATATAGTACAGTTAGGGGAGGGGATGCTTTCGCCCCCGTCGCTCTCTTCCCTTACTACGCCATGGCACAGGAGAAATATCTCATTTGGAATATATCACTGTTTACTTTGCGTTTGGTAGCTCTTTCATGCGAGATGGAATCGTGGCCATTAACTAAGGGAGCCAAATGCAACTTCCATCAAAAATTGTGCTATAAGGTATGAGTACCGTAATCCAACACCAAATTCGAAAATTCATAACAATACTTTGCACATATGGCGTTCGTGACCAACTATGAAACGCTTACCCCCCATAGTGTTATATATCAAAATACACCTGTCCATATAGGGGTTCGATTGACCTACATCAAATTATAGGGAGTCAGGTTACTTTTTGAGATATCAGCGTCCGTTTATTGTAACTCGCGTTTGCTACCACTTCCTCAATTCTAATATGACGGGCAAACGCGTAGTTAACATGCTCACGTTCGGAACTATTTTGACCTACATCGCTATTTTCGTAATTCAAATGAAAGTTGAACTCCTCTTTATTTTGATACCAAATAGTGGCATACTAGGTACCCTAGAAGCCAACTATGGGTTATTTAGAACGATACCACTGGTTTTTAAATGGACTATATAGGGGTCATACCTTTTGGCGGATGGATATGGAACCTCATACCATAAGCTTCAAATAAAAAACATTCTAGCTATTTTCTTCTATCTAATGGGTAGCAAACGCCCGTTTCTACGCCTGATCGGCTCAGGAGTAATATCCTGTCTGTTTAGAATATGTATAGCCGTTTACTCTGCATTAATAGCTTTCTAACGTCTTACTTGTTCATGTTTTTTATTGGGTTTTCAACGTTTACTACCATTCCCTGTTCCCGGGCTACCATTTTTTGACTGGGTTTGGTAATGCCCTCCCCGGGTTTTGCACTTGTTCCCAAAATATCCGTATGATATCTGAAATATCCCCCCGCGCATTGCGCATGCGCCAGAAAATTCGAAAATCAATATTTGTCGGTCCTCTAGCGTGTAAACACAGCATATCTCCCGTACCGACAATGGTCCTCTAGCGTGCCACCACCTCAGAGTCTAGAGTACCGACAATTGTCGGTACTCTAGCCTTTACGTAGATTTTAAGGTCAGGGTGCATGATGGGAAATTTTCTGCATTCCTCAATTGAGTCACATGTTATTTTTCAAACAAGAATCACTCCTTCCCTTCACTGTCTATATCTTCCAGTTTTGCACAAATAGTGCACTTATGTGTTTTGATAAAGTCTATAAAAAACAAGAAAATTCAGTGAAAAAAATCAGACAATTTTCAGAAATTTTTTTCACTGAATTTTCTCATTTTTTATACATTTTACAAAACAAACCTTCTCACAAGGCTTTTCTAGGCACAGAAGTGCACTCTTTGTGCAAACTTGGAAGATGTAGACAATGTGGGGAAGGAGTTATTCATGTTTGAAAAATAACATGTGACTCAATTGAGGAATGCAGAAAATTTCCCAAATCTTGCTTGAGAATCAAGGGACCCAACTCGATGTTTTCCTTGACAATGAATCCGACAATGTCGTGATTTTCATTTCACAATTTATATGCAGCATTGTAAAATTTTCTTTCAGTGTCTGAGTGTCTTGATGAATCTCTGAATGAATCGAAGTGTTTCAACTTCAGCAATAACCAGGACAAGTTTGTTGTAAGTACAGTACAGTTCACCTCTTTCAAACCCGGCTGATCTAATAAATAGAACAGCCTTTGCATGTCCCCTATCACCTGCTTCAGAACAGCCTTCGCATGCCCCCTATCACCTGCTTCAAAATCATGACTGAAAAACTAAAGTCAGCTGTTTGCCTTATATCTCCAAATGTTCGCAGCATCTCAATCCTCCTTTTGCGAAAATCTGTAAGTAATCAGCTGCTTTTTGGGCTGATCAGCACAGCTTTTCAGTTTCAGTCATCATGACTCTGAAGGAAGTGATAGGGGGCATGCAAAGGCTGGTCTGTCAGATCAATCAGCATTTGAAAGAGGTAAGTACAGATTAGGTTTATCAAAATGCATGTAAAACGTTGAATTCTTCACGTCCTTGGTGACAAAATGCTCTTCTTATCTATATAAAGTTTATAAACCATTGGAATTCAAAATCAATGTACAATACTCTACATCGTGTATACAGTACTTTACTATTAAAAGTTAATGAAATTTTGAATGAATCATTGGTGAATAACTCCTATGAGAACACCATATTGATTTGTGGTTAAATGTAAATGATTCCCAAAAATTAACCAACATGTCATCGTATTTTTTAGGTATCTGTGGAAGGGAATATAGGATGTGGTAAATCAACGTGTCTGAAATACTTTCAGAATTCACCAAATGTTGAGGTAAATGTGGAATCTCTCTTAGAATATTTCATAGACTATTCTGACAATGGTGCTGCATAATGCGTAGCAGGGCTTTCATGAGAATTTCTCACAACAGGCTAAATGAATGAAAACAGGCAAAATTAATAATGCAAATTTTTATGCAGATGGAATATCCATTTTGAGACATTGCTCCATTAGAAACGTTGATTTCCGACCAGACTCCAGAATTTCTGTACAAATTGAAATGTTACTCTTTTTTGATAGATGTTCAATAATTTTTTCACTAAAATACATGTACAGAAGGACTTTTCTGAACCACAATATTGACATAGTTTAAGCAGTTAAAATGACTCCATGTATACTTTTCAATGTACTTTAGCAATATTGACTTACTTGTCTTTGATCAAACGGACCTCATTGGAACTAATTAATTATCAAAAATATTCTCTGAGCTGACAAATTTCTATGTCAAGCCTTTATAAATGCCATTTGACAAAGATACTGGTATTCATATAATAATAATATCATGGACTTGATTCTGTTTTGTATATGAGTTATTTTTCTCACTTCAGTTTTACACAAAATTTTTTTTTAAGTATTCAATTGATTGTGTGAGGGATATGTTTCCAGTGTTTCTAGTTCCTTTTTATTGTACTTTTTAAAGAAGTGCTTTATTGTTGTTGACACGTGCAGGTGGGCAGGCCTTCACCTCATAAAAAATCTTGTCATCAAAATTCCAGAGAAATCATTTAATTCAATCAAATTTCACAAATGCAAAAGCAGACTAGTGCCAAAAATTGCTTAGGTTTTGGGTGTGATGGATAAATAAAATGGCTGTCAGTTTGCTTTTCAAAGTCTCTAGCATAGCCAGGATGAGGCAGATGTGGCTTCCCTCATCGCTTTTTTAACATCATTTGAGAAATATTCCTCTTGCAATGAGTTGTGAATTAATAGTAGTAGTTTTATTGATTTTTAATCTTAAATCATCAATTTTTGATGAATTGTTAACAATCTCATTATGCAAGGGTTATCAACTTATCATTGTGTTCATCTATTCCGAGTGATGTGTGTATTGTTTCTTTTTATTATGTATGTTACATTTGTAGTATGATCCTTTTTCAATATTCTCCGCATAGGAGCAAGGAAATACTTGTTCAAATGTATTTTCAATCATTTATTGATGATTTCAGGCTCTAAGGGAACCACTACATCTGTGGTGTAATGTTAGGGGACATAATGCATTGGTAAGTTAGCAGATCCCAACAACTGGGATTTTCATTCTAATTAGTGCTAAGCGTATAAAGTTACTCGAGATCTGAAACTTACTTTAAATTAAATAGAATTACCATACCTGTCATATGTGAAAATATGTTTGTCGTTAGTTGCTGGTGAGTGTACTGTACCAAATCCTAAATGAAAATGACTCGCCATATATAGTACATCTACAACTGAAATAAACTGTTTATTTTAGGAACTTCTTTACCAAGACCCCAAAAGATGGAGCTTTTCATTCAACACATACGTGCAGCTCACCAGACTCAATATGCATGAACATAAAACGGTAAGATGCTGCAGATAAATAGAATTCAACAATCGTCACAAATGGTACATTTACAACAAAATAATGAACTGCATTTCTATAATCCATGTATGAATATTTTATTCTATTTTCGGTGAGGTGTGTCCGATTCAAGCTAATCCAAACACTGTATTTTATATACTGTAGATTGGGTTAATTTGGCACCCGCTTTAATTTGGCGAATTTGGCGAAAGAAGTTGAAATATTCGCCAATATAAATCTTCGCCAAAATTTAGAATGAATCCCCGGGAATTATCTAGGGTATTTCAACCAGTGTATTTAGGTGTCACTTCCGGTTTAGTTTTTTTCCAAAAATATGAAAAAATGCCTCTCATAAATTGGCTCAGAACTGGTCAGTCACTCATTAATACTCAGGGAAAAACTAGAAAGGAAAAGCGCTGTATAGTAGCAGCATCGATCAAGGTCCAAAATGTGAAGGATCATCTCACAAAAATGTTCAAACGTGGTGAATTTCGCCAGTGGTCCTCAAAAGAAAAAATGAACATAGCCAAACATGCCCATTTACATGGTAATTCGCAAACAGCGCTTAACTTTAAACATTGCATTAACACTTTTTTTGCATATCTGCCAAATTAAATAGCCGCCAATATGCCAAATATGGCAAAATCACCAAATTAAGTAGCGCCAAATTAACCCAATCTACAGTAACTGCAGTGCATTATATCACCAGTCACACTATCCAAGGTCACACCACATGTTGTCAAGGTAACAACTTGACTTTGCATATCGAAATTGATCCTTTGCCAACTTGACCCTTGCAAAAGGTTTCATTGAAACTAGTGATAACTTTAGTGATCCTGTATCTTTTACGTGACATGGAAGAGAATATCTTGCCATATGTGAAAAGAATTTTAGCCCAAGACTCAATGCATATGACCGTTCCTTTCAGGCATTGTTTCCTAAAATTAACACTCGATGCTGTGCAACACCTTCAAGGAATGGTCATTCTACATTGCACTGCACTGAGTTTAGAGCTTAAATCCTTAATTCATTACTTGCTATTATATACCTATCCTGATAGTGGTTTTACCAGAGTACATGTATATTGATCTGAAGGGACCTGTCATTTTGATTGTATCTTGAATCCTCTTATTCCATGTTCTTCCAGGAAAAGCCAGTAAAGATGTTGGAGAGATCCTTATACAGCACCAGATATTGTTTTGTGGAGAATGATATGAGAAGGTGAGTCGTGCATGATAATCAGAAATCGGTACATTCATTGGTGAGCTGAAATTTTAAATGACAAGGAAAACCTCTGAACATAATCCTTGTCATGACTGATATTGATGACAGGTTATTCCAGCTGATTAGCTATTTCTATTCATGAAATCCTCAGAATTTAGCATTTTCATTTATTGGACTTGGGATTGCACTGTGCTCCATTGGCTTTCTATACATGTATGTATTATTCATCAAAATTACCCAATCACCTGACCTGGGCAGTGATTCCAATATACCCTAAAAGCCATGCAAGAGTCATGGACTATTATGTAATTATGAAACTCCAGATTGCCAATCTTTATCTTGTATGATGGGCAATGGGCAATAGTTGTTATTTCAATCAATCATGTTCAGCCTTTTTGTAATGTTACCTTTTATGCTGTGTTTACAGTGGGATTCTGAGCCCTCTAGAAGGTGCTGTGTTGAGTGAGTGGTTTGATTTCACCATAGCAAACAGGGACTGTCATGTTGACCTCATAGGTATGTATGGAACAAAAATTGATCAGTTCTCATTTATGTCTCCTGTATGCAACAAAGTTCTGTTGGTGTAGAGAGCTTTCGATATGAGTTTTCAGCCAAACTTATACTGCAACTTTAACTTTTAAATGACACCACTGGGAGGAAGGTTTCTCAGAGAAACCAGACAAATACATTTCATTTGAAAAATTTTCCTCGTTTCCTTATCGAGGGAATTGATTTGTGAATATTTGTGAATATCCCAGCAATGGCAGAATTAATTTCTAAGTTGTAATCATATTTTGAAACTGGAACTCAAGAACTACATACTTGCTGAATATTTTGTTGTGATCTTTTCTTCCCGAGTTCCTCCCCAGTGCTATACCTGACTTGTACAAGTATAAGTTTGTGTATACGTAGTCCAAATAACTGATATCGAGTATCGACTGGCCACATATATGTCACATGCATTACTGAATGAGTGGTATTTAATCCGAGTGGTTAATTTGCCGAATCGTCAAATGTGGTCATTTTTCTAATTTTAATTTTCCTCATGACAAGAAACTTCCCATTGGATAATATTTCTGACATGTTATTTTCCGAACCTGGCAGAAATTAGGCAATAGGCAAATTAATCATTAGGCAAAATTACCACTTATACTATATGTGTCTTTTATTTTAAATGAACCAATGCTCAGGAGAAGATAAGGAACAATAGTCTATTAAAATTTTGAATCTAAATTAATTCATGAAAGGAATGTTCACATTTAGACAAAACATATTAAGCATGAAGAAATGGGACGAGAATTTCACACCAATTTCCCAATAAAAGGAAAGCTGGTTTAATAATGAATTTTTTCATTTAAACTCAATTTAGTGACATCGTTACATAAGAATATGGAATGTAATCATCTACATTTACCATTTCAGTTTACCTGAGAGCATCTCCCGAGATCTGCTACGATAGAATAAGAAAGAGAAACAGGAAAGAAGAAAAATGTGTACCATTTGTAAGTCTCTATAGAGCCTTTAAATAATTGCTAAAACCTAATGTTAAACCTAATGTTAAACCACATATTTTCAGAAACAACTGCAGTTAAATTTATGAATATTTTAAAATGAGAATAGTGAATAATACATTATATGTGGTGTTTCAGCAATTGATCAAGGACTTGCACGATTTACACGAGCAGTGGTTGATAGAACAGAACACCTTCAAGCCTCCAGCTCCTGTACTGGTAAGTTCAGAAAAAAAATTTGGGCCAAAAAAAGGCATTACTGGGCCTTCTAAGGCCTTATTTTTTAATTTCAGGCCAAATTTTGAAGAAAATAGGCCTCAAAATTTGGGCCCACTTTTAGTTTTCAGGGGCCCAAAATTTTTTGAACGTTTTTTTTCTGACCTGATATCTGGGTCCCCCTTGTTGGTTCCCAGATCCGCCCCTGCATTTGGGGATTACATAAACATGTCATCCTATAGTTGATTAAAGGTTCATTCAACAATTAAATAGTTGTAAGCCACTTTTGTCAATTAGGAATTTAACATGTCTTCTTCGTACAAAATGAATGTTTGTTTTAAGATTCACTAATTTATGTTTCACATATTTTCAGGTGATTGATGCCAGCCCAGATTTATCAGAACTTCATACACTTTATGATAAACATAGACAGGAGATCTTATGTGGATACATTTGAAGGAGAGAGAAAGCACAGGCTGTCAATACATAATACATGATAATCAGGAACCTGTACATAGTACATACCACACAATATACACAAGATATTACATCTTGAGATTGAAGGTGCTATGTTCATACACCTAATATACTCAGGGACATATTTGTCGTATTGAATATCAAGATTAAGTGGTTTGGGAAATTTTAGTGAAAAAATATGCCCATATATCTGATACAATCAGGCTAACGCATGGTGTATGCAATATATAAATGATGTAAAATATGTACATAATTACTAATCATAACCAGGGACATGCATAGTGTATGGAAAACTGCCTGCTTAATGCAGTATTATAGATAACGAGTCTGCCTCGGATATCTTAGCGGGAAGGACATATAACGGACAAAAAACTATTGAATCAAAACCATGTGCTACTCTCATATTTTAGGCAGGTAGGAGGTTTGAGATTCTCACATTTTATAATTTATAAATCCCCAGAAAAACGCATATACAGTAGAAATATTTATGGGCTTCAGCTTCTTTTCAATTTCATGATATACTGGGAGATTTCATTAGATGTAGGAGCTAAGATAACTTTTGAGGAATTTAGCAAAAATGTCACAATTCTATTGAAAACCCTGTTTGCAAGAGGTCTGCAATAATAATGCAGGGCAAAATAAATGAAGAAACATAATTTTCGCATTCCAAATTTTTGCATGAATTCCTGTCAACAATTTTACATTCACAAATAATAATTGTAGTGAAATTAAAACTCATGCATGAATGAGTTTGGAGATTTGTTTTTAGTGAAAACTATTTTTAGTGGATTGGAAGATCATTCTTTAGACCTGCATTACCAAACAATGAATTGATTATTGTATCACATATGAATGTGTGTTGTACAATTAGTTACCTCAGTGTTGTACAATAAGTTACCTCAAGAATATATGAATTTGAAATCATTGCCAAGTTTCAGTACAATGTAGTGCATATTATAAAATCATACTGTGTATATATAACTAGTCCATGAATGTATATATTTGCTTCGGTTTTAGTGGAAATTTCATCTGATTCTGTATTTATATGAATCCATTACTGGATATGTTGCAATGAGACCCAGAGATAAAGGATGTCAGTGGGGTATAAAATAGTGTTCTTTTAGCACCCATTGGCATTAACTAAATGTTCTTTCAGTAGTCTGCTGGGTGATAATATGTGAAGACTTATACACTACAACACACATGTCATTTTATTGCACTGGTAAGCCTATGTAGTTTATACGTTCTACTGTACTCTCAACAAACACTTTTAGTACTTTGATATCAAAAATTATATTTCAGAAAAAAAGATTTGTATAAATGAATCCATTGTATTTGTATTTAGAATGAAAATAAAATATGTTGTATACAATGTACTACTGATTCAGTATGTTCATTTTGTTTAATTGGGAAAATTAAATTAAAAATTCTACATAACTGTTTAATGCAAAATATACAGTATTGACATTTTTATGTGGCCTTGACCTTTCGAAATAAAAACACTTGATTTAGCCTTCAAATCACAATAAAAAGTAAGAGTAGGTCTAGCAACCAAAATGCAACTGTTTAAGAGGATTCATCTTTGTTCACTTGGTTATCATCAGAACGCAGTGAAGACCAAGCATGCGAAGGTTTGCAAGACACATTGTCTTCATCATCAAAATTAACCAATTAACCAACTGAAATATATCATGTATCATGTATATCCTCCCCTTGAATCAAAAGTGATGTGAACATCAATATGGATGAGGAGGCCTATAGATGGCAGGTCACTACAGTCGGTTATTGATTTTCACATCCTGTCCAATTTGAGAAAATACAAGATAGGCCTACACATTTAATCACAATAAATCAATTTTTCCTTCAAAATGATCTTTGAAAATTCAAATTGAATTTTATTTCACCTATATGAAGGACAGTCCCTGATATCAACTGCATCCCTGACATTTATAGCGAAACTAAGCTATATACTAATAGATTATGAAACATAGTGTAACACTGAGAAGCAAAACTAAGCTCATACATTCTTGTTCTTTACTGCCAAAAGCAAAGATCAGTATATTGCACTTCTCAATTAGGCTATTTAATGGAGAGTTCTCTGTCACAAAATATATAGTGGTGTAATTAATAGAGAAGTTGATTATAAAGCATGGTAAGTAATATTCACACACATGTGTGTCACCATGGAATGCTACATACAGATTCACCCGTTCACTTTGCTCAGTCAAATTATTCCCTGAGACTATTGACTATTGCTGAGTATTGACACATGATTCTCAAATGTCTTAATTGAATGTAAATGAAAAATCTGATAAAGGTTATTGCACATTTTACAACTGTGTATATCTACAGTTTTATAATAATAACCATATATTGTATGTTCTACCATTCAACAGTAGTTCATGAATAAAAAGCATCAGTTTGATTCAGAATCAAGCTTTGTTACTGATCTGGTAGCTGTGAATTAAATGACACTATTTTACCAGCTAAGGAATTAAAAACTACAAAACTTAAAAACATCTAGCCTTGCCCAAGTCGGTCTCTTTTACTTATTTTGGTTTCTATTATTAATAATTCAAGATCAGATAAGTAAAAATACTGACTTGGGCAAGGCTAAAAAACATCTAGAAGTCCATTTTCTGTTCAAAGCTGAAGTCACAAACTAAGTCAATTAAAGAAGGGTTTCAAAAAGGGCGCTCGGGTGAGTGAATTGTTTATTTAACTGTGAAGCATTGTAATGTATTTTCTACCCTGTTTTTATGTATAGCACTGGGATACAATATATTCACCTGTGGCTTTAATTCTTATTCAAGTCCCATATTCTAATACAAGTTCCATATCAGTATACTACAAGACCCAGTTCTACATTGGAATACTGAACCCATAAAACTTATACAACTGCTACATTAAAATACTAGGCCCATGTGACATTGCAAGTCATGTATAATGTAAACAAATCCCACATCTTACATCAAGTCCTATATCACTATACAAGTTCTATTTATCTTATACAGTCACACATTATAATATTAGGTCCCTATCACTACAAAAGTCCCATATAATGGTCCTATTTGACTTGTGAAAGTCCCACATTATAATATTAGGTCCATATCACTGTAAAAGTCCCATATAATGTACGAGGGTATATCATAAAGTTCTCATAATATCTCTCTAATTTTTTTATTTTCAATATATTCCGATGAATTTTTCACAGAATGTGTAGTATAGAATGCTGTACTAATTTATCAATAAATATTTGGTGTAACAGAAATATTATTTAAGAAAGGGTTGCCATAGTAACCGGAAATCAAGGCACCTGGGGCAAATAAAAAATCGTGCAGGAAAAGCCCCAACTAACTATGTTAAAATGCATAACAAGTTATCAAATAAGCTATGAAACACATCAAATTGTTAAATACCATGTATTCTTGACTGTTTTAAACTATTATAATGGTCATGTGAATTGTGTGATCTCATAATGGATGATTGTAATGCTTCATTAGAAGTGATGTTAGACACTACAACTGTTTTGTCAAATAGTCCAAAGAAAGTCAATTTTCCACTTTAGTTCATTTTAAATAAATAATAATAGACCACTATAGGGTGTAATTATGTTGATATATTTGCACCATATTTGTTTTAGATCCTCTTTAGTGATGAGCAAAGGATTTTTCGAACTAAACTAAACTTTTTATAAGTGTGAATATTATTTTTCTGATGATCCCTGCATCTATGCATTATCTTACTCAGTCATTTCTGATCATTAAGCTTTGATTCTCAGAGTCTGGTATCACATCTAATGAAGCATGTAAGCATCCCCTATGACACCATACAATCCACATGATCAATTTATTTTATAGTAAAAGCATTAAACAACATATTCAAGTTAACATTTTAATATGTTTGGTAATTTATTAGAGTTTATTATGTATGTAGACAAGGTTAATTAAGCTCATTCTCTCAATTATTTTTATTTGCCCCGGGTGCCTTGATTTCCGGTTACTATGGCAACCATTACTTATCTAATATATCTGTTATACCAAATATTTTTTGATAGATTAATACAGTATTCTATAATGCAGATTCTCTGAAAATTTCATTAGAATATATTGAAAAATAAAAAAAATGAGAGATATTATGAGAACTTTATGATATACCCTCATATACAAGTGCCACATAATACAAGTCCTATATCATTAAACAAGTCCTGCATCTCTTGCCATGCTGAAGAATAAAGATCGTTTCTTTTGAAGAAGATCATGGGGACTGTCAAACTCCTTCACTTTTCCTGCTTCTAATACCATTACCCTGAAATGAATAGAAGGAATGTCATTCACTTGGAGGGAATGAATATGTGTTTTTCAAGTCAAAGAAATTGTAGCCAGAGTTTTTTTAAGATTATTCAGGGCTGTTTGTTAATTTAAAAAAAAATGTTGACAGTGGGTTCCTATTCATCACATGTATTTTTCAAATTGTTTGATTGCTGTTTGAAATTATCCTTGAGAATTTACTTGATAGATAACATATTGTGTTAACAAGAAATGTAGTGTTTAAATTGAGAAAGTGCTAATGGTAAAAGATATGACCGTGTAAAATCACTTGCCATACTAAACCTGGTCCTTTGGACACCATCCCTTAAAGAGATCTATTTGTAATTCTAGATTGATAATAATGAATGTATTAAACATGTACCTATCATAATCCATTATGGTATTGAGCCTATGAGCAATTGTGAGGACTGTGGAGTGTTTGAATTGCACACGGATGGTATTCTGTATGAGGTCATCAGTCTCAAGGTCACACGCTGACGTAGCTTCATCAAGGACTAAGATCTTTGACCTTCTCAAAAGAGCTCTAGCTAAGCACAGTAGTTGTCTCTGGCCAATACTGCAGGAATACAAAGAATTCAGTTCTTATTTAAAGTGGCAGCAAAGAATATAAGTGTAACAACCCGAGGTGCCTCCAAGGGGGCTGTAGGGTAACAAACCATATACAGACACGTAAATTGAATGCGGGAATCGAACCTAGGACCTTCCGCTCTAAAGTACGATGTTCGCTGATCTATAAGGGCTAGCCAACTTGCTATCTAGGGTCATTACATTTAAGAGTACAACCATTTATAGAAAGTTACTCTCAACTTATCTTAGTTTAATCTTTGTTACACCTTTAAGATACACAATAATAGCACTGGAGTAAATAACATTAAGTTACACAGTTTGTATTATTTCACTATTTGAGAAGTCATATTGAAAGCTCCTAACGAACTATATTTGTTCATATTATCAAATATACAAACATAAAGTTTTCTACATATCACAGGATGAAAATATAGAAACACTTTTATGAGTTTTATGTGGAAATATTCAAAAATGTTACACTAAATTCCATGCCCCTTAAAGTATATACTGTGTAAATCTCACCTTAAGTTTTGACCTTCCTCTCCACACTCATGGTCTAAACCTTTAGATAAACTTGTAGCGTAGTCTTTAAGATGAGCATTCTCTACAGCTGACCATATTTCTGGGTCTGAATACTCTTCTGCTGGGTCTATGTTCATTCTCAGAGTGCCTGAGAACACTACAGGGTCCTGTATATGAATGTATGTGTAATTTATTTGCGTCTTATAATTTAAGACTGTCAGTTAGTATGTGATGATCCTCCCATACTTAATACAATGTTATGTGATTATTCTGGAGGATTATCACTTTGTTTGAATTGCTCTTACCTTTATTTATCAATTATGTTTGTAGATACTTCATAATTCAGGAGTTTGTTCAGAATTTTCTTATTTCACTACTTCCTTGTTTGTTGATAGTCTCATTAAAACGTTTATATATGAATTTCCTACACTAGGCACATTATGTCAACTTTATATCAAATGTTGGTCATGTTATTGTTTATTTTAGCAATATTTAATGTTTATTATGTGTGATTGTTTATAGGGGGCCAAACTAAGCGATTGCATTTTATTTTGAGACTATAAAATTTTGCCTAGATTTGCATGAATCATCAGCTCTTCAGTGAGACTTTGAATCACCGGCAAGTAACAGGAATTAACTTTCTCTCTGCATTTTGGATTTAATACACATACATATTGGATATATATCATCTTATTAGATACACCAACCTAGGTGAACGGGTTGGTAAGGTAATGGAATTACTTTTACTCTAAAACAGAGAAACTGTTTATACTTTTTCCTTGTTGGTGAATCTTCTGATTTTTCTCACTCATTTAGCTTCATTTACATTAGCATAAATTCATTTAAACCACGTTGAGGGTTATTATATCAGGTTCAAAAAGAATATTCAGGACCATTTTGTTTGATTACGACTTTGATTTCGATCTGCCTGGTCACGCATTGACTCAAACTGTGGCTGTACGTATTATAGCAGATTGATTTGAACTTTCAGAATTTTATTTCTAATTAAAATCTCATAAGCATTGAGTGAGCTACGTGTACATTATTGTGAGAAGCATTTCTGATTCATTTGAAATTTACAGATTGACCTACATGTAGATTTAAGATTCAATCGCCAACTTGGTATTTTTGGCTTTATCTTATATAATTTGAGGGTAATATCTGCTTGCCAGTGTTGATTATTTGAGTCACTAGAATATTCATACTTAAAATATATATTTTGAACGGAAAACTTGAGAGAACTACCAGCTATTTATTTCACTTTTATATATATTGCAACTGCCTAATGTATTCCATAAATCCCCAAGGTCGGGTTTGATTTGTCGTAATTAAGCTATGGCAATTTATTTGCTGCTACGCTGTTAGTCTGCGTGGCTCTCGAAATAAGATACAAACCCCCCTAGCATAGTCTTGAAGAATTTGAACAAGCGTTGCATATTTAACTGTACCAATAATATAAAATATTCACTCTTTATATGAGAATTACATTGTTAACTGCAAACTTCTGAGCAACATTGGCTATCCGTTCCACATCTTTTATACATGTAGTATTATTACACAATCTATTCTTTATATTTCCCGAGACGAGTTGGTTTGGGGTGATCAAGGCAATCTTCATATTTGCTGACACTCTTTAGGGGATCTGTGTTGCACCTGGTTAGTATCATCAGGCATGGACTAGTTACGATTTTTTAGTTGTAAAACAGCTTCACAGCATAACCATCTTTTGAGCGCTCCATTCATTTCACTGGGCATATTTTATTTATCTTAATCTTGATTGCACGAATACTGAAATTCTGAAAGAATCTAGCGATTGTTATATTTTTCACTTCATTACAGAGTTATTTAAATATTTCCGGGGTAAGGTCATTATACAGAGTAGGAAGGGCAATTAATTGGCTGCTACTTTTGTTTGTCCCAGGGAACTAAACATAGCCAGTGTCAGTATCAAGTTGCTCATATAAAGCCTCACAGCCTATTTGATCTGTGTGTGCCTTTGTAATTACTGTGAGTCAATTCCATTTCAAGTGTTGCATCACTTTCTTAAGTTTTTGTCCCATTTGCTACACAGTGACTATCCGACCACCTTTATATTTTCATTGCACTAATCAAACCCCTAGTCTTAGTCAGCTCCCATGTGGTCACTTTATCTGTATTACATGTAAACACCTTCTGAAAACAGTTGATCATTATCACTATCCCGAATAGGAGAAACATACCTGTACTCATTGTAGTGAGGCGTATCTGGCTATTTTGGCCCGTACATAACCTCTCTAAGAATTTATCTTTTATTGTTTTTATGATGACAATACAACCCCCCTTTTGCCTGTATTGAACTAATTAGACAGGTCATTTTATCAAGTGAGGAAAACTGGCAGGCAGAATTGCGGTTATCAAGTTACGTTATAGTTTGCATTGTATTTCCTAGATACACTGAATTTCATAAGTGTATTTGACTGAAAAGAACGTTACTTTCTGTTGTTTTGCATAACTGACGGTAAATCTATGTAGAATTGTATAACCAAACAAATGTATATATCTTGAAATAGAGTTGAATTATATTCATTTTATATAATTTCCCATTACATTCTCTGTTGTGTTGAATGATTGTGTAAAGTGAATGTGGTATAGATCAGTGTTTGAAAAGACCCCCATTCCCATATATTTTACAATCTATTATCAAGGTAGACCATTAAAAATCCAGATACTTGATAGCTGGGTAACCCAGGACCACGCTACCCAACACCCTGGGTTGCCACAGATGGTGCCAGCGGCTGGGGTCTAGATACTTTACGTATTGACTCACGCATTGGATTACGTCATTATTTGATTTGATATAGATTGTTATTATACTGAAGTCTTTGATATATAAAAAAAACACTGTTTTATCAATTTATTTGAACATTCACACTACTGTACATCATGTCAGACACATCAGAACCTTTTTATGTAGCTAGACACGTGTCATTGCTTACACCCGAATCTGGAGAAAGTTGTGCATCCCGTTCAAAGTTGAAAATGAACAATGCTGAGGGGATAACACCAGCATTCGATGACTCTGAGGTGGTTTTGAGCCACCAGGAGTGTAGTGACATACAATTGGAATTGGCAATGGATGATGCAATACCCCTTGAGAAAACTGCTACTAGCGTTTCGCCAATTAAAGGGAGGTCTCAATCCAAACCTTTGTTGTCACATCTGAAATTGACCAAAATGCCTAAAATCCAGGAAACTGTACCCGAATCACTCCATACAGTTGACCTGACATTGAAACCATTCATCAGATCTGTCAAACCAGAAACAGCAGATCATGATTTGAGTCCAACATTAATTTCTGGTAGTAAAATTAAAAACTCACAAGTAGTATATAGTGAGCATTTCGATCCCCTTGATCCACATTCCACTGAGGTGGATCCCGGGAAGAGGAAACCATTAAGGGATATGCATGGTTGCAAACATGCAAATTTAGCTTTTGGGAAAACTATATCCTTGTATGGGGCAGTAGAAAAGGCTTCTGTTCAACAACGGGTGTTTACCTTGCGAGCCTCCCCAGATGAAAAACCAGACAGTGGCTACCATTCACAAGAACTTGTAAGGCCAAAGTATGAATTGAAATACAGGCCAAAGTCTCCCGAGTCCAATTCATTAGTCATTGAAACTAACAAGATGACTAGTATGTTCTCTGATATCAGCCAGAGTGAACATTACAAATTCCATACTCCTCAACTACCAGATTTAGCACATTCTAACATGTGTACTGAATACAAGGTATCAGGTGAAACTCATCCCTTAGAAGGTGATGGTTATTTCAGTGCTTGTGAGTATGAACAGACCAAATCCAAAGGTCCTAAAGATACTTGGTATAGTACAGAAAGTCCAGACAAAGCCATGTGGATCTTTTCTGAAGGAATGAATCCCAGGACAGTTGATAGAGGGCGTCCAATTACCAGACAAACTAGAGCCCGTCCTCAGCTTTCCTTGTTCCCAAAGAGAGTATATTCAGGTAGTAACCCTGTGTCCCAGAGGGTTCGGTTATCGAGCAACTCTCTTCTGGATGACCCATCTGTTGTTGATGCAGATGTTGACAGCTGCGACAGCTCTGACTATGCAACAGCTGGTGAATTATTAGAACCTGCCAAGTGTAAAATGAAATCCAATTCTCTTCATTTCCCCAGGAAAGTGAAGCAATTTTCTGCTTTGCCTAGATTGCCAAGTTCAGACTCTTCAGATGAAGAGTTACTGACAAGATATGCCAATAATCCTGCCAAAACCAAATTGAGTCAGAGAGAAGTATATCCTTGTATCTCAGAGGCTGCAATTACTCAGTTAGTTCAGCAACAGATGATGATACTTGGTCAAAATCTGACAAAGGTTATAAAAAAGACCCTGAAAAAGAATTCCAATTCCAAGCCAAAGTCAAAGCGATATGTCTCATATTGCCAAATATGTGAAACAAGAAGACACTCCATCTTTGACTGTGACCAACGACACCCCAACTCTATGGTTACTGGTGTCAGAGCTTGTTTTAAATGTGGAAATGACCATCGTATAACTGATTGTCCTTCTCTAAAAGTAGGACCAGATCAGTTTGAACACTAAATCATTATAGTGTTAGTGTGTGTCTAGAATCAGTCCAGAAAGATGCACCTCATTTACCATAAAGGCTATAAAGAGTGGCCTTTAGAACCATGCTACCTTAATTTTCCATGTTTCTGATGTTGATGTAAAACTATTATCCAATCAGAAGATTTATGCTTAGGTACGCATTACTTTGTTTAACGTTGAAAACACTTTATTTTATTTTCAACACATGTGTTTTATTTTATTCCCTTTTTACTTGTGTCTTTGTCTGCCATGAATTGCAGGCTGTTTTGAACTTGATGTTGTTTAAAGCCCATGACAGTGAACTAGGTGGTAATGCAAGAACCTCGACACATGTAAGGGAACTTTATTTATTTTTATTAACCATTATTGTCATTGATTGCCATGCCAGAGCCTTACTTTACCCGAGCATTAGTGTTAATTGACAGCATTGGCCTGATCAACCAATGTTTGTACACATGTATACTGTTTGCTCTGGGAGGAACTAAGTAGTGAATAAAGTTCGTGAGGGCATGGTAATATGACAGTTGAACCCAGAAAACTGCTTTTGTTGAGCTCCTGAGGTGGATTCATTTGCAGTGGATAACAGCTTTTGATTGACTGGGATTGAGTAACACCGTGGATAGGGCCCATCCATTGTCTTTGTTGAAGTGACATACCTGGTTTTCTGGCAGGTTGGTGATAGGTGTTTCTCATCTTGCCCACCCAGTCATGTTACCCATTTTGCCTTTTTGGTGTACTGCAGCGTCTCCAGGAATATGACACGGTGATGCTTTCACCCGACAGAATTCCACCTCAACTTCCTTTGTATTGAAAGGGTCATTGTGACTGAATTTGAATCATTTCCAGTACAAATGTTATGAGATATTATCTGAAAACTACCAATCCGAAGCTGATTGTGAAAGGATAAATCTTGATCATACGTTTGATTGATTCAATCTCATTTGACAACCCTTTATTTTGGCCAATGCATATCACCTGTGTGATATTCAAAATTTTAATTTGTATTGTGTGAATAACAAGCCTTATTTCCAGGACTGTGATGATTTCTTTCCAGTCCCATATGAACAATCGTTATGACCTTCCACCTAATGAACATTTGAACACGATGATGATAAACTTTCCGGTTCAAGTTACTATTACTTATTTGGTGTACCCATGAGGTGACATGGGGAACCAGTGACAATTGATAACCGGTAATGATTATGAACAAAGACAAAAACTGTATATTTATAAACTCATCTATGTGATACATCTGCACTATGAGAAGCCAAATGAGGAATATCACAATCGCAATGTGTATCATGTACTGGAATTATATCTGAGAACCATGAAGCTGACAAGTGTAACATTAATACCTGATATGATTTTGTTTGGAGTTTGTGCACCCCATGCAGATATGGGAAACCAATGACTCTTACAGCAAACAGCCTATATTCTCAGCAAAATCATTGATGTCTTGCTTTGGGCACTTTGACTTTATATTGCAACACATGATATGGCATGGACAACCATAGACAATTGCCATACTATGAACAATACTTCATATGATATGATGTTTGTAACTCCAATGACTACAACGTATATAATGGAGAATAGACTCAAGGATTACTACTGCCAACAACAATAATGATGAACTCAAGCAGCTTATGAACACTTGTTGTTGTGTATATCTAGTAATTTAACTTTTGCATGTTTTTGTACAAATTGGTAGATGGTGATTTTAGTAACAAGTGTATTTGTATCTTTATATTTTCAGAGTTCGGGGTCGAACTGTTTTAAAAGGGGGAGCAGTGTGATGATCCTCCCATACTTAATACAATGTTATGTGATTATTCTGGAGGATTATCACTTTGTTTGAATTGCTCTTACCTTTATTTATCAATTATGTTTGTAGATACTTCATAATTCAGGAGTTTGTTCAGAATTTTCTTATTTCACTACTTCCTTGTTTGTTGATAGTCTCATTAAAACGTTTATATATGAATTTCCTACACTAGGCACATTATGTCAACTTTATATCAAATGTTGGTCATGTTATTGTTTATTTTAGCAATATTTAATGTTTATTATGTGTGATTGTTTATAGGGGGCCAAACTAAGCGATTGCATTTTATTTTGAGACTATAAAATTTTGCCTAGATTTGCATGAATCATCAGCTCTTCAGTGAGACTTTGAATCACCGGCAAGTAACAGGAATTAACTTTCTCTCTGCATTTTGGATTTAATACACATACATATTGGATATATATCATCTTATTAGATACACCAACCTAGGTGAACGGGTTGGTAAGGTAATGGAATTACTTTTACTCTAAAACAGAGAAACTGTTTATACTTTTTCCTTGTTGGTGAATCTTCTGATTTTTCTCACTCATTTAGCTTCATTTACATTAGCATAAATTCATTTAAACCACGTTGAGGGTTATTATATCAGGTTCAAAAAGAATATTCAGGACCATTTTGTTTGATTACGACTTTGATTTCGATCTGCCTGGTCACGCATTGACTCAAACTGTGGCTGTACGTATTATAGCAGATTGATTTGAACTTTCAGAATTTTATTTCTAATTAAAATCTCATAAGCATTGAGTGAGCTACGTGTACATTATTGTGAGAAGCATTTCTGATTCATTTGAAATTTACAGATTGACCTACATGTAGATTTAAGATTCAATCGCCAACTTGGTATTTTTGGCTTTATCTTATATAATTTGAGGGTAATATCTGCTTGCCAGTGTTGATTATTTGAGTCACTAGAATATTCATACTTAAAATATATATTTTGAACGGAAAACTTGAGAGAACTACCAGCTATTTATTTCACTTTTATATATATTGCAACTGCCTAATGTATTCCATAAATCCCCAAGGTCGGGTTTGATTTGTCGTAATTAAGCTATGGCAATTTATTTGCTGCTACGCTGTTAGTCTGCGTGGCTCTCGAAATAAGATACAAACCCCCCTAGCATAGTCTTGAAGAATTTGAACAAGCGTTGCATATTTAACTGTACCAATAATATAAAATATTCACTCTTTATATGAGAATTACATTGTTAACTGCAAACTTCTGAGCAACATTGGCTATCCGTTCCACATCTTTTATACATGTAGTATTATTACACAATCTATTCTTTATATTTCCCGAGACGAGTTGGTTTGGGGTGATCAAGGCAATCTTCATATTTGCTGACACTCTTTAGGGGATCTGTGTTGCACCTGGTTAGTATCATCAGGCATGGACTAGTTACGATTTTTTAGTTGTAAAACAGCTTCACAGCATAACCATCTTTTGAGCGCTCCATTCATTTCACTGGGCATATTTTATTTATCTTAATCTTGATTGCACGAATACTGAAATTCTGAAAGAATCTAGCGATTGTTATATTTTTCACTTCATTACAGAGTTATTTAAATATTTCCGGGGTAAGGTCATTATACAGAGTAGGAAGGGCAATTAATTGGCTGCTACTTTTGTTTGTCCCAGGGAACTAAACATAGCCAGTGTCAGTATCAAGTTGCTCATATAAAGCCTCACAGCCTATTTGATCTGTGTGTGCCTTTGTAATTACTGTGAGTCAATTCCATTTCAAGTGTTGCATCACTTTCTTAAGTTTTTGTCCCATTTGCTACACAGTGACTATCCGACCACCTTTATATTTTCATTGCACTAATCAAACCCCTAGTCTTAGTCAGCTCCCATGTGGTCACTTTATCTGTATTACATGTAAACACCTTCTGAAAACAGTTGATCATTATCACTATCCCGAATAGGAGAAACATACCTGTACTCATTGTAGTGAGGCGTATCTGGCTATTTTGGCCCGTACATAACCTCTCTAAGAATTTATCTTTTATTGTTTTTATGATGACAATACAACCCCCCTTTTGCCTGTATTGAACTAATTAGACAGGTCATTTTATCAAGTGAGGAAAACTGGCAGGCAGAATTGCGGTTATCAAGTTACGTTATAGTTTGCATTGTATTTCCTAGATACACTGAATTTCATAAGTGTATTTGACTGAAAAGAACGTTACTTTCTGTTGTTTTGCATAACTGACGGTAAATCTATGTAGAATTGTATAACCAAACAAATGTATATATCTTGAAATAGAGTTGAATTATATTCATTTTATATAATTTCCCATTACATTCTCTGTTGTGTTGAATGATTGTGTAAAGTGAATGTGGTATAGATCAGTGTTTGAAAAGACCCCCATTCCCATATATTTTACAATCTATTATCAAGGTAGACCATTAAAAATCCAGATACTTGATAGCTGGGTAACCCAGGACCACGCTACCCAACACCCTGGGTTGCCACAAGTATAAGTACACTAAAACAGTTATATCTGTGTCAATAAACTCTGTTGTTACTTCAGCCTCAGTCACATTTGTTTTACAGCAGGCATATGACAGCCGTGGCTTCACAAAATCGATATAGAAAATCTACATTGTATTGCTTAAACCTGAATTTTATGCTGCATGTTTACGACCTATAATATATTACATTCTAATGACAACTTATACACAAACTTGTTAAGATGTTGATCTTTATTATCTGAAAGTTTCATGTAATTATATTAGAAAATAGCAACGTTAGAGCAGGGCGTCCAAGACTTTTGGATCACCCCTCGTATCTCAATTTTGGGAAGCTACGGCCACCATACGGTTGCTGTAGATCAAATGTGACCAAGGCATTGATAAAACCCATGTTTTAAATTAAATGGATTAACTAACCTGAGGTATGATTGTGAGTTTACACCTGAGCTGATGGAGGCCCAGGTCATGTATACTGACACCATCTATAAAGATTCCACCAGCAGTGCCCTCTATTAGCCGGAAGAGAGCCAGCGTAAGAGAGGATTTACCCGCACCTGTTCTACCTACTATTCCAACCTACACGGAAAGGATCAACATATAAAAATATGGATTTTAATACACTGCAAATATGGCAGACAGCTAACTCATGTATTTTTATGCACTTTTCATGCTATTATATGATCTATCAGACTGGTCGAACATAAGATATTAATTTATGTTTCCTGGTTATCTTTATTCTACTTTATAATATAAACACAGATTCTTGATTATTACGAGACTCAAAAGATACAGCTTCAAATCTGGAATATGGCGATCATGCTTCCGGAAACATCCTGAACGAAAATACAGTATGCAAATACAGGTTTTGATTCCCAGGGTAAATCACACAACAATATACAGGGGGATAGCTGTCAAAATAGGGTAAAATGTCACATTAGGACCATTTGGTTGAATATCAATTAAATCAAGAATCATACCTTTTCTCCTGGTTTAATCTCAAAGTTAACACCTTTTAAAACAAGGTCTAGGCCAGGTCTGTATCTCGTCTCATAGTCCTTGAATCTTACTGCTCCCGCATTAGGCCACCCAGAGTGCACAGACACCTCATCTCTAAACCATGGGGCCTGGAACATATGTGTAATTATTGTCAGCTCTTTAACAATAGGACCTGTGAATGTGTATTGACTCATTATTATGGGAATACTTTTCCTGAATGGAGTTTGGAAAATTAAACATTAAATTATACCAAAGGTTAATTTAATACCAGGGGCTTAGTATGCGCAACAAAACAAATCAACATCCGGGGCTTTGTATGGTCTTCATTACTAGCGGATAAAGAAAGAATCAGCACCATTTGGACCCCCACAAGATAAACTTCACCTACTCAACCAAGTAGACCCTCCCATCAAATCAGATAGATCCTTACCCCTATCACCAAATAGACCCCTCCCCAAAATACCACCACCAAATATATCTCTTCCCCATCATCATCAAATGGTAGACCTCCCCCTCAATACGGCACTAGATAGATACATTACCACCACCAAATAGTCTCCCAAAATACCATCACCAAGAAGAACCCTCCCCATCACCAAACGAACTCAACACCAGATAGCTCCATTTCCATACCCCCAGATACTCCAGATAGATCTTTTACCTTTGCCAAAATAGACCCCACCCAAATCACACCAGGTAGACCATTGGCCCATCACCAAATTAGGCCTGGCACGGAACGGAACGGAATCGGAACGGAACGGATTTCGGAACTTGGCTTCGGAATTCGGAACTTTCGGAATTTCGGACCTTATTTAAAATAGTTCCTACTTCTCCCCTTAAGTTCTCATTTTTGTTACCATTGGAAAAGCAGTGAACAACTACATATATATAAGTTGTATTATGTTTATTAAATACAAACACTAACACTATCTAACGACAGTAACTGCCAGAACAAGTGGCATAAATGTTCAAAACTAATGGCAAAATGTTATGTAATTGCCTTCTTGGCACCTGGGCACACAACTGTTACTGTATATTGTATATTGTCTTTCTTTCAATAATAATCTTTTCTTATAGGTACACAATATATATAAAACAATCATACTTTATTTATTTCTATCATTTATTACATATAAAACAACTTTACCAAGTGAAAACGTTTAATAATTATACATATTTATTGATTTCATTTTCGTAGTACTAGTTCGCTATAGCGAGTTAGCGTGTTGGTATAACGATAAGTGAATGTTCTTTAAGGAAATAAAAGTTCCGAAATTTATCGGAATATGAGAAGGTAGGTCCGAAATTCCGTTTCCGAAGGCAAAATCGGACAGTTCGGACAATAATTCCGTTCCGTGCCAGCCGTACACCAAATAAACCCAACTCCAGATAGATCTTTTACCTTTGCCAAAATAGACCCCACCCAAATCACACCAGGTAGACCATTCCCCATCACCAAATAGACCCAACACCAGATATATCCTTTACCCATTCCCAAGTAGACCCCACCCAAATCACACCAGGTAGACCATTCCCCATCACCAAATAGACCCACCTCCAGATAGATCTTTTACCTTTGCCAAAATAGACCCCAGCCAAATCACACCAGGTAGACCATTCCCCATCGCCAAATAGACCCAACACCAGATAGATCCTTTACCTATTCCCAAGTAGACCCCACCCAAATCACACCAGGTAGACCATTCACCATCACCAAATAGACCCACCTCCAGATAGATCTTTTACCTTTGCCAAAATAGACCCCACCAGGAAGACCATTCCCCGTCACCAAATAGACCCAACTCCAGATAGATCTTTTACCTTTGCCAAAATAGACCCCACCCAAATCACACCAGGTAGACCATTCCTCATCACCAAATAGACCCAACACCAGATAGATCCTTTACCTATTCCCAAGTAAACCCCACCCAAATCACACCAGGTAGACCATTCCCCATCGCCAAATAGACCCAACACCAGACAGATCCTTTACCTATTCCCAAGTAGACCCCACCCAAATCACACCAGGTAGACCATTCCCCATCACCAAATAGACCCACCTCCAGATAGATCTTTTACCTTTGCCAAAATAGACCCCACCCAAATCACACCAGGTAGACCATTCCCCATCACCAAATAGACCCAACTCCAGATAGATCTTTTATCTTTGCCAAAATAGACCCCACCCAAATCACACCAGGTAGACCATTCCCCATGACCAAATAGACCCAACTCCAGATAGATCTTTTACCTTTGCCAAAATAGACCCCACCCAAATCACACCAGGTAGACCATTCCCCATCACCAAATAGACCCAACTCCAGATAGATCTTTTATCTTTGCCAAAATAGACCCCACCCAAATCACACCAGGTAGACCATTCCCCATCACCAAATAGACCCACCTTCAGATAGATCTTTTACCTTTGCCAAAATAGACCCCACCCAAATCACTCCAGGTAGACCATTCCCCATCACCAAATAGACCCAACTCCAGATAGATCTTTTACCTTTGCCAAAATAGACCCCACCCAAATCACACCAGGTAGACCATTCCCCATCACCAAATAGACCCAACTCCAGATAGATCTTTTATCTTTGCCAAAATAGACCCCACCCAAATCACACCAGGTAGACCATTCCCCATCACCAAATAGACCCAACTCCAGATAGATCTTTTACCTTTTCCAAAATAGACCCCACCCAAATCACACCAGGTAGACCATTCCCCATCACCAAATAGACCCACCTCCAGATAGATCTTTTACCTTTGCCAAAATAGACCCCACCCAAATCACACCAGGTAGACCATTCCCCATCACCAAATAGACCCAACTCCAGATAGATCTTTTATCTTTGCCAAAACAGACCCCACCCAAATCACACCAGGTAGACCATTCCCCATCACCAAATAGACTCAACTCCAGATAGATCTTTTACCTTTGCCAAAATAGACCCCACCCAAATCACACCAGGTAGACCATTTCCCATCACCAATCCTTTACATATTCCAAAGTAGACCCTCCCCAATCAGATCAGATCACCAGATCAGTTGGTAGAACCTCACCTCATTAGGTGTATCTGCATATTCCTTGATCCTCTCTACACTGACAATATATGTCTCTAACTCACTCTGGGATCTCAGCATGAGAATCATATACAGGGTCACCTGAAATCATATTCAAATTGTGGTGCCTTTAGCAAAGCCACTACAAGTGTATAATGTATATGTACAAATAATGTATATGTATAAATTCTATGAATGAAAAAATGTTGGCCATATGGATTATTAACAATAGGCCATACACATCCTGTATATGGTATCGTGGATATTGTATGTACATGTAGTTATACCAAGAATTTTAAGTTACAGCAAATATTAAAGAGTGTAAAATCCAAGCAAAAACTTTTTTGAGAACATTGTAAAATTGTTCATATCTTTAAAACTTGAATATTGTCCTTACCCTCAATGCGTATGTCAACGATAATCCTGCCAACGATGCACTAATTGTATCCTTTTGTAAAACTGCAAATAAGGCTGCAAAGAACACAGTAATGTGGCCAAGTATCTCTAAGTAGACCCCTATCCATCTGCAACAAGGTAATTAGTCCATTAACTTTATTAATAGAACCATGAGCCACAACAATGAAACACTGGGTCTTATAAAGGCACAATAGAGAGTCAACTGGTCAATGATCAACTGGTTGTGCTTTATATTGCTGGTTGTGCTTTATATGGCTGGTTGTGCTTTATATGGTAACCATAGCCTGATTACTTTAAAATTATTGAATGAATACAAGAAAATTTAATAATATGAAAATAGAACTTTTTAGTTGAAATACTTATATTTACATTTCATTTACATTACAGTAACACCTCTAAACAAGAACACACTTCTTAGACAAACAACTCTACATATGCAACGTGACACTTACCTGTATGACGTGAGAACTGGGAACCATGCTGCTTGACTGTTATCCAATAGCTGATCAGAATGAGCGATGAATCTCTTTTGTTGTCTAAATGCTCGAATACTGGATGTCCCCAAAAGGGATTCGCCAAAATGAGAGTAGATTGGTGAACGTTGTACTGCATCAATTCTCTTAAGTTGTCTCCCTGAGACAATGTAGACCCTCTGAAGCAGAATTTTTTATTATCAAAATTCAAGATTTGGCATTTTTTTCTTTTATTCTCACCTCAAGTCAAAACAAAAAGATAATAGTCTTTTCCAATCATATAGTTTTTTTATAATAATATTTCCTTATACTCTAATGGTATATGCTTATTTTATAACAGTTTATACCATAATCCTGGGTAAAATGGTGCAGGTATTTCTCTTGATTTATGAGACATTCTTTCCACCCTTCATATTACCAATGTTTGAAATTTCTAAAATTTACTTAAATCCAAAAAACGATAGTGGAACTCGCCAGCCCCCCCCCTGGCAAAAAAATCTTTCAAAATCATGCAGTTTTCACCATTCTGAGCACTTTTTAAGTGATTTTGTGCATTATTGGACCAAAATTGTCAGAAGTGAACCCACACTGGAATTTTCAAAAAGTGAACCCCCCTTTGGCAAATCCTGGCTACAGGCCAGGAGTGTTACAAAACTTGAAAACCTCTTTGAGATGGGTTCTTATGAGGATTTGCATTTCAAAACAATCTGGGGGAATCTTTATGTCGAATATGGTATCACTTCACGCTAACTTACCTGGAGAAGAATAAACAGAATAAATAGTGGAATAGCAACAACAATAAATATTGGCGTACTGTAGCATATGGCTACTATGGTTGCAAATACTGGAGCCAAAGACTGTAGCCATGCCTGAAGCATCAGTGGTACATTCACATCAATCGTGTCCACATCCTTCGAGAACCTATTCATGATTCTCCCAAGAGGCGTTGTATCGAAGAATGACATTGGATTGTGGAATGTGCTCTCTAGGAGTATGTCATGCAGAACTTTAGAGGCTGAGACACTTGCTAATGCGACCCCAACAGACTCAATTATCACAGATAACACTGAAATAAACGTTATGATGATTACATAGAAATCAATCTGTTCATTGCCTCCTTTTATCGATAGTAACCATATTTTAATTGGAGAGGGTCAATAATTTATACAGCAGTAATGGTTGAAGAAAGTCGTTTTGGTTCATTGCTCAGTTTTAATGAAAATGAAATCTAATGATAAAACAGTGTACATATATATTATAGTGTACACTGTACATGTATATTAACTTTAATATTGGTTCATTTTTTGCCTCACCAATTTAAATTTGCCTCACCCCTGAGCTACGCCCTTTCAGATTATACAGATTTTTAGTACAGTCTTCATCTAAATGACTACCTTACCTTGCCCAGCTCCAAATGCTCCATACACCCCCAGCCTGAAGTCCGTCTTAGCTACATCCTGCGTCCCATTCACTGCCCCATCATCTGCCCATGCACTCAACCAGATGTCCCCACCCACACGGGCAGCAGTGTATAAAGATAAGGTTATAATGATGACCAGGAATGTTTTTGGTCCACCAGCTTGTATGTATGTCTTTAATATACTCAGTCCAATCTAAAACAAGTCTTAGTATTATTACTAATTTACCCTAAAAATATTACGTTCATGCAGAGGGGAATTTGATATTAGATATATCCCATTTCAATGGATTTGCCCATATATGTATGTATCAAATTATATTACACTTTAATCCTCCCAATTGTCTTTGTAGAAGCCTGGAAGCAATAATTCAGCTTTATAATAATCAAGAACCATACCCATATCTATGCTTTTGTGACATTGTCCAAATGAGTGGAACTAAATTAGAATTGCAATTTTCTTTCTTTTTTCCTACCCCTCCACTTCCTGCAGATTCCTCCTCGATGAGTACATTGTTCAATCCATCAGTCTGAGATGTCAGCTGCCTCTTAAGACTCCAAGCATCACTGTCTGATAAACCACTCAACCCACTTGCAGCAGAGTCTCGTCTTGAAGACCTCCTCCTTTTTCTTATAAGTTGAAATTAAGAAACATGCAACTAAACCCCTGTATAATATACAAGAGGGTGAAATTGTTATGTATTGGAACAATATACATGCAAAATGTTTGAAACGAGATAGACATGTACTAGTATGTTCTGTTTTTTTCCTTTTCAGCCATTTTACTAGTATACCCTGTTTACATTGGAAGGCATATTAATTGCAACGGTTGAAACTAGATTGAAATGGTTAAACCAATGGTTGAAACAATTTACAATGGTTGAAATAAATTTACCTTTTCTTAAGACCATCATCACTGAGGTTTGTTTCACTACCAGATCCCTCAGAAGTGGACAGGTGTTCTCTTAACATGGCCAACTGATCAGCATCTAAAAATTATATACATGATATAAACAACGTACATCATGTTTTCAACAAGATTAAAAAGGCAAAAAGGAACTAAGTGATTGTATGGAGTGAAAACAGTATTACAATTATTTGATAGTATGGCACAAAGAAACAAAGACTTAAGAAACAAAGTGGTACTTTTTAAAATCACTTAGTTTTCACACTTTTTGCCTATTTTTGATAGGATTATCCTGATGTTCACTTTCATATCCAACCCAAAATTCTAAAAAAAAATTATGAATGATTAAGTTGGTCATTCAGGAGTTTGAGTCTATACAATATGAATTTACTCAAAATTGAGATACTCATTATGCTACTCATAATGAGAATAACCTTTAAAAATTAACCCATGCTGCCAACTTGCCACACAAATATTTTGAGTCAAAAAACTGAAAGTTGTAAAAGAGAGTTAATTTCAAGGTTAAGCAACAGGTAACAGTTGATGTTCCCTGGACAGTTACTAAGATCACCTGTATTGCTTTGAGCAATTTTCAAACTGCTTTCAGGTTAAAATCATAATTTCCAACAATTTTTCTTGTTGGTTTGATTCATCATGCATGGTGTTAGAAATTCTACTGAAACCAATGCTGACTTAATGCTTGTTATTTTTATTTCTTGTTAAATCACCTCCTCAATTCTCTTGTTACCTTCATCTTCTTCATCCTCATTTTCATTAATGTAAACACGCAAGAAGTCAGCAAAAGCACCATTATTGTTGAGTAGTTCTGTGTATGAGCCTTGTTCAGATATTCTCCCATCATTCATTACTAGAATCTGGTCTACATGGGGCAAGTAGCTGATCCCATGTGTTACAAATACCCTGGTCTGTAATATCAAGACAAAATACACGTGGGGTAATTATGTCATCCCGTGTGTTACAAGTACTCTGGCCTGTGATATCAATACAAAAAATACATGTGGGGTAATTATGTCACCCTGTGTGTTACAAGTGCTCTGGTCTATAATATCAAGACAAAATACATGTGGGTTATGTCATCCCGTGTTATACAAGTACTCTGGTCTGTGATATCAATTAGTCCAAGTAGCTGATCCCATGTGTTACAAATATCAAAATGTCATCAATGGTTTAATTCTGTTGATGAAAAGAGTTTGTTCATGAAATGTAAATGAAACGAAATCATAGAGAGCAAGATACCCAAATATCTTAAATTTTGATTTCTTGCATCAATTTATACCTTATTCTTTAATAATCCATTTGGGCCTATAACCTTCTCAAAGATGTGTTTTCCTACATGAGAGTCAACTGCACTGAGGGGGTCATCAAGGAGATAGATATCAAGGTCCTGGTAGGCAGCCCTGGCCAGACTGACCCTCTGTTTCTGACCTCCACTTAAGTTGATACCCTACAACACAGGTAAACAATGAACATAAGTATTAAAACTCTGCCCCCTCTGTTATGTATTTGGATGGGGGAGGGCTATTGAAGGCTTGATGCAGAAATAGATGCATTTGCTACTTTCTGGATTGGCTTATTTGATAACATATCCAAAAAACTTTGTTTTGAGCAAAATGGTTTCTAATATTCCTTATTTTTTTATTCTGTATTCCTTAACTTTGACCCTATAATTTAACTTTTAGGTCAAATATTACTATATATCTGTTGATTCTTATTGTCCAATAATCCCATTCATATTTCTAAACCTAAATTCCAGTTTATTTCACCCTCATATTCCACACTATTCCACACCCAACCTACCACCTCCGCAACTATTTCCCACTTCGTCATAATTTTGTTGTACAGTGAAACCTGTATATCTGAACACCTCTCTAATAAAAACATTTCTCAATGTGAATACTTTTTCTTGATCCCAAATTTGTTAACTTGACCTATACATGTAAAAAAACTTAAAATGTGAACACCTGCCAATCCGAACACTTTTGGCTAGTCCCAGAAGCGTTCGAATTAGACAAGTTTTACTGTACTTACTTTTTCACCTATTTCTATGTTGTCACCACCAGGTAGAATCTCAAGGTCAGGTAAAAGGGCACATGCCTCTAATATTTTATCGTACTTTTCCCTTTTAAAACCTTGAGCAAAGAGGATGTTTTCCTTCAGTGTTGAATACTGGATCCACGCCTGCTGTGGCACATAGGCGATATTGCTCTAAAAAAACAGAATCACTTGAGCTTGTTATTTTTGTTATTTTTATCCTTAGTTACATTTCTGGAGTCTAAATAAAGGCCATTTATGATCAAATATTGCTGGTGGTAAAATTCGTCCACATGTATATCAGAATATAAAAAACATGGACATACATTTTGTGACTATTTTAACTGTAAAACGGCAGAGACATGGTTGCCACAGCAACTGTGTAGTGATTATAGAGCAACTTTGAGAAAACTTTTGGATCTGATGTTATTGAATATTGGATAATAATTTCAATTCACTAAGAAACGTAAATCTATACACATAAAAACAAGTTATACTTTCACTTTTGAGTGAAATCAGTATACTTACCTTAAGTTGTACTGATCCTTTGAGCTTCACCATCTCCCCAAGGAAAGCTGATATAAGAGATGTCTTTCCACTACCAACCTGGCCTACTATAGCAATCAACCTACCTTCAGGGACTGTAACATCAATCCTTAAAACAAACATATTTGTCCTTAATTAGTAACTCTGAATTTTGACATTAACGTTGAATCTTCTATCAATGAGTGTGAAGTGTTTGAGAAGGAGTAATTATGGCTTGATGCAAGACAAGGTAAATGAATCTTAAAAATAATAATTCTTTCTTCAGCAAAATGATTTCTTAAAAATTGATCAATGTTCCACACATACTTTCTGCATTTCAAATTATAATATACTTGTATGTCTAACTATTGTATCATGAGTTTCCATAGAAACACACTCTCACTCTTGGACTTGCTGCTAATTGGTTTCCCTGGCCTTGATTCTATACAATTTGAAAAGTTCCCCAAGTGCCTGTAAACTTAAAATCATGATATTTTCTCCAATCATTTCATTTTGTATTTCAAATCAGAACCATATAATAGTTACATCTTACCCATATACATGTATTTTAGCATACCTCTGGGCTCAGAACTTTTGTAAGGAGAAATCTTAATTATAGCAGCCTAAATACTGTAATAACAACATAATTGTAACATTTCCTTTTTGTCTTTATAAATTTTACAGGCCTTACTCTGGAACATTCCTCTCTAATATTTTTGCCATTTCAACTCCTTACCACACTTTTATATATTCTTCCCATAAATTATAATGTAACAACCCCAGGCACGCTCGCCCATGATCTGTTGTGTAACGATCCAGATGATAGACCAAAAAGGGAGTGTGCTAAATTCAATGACGTGTACGGGAATTGAACCAAGGACCTTTTACTCCAAAGTCTGACACTTTACTACTCGAGCCATAGGAGCTAACCACTACAGGTAGGCTGTAGCAGTGATTTTCTATCGAGGGTTATTACAATAACATACCCTTTAAGAGTGGGTGCCTCTTTCAGGTCCCAGCTAAACTCGCCACCCTGCACAGATATTGCATTCTCTAGAAAGAAACGACATGAAAAATAAAATTTCCTACATTTCTTAAACACATACATTCTTCCAGCTAAGGCCACAGTATATACAGTAGAACTTTAAACCTAATATATGGGTTACCTTAACCCCTGAGCTTGTGTAACAAACATTTAATAACATTCTCCTTATACTAAGCATCATTGGGTATTTAAGGAATAAAGACTGAGATTTTATGATTTATGGCGCAATATATATGACCAAAAATTTTATTATGTTCATTGTTAAATGACCGAAAGCATTTAAGCTATTGAGGTCTTTGGCAATGGCCAGAATAAAATTTGAGGTCTTTGTTACGATTCTAATATGATAAACAGACAGGAAACACAACTATTTGCATTAATGAATTTTAGCAATCATACATACTCCAATATAGACCAGTAAATCAATTACTCTAGCTTGTGACATCACTCATCATATAAGAATATAGTGTCACACATGATTTCATGATTTCTTAATTTTCTAGTCTCAATTTATTAAATAATAAAAGGAATATATACAAGTACATAACTGCAAGATGCATTTTCAGTCTATCAGGATGACCATGTACATGTACCCTTCCCCACTTCTCTCTTAATAAGGGGAGGGGGTTACTGTTCCAAATACTGGACAAAATGTATTATCGAAAATGTAGATTTTTTCACTTACCAGCAGAAGGGTTGTATTTGACATTATCATCATTAATTTCTTCCTCTTGCAAAAAATTCTTTATTCTTTTAGTTGACACCATGGCCTATAAAACATAAAACAAATTACCATATCAACAATTCAAACATATGGAATTCATTTGTATAAAGATGATACACTGATACCTTTGTATTTATCTCAATTAAGAATAAAATTATTCGGAGAATTCTAAAGATATTTTATTCTTTGAAAATACCCTTATTGAGCTGGAATACCTTTATATTTTACAATACCCTAGTTCTGGTATAACACATTTATTGTTTTAAAATACCATTATTGTTTACATTACCCTAATTGTAATACTCTACCTTTATTGTTAAAAAAATTTACTCTTATTGTCTTACAATACCCTAATTGTATTACAGTACCATTATTGTTTAAAAATACCCTTATTGTCTTACAATACCCTAATTATATTACACTAGCTTTATTGTTTTGGAATACCCTTATGGATTTACAATACCCTTACCTGTGCTATTCCCATGACAGCCTGTGGTAGAACAGTCATAGGGAAATCTAGTAGATTAATCAGAGACAGAGAGACAAATGTCCTATCAGCTGTTAGGATATTTTCATCGGAGATCTTCAGAAATACTGTGAAAGAAACAAGCGAAACCTGAAAATATATTGTTCTTTTGGTCAGATTATTTACAGAACAATTATAGTATCATGAAATGTACAAGTATGTAACTCCAATGGGGATTTAACCTCTTAAATCCCAGGCTCTAAAATCAGTTGAAACCAGAGAAATTTTCATTTTTGCCACCTTTTGACATTTTACTACATATCTATACAACTTTAGTTGCTCAACTTAGTAGGATTTGATGGCAGAGATCAATTCTACACATTTAAAAACAATCATAGATTTTCTCGTCACTCTGGGTTTCAAGAGGGTTTGTGTAAAAAACCGGGTGACCGGGTAACCGGGTGACCGGGTACCCTACCTTCCTACCAGGGTTAGGAATTTGACTTTTTCATTTTATGCCTCAAAACACCCAACTGACATCTCAATCAACGTACCAGTGACACAACCAATCAAGCAAACAACCAAACAAGCAACAAAATTTAATAACCAATATATCAACCGGCAAAACGACAAACAAAATTAATATAATGTCAATCAGTGAGGCAATAAATCAAGCAACTCACATTGTATTGTACATCGTACACTAATTAACAGATAAAAACGCAAAATAACGTTTCAATTTATCCATATGTAAATCTTCCAGATTTGTTTAATATCTAGTAAAAATCGCCATCATAGAAAACAATCATCGATATCATGTCAATCACTCAGACAATAAATCAAGCAACTAACGTCATCGTACCGTTAAACTGTGTAAATAACGACCTAGGACTTCCGAAATTCAGTCTCTTACAGGTTCTTGGTAAAATGATTACATAAAAATATTGAAGGGTAGTCTACAAATGTGAAACTTTGAAAGTTGGTAACCCTGCAAGGAACTTTAAGTACCCGGTTACCCGGCCACCCAGCCACCCAGTTTTTTACACAAACCCGTTTCAAGATCATTTCTGCGGTGACGAGAAATCTCGTCACTCCAGGTAGTCAAAAGGTTAATTTTTTTTAACAAAACAGGCTATAGAATTTCATACTGTGTTATCATTAACAAATGTAATCAAAAAACATTTCCTGTGAAGGCATGCGATTCCCAAGATTTTTCAAAACAATTTATCTAACATCCAAACACACTCCGCGGAGTAGCAAATCCCACCAAACAAAACAGATTTTATTAAATATCCCATCATTATGGACACTACATGATAGAAATAACCAGGAAATAGGAAAGTAACATTGTCTCCCTTTGGCAAAATCTACAACCATGATGTGACGTGATGTTATACATCAAATTCATCATCAGATCTCTAATAAGACCACAAAGCATTAGCATAAAATCTGGACAAATCTGGACCTTCACATTGTTAAAAGTAGAAAATCATGTTGCAATTGGTTCTTGGTCATTTTCTCAACTTACGATAAAAGTACCACAGAACCAGGTCATAGATGTAGCAGCATTGAGCAATTGTGCTGTTCGAATCAAGCTCAGCTCTTTGTTCCTTATTTCTGTCACCTTCTTCTGGAAGCTCTCTTCCCAGCCGTATAGTTTCAACACTTTCACACCATTCAAGATCTCACTCATTAGCTTGATTCTCTTGTCTTTCTGGATCATTTGCTCTGTCTTTAATGGAACCATGGCTTGTTTAGTGTTTGTTCAAATGTTTTTTTTGTTCTTGTGAGGAAATTCACAATTAGTTAAACACTACAGTATGTAAATATATTATTGCTATCCTGTTTTTTTTGGTGAAGTATCATAAAATTTAAGTACTCGTATTATATAGATATCAAAAGATGTACCTACTTGTAATGACTTGACTTTCTTGCCCACGTAGATAGTATTGAAAGGGGTTATGACAACCAGAGTGGCGAGACCTGCAAATGCAGCCACCCCTAGGAGCTGGTAGAGAAAGTAAGACACAAGGGCAATCATAAGTGGACCTGAAAAGCAAAACAACAATTACATGATATATCACTGGTATTTGATTTATTTTGAAGTTTAGGTAGACAGTTACAAAAATGGGTCCCCTTTACTAAATGTACATTAGTATTTGCCATATCTCCCTACTCCCAAGTACATTCTGGGCACTTATCTCCCCTTATTTGAAAAATTCTAGGAGTGTACCTGCCTGTATCAGAGTGCATTCTTGGACCTTACCTCCCTTCAAATAAAGTGGATTCTGATCACCCTCCCTCCAAGCCTGCAATGCATTCTGGGATCTTACCTCCCTACTCCTAAAAGGATTCTGGGAGCTCAACTCCCAACATCACAGAGCATTCTGGATGCTTACCTCCCCATGCATAAAGTGGATTCTGGGAATTAATGAACCAAACTCCCCTCCACACTCTCAGTCAATTCTTAGAGCTTACCTCCCCATACCCAGTGTATGTTCTGGGGTGCATCCTGGAGTTTCTGAGCATCAACGCTCATGAGGTTGACAATCTCACCAACAGTTGTGTTCTTCCGGGCCTGGCTGTTGATCCTCAGAGCCTTCAAGAATAAAGAACAGGTTATCCTTGCCATGTTGTATTAATTACAAAGGTACAGCACTTGTTTGGTGACAAACATTGAGATGCAGATCTTTAGCTTTACTTTTCCGATCTAAAGGTTTCAAAGTAAATTATAGTACATTGTCTCATTGAGTTCTACAATGCCTTAAAGTTAGAGATTATCCCTTATTTTTATGTACATGTATCTATTCATATACATATCAGGCCCGTAGCCAGAATTTTTCAAGGGGGGTTCACTTTTCACAAAAATTCTAGGGGGGTTCACTTTGGTAAATTTGGCCAAAAATCACTCAAAAAATAGTCAGAATGGTTAAAAACTGCATAATTTTGGAAGAAATTTGGGCCAGGGGGGTTCACCTGAACCCCCCCCCCCCCTGGCTACGGGCCTGCATATATCAAATCAAAACTACCTTCCGATAAACGGCTGCAGATACAGCAGTCCTAAACCTCATCCCTGATTGTGTTACACAATTCATTAAATGTTGTTGAGACAATGTAACCATGAAGCTGATGAGAAATAAACCCACAGCAAGTAGTAGACCCTGCCATTGGAACCCATCTACAGAACTTATATAGTTCACAAGTAGCCTGAAAAACTTGTTTTTTTATGGGACAGAAGCCAAATTGATTAAAGGTTCAAGGTTAAAGGAGAAGCCTAATTTTCTAAGGGGACAATGCTCAATTCTCGCTCCCCCATTCTTCACTTTTTGTCCTCCACCCCCCCCCCCCAACTTTGTCAATACCTATCTTCCTAGTGGAGTCAAAGGTCTCACGTACCTTTCTATAGACAGCCGCAGTGACTGCAGTGCGGAATCTCATGCCAAGTATGTATGAGCTATTTAAAGCATGCTGAACAAAAGCTGTGACGCAGAAACTCACAAAAAATAAGGCCCCAGCCAGAAGAAAACCTTGCCATTGGAACTCAGTGGCTGAGTTCATGTAGCTTAACAGTACCCTGTGAAATAAAAAATGCTAATAAAAATTCAGTTGATGATTTATTGTGCATTATTTAGTACATATAAAGAAGTTATTTACCAGGAGGGATTTGATATCGGGAATATCACAAGGATGATATCAATATTTCCCTAGGAAATGCAGTGAAAGAGGAAAATATTGATATTAGTTATTAATTTTTTTATATTTTATTGAATTGTAAGACTGATCGCTATAAATAAATAAATAAACTAAACTATCATCCCGATATGAATTACCTGGTCAAGAGCAATCTCTAACTAAAATTTTGAAAAAGAAGTTTTGAAAAGATTTAGATTTAGAAAAAAATAAAAAATATTGAAGAGTGAAATGTTCTGAAAAAATAAAAAAATTTTGAAACATAAAAAATTGAAAAAATGAGACTGATATCAATATCATCCCTCAAATGCTGATATCATCCCCAATATCATCGCTGTCACAAATATGTGATTTATCACTTGCTATACCTGATATTGCTCTGACCATGCTAATGCTAACTGACACTAAGTTGCACTGAATGTTGACTTAGGGTGGATTAAATAAGCTTCAAGACTAGAAAATGGCAACTCAATGGAGTAGCAAATCCCAACAAACACTATATCCGTTAATCTTTATATGTCACTATGTAATATTCACCACCCTTGATTAAATTATTGGCAGATATTAAAAGACATCCATTAGAGATATATTAGAATTTTCAATGATTTAAGCATTTGGTGACCATTTAGGAGGTTCAAAGGCACAAATCATAAAAACAACACAATATTTGAGATCTAATCTAGTATCATCTAAGTAATAGCAAATTCCTACTCTAGGCAGCCATTTTGAATTTTCAGAGGCACACATCATAAAAACACTAGCATAAAATTCCATCAATTTGAGTATAATATAGCAATACTTTAAAAAGATTACAAAATTACTGCGAAATTCCACAATAGGTAGCCATTTTGAATTTTACGAGGCCGGAATCAGAAAAACGATACAATATTTGCTAGTTTCTCTAAATTGCCTTTCATTTGAGTATAATAAAGCTATACTTCAGAAAGATCTCAAAATTAACTCAGAATCCTGTTCCCCCAACATGCACGGTCCTGGGGGTCAGGGTGAAAACAGAGAATATATATGTGAAATAGATAGATGTGAATATACTACCAAAATTTCAAACAAAAATATTTATTACTTTGGTTCAAAATGAAAAACTTAAGATTTTTGTGAAAAACTCCCATGATTTTTAAAGCAGCGTCAATCTTGAAAAATATGTTTATTGCATAAAACTGTTTACCAATATACACCTTTTAACCAAATATGAAGAAAATCTGTCAACTAGTATTCGAGTTATCTTCCGGCTAGGACAGATGGATGCACTGACTGATGGACAGACAGAGGGCTACACTATATCAGTACTGAAATTCTTTCGTTGGGATAATAAAAGAGTCATATGAGTTCAGTACATTGACCTTTTATTGATACTTTGACAATCAAACAAGGAAATTAACATAGTGATAGAAATATATATGATAGACCTTATCTACGTGAGAATGATCAGAAAGTCTTACCTAATAAAGAGGCTTCTCCTTTAGAAGACAACAATAGGACTTAAATGTTAAATAAGAGGGTGGACAAACATATAAAATTACAAATGAGACTCTTATCTCCTGGATTATTGAGATAGGTCAGATGATAGGAGATCAGCAAGGGTACATAAAAGATTTAAAGAGAAAGGTCAGAAACTATTATCTAATAATTTTCTCATTTAGGAGTTAACATGACATGTAAGAGAATAGACAAACATATAAAATTACAAATGAGACCCTTATCTCCTGGATTATTGAGATAGGTCAGAAGACAGGAGGGGTACGTACATAACAGATAAGAGAGAGCCATTATCTTAAATAAGAGGAAGGTCAGAAAATATTATCTAACAAAGGAGGCTTTGTATTAAAACCTTGTAACTTGTACCAAGGTACCCATGTACGAGTATCCACATACCCATGTACTTGGGGTACGTGGGTCGTGATATATAGTGTCAGAAATGGCTCAAAATTTAATGTTAATATTATATTTGATATATTTTGAATTTTTGAAAAAATGTTTAAAACAAGTAACAAGAATCAAATTTGAAAAAATAAAATAAAAGCAATATTCTCAAAAATCAAATAAGGAAAACAAACTTAACTTCAAATAAGAAAATCGTGTGTCAAAAAAACAATATGTTAAACTCAATGTTCTATAGTTAAAAAAAAGACAAATTATGATGCAATCTAATGACACCTTTTAGACCACTTCCTGGAATTCCTCAGCAAATGAAAAACGATTTTAGTATAGATTGGTTCTAGTGAACGAGCATTTCAATTGTGCTATTTTGATAAAGGATAAAATAGCAAAGATAAACAATTTTGCAATTCTGGCCTAATTTAATGACTAGACAAATGTTAGATCTATAAGACATACATGTAAGCCTACGAGTGCATTAATGCATCTACAATTTAGCATAGATGGAGATTGAATAATCTTAATATTTTAAAAATCAAACCCATCAAAGACTGATGTATGGCCTCTTGAAAATTCTATTATTTTTAACATGATAAAATCCCCACTTCAGCAAATCCACCTGTCATTTATTTATGTTCCAAACTGTACGAGGTTTTTAATACAAAGCCAATAAAGAATTTCCTCATTTAGAAGTTAATGTGAGGTAAATAACAAATAAGAAGATAAACAAACAGATAGAATCACAAATGAGACCTCAAGAGGAACTTATTGCATATTCTATAAGCAAAATGTTATAATAATATGAACTTACTGTAAAAGTAAAGGTTTTCCTAGATTAAATGCTAAGAAGAAAATCATATGAACGCCTCCTTCTACGAGAGCCCAACCACATGACCTCCACAGAGCCATGGTAAGGGAAGGATCTCCTCTATTCTGATTTCTTTTGCCATCAAATTCAGGCTTCATATCGATCTTGACCTTCTCTGTGTTGCCGTTCTGGTAGATTCCCGTTGGTATGGAATTGTTATTTCTACATTTATAAAAAAAAATCATTAGACTTCTGGAGGTGGGGATTTTTTAACCCAAATAGCATTCTGGACCATTTCATGTAATTTACTCCTATAATTTGTCAGTTTTAAAAAACGATTTTCTTTAATAACTGGATCTACATTGTACTGTTTTCACTCCTATCAAATTTGAACCATAAACAAAACATTGTTATATTCTTCTTTCCTAAGCCCAAAAAATCTGGACCAGAATATGTACTAATAAGTACTAATTTTCAGAATGGTACTAATTTAGTATGATAAGAGATGAGTTGTTCAAGCATACGCCTATACATGTACAGTATAAAACCTGTCTAAGTGGAACAGCTTTGGTAGCTGATCTAAAAAGTGTTCCATTTGGGAGGTGTTTCACTAAGAGGTTCATTTAACATTAAGTCAAGTGGTCCTAATAGGACTCTTAAAAGTGTTCTACTTAGAGGTGTTCCACTAAAAAAATAGATTAATATTTTACACAAACAGAAGTGAATGGCCATCAATTTAAAATGAGGTTAATAGCAGATGTTTCAAATAAATATTGACACGTTTTGGTGAAACAAGGAAACATTGGTATTAGTTAGATTTATAACGTCATACTTTGCAGGCACCAAAATTTGGTATTGGGTTAGATTTAGGTTTGGTATTTGGTTAGATACTGTTAAACATTGGTATTAGGCTAGATTTATGTCATACTTTGCAGGCACCAAAATTTGGTATTGGGTTAGATTTAGGTTTGGTATTTGGTTAGATACGGTTAAACATTGGTATTAGGCTCGATTTATGTCATACTTTACAGGCACTAAAATTTGGTATTGGGTTAGATTTAGGTTTGGTATTTGGTTAGATAAGGTTAAACATTGGTATTAGGCTAGATTTATGTCATACTTTACAGGCACCAAAGTTTGTAAACAATATTGTAATAGGGTTCATAAAACAAACCTTGGAAGACTGTTTGAGGTAACAAGTTCCCGATTCCACTCCCTAGTGAAATCTCCCATTATAGTTTCCGTGCTGTCTATAGTCCGTATCGCCCATAAGTCATCAAATGTCAATGTCCTTTTGTACCCCTTCTTTATCAGACTGAAAAGTAAATAAAACGTACAATATACATTTCAATGAAAGAAATCCTAAAAAATCACTATTTTTGTAGGAGCTGAAGTGCTGGTTCTTAATTAAAAATACGTTTCATAGGTGTTTTGACCATTTTGCAATTTTCCCATTTTCTTGTGTCCATGGTCGGTACTCATTTTGCAATGATGTTCATTCTATATCCTACCAATATTTCTTGGAAGGTGTTTGTAAGATGCAAAATACATGTATTACATTCAGGATTTGTGCATCTCAATTTCAATATACTATACTTAAAGGGGACCATCTCAAACATTCATACTATTTCCACTAGCAAAGAAGCTTACCTAGTTAACCACCAGAAATTAATCTTGGAGAACACAGTGGATCTCTCATGTGGACAAGCCTCTTGTACCTTTACCTGGAACTGCAATGCATTTAAGAGTAACAGAGATTAGTAATGAAGATGTAGATAATCTAAAGTGAACTCTGTTTTCAAATTCAGGTGTTCACATTTAAAGATTCAATAAGATAACCAAAATTGGAGATTTGAAAGGCCCCTATTTGAAATTGTTCCTTCCTTATTATAGGCAGAGTAAAACCTTATATGTCTGAAACTTCTCTCGTGTAAAGCAGGCCCGTAGCCAGGGGGAGCGGGGGAGCAGCTAAAAGTAGTTTTTAATTCAACATCGATAGAAGAGCAAAACATCAAATGTGCACATTATACATGAATAGTATTTCTATACTAACTTCTTTTTGGAATTCAGTAGGTTTAGACATCAATAAAGGAGTCCTCTCATTTTCTGTTTGCTGTCTGTCATTGGAGAAAACTTTAGTGTCAGAAATGAACGCAAGACAGAACTGTAACATCACTATGGAGAAGTACAGGAAGTACAACCAGGCCTCAAATAAACTGACAGAAGACTGAAATGAAAAAGTGTAAAAATAACATTTTCTGTCAGTTGATTTTATACATTTGAATAGTTGTATGTATCAAAAATATTTTAAAAAATAGTACAAAATATTTTAACATAATAGTATAAGTACTTCCGGACTTTGATTTATACTTGATGCAAGACACTTTATATGAAATGAAAACTTTACCTGGTTGATTTGTAGTTGTTTTTTTTGTTGTTGTATTTTGTTTACCACCAATGAAGGTGAGCAATACCTCTTGGGTATGTCCTGTATATATATACGGTCGTACTTTACGTACTAATTTACATAGAAGATAGACCCAGAAACCCCTCCTTGAAGGAGCCCTGTGTTCTAGTATCACTGTGAATATGCAAGATACTTTATTTGGAATGAAAAAGTTACCTGGTTGATTTGTAGTATGTAAGACACTTTAGATGAAATGAAAAAGTTACCTCGTTGATTGGTAATATCACAGTGAGTATGCAAGATACTTTATTTGGAATGAAGAAGTTACCTGGTTGATTTGTAGTATGTAAGACCTGAAAGGGAGGATGCCACAAAGGACACTGAGCAACCAGAAAAACCATAGGAGAGCTGACGAGTGGATCCCCTTCCTGAACTCATAAGGAATTAATGTGCAAACTGCAGTCTAAAAACATAATATGCCTATATTAAAAAAAAAGAATAGGATATGCATACTGTACTGTACTGAAACTTTAAGGGAGCATCTAAAAAGTTCAATGTAGGATTATCAACTGTATTTGCATAGTTAATGTATGACCCCCCCCCTCCCCCTCATAACTGTGTTTGAGAAATGTTGATATGTTTTGTTTGAAAGGTCAAACTATATCTAACATAACATGCAATATAGTCATTTTTATAACTATTCAAATTTGTATTTTTATTTTTGTGCATTATCAGCATAAAATTATCTCTAATAAAATTCCCGGGAACGATGTCGTAACGGTAACTTTTAAGGCTAATGACCCCTCCCTCCCTAACTGTACAAATACAGTTAATTTTCCGATATTTCCGATATAATGGTTTATCAGGATAGTGACTATGTTGATATAATATATGATAGTATACTACCATAGTGAGTATTTTGATGACTGGACTGAGATACATAACAACTGGAGGATCAGGGGTTGTCTCATTGACACCATCAGCTACTGACTGAAACAGGCTCATCACTCCAATTATCACTGAGATGACCCCTAGAATCTGTCAAAGCAAAATAATAAAAATTAGTTCATTTAATTCACTTTTTGCCATTTTCATAAAGAAAGATTCAGCTTTGTACAGGGTGGGGAAAAAATTATGTTATGATAATAGCTTGATTGCCCTTGTGTATTTTTACGTTTATATTCAATGTGCAGGAAAATTAAATCATTCAAAAATTGATTAATTACTTTTTATCAATTCTATTCACCCAGTTATCTTATTTTACTGTAAATATTTACTTTTCTTCATATTTGCTACATTTAGTTTATCTCAGAATATAAGGTCGGGAGATTACTAGTATCGCATTAAGCTCCATAAGCTATTGTCAAGACACACAGTAAGATAGGTGAATGACCAAAAGAAAAGGATTGGTATCGATATGGCGAACTGAATTCAACATTATTTTTTCTCTTATACCAATTATTGAAAACATTCTGTATAAAACAAGGTCCTTTATGTAATGGTCACTAATTGACAGCAATTTAATGCGAAAATTATTAACATATATTTTTATAACTGTTTTTGTGAACATTTTTTGATTTCAAGTGCAATTATTTTTTATTCCTTTCCACACATTCTTGAGACCTCTCAATATTATAGTTATAAAAAGAAAAATTTGGTTGATTGAACAAAAGGTATATAAAAAATTAACACAACCCCCCCCCCCAAATAGATAAAATTAAAGTAGACCTTTTTATGTCAACACCAAGAAGTTAAATATAGAGAAAAGTATATATACCTTTTTCAAACTAAACTGTTACCATTCAAAATGATGATGATCATTCGACGATGTGTAAAATTTTCAGAATTTTTTGATTACTGGTTTAAGACAAACATGTGTTCAATTCAGTTCACTATATCGATACCAATCCTTTGAGGTCAATTTCATTTGTGTCAATTGTAACAAGGTGAAAGACTTCCAAAACATGATCTTTAAGAGCTCTAAAAATATGGTAAAAAACAAAGTGACCTATAATGCCCCTGTAAAAACTAGTCTGAGAGCTACTAGCCTGTCATGCCCCCCCTCCCTCTCTTCTTGACTACACACCTTCTCACACACTTTTTGCAGTGGGGGAGTGGACTACAAGAGCTTGTAGATAGACTATGTAAATACCTACCAATTTGGACAGGTTCAGAAGGCTCAAGTGTGAGTAGCCGAACACGGTTGGTTTCCTCCAGAGGAAGTATATATAGAATGGCAGACACAGCCATAAATACCCAGCAGGTCCCCATACTAGGACAGTCTCTTGGAAACAACGGGTTAGATCAGGGTTGCTTGTGTTTACTGATATGTTGTCATCCTGAAAATATGTGAAGTTTTAATATCTTTATTTTCAAAAATTCCTTAAATAACTTCTGAAAATAGTAAATGAATAATAAAAACATATTTTCAAACTTTGTATGGGACCTTTAAAGAAATTGTAGTTACATTTTCCTTAAATGTTCTACTTTTGTATGCTTTTTATTAATCTTATTCTGATCGAGGTATAAAAATATTATATATGAAGTACAGTTGCATAACTTTTGCTCAGAGAAGTGGTGTTATAGTTATGCCAAATATGATGTCAATCAAACTCACTGATGGACAATTACGATTTCTCAAGAATATAATATCCAATCAAAACCATTCATTTATCTACATATTAGAGCACTTTAAGGTCACACAATGTATGTCCACGTTCACATTATCTTGACATAAATTATGATTGGATGCACAAAAGGGGTGTGACGCACATTCAAAATTGCTAATATAACTAGTTATGAAATGAGAGACATTGTCAAATGTGAGACACTACAGGACGGGGAAAAGGGAGAAACATGAAAATCTCCACCATATAGGTACCCTTAAAGAAATGCTCAGATCTTGGATCCCATTTATTAAGTCATTCTATGTGTATTTAAAACATTAGTGGATTAAAGGCAGAATCTGATCTATAGGGGGTGACAAAATTACAAGCAACATGTATAATTGACCTACCAATCTATTCCTTACAATATCAAATACAATATCTCCCAAAAGATTCACAATATGTTATAAATTGGTAAAGTTATTAATGATTCAAAGTGCAAAAAATGAGTGAAAAAAGTTTAAATTCTCCCAAATAATAATAACCATTCCTATAGAAAAATAATACATTGTTGTAAAAATCTTTAGTTTTCCTGGAATAAAGTATGCACTTTTGTGATTTTTAGAAAATAGGCATGACAAGGAATGACATGAGCCAAAAATATTCTAAAATTGATACAATTTTTTAAGCCTTCTCGCTATATCTGATTCTCTCTTTAACCTATAACCTAATGTGCAACTTTTTTCTGATTTAAAACTTTGAAATATTAAGTTTGAATATCACAAGGTTACAATAAAGTTCTACATGAGAAATATATCAAAAGCTAAAATATCTCAAAAATGTGGCATACTTTTAAAACAATCATTACCAGAACAATTTAATGTAAGGAAAGATAATCAAAACATTTTAGTGAATTATATGAGAATTCGCCTTTTTGAATTTTGTGCTTTTGCAAAATATTTTTGGATATCTTATATTATCTTGCACTTCCAATGTGGTTGGAGCAAGTGAAACCCTGTGAATCAAGATGGTTATTTTGAACAGTTTTTGAAGAGCCACATGCTAAAAGTATGGATTCTTAAATTCTTAATGTGAGCAGTTTTTTCAACTGTAATTTAAAGAGAGAGTCATTGTCATATTTATTACACGAGCATCTCTTTAAGCCATTACATTTTAAAAATATTTTGTATATAGGTGAATACTTACCCAGAATGCCCAATATTTGGAACTTCTTCCACAGATGTCCCACCAAATGACGTTATTTTCCATAATATTATAGAGCCTATTTGATGTTAATAAATTTTACAATATATAAAATTTCATAGTAAATATACATGTATAAGTAGTTTATATCTCAAATTCTTTTGTTATCCAATCCTATATATTCATATTACTTCTTTTTTTAATACTTAAAACACTACTGTTCATTAAAATGTCTTATCCTCTATAAGGTTGTAGAGCTCTCTGTCAAGCTTCTATAACCTGCTTATCAGAACAACAGTTGACATAAAAACTTAATCTTTGAGATTAAATCGCAACATAAATGTCCCCATCAAACCATTGGCTAGTTTAATAAAAGTTGAGCCAATTTGTGGTAGTCCATTTATAAAAAACATTCACATAGCATATTGTTTGCACAACCCATGATCCTACTCATTACATTTATATTGCGATGACTGTTCCAGCTTTCTTACTTATTTGCAATATTTCTACAGTAGACTTCTTTGATACCTTACCCACTTGTATGTACAAAAATGTATATGTAATCTTTCAAGTGGCATATGTCTGTACAGTGAAACCATTAAACTTAAACTCAACATTGTTTAAGCTAATGTAGAATGCCATTCTGGTTTATTTGAGTCCCTCTTATCTTGCAATATAATACTTCACACTTCCAGATATGGTAGAGGCTTTTGGAAGCCAAATTTTGGTAAAATATTATTTAAAGTTGACCTTTGATCTGTCATCTAGTCTTACTTCTGGTATTTCAACCAAATATGCTTGACTCATGGGACTATGGGTTTAATACAAAACTTTCATTGACTGAGGAAATGACCAAGAGCAATATGTATTCTTTATAACAAACAATTAATTATTAAACGATAAGTATGTACATGTATTTTGGCTTAGACTGTAAATTAGACTGTTAATTGTAAATGGATCATTGTATTTGGCGGCACCACACTACAGTGTGTTAAGTGATATTCAACAAACTACATTCACTCTTAATATAAGCTGAATAACGATGTAATCAAATACAAAGGTTTCACTGTAGTTCAGTGAGCCTCTTCAATAGTATATAATCACTTATCACATATATGCTCTTAGGGGTACAATGACTTGGTTATTGACCAGATCACTTACTGCCACTTAATAGCTTTAGATAACTTTCATAATCCAACCTATTAATAACAGATTGAAACATAGATATGAAATGAACTTAAAGTTTTCTTTAAGTTCTTGTCTTGTTTTTGTTGTTTTGTCCACTTAAAATTGCTCCATATTATTTTATCATGTTTTTGTTTACTCAATACCTTGATTTATCATTTTTTGTTTAACTTCAACAATGTTTTAAACTCAGGTGAAAAGGTCACAAGAGCTTTCTTTACAATATGTATACAATATATGCAATGTATATAACACAGTGACTTGAGAGAAAGAGGGCGAACACAGGGATCTGTGGGAATGAGTGACACAGGGATTTGTTTGATTTTCAAAGTGTGACTTTAAGAAAAATCCCAGGGACTAAGGGAAGGGTCGCACAGACACATGGGAGGCTAAGACAGGAACTTGTGGGATGGGATAACAGGGACTTAAGGGAAGGGTCGCACAGACACATGGGAGGCTAACACAGGAACTTGTGGGATGGGATAACAAGGACTTAAGGGAAGGGTCACACAGACACATGGGAGGCTAACACAGGAACTTGTGGGATGGGATAACAGGGACTTAAGGGAAGGGTCGCACAGACACATGGGAGGCTAACACAGGAACTTGTGGGATGGGATAACAGGGACTTAATGGAAGGGTCGCACAGATACATGGGAGGCTAAGACAGGAACTTGTGGGATGGGATAACAGGGACTTAAGGGAAGGGTCGCACAGACACATGGGAGGCTAACACAGGAACTTGTGGGATGGGATAACAAGGACTTAAGGGAAGGGTCACACAGACACATGGGAGGCTAACACAGGAACTTGTGGGATGGGATAACAGGGACTTAATGGAAGGGTCGTACAGACACATGGGAGGCTAACACAGGAACTTGTGGGATGGGATAACAGGGACTTAATGGAAGGGTCGCACAGATACATGGGAGGCTAACACAGGAACTTGTGGGATAACAGGGACTTAATGGAAGGGTCGTACAGACAAATGGGAGGCTAAGACAGGAACTTGTGGGATGGGATAACAGGGACTTAAGGGAAGGGTCGCACAGACACTTGGGAGGCTAACACAGGAACTTGAGGGATAACAGGGACTTAAGGGAAGGGTCGCACAGACACATGGGAGGCTAACACAGGAACTTGTGGGATAACAAGGACTTAAGGGAAGGGTCGCACAGACACATAGGAGGCTAACACAGGAACTTGTGGGATAACAGGGACTTAAGGGAAGGGTTGCACAGACACATGGGAGGCTAACACAGGAACTTGTGGGATGGGATAACAGGGACTTAAGGGAAGGGTCGCACAGACACATGGGAGGCTAACACAGGAACTTGTGAGATGGGATAACAGGGACTTAAGGGAAGGGTCGCACAGACACATAGGAGGCTAACACAGGAACTTGTGGGATGGGATAACAGGGACTTAAGGGAAGGCTTGCACAGACACATAGGAGGCTAACACGGGAAGTTGTGGGATGGGATAACAGGGACTTAAGGGAAGGGTTGCACAGACACATAAGAGGCTAACACAGGAACTTGTGGGATGGGATAACAGGGACTTAAGGGAAGGGTTGCACAGACACATGGGAGGCTAACACAGGAACTTGTGGGATGGGATAACAGGGACTTAAGGGAAGGGTCGCACAGACACATGGGAGGCTAACACAGGAACTTGTGGGATAACAGGGACTTAAGGGAAGGGTTGCACAGACACATGGGAGGCTAACACAGGAACTTGTGGGATGGGATAACAGGGACTTAAGGGAAGGGTCGCACAGACACATGGGAGGCTAACACAGGAACTTGTGGGATGGGATAACAGGGACTTAAGGGAAGGGTCGCACAGACACATAGGAGGCTAACACAGGAACTTGTGGGATGGGATAACAGGGACTTAAGGGAAGGGTCGCACAGACACATGGGAGGCTAACACAGGAACTTGTGGGATGGGATAACAGGGACTTAAGGGAAGGGTTGCACAGACACATGGGAGGCTAACACAGGAACTTGTGGGATGGGATAACAGGGACTTAAGGGAAGGGTCGCACAGACACATAGGAGGCTAACACAGGAACTTGTGGGATGGGATAACAGGGACTTAAGGGAAGGGTTGCACAGACACATGGGAGGCTAACACAGGAACTTGTGGGATGGGATAACAGGGACTTAAGGGAAGGGTCGCACAGACACATGGGAGGCTAACACAGGAACTTGTGGGATGGGATAACAGGGACTTAAGGGAAGGGTTGCACAGACACATGGGAGGCTAACACAGGAACTTGTGGGATGGGATAACAGGGACTTAAGGGAAGGGTTGCACAGACACATAGGAGGCTAACACAGGAACTTGTGGGATGGGATAACAGGGACTTAAGGGAAGGGTTGCACAGACACATGGGAGGCTAACACAGGAACTTGTGGGATGGGATAACAGGGACTTAAGGGAAGGGTCGCACAGACACATGGGAGGCTAACACAGGAACTTGTGGGATGGGATAACAAGGACTTAAGGGAAGGGTTGCACAGACACATGGGAGGCTAACACAGGAACTTGTGGGATGGGATAACAAGGACTTAAGGGAAGGGTCACACAGACACATGGGAGGCTAACACAGGAACTTGTGGGATGGGATAACAGGGACTTAAGGGAAGGGGTAACATAATCATAAAGACTTGATGGAAGAGGTCATACACAGACCAAAAAAGAATAGGTGACATTCAGACTAGAGAGAAGGGATGACATAGGGACTTACGTTAAGAGCTATATATCACGGGTGGATGGAAAATGAAGTTGGAAGAAAGTTCCTACTCATACACCTGTCATACATACAATGTATAATCAAGAATCACAAATATATGAGTGTATAAGCTCGTAACATTATATTTTGCATAAATGAATCTCCGAGTATATATAATACTAAATAAGAATATTTACAGCTTGTTTCCATTTGTTTATAAACATTTCATGTTCCGTTACAAAACATGATATAAAATTTTTAGATTTAACAAAAATGTACAAACAAATGCATTAAATACAAAAATCTAAATATATTTTTAATATGTAGATTTTACCATATATTAAAAAAATACATATTATTAAAATCAAATGTCACCAATTTGAGGAATCAGCTAAGAAAGTACCCAGATGCGAGTAGTTAGTTACCAGTTTCACCCCCAGATGGCTGATTTGGGTTAATTAACATGGCAGGTACAGGGTGACAAAAAATGGAACCCATAAATCTTCAAATTTCTTGAAACGTATGATACCTACATTCTTCATTTTTTCAGGGTAGAAACTAGACTGAATGCATGACAAAATGACACCATAATGAGTACGGTACCTTAGATATTAATCATGCCATGGATGACAGAAGAAAAGACTTATATTGTGAGAAAGTATATCGAGACAAAATCCTATAGAGACACAGACTGCCTATAGGAGAGATCAAAGGACAAGAAGAGCCCCTTGCAAGTCACAGATCTTTAGGCTTGTACAGAGGTTTGATTCAGAAGGAACTGTAAAATCAACAAAAAAGAAAAGTGATGGTAAACCAACCTATTCGGGGAGACAGAGGTCTGTCAGAACTCAAGACAATATTGACAGAGTCAACAGTCAACACAGAACGTTACATCCCTACCGTTCAAAAGTTTTGGAGAGCGATGGGTAGACTTCATGATTTGAGAAGGGACCAGCAATGGTTCCAACAAGATGGTGCCACATCCCACATTTCAAATGAGTCCATTCAATGGCTTCAGGCTCACTTTGGTGTTTGATTCATCAGTCACCATACCTGCCACATCTGGGCCTCCCACTCCCCTGATTTGAACCCCCCCCCCCAGATTTTTATCTGTGGGGGTATCTCAAGGATAATGTGTATACAGAAAGACCATGGCCACTGACCATTGATGACCTCAAACTGAACATTGGAAGACTAATTAGAGAGATAGATAGAGATGAATGCAGTCGGGTCATTGACAATTTTGCAAGAAGAATCCAGCTCTGCATCCTATGTCATGATGCACATTTGGTGCACATTATCTAAACCTGCCTCATTTGGAGACTAATTGAGCTAGAATGCTCAACCTTTATCATTTTGTCATACATTCAGTTGACTATACATGTGCCAAATAACTAAGCTCAATATACATAATTGACGAAGTTATTAAGACTTAAACAGGCAATGTGCCTATTTTTGAAGGAAAAAGGACAAAATATCATTTGAGACATATCACTCACACAGTCAATCAAATATGATAAAAACTTTAATTTGGGTCAATACTAAAGTGAAAAAAAATTACTCGCATAGAAAACAGCATTTAAAGTCCAGAGATCAAAAGAAGTGAATTACCACATTTCACAAAGTGTATGTTTTTAAATAACTCTTAGATTAAAAAATGATGCATGGTTGAAAATCCTATCAAAAATGAATGGATGATTAATGCAAACAACAATGCCATCTTTCTATGGCATTGCTAAAAACTTGACAAATATAAATTGATAGATCAAAAATATTTTTTCATGATCTAGTGTCAACTCTGATGTGGTCTGTATGAGCTGTTTTTGGTGTCAGATGAAAGATCAGGTACTTATTAATCCATTGGAAATACTATGAAGATCAAAAGTGAGACTTCATTTAGGCACTTTGTCCCTTTAAGTGGGTTCCAGTTTTTTTCTGTCACCCAGTATAAAAGAAAGTTCCCTTTAACTTGAATATTATCAGTTTAAGTGGATCACTTTCCATATAATCGTTATGTGCCTGATTTTGTAACATGGGGTCTATGGGGAATCCCCCCGAACTAGATGTCACATTTTCAAAAAAAATTAAATTTTCAAAGTTGGTTAAAACTTTAACTTTAAACCATATTTCTAGATGCAATTTTACATGTAGACTTCAAATATGATATCCTTTTAATTAAATCTTCAATATTTAATGAATTAAATCAAGATTATTTCCACTCACATCTAGTAGTGGTCATAGTAGAGGTCATAGTGCATTGCTGTATGAATATCATAATATATGAATAATATTATAACTAATTTTAACCTACAAGGTGACCCCAAAAGCATGTCCCAAATACATGTAATATCAAATACTACAAAACAAGAATGATTTTTGCTATAAATTTCAGGATGTTTGTGTTTAGGACAGAATTCTATTGGAAGATAATCAATCAACACACAAGTCAGTTTTACTGTACAATATAATCAGTACTCTTTCTAGGGGAAAAATGATTTCGAATTTAAAAAAAATTGTTTACGATGTCCCGAGAACTGGCATAATAAAAGGTGTATTGTTCATGGTGTCATGGATTATACTGGCACAAAAGGTGTATATTGTTCATGATGCTATTTAAAGAATAACGCCGATGCGAGTAGGTAGTTACCAGTTTCAGCAGCAGGTTCGTTCAGGTCAGACAGCATGGCGGGTATAGTAGAAAGTTCCCTTTAACTTAAATTACATCTGTTTTAGTGGTTAAATTTTCATATCACCCTTATGTATCTAATATTTATGCAAATTAAAATATCTCAAGTAAAAGAAAATGTTTTCTGTCCAATAAAAGAAAAGATATTTCACTTTTTGTGATTTTGTAACATAGGGTCTATAGGATATCTCCACGAACTAGAAGTCACATTTTCAAGAAAAAATCGAATTTTCAAAATTGATAAACAATTTTCGAAACCACATTTCTAGATGTATTTTAGCTTCCAAATATGACTTGACTGAATTTATATTTTCATGACGTAAATAAAGATTATTTCTACTCACATCTAGTCTATTGATGCACAGCATATTGTTAAATCATTTCTCAGCGTTCATACAGCAACAAAAATATAACCTGCGCTTTGACCATGACATTTTGAAAAATACACTGACAGTTATTACTTGAGGTTATACACTAGAAATTGATATTTATACTTCCCAATAATTTGAAATGTTTGGGCGTGATTATTCTGGTCACCCTGTTATTAATAGTATACTAGTATTTCATTGAGTGATTCATTGTATCCCCGGTATTCTGTGCAAATTCTGTGGTGAATCTTTATCTTAGATTTGTTTATCTCTGTTCTTTACAAATATTTCCTTGATGTCATGCCTGGGTCGTCTGTGCGTATATGGAGGCAAATTCTGTGGTGAATCTTTATCTTAGATTTGTTTATCTCTGTTCTTTGCAAATATTTCCTTGATGTCATGCCTGGGTCGTCTGTGCGTATATGGAGGCAAATTCTGTGGTGAATCTTTATCTTAGATTTGTTTATCTCTGTTCTTTACAAATATTTCCTTGATGTCATGCCTGGGTCGTCAGTGCGTATATGGAGGCAAATTCTGTGGTGAATCTTTATCTCGAATTTATTTATTTCTGTTCTTTACAAATACAGGCCCGTAGCCAGGGTTCACAGGGTTCGGGCGAACCCCCCCCCCCCTGGCCAAAAATTCTTTCAAAATCATGCAGTTTTTCACCATTTTGAGCACTTTTCAAGTGATTTTAGCCATATTTGGGGCAAAATTGTCAATTGTGAACCCCCCCTGGAAATTTTTGAAAATTGAACCCCCCCTTGGCAAATCCTGGCTACGGGCCTGAAATATTTCCTTGATGTCATGCCTGGGTCGTCTGTGGGTATATTGAGGTAAATTCTGGGGGGAATCTTTATCTTAGATTTGTTTATATCTGTTCTTAACAAATATTTCCTTGATGTCATGCCTGGATCTACTGTGCGTATATGGAGGCAAATTCTGTGGTGAATCTTTATCTCAAATTTATTTATTTCTGTTCTTTGCAAATATTTCCTTGATGCCATGCCTGGGTCGTCTGTGCGTATATGGAGGCAAATTCTGTGGTGAATCTTAATCTCAGATTTGTTTATCTCTGTTCTTTACAAATATTTCCTTAATGTCGTGCCTGTCAATTTCCTCAAGGATTTGTTCTAAAGTATCCTGAGTACATGGAATGAAGTCATCACTGTCCAAGCTATAGCCTAGTTTGACCTTTCGATTATGCATGTATTGCCAGTGACGTAGAACCAGATCTGTAGGCTTGAAAGACCGCTTGCTCTCACAAAATGCAGCAATTAGCCCAATCTCATGGAACAGTAAACCTACAATGATGGAGAAAAATATGTACATGTAAGTGGGTTTTTCAGTCTGTATATGTTTTATTCAATCAGGTTTCTAAAGTTACGATGGTGATTACCTCCTTGCTTTGTTTATCATGGTGATTACCCCCTTGCTAATGTAATCATGGTGATTACCTTCTTGCTACAGTAACCAACAGACATGTAGCCAGGAGGGGTTCATGCAGCTTTTCACCATTTTGAACTATTTTCAAGTGATTTTTGGCCAAAATTGTCAAATTTGAACACCCCTGGAATTTTTTAAAAACCTTGGCAACAGCAGGCTATGTGCCTGACAAACATTATTTTCCGAAGCTCCTTGTTTAGATAACCATGGTTTTATATCCCTGCTGAAAAAATAACATTATTATCACCTTGCTCAGTTAATTATGGTGATTGCCTCCTTGCTCATGTTACCACGGTGACTACCTGCTTATGTTACTTTACGTATAGCAAACAGATTTATGACATAAGTGAAGGATCCAAGGGTGAATAATATTTTTAATTCAGCCCATTACAATCCATGTGTGTACCATTTCATACATTATTTAATTTACAAACCTAATAATCAAGGCTATGTTGTAATAATGAGCACCCCTTTGAAAAGAGTTTCACTTTATTAGTTCCAGGTCAATCTGATCATTAGTTTCTGAGTTATAGCAACATATAACAACAAAAACAACAAAAATGTGCTATTAGATCCCCAGTGAATTCCAGTCACAAAAAAGTGGGAGATTTTTATATACATATGGACGATATGTATTATGTCATCACTAGATGTTGGTGATATAAAAAATTATAACAATATTGTTCAATGCACTTTATCAAATGTACCTACCAATACAGGTTGCCACGTCTTTCCAATCTCTTGTTATTTGATTATTTGGTTGGTATGACAACTGGACCATGGCTTCATTCTGTTTGTAGTTTAGCCTTAAAGTGTCTGGCCTTTCTGGGGGTTTATTGTCAAGCAAGTTTTGTATTGTTCTGGTGATCTAGAGTAATACAGATTCATCTTATTTAGTACACATATGCACACTACAGGGTGTTTAAAATTGCTTTCACTTTTTAAAGCTTGACATAACTTTCACAATCAGCATCTAGAGGAGTCAATAATTTTCCAGACTAGAACTTACATTTTCAATTCTATATTTCACTTACTTGATTTTCAGAAGCAACGATCAAACAAATGATGCAAATAATTGTGATCTACTCAAAATTACCTTCATTTTAAACATAATTAAGTTCTTCAGAAAGATCTAAAAATTAACAGAAATTCTTATTTTTTCAATCCCTCAGGGTTGGGACAATAAACTATCAAAATTTCAAACTGAAACCCTCATTACTTTGTAACAAGAATAATTTAGATAATTAAAGAAAACATACGTCAGCAATTTCTTCATCACCGTCATCTGATTGCACTATAAAGAACTCTTCTAACTCATTGGGACTAATGTGCGTTGAATCTTGTTCACTGGTATTGGTAGAACCTTTTGCCCAGGTACTGAAAAGGAATTTACAACATCAACCATACAAAAGTTTTACAGTAAATCCTGCATAGATTAGGATAAATATATTTCTGAAGTGGGATATGCATAGGCAATTGCAGGGTGAAAGAAATGCAATTCTAATTCTGGAACTTTCTCAATTATGGTGAAATGTTCTTGATTTTTCTTAGGTAGATAAACACTAGATAAGACTACAATAAGACTACAATAAGACAGGTACTCACTTGCATTTTTTACTCTCCTTTGTTTTTGGAATGGGAGGGGGGACCTCCAAACTTAACGAGGTCTTCAAACTCTCATGTTCTTTATGATGTGGCGAAACTGGTATGTTGATGTAGCTATTAAATACAGAGAAATATATGCAATTTTATGTAATCTAACTATCACATACATATTGCTTGAAGTCTAAGAGATATCGCTGGTATAATGGAAACACCTGTTAAACTACAATACAAAATAATTTGCCCTCACAAAAAGCCTGTAACACGAAAAAGGTAAAGTTCACAAGTCATTGCATTGGCCATGAAACTGGCAATCATAGTACATACAGGTATGATCACATTCAAGATCATATTTGTAGTATGATTCTCTGTGAATTAAGGCTCTCTGGAAAATCTGTAATAATGTCATAATCTCAAGTGCCATCATATTTTTACTTTTACAGACCCTAGATATATAGATTCGACAATCATATTTTTTTACATTGTGTAGTCTTTCTTTTATGTACATGTGTACTCTGGTCATCATAACTACAATATGTTAGATGTTACTAAGGCACTTTCAAAAATATACTAAACAATACAATAAGACAAACAAAGTATCTTATGCATTTCTAGGTGTTAGGTATAGTAGAGTGTTATTAGGCTCATAATTCAATCATGAAGTGTAGAGGTGTAGATTCCAAACCAGGAAGTATTTTTGTGTCTATCAAAATCCATTTGCATCCGACGCATCCCTACATCTGATCCAAATATGATACTAAATAATGAAATATAATATAAAAATCTTTGGTTTTGCAAAAGTTTATAAGATGTTTTTGGAGCATTTTTCTATAGTCATTTTGTAGGGATTAATTTTACGTATGACCTGAAGCGATTGCAAACTTCATATTTGCACATTTGATGATGTGAACCATTTGTGTCATATTGGTTATTATTTTAAAGTTTGCAATTGATTCGGGTATCGTGTATTTTTTGGTATTTCTGTGATCACATGTTATTCAAATGTGATGTTTTCATAACCCCTGACTATGAACAGATTCAACATAGTATTCATACAGTGCATAGAAAATACAAATCAATAGTCTAGTGATTTGCACGTAGCATGCACTAGTATCGTGGAGAAAATAAAAGCCGCATTATTGCTGTCAATATGTACAATACAGCATGTATGCTATAAAAAACAATATCGGCTGTGGAAATCAAAACAGTGCCACTTATGCCACTTATATAAAATTTTGACAGTGCATGATACTATATTCAAACATGACCGTGCTCTATTCGAATTTCTCAACCAATCAGAATGCAGCATAGCCAATATAGAACGTTCTCTAATTCTCCATAGATGCACGACCATGCTCTATTCAATCTGCAATTTGCATTGTTTTGAGTGACGTCACATCTCAGCTGCACATCTGGGGCTCTGTCCGGGGATAGCTGTTCTTTTTTACTCCCTCCGTAACTACTGTAACTATTTAACTATGGCTGACTTCAAGTTTATACACCGTATAAAATCTAAAACGGGGAGTAAAATAGAACAGCCCAAACAAATTCTAAAATTTTTCCGGCCGACTTCAGAATCTTGACAGCATGCGTATTCTTCCTTCATGCCCGTTCCACAGACACGGCTTTTACTAATTTTTATGTTTGAATCGGAATAAATAATGATAGGCCATTCAATATGGTGAAATTCAGCACGAGTTGGACAGAATGTTGTACAAAGCACGAACCGAAAGTATATTTAATCTATTACCTTGATATTGCTCCGGTTGAGTGATAATTGAGAAGGTGAATCCGAAATAGAGCTGACATATCTTAGTATATTTATAGGACACCTCAAAGAAAATCGTGCGCTCACAGTGACAAGTATATTCCTGCGCATGCGCAGGTGGACAATAACAAATAAGTGTACTGGTGTTGACTAAATACATATAAGATTACACTTATTTTGCACGGAAATACTATGATTTGATCAGTGATTTTGAGCATTTATGATTAAAAATTCAGAAATGTTTTTTTGTCAAACATGAAGTTACTAGATCGTTGCATATAACTGTTACAAAAAACTGTTTATTATGGGAATTTATGAGATGAGAATTGCCCAGTTTTGAACAGTATTTCCTGTGGCAAAGCCAATTCAGAGTAGTGTCTTATGTCTAATTGTGCCTGTAGTAGCTGATTATCGAATTGTCCCAGTAAAAGGTGAGAATCCTATTATGCAGTTTGTAAGTTAATATCATGAGAGAAAATAATACATGTACTTATCAATCGACATTCACCAGTTAATTATGGTGAAGTCAGTATTAAAGACTCTAGGATGTTGCTTCAGAGTTAGTATTTGTAGCCCCAACTGGAGGTCCTTGTTGAGTTGAATGCTTGAGTTATGATTTGATCAATATTGCTGACGATTCCCGGGGCTGAGGCCCTCCTAGATTATGATAGACGATCCCTTCAAATCTCTCCGTTTCATTGATTCATCCTTGGATCCTCTGTACTTGAATTCTACTATTATTAGTCGCACGTGGGTATCTACTCGATGCATTTAGGAATCCCAGCCGATGAAGTGCCTCAATTTTTTCTGGATCAAATACTCCTGGGATTTTGTTCTGGATAACATCGTTACTCGAGATCGATAAGCTGCAATCTTTGGTCGCTGGGTTGTTCGATTCAGGAATTCCCAGTATGCGTATAGTGTTCTTTCTACTGTATTGAGCATTATGATTACTCATTTTCTCTAGTTTATCTATCATTTGTTCAAGGGTGTTAAGCTTGGTTTTAAGGGAGGTATTTTCTTTTTCTAAGGATTCAAGCCTTATGTTGGTAGCTTCAATTGCTTTAGTGACAGCTTTACATACGATTTTACTCACAGTTTTGTTGATGGTTTTCACATGAGGCTTGATAATAGCACTAAACATTCTCATAATCCATTCTTTCAAATCACTATCCATAACTATTGGTGTTGATATTGAATCTGATGTTGCCATAGATACCCAAGTTGAACATACAAACCATATCTGGTTTTCGATAGTTAAGTGTTAAGTATAGTGTAAATATAAAAATAGTTCTGCTTTTATTATTAACTCTTTTTATTATATTCAAAAGGTTTATTACAGATTATACAATTATTATGAAGATTATACAAGTACCTTGGATCGTTGAGTTTTTTTCCACAGTTAGGAGGCAGGGCAACTTTCTTTACATGAGGGAAATTCTCGTACCAATGATCTATACTTTGGGTGTATCGTGCAGGTTTCTTTGACATATTTCTCTTCCAGACCTGTTTATGTGTATCCTTTTTGCCAAAAATAGGTGGTGGGTCATCTGGCAGACCGATATCTTTGTTAAGGGGAGGGGGTAGTGGGGGAGATGCATCTAGAGGAGACAAAATGGGAGTAGCACCATTAAGGGAAGGAGTGGATCGTGGACTGGCAATGGGTTTTCTTCCTAGCCCTGGGCTGGTACTGGGAATATGGAGATGGAGATTAGGGGGATCCAGAGAGACATCTTCTCGTTTTAAAGTTTTGGGGGATTTATGTATAGGATCATCAATTTCATCAAGCTCTGCTAATATATCATTCAATGATTGTGCTTTGGTCATAGTTAGTTCATCAGTCTCTGTAGAACTTGAATCAGAATAATATGATTGATCTTCTTGGTGGACTGACTGGTCATATGGACTCGCTAGACCTGGAAAGCTAAGATTGTGGGTAGGGGAAGAAGGTGGGGTTTTGTAACAATTTGACGGTGTTCTTGGCTTCTCTGCCTGATTGTTTTTATCTAGAGGAGCTGGTTGTCTACGTTGACTCTGCAATATCGATAAACAGAAAAATACAACAATCAGGTGTTGACAAAAGCAGGCCTACTAGACTTTGACTTACATGATCATCAGTTACATGTAAGACCTCGCTGATCACGTTCTTTCCATCCGAACCACATTCGAAATTGAAAATAAGCCAGTAAGAGTACAATTGCCATTTCACTTATGAGGTAATTATTAAATTATTAAAAAAAAACAGTTACCCTGTTAACTGGTTGGAGTCTGTCTCGTAACTTCTGAATAACCTCACCAGAAGCATCTTCTTTAAACCTCAACTTATAAGTAACTGAAAAGGAGAATAACCTTTTATAGAAGAACACTATAGAAGAACACATGTTACAGAAGCCAACCTCTAAACACCATCAACAAAAAAGATGAAGACTATAACAACATGTCAACACTTGTGGTGGTAACATAAAAATGAAATTTAAGGAAAACTAAAAATAAAAAATCTGAGAGTAGGAAACCACATATTTACTTTGAAGATTTAACAGTCATCTCATATGTACTAAAATAAAATATATCATTCATATCTAAGTGAAACAGTATTTGGGAAAAGTGCATTCTGTTTTATTGGCGTAAGTGGTCCCTAAAAAAACTAAAAATTGTATGATCAAAGGGAACAAACCTTCTTCCAGATGTTTTGCTTTGATCGCAAGCTTGAGATTTCCAGGACCCTCATTGGTTATTTCCCCAGTAGTTTCTCCCCAGATCCATCTTTTCTCAAAAGCAAGGGGATGCACATTTGCTAGGGTCAGGTAATCTTGCGTAATATGGAGGCTCTTTGTTTCATAGTCACATTTTGATGCCTCATTTGATAATCTCATAAAGTCCATCGTCCAATGCTCTTCTGTAAAATAAAAAAAGTGTTGATAAAATGTTAAAGCCATAACATGCATGACCACACACACAATGAATAATCGTCAGTCCATACGCTCAATCACCACGATCTATCTAGGACAGGTCCGAAGCTTGATGAAGCAAAATGAGAATATGTAGCAATCAATTCATGAGATACAGTATCACTGCTTGTAAATCATTTATACCAAATAAAATACATACAATGTACATGTTCTATCTTTATAACTGAAACATTTAGTGGAAGACTGAACTACTGAAGCCAATTGTTTTACAACACACACTACACATGTTTCAGTCTATGACTTATGATGAGTTTGGAGATAGTGAGACTGATAGATAGCTGGACAGACCAGCTCTACATAGCATCATACAAATATGGTCAGCATTATATTTTACTCAAAACCAGAGCAACAACCCCTAGCAACACTATCAAATATACTTTCTGCCTCCTTTTTCAAGGAATGCACCTGTATAACTCAGGAATAGTGGTCACCTTTGATGAAGTGGACCAAGGTTCAATCCCTGTTCCAGGGAAAAACAACTTTGCTTATTGTGTTAAATTATTCAAATTGTTTAAAGTTGTCTCCTAAAAACGCAATGAGAGTAACCCCCTGATTTTTTCGTGTTATTTGTTGTAAAACAAGTTTGTTTATCAATTTATCAATTCTGAGGCTTGAATTAATTCGTTAACTGTATCAATTCGATGATTGTTCCTAGCCATGAATTTCCACTTACATCAATAGAAATTCAAATTAAATTTAAAAAGCCCGCTCAAATTTGTTCCAGTCTGAGTGGCTTTTTCCTTCAGATTATTTTGGCTTAGAGAAGCCATATTTATTACTTCTAAGGGGTTACAATATAGATAAATCCCCAAAAAAAACATTGTATTCTGTTTTCAACTTAGTGCGTTCAATTCTGACAGTTGGTTGTTCTTTTGGTTGTCCTGTTGATATCCTCAATATATTGTCAATATCGTGCTTATGATTTGGTCTCAAGATATATCTAAGGTATATGATGTTTTATGAGCAATTATATTGGGACATTACTGATTGTCCAGAATAGAAATCTAGACTAATGGTTCACAACTTGTAAATAGCTCACATTCATTGGTGGTAATATACAATACTAGAGCCATAAAACACACTTATTTGTCAAGTGAATGGTAGTTTTTATTTTACAGAAATTCTTTTTTCCTCCATGTAATTTTAGTTCATATTTTACATCATACATACAACACTTTTCATGTTTACATAATTTTTATTTAATTCAAATTTTAACATCAGAGAGGAAAGAAGTTTTACATTAGCATTACATTATTTCATTTGAACATGAACATGAGAAGGATATTACAGAAAATTGCTGATTGGCAGATGGATAAATGAGCTACATATTTTCACCTTAACCCTTTCCCAACATGAATATAAGAGGAAAAATCGCTGTAAAAACACAGAATAGAACTAGAGATATTGCCATTTCATTGATGTATGTTAATAAAAATAGTGGTCCCAAAAGTACCCTGCGTGCAGAGTCTAGTTAAACTACACTCTGCCTAGTAGAGACCATATTACAGTTTAGTAGCCCTGCCCCCCGCGACGGGTACCGGTGACAGTTTGGGTAATAAATCACTTCTGACCTACGGGCTGACCTTTCTTCCACCAATCAGCGATCTTGAAGAAATATACGCCAAACGCGTTCTAATTAAATATGCGCATGTCATTGGTCAATTCCAGGCTCAACGATGACGTCAGAAGGAATGACCATATATAGAACGTCGGTCAAATTTGGCCGACGAACACTGATTGGCGCGGTGAGTTCGCAGGTTTATTTTAGTTTGAAAGAGTGAAGACGAAGCTCTCTTAAAAGAAGTGAAGTCAAACGAATGCAAAGGGTATCCCAAAAGAAGCCTATCGTCCTGAAAGGTATTGCATGAGTGGGTTTAATGCCAAAATTAGTCATGAAGTTGAATGACATGAGCTGCAATTTATCCAGAACATCACTTACTAGTATTCAATTCAGACTTGAAGCATGACCTCAGCTGTATAAGTTTTTCTGCTGTGCCTTTAGCATCAGCCTTCCCAGAAAATATGACAGTAGACACATCACTAAGGCTGGCATTGGAGACTGGTTGACCAGAGTTCTGTTTTCCTGGAACAATAGGAAAAATGAGTGTCAGAGGCAAAGCCAGAATCTAGGTGAGGCAAAGCCAGAATCTAGGTGAGTCAAATCCGTAATTAAAAGGTGCAATAATTAGTGCAGAGGGGTCATTCAACGATCATGGACCAGTGTCAAAATATATTTAAGTTTGGATATTTCATCAAGACTAACATCTATTTTTATTATCTACAAAGAAACCCCCTAGATAAACATTATTTCAGCTGGTATTCCTCTTGAAACATGGTGGATCTTAAAAATATAAAAGTGGAAGTCCCCTTTTTGAAGCTTTGAACTGAATTTACACTTTTTCATGCTGAAATTGATAATTTATCCATACGTTTTAAGAAAATAGGTATGTCAAAGAAGATGTTAAACCAAATGTTGCCTTGATAGCTCAGAAAAAATTTAAAAACTTTCCTATTTTCTCTACAGTCCTTATTGCCCCTTTAAACAAGCCTGTAATTTTAACAAAAGTAATACAAGCCATTATCATGCAAAATGCCACTACCTGTCATTTGTTACAAACATCAACTGCCGAACACCAACTGCCAAACACCAACCACCATCCACAGAAAAGTTAAACACGAATAACAATATATCACCATACGAAAATGTCCCTGTTCATTATGTAGTAACACTTACCAATGAAGACGGCTAGAAAAGGAAATATTGTCCCCTTTTTTGATCTGCCTAAAAATGTATTTTTTTTTAACTGCTGTTGACCATTAAAATATCCATAAAAGTTGCTAGTACTAATGTTTTCTTCAAAGATTATTTTTTTCTTTTTTTCAGCTACAATCTTTAATTTGTGTTTTCTTGGATTCCTATCTGGAACACAAAATAAGGAAATTAACAATTTGCAATACATGCATGTTGCAGTGGCATACACTGTATTTACAACACAAACCACATTCTATCTATTGCAAGACTTATGCCTGGCACAACCATCACCATGTTATTAAGGGTTTTTAAATTTCGCAAGGATCCTGCCATGACCGTGGTATTGTTATCGTGAAAGCCTGGTATAACCGTGACAATGCTATATTATATTGCAAAGTCTGTCATGACCGTGGTAATGTTAAAGCCTTATATGGCTGTGGCAATGGTTGTAAGGCCTGTCATGACCGTGGTAATGTTAAAGCCTAATATGACCATGACAATGTTCACATTCTTGAATGAGATTAGAATTATAGTTTGTGGAAATGAATTATGAGTTAATGTAGTAGTAGTAGTACTCTAGATTTACATATTTAAGGTAGATAAACTATGAAAGTTTTCATTACAGTATTCTCATGCTACTAAATGTCGATATAACCATTGTCACGGTCATATTGTGCTTTAACATTACCACAGTAATGACAGGCCTTGCAACCATTGTCACGGTCATATCTGGCTTTAACATTACCACGTTCATGACAGGCCTTGCAATATAATATAGCATTGTCATAGTCATATCAGGCTTTAACATTACCACGGTCACGTCAGGTCTTGCAATATAATATAGCATTGTCACGGTCATATCAGGCTTTAACATTACCACGGTCACGTCAGGTCTTGCAATATAGTATGGCATTGTCATGGTCATATGAGGCTTTAACATTATCATGGTCATGACATGCCATGCAATATAATATAACATTGTCACGGTTATACCAGGCTATCACAATAACACTACCATGGTCATGGCAGAATCCTTGCGAAACTTAAAAACACTTAATAACATGGTGACGGTTGTGCCAGACATAAGTCTTGCAACAGATAGGGTCTCACACAAACATATTGTGTAAGAATTTGTTTTTAAATGGAACGAACTGTACAAATTTGTAAATGGTAATTTCAGGTAAATTAAAATTTGAAATGAACTACACAGGCACATTACATATGTACAGTACGTTTCACATGTGTACTACAGACCGAAGTGTTTGCTTATAGCTATATGCTTTTATAAGCTGTGGTTATGATAATACTAGTTATGACATGGCTCAATATTGACATCATTTACAAGTACCTTGAGGTATTGCAGATTTGTACTTCAGCAAGGTGACTGTACACTGGAAAGAATAAGCAATACATATATTTATTTAATTAAAATGTACAAAATTTGGGGGATTCATAAAGTTTTGGGAAAAGTAAATTTTGGACCAGAAATCTTTTGATAACTTAAAACATGTGTGTTCGGGCTGCGGTGAATACACCTTAAGAAATATATACAGATATTCAACTCCACAGAATTCAATATTTGTATAATATTTCAAAGCAGTTGGGTAAACAAGCATACAGAGAGTGTCCAAATTGAAGTGAGAAAAAAACTTTTAAGAATCAGAGAGAAAACGTCAGAAATGCATAGATTATATTTTTGTGAAATATGAATACGAAGCATTTTTAGAAAAAATCATTGCTGCATCTGAATGTTTGATAATAAACTTCATACTTGCTTTAAAAATCTCATTTGATTATAAAATGTCCAGTGTGGTGAACATGTTTAGTCTAGAAGGGAGAGTGTTACTTTTTGCGTGTTCCATGTCACAGACCAAGGAGCCCGAGCCGTAAGCTAATGGGAGAGGGGACATGTTTCCCAGACTTTACGAGTCAAATGATAAAATGTTCCTTTTTTGAAACAAAAATAATCAAGTATGTTCATTATTTTAGGTATTTTTCTCTCTTTCAGTCTGGTGGGGAGTGGTGGACACAACTAAAGATATGACTAACTAATATTATTGTCAAGTTGCCAGATGTGGGATCAAAGCATTGGTTTTATCCTTTGCGCCCATGTGTGTGGTAAATCACTGCCTGAGAAAGCAGGGCTGACCACGAGGGCGTCCTTTCAAAGGGGGGGGGGATAGTGTAATGACACTACAGCCCAGCTAAGGATCCAAGGATTTAAGGTTCTATCCCGACACAGAACATTGAATTTAGACACACTTTCTTTCAATTTTTTATCTTGCTTGTTATACTATGCCTGTTAGTAAGTCTTCCCCCTGGGGAAATCAGATGGACGGATGTACGTACGTACGTAAGGATGTATGGATGGACAGACGGAGGCGTACCCTATATCCCCTCTGAACTTCGTTGGATGGGATAATAAAAGGTCAATGAGGCAAATCAGGAGGTGGTGTCAAATTACTATAGAAGTTGATTTTGAATTGTGAAGTGCAGACATGACTCAAAATCACAAAAAGTGACCTGATATCTGATATTCTACATTTCCTCAAAGTTTATTACACAAATTGCCCAAATCAATGAAATTGAAACCAATGAAGATCCAAAATAAATTGTGTTTTCACTGTACCTGTTTTTTCTTGCGATCTTTGACTTGGACATCTAAATTTTGTTTAAACAGTTCTTCTACACTGTCTGCCATCGTCATATCTACATTTCTTCTTACTTTTAAGAAAACTTAATATGTATAATTTATAACTTTGGAAATAAAACTTTTAGCAAAGTTTTGAGAAAGTTTTTCTTCCTGTTCCGAATGCAGTATAATCCCGAACGAAAGAAACGAACGATCGAATGGAGGCAATGTTCGTATATTTTTTAGAGCTGAGACTTCTATATTTCTATTTTGAACATGATTCAAAGCGTGATTTAAGTCAGCATGGGATAATTACCTTTTGGGAATTGAGGAAAGAACTGGCGAACTTCCCCGGGTTAGAATCAGGGGAAAAGTAGGCTCTTGGCAAAGGGGTGTCACTCGGGCCGGGGTATCAACCCCGGGGGTGCATTAAAGGGGCAAGAAGGACTGGAGAAAATTCGAGAATTTTTATTTTTTCTGAGCTATCAGGTCAATATTTAACTTAATATCTTCTTTGACATACCTATTTCCTTAAAATGTATGGATCAATTTAAGAATTAAGAAGAGTAAATTCAGTTCAAAGCTTCTATAAAGGGGGTCCCACTTTCACGAGGAATTTCGGCGAAAGCTGGAGCATAGATTATACTCCAGACACTTCGTATATTATAAAGAGGACTGGAAACGAGATGGCAGTCTATTTCAAATCTGCCAACTCGTGTTGGCCTATTTATCACTATTGACTCAGTTGTTCATCTAGTTCGTTTACTTACCTTAGATGCTTAGTAATCTATTTAGTATAATATTGTTTCCAAAGTTATTGTCATATGCGATTAGTACTAAAAGTACTTTGAACAGGTCAGCTGCCACTTTTAAAGTGCCCAGACATCATTAAATAGCACCTTGAAATGGTCAATGTTTCTGAGGGAAAACCCCTTGCTCCCCTCTGGCATCCCCACCCCACTTCACCCTTTTATCCTCTTTGGCACCCCCCAAAAATTGAAACACATTTTTTATTGACTCATACACTTTGAAAGTGCCCACAAAGCACCAAATAGCATCTCAATAGTGTAAAAATTTCTAGGGGTGGGCACTCCTCCCACCCCCACAAAACAATTGGGAATGTTAGGAAGTTGCATTTGTTAATTTTAAACATTCTAAAAGTGCCCAGAAATCACCAAGTGACATAATGAAATCATAAATAATTCTGACACCGCATCCCAAAAACTAAAGCATTCATTTACCGAAACACTTTAAAAATGCTCAGAATTAACCAGACAGCACCTTGAATTAGTGAAATTTCCTTGTGCCGCCCACTCGCTCCTTTAACAAGAAAATGATTAAAAAAATCAGAACTTCTTTAAATTGATTCTATTGCCTTCTAGCACCTCCCTATTCCAATGTTTCTCCAAATTGGTCATACAATATTTTATAGTCTAAAAACAATATGAAAACAATAAAATACTACAAAATAGGTATAGAGAGTAACTAACCCCCCCCCCCCCCCCCCCCCTTTGACTTACGCGATTTGATTTACGTTGAAAAAATGACAACTTTATTTTCTCTTTTTTTTCTCTTTCTCTAAAAACCGCACCCCCTTGGAGAAAAGTATCTTACGGGCCTTGTACTATACTATTAGATTCAATGAAAACTAAAATCTATTTTGCTTTTTTCTCTGAATCACTTTTCTCAGGTGAATTATTGCGTGACAATATACATGCGCGACCAGAAGCGCGACAGCTATAATCTTATTTGGAAAAAAGTTTTTCAGACAAAAACTCCTTCAAAATCTTCATTTTTGAATTAAATTGAAAAGTTTCACATTCCGACACATTTTGATAACCTTTGGGAGAGACTATAATGTAAGCCAAAGTGATTTAAACTTTACATGGGGCCTTTAAATTCTTTAATGGATTTTTGCAACTCTTCAAAACGCGTCACACTAACAACGGCCAATCAGACATTTGGAAACGTTTGACAAACACCCTTTAGGCCCTAACTATCATGGAATGATTCATGTCGTGTGACATCAAGATTTTTGAGCCATTTTTGACAATTTGGCCAAAAACGGCCAAAATGTCCTACTGTATTTGTTAAGGCCCTACAGAATTTTTGGGCTCTAAATTTTTTCTGGGCCCATCCGAGGGGGGGGGGCTGGATCCACCATTGCAACTATGATAACAACAATGAAAAGTGTAACGAATTAAAGGAATATCATGCCAGTCCATCCAAGGACGTAATATTAGCTGTAAAATCTCTGTAACAATTTTACGAGCCTTGTTTACCTGTAAACAAATAGCTTGATTATTCATATATTGGTCCCATTAAATGGATTTCATTGCTCGTGTTACAGGTTACACGATCGTTTACTCGGACAACCATGAATGTACACAGTATAGTTTTACGAAGATGATCCGAATAATAATATACAGATAATACTATAGATTTTATTCACAACAACATTGGATCTGTATATTCACAATCATTTATATACATCAAAAGGTAATACACCCATCACATTTTCAGACAGAATAGCACTTAACTATACATCCATGTATATGAGTATAATCCTCGATTGGATGATTTTACAGTATTCCATTTGATACCAGATCGTCGAGGACATTTTAATATAATTAGTTCTGATTTCAATCTCTCTTACTTCTTTCAATTTCACATATTTTATTGGCTCGTAGGCAATTCTATTTCTATTAGTGGAAGGGGATTGTACGATTACTGCTAGAAACTCAACAAAACTGTGTAATTTTTTTTTCCTAAAAAGTTTGAACGTAAAATCTGATAGGTCGATCAATTATTTTCTTAACTACTAAGTATAACATCACACTACCCTACCACGTGACCACGTTTAAAAGGGAAACAGGGTACAGCTAAGTTGCAAATGGAGGACGTGGGTTTAATTCCATATTTCTGAACGTAAAATACATTTTACATTTATTTCTAGTATTCTACCAGACATAGAATTGATTCATCGAGCAGTTTGTAGAATGTTGTTGGCAAAAAACAACTATAGGCAAAGATAGATAATAGTTGGCGCAGTGAAGCAAAACTCAATGCAATACACGATACATTTCAGTAAATCTATCAACGTACAGGGAGCATGTAAGTTTCCCTTCGAAAATGTTACATTGATATGTAACAAAAAAACAACAGTTAACTGTTATTTAAACTGCGTGTCATCGTGTTATATGTGGATACGTTTTCCAGTATGTTATTCAACTGTATTTTTGTGAATTAATTGTTTTTCTAAAATCTTAAGATGCAAAAAACGTCATCCCAGAAATGTATCTTTACTTTGCCGTAAGGCATAACATATTGTGAAACATTTTTCCTCTTGTCACAAAGAGGATAATGTTTGTTTCGAGGTGTCTTGTGATGAGCGTTTCATGATTAAATGCAAAATCACCGGAGCAGGTACCATCCAAAAACATCTGACATTCAACACGTCATCTAATACTACATCGATCTGGTATTAGTTTTTTTTACAATAATAGAGAAATACGATGTAATATCAGCGCTACAGCAAATCGTGAAGAACAAAATGCTCTCAAGTCGTGGCATGATGGTATTTTGAACAAAATATTTTAAATGATCGGTTTCTGAGAACGATAGTGAAATAGACCATTCAAGGGGTAATATAAATCTACAAAATAATGTTTACTTTATTTGAATTAAATAACAATTGATGACACCTCAAAGCATCAACAGGCGGCCTTTTTAGCATAATTTTCACTGTTTGCAACGTAAATGTACATGAGATCGGGACATAGTATGTCTGTATAATCAGCTTACTTTCTCGCTCCCTGTACTATTGAGCAATTTACATTCCTTGTACCCTGTATTGATCAACTTTTGCAACTGTGTACCGTGTACTATGACATATCAAATATTTTAAAATTTAAAACGATATTATTTACATTCTTTCTTCAGCTATCATATAACTTGGAACATGGACTTCACTATTGCACCATTGAAGTTCAGCGTATAGCAATATTGACTCACTCCGAGCACCAAACGTATTAACCTTTTGACTAAGCAGTCGAAATTCTCAAAAGCGACGTGGTTGAAAGCCAAAAAATTCGCGCATGCGCTATCGAGGTAGGGTAGTGTGAACATATATTAAAAAGGCGCAACATCACCAGCAGATATGTTGAATTTTTCAGCAGAATGAAATCGGAAATCCCTTTCCACTCATTCTATCTGTTTTACGGGGTTGGGAATAGAGAGTAGAAGGTAGAAAAATATGGCCCAGTGTCTTCCCCAAGAGTGAATCCCAAAGACATCATCCCCTGCACATGAGAAACGGATGCCACAAAATATTTAATATATCATTGTCTTTTACCAACAATTTAGCTACTGAACGCTCAGTGACTTTCTTTGGAATATCTGACACTCCTTTGATTCACCTGTATAGCCTCAGTCTCATTTGCTCTACGGCGGGCGTACGGCGGCTGTATCTTAACAAAATCGATATAGAAAGTCTACATCGTACCGCTGCGCTTATCCTTATATTATATTTTAACTGCATATTTCTCTCGATTTTGGGAAGCTACGGCCGCCGTACGGTAGTCGTAGATCAAATGTGGCTGAGGCATTACTCTCAGACTCCATCAAAGCAGTAGTGTTAAAAACAGAATAAAGAGGACAAATATCTGATAAATTATCCAATGAATTGTCTCTCTGTGTTATTAAGGTGAATGTGTATTGTAGACAATTAGTGTCTAACGTAGCTATGCAATCAGTCACGCTATATTGCAAGATTTCAGGAGAGTTGAAGATAAATTTGAATGTGTGCACAAATAAGATACACAAAAATGTTAGTTTCGTGATGCTCGGACAAGACAAGACTGAGTGACATATTTTTCTAACCCATTTTGACGTTCGAGATTACTATGTACAAGTTTGGAAAACTGAGCTAGATTGACAATATGTTGTTTTTCATCTAGGACGGATTCCAAACGCATTCTTACACTTCGGTACACGAAGAATTCAGGTTGGAAAATTTAACAGAACCCGTTCGACCAGAATACTGTCCCGTAAATCGCTTGTTCCTAAGGGGCTGACACATCACAAGTTCTTTTATTGTCTTTCTAAAAGGAATATTGATAATGTAATACAAAATAAAGTTGATCGTAAAATTTATACTTTGAAAAAAGTTAGCGATTATGTTTGGAATCTCGAGTTTACTCTCTAAACCTTTGTCGTCGTCAACAAGTTCGAAAAATTTAAGTATTTCAACTGGAAATACGAGGATGACAAAAATGACAACTATCGAGATGAGTGTCGTCGTCAACCGCTGTCCGTTGTCGCTCGTGCTTCTCCTTCCCTTCTTTTTGCGCTTGTCGTTGCCTGCCGAGCTATAATTCTCTGCGAGACTCGCCCTGATTCTGTACGACTCCCTTAACGCTAGTACCAGACAAATATTACTGACAAGGAGGAAAACCAGGGGGATAAACGCCCCGATAATACTCCAAATGAACTTGTACACACGGAACGAATTCTTATACGGTTCACGGTTCAACGGTCCTAAATCTGGGTAATATAAGTCCTCGCCTGGATTCACACCCGAGATTTTAATTATCTCTAGTTTCCAATACCTAGGGATGGCGAAGAGAATCGAGAGAAGGAAAGTAACGCCAACCATGATGTTGACAACTCTGATGTTGAAGGTGCTTCTAGCATGGAGGGGATACACCACTGCAACGCTTCTACTGACGGTCATACAAACAGTTAACCACGTCGACGACATCATGAAACTGTTGATAACGCCATCATGGTATATATGATAGTACAACATAAACGTTTTACTTTCAAATACGACCTTGAGATGCCGGAAAGAAATCGGAAACGCTGTAACACAAAACAATAGATCAGACACTGCCAGAGCAATCAAGAAAATATACGCTGATTTTTCCATTTCATCCATATTTGTCAGCATCCTTTTCCTCGTTAAGATCACCATGTTCAGTATATTTCCAATTATCCCTGCTAAAAGAATGACGGGGAGGATAATTCCTTCTAAATAGCGCCGCAGAACTTTCGCAGACGGTTCGTCGTCTGCTCCAAAATCATCCATCGTGTAGTAATCTTCAGAGAAATTGAATAAACTCGTTGAGTTCAAAAATCCCATTTTTGAATCATCGAAAATATAATTTTCTGTTGTTGTCATTGTTCTGCTTGAAATTTAAAACCAACTAATTCAAGTAATTTCCATTAGAATATACAAATATGCATTACCTCTACTTAGCGCTTCTCATTTGTTATCGTCCTCCATGATATATATTCAAGATATTGTTTTTGACTGATCCATGGTCCTTTACCAAACTTGTTTTTATCCTGTTATGATAAGGTAAAATGTCAAGAAGACCCTTTGGGACAGGAAGCCCCTCGTATCCTTGGAAAATAAGTCACTTAGTTAGAAAAGGTCCATTATTGAAATTGGATTGACGATCCTTAGCGATTTTTGCCTCCAATTATTGCCTCCAAACGTCGCCGAGTTTTGTTACCGTTTACAGTGTGGTTAGGATTCGTCAACAGGAATAATATGATTTATTCTCGAAAAAGGCTCACTTAAAACATGGAATCATCTCCAATATTTCTTCATTTCTAATTCCTCAAGTAAGTGTCACTTTAAGTGAATTATACTACCGCCGGGATTTAGAATCACTACTAGTTTGAACAAATACTCTGACGGGTCCCACGTCACCAGTCGTATTAGCGCTCTACTTTATATCACTGAGGATTTTCTGTGATTTAATGCGATATAATTCAATTCCGGTAGACCCTGACAACTGTCGCCAACTGTATCGAAATCCTTCGAGTGGCGTCTTTTACGAAAGGCGATTCCAATTTCTGTAATTTCCCGGTTGACTTGACGGAATCTGTCAGCAATGATATTTCGTCTTTATAACGCACATATCGTTGGCTACCTACGGAAAACACTTTGGGTGAAATTGGTAAATAAACGATTCAGCGGGGTCGGTTCCAGCATCTGCCTAATTCTCACTCGTTGATTTAATTCTTTTAATGGTTCACTAGTTTTCGTTTGTTTCAGCGTCATTCAAACCCAATTGCTTCAACTTTACTTTTTACAACTGTTTGACATACGCTAATAATTCTCATAAAGATTTGATGTTCAGCCTTTTCAGATAATTGAAACGCACTTTACCAACTCAGTTTCCAATTGCAAGTACTACTGCAAACGAATTTTCTTTGATTTAATGCAAATGAGATAATGCGCCGAGGTTGGATAGGATAAGTTATACTCCAACGTATCATGTAAGATCCAATTGTATCATGTAAAAAATCTCATCTTCAGCGATTAAAACTTGAGAATGTTGTAGACGATGTCACCTATGCCCACAGGCTACCTGCAAGAAGTAAAAAAAAGTTATTTGATATGCTGCTATTAAAGCATAATAGACATCATTCTAATGAACCATAGAAACCCGATGAGTCGAAAATGTCTCGATTTATGCGAATGAGACTGTAATGGATGGTCTTACTATATCATTTTAATGATGATAAGGATTGCCAATTGTATTTATTGTGCAAAAACTATTGTTACAAGTAATTTATCACAATTAAAGGACTGAGATATGGCGAAGCCCTCCGTTCGTCAATCCGTCCGTCTGAGAAATATCGTAATGGTCCGATACTTTCACTTTTAGGAGAATTATATAATGGTTTTAAAGTTGTATGCGCACTTTAAAAAATGATGACGAAACACATTTAAGTTGTACAGCACAAAAATAGTCACGAAAGTTCATTCATCTTTAAATGTAATTATTCTTCATATTACCCTATGTGTCAAGCAAATAATCAAGCAAATCAAGAAAAATGGCTGTACACAGTTTACTTACTTATAAGGAAGAAACCATTTGATCGAGGTCTTCGATTGTAAACAATACTCGAGAATGTGATTAAGTTTAAGAGGATAATCATTGCTCGTTTTCTTTAACTTGGGTATCACGACACACGATCTTAACTTTGTTTGAAATGTAGATAGTGCATATTTTTAGTTTATTTATCAGGTACTATGTAAGGTACATCTATTTGGGTGTACAAGGTTCCTGTAACAACATGGATAACTTTCCCTCGGATGTTTATGTTTTAACTATTTTACGTTTTGGTAATTTTGGTCTAATTCGTTCATGCAATAGAATAGTTGTGATATTGATGTTTGTCGCATAAAAATATGAATATTACAAATGATTAATTGTTGTTATATTTTTGTTAAGAATTTATTCTATTTGGAATTGCAAGATATTTAGATAAAATAACATTCGGCCTAAACAGATTATATGTTTATGTTTATGTTTATTTATTATTTAACATAAACAAGATTATATATTTTGTGATATATAAGGACGTACAAAGAACTGTTAGATTCTTTAACAAAGTAGCTTCAAAGATGCAGACAATGTGAAAAAATGATTTAATCTGTCCCAACTTTTAATATCAAACATCGTCGTAAAAGTGAGGGGAACTGATCTGTATACTAGAAGTTCGCTTATTGCATTATTTTAATCATTTTTTATGCAAGCTTTTCTGCAAAAAATCTGATGGCATGAGGATACGCAATCGAAGTGGTTTAAACTTTACTTCGGTCATAATTTTCTTAAATCACCAGACATATACAGATCTAGACTTTTTCGATTGGAGGACATTTGGACGAGTTGTCTCTGGGACCAGTTGACTATGAAGCTACTTTTCAATTTTGGATCCTCCATAGCTGTACTATTTTTTCACTTTCCGTTAAAAATCATATACTTACCTATCACATGCTCAAACAAACTTTAAAAATTGGCTATAAACTGATAAAAAGGGGGCCTATGTAAATATGCAATGTTTCTGGCTAAGAAAAGAACACTGGCCTTAACAACAAAGGTTATACAAAACCATGATATTATGATGTCATGACATGACCAACCAACTCATTAAACTTTTAGAAAAGATGATAAGATGAGATATTTAATTGACTTTCCTCTTTAAAATTGTATTAGCTGTTTTTATTTTGCACTTAAGAAAATTACTCTCGGATACTGAAATGACAAACCTAACCAATGGGAATCAAAACTTCACAGTGAATATTTGTTCTCCGCCACCTCCTTTTTGATTTTTACCTTGAGTATGCCGGTGTGAAAGAAATGATGGTCCCCCAGGAATTATGGTCCCCTTTCTTAACGGCCCTTACTGGCCCTGATTGCGTATAAGATAATGAGGGAAAGAGTTGTATTAAGGTCACCATACAAATCAATAGAGAGTAGGACCATGATTTGATAGGACCTCCTACCCTTTTACACCTGTCATATATTTTTTGATATATTTATATTTTTTATTGATCATTACAGTTTCTGTACAGGTCTGATATATTAAGAATCCAGTTGAATTAAAAATTTATATTTCTTTTATTTAAATCTGAGTTCAAATCTGAGTTTAAATTTGAAACTTGACCTTCAATGTCTTCAATGGACTTCTCAAGGTCAAAAAGATATTTTTCAACTTGCTTCAAATCGGCCATTTTTCCAATCAATATTGAGATTTGACCTTAAACGACCTTCTTAAGGTAAAAAAAAGATCAAAAGTTAGTTTTCAACAACTTGGTTTAAATTGCCGAATTTTTTAAATTCAAAATCATCTAAAAGTTTTCAAAAGTTTTTAATCTGACTTTAGATATGAGATTTGACCTTCAATAACCCTCTAAAGGTCAAAAAGGTCAGATTTATCAATGTTTTATGCGTATTGTTCGATTACAACATTGTTAGTTATAACCAAGTGTTAATGATTAAATTCTGCGCCACTGAGATTTCGTATCAATACACAAACAGAAGAAATAATTTGATGATGTATTTGTCTTCACACATCACTTTTCCCATTCAAACGAAGTTCCACCTAAGCTAATGTCATTTCTGTCATATCCGAGTTCCGACAATTTCAGAATTAACATGGTACCATGAACATAATCTGTTGATCAAACCCTCTACGAGAGTATTTTGATATAAGGATGTTAAGTTAAAAGAACTCTCGCCTGCATTACCTGTCAGTCTTTACTTCATGATATATGAAATAAATACCCCTGTTGGTTTTTCTAATCTAAGCTTCGTATGTATTCCTATCAGGCTATCTCCATAATAGTGTTTTCATTTCCTACGATGTGCTGATGATAAAGAACGATTGAAGGCAATTGATGTCGACTTGACAGACGTTCCTATTACAAAGTAAATCGCCGGGTCACCCCTGTTGGTTTTTCTAATCTAAGCTTCGTATGTATTCCTATCAGGCTATCTCCATAATAGTGTTTTCATTTCCTACGATGTGCTGATGATAAAGAACGATTGAAGGCAATTGATGTCGACTTGACAGACGTTCCTATTACAAAGTAAATCGCCGGGGAACCTCGTGACAAATCAACAATATGAAATATTGTGACAATGTGATAATTCCGGATGGATGACATTATCTAGGCCAATCCGATGTTTTGTAATTTTTTGATGGGCTCCTCAGTGGGAATGTACAAATACGTGGCTGTTTTTCAAGAGCCAATATATCACTACATGTCTAGTATAGTGTTATTGATAGTCTTCAAAAAACTATTTGTGACGATAATTTCATTTCATATTCTCAAGAGACTGTGTAACCCCAAATGCTTTAGTGATGTTGCTAAGAATATTTTCAGATATTTAGGGTCAAGTTCGAATGAAGTGACAAATACAACACGCAAGACAATGTTATTCTTTACAATTTACTCATGAGTACATCTGTTTCTATCAGCTGACAACAATGCATTATCTTCCCTTTAATATGTTTTATTAGGCTAGGCATTTTTTTTAAATTTTATTTTTAAATAATCTACTAGACTTGCGCACAGGCATTTCATCATTGTTTTGATTTTAACAAATTTCACAAGCCTGTCGCCTATGCATTTTATCATTATTTTGATTTGAAAATCATTCATTAGCCTGACGTTCAGGCATTTTCATCATTTATTTTCATTTTAACATATTTCACTTGCATGGCGCATAGGCATTTCATCATTGTTTTGATTTTAACATGTTTCACTAACCTGTCGCAAGCATTTTATCATTTTTATCCCATACTTAGTAGTGTTATAGGTAAATAACATGCGGGAATATAATTGTTGATATCTGAGGTGAGCGGGAGATGTAAATATCTCCCGCTGAGGTGAAAGGGAGATATAGAGATTATCCTATATGAGGTACAGGATATTGGGATTATCCCGAGGCAAATATAATATATTTGCCCGAGGGCCGCAGGTCCCGAGGGAAAATATATTATATTGGCCAAGGGATAATCCCAATATCCTGAACCGACTATAGGATAATATGTTTATCCCATACCAATCTTGGTCATCTGGTTCACATTGTTCAATCGTGGAAATATTCTAGAATATTCATGTCCAGTTTTGTTTTCTTGGCCGTGGGCGGATTTTTTTGTTCTCTCAAATATTCCCACATTTATTTTCTCGAATTTTTTAAGTGAATGCTCCTTCCATTTTTTAAACCATCAAACAGATCGCCGTTGTCGATTACAGTCATTACGCGAACGTTACAAATTATGAACAAATATGCGAGCGGCGATAATGACGTAGCGGGCAGATATACTATATCTGCCCGCTCGGAGCGGGACGTAAAGTAGCGGTCACACTAGCCGTGTAGGCTCACCGTTCGCCACCGTTTGGCTAATTATGGCCAGACGGCGACGGCCGCATTGTTTTTATACATTTTTGACCGGGACTATACCGTTCTATTCCGGGTCTGTACCGGCTTCTCATCGGCCTTGTACCGGACTTACCGTGTTTCAGAATTCTTGCTTACCGTTCTCGCCGTGTTCTCAACTGGCGCATACCATCCCCTCACCAGGTTTTCACCGGCCGGAACGCCTGGATATCGGCCGAACCGCCTTGATGGCGTCATGCAAACGCTCACGATATTTAACTCACTTTTTGGTATGTATGCTCAACCATCCACGTGTTCAAAGCTAAATGATTTATATAATTAATTTGCTTATACATCTTAATTATGTTCAATAACATTACAAGTTTGTCTATATTTAACTGTACAGTGTGGCCACATAGCTTGTCCATCCTGTAAGCAGCTAGTTGGGTCAACCGAGTTAAGTCTTTCTCTGTAATAGTTAGTATGTTTATTCCATGAAAATACGTTGAAAATGAATAGGTCTCGAGAACTTGACCAATTTTGGTAGACAAACATGCAATATCTATATTTCATCCGACCATATCACGTTTTACGTTTTTACTATACGTTTTGAAACTAATTGCTCTGAGGGGTAACTATTTGTTTTGACATTACATTTTACGCAAAGCGTTATTGGAAGGTACAGATTGAACCTTTACTCCCCTCCAACGTTTAGAAATATTTTTCCTCATTAAAATGGAGGGATTCGAAGTGAACTGTACTCGAATTGGAATTGAAGTCAGTTTATTGAATCACTAATAAAAATATGCCAAATCTTATTTGATTTCGAAAAAAGACGGCGGTGTTTTATATTATTTTTATAACGTTTTGTAAAACGGCAACTACATATATTTTGTGATAATTGCGTCAACGTATATATTACAGGTCTTAGACCTGCGTCGTTTGAGTTATATACCAAAAAATATTGACTTTTTGCACGCTGGTGACGTCGCGCCTTTTTAAATTAATCGAATAACTCAGAAGGGTATCACTCGAAAATTCACGGAAGACTGAACATCTTTGTTATACCGTAGCTTAATCATTAAGGGATTAATGGGTGAACGTTAAGTTGTCATGAACATGAATATTGCAGTTTTATTGAATTTTCTGACAGAAATCGGCTCTTCCTCCACCCTATTATTTTTTTCTTATATAATTGGTCGTGTAAATGAGAAATAAAGCTTTCACAACTTTTTGATGGACGGTAACGTGAACAGAAAGATCACGTAAAATGCATAAAACAGTTGATAGTTCGAAGTTTGGCTTATAATGCTAACTGGACATTTATTTTCACTTTTATTTGAGCTTTAATCATTTTTGCAATTTATTAATTTTCTTCGTGTATGATAAAGAAATATATTTGTAACTTGTTTTTCTCAGTGTCTTCAAAAGAATCTCTGTCAAAGTGGTTTGAGTGGATTTGTGGCTTCAAAGTACAAATGAGAAAGTCGAAGAACTGATGTCTCGAGTTACGGGACAAAACCTTGGACAATACCTGAATATTTAAATAAACTGGAGGCAAAACTGTTGAAACGGCAGAACACGGTGACAACACTGCGTCACGAGGCGGTACAATTGCGAGTTCACGGTAATAGGATGTTTAGAGGATGTTATGGAGCAGTTATAAGGCCGTTAACACGTTAATGGACTGTTATCTAAGCGTTAAGCGACTGGTACCGTGAAAACCCTTTTTATGTGACCTTTCAAACCCCCGTTTGAACCTCGTTTATCGGACGGTACCCAAGCGGTACACTCTCGTTCGCAGCCCGTCACTGATAGAGTCAACGTCCACCATCGTCCCATTACCGCTCTGCGAACGTGTCCTTAACGGCCGCACCGTCCTTATACCATTCCCGTACCGCTATCACCGTTCGCAACCGAACGTTACTCAAACGGGAAAAGTTTTGAGCATGCTCAAAAAATTCGCCGGGTGTGGATGGACGGCAACGTTCCCTGAACGTTTCTCAACGGGCGGGAAACGACCCACCGTGTGGCCATACCGTGCACCGCCGTCTGGCCATAATTAGCCACACGGTGGCGAACGGTGAGCCTACACGGCTAGTGTGACCGCTACTTAAAGCTATATCTGCCCGCTGATGAAAATATAAGTTTTTACAAACCGGCTTTATGTACCTGTAACACGTCCAAGTATGGGATAAATATATATATATCACACATGTTAAAAGCTTTGGAGTTTTTAAAAAACAATGACTGTTAAAACCTTTACATTTAGATACAATATTTATGTTTGGATTGTACTTATCATTTGTAATTATTACAAAAGGGTGCACAACATTCAATGCATACTTAAACATAATCTTCAAAATCTACTAAGTAAAAATATATCTGGTTCTGGTTAATGTTTGTATAACAAATTGTAATTTGTATTATATGAAAAAAGTATCGGATAAATCAGTTGTTAAATGCTCGATTTTTGATACAATGTATATCTGAGGAAATACAATCTATCAGATATATTGTATTTCCCTCGAATATACCCTGTATCAAAAACCTCCCATTAAATAACCTCTATGTATTGATTTTAACATATTTTACTAGCCTGGAACTTATGCATTTTCACCATCATTTTGATTTTAACATATTTCACTAGCATGACGCATACTGTAGGTGTTTCATCATTGTAAGATTTGTAGCTTCTAAGATGGCCTTTTAAGTCCACCTATATGTCAAAAAAGAAAATGACATTGTTTTTTCTTTTCAACCTGACAAATTAAACATGACGGATTGAGGAAAGATGGAAAGTGAAGATTTTAATATGGGCCCGATGGATGACAACCAAACATGGGTATTCTTTCAGAAGATTGATAGTCTCGTTTTTTTTCAATCACAATAATAATGTCCGATAATCTCATATTACGTGGATTGTCAGTTGATGATAAATGGAATGATATTGTTCTTAATTATACTACACACAAAATATATAGTAACGCATCAAGTAGACAAATTGGGAAACTAATCATACTTATCGTGGTTGTCGCGGTGAAGGGATTACATACGCGAATCCTAAGGGACCGACTCAACTATAGCTTATCAATATTCAATTCACATCAACAACGAGAAAAGAACAGTTTTTGTCTTTGGGGATAGAGACGAATTGAGAATAAGTTTCAGAACAATTGTCTCAATTTTACATTATTTCTTTACTTTCATCTTCACCATGACATGCCTATTTTCTTCATTAAAATATTAGCTTTATTTAAGGATAATCCTTTAATCTTTTAAGGTGATTTGTTAGTGAAATTGAAAAAGGAACGTCCTCTTTTTCAATTCTAATGAAAAGACCACGTGCAGTATGGCAAGTGATTTTAGACGGTCCTATCTTTCACCATGAGTACTTTCTGGGCATAAATACAGTGGTTTTCATTAAAACAATAAGTTTTCTTTCAAGTGAAGTCCCCATGATGATAAAGATATCGTTCGAATAATTCCAAAAATTATAAATAGGGACCCCACGTCAACAATTTTTTCAAAATGTTGAACTAATTTGCTCAAAAGGGGATCTTCTTTTTCTGATTTTTATTGCATGAAAAGATTATTCAACAAGGGGTCTAAAACATCTTCAAAAGTAGAATGGTATTGAAAGTCTAGTTTTGAAGATATCAATTTTCGATTACCAAAATTATGCTGAAAACAATTGATAACATGAGTTTTCCCTATGGGAAAATAACATGGGAAATGTGTTTTTTAACTTTAACGCATTTCAATACCCACCCCATTTTCAGAAGTTATTAATATAGTGTAGAAGAAATTTTTGATATATTTAAATTGAGAAAAACAAGATCCTCTTTTTAGAAATTAAGCCTACATCTTCAAAAAAGTGAAAAGGTGGGGTCCTAATCCATAATTTTCAGAGAGTTGGATTGCTATTTTACTATCATGGGGACTTCACTTTAAAGAAAACATATTGTTTTAATAAAAACCACTGTATTTGTATCCAGAAAGTACTTATGGTGAAAGATATGGCTGTTTAAAATCACTTGCCATACTGCACATGGACCTTTGGTTCTGTAAATAGTGGAACTTGAATGGTGGGGGAGGGGTATGACATTTATGTATGACATCTTTTCACGTTGGATCAGGTCATGGGCTCTATCAGGTGGTAGAGCCCATGATCAGGTTTAGGATACTAGTAGTTGGAGTTTGTTTTCCTTATGACTGGTATACCCTTTCTTTTTCATACTAGGTTGTTACAATACGAGATCATGTATACGTCCTTTCCCTTTGTACACTAATGCGTATAGTATTTATTGGCTTATACAATATTTTTGATCAGAGAGTAAGATTAAATTATATGGGAAACGCTGGAAAGAGAGTGAGGGACATTTGGGTAGATTTCTCGATCCAAATCAAAAACTATTGTCTTAACAGCGTGAGTTTTTTGATTTTAGGAGACCTGGAGTGAAGTATAAATCGGTATATAATATTGTAATGTCGCCACCACAAGTGGTAACATATTGATATGGTCTCCAACTTTTCCGTGGACGATGTTCGGTGTTTGGCGTTCGCCGGGTGACGGTCGGCGTTGGGAAAATCTGTCTGTAACAAATGGCAGGTAGTGACACTTTGCATGTAAATACCTTGTTTTAAGATTATAGTGGTTTCCCTATATAAACGTTAATACTTCTTACCTTCTTCACTGGTGCTCCACTTGATTACGCTCGGTTCGTTTCGGTAACAAAATATCGGAACGTCGAATTGAAGGTACGATTTTTCTTTTTTCCTTATATCACGCGTTGTAGCCAGGATTTCCACGGCATGCTTTATCACAAATGTGTGTCAGTATCATATGTTTAAGAACATGTACATGTTTGCGAACAAAAGTTCAGAAGATTACAGAGTTTAATACCCCACTTAAGTTACGTAAACGAAACTTCAAGAACGGTTAAGACGATAATGTTTGAAGGAGCATATAGCAAAATGATTAAGGAGAAAAAGACATACATGATTGCTCATCTTTTAATTGGACAATTTTCAAAACTTACATGCCAAGTTCCCGAAATTATAACTTTTTATTTATGAGCTGAGAAACAACTTATTGTTATGGTCAAGTAGTTTCAGGGCAGGCTATAACACATTTTATGAGCAAAATGTCATTTTTCTCACGCTCCAAATTTCAATTTTGAGAAATGTGAAAGTGAAAATAAAAAATATGAGTACCATTATGGGAAATCATGGATTTCTAGTTGAAGGCAGAGAGATGTGATGAGTATCAGAAAGCCTATTTACTATAATGCCTTTGGTCCTAATGGAACACAAATTAATTCTGATATTTCATTCTGAACTTGTAAGTTGATTGACCAAAGGGTCAATTATGATGATTTGATATTTGATTCTGAACACGCTGATTGACCACAGGGTCAATTACAATTTAAAAAAAACGCAACCCAAAGAAATTGCTATATCTTGAAAAATACTGGTTCAATTATGTTCATATTTTCAGGAAATAAAGAAGAGACTGTGTATGTATAGCTCCTCTCAATGGTTAGTTGTAAAACATGATGCCTTGGACACCTGCTCAAAAGACAGTTGTACTGGCAGAATGCGAAAAACGCAGTCAGGGGTGACTGGAACCGCAAAAAAATTAAATAACTTCTTAACCATAGTGTTTTGGCTCTTCAAATTTGGCACAAACCATCTTCATTCACTGAATGATAAATCTGTAGTGTGAAATTAAAATCACTTCAGGGACTTCATTGTCATGGTTGAAATGCTTTCAAATCGCAGTCAAACGCCCTGGTTCAGGGAGACTTAAGAAGGCATTTTGACCATGACTATAAAGTCCCTGGAGTGATTTTGATGAAACTTCACAAATTAACCACACATTAAATGAGGATAATTTGTGCCAAATCTGAAGTGCCAAAACACCATTGTTAGAAAGTTATTTGGTTTTATTGCTGTGGCAGTCACCTCTGACTGCGTTTTCATATTTTCCTAGCACAACTGTCATTTGAGCAGGTGTCCAAGGCATCATGTTTTACAACTTACTGACAACAGGAGCTATATTTTAGTGTTCTAAATCCATCATACTATTTCAAGACCTCATGATCTCAAGCGTCTATACTGCTCGTCCCATAATTAGAGGTTATGTCACTATCGTGGCATATATGCCCGAGGTCTCAGTGATATATGGCCCGACCTTGGGAGGGACATTGATCTCTGAGAACCGAGGGCACATGTGCCACGATAGTGACATAAACGATTTATAACATGCCTATGATGATGTAGACTGGTCAGAGAGTACCATTTTCCTAAAGAATTGACAAATAAATGGTTTGAAAATGATTGAAATGAGTTTAGAAAAATTGCTCGCGCAGTTTTATCTTCGATTGATTGGTTATGACGTCAGCGCTTTGACCAATCAGAAAGTTAGCGGGCGCGGGCTTTTCGAAACTTATATTGGCCCGCTGTCTTGTGTACACTTTGCACTATACATCATCATAGGTATGTTATAAAAGGCATTACTACTTGCCTATTGTCATACTTGATGGAGATAAAAGATGCTTTCAAATGGCGACAAAAATGACCCATCAACAGAATACGACATTATTTTTTAAAAGGTTGTAACAGTGAAATTAATGAGGCATTTACCATATAAAAAATCTGTATGTTAGGAATTCTTTAAAGTTTATTCTGTGAAAATTTCATGAAAAAATATTCAAAATTGAGAAAGTTATTGAGAAAATAGAGAGGCATGATTTGTTCTGGCCAGGCTACTACATAGTGTCTTCTTTCTTTTCCTGAAAAAATAATCATAATTGAATTAGTATTTTCCAAGATATAGTTATTTTCCATTCACGTTTTTCGTAATTTGCTAGTACAACTGTCTTTTGAGCAAGTGTCCAAGACATCATGTTTTACAACCAACTAACAACAGGGGCTATACATACACAGTCTCTTCTTTCTTTCCTGAAAATATGAACATAATTGGATTAGTATTTTCATGGGCTTTCAACTAGAAGGGTATGCAACTCTATGTAATAACATGAGACCTTCAAAATGAGCAATGACATGCTTCCCTTTTATGGCAATATTTCAAAAAGTATTAGATAAATGTATATGTTTTAGTATTATTTTGAATAAAAATCAATTTTTAATATGATTTAAGCATAAAATATATTCAATGTCATATAAAAGTAAACAAAAGAGACCAATAAGAATAAGAGTTATCAAGATGTTCTCTTTGAGTATTGCATTGTGGGTAATTATTCAAGAACACATTCCAATAAAAACATAATTTGTGGGAGAATGTTCACTTTCTGTATCTAGTTGAAAGCCCATGGTATTTTCCAAGATATTGCGATTTCTTTGGGTTGAGTTTTTTTGAACACCCTGTATGATGATGTTATGGTATGAGTACCGTAATCCAACACCAAATTCGAAAATTCATAACAATACTTTGCACATATGGCGTTCGTGACCAACTATAAAACGCTTACCCCCCATAGTGTTATATATCAAAATGTACCTGTTCATATAGGGGTTCGATTGATCTACATCAAATTATAGGGAGTCAGGTTACTTTTTGAGATATCAGCGTCCATTTATTGTGACTCGCGTTTGCTACCACTTCCTCAATTCTGATATGATGGGCAAACGCGTAGTAAGCATGCTCACGTCGGAACTATTTTTGACCTACATCGCTGTTTTCGTAATTCAAATGAAAGTTGACCTCCTCCTCTTTATTTTGATACCAAATAGTGGCATACTAGGTACCCTAGAAGCCAACTATGGCGTTATTTAGAACAATACCACGAGTTTTTAAATGGACTATATAGGGGTCATACCTTTTGGCGGATGGATATGGAACCTCATACCTTAATGTGTTATGACATCACACGCATTTTTGTCTCTGCAACTTTTTTTGGCAGAAAATATCATTTCTAGTTCAAAAATGCATAAAAACGTCGGAAATGGCTGAATATGTGAAAAATTTATCCATTTAGGCTAGAAAGGGTTAATTTGCCCTACCCCAAATACGTCTAAATATGCTAGTCTAACTTTGCCACTGTGACGTCACAAATCTAACCTGACTATCTCTGAGTTTATTGAAGAAAATGATACGTCTGACAAACAGCTTTCATTCCCTATATGGCACACCTTCTACTAAGAGTTGCATCATTGACTAAATCTAAGACAAAGGCCCTGTGTCCCGAGGATTTTGACTGAAATTTGGCCATTTTCGCCCAAATCTAACTAAATTGCAGTTTCCCTCACACCTGTATTTTGAAATAAATATTGCTACAATGTAGCAATTTAAAAATCACACATGCTTACTGTTTCTGTCGACCTGACACGTGTATCTAGCCTGTAAAAATGAAAAATCGCTACATTGTAGCAATTTCACTGAGATATGGGCCCTGAAAATCATGTAATTTTAGCAAAAAATGAAGAAATAACCTGCAATTTTGACGGAATTTCAGAGGGCTTTCTTTCATTCCAGACCCTCCACGGGCCTCTTATGACCATTCTTATACTCACAGAATGGTTGAAAGTGATTTCAAATCATTGTTTGCCCTACGCAGAACGAAAAAATCTATTCTGTTCCCAAATTCTGCTAGAATATTGGTCTCTGGCCAACTAGCAGACAATTTTAGGCCTCATATTAAGGTATGAGTACCGTAATCCAACACCAAATTCGAAAATTCATAACAATACTTTGCACATATGGCGTTCGTGACCAACTATAAAACGCTTACCCCCCATAGTGTTATATATCAAAATGTACCTGTTCATATAGGGGTTCGATTGATCTACATCAAATTATAGGGAGTCAGGTTACTTTTTGAGATATCAGCGTCCATTTATTGTGACTCGCGTTTGCTACCACTTCCTCAATTCTGATATGATGGGCAAACGCGTAGTAAGCATGCTCACGTCGGAACTATTTTTGACCTACATCGCTGTTTTCGTAATTCAAATGAAAGTTGACCTCCTCCTCTTTATTTTGATACCAAATAGTGGCATACTAGGTACCCTAGAAGCCAACTATGGCGTTATTTAGAACAATACCACGAGTTTTTAAATGGACTATATAGGGGTCATACCTTTTGGCGGATGGATATGGAACCTCATACCTTATATTTGATTCTGAACACGCTGATTGGTCAATTATGACGATTTTGATATTTGTTTCTGAACACTTTGATTGACCACAGAATCAATTATGACGATTTTGATATTTGTTTCTGAACACGTTGATCGACCACAGGGTCAATTATGACGATTTTGATATTTGATTCTGAACACGCTGATTGGTCAATTATGACGATTTGAAATTTGTTTCTGAACACATTGTGATTGAACCAGATCTTGAATTTATTTGCTTGAGAGTCAATATCACTGTGAACGTGACTTTGTCAAGTTCATCGACGAGTTTAATAATGCCAGCGGTCTCCATATTATCTTATTCTAAACGTCGTTAGATGCCATCAGCTTTGAATATAAGAACGATAACAATAAACAACATGGTAAAATTACCACATTGCAGAATACAACACTTAAAGTGTCTTGATTGTGATCCATTACTGCTAAAACGTGTACCGAAGAACGAATTTAAGGTATTTCAGGTTCCACAAGTAATACTACCAAGTTTAAGTTTATGTTCTACAGAACGATGAATAGTACAAATTTTGTTATTTCTTGTATTTTGTATGCTAGCAGCCCAGATGCCAGTCCAAGGCAAGTCCCCTTTCCAAAAATAAGATTATATGAATTTCCAAAACAAGCTGGGTAATCCAAGCAAAATTATAAAATATTTCGCTCACTTTTGTTCATTTTATAAAAGGTTTGTATTCGTATTCATAGTCAAACTTTGTTCATCTAGTTTTTATTCAAACGGGTGTGTGCAAGGAGGATTGGCTCCCAGGATCGAAACTCGATATTTTCCAACAATGAAAACGTCGAAATGTCGTTATTTTCTGAAATTAAAACCGACTATAAATTCAAAATAAACAGTTCAAAAGATTCGAACCAATATCTCGATCGTTTCTTGTGAGTTTTGGAATTTTTCGTTTGGAAATAAGACAAAAATTCACGATTTAAATGTTGAAGTGAACAAAATGGCGGCTGTTTGAATTCGAATTTTGTATTACGACATACCCATATATGGGACAGAATATCGGTGGTGCACTCTGGGAGCCAATCCTCCTTGGGGTGTGTGCTAAAACACAAACGTACTGGGTCGATTCCCGTGACGTTGCATTATTGCCTTACAGGGTGTCCGGAAAGTAAAGATACAAATACTCTAATTTCAAGACATTTAGTTTTTTGTAATGAATTCGCTTCAGATTGTAGAGGAACTACATTACAATACATCTACCAACTTTTATAACATATAGTCTAAATGTGTTAAAGTTACGGTTGTCATGGTTACGATGGTGAGAGGTATGCGGAGCAGTTCCAGGATATCGCTAAATTGTGATAAATTGCGAAAAATATATCCATTTGAAATAGTGTTTATTATTGTATTTCTTATCAGTTTTTTTGTTTTGTTCAATATTGTATTCTTGCTGCCATAGTATTCTCTTTAGTATAACAATATCATTCATACATATCAGAAGTTTGTAATGTCACAAGTATAATCAAAGAAAAAGAGCATATAAGTGCTTAGAAAAAGGGTCCCTGGATTAATAGAAATGTCAATAGTGCACCTCTACAGTCAATGCTCCAATGCACAAAGGAAAGAAATCAAATTGAATGTTTTGACATTAACCTTTTTGTACAATGGCCCTTATTTCCCTGATAATGTCCTGTTGGACTTCTACATTAATGAATATGTTAAAGCAATATTTGTGAGAAGTTCAACATAAAAATGAGACTCGACTGGAAGCCAATGTTATCAGCAATCTTAGAGACTGACAGCAAAGTTTTTGTCAGGTCTTTGAATCTCCGGTCAAAATGCACCAAGAATGTTTAGATAAAGGTGGAAAATACAAAATCCTGGATAACAGGATGCTGTCAAATGATTAAATAATGTTACAGTACTAATCCCTTTGATTTTGTAGTACATAATTTGATGCATAATAGCGACGACGGAGTGTCAAGATGTTACGAATGGGAGAAAAGAATTATAAAGCATTATTGTGACGCTGCTCCACATACCTGCGATTCCTGTTACCATAACAACCATAACTTTTTTATTTTAAAACAATTTGTCATGACAGTTGCAGGATATATTGTTATAATGTCATTCTACAATCTGTAGCAATTTCATTTCAGAACAGGTAAATCTAATGAAATAAGAGCATTTGCATCTTTACCTTCCGGATACCCTGTATTTACCGTGTAAACTACAACAGTTCAAGATAAATGTAAAAAATTACCAAAACACGTTTGCGATTTGGTAAAAGCTCTGTTAAAATTTTACATCAATTCCATGGCAAATGGATTTAAAATTATTCTTGATTAGAGATTATAATGCTTTCAGTGTAAGTTGTTAGAAGAAATTTGCAATAATCATCGAGGGGCCTCTAATAGAAAAATCGAAATTCATCAAATATTCATCTCGACATGAGTCAAGTCGAAAGTAAACGTTTCTTCAACAGATGCTTGAACCCTAGATTGATACCGTCTATTCTCTATAAATCTTATTTCATTTGGCTTACAAATGTATGTTTACACGTTCGTAACAAATTAATGAAGTTGATGGATATTGATAAGTAAGTTTCTTTCATCAGTAACATCTGCTGAAAATTCAATATTTGTTTTTTCAACTCCCTGTATCGAAGAATCAGATTCCTTCAATACCCGATGGGTAATACTTTCAGAGGTTTGCATTTATACAAAATCTTCAATCAAGAAATTTAGTTCCTGTTACCTTTTCTCGTAGCATACATGTAGATCATTTTTTGCTATCGATACGATTGATTGATAACAGATGCAATTCCCTTTCCCGGAAGCAAAAAGTAAATTGTTTATTCATGCGTGAGCATCTCCTGACGTATATCTGACCTCTTATAGCTAATCCCAGATTGATATAATTACTGCAAGATTACATCATCAAATGATTCCAAAATCCTAATTAGGATTTATATTTAGCTTCTACACTAAAAATTAATGAAGTGTGGAAGTCGAGTATCACATCTTACTAGCCCCAATAAATTAATAATACACACATAGTTAAAGGAATTTAACAGATGACGGGATGAAGACAAGACATCACTCTCACTCATTATCCCTTTAAATGGCACTAACGTATAAAACGTAATGAAAGGAAGTGGATAAGGGGCTTTCATGGTATATGTCTTACGTGTAAATCTTGCTAAAAGCATTCTGATTTGATTTTGATGTCCTATGGGTAAGAGTCAAACTGAGAATGATTTATTAATATGGAAAAGCAAAAAGGTTAATCAGTATGTCCCAAGTGACCCATATATCCCATAATCATACAACGAGGTTCCACAATTCAAGTCTCTGTTTACAGGGTGAGCTAGTTTTTATTTTACCATAACGTAGTTGGCGATGACAGTACTGCTGCTCTACCCATTTGCAATACTCAAGCAGTTAATGCATCCTACAATGTTTTTGTCTTAACTTATTGCAACACATAAAGGAAATAAATAATTGTAAAAAATAAATCAATAAACAATTAAAAAAACTATGAATTCGCTACGGCGGCCATGCGGTCTAATATTTAAATCCCAAACAGTAAACGTTCAAATGTGAAGTTTTTTGGCCCACCCTATCTATATTCTTCAATCACAATTTTAAAAGTCTGTCACTGGATATGCCACGCATTATTTTAAGAAATGAAACTAGGGGAACGAGGTTACTTGGGAAAACATCTATGATGGTGAATATATCTGAATGATGATGATAAATGAACTTAATGGCCTGTTTTTCACAATTAATCTCACTACTAGTTTTTCTAACATTTTTTGCCACCACATCAATGTGATCATTTCTCCGTTTACCTTTGAGGTAAAAAGCGCTTTGTGTTTTTTTCTCAACCAAATCTCAAAATACAAGATGGCCATGGACAAAATTGTTCCACTGGATGTGTGGAAGAAACTTGGACAAATTCTCAGAAAAAAGTGTGTGATATTGAAATCATATTCTGCAAAAAACACTCGGGATGAAATTCTTAGTTTTTAAATTTTCCTCTATTAGGGTGTTCCATTTTTCAAAGGGACTCGGTGGGACTCGATAGGGCAAGTGTGATTTTGCCCCATTAGTGACTTCTATACTGTACCTTAATTTCCATCGGACCCGATGGGACTCGATTGTGCCGTCTACGAGGTCCCACAGGACTCCGTGGGAGTCGATGGGGCAAGTTGAGATTCGACGGAGCAAGGTGGGACTCGATTTACTGTGGATTTACATTGCAATCTTAGACGTCTTACTAAACGTAAAATAAGAGGTCTTACATTAATACATCCAACTAATGTCTCTGTGTAACGTTGAGTCCGAGTGAAAATGGGAAATCGAGTTATGGAAAAAACATGGGTAAATCGGTGACTGGAAATGATTTAACGATTTTGTTTACACACACATTTCCACACTTCCTGCTTCTTATTCCCCATGGCACTATGAAAAATGCAATTTATCATCATAGTACCAATGTTTTTCTTACACAAAATTAAGTTTGTGATAAAGTACCTGAAAACAAAATTAATATCAATCATATTGAAATCATTTGTAGAAATTTTGGGTCACGCATATGCTATATGTAACGACCGCTACCTTATCTCTCAATATTGCGGACAGTAAGTGATTTTGACACTTTAATTTTGCTCGAATTTTAGTACTTTGCAGTGAAATTTGAAATTTAATCATATTAAACTTACTTAGACTTGACAACTCCGCAAAATATTTCCTAAATCATGTATAATCACCACTTACTATACAACGGCATCCTTCAGGATCGGTCTTTCACTGCTTTCATAGCAGATCATAATGTTATGCAATTAATTACTCTTAGGCCAGGATGTACAACGGTATCTTTTAACGTGAATTGCACGGTGGCGAACGAACCGTTACAAATCACAAAGGAATACGCGTTGGCAGTACATAACATCTTTCGATTGTCTTTCCTGCTTTCGATACAACGCATTTCGAGATATAATAAGTTATAAAAACAAATGAATAAAAAACTAGAAAAAATAATTGATAGTTGATCTGTTCATTAGCACATCATCAGAATAAGATTTAGCAAAAGGAAATACATAAGACTTATATATAAAGAATTCATGATAGAAATCGAATTTGGAGCATTTTATTCTTTAAGACCCCTAGTGGTAATCAGTCTGTTAAAAGTGGATCAAAATTATTATCATTTTAAGCATCGCCTCTTGTGTATTCCGTTTCAATTATGTGTAATGTCTAATATCCGTTACAAAAATAAGTATAATTATTTTTTCACTTACGTCCATGTGAATATCCTGTTTCCATTTTATTGTCATTCCATATTTTATAGTGCTATTCTATTTCCCGATTCGCCGTACCCACATTAATAAAATATAATTGAAACGCATTAACGATCTTAATCAGACAAAGAGTGTGCAGTGAATGCATGTACAAATCTCAACACTATTTATTGGAGAACTTGATACACTTATCTTCTCTGTTATTTTATTTGATGTTCGCAGTAATATTGCCATTGCATCGCATCGTTTTATACAATTTCAAACTTGCAATGTAACTGATTAAACTATAAAACTCTGCATTACAAAAGCCTTGGTCAATTACTCAGATGCGAGTGATAGTTACCACTTTCCAGGTGGCTGATTCGGGGGAAATAACATGGCAGGGTATTAGGAAATTCCCTTTAACTTCAATAATCATTAGTTTCATTGTTTCACTTTTCATATTACCCTTATGTACCTGATAGTTATACAAATTAAAATATGTCCAGTAAAAGAAAATATTACCTGCCCAACACAAGAAAAGATATTTCAGTTTTTGTGATTTTACAACATGGGGTCTATGGGGAATCTCCCCGACCTAGAAGTCAAATTTTCAAAGAAAATTGTATTTTCAGAGTTGATAAACTCTTTTCAAAACCACATTTCTAGATGTAATTTTACATGTAGATTCCAAATATGACATCAGTTTGCCTGAATTTTGAATTTTTATAATTTCTACTCGCATCTGGTGTATTCGTTTGAGCGGAATCATACTTATATTCCCAAGTAGGTTTGTGTTGTTGTATACTCGACTTTCTAGTAAAACAAAAAAGTAAAAGCGATCATCATGATTAATTACTAATTGATTTTATCATATCTATGTTATTATTACGAATAATTCGTATTTGTTTTTGTTACATAATCTGAATGAAAACAAGGAATGACGACTCGAAATATGTTTCAGTAACAGTCAATTTGAAAAAAATTGAAAGATAAAAAGATCTTTCCTATCTAAACCTTTAAACCATTTTTTTGTTATTGCTACATACACAGTGTACATAGGTTGCCCCATTCTGATCCTGTCCGATTGAACACCTTTCTTTGTGAAACACCTGTCAACAAGGAACCGTTTTGTCCAGTCCGGAGAGTGTTCCTTGTTCGCAGGTTTTACTGTATCGAGTATATAACAACATTTTGACATTATTCATAATAACAGATATGTTATATCGAACACTTCCCCTTTCACACATTGACGAAAGAAAGAGGAATAGATCCGGATCCGGCGAACATTTTGCAAGGAACCATTTCGCTGGTTTTTGCATTACAGCAGTGAACGAACTATGCAATTATATGTTCACACATGTTATGTTTTGTTCTCGAACGCAATGACACATGCTTATAGTTATTACGTAATGTATCCACTTTTAAACTGAGATGGGGTGAATGAGGTGACTGCGTAGACAAAATGTTAAATTCAATATCACAACGAGAAACACTATATAATAAACATCAATACGACGAGATAATAGATTTATTATCCAAATTGAATAATAACTGATAAGATCTGTTACTGCTGAATAACATTCTTCCCGGGATTTGTTATTAATCATATAGAAATGTCTTATCCGAACAGCTTACATGTACGTATTATCCGTTGCGGCCATTAACAATTTTACATATCTAATTAGCTTAGTAAATAAACATGCGTCGACACAGTCGCAGTTGACTATGAAAAGTTCAATCATCAATCTTATTTTTATTTTCTTGATTTAAAGATTTATTATGTTTAAAAAAGAAAATGTTTGATTTTTAAGTTCAACCTTTAATTCTTATTATCAAGAACGCGCATGTAAATTCGCCAACCGTGTATATTGTTTGCAGTCTGCGCAATTTAATGTAAATCATTGTATATTTTTCGATATACTGTAATACTATTCATTATTTGTAAAATTGAACCGAATATAATCTAAAATTAATCAGCTTTAAATACATTATATGTCATAAAAGTTGCCTTAAAACAATACAATTCGTGCGTTTGTAAATGCTCTAAAGCCCCGCTAGTATATGAACGAATCCTAAATAGAAATGAGTAAAATTCGTTCCCATTAGTGTGTACACGTTCTACACCGAGACTTCTCCTTTAAATCAAATCAGTCCACTAGTATGAGTTAAGAATGGACAGAGGGACGGATGGCTTCATTCAATGGGATAATTAAGATATTTCAAAACCAGTGTCATACTTCTATGCATACATCACTCCAATCATAAAATAAAATAAGCTGTTTATTTTAAAACTATTCTTTACGAATTTATGATAAGTGTATAATGTTCAATCATACAAATCGCAGTCAGTGATTGTTCTCCACACTCACCCCTCCCCCTTCCTGACATGAACTATTTTGTAAAACCATTGACAGTGTGGATTCTTACACTCGAGTGTCAAGGGGGGGGGGGCAGTTACAGAAATATACAAGGCGATGGTTCAAATTGGACAATTTTCAAAACTGTTCAACATGGTGAAAACTTCACGTTTTTAAAGAATGCTTGCCCGGCGAGTGGTTTGCTCTGGATTGCGAGAGAACAAAAACTTTGAGTTATCTAAACAACTTTTTAAACCGTCTCTGACTACATATCATGCCAATTAATACCATTATTGTGTTGACAGGATTAAATATGATATCTATGGAATTATAATTTAATGAACTCAATAGTCTAAATGATAATAAGTTCATAATTTAGTCTTGGTTGACTAGTCTTGCATCATCAGAGTTGGATTGCAAATACCTCCCTAAATCAAATATTTAAAATTTACAAATTTACTAGTGTACCGAGTGGGGAAACAAGTCTCCATCCAACCACTAACGTTTAAATATACTATATACTATAGTGTCCCGTGATTTCATTATAATTATCTTAGACAATAGTGAAGCGGTACAATCATTGGAGTGTTAATTAATCGGAATGCAAGTTTGATTTAAAATAACTCCTTTGGATCAAATATTTAAATTCTACTAGAATGCGGGGAGTGGAAACAAGTCTCCATTCAAGCACTAAATATCAAAAGAAAGATTTCAGTACCCCTTAACTTCACTCCCGGACTTCACTATTCACCACCACCCCTCCCTCTTCCCCAAGTATCCCTTATGACCCCAGAATGTTCGTTTCTGTGCCCCCCCCCCCCTGTCCATGGCCAGTAAGTAATCTATGTGTATATTGGCTCCCTCCCAAAGGTGGGAAAACCAGATGCAGGCATAGACATAGACTTATATATTTTGGCACTGTTTAACGAAGCCGGTTTAAGGAATGAGAGGCAGAAATAATTCCTAGAAATAAGATGGCCTCATCGAGATAGCCGCGACCCCTTTGTCTTTATCCTTCCACAATCGGCAGATAAGAGTGGCTCTGGCATACCAAAATGAGATGGCCTGTCTTAACTGTAATCAAGATATGGTACCTAACCGCAGTTATTTTGGTTTTATAACGGGGATATTGCTGGAGCTTGAATAACAAATAAAAGGCATGTTCTTATTTCTGTATTCTGACGTTTGATTGTGTATTAAGTTGAGCTGCACGCCAAACGTTAAGATTGTTAAAACGCTTAAAATAAAATTTTATTCCTCTCAATTTACATAAAAATGAAACATATTAGATTCGAATCTCAGTCACACCAGCACCACTGGTCAACGGAAGTACAAATATCTATATTAATCAAATGTCTGAGAATTTGATAACTGTCTGGGATCCAATGTTAAATTTTATTGAAGCAAACTAAGAAAAGTATAAAGATGAATTTTAAACGTTTAGAGGGAAAAGTCAAATATGCATTGTAACCCTAAAAATAATTCATTAAAGTGTCGTACACATTTATAACATTATATAAATAAAACAAATAAAGCACAACCCTAATGCCCTATAATGAATTCATATCGGCGCTAAACGGCCCTTGCAATAAAAACGCATCGAAGCAGGGAATGCTTGGAAAATTCTTCCGAGACTGACTTTTCAAAAATGTTTATATGATGATTGCGTTTGCTTCTCACGAGTTCATTGAAACGTTCAGTCGTAAAACTTTAGAGATCAAAAGACTAATTAGGCACCTGATTGCGAAAGTTTGATTGCATTTTGATCGCCGGGATTTTACAAACGTATTGTTTAAGTAGCGATCGTGTTCTTGGAATCTTGATAACTTCCTATTTTAAATTTTGGGTTGAAAGCAATGAGTATGTCGGACTTTCTCAAGTCCACATAATGAAACAACATCCCTTTATATTAGTCCAATCGGAATGTGCATAAACATACCAGTTTTATATTGCAAAAAGAACTGTAATTAATAGCCTACATAAAAGCATCATGCTAAATAAAACATTAAAGCATATATAAAGCCTATTGTTATCGCACCCATCGCACCCCCCCCCCCCCCCTCCTGGCTACGCCTATGGATATTTATGCAACTTTCACGTTTACCCCGCCCCCTAATAATTCTTGCGCCCCCTCTAAATATCAGACCCGCCAGGCGTTGAGGCATTGATCAGGATACCCTGACTCCCAAGCTGTGCGACTTCTGGCAACCGCTACACCTATATTCCCGGGGAAAACGCTTTTAGAAAAATTGTCAAATATGGTCGTGTGTGGGCAAACACCAAGGAGGAGGAGAGGGGTGCGTGCATTGTGTGCGACCCTTCATCAGGTGTGTACCTTATTTTTTTAATGAATTTCTTCCGAATAGTTATGCTAGAGGGGTTCTGATATTTATTTCTGTTTTCAAATGAAATAATTTCACCCTTGCCCGACTGACTTGTAGATAATGCACGAATCAAATAGCATGGGGATCAGATAATCAGATTGATTCGTATTTTCGCAATCAGATGAATTAACTTATTGTTTTCTCTGATTAAAAGGCGGTTTGGAGCTACTTTTACAGGATTTGTAAATTCGCAATCAGACTGGCTTATTTTAATATTTAGTCAGTGCAAGAGGAGGGGACTATAAAGTAGAAAATTGTTTTGATTCCGACACTAACTGAATAATTTATCACAATTGTTAAATAAGCAAACAGAAACAGGTTTAAAATTGAGAATAGAGGCAAAAAGTCTATACATAAATTGTAATTAAAACCCGGGAATTAAAAGCAATTTTAGACTGTTAGATGATCTCTTCTGTAATCAAGGTGATGTTGGTACACTTCCGCCGTTAGAAAAACAAAGACTAAGACAAAGACTATATAGCAATTAATCCTTTTGTAATCATTAAATGTTAGATTCTTATTATTTTGTTGGACAATGTTCAGACTTCTGACCAAGATTAAATCATTTATGTTTGTATTTAAAAAATAGTATTTCAATCAGACAGACGCTCTAATGAGTTAGAAAAATACATTTGTCCATTTCCTCTCAAGAAGTTTTCAAAGGTAATCAAGTCGATTTGTTTGAGTGTTTAGCATTGTTTTTCATAACTTGACGCTTCCATGAACAGAATGACTTTGAAATGAGTTTTTATAATTTTAGCTTTTATACGGACATGCTTATTGTATATTTCTATATGAACGTTGTAGTTATGTGATGTAACATCGCCCCCCCCCCAAATTACAGGTATACTAATTTTGGTCGGAATGCATTAACTTGCAATTAAAAGCAATTTTAGACTGTTAGATGATCTCTTATGTAATCTAGGTGATGTTGGTACACTTTCGCATTTAAGAAAACAAAGACTAAAACAAAGAGAACTAAGCAATTAATCCTTTTGTTATCATTAAATGTTAGATTCTTATTTTTTATTGGACAATATTAAGACTTCTGTCTGCGATTGTTGTGCAGGTATGTGTATAAAATCATGTGAACAACATTATCGTGGAAACTCCCATATTCATTCTCATAATGTCTTACAGCTATTTCGCAAATGACATAATCCTAAACAACATATGGACATAATATTGCAGAACTGAGCGAAAAGAAAGGTGGAACAAATCAGATTAAGATATTTTATTTTTGAAATGCACAAAGGGCAACAAAACTTAAAGGCGTTGTAAAATAGATCGTGCTTTTATATGATCCCCTTCTATAGTACCCTACCCTTTGCATTTGTTCGACTTCACTTCTTAAATGAGAGTTTCGTCTTCTCGTAGTTTATAATTAGACTCTGCACGCAGCGTAATAGTGCCCCTATTATCCATGTTCATGTTCTCATTCGATTTTTCATCAGATATGACTTGGTAACATTTGCTCCGATTTTCATTACGGCGCCCGGCCGATTGAGTATCTTGTTCAGAATTGAATCAGACAATTTTGAACAAAATACTCATCGGTCGGGCGCCGGTGCTGAAAATCTGAGCAAATGTGACCACGGCATTATAAAAGCATACTCTTTAATACACGAACAGATTCAAAATGAGACTTTATCTATCAGAGAAATAAAAATGGAAAATTTGTATTCTGAAAATATTAACTGATGCATTGGTTAGTATTAAATATTAAGTTTTACAGTCGGAAACCTCAATGGGCGGGACATTTGATTAAGCAAAACGCTGGATTAATATGTGGACAACTTGCAAATGAAATGAAAGTAACATGACAGAACGAGTATGTACGCCCAATAAATACTCTTATAGTTTTAATGTGCATTCAAAGGACCCTGTTTGTTAAATTGATAGAAATGAATAGTTTTATTATCGGAAAAAACTGAGAAATATCTACCCGATTCGCCAGAATAGTCATCATCATATCAGTGCGAAAAATTAGCTATTATTATTTTCTATCCGATATACACCTGATATTGATAGCCTTCCACGATCATGGTCCGTTGACATCATCAACCTTGTGATTTGCCATAAGTGATTAACCAACATTTTTAAATTAAAAGTCGGGGTTGACGTTTCTTGACTTTTCACACTTACATCAAAACATAATTTGAAAATAAAAGGCATAAAATGGCCATTAAAAGTACATTTTTGAACAAAAGTATCAACTTATATTACACTGCACGCAAATACAAAGTGAAAAGAACGTCTTCCCGGAGATTGAAATACGGATCGGTAAGTCAACAAATCTAACTGTTAAATAAACAAGCTTAGCCTATGTCTGCGATTGTTTGTCTGAGTGGCCAGATGTTATCCGTTTCGGATAATAAATTTCTGAGAATACTACTGATATCTAGAATACATCTTTCGTGATATTTTTCATAAAACTACCCTTTGCATTCGTTTGACTTCACTTCTTAAAAGAGAGCTTCGTCTTAGTGTATACGTAGTTTAACTAGACTCTGCACGCAGGGTATCATAAAACAGGCATCTTAGCTGCAATTTTGAATAATAGCGTAATTCATAGTACAATATAAATTAACCCGCCTCTGTTTAATTCAAATATGCATTACCCTTAAAATTTATATACTTAGACACCTTTTCATTCTTGATTCGGATTTTTATCTTGTCTTCATCTAAATCTGTGGATTAATAACAGTTTTTAGTACACAAATTGAACATACAAAATGTAGCGTATTGATTACACGTTACAGTGGCGTAGCCAGCTTTCAGTCGGGGGGAGGGGGTGCGATCGTGGCATTAAAAATGTTTTTGAAGATTTGTTTTGAATTTTACAAAAATTGGTGCAACTTCGTTCAAAATCGAGCTAGAAGCTTAAAAAAAGCATTTTAAGACTTTTCTCTTCTATCTAATGGTTCTATTTTCATTGGTTATGGAGGGGGGGGGGGTGCGATTGCATCCCCCTGGCTACGCCTATGCGCTATATTAATATAACAAGGTTATCAATATCATGCCAATAGTTACCCTGCGTGCAGAGTCTAGTTAAACTACAAGACGAAGACGAAGCTCTATTTTAAGAAGTGAAGTCAAACGAATGCAAAGGGTAGCCAATAGTTAGATGGTTAACTAATATTAACACAAAATAATAATACACGATAATCAAAAAAATAAACCTCGGTATTCGGGCCTAAAATCCAAGGATACGTGTACCATTACTTAAGTGTAAGCTGCAATACCATATCGGATACCTGTACCATTACTCAATAATAACCACTAGTAAGACCATAATAACAAGCTTAATAACCATCTTATTGCAATTTATTCCATACGATTTTGTCTTGTGTATTGCTTAGCAATGGTTCCAATCGAGTTTCCCCTGGTTGGGTAAAGAACAATGGGGTTAGTTGTATCATTTCGCGTAAAGTATTAAGGATATCCCTGGACCTTGATGATGTGCACTGTGTGCTTAAAGTTTTGGACCGCAGAGACACAATTTTAGTTACGATGTTGTATCATACAACACAATCAATGATCAGAACTTCCAACACGATACATCATGCGACACAACCAATGAACACTTCTCCCATAGACCATATCCTTGCATGTTGCTTGGCAAAAAATGAGAGGGGTGATGAATAAATCAGCCATTACGGACCACGTCCTTCAGAATAATTGCGTAATGGACTGGAGCAATACTACGGTTTTGGACAATGACAATAAGAGACTTGAAAGATGGATTAAAGAATCTATTTTTATAAAGAAAAACGATAATAATATCAACAGGGATCGAGGGAACTATAAATTGGCGGGAATTTTAAAATGAATTTTTGGTGAATTAATATGACGTAAGCTTAACATTGTTTTTATTTAATTGTTTTGTAGCGCTTCAGTTCAGTTTTCATACAGTTGAAAAATGACCCAGACGGGATCAGAAACATCCTGTTTAGTAAAATAAAGGTTCTGAAAAGAAGAATTTTTTTTGTGATTTGATAACCCGTGTTTTACTTGTGAAGTTGTGAATCATCATTTTTGTTCTTAACCAGTCTTCATTTATAACAACTATATGCATTTAAAGATGTCTCTCCTAACAATGTAATGTTCTCTCTTCACTCAATGTATATGTACTTGTAAATATATATTTGGAAAGGTAATGTTAACTCCTCTTGTCATAGATGGTAACTCTTTCTATATTTCAGACAATCACAAAACATATATACGAGGGGGATCGTAAAAATCCCAATCCTGAAAATATGTCTAATGTTTTTATTTTCAAAGTAGGGCCGTAAAAAATTCACGGAATGCACAAAATGCGAGGACTTCTTTACCAAGCAAAAATATTAGTATAAACGGGATTATTTAATACGATTTTTTAGTTACCGAAAGTCAAAGAGACTCGGGAAAATCAAAAACAATTTTAACCTCTTTTCTTCCTTGACTCGAGACACCCGAGACTCTAATAAGAACACTAGCCTATAAATTTCCAATTTTTATTTTGTTTTTATTTTGGATTTACACTTTTAAAAACGAAATGGTTTTGCAACTTTAATTTACAGGATCTCAAAAATACTAATGGGTTAATGCGGAAAGCTTCATAGATTTGGATGCCTCTAGCAAAAGTACATAGGATAGTGATGTTACAGTAATATCCATATGGTACATTATATCATGATTACAATACTAAACTGGTTGAGTATTTAAATTCATTAAAATATATTTTGTCTCTTTATTTATCCACCGTATTACGAGTTCTAGAGAATGCTCCTGTCATCATACATTAAGAAAACTGCACTGGCGCGGCGTTCACCTTGAACATTATAATTTCATGATGAATGCAAACGTCTACGAATAAACCATTGGTCGTGTTAACAGTGTTGTTTATATTTCACAGTATACATATTCAACAAATGGGTTCTCAAACACGTTTTCATATTTCAAATAATTGTCTGAATTAAATCTCTCTATTCTCTTAAGTTCACCATTGCGCGCAGAGTCAAAACTAAGACGAAGTTCTCTTTTTAATAAGTAAAGTCGAACGAATGAAAAGGGTATTGGAAATATAATCTTTTTGGCGTTTTAAATATTTTAGGCTTTCATAGTCAATTAGGCTTAAATAATATCAGTTTTTCCTAAAAGTTTCAAATTTTTAACTTTACATCATTTAGCGAAATAACAGCCCTAATATTTCCGTTGCCTTCCCCCGGTTGCATTCAAATTGCGATATATTAGTTCGCATTAAGAATGTTTTACCACAGCGGGCCGTAATAATAATTATGATTAATTTATTGCATGCTGGGGTTCATTTGACATTGATTTAGATTTTGTCAACAAGTTATATTTATATGAGCTATAAAACAATCGCTAACAATAAGGCCAAGAATTATAAATATAATCTGTGATTTCGGCAGTACGTGATGTTGACACAGTCATGTATCCCCAAGATTTTTTCGGGGGGATGGCTGATTCCTAGCTTCGTAATTCCTGAGACTCGGGTAATTCAAAATACCTGGTAAGGTGACAAGCATGCATGGACATTGAACAACTTCCCCCTTTTATATATTTGATATCACAAAATCGAATCGGATTTTAGGGAAACATTCGCGAAGACGAAGCTCTCTTTTAAGAAGTGAAGTCAAACGAATGCAAAGGGTAACATTCGCGTGCTTTTGTGTTTCAATAAAGAAGTTGCTCCAGAGTGCAGAATTCACCATTTTACACTCTCCAATCTTTGCTAACTCTGTTTAAAGTCATTAGGCCTAAATATTCTAAATAATATATGATCGTAAATGGAAAAATTACGATTAACACTAAGTGTCTTTGTATCGATAATGTTATCGTGCGAGTATTGATTGAACATACTTTGCACCGCTTATTTGTTAACCCGACTATTATTTACACAAGCCTATAAACTCAACGCCGTAGAGTACACATAAACCAAATAGTGGTGCATTCTCGACACACACAAAAACGGAGTCACTGGAAAGAGAACGTAGCGAAAAGGTTGCTACGTAAATGCACTAATCTACCAAAATGACACCATAAACCATCGATCAACTGGGATATAAGGAAGGACATGATATGATAGTAAAGGTAAGATATATTTCTAATGTACATGCTTATTGGATATCGTTCATAATCACAACAAAACAGTGGGTGACAATTTTGGGTTAACTTTTCAAACTATGTCTGTTTCCAATATGTGTTCATTTGTGATGATCTCAAACTTACATACTAGGCAGGTACAGTAGGGTTAAACTGGGATTGTTTGTTGCTGTTAGTGGAAAGTGTTTTACTTGACATGGCTGGACTTGTTAGACAAGTGGAGCAGTACGGGGGGTTGTAGTTCAACGAAGTTAACTCAATCAAGTAGGACCCTGAGATATATTCCTATACCTATTATGTTGAGGTCCAATCAGACAATATTATTCCCTTGGTGTGGAACTGAGTGTGCTTTGACTTCATATACAAGCATAAAATCAATGTGAAGAGTTGTATCCGTCAGTCTGCTTGACATATCTTCAACTCTTGTATGATAGATGATAATAGATGAGGGGAGGGGGAAGGAAAGGGCCGTTATCAACGAATCAAAAATTCTGACTGAATTTATTAGCAACTTATTATTTATTATAAATAGATAGAGCTGGATCTGGAAGGTAACAAGGGGGGGGGGGGGGTCCATTTCAAGTCATAAAAGGAATTTTGGGCCCCTAAAACCCCAAAAGTTGGACCCAGATTTTGAAAAGGTTTAAGCCCCAATTTAAGGCCAAGGAACACCCAAAAAGGTTTCTGGGCCCCATCCTAGGGGTGGGGCGGGGTGGTCTGCCAGTAGATAGTGGTCGTCAGGACAGAATGCAGCCAACCAATGAAATAGAGCTGGATAGGGGCCAGGGGGAGTATGAGAACTAACAGGAGCCTTGTTTATTTACATAATCATTTTTTGGCATCATGTTACGTTGTAAACATACCAGAGAACAATATTACTGGAGGTGATATAACCATGGTAACATGTGGAACAGCTGATCTTTTAGAATAACTAACAGGTTCACATCAAGTTGAGGTGCATGTAAAATTGATCAGTCTTAAAAGGGTCAACTTGTTTCAGTGTACAAAAACAAGGCTGTTGTTTGAACATTTTACTGATAAAACTATCATATGTTGATTCAAATCAGCTTAAGTTTATAAAATTGTCAGTTTAGAGATACAATAATGTAAGATAATGTGCTTCCTGGCATTTTTCTTGGAAGTGCAGTTTAATGTTCCTTCTCTATGCCAACTTTGTTTTAAGACAACGAAGCGGATCTGATTTTTGGAGATTGATCTATCTATATTAATACAAATTGAAGATTGTATCTTTTCAAGGGATAAAGTATGCCATATCAGTATTAATTATCTATTATTACTATCAAAGTATTCCATCTTGAGTTTGATGGTCTGATAAATTTGAAATTTTAGGAAAAATTGATTTTGATACTTAAAATGTCTTAATATTGTGTTCGGCCTATAACATTGACTCATTATAGTGCTACCACCTCACCCCTAAGATTTTTGTAAAAATTTTGAGAAATAAGTAGGCCTCAATTCAAAAATTATTTTCATATTACATAGTGTTGTATACTATTGTTATATTTCTAAATTGATATGAATTTTAAAAAGTTGTGTAAGTCTCTAATTTCTTCACGAAGCTGGTGAGGTACTTCTATGTTAGTTTATGAAACAGTCTAAACCCTCGGTTTGATGTCATATGACATCAGTGCTGCTCATGAGCTCAATTATAAGATAATATCATGTAATTTGATATCACGTCACGTAACCCTAGTTGCCTATCGAATTTTTCAAAGGATCGTTATTCATATTTTTTGACTTGTATTGATTGAAATAGCTCACCCAAGACACACATTCATTATGTATTCAATGGCAATTGTACCTGCAAAGATAGATTTCTTTATACACTTGACTTTCAAATTATATTTTAAGTCAGTTTATGACTCTTTATAAAAGATTGTTAAAGCTGCAGTCCCATTTTAATGCAAAAAATTGAAAGTGAGACTGGTCACCGGGAGATATTGTACCTCAATACCTGCGCAGAAAGTACATATTTATAATGCAAGAAAATCTATAATGTGAACTATTGTCAAACGAAACAGATTAGATAATGATATGTTTTTAATAAGATCTCTTGCAATTAATTTCATAAGTGATACATGATTTTGCAACAGCTGACATGGCATAAATGCTATGCTAATATGGTAATATATAATATTTATAAAGGTCTACCTATTTAAAATGTAACTTACAAAACAAGAGTCAAATTGTGAGCATATAGGTAAACAAAACCTTACCTTTGTGAGGTAAAGTGATCCCATACATACCTTTAGTGCAGTAAAATAGTGCAAACTTTAAGTGCCATTAAAATTTTATTTGAATATACATGTATCAGTATTTTCTGTTTAACTGCTAACTTTAACAATTTTTATAACTAAGTTTTATTGTCCAATCGATGTGACATAAAGAGGTTTAATTTATATAATGGTTTATTTTTACTCTATGATTAATTAAATTATATGTGGAACTGTTTGGCATTGATTGAATTTACACAACTTTGTTAAAGTTTTGAAAAGTATTTTTGTATCTCTATTGATGGATTAGAATGCTCTGAACATTTGGACTTCCCAGAAGATTGGATATACGATATATATATTGTACATGTATCAGTTATACCTCACTCAAACAGTTTTTTTTCTTAATCTTTAAATCTTATTTCTAAGCATGGCTTTTAAGTCTGTATTATGTAATGTATTCTTATTCTCGCTTCTGAACTTGTGAAGCCAAGCCAAATTTTCATCTCATTGTATAAAAGTCTTGAATGAAACAACTAAATGCACTTTTCTCCCAGGGATTTTCTCAAGTGGGTATAAAATTGTTGTTAATAATTCAGAGCAACATTGGTCAAATATGTAGATATTTCTTGATTTTCATTGGGTGTAAATAGTTTTTTTTTCAGGTAGGTGCAAATGGGTTTTCAATTGGGTGCAAGGGTGATTGTGCTATAATCCTGCTTTGCAAAAATAGCAATAATGCTAACTTCTGACCAAAAAGTTTGATAAATTAAGTTTTTTTCTTCAACTGTGATCTTAGGTTCTGATACAATAGAGTTTAAAAGTTTTACGAAAATCAACATTTTCAAATATTGCAACTTAGTTGTTGAATTTATAAAAAACTCTAGCATTAATGAAAGCAATTACTAGATCATAACTATTTAAATTTGTCCTTTAAGTAAGTAATTAATTTACTCAAATCTAACATCTGTTACTTGTAAGCTTTTTCAGTATTCCCATTGATCACATTTAAGCTTAAGATATGAAAACAATGAATGTAAAGTTGTAAGTCTGATATTGATTTTTTTTGTAGGCTGAACTTTGTGACGAAATTCCTTCAGTATGCTTTTATCGTTGATAGAGGACACAAATGCAACGGACCTGCACCATATTGATGCTGAAAAGGATGACAGTATAATCGATCATCGCTGTATGAAACATCGAAAATTGACTTATTGATGACATCATAAGGAATGCCAACCATGAAGTTGAAACAACGGGTAGTGATTTTTGGACTACTAATCGTTGGAGGTATTTTATTAGTAACAACTGGGGTTATAAATTCACATTTAGTTTGGTCAAACTCTGAAAAAGAAGATGCCAGGCGGTTAATAAGCAGTGGACATCATATCGCATTTCCACGAAAAAACTTAGATGAAAGTAACTATACTAGTGACACTCAAAACAGCCCTGAGGCTCAAAAACAACTGAATAATGTAGATACAGCATACAAAGTAGATGCTGGCGTCCCTGCTCAACCCGCTGCTGAACCATTGAGGGTGAACCCTATTAAGCTCCGTCCTACGAAACAATATGAAAGAAACCTATATCCCCTTCCCAAACCAGTTAGTCTAAACTTTAACCTTGAGGATATGCTCTCTGAACGGCCACAACTAAAACCACATCGGAAATATAAAAGACGGAAGGCAGGTCATGAGGGAGATTTGATGCTTTACGAAGAAAAACCAGGGTAAGTTACCTTCGATATGAAATACCATAAGTAATAAGTTAGTTAACCTATCTATGTATTATCTTTTTCATTCATTTGATTTCTTAAAAGAGAGCTTCGCTCAGAGTATCTATCTTATATGATGCATAATGTTACGTTGACTTGCAAGATATGATTTAATTACTGTATTAATAAATGTGGCGAGATGGGTGCTTCCTTACCATTTTAATTCAATGTGTGATTGATATATTTAATACCTTGAAGATATTTCTATGTTTTACCACTTGAATGGATTTTAAATCCATGGGAATATCATGACAAATCAATTAGACATGAGCAGGCATATTACCATGGAAAGCTGATAACACAGTGATGAAAGAGAGAAAGTCTAATCCCTGGATCTTTGCGATTTCTTCTCCAATCAAATCAATATTTATAATTATCAGTCGCACTAAAAAACACATTTTGGTTCAGATTATACTTAAAGCAATTAATTGCCGTAATGTTTTCTTTTTTCTTAGCATTACCAATGTGCAGATGTGTACATACCTGATTTAAATAGACGCAGAGTTATATATAGAGATTAATATTTAAACAGACATAAATCTAAGTTTTTGACATTTTGGTGATAAAGGGCTGTTTTGAAGTGTTCGTAAATTGAAACTTTTTTGTAAGTAGATGCAATGAGTTAATCAGCAATCTAAGGCATCTATCAATTAATTTTTATTGTAATAAGTGATTCAAGCATTGCTTTTTCTATTATATCTCAGATATTTTTCTGTAACTTGAAATATGAACAATTGTTATAGTTACACTATCACATAATGAATAAACTTAACTGATAAGAGGGATCTGCATTTATAATAGAAGGTAATTTCTATTTATACCTGGTATTAGCCACTGGTGGATCCAGAAGCTAACTAGGGGGTGACAAATTTCAAAGTAGGTAAAAATGATTTGGCCACTACATCCAAATTTTAAAAGGCCCAAAAAGGCCAAGTAAAGCCCAAAAAGACCTACTTATTTCCTAATTAAACAGTCTTCACCACAAACCACACAACATCCCAAGTGAAAAAAGTCAATGGGAAAATATTGACAATAAATAGGTAATACTCTATTAATTCTTAGCTAACAAATACCTGAAAAATTTATCATGCAAATTAGAGAGAATTACGTTAATAAATAGGTGTTAATAATAAGGTATTGTTAACATTCAACGCTCATGTAGAATATTGACTGATTATTAAATGAAAATTACATTGTAATAATTAGGTAAAATTAGAAATCTAATAATCATGTATTGATTATCTTCCAATAATAAGCTATATGTTAACAGAATATTACCTAAATATTGTACATATTTATTGTGGTAATATTCTCTAATTTGCATGATAAATTTTTTAGGTATTCGTTAGCTAAGAATTAACAGAGTATTACCTATTTATTAGCTATTTAAAACCTATTTGTTGCATTACTCTTACCCAAGATGCATTATGGTCTACAAAATTTATTTTCTACTATAAGAACCAAAAACATTAATAATATGTAAAATTAGGTGGGTAGGGACACACAAATTCGAAGTAAATGTGTGACGTATATGTAATTTGCGTGAATATTCAAATCTGGCCATACAAAGCGTATAAATTAATTCATGGCAAAGTCCAAAGTTTTTCAAAATTTCTTGCAAAAACTATACAGATTTTGTCAAAAATCTCCCACAAAAGTACCACTTTTTGCAGAATTTACCGCAAAAACTATTGCTTTTATTAGAAAAAAACTGGAGATAATCCGCTTTTTTAAAAAAGTACTGTTTTATTTCAAATCTACCGTAAAAACTCCAGTTGTTTCAAAATTCACCTAAATAACTCCTGATTTTTAAAAATCTACGGCGAAAACTACCAATTTTTTAAAACTACCAGATTTTGGAAAAATCTCCTGTAAAAGTACCACAATTTTTTGAAATCTCACGCAAATTTTTCATTTTAGGTTGGCCCTGGGTATGTAAGATGATATAAGCAATTATTATGGGACATCACTGATAATTTTACCCATTCAGAATTGTCCTGAAGACCAGAAGGCTCACAGTTATTGAAGGACCCTCTAGGCTAGGCCTCCAGCAGTATTTATCTTCATAATCTTTATAAACTACCTTATAATTTTTACTGCATGGTACAATATTGGTCATACACAACACATTTATGCTTGACCAGTTTGACTGTATGAAGAATTAAAATTTAGCCTTCATAAATTCACAAAGAAAAGAAGATTTGCCCATCTAAACTGGAATAAAACAGCAATACTTACATTTTACCTCTCACAAAGTAGACATGCAGAATGTTCAAGTATGTCAGTAACTTCTGAATCTATATTTGATTGGTCATTTTCATACTAATGTTATAAAATCATAAAATTACCCAAATCTCTTACAGTTGAACATTCTTGTCAGCCATTTTTCTTTTGGTTTAAAAAGAGCGGGAAAGTTAATATTTTGCTAATACTCACTGCCACATTTCTTATAAGTCCAATCTTAACAATTAGCTAATTTTTATCACCTAGGGTAGCAAGGATTACAAAAAGTTACCCAATTATTCAAAGAGCATTATAACATAGTTGTTAGAATAATAAATAGGTGTAATAAATAGCTATTTATTGGCATTCAACTTTCATTGATTTAATGCTCATTTAACAAATAGGTTAATTTTTATCAAAATGCATAATTATTAGACCAAAGTTAACCAATTATTACATGAGAATTGCCATGTCTTTTTACTTGGGATAATATCACATATATTATAGGATTAAATTCGAGCCAGCAGCTACGCCAGAACCTCCTAAAAAACGGGCAAACTAGTGTCCAAAGCTCAAAATGTCTCTTCCTTGAGACTTCCAACAAAGGTAGTCTTCCTTGAATCAGTCCAAGGCATCTTCTCTGTATCACACGTACATGTATCTATCTTATATGGATCTCAATTCAACAAAGTAAAGTCTTCTATTAATCAGCTCAAAGCATCTAACCTATATCACGCTTGTATCCATCTTGTATGGACAAAATGTGTTCCAGTGTTCACTTAGGCTTGTTTCCATACCCTACCATGGGTTGTAGTTCTTATATCTGTCTTATATGGATCTCAATCCAACCAAGTAGTCTTCTTGAATCAGTCCAAAGCATCTTATTTATATCACACTTGTATCTATCTTATAAGGACAACTTGTGTTCCAGTGTTCATTTAGGCGTGTGTCCATACCCTACTATGGGTTGTATTTCCTGAAATTACACAGAACTAGCATTAAAAACATGCAAATATCGCATTGTCGCTCCAAGCGACTAACCCCTTTTGAGGTTGCTAAATTGTACCTGCGTTCGACGCATTATATGAATCCGTCAACCCACGATACAAATAGACTTTTACGTCAGAGTTCGAACTGTACTGCATCAGAACAACTGCTCGACGTAATGGCTACAATGCCAAACATGATAACAATTTTTACGTCGGAGTTCCAACTGTACTACAACAGAACAACTATTCGACGCACTGGAAATAATGCCAAACATGACAACAATATTTACGTCGGAGTTCCAACTGTACTTCAACAGAACAACTATTCGACGTTCTGGTAATTATGCCAAACATGATAACAATTTTTATGTCGGAGTGCCAACTGTGCTTTAACAGAACAACTACTCAACGTAATGGCCATAATGCCAAACATGTTCAATATAGAATGCAATTAGCTGACGAACACTTCTCTAATGTGTTCGTCACACTAATATCATAAATGTTGTTAGGAACACAACTATCATCTTAAAACCATATTAACTACTATTCGACGTCATGGCTATACTAAGCTCTTGCTTATTTCAAAATGTCTCAAGTATGGAGCAACTCCGCAAGTTTTTATTTAATCTTCAATAAACTATTCAACATGCAATAATCATGCATTTATCTAACAATGTAACCAAAGTAAATGTCCAAATCTGTCTACTCCCAGTTTCGAATGAAGACAAATCAACTACCTTCTAAAAAATAGTCCAGGTTTTAAACCTAAATGATTATATTCGGGAAATCAATTTTACCTGCCTAATCAGACTATTTAAGTATTTATTCAAAATCTTCTAATCGCTTTAGAAAAGTATCCATCGATTTTCAAACAAATCGAAAACAAGAGTGTTAAAGATGAAAAGTAAGCAAATACAACAATTATTGTAAAGTATGCGTACCAAGCATATGTCTGAATCCGACTACCCATGTATCGATTCACAACATACCATCAAAGATAACCACCCTATTCATCAATGTTATAAACCGAGATACTAGACCAAACTGTTGGTATAAACACCTTATTAGTAAACTTAAAATGCTGATATTATACAATGCACTTTTATAGACCAGCATTTCACTTCTATTTCACATAACCAGTATTCAAAGATATCGCTCCCCGATATTTTAAGCAAAAAAGCTATTTATGAACATGCAAATTAAAAATATTCTAGTAACCTTTTTGCATCTATCAACATTAACTGTTTGAGCCTGAATACGACTACTCTTAGAACTCATTTGATCAAGCAGTTTATTTAACTGAATCAGTCAAATAAAATATTCTCCATAATTAAGCAACTTATCTTTGAAGAAGAAAAGTTCTGAATATAGAAACTTATACAGTATGCAATTTATTCTTGTACGGATATTCGGTATCTAAAACATATGCCTGAACCCTATACCCTCCTGGCAACGATTCACGACATTTCTCAACCAAAAAGACTGTTATGATTACTCTCAGAGCCCTTTAATGGCATTTTGATCATTTCTAAATATGAATGAATGTTTTGAGTAGCAAACAAAGATGTTTGCGATATATATATATATCTTTTATTGACTCTTTAGATGTCATATAATGACATATTAGTCACTAAGGTAGAGCAGTTCTTCCCATTGTCGAGTTGAAGAACTGGTATCTTTATCCTGGCTAGAACCATAGACAATTCTAGCCAGCGCCAGCCTTTTATCGAGTTAGCAGCACTCTAGTAATCGCCGGTACAGGTCAGCAGTCATAGGTCAAAGACAAATCACAAGAAGTGCTGTGACCTGGGTTTGAACCCAAGACCTCTACTTTTCAGCCTGAAGCCAGACTTCCTGTTTTTCAGACCAATGCCTTAACCACTAGGCCAACCCGGCCACATGTAGCTCACAAAAATTCATTATGAATCTGTCGAATCCAAGTATCCTCTTGATAATAAAAGATATGAAAATACAAGTGTACAATTTCACTTGCAGGATATGAAGTATCCAAGGTGTATGTCTGAATCCAACCTTCCCAGTAACGATTCACGACAATTAATGTCTGTTCTAAATACAAATACGCGTTATTAGCTAATAACTTAAATGGTATACCAATATGGCTCACCAATCGACGACATTTAACAATTCAATGACTCTTCAGTAACACAACTCGTTAGTTGTTTGTCATGACTTACAACATTAAAAAACTTTATACAAAAACTATAATTGTAATATCTATCTCTGTATATGCGCAACACAGAGTTCATTTGAAAAACGTTTGCTATAAAATATCATTTTAAAAATCTTTGCCCAACGCTGAGGGAGCATATTTGCACCTTGCTAATACCATGCCTGAAACAACTTAACAATCCTAAAACCGTAACTCCGGTTTAAAAACTGCCACATCTAAATAGGATGTTTGTTTGTATGGATCCCATCTCCCTAAAAACACCTAAAATGCAGTTTATACAAATCATCGGAAAACGTACCAGTTTGCGTCGTTACCTAAATATCTGAAAGATTTCAAAAACATGAACATTTTGACAGTCAAGTTACAAATATCCAACGTATGTAGCAGTGTGGCGTCTTGCCCGTGACTGAACAATAGATCTTGCAATCTTTAGTGCTCCTGCACCTATGACCAATCTAAATATGTTTAGCAAAACCCAGTATCCTTACATTAAAAAAGGATATTTGATGTACTAAGCAAATCTGTTAACAACTACTTATCTTATTCATTGCGATAGCTGAACCCTCCTTGTTTAGCGTTACTCACAATCCAAACATTGGCCCTCAGCGTTACTTCTTCTCATGCACCGGCGCACCTCTCGGGTAGCGTCGCATCTTTCGATGTTACTGGAACTCAAACGATCACATGGTCACTTTTCGGGTTTACATGTATAAAATCGTTTAAATCGTTTATGCAGAGCATTTTCATAAAAGGTCCAACAATCTTTTCTATCTTTTCTAAACCTTACGAAATTGCAAAAGATTACTTGTTTCAATATAAACTACTTCTTACCCTTGCCAAATCGTTGGCGTTTTCTTACTGCACGAAAGATGAGTATCAATCCAATGTAGAAACACATTGACGGTATTGCAGTACATGCATCTTCTGTTCATCGTATATTTAGGTATCAATATAAGCATATAACAAGGGCTAAATGAAAAAGACTGAATGCACCAAAAATAGACGCATCATGCTAAAACTGTGTATAAACGCTTCGGTTGCTACTCGCAGAATAACACGATCCCATCGTGCATCCACTCACATAACCTACTCATGATCACATCATGTTATCCAATCAGTTGAAATCGCATTCGATTTCACTAACGCTAAGACGTTATATCAAACGGAAATAAAATAATTCAACCAATTTCAAACGTGTTGAATTTTAATTATTGAGGCCCTACAAAATGCTGGTGCCCAAAATTTTTTCTGGATGCCCAGGCCCATGGGCTATCCTCCCTGGATCCGCCAGTAAGAGCAATATAAGAAAACATTTAATTTTGATTAATTTTACATTCTAGTGGTTCTTGTAAATATATAGTTGTTTCAAGAAAAATGAGATTTGTACTTCTGGTTTTTGGCTGTTAGTTATTTCAATAGACTATATGCGAGAAGAAATAATCTTGATTTACGTCATTAAATATTCAAATTTCAGTCAAAGTGATGTCATATTTGAAACCTACATGTAAAAGTACATCTAGAAATATAGTTTCAAAAATTGTTTATCAATTTTGAAAATTTGATTTCTTTGAAAATGTGTTCTATTCGAGTTGATTCCCCATAGACCTCATGTCATAAAATCACAAAAGTGAAATATCTTTTCTTGTATTGGACTGATCATACTTTCCTTTACTAGACATATTTTATTTGCATAACTATTTGATACATAAGGGTGATATGAAAACCACTAAAACTGATGAATATTCATGTAAAAGGAACTTTCTACTATACCCACCATGCTATCTGGCCCGAATGAGCCACCTGGTGGTGAAACTAGAAACTACCTCCTCGTATCTGAGTTATTGAAATTGATGAAGTAAAACATAATAGTAACTTGAGAAATATTTTCTAAATGGGAGACATTTTGGACTTATCCTATCAGAAGGAATTAAATACTTTAAGAATACTATACATCAATTTTGAAATACATTTGTATTAAGATGCACATATTCTGTGTAGTTTATTATGATTAATGCCATTATATATTGATTCTCATTTAAAGAATAATTCTATACTAGGCCACGTCAGAAAAATATTTATTTAATAATAAAACAATATTAGTGAACAATTTATGGATTAGAAACACTTAAAACATTAATTAACTGTTATTCACATCAATAATTTTAGTTATTTTATCTATTATTCTAAGGAGTTCATATTAGGTTAAATAAAGAGTAAAAGATAAATAGATAGTTAATCAAATAAGCTTTAATGACCATACTGTGGCATATATAATACAGGGTGTGCCTTTTTTATTATTATTTTATTATATCCATCTTGTTGTTTTAGATTGTGTGAGTGATGCTCGATGATTGTTGAATCCTCTGTGGTTTATGGGATTTATGCATGTTTTTTTCCTTTAAATGTTGTCCCTCTGGGCAAAACCTCACCATACAGAATCATGAATGAAAAAAGTTATTTACAAATAATAAAGAAAACTGAGCAATAGATAAATGTTGTAAGTGCAAGGTTGATAATTTGATAGAATTAGAAAAATTGCTTGAGACCTTTAACCCCAAAAATGTGTCATTGCGTTACATTCTATTCATTTGTAATGACTTGTAGAGGAGAATATAGCAAGTATTTAGCACCTTAACTTTTTGTATTATGAGCATAAAGAGGATATCATATGGTTTCTGAGTTTTATAATTTTTATCCATGAATAGATATGACATCTGCCTTACATTGATAGTGAGAAAGTGTAAATATCAAAATCTATGAGCCAATATATATAACTTTTATTGACATATTTATGGGGATAAAAGACTATATCATAAGTAAATTATACAATGTTCTTTTTATCACACACTTGGGTGCTATATTGTGATCAGTTTGCCAGGTGGGGGGGGGGGCGTGCATTCTGGGTAAATGTTAACCCAAAAACTGTCAATTCTATTCAAGGGTGCGATACTGTTCACTCTGTGTCTTGTTATTCTGGAGTTACATATAGCTCTTTATGAAGAAACCATCAACATTGAAAAGATCATCCATAAAGTTTCAGACACCCCAAAAAGGACCAGAGTTGTTCTACTTCTAGAGCTTGGTGTCCCACTTTACAGATGTCACTGAAGTTGGTTCGAAAAATTGGGAACCTCGTATAAATCTCAAAAAATCTTTAACTGCACTAAGTGTACTATATGTACTATGTGGACTCTTAGCATTTATAGGTGTTACCTGACAAAGATGATATAATTTATGATTGATTTTATAATTAAACTGTTATATATGTGCACTATTGTTCTAGTATTTTTATGGTACCACCATCTGGTTGTCTCATTTCTCAAAGCTCAGACTGACCTCTTGTTGAAAGCAGAAAATGATGAATAAATTTTGAAGAAAGCTTGCTGATGAGTGGCTTAAACACAGCTTATGAGATTATCCAATTGATCTTGATATTATTCTATGAACTTTTATTGAAGATTATACATTGGCCTTTCATATGCATTTATGTTTATGGTCAGAAACTACCAGCTATGACTGTTAGAAATCTGGTGTACTGACTTCCCTGATCCTTTGATTTAAGCAACTGTATCAAAGATACACTGAATTGTCTAATTATCAACAGTGTGTTAGAACAAAGTTGATTTTGTTATGGGTAGTGGGGGGGGGGGAGCAAAATGACAGCTTCACAAGTAAAGAATGTTGATTTTTGAAAAACTAAAGGGAAATGCAATCTTTTTCATTTTAGGATCGGGAAAGGGTTAAACCACAATGAAACTAACTTCCTTTTTTAAAACGTGTTGACGATTTGATACCATCGCTTATTAAAGTGAATATCAAAATTTATGAAACATAAAAATGTTTAATTGAAATTTGGAACAGCTGTGACATGACTTGAAAAATGAATTATGTGATTTGGATATTTCTACCAAGAATGATGTCGCTCATTTTATGTCAAGTTCACTGTAACTGTCTATAAATATTCAACCATTTGGTAGTATGCAAGAACTTATGAAGCACTAAAAGATGTGTAAAATATGCATGCTTGTCTATAATCAAATTTGTACTATATCAGACTATTTAGTACTTTTATGTAAATGTTTGTTATTTTATTTCAAACTTATACTGTTCTCTGGGTAGTTTTTTTATGTCACCGCCAAAAGTGGTGACATATTGTTACAGTCTCCAACATTTTTATGGATGATGTTTGGCAGTTGGTGTTTGGTGTCTGTAACAGCAATCATCAGTCAGCATCTGCAACAAATGGCAGGTGATGACATTTTACATGTATGATGATTGAGTTGTTGGAGCTATTTTGGGTGCATCTAGTATTAGGAAAATTAATTTATATAATTAATAAATTATATTAAAATATGATGTATACAGCTGGATATGTAGTGTGTCAAATACATCACTTTTTGGATATTATTGAATTCAAAACCAGTTATTGACATTCTTTTCTTTGAAAAGCAATTATTATTAAATCAGAAGAACTAATTGATCAAATGTCTTATAAGAGGGGAGTATATGGGTATGACAGGGGGATCCTGAGAAATCATAAAAAAATATTGCATTCTATTTTTCATTGGGAGATCAATTCTTTCTTATTATTTACAATCTTATATGGAAATTCATATCACATGCTATCAAAAAAATCGTTCGATGTTGTAGTTCACCTTGTTTATAGATCCTAGATAGAAATAGCGCACAAACAAATGAATCAATCATACCAAAATATTCAACTGCAGTTTAACGGATTGGGGAAACACATTTGAATGCAGATATAGACTCAATTTATTCATTAAAAAGATGCAAAAGATTTATCAATATAACATTAATTGAATTCTAAGTGTAAATCATCATCAAAGAATTGAATCGAGAAATTGTGTTTCCATATATCTTCTTATTTACTATACTTCATGGTTCATGAGAAATTGATGAAACATTACTTATGTGTTAAAGCTACCAAGCAGCTCTACCAGTGCAATACATCCCTCCCAAATCACGTTCTTTCCTGAGTGTCTTTCTGGAAATAACATTTTTGTGAAAAGTCCTATTTTCTTGCATTATGTACCATATTAAAACTAGTGACCTTTATTAATTTTATTGAATTCCTTTCACTGTTTCACTTTATTTTTCATTATCAGTAGTGATCTCTTACTAATTTTCTTCATCTCTGAAGCATCACATTCAGTTGGATCATAATTGTCAATGTTAAACGGATCAAAAGGCTGTATTTATGGATCAATGTTCAGAATTCAATCGTGTTGAATTCAAGTGGAAAAGCATAAGTGGTGAATTAATTAGGAAAATAAAGAGAATATCAATGAAAATCCTTTAATAGTAGTCACAATAAATATATAGTTTTCCCTTTAGTTATTTGATGTAAAAATTTCCCTTTGAAACACTGAACAACAAAACCTTATATTTGAACACCATTCTTAAGCAAACACCTTGATATGATGATATCTGAACAATAATCTTTGGAAAACCACCTCAAAACGTGGTGACCTGTTATGGCCACCATTTTCTGCGACTAGCACTTGGCATTCAGTGTTGGAATCAGCATTTGGCATTTTTAACAGCTTGTTACACTTGTCATTAACCAGATAGTGACATTTTTTGTAGATATCCAATTGTCTCTCATCTTGCAATATGTCTGAAGAATTTTGTTTTACTCAGTAGTGTTCCATTTTGAAAGGTTCAACCATGGTCATCTAATGTGTCATCACATTTATTATGTCACCTCCGCATATTGTTATAGTCTCAAACTTTTTGTGGATGGCATTTAGTGTTTGGCAGTTGGTGTTTGGTGGTCGGTATCTGTAACAAATGGCAGGTAGTGACATTTTGCATGTTAATGGTGCACAATCATCTTCCTTGATGTTACCTGTCACAGACGTTACGCTTACTTCATGTACCACAAGACAATGCCTCATTATTCATTCCCTTTATAATAATGATGATATCAAGTGATCAATATCCTACATGAGAGCTGGAATTTCTCTACCCTTTTACATTAGAGATGATTTTTTGACCTGGCCTCATATAAAACCAGGATCTATAGTGAGAAATCACAACTTTACATTATTTGTAACATCATTTGTAGCATTTCAAATGGTTGGGATCGGCATCAAAACTGTAATATCTTTTGCTATACTCTGAGAGTAGTATGGTCAGTTAATGAAATCAGCAAAGACATAGTCAGTAAAGTAGAGATTCAGGAACAATAAACTACAGAGCTTTTCATCAAATTCAATACATGAAATTAAGGACAATGTGTCATGATTCCGCACCTCAGTGGTGGAACTTAACCTAATTCCTCGCAATAAACAGTAGCATTACTGAATTAACTTTTATCTACAAATTGAGCGTCTGACTATTGAAAGTGTGTTTACAATCTCCTCAGTCTTATACCATATGTATATGCAAGATGATTTGTAAATTATGAATTCCTTTCATTTCCTGATATTTTACGGAAGGTGTTTTATGTTTCCAGCTTTTCTATTAAGAACGTCTCTTCCAATCTATTTAATGACACATTGGTAAGGCATAAATCTCATTCGTTGAATTGAGACAGAATTAATTAGTCTTGGATATAAGGTATCAACGGCATCATAATCCATGGGATAATTGACTAGATTTAACATTGATTTGTATGGGACTTACATGGCTTTAGGGTCCACAATGTTATTGATTTGAACAGTCTTTGTTGCATCTTGTTCAATCAAGAAACAATCATCTAGATCATCTCAAATATTCTTTCAGCTTCAAGACGGTGGTCCTCACCCCCTGTCTTAACCACCTAAACAATGCAGTCTTGTAATCACTGCCTAGCTACAGGTGCTGCCCTCTGGATCATCTCAAATATTCAAGCTTTTGCAGAGCTTTTTTTACTCAAGTTTATTTGGTGTATGTGAAATTAAAGTCTTTGCAATCTAATGTCAGAATTCATCAGTTGTTGGCTCACATAGTGAAGCACTTGAATCATTCACTTGTCTTATAGTTTGTAGATGGATGTAATATATTAATGATTTAATGAGACATGAACCCACTTGGTTGCCTATGAACTACACATTCAATTCAAGCATTGTTTACTCCATATAAGACTGTAACACTGTTGTCATCATGGTGAAGAGTTCAAGTTCCTTACTCAAGGAGATGATGCAGTGACCTAAAGTATACGACAAGCAAAATGGTACAACAGTAGATGCCTGAGACATCTGTGCTAGCTACCTCGATCATCACCATCAAAAAGAGGTCAAAAGATTGAGTTGACAAACGTGTATGATGTATACCATTACCATCTCAACCTGCTGATTTTTGGTGTAGGGGAGGATTATGGGGCAGATGCAAGACTATTGAGCATTCTTATACACATAATACCTATATTTTAAAGTTTGGCATTTTGTACATTTACTTCTGTTTCATTTTGTTTTGTTCATTTCCTAGAATATTTTTAAGTTGAGTATCAGTGGGCCAGTATCAGTAGTACTAATCAATTGTCGAACTCAGTGAATATGAGAAAGATATCCCTAACTTTGGCTGTTTGGAGATATTGACCTTAGATCTTATAAAAAATGGTATCATAAAATACGTCATCTGAGTTAATATCAATCAATCTATACATACATGTATAGCACTTTTACGTCCTTGTGTGTCGCCACGTATACAGTCTCATCTTCAATCTTTACAAAATGACAAAGAGCATATGTTGCGGTTCGATTCCGCAAGATACTGCAGTAATTTTCACTCTCAATTAAAGTGTTCTCGTGGAAGATTGATGTGTGTCTTTATAAATGATGAATAAAAATGTATCTCAATGCATTCCTAATTTGATTTACAGCATAAAAGAGAAGCTTAGAAAAAGATAGGTGTTTTAATGTCATCAATCAGGGGCTCCTGTCACAAAATTCTCATGGCGATCTTTAAATCAAAAAATAGAGAGGATTTGTGAGGAAGCAACAATGAATGAGGTAAACAAGGATGAAGCCAGCTCTTGAAATTGAATAGGCACGCAAGAAAACCAGACACTTCATTCAAAATTTAGAGAGATTTTGGTAATATCGTTTGAAATTAGCATTCAGAACATGATGTTTTAAGCTTCGATGGAACTGAATTACCTACACCAACAGTTGGATTACAATATTTAGGTGTACTGGGGATATCAGTTGCGACATATAACATGTTATCTTTTGTATATCAACATCATTTGTAAATCACTTGAGTAAATCTCTATGGGAAATTGTGTTTTCTGACAAGTTGTTCAGTGTTTTTCAAAATTCTATAGCAACTAAAGAAAATATATGTCCTTGCAACTGACACCATGTAACAGATGATATCAATATTTATTCCAGTGCGAGATTTATTATATATACTTTAACTAATAAATAAGTATTCATCCCCTGTAATTCGTGGCTAGAGCCATTAAAACTTCTTCCAATGTCTCTCAAAGGATTCGTTTCTCAGCTTCATGATTAAATCCCCAGTATTGCTTAATCGTGAAATATGTCGCTCGTAAATACGAGATATATCCTATTTTATGTAGCACAATAAAGAGCAAGGTGTAGGGTTCCGGGGGTCTCACTCAATTATCATTATACAATTTATGTTGTTTAACTAATCTAGGTTAATGAGGTGCTATGAGGGAGGGGGTCATGTCTAAAGTGTGGAAAAGAGTGTAATTCGCAAGAAATTAATGAAACCAGCCTCAAAAATTGCCTTAAATTGAGGCATAATCTCATTTACAAGTCAATCTCTGTTAAATCATGTTTTCTTCGGACTTCTGAAGGTAAAAATAATTTTAAAGAGAAATTACACGGAAAAAGAATGATTAGTGAGAAACTAAAGGTTACCATGGTTACCATCATAAATATCAGGAGACTCTATGGCTTCATTCTTGACACAAACACCTTTGTATCTAATTGTGTCCTCATTTATTGTGTCTCATTTGTGGACGAATGAAGTCAGTGCACTTGGGAGTTAACATGTTATTTCTAAAAAACAAGTACATGTACTTCGCTGCAAGATTAGTTTTTATAGCAAATTGGGTATAGCTGTGTTTACAATATATATACTTGTTTGTTTGTTTGTTTGTTTATTTGCTTGTTTGATAAGAACAATAATACATGCATGTCATCCTGTTATCTCCTGAAGGATATTGATTTTTTTGCAGTTAGGAAATCATATATTTTGATCAGTTTTGGGCATTTCTTCTTCAAAATTGGTAATTTAAGAATTCTGCACCTTGGGGAAGATACTGTCTTAATCATTTGATCGCGTAGTTCTTGATATTATCATTGTTTTTATGAGAGTGATGTCCACTGCTTTTTTGGGTGCAGAATTCTCATTTTCACAATCAGACCAAAATGATCACAATATGCCAATTTTTCATGATTTAATCATTTTCAAGTGGGTGCTCAAAGGGATTTTCAGGTGGGTGCAAGCCTGTTTTTAAAATCTCAGGTGTGTGCTGCGCCCACTTGATTTAATGCTGGGGAGATCACTGGACATTATGGATGTCAAGAAAAGTAACATATATAGTGAAGGACAATTTTATTTCACGAATTACAATTACATAATGGCCTCACAGTTACTTCATTGCATCTTATGATCTGATGTGTTGCTTTTCTGTCTTAATTTATTCACTTTAAAAATGAACTAATATAATGCATTCTGTATTATCAGAGTTTCTCTTTATCTAAAGCTTATGAGAGACAATCTGTCTATTCCGGGAGATAGAACATGCTGCGGATCCCACAGTGAATATAATAGGAACCCAGGGAGTCCGGAACTCCATGCAAGAATACACTCTGACTAATTTGTCCATTCCCATTCCAATCACATCTTGTTTTTAAGCATAGAAACATTTCAGAACTGAGAAGGAATGCGATGATATGGTTTATATTGATGCATTGTGTTGAAATCAAATTCTTGAAAAGGGTGTAATCGAGATCGAGAAGAGGATCCTGGAGCATATTCTGTTAAATGGCATTGTGATCATTAATCCTGACTCTGTAGCACTAAAGGTTCTATAGGTTATCGCTCTTTATTTCATTAACATTCAGTTCTGGTAGTAAAATCCCAGGAGTCAATTAGATAGAGATATTTCCATGGTCCGACAGTGTTGATGGAGTTCTGCTACTCGAGCCTAAGATATAGCTCTCGCGATGGTCTATTCCATGTTTTTCTCTCTGAATTCTAACTGTATTACTGATTTTTGAATTTTTATGATATATTGAGTGTTCATTACATACATGTTCCTTAGTATCCTTGTTAATTCCTCTCTTTTGCTTTGTATTTTGCATTTAGAGATTGTCACTGTTATATCATTTTGTGAGGAATCTCGGATGATGCCACTCACTTTTCCCAGTTGTACTAAAGAATTTACACTAATTGATCAATGGTTTTTACTTGCACATACGTTTTAATGTCTCTTTTATTTATACTGAGGCCAAACTAAATAAAGAAAGTTCATTTGCATATTGTTTGATTCTGTGTATTCCATCACAGTCTTGCTTTAAGACCTTGTGTCCTTCTACTAAACACCATGAGGGCCAAAAGACTTGACTCAAGACTAATTTCATGACAAATAGAGTACTGAAGGATAGAATCATGTAAGAATAAGCACATACTGGAAGGCCAATAATTCTCAAATAAGTCATGTATTTTTATGTCATCACCACAAACGGTGACATATTGTTACAAATATTCTCCAACTTTTTTTGTGAAGGGGTCTGGTGGTCAGCATTCAGTATCTGTAACAAATGGCAGGTAGTAACATTTTGCATATAAATACTGTACCTTGTCCAAAATTTTAAGCACTTTTCAAGTGATTTTGGGTCAAAACTGTCAAATTTGAACACTCTTTCGGAATTTTTAAAAACTGACCCCCCTTGATAAAAGCTGGTTATGGGCCTGAGGTATTTTGTATGACAAATTAACATAGTCAGTATGAAGCACATTTGGAATACTTGGATACTTGATCGGATACAAGCAACATTATGGATTTCGAGAATTGAATGATTTGTTTGTTTGTTAATTACTTAATTTGTTGTTTGTTTTGTTTGTTACTCTATTCAACTTTCAACATGTTTTTCCAAGCTTGGTGTACTCCATTCATAATATATTTCCAGTGTACTTTGAGTTCTGATCAAATCAAGTCCTAGTCAAATGACAACCATTTCTCCTATAAATAAAAACTGAATTTAACGTAGAGATTGTAAGGTTGCCCTTTAACTTGAACTACCATAAGTCTCTCTACTGAGTAGGTTCTTTGTATGCAGTGGTGTCAATGGTGTCACAATGTGGGTGTTACCCTGGGCAATAGAACCTTATAATTACTACACTCTTACAGAAGCGAGAAAAAACTATTGAAAAGGGTTATGTAGGTGTCATCTTCTTTGAAAGATTGTACAATAATCCAAGGATTCGAATCTCTTATGTAAAGCCATAAGGTAGGATTTTAACAATCAATCTCTCTAAGTATCAATTTCTACTAAAGCTTAGGATCAATTAATGATTAAATGGTCTATGCAATTCATATTTATGGTTTCAAATGTGTATTATTTGAGTATAAGTTGTATTAAAAACCTATTTTGTAATAAATCAAAAGATGAAGCGTTATAAGTAGAATTTTCTACCTCTGAAGACGCAATCATGAATACGTAATCCACACTCTTATGTCATTATTTATTACTTTATTTTTGATGATATATGCCTCTGGAGCAAGATGTCTTATCAGCACGGTCTTTGAATGTTTGATCAAAATCACAGATTTGTGTTTACCAGGTGTTGCCATCCGTGCTTCCACAGAGTCATTGTAATAATGAAGACGCAATCATGAATACATAATCCACACTCTGATGTCATCATTTATTACTTTATTTTTGATGATTTATGCCTCTGGAGCAAGATGTCTTATCAGCACGGTCTTTGAATGTTTGATCAAAATCACAGATTTGTGTTTATCAGGTGCTGCCATCCGTGCTTCCACAGAGTCAGTAATGACCAGGCAGAATTTTGTGCTGGCAAGGCCCTCTTTGTAATATTTGCTGGTTCTTGGTCATTTCATGAGTAAATTATAAAATTGAAATTTTTAAATTGTTGAATATAAGTTCAGCACCAAAATTTATGTTCATGTCACGCCAGGTAAGCCTAACCTGGGCTAAGGCTGATTTAGTATTCTTTCTTAGGGAAATTAGAATTGTACAATTACTGTGTAAACCAGGCTACTAAGTTACCTCTGTAGGCACCTTAGTAAATATTACGCTTCTGCCTGAGCGGTTTCATTAACAATACAAAGAATTGGAGGATTTGTAAATTGTTAAGGTGACACATTCTGTTCAAATACGTTCCCTAGAAGTACAACAAATATTGAAGGCTTCAGCCATTTTGATGTTCATGGTGGTTCTATACCTGCTATAACTGGTCCTACGTGGTACATGTGCTTTTTTGCAAATAAATAAATAAAATGAATATAACTTATTAGAGCTATTAGAGCAACTGAAACCTTGAGAAACCTTGAAATCAAGGAATTCAGCCACCAATGTTTTTCAACTTTGGTAGTCACTACATCAGGCCTGTCAACTTGCGAACACCTAACATGAGTGACTTGGAAATGTTGAACACCTCCCCTCAAAATGTGGACACCTTGGTCCAAATCTGAACACCTTGATCCAAAGTTTGAACACCTTCGCGATCAACGGTGGGGGGGGGGGTGGTGGGGTAGGTACGAAAAATTTCGAACGGAATGCGTGACATATACGCGTGATAAGTCCGAACGAAATGCGTACGTTTTTTTTGGGCGTTCGTATTTTTGCTGTGTAGATGAACTTTTTTAGAAATTTTTCTACAGAAATATTTTTGCTTGACAATTACCAGGTAAAATGCGTATTTGCGCAAAATAACTGGCGTGACTTCAAATTCTTCAGCAAATGCGTGACAAATATGCTACATGTGTATTTTGTATGTACTAAAATTGAATAAAGAAGAATAAAAAAAGGCTTCAGCCGGAATTCCCTGTGACATAATTTGGCACTGTGGGATCCACATTCTCTTCTATACCAAAATAAGAACCACTGAGAAAAAGATTTATCATGATAATATGAAATAATGTTTACAAATTGGAGAATAAGAAGGTACATTCTTAAGCAATGATTTATTCCCAACATGCACTGACTTGGAGAATGCGCTGACTGAGAACATGTTTATAGGATATCCTATGATTTTGAGGAATATCATTTTTATCTACGAGGTGATATTGATATCTCCATGAGAGAGCGAATATATCAATATCTCCGAGTAGATTAAAATGATATTCTGAAAAAGTCATAGGTTGTTCTTATTATCCTACACTTACTAGTAGCGTTACTAAATGTTTTATATCATTAAAAAATAAATTTCATGTCAAATAGGTAAATTTTGCGGGAAATCAACAAGGAGAGTTTCCCGGAGTATATCGTCATGATATCATCCGCATATTGGTTTCCGGAATATATCGTGGCGATATCCTCTGGTTATTTATTTTGCCAATAGATATCAAATTTATTTTTTGATGTTATTATACATAATGTAGGATAATTTGTCTTACGATATACCAGAGTCTCTCATAAGCTTTAGATAAAAAGAGACTCTGATTGATCAGAACGTAATTTGGATGTCTGATCAGCTTTATAGGCCTATAGTAAGGCCTTAGTGTTAGTTAAATTAATACAGCGCTCACTTTGTAATTTTGATGATGGGCATCTTATCCCTAGATTTCAATTGATTCTTAATTCAACCCTCTCATGTTGATTGTTAGACAAAGATTGACAAGTTCATTAATTTTGATGTTTTAAGTAATTTCAATGTCATTTTGATGTTTCTACTAATTATTTCTATTGAACCATCATTAAATGTTGCTTAAAATTAATGTTCAGTATGTAGGTTCTGATGTTTTGAAAGATCACGACTTCCTGTAATTGATAAATTTTGTAATTTTGATTCACTCCACACTAATCTCCAAGATCAATAAATCAAAATCCATCAAATAACATAATTGATTTTTTATTTAGAAGCACGAGAAATCAATGGCATCACAAAAAGAAATAGACTGTACCTAGTATGTCCCAAATGTACACAATGACATATTTTGCTTGTACTTATGTTGTGTTATTGCCCAGTCATGCTCATAAATTGTGTTTGGTATTATTTTTGGAGCCTCTTGGGTTCTTCCTAGTGATGTCAGCAGTGATGTCAGCCATGTATATTGCATGTAGGAAACCACCACAGTATAATCCTACAATATTACACAATGCGGATCTGAAAACTTATAAGAGGGGCTAAAATTCATGGGCCATTTTCTTGATAATTTGGCCTAAAATTAAAAAACAAGGCCTAAAAAGGCCCTAAAAATTTTCAGAAAATATTTTTTGGGCCCATCTTGGGGGACGGAACCCTCATTCGCCAGTGCAACAAGTATAATATTAATTGTCACTTTCTACTGGAGGTAGGAACAACTGAAACCTAATGAATCAAGATGATATAATTCACCCCAGAATAGCCTGACAACGGTAAAGTCCGATACCGTTGTCACAAATGGCAGACATAACCGTCGCTTCAACTGTTTAATCACTTGGTCCTCATTTCATGGGATTTTATCATCGCTAATTCTGTGAATGTATTAAGCTCTTGTGATGATGTTTCATATGAAATCCCAGTTTTGATCAAATTGGGTTGTGAATCGCCACAATATAGCGTCTTCGATATCGTTTCTGTAATTTAGAAAGACAACGACATATGGTAATTACAGTGTCCGTTTTCCCGTATCGCATTTTGATCGGTTACACTAAAGACTTTATTTCGATGGTAGATCATTATTAACTGTACAATGAGTATTAAGACACTTTGATTGATTGTTGTTTCAAAGGAATTTAGTCTAGGTGCTCTATTAAACATACAGTTTATGAAAATCTAATTGAAGCGACGGTTATGTCTGCCATTTGTGACAATGGTATCTGACTTTACCATTGTCAGGCTACTCCCGTGTGCACATGTATAATGAATATGGAAATCCAGTTAAATATAGGAAAACCAGTATAACAGAAATCTTCAATTAATGTGGAAAAACCAGTATAATATAAATCGTTAGTTAATGTGGACACGCGGTAGTATCTCTTCGGGACGTATCGAAACCATTCCGTCCCGAAAAACCGTTAATTTGAATTTAAAACCTACCCCAGTGTTTGAAAATCAAGGATTGTGAGTCTCACACTTCACCGTTTTTCTTCAAACTTGTTCCGTACAAAGCTTCACAGAAATACCTTTCAGTCGATACATTGTTTTCGTGAACAAAGTACCTCGTTTTAGCGGCGTTTTGGTCCCCAGCTGTGAGATAAAGCAAATTTTCATAACTTTCAACTGTAAGTCAAGTTATCTCGCCAGTCTTTTACCCATTCTCGCTCATAATTTCAGAATGGACTCCCATTACAACCTTCCATCGCTACGTCTTGATTTTCGGGCATCAAACGCAGCAGTTTCTAAATCATCCACACATCTCTTCAAATTTGACCAATACGTCCCGTCATCTTCCAATACGCCCCGCCGAGTCTATCACTATACACGTAGAGTTGCATTCTAAAACAATTTGTCCATCGATGTGTCCGTTTGTAGGTTGCCATTGTCGATTCTAAATACCAATCGGATTGTGTTTTAAGATTTACCCATTCTTGTCCATTTTCAATATACCTATAATAGGGTGGTCCAAAATCTCCGTAAAATTTAGATTTCCCGATATTGCAATATAAAGATTTTAATTACTGAACAATTGAAGATATTTTTAAGAAACGTTTAAAGTGCCCTATCCTTGAAAAAATGTTAAAATGCGAAAGGATGGGTGATGTCAATTATATTATTTTCAGCATAACGTTAGAAACATGTATCATTTTATATGGTACACGTTTCATAATGTAATCCAATGGAATCATACAGAATAAAGGTTGACACACAACAGTTAAAAGCGTTTGTTCTTACCATTAACTCAGAGACATATAAAATGTCTCTGCTTCCTCATAATGGCGGTAAAATGAAGTATGCTACCTTCCCATTGAAGAGTTCAACTAATTTCGTCCAGTGCAATCAGTGAAAATTGAATCAGTGAAATGTACCGGTGTGAAAGAAATTATGGTCCTCTGGGGATTATGGTCCCCTTTCCCAACGGCCTTTACTGGCCCTGATTGTGTATAAATAATAAGAAAAATAGTTGTAATTAGGAAAGGGGACCATAATCCCCAGGGGACCATAATTTCTTTCACACCGGCTTTGTTAGTACTTTGCCTTGGATGTCATACAGTACATTTACACTGTGCCATGATGATGAACTTAGAAAATATGTATAGTCATGACAAAATGTTCTTTGTGATATAATATTGTATAGTATCATTCATAGCCAGATCAATAATTCGGAGAGAATACGCTGGACGATAGAATATTAAAAACTATAAAAACATTCTTCATAGAATTAAGCAAATAGTGTTATTATCATTTAAGTAGTAACTGCATATGTTTAAAACCACTCTGTTTAAATACAGGTAAATAAATAAATATGATGCAATGAAAATTGAAGTTTTCTGTCGAGAGCAATAGTCATCACAATAGTATAGCGTTTTTTCTTTTACATGTTACTTTTTGTACATCATTGATTGATCCGCTCTAATCTGCCCTCGGCCGATAATTTATAAATTATTTATGTTGAACATTAGCAAAACAAGATTCCAGATTTTATTGTGTTTCAAACCAGACACTTGGTTTCCTCACAAAATCAAATACAGGACAATTACATATAATTAAAGTTAAAAAGCAACATCTTCACAAACATTTAAATTATCAATTTCATGCAATCAGTTATCTGGTTATAGTTATACTCCGTATGTTTGCTAAACTTAAGACTGGTGTTAAGAATCGACCAAGGCAAACCTATGTCAAATTACACAACGATGAACAAAATGTTTTAGAATACAACTCCACGTTTGTAGTCATAGACTCGGCGGGGCGTAGTGGAAGGTGACGGGACGTATTAGTCAAATTTTAAGAGATGTGTGGATGATATAGAAACTGCTGCGTTTGATGCCCAAAAATCAAAACGTAGCGATGGAAGGTTGTAATGGGAGTCCATTCTGAAATTATGAGTGAGAATGGGTAAAAGACTGGCGAGATAACTTGACTTACAGTTGAAAGTTATGAAAATTTGCTTTATCTCGCAGCTGGGGACCAAAACGCCGCTAAAACGAGGTACTTTGTACACGAAAACAATGTATCGACTGAAAGGTATTTCTGTGAAGCTTTGTACGGAACAAGTTTGAAGAAAAACGGTGAAGTGTGAGACTCACAATCCTTGATTTTCAAACACTGGGGTAGGTTTTAAATTCAAATTAACGGCTTTTCGGGACGGAGTGGTTTCGATACGTCCCGAAGAGATACTACCGCGTGGTGGAAAAACCAGTATAATAGAAATCATCAATTTAAATGTGGGAAAACCAGTACAATATAAATATTCAATTAATGTGGGAAAACCAATACAATATACATCTACAATGAATGTGTGAAAACCAGTACAATAAAAATCTGCAATTAATGTGTGAAAACCAGTACAATATAAACCTTTAATTAATGTGGGAAAACCAATACAATATAAAACTACAATGAATGAGTGAAAACCAGTACAATATGAATCTGCAATTATCCGTTAATGTGCTGTTACATTAGATCTATGATCATTATCACAGACATTTTGTCCTTTTCTGTCTGTCCATCTGTTTGTCTATCTGTGTAATAACTCTAATACCAGTTTACGGATTTGGCTGATTTTGTAGGGACACACCCTAGGAACTCAAAATGGCAACCATTTTTCTGAAGTCGGTGAAATTTTGAATGTTAATACCTTGTTTCTGTCATATAATATTCAAATCAACAAGTGATTCGATAAAAAATGTTTTGTTTGTCCGATTTTCCTATCCGAGGAAGTTGCTGTTTTTCTTGTTTTTACCTTACCCCCTTGGTTAGTACACCATTGTATGTATTCGTCAAACATTTTCATCTTGGATTGTTAAGTGAGTTGATTAGATTTATTCATTAATCCTTTGTTTAAGGTGGGCTAAAACTAGAAAAGTGGTGACATCAGCATTGATCGTAAAATTGATTAATTTGCCTCTTGGGACATGAAATATCTTAAGCCAATCAAGTGGGGACTCTGTGTCCTATATATCAACTCTTTGAAATATTAACAAATAAAGTACATCTTAATTATGATCAGTATGTTCATTTGTAATATCTTCAATTTGTATAGAATGTACAGTACTGTCATCATTTTAAGTGTAAAAGAGTAGAAAAATAAGGAACAAAGCAAAAAGGCAATTGTAGAGAAATATAAAAAATTGAATAAATTTTTGGAGAGAAATCGGATGAAAAGATCTACAGTTTGATTTGTAGATAGTTAATTAAAGGACGGGAATGTTGTTACATATTCTATCACGTCACCCGCTCAAAAGGCTGCAAATGAATCCTACTCTCTGTGGAATGCCCCATGGGACGCCATTCTCTATTTCCGTCTATGAGCTGATTGCCACGAAGACTAGAGAATGGTATATGTCATGACATAAACCCATTTGTTCAGCCATCAATAACGAGAAATTTCAAGCTCACATACAAAGTGTGTAATAACCCTAAAACCACATAGAAAATATTCCCAAAGGTCTAGGAAATCGCTATTATGGCTGGAGGGCTACCTGCGATTCAAACCAACTATGGATTAGCTTATTTCATACCCTATTTCTTTCGGATTTAAATTGAGCATCTTGATTTTCTGCCGTCAGAGTGTTGATTTCCTCATCTTACCTTATATCTTGTATTTATATAACACAGATTGTCTAAAATTCACTTTTTTCATCATTTGACTGTACAATTTCATCAAAGGTTAATGGTTCTTTGACGTGCATATTGTTTTGCAATTTTTATTAGGGTCCTTGTGTATTAGCTCTTGATGTTATTGCCATTTTGACTGATTGTTTTACATAACTAGATTTTGGAAATTGAACGAAGTTCAATTTCAGACTCCAGATCTAGACTTTTTTTAGCCGAGTCATCCAGAATAAGCCGAGTCATCCAGAATAAGCTGAGTTATCTAGAAAGAGATGGATAAATAAAATAGGAAGGTAGGATAGGATAGAATAGGAAAGAACGATAGGATAGAATAAGAAAGAAGGATAGGATAGAATAGAATAGGATAGAATAGAATAGGAAGAAAGGATAGGATAGGATAGGAAGGATAGGAAGGAAAAGATATGAAGGAAGGATAGATAGGAAGGATAGGGTAGGATGAGATAAGAAGGATGGATGAATTTTTCAATATTTTCTTCTCTACTCTTGACTTTCTATCAGGATACCATCAGATCGATTTTTCTCGAAATTTCAAAACGCTATCACTTCCGAAATTTGGTTTGCAGATTCGGATTCCTGACAAAATTCTACCCCTAATTCATAACTCATACGTTAAATTTGGAGATTTTTTATTTTGACCTACTTTTCGGACACGCCATAACTTCGGAACCGGAAGTCAAATCGAAATTTGGTTTGCAGATTCGGATTTCTGAGAAAATCCTATTCTTAATTCATAACTCAAACATTAAATTTGAAGAACTTTTTATTTTGACCTTCTTTTCGGACACCGTATCTCAAAAGTGGGTCAAAATACTTTCTGACGGCAAAAGGCTAACGCTATAAGCACAGTCTTGGCTACATGTATACACAATTTCGAGGAATATAATTAAAGTGTAGTGTCAGAATCGCAAAAATAAGGATAAACTATGAATTTGACCTAGATTTTGACCTAGGGATTTTGGTGTCCAAATTTTGAAGTTAGGTAGCCTTCGAGGTTCCCTTCTTTCATAGGCTTTCATTATTTTAAGCTGTACTTAGTCTATATCTCGTATTTTACACTTCAAAAAAATCTTTTTTCCCATTGACATAACATGGGGCACCAAATTTAGCGATTTTTGAGCTTTCAAAATGTCATAACTTCCGAACTGGAAGTCAGATTGAAATTTGGTTTGCAGATTCGGATTCCTGAGAAAATTCTACACTTAGTTCATAACTCACACGTTAAATTTGGAGAATTTTTTATTTTGACCTACTTTTCGGACACCATATCTCAAAAGTGGGGCAAAATACTTTCTGACGGCAAAAGGCTAACACTATTAGCGCATTCTTGGCTACATGTATACAAAATTTCGAAGAATATAATTAATCTGTAGTGTCAGAATAGCAAAAATAAGGAAAAACTTTGAATTTGACCTAGATTTTGACCTAGGCATTTTGGTGTCCAAATTTTGAAGCTAAATGGCTTTTGAGGTCCCATTCTTTTAAAAGCTTTCATTATATTTAGCTGAACTCAGTCTATATTTCGTATTTTTCACTTCAAAAAAATCTTTTTTCCCATTGACTTACATGGGCACCAAATTTAGCGATTTTTGAGCTTTCAAAACGCCATAACTTCCGAACCGGAAGTCGGATCCAAATTTGGTTTTCAGATTAGGAATCCTGAGGAAATATCCTATAAGACTAATATCCTAGACATTTGTTTCGGAGAACTTTTTTTTGGACCTCGTTTTCGGACACTGATATCTCGAAATCGGTTTGAGATATCAAAAAACTAAATCACCCTAGATTTCCTACTTTTTTATGAGGAACACAATGAAAAAAAACCTGGATCGAAAATATTGAAGGACGACCGAGAAAATCGAAAAAAGTGACAAAGTACTGGATTTGACCTAGTTCTTGATCTTTGACCTAGATAAAAATTTGACCCAATTTCCAGAGAACTAGATTCTGAACCTAAATTGACTGTATGATTGTCTTAACTGAAGATCTTACGGTTATTGAGGAAACTTGCTTAGAATAATAATAATAACTAGATTTTGGAAATTGAACGAAGTTCAATTTCAGACTCCAGATCTAGACCTTTTTTAGCCGAGTCATCCAGAATAAGCTGAGTCATCTAGAAAGAGATGGATAAATAAAATAGGAAGGTAGGATAGGATAGAATAGGAAAGAACGATAGGATAGAATAAGAAAGAAGGATAGGATAGAATAGAATAGGAAGAAAGGATAGGATAGGATAGGAAGGATAAGATATGAAGGAAGGATAGATAGGAAGGATAGGGTAGGATGAGATAGGAAGGATGGATGAATTTTTCAATATTTTCTTCTCTACTCTTGACTTTCTATCAGGATACCATCAGATCGATTTTTCTCAAAATTTCAAAACGCTATCACTTCCGAACCGGAAGTCGGATCGAAATTTAAATTGCAGAATCGGATTCCTGACAAAATTCTACCCCTAATTCATAACTCATACGTTAAATTTGGAGATTTTTTATTTTGACCTACTTTTTGGACACGCCATAACTTCCGAACCGGAAGTCGGATCGAAATTTGGTTTGCAGATTCGGATTCCTGACAGAATTCTACCCTTAATTCATAACTCATATATTCAATTTGGAGAACTTTTTATTTTGACCTACTTTTCGGACACCATATCTCAAAAGTGGGTCAAAATACTTTCTGACGGCAAAAGGCTAACACTATTAGCATATTCTTGGCTACATGTATACACAATTTCGAAGAATATAATTAAAGTGTAGTGTCAGAATCGAAAAGATAAGGAAAACCTATGAATTTGACCTAGATTTTGACCTAGGCATTTCGGTGTCCAAATTGTGAAGCTAGATGGCTTTTGAGGTCCCCTTCTTTTAAAGGCTTTGAATATATGAAGCTGAACTCAGTCTTTATTCCGTATTTTTCACTTCAAAAAAATATTTTTTCCCATTGACTTAACATGGGCACCAAATTTAGCGATTTTTGAGTTTTCAAAACGCCATAACTTCCGAACCGGAAGTCGGATCGGAATTTCGTTTTCAGATTCAGAATCCTGAGAAAATTTCCTATAAGATTAATATCCTGGACATTTGATTCGGAGAACTTTTTTTTGGACCTCGTTTTCGGACACTGATATCTCGAAATCGGTTTGAGATATCAAAAAACTAAATCGACCCTAGGTTTCCTACTTTTTTATAAGGAACACAATGAAAAAAACTCAGATCGAAAATATTGAAGGACGACCGAGAAAATCGAAAAAAGTGACAAAGTACTGGATTTGACCTAATTCTTGACTTTTGACCTAGATAAAAATTTGACCCAATTTCCCACGCGGTAGTATCTCTTCGGGACGTATCGAAACCACTCCGTCCCGAAAAACCGTTAATTTGAATTTAAAACCTACCCCAGTGTTTGAAAATCAAGGATTGTGAGTCTCACACTTCACCGTTTTTCTTCAAACTTGTTCCGTACAAAGCTGCACAGAAATACCTTTCAGTCGATACATTGTTTTCGTGTACAAAGTACCTCGTTTTAGCGGCGTTTTGGTCCCCAGCTGTGAGATAAAGCAAATTTTCATAACTTTCAACTGTAAGTCAAGTTATCTCGCCAGTCTTTTACCCATTCTCGCCCATAATTTCAGAAAAGACTCCCATTACAACCTTCCATCGCTACGTTTTGATTTTTGGGCATTAAACGCAGCAGTTTCTAAATCATCCACACATCTCTTACAATTTGACTAATACGTCCCGTCACCTTCCACTACGCCCCGCCGAGTCTATGACTACAAACGTGGAGTTGTATTCTAAAACATTTTGTTCATCGTTGTGTAATTTTGCATAGGTTTGCCTTGGTCGATTCTTAACACCAGTCTTAAGTTTAGCATACATACGGAGTATACACTCCCCTCCATAAGTTTGGCAACCTTTTTTCCCCCATTGAACTACGTGTTAAAGCCTATTTACCTTTGAATTTTTATTTACTTAACCAGCGATTTAAATACTTCTACTATTGATGGAAACGTAATTTGACTTTATTTCCAATTCATCCAAATTTTTTCAATTTTTTTCCTCAATTACAATAGGTCGAAAATTGATGATAAATTTGATGAATTTTTGAAAATCGACATTCCCATGTTAACCAATGGGAAATGGTAGGTTTACCGCAAGTCATATGACAGAATATCCATCCATCCGATTCTTTGCAAAAAATACGAGTTAGGCAGGCAATCGAATTTGCTAACTTTATTTAACAAAAAATTGATATGTTTCTTCAGGTTCAACAAAGTTATAAGGCTTTAAAGTCAAAATTGTTTTTCAAAAAACCTCTCCCATTGAAATAACACAGGAGGCGAAAAATTATTTTCAAAAATGACTTTGAAGCGCTGTAACTTTAATATTCATCAAATAAACTAAACACTTAGTGTTCATAAAAGTTAGACAATTCAATTTTCTATATAAAAATATTTTTTGCTGAATCTTTTGAAGTCTCACTTGAAGTTTTGGTAATTTTGACAAATATGCCGTTTTCATAAATGGTTTATAACTCAAAATTAAACTGTTGTATTTCAGGAATATGTATTTTTTCTTCATCATGTATGATTTTCAATAACCCTACAGGCACCACTTTTTTAGCTGAATCCATCGGGAAACTTTGCCACGCTTAATTTCAAAACAACGGAGATGTTATCAAAATTGAGCAATATTGTCACAAAAACGTTTCTAGATTCATATAAAGAATGCATCATCATACAACACTAATTGGTATATAAACAACATCTACTGACTTGGTCTGATAATGTAATATAACGATTTTAACTGTTGTGTGTCAACCTTTCTTCTGTATGATTCCATTGGATTACATTATGAAACGTGTACCATATAAAATGATACATGTTTCTAACGTTATGCTGAAAATAATATAATTGACATCACCCATCCTTTCGCATTTTAACATTTTTTCAAGGATAGGGCACTTTAAACGTTTCTTAAAACTATTTTCAATTGTTCAGTAATTAAAATCTTTATATTGCAATATCGGGAAATCTAAATTTTAGGGAGATTTTGGACCACCCTATTATAGGTATATTGAAAATGGCAGGAATGGGTAAATCTTAAAACACAATCCGATTGGTATTTAGAATCGACAATGGCAACCTACAAACGGACACATCGATGGACAAATTGTTTTAGAATTCAACTCTACGTGTATAGTGATAGACTCGGCAGGGCGTTGTGGAAGATGACGGGACGTATTGGTCAAATTTGAAGAGATGTGTGGATGATTTAGAAACTGCTGCGTTTGATGCCGAAAAATCAAGACGTAGCGATGGAAGGTTGTAATGGGAGTCCATTCTGAAATTATGGGCGAGAATGGGTAAAAGACTGGCGAGATAACTTGACTTACAGTTGAAAGTTATGAAAATTTGCTTTATCTCACAGCTGGGGACCAAAACGCCGCTAAAACGAGGTACTTTGTACACGAAAACAATGTATCGACTGAAAGGTATTTCTGTGAAGCTTTGTACGGAACAAGTTTGAAGAAAAACGGTGAAGTGTGAGACTCACAATTCTTGATTTTCAAACACTGGGGTAGGTTTTAAATTCAAATTAACGGTTTTTCGGGACGGAGTGGTTTCGATACGTCCCGAAGAGATACTACCGCGTGTTTCCGAGGAACTAGATTCTGGACCTAAATTAACAAAATGACTGACTTTACTGAAAACCTTACGGTTATTGAGAAAACTTGCTTAGAATAATAATAATAAGAAGAAGAAAAAGAATAATAAGAAAACTAACGAAAACAATAGACTCCAGATTTCATCTGGAGTCTAATAATTATAAAAAGCTTTTCCTTTTGGGAAAAATAGAATATCGTATTCTCTCTAAGAAACGCACATTGCGGATGCCAAATTTTCCAAAGACAAAGAGATGTCTCAAATTACAAAATCTGGGGAATTTTTGAAAGGTAGAAATATGGGAGAAAATAGGGTGAACCATGAATTTCCTCTTCAAAACTGTTCGGCTGAAAATGTTTTAGTAAGTTAATTGACTTATATGCATCAATATCAATGAAAATATTAACTTCCTGTTATTATGTAGACTGCGATTTTTGGTAATTTACGGTGATTCCCAAGTAAATACCTAAAGGCATTTTGTCACCGACTGGTCTTCAAAGTGAAAGAAGATAATTTCATTCGAATTCTTCGTATATTGATATTACGTTAAAAAGGAATAAAATTTGTTTGTGTGGAAAAAGGTGTACTAATTATAGTTTTAAAGCTGCTGGAAACACATCATCGTATTGTGCACAGAAACAGCTTAATTGATATTGGTAAGTAAATTAAACCTATCATTGCCAAATTAATTTTTGGCTCACACAGTGAGCCTATTGGATCGACCAGACATCCGTCCGTCCGTCCGTCCGTCCGTCCGTCCGTCCGTCCGTCCGTCCGTCCGTCCGTCCGTCCGTCCGTCCGTCCATCCATATTATTTTGGAAAATCATCTACAAGTTGCCAGAAGTTCAAATCTGACACTAGTTTTAGGATTTGACCTTTGCTTGACCTCCAGTGACCTTCGAAAGGTCAAAAAGTTGATTTTTGGATGTAAATTTTGGTCAGCTTAATCACAAAAGACCTTACTGTCTGAATAAGTAAAATTTTCAAGGTCAAAGGTCATCAAACTAGGTCACACAACTGTGCTATCTGAGTTTCTCAAACTTCGAGACTACAAATTCAAATCAATATTTTTGTTTGAAAGTCAGGATATACATTCCTCTGAAGGTTCCAAACTGTGTGAGCACAGGACCATGGGTCCTTTATTTTTTGATATTTGTCTCTTAATGGAAAAGTAGGGTATGTGTTTATTGGAGTGGGGGGGGTGTATAGAGATATTGTATATCGTATAAGAGGCTGAAAATTTATTGTATATTGTATAAGAGGGGGCAAAATTTATCGTATATGGTATAAGAGGTGTAAAAAATATGGTATATGGTATAATAGAAAATATATGGTATATGGCATCTAGAATTAAGAAGGGTAATTATGAAGAAATTGTACCCTAAAGATCCCCATTGTGCCAACTCTCTTACTGTAACCGTGTTGGAAAAACATGGAAAAGTAGTCTCTCTAATTGGTTCCACATTCCAGGTCAATCAATACTGTAAGTTTAGAGAAAATCCCTCTCAAACTAAGAGTTTTGTGCCCTTTTCATTCAAATTTTCACAGGAGGTGTTAAATATAGTCTCAAATAAGAATCACGGCCGGTGATCAGAAGAAATGAATGGAGGGGGAGTAGATCTAGCTGATTTTCGGTAGAAAATTCAACAAATCTTGAAGATTTATTTTTTCAAGAGAAAGTTTACAATTGAATGGCTAAATGAATAGACGCAGTGGACAGGGGAATATGTTAGGTCTTCTTGGATTTTCTTTGAACTGTGGAAATCTAAAATAAAAGATCTATTAAAAAAGTGCAGCATCGCCAACGTGCAAATGCCAATGTTTTTGCTATAAATCAACCAACAGGGGTCTACACGACCTGTAATAAATACTTGTAAGTGAAGTAATTATCACAAAACTATTGTCATCATTGGTTTTGTAAAACACGTTACCATACGTGTTATATAAAAAGTGAGTAATGTGTCTATAAGACATATCAAAACTTCCAATAACTCCATATGTCCCCATTTTTCACTTTTCAGAGTTGTAACATCAAGTTACTGAGTAAGTGAGGTCATTTTTCAAGTACACGAATTTGTGGAAATTTCTTCCACTTTAAAGACATATTACTCCCCCCTCCGTTTTTTAGCCATTCAATTGTTAACTTTTTCTTGAAAAAATAAATCTTCAACATTTGTTGAATTTACCGAAAATCAGCTACTCCCCCTCCGTTCATTTCATCAGATCACCAGGCGTGAGACTGCCAACTGTCATTGACTCATCTTAACTTTGATGAAAAATATGGTCACTATGGCTACTCGTGTTTCGGGGTATGTGGGATAAATCATCAAAATATTTGAGTGTTCAAAAAGTTGTAAAGTGTTCATACAGCGCATGTTTTAATGCAAGCATCACAATGCTAATATAGCATAATATAGCAAAAGGTGTTTATTTGGTCTTCAAACTGTCATATGTTGGATTTCTGCTATTAATTGGGGATTTGAACAGGTGCATATGTTAGGCCAATGCATTAACTCCAGCACTCATAGAGGTAATAAAATAATTTGGACTTTGAGACAGGGAAGGTTTTTCTGAAATGTTGTCCTGATTTTCAGCCCTTTCCACATATGTTTTTTCAATGTTTGATGCACCAATATGTTGCACTTTGAGACACAGTTAACCTCTAAAATATGATTTATTTGGGATAAAGTGGAAAACAGTACATGTATTTCCCATGTTATTTTCCCATAGGGAAAACTCATGTGATCCATTGTTTTCAGCTTAATTTTGGTCATCCAAAATTGATATCTTTAAAACCCCTGCATGAATCATATTTTCATTTAAAGATGTTAACCATGTCTCAAAACGCAATAGAGTGATCAATGCAACAAACAATGAAAGACAGGTGTGGAAAGGGCTGGAAATCAGGACAGCATTACAGAAAAAAACATGTTGATGGGGTGTTTGCACCATGCACCTTCCCTGTCTTAAAGTCCAAATTATTTTATAATCTCTATGACTGCTTGTCCTGGATCGGCCTAACATATGCACCTGTTCAAATCCTCAGAAAATAGCCAAAATCCAATATATGACTGAAATCTGTTGCGATAACGTCCATGGTCTTTTAAAAGAAAGTTATTTCTAGTTACATAGAGTAGTTTTCATTCTCATCAATACATCTTTGCCTTGAAATCATTCGTGAAACATGGGGTTTGACCTTTATGGAAATTTGCTTAATTTTGACACACCTTTGTTTAACTTATACTGTCTTTGAGGCTGCCTTATCTGAAACCCCGAAGTGTCTCTTGTTTCAAATGTTTAAACAATCAAGTCTCACCTTGCCTTTATTTCAAACTCTAGTTTCCAGACTCGAGTCCAATCAAAAAAAAAAATTTATCTACATGGAAGTTTGTGAAGTCCTTTATTTCTGAAACTGTTTTCAATACTTAATATTTTCCAGGTAACTGCTTTACAAAATTATTGTGCATTGTGAATCTTCATTATCTATCTGATACATATTTTCCTCAGCAAACTTTATTTTCATAGAACACATGATGAATCTTTTATTCCACATTCTCAATTTTGCATCAATTATGTTTCAAGGATTTTTTCCCTGGCTCACTTTGAAGGATTCCATTGACATTAAAATAAGTCATGAGAAAGTACGTAGGTCATAACAAAGAGGAATACTGAGTTCCACCCATTCCAATGATGCAGGTTTTGTGCTAATTTTGAATATCTTTATGGTACTTTTACAGGTAATGGGCTAGTGGCTGTAGCAAATTGCAGAAATGTTAAAGTTAGTTTTTTTGTCAAAGTAGGTTGTGAAATCACTAAAGAGAAGTCATGAATCTTACATCATAGATGTGTTTTAAATCAACTTGTTTACCTGAAAATAAAATGTGGTCACAGCTTTTCTGAACATGCGGATTTACCCGAATGGTGTCTTATTCATAATGTAATAAATGAAATCATTGTGGTATGTATGTGGAGTCTATTTGCCTTATAATATTACATTTACTTTAGTACATGGATTCTCTCCTAATACGTATAATATTATTTCCTTATAGATATCCAAACTTAAATCAAAAGCAGTTTCAAAAAAATTATCGTATATTGTATTTCACCTAAAATATTGTATATGGTATAAGAGCTGTGAAAAATATTGTATATGGTATAAAAATATTGTATATGGTATAAGAGAGCTAAAAAATATTGTATATGCATTTCCAAGACCCTCTATACACCCCCCCCTGGAGTATGTAAGGATAATCACAGAAAATACAGTAAGGAGAATCGGTAAGGGTATTGAATATATATTTCATACTTAACAAAATGTAATTTGCACACATCTAGCAGGAAACATTAGAATTTTTGAAACTTCTGAAATTGAATACATGTCTAAAGGAAGGAAGGTCTCCATGCTTAGAGCAAGTGGCAGCCTTTACAGTTTGTGAGAGCCTTCCATGACAAGTTTCACTCAAGAAATTTTGACCTACTTTTCCTGTAAAAATATGCTTTTTGAAAAAAAATCCCAAGTTCATTGAAAAATTAAAGGTACTCTTAAGAATTGAAGTCCAACTGAAAAGAGAGTTCCTCTCAATATTAAAGCTGGCTTATGGGTCTATCTGCCATTCCATTTCCAACCCTCATCCTAAAGACACTCTTTCTTTATTTATTTGGCTTTGAGTCTTTCAATTTCATTGGATTTCAGTTGATTACTCATTTGTCACAATTTTATATAAAAAATCTATTTGTTTATATAAATTCTATGTTATTGAAACAATAAAATTGATTGTGAAAGATGAATTTATAACATGGGAACTACCAGCTGGATCTGGGAGCGAACAAAATTGAATATTATCGTTTATGCAAAGCTGCAATTTACAAAGATTAGATATAGACTTAGGGTCATAATGCGAGGATGAAACATCTAGGGAAAGATGAATTGAAAAGAAATTGTGTCATACTGACCGAAATATTTCATGGTTGAAATATTTTTATTTTATTGCTTTGGTTATAGTTGAATCATATAACATACAGGGTGGGTCAAAAAATGTACCTGTATTTAATTGTTTGAAATACTGTAGTGTATTGGCTGATATGTGGTTGAGGTTGTTAATTGGTGGATACAGTTCATGGTTGTTATAGTTTCTTGGTTATATTTTTGAAATTGGTTGATAGAGTTTATTAAATGATGCATTTATTGGTTTTAATGGTGAATAAGTTGACGAATGTTCATGGTTTTTGTAGTTTCCTGGTTATAGATTCTTGTTTGACATCCCTAATGATATACTATTTAGAACATGAAGTTTATAGAAGTACATATTTTTGCATTTTTGAATTATTGCCTCATGATCTCAGATTACTACAAAAAGCAATTTGCAAGCTTTAAAACTAATCATTAGAGGGCTTTCTGGATATAATGTGCTCGTATGTAATTGTTTTGTTTTAATAAAAATATATCCTTTGATCCCATGAAATAATCCCTTTCATTTAATAATCAAATTGAGGTAATAATTTATGTGCTATCTAAATGGGCGTAACACGTATTCGATGAAGGCTTGAAAAGTAAACTTTTGAGGGTCAATTCTGCCATCTAACATAAGGGTGTTTGATCAAAGCGAAGTGAGCAAATAGAACCAGGTTTGTAAATCATATAAAGTGTAAACTTTGTCATTGAACCCTATATATGAAAGGAACAAACTTTTAGTTCCTATTGTTTAACTTATGTTACTACTTTGTATGCTAGTCTAGCAACATGTCTCTCAAGTCTCCCCCATCTAATTCAGGTTTGTATGTATGGTAGGAAGGTCAAAAGGGCATGACGCAAGACTATTTGTTCTCAACTTAAAGTACTTTTATTTTAAAGTACTTAAAAATTTTCACCTATATGTACTCTGGGCTACCTTCAAAGAAAGAAAATGTCTTCTGTTGTATGAAAAGGGTGAAGGTCGTTCAGAACTTTTTGGGGAGATGTCATTGGAAATTGGCATTTTCTCATTTTTCATCATGTGGATGTACCTTTGAGTATTGACCTTTGATTATTAACATTTAACTTATTCCATTGGCTCCCATGTTAATTGGAAAGATAGAGACTCAGGTGTTATGTTAGCCTAAAGGGGATACTTCCAATTATCACAACCATGGAGCCTAACCATACATGCTTTCTAAATACAGTAAATTCTGTCCAGTTTGAACCCCATTAATTGTGACCAGCTAAAAGCGTTCAGATTAGGAGGTGTTCACATTTCGAGGTTTTGCATTAGCGAGGATTTGAAGAAATGTGGATACATTTTAAATGAATATTTATAGTTCTTTTGGCATGGTATCTGTAACAAATGGCAGGTAGTGATGATTTCATATTTTCTCGCACTCGCTAGATAGCAATTTTTAAAAGCGCTCTCTATATTATAAGAAATTCCAAGAAAGGAAATGTATTAAGCCACTGTTAAACCTATCATTGCCTCTTGTTTAACTGCTTCATGGCTTGTGGCCTTCCTGTCCTAAATGGCCCATCCTGAAATGGAAAATACCCATCACATTTTTTGTCCTGTAACATATGTAGTTTAAGAATGAGGAGAAATGACAATTCTGTTTTCCCATTGGATAAAAACAATGACATATTAGTGAGAGAATCCCTAACCTAATTTGTCAAATTAGATAATGGTCGAAATAATGTTTGGTTACCTTAGGGCCACTGCTAAAGCAATTAACATTGGGAATATATGGGTTGGCATTACAAAGAATGAGTTTCATATATATCATGTTTTGAACAAGACAAAAAAAAATACCAAGGAGTTAAGTTAATAATTATATAGGCATCAAATATCAAATTATGTAGAAATGAGGTAGTACTTAATATAATGAGAGATAATATAGAGGTATAGACAGAGCAATTATGTACAGTTGTACATGTAACCAGGATATATCAATATAAATATCCTGGGAGAGTTTTTAATTGAGTTTGGAATACATTTATAACTTCATTCTGTAATTCATTTTGGGAATGTGGCCAGCACTAATAGTTGGTTCTCTCTGTTACGAACACTGCATATGCGTCAAGGGGTTGATGTTAAACACAATCATGAAGACATCCTCATAGTATATAGGTACATTGTGCTTAATATTCATATGAGCTTGATTCAGGTTAATCCAATGAGTGAATGAAGATCCTTGAACCATCAAGCCAACCCCCCTACCTGGCCAAAAATTACTATTCTGAGTACTTTTCAAGTGATTTGTGCCATATTTGGACCAAAATTAGTGATTTTGGCCATATTTGGGCCAAAATTGTCAAAAGTGAAGCCCCTTGAATTTTTTGCCCCCCTTGGCGAATCTTGGGTATGGGCCTGAGCATATTGTTTGTCCCATCTATGTGGGAAGAGGTAAAGGATAATGGGAAGGATAGAAAGCCTTGATTTCCATTAAATAATCACCCGAAGAGATATAGATGCCTTGAAGCATGCTATCATTTTTACAACAAAAGAGAACAGACCTAATATAATTATTAGTCCACGGAGCCAAGAAGAACTTCAAAGTCTTTTAAATTGTTAGTTAGGGGTACTGGGGTCAACTTGAACTGTTTAGTCAATCTGAAAAACCTCCCAACTCTTTCCAAATACTCTTTCCAAATGAAATATTGTCCAAATGCAGAATATCACAGATACTGAATCTGTTTCCATTTGATCTAGAAAATGAAACATGTTAAATAATTCAAATATTTTATTGTACAAGGAAGATAAAACCTGTTTTCTTGCAAGATTGATATAAGACATCTGCCGTCATTCGCCAATTAATTAGTTAATGAAGACCTCCTTGGTATCCCTCTACTCTGAAATACATGTAATGATTTGTCAGACTCTCTTATCAGTGCTTGTATAGAGTCTGAAAACATTGATGAAACAAAAGGAGGAGGGAAAGTATCGCAACATATTTCGGACAGTCATATGTTGGATTTTGGCCATTTTCTCAGGATTAAAACAGGTGCATATGTTAGGCCTATGCATTATCTCCTGGAAAAGCACTCATAGAGATGATAAAATAATTTTGACTTTGAGACAGGGAAGATGCAAACAATCCACCCACACGTTTTTTCTGAAATGTTGTCCTGATTTTCAACCCCTTCCACCCCTGCTTTTCTAATTTTTGTTGCATCAATATGTTGCGTTTTGACACACAATTAAATTTAAAGGAATAAGTAATTTCTCCAGGGGTTTTAAAGATAGCCATTATGGGTGACCAAAATTAGCTGAAAGCAATGGATTGCATGAGTTTTCCCAATTTGGGAAAATATCATGGGGAATATTGTTTTCCACTTTATCGAAGAGGAATCACTTATTCCTTTAAAGGGGTTAACTATGTCTTAACTCACTGTGTCCTCCTTTCAAAGCAATTTCAGCCCACAAAGAAACCAAAGCACTCATTATCTCCTGTTTCAAATGAACACTACTGGTACTAATGAACAATACTTGATCAAATGAACATTACTGATTCAAATGAACACTACTGGTACTTATGAACAATACTTGATCAAATGAACATTACTTTTTCAAGTGAACACTACTGGTATTTATGAACAATACTTTTTCAATTGAACATAACCGTTTCAAATGAACACTACTTATACTAATGAACGATGCTTTTTTAAATGAACATTACTGTTTCAAATGAACACTACTGGTACTAATGAACAATACTTTTTTAAATGAACATAACTGTTTCAAATGAACACTACTTGTACTAATGAACAATACTTGATCAAATGAACATTACTGTTTCAAATGAACACTACTGGTACTTATGAACAATACTTTTTCAATTGAACATAATTGTTTCAAATGAACACTACTTATACTAATGAAGGATACTTTTTTAAATGAACCTTACTGTTTCAGATGAACACTTATAGTACTAATGAACAATACTTTTTCAAATGAACATTACTGTTTCAAATGAACACTACTAGTACTAATGAACAATACTTTTTCAAATGAACATTACTGTTTCAAATGAACACTACTAGTACTAATAAACAATACTTTTTCAAATGAACATTACTGTTTCAAATGAATACTACTTGTACTAATGAACAATACTTTTTCAAATGAACATTACTGTTTCAAATGAACACTACTTGTACGAATGAACAATACTTTTTCAATTGAACATAACTGTTTCAAATGAACACTACTAGATATAGTACTAATGAACAATACTTTTTCAAATGAACAATACTGTTTCAAATGAATATTACTTTTTGAGGTGTTCACTATCATGCTTGTATTTAGACTGTTAGAAGATGCAGTCAATAAAAAATATATCAATACTTCAGAGATATCTCCACATTTGTAGACTACCTTGAAATAAATATTTTTATTTTCGTGAAATAATCAAGTGCAGGAAATTATTCAGTCATGAAGTACTATGAATTGTCACTTTGAAACAATTCATTTCATTGAAACGAGAGAAACTTGGCATATAATTGAACTGATATTAACACTTAGAGTAGATTCCAATCAGAAGTTATCGTTCACTTCTGTCAAGTTTTACACATTTACAAGATATCAGCCCAATAGTTGCCCCTAATAAAACCCCTATTTTAAACCATTAGAACTCTGGTAATTTCGTATAGAATAGGCCAATATCCTCATAAGACATACATGGAAAGGTTAATTTATTTTATGGTATCGGGGGCCTCATTTGTACATCATAACCCGGAAAGGGACCTCAATATAATTATTAGATAAAGTGAGAACAAAGAGCTATTCTGAAAGTTCCATGTAAGAAATCATTAGCTAATGAAACTAGACATGCCATCAGCATTTGTCAGATGTATATTTTATGTCCAATAAATAAACAACACTGCAACAGACTCAAATTGAAAACAAGGCATTAACGTGCAAAATATCACCTGCCATTTGTAACAGATGCCAAATACTGAACACTGACCACCGAATGCCAAACACAAACCACCGAATGCCACCCACAAAAAAGTTTGATACTATAACAATATGTGACCGCTCATAACTGTATTTTCATTTATATTTGGCTGTTCTATTCTTCTTTTATTAAAGCTTTCATTAAGTTCATCTGTTACACATAGCTTTTCGATAAATTCTTACAAAAACATCAGTAGGCACAAGCAAAAATAATTATTTTATCTATAAACAACAAAAGCTAATTGCTTGAGGGTATACAACGTTGATTTCAACATTTATGTCTTTTCAAATACCATTGTATGTTTTGATGTTTTATCAGTTATCATGTTTAACATTTTTCTGTTGTTTTTGTCCACTTTTATGTTTCTTTAACTAAAGGTATTGATTTTGATATTATGTTGAAATTTGGTCATATGGGATACAGTTGATATGGCTTTACAAGATGTACTAAAGGTCAAATGAAATAGTCATTTAAACCCAATGGAGTCAATTCTATTTGATAATAGATATAATTAGAACTGAACGTGGAAGCTGTTCAATAAATTGATTCATCTGACCTAATTAAACTCATATAATATGACTTTTCCTTTAAGAGAAAACGGGAGGTCCTTTCCTGACTCTATATATACCAGTTATCTGGAAACAGCCTGTTGCCCTTTTTCTTTTTTAAAGATTTCAATAGTAATAGAAAAGGGATAAAAGATTCAACCAAGGAGCTAGTCTACGTAGAACGCTTTTATATTTTCCAAAACGCATTGTAAAGTTGACTAATTTTGTATTTTCAGGATTAAGCTTACGTCGTGGGAGTTGTTCCACAATCACATAAATGAGTATGGCCTGTATAGGAAGGATGACCCCAATGTTAATAACCTAATTAAAGATCTCCAAACTAAACGGATTATTGGGACAGGTAAATATGTCTGTTTGATTTGTGCCAGGTCAGGACATTTTGCATTTGACAAGTTCCTGCTAAAAGGAGACAAAAATATATGAGACAAGAATATTTATTTATATCTACGAGTAATGCATAATTTGTTTACCAGTTAGTGATTCATACAAGTTAATAATAAATATGTTTCAGATTTCAGTCTATGTATATAAACACTTATTCTGTATTTTTTGTAAATAAGTTTTTAATCTAAGAACATTAAGATATTTTTTTATACTTTCATGTATATCTTAAACACATGTAAAAATCTGTATAGTGACCCACTTGTTGAAAAGCCTGATATGCTTAGAGTTGATAAAAAATATTCAAATCTGGGGCATATATTCACATAATATCTGCTCAGTAAGAACAGGGCATACAAAGGTTATTTACTATAGATAGCCTATTTTGAGGCCCTTATATTTGATAAAGTTGCTTTTTTCAAAAACAGGTCTAATTATTTCCCCCTCAAGCGCTAATGATGATTTTCAAGAAAAAATTAGGGCCCTTTCTTGTATTTGAAGAAAATAAATATATAAACTTAATATGTTAATCTCAACAGTTATATAAATCAAAACGAATATCATGCAGATGAAAAATGGAGAAATGATAAGTATTTTGGATAATTAACATTTTTAGCAAGATTCAATTTACATTCCCAATTTCTACTGATCCGGGTGAAGAATTATTGATGATCGGCTAAAGTGATTAAGGTAACAATATCATTCATAGATACAGTGTAAATGCCTTCAAACTAGTAAATCTTACATCAAGCCCCTGTGTGTGTATTGAGGGGGGGGGTATCAGCTAGATACAAGACTAACCCATATTCTGCCTGTCTAACTTTAGTCTTTTGTGTCTGAAATTTTCAGCTTGCAGGCACAATGAAACTAAAGTTAGTTTGACAGGTTTGATCAGATTAATATTCCAGATTATGTGAATAAAGGCAATTGGTGTTAAATTATACAATTGATTCAATTATGATAGAGTCATAATCTATTATCCAAATTATATAGGAACAGTTGAAATCTAATTATATAAGAATGCAATGCTCTGGTATTTCAAATTATAGAATTATAGATAATAATAGATAATAATAGGGTTTATATGAACATAACCTATCAAAGACAATTTTCAGCATAATATATTAAACACATAAAGAAAAACAGGTAAAGAAAAACTGGCGTTATCTGTCATGTCATATCGGTAATTCAAGCCTCCGTCACATTTACTCTAGGGTGGCCACACGATGGCCGATAGAAAATCTACATCGTATTGCTTATCCTTATATTTTATGCTGCATATTTCTCTCAATTTTGGGAAGCTACGGCCGCCATATGGTTGCCAGAAATCAAATGTGACTGCGGCAATACAGTAGTTGTCGAATTACGATTCCACATAGTTAATAGATAATCTTTTACTGGAATGAAACATATGTTGAATTATATTGTTTTTATGTCACAATCATCCACAGAGCCATATTATTGTTGTGATAGTATAATATAATCAATTTTTTATTGATTTTAAATTCATATCAGATAACGAAATGAAAATAATATTTTTCAATTACAGTAAAGTCGTTGATGTGACAGCCTTTTCTCTATCAACCAATGAGGTCATCAAATAAATAAACTATTAAATAAATAAACTAAATCATCGACTACAAATAAACATCTCATCATTTTTTTTAATATGCCGTATCCTTCAATAGAATTTATGTTTTGTTTATTTCAATAAACTTTATACAATCACTCATGTATAACTAAACATATGAAAAACAAATTATGGTGTTAATTGAGTATATATTTTATTATCTCGTGTTTCTCATCTGTACATTCCCTGAAAAATGCTTGGCGGATTTTGAGGCATGCTCGGTAAGGCTGCCAATTTGATTTTTAGGGATATTGCGTACTGTGTATCTCTTATACAGGGTGTCAAATAAGTCCCGTCCCCCCTGCTACAGCTAAAACCTTAATAGATGGTATCTAGTGTGATATACCATTGGAAAGATCATCCAAAGTTATGTTAACTCACCAACTCCCAAGTATTTCGGATGAAATTCACCAATATTTTCATGATGTCCTTCATAGTTAGTGCACCCTTCTAATTCTTAAGCAGCTTTTTTGCGTCAAAGTGAGAAGGATATGACCTCAAAAATATGTAAAAAAGTTAATCTTTTTTGCATTCCACTTGTTACAAAAAGGTTTTCACCACTATCCTTGCACCTCTATTTTCTACACATCTAACCCTATCCAGAAATTGGTTTAATTCATTGCCATATACGTATGTAGTCATCTTTAGGTCCTTTGACTTTTCCTATACCCAATTCTTAAATTCCTGCAAAATACGCCCAATTCCCATGTTTCTAGGCCTATGGTCACCTCAATTGATACAATGTAAAAATTTGTGAGATTGATTGACAAGAGTCAGATATACGCCAATCAATGTTACTTTGAAAGACCTTTCCAATGATACATCACACTTGGTACCATATATCTTGGTTTTGGCTCTAGAGGGGGGGGGGGGACGGGACTTATTTGACACCCTGTATAATTCATACAAATATGCTTTTTCATCTATATGGCACATTTCTCATCTAAATCTTCCAATCAGGGTGTAGCATATGGCTCCAATCAATCATATGCATAATCACAGCTTAACAGTAATCTCTCATATATTGCCGTCACTTAACTTTTAAACCATGATCATTCATAAAAGTAGAAATAATGAAATAATTTGGATTATTGGCATTTTGACACTTTGATTGTCAGGCTATCAGATAACAGCAATAATTGCTCCAACTAATCCTACACTATTAGAGATATCATAGGATCAAGCGAGTGATCCTGCCATATTGTCGACTGTTGTTTAAAGCCAGAACCAATTTTACTTGAAAATAATTTTACATGTTTCTTTTATTAGTATTCATTTTTTGTTTTAGATGTTTCGAATGCACACTGCATCCATGATCACTAAATATTTTAAATGAAACAGTTGAAATACTTCCAGGTAAATCTACTTATGCCATTGAACCTTAACAATGTCAAAAAATAATTTATTGCTATGGCGATATAACTTCATCCCACAAGCGGTCTAAAGTTTTCTTATGCGAATGGCTTCATGGGAGATAAGACAGTGATCTCCCATTTGCACCCACTTGAAATGAGAAAAATTATGAAAAATGGGCATATTTTGACCAATTTTGGTGTGAAAATGAGAATTTTGCACCCACTTTAGAAAATATCTTGTGGAGATCACTGTAAGATTAATGCATTGAAATACTACTCCTTTAGGAGATAATATGACAAACATTACTCACATGGCAACACTATAGTAACAAGGACAACAAACAATGACTTCCGAGTAAGAAAATCCTGTCTAATATATCAGCACTTTTTATGTAAGATATCAACAGTTTTCATCAGTATGAATCATATATTGAGTAATATACAAATTATAATCTTCTTCATTACATATCATCTTACAATTCAAGAGAACAAAACAATCCATATATGTAGCGTTTAGCGTGAAGCGGATATAACAACTGTATCCAATGGAAACCTAATGCTGAGTAATTGTGGGAAAATTGACAGGCCTCTAATTAGCTTGAACATTATTGTCTGTGTTTCTAATTTGAACAAAATAAAGATGTTAGTGGCATGAAATGTTCATTGCATTGTGTTAAACCATTGTAATAAATTCTACAAACTTCACTTGACATTGAGGATGCTTGTTTTATGTGTGAGTGTCACAACTATATGGTTTCATTTAGGATACAATGACATGAATTGCTTAAAAAATTCTACAATCACCATACCTTAAGTTGTGGAAGCTTTTGTATGATGTGGCATTCTAGTGATCATATGTTTTATAAACAACAGATCAAATTCAATATATACAGAAGCTGTAGAATACAATATAGAACAAAATATCTACAATAAAGTACAGAATGTATACAATAACATATAGAATGTATACAATAAAGTACAGAATGTATACAGTAAAGTACAGAATGTATACAATAAAGTATAATGTACAAATATGTACAATAAAGTACAGAATGTATACAGTTAAGTACAGAATGTATACAGTAAAGTATAGAATGTATACAATAAAGTACAGAATGTATACAATTAAGTACAGAAACATCTACAATAAAGTACAGAATGTATACAATAAAGTATAGAATGTATACAATAAAGTATAGAATGTATACAATTAAGTACAGAATGTATACAATAAAGTATAGAATGTATACAATAAAGTACAGAATGTGTACAATTAAGTACAGAAATATATAATGAAATACAGAATGCATGCAAGAATATAAAAAACATGCACATAAAACTTAACATATATAGAAAGTATAAAATATATAAGACTAAGAAGTAAATAACCCTTGTCTATTATAAAGCCCAGAATATGCTCATATCAACAATTATAAATGTCCATGTTCATAAAAATACTCTGGTATAGGAAATGGAAAAAATGATAAATGTTTGATAAATACCGTACAACCACATAATCAATTATTTCCTATTTTTGTTTGCCACAAATGTGATACACATAAGAAACATTTTGCTAGGTCGTGGTGTTTCTGTGCTTAAGGATAGAAACTGAAGATGTGAGAAGATAGTGCCAAATACTAGATATTGTTGTTTGGCATAGTAACGCAAATATCTCTGAGCAATGTTTTGTTATGCAGACCCAGGTACATAATACTAGATGTCTTATGGCTGTTTCCATGGCACTACTATTGATTGTATATGTTTTGTATTGTTTTCAAGGAAGTAGACTTGATTAATACAATAGATATATAGATGAGTACAGATATTGAATTGTTCATTATTATAAATGTGTGGAATCTTAATTATAACTACTGTACACTCAAAGGTGTAGCCAAGGTAAAGAATTTAGTGAGGCAAATATAAACAGGCAAATTGAGGCAATCCTTCTCTCCAACTGATTTCATTTATGCTTAAATTAAGTTTTTTGTTCAGTTTTTAGATTAGATTATATCTCATGATTAGAAGTATGTTTACACTGAGGGTTCAGGGACGTAGCCAGCAATTGTCAAGGGGTGCGATTTTTCTGGTTCGCATTACTGCGATCGAAGTGAGCCCCAAAAAGGGGGGTACGGGGGAGAATGTACCTGTAAATAATTTAGAATGTTGTTAAAATGATTTTAAAGTTAAACACCGAACTGACCTCTATTTACAGAATATTCACTTTTTGTACAATTGATCTGGATTTAAATATTCCTCCAGCATCTGATAAAGAGTTATTTTCCTTACATGGCTGATGTAAGAATGAATGTGTTTTCAGAACAAAAAAGTGGAGGTACCCAATTGAAGTTGATTATGGAGTTCTCGAATGATGGAGAAGCCCTATTTAAACCTATGAGGTAAGATCAAATGTTTTATGTACAGTAAAACCTGTATATATCTGAACACCTCTCAATGTGAGCACTTTTTCAGTCCCAAATTTGTTTTCTCCCATTGACACACATATTGAGAAACCTTGAAATGTGAACACCTGCTAATCTGCAGTTCGTTTTTGATACGATCATAGTTTAGGATTCTAGGAAAACCATCTTGTGCTTTTTGATGAATAGGCCTAATGACTAGAACCAAATCGTAAGTTACCAAGGTTCCAAAAAGAGACCCCTGGCCCTGAGTCTGAGCACTTTTGGCTGAACCCAGTGACATTCAGGGTAGACAGGTTTTACTGTATATAACTAACTATCGTAACTGTCATTAATTTGGCAATATTGTCTAAGGTGAGTGTTGCTATAATTCCTCTGACTGGTGAATATTTAGTATTATAAAAATGATTTTTGTGGATTTTTGATTTTGTTTCTGTTCTAAAATTGCCACATTAAAACAGTGGCAAAATCAAAGAGAATTACAGTTAGTATGTTGTATTGAAGCTTAATACTTCATGAGGTTTGCTCCTGAGGGAGAAGTATGTTGTATTGAAGCTTAATACTTCATGAGGTTTGCTCCTGAGGGAGAAGTATGTTGTATTGAAGCTTAATACTTCATGAGGTTTGCTCCTGAGGGAGAATTATGTTGTATTGAAGCTTGATATTTCATGAGGTTTGCTCCTGAGGGAGAAGTATGTTGTATTGAAGCTTAATACTTCATGAAGTTTGCTCCTGAGGGAGACAATTGCATGTACATAATCTGAATTTGAGATCTAACTATCTATGAAGATGTTAAATAAAGTGACATCTGTTATTGTCTGGTTCAATAAGTACATTAGAATAAGTACTTTGGAATAAGTACCTTGGAATAAGTACAAAGTATTAGAAGTATATTAGAATAGGAACTTTGGAATAAGTCCAATAGGTACTTTTAAATAACTACACTAAGTAGTTTGGAATAAGTACCATAGAATAAGTACAATAAGTACTTTGGAATAACCATATTGGAATAAGTACAATTGCGGGCACTTTTTTAAACTCTATGTTCATTTGTCCTTGGGAGACAGCTTGAACACAATCATGTTGAAAGTTTGTTCGCGCTTCTTCTTTTCTTTTATATTTATTGATATCTTCTTGTCTTTTGATTCTATTTATTTCTAGTGTTTTATAAGGTCGATCATACAAGGACACTTACATATGTTACATATGTTAATCTTGAAATATTGCTTTTATATCACCACCATATTGGTGACATATTGTTATAGTCTCAAACTTTCTCATGTACTGCGTTCAGCATTATGTGGTTGTAGCGATTAGCAGTTGGCATCTGTAACAAATGGCAGGTGGTGACTTTGTGCATGTGAATGTCTTATTTAAAAGATTTCCTGTCTATTTGTAGGTTTCAGAGAGATGTAGAAACAGACTATAATCACTATTATTTCTCAGATTATGAGAGACATTATGCAGAAATCGCTGCCTTTTACTTAGATAGGTAGGTGATATGTGTAAGACTCTAGTCAACATTTTAGATATTGTTTGGTGAAATCTGAGTGTTTCTGATATATCTGAATCTAAAAATATCTGACTGAAATTGTTTCAAATTACATGGTGCTTAAGTGCATAAGAGCGCTATGCTAAAAGGCAATGAATGGGACGGCAAGGGTTAACATACTAGGGGGTTGAGGGCATGACTTCCAGAAAATTAAAAATGTTATAATTCAATCAGAGCATATTATACAATATCTAAAACTGCCTGACTGAAATTTGGTTCAAATTCCCTGATGTGCAGTTGTGTAATAGTTGCTACCCTGTTATTGTCAACCTTAGGGGAGGTCAACAATTGTTCATAGTAAAACAATGCTAGTGTGCATTTGGCACCTTATGCCCAAGAAAATGATTTACATATGTGATCAATAAACATATTGAAAAAGCTAATTAAACAGAACTAAAAATCTATAAAATTAATTACACCCTATGTTCCCAAACTGATGGAAATAATGCAGTGTGTCATTATTTAATCTAGCTGCAAAAAGAACGTTCATAAATAATGCATAAGCATTTCATTGTTTCATCCAGCCTTTTGTATTCGCAATGGGGATAGGGACTAAATTATATATAACAAGTAAATACATTATCATCTGATTAATCTCAATCAGATCAGTTTTATAGTCGAATAAAAGCCTATGATGGGGTTTAGTAACTAGACCATTTCTTTCATTATCCTGAGTTCTTGGATGAGTATATTACCCTTTGACTGGTTCTAAGTTAGTGTTCACTTTTTCCATTGCTAGTATGTGGACCATCATCCATTTAAACATCATCCACACCAACTTGTTTAACTACTCAGAGCAATGTTAAATGGTACTACAAACCATCAATAGATGACGCTATATTCAATAGATTCAATCATATCATTAACATATACAATCTCCCAACATGAAACATTGTCTAGGTATGTCAATAATCTGCAAAAGGCTATGTCCATATGAAGCAGATATATAATTTAACAGTGATTGGATTTAAATAGAATATAATTTAAACCTTAACTTTTAAAAATTGCATTGATAATAAGATCTTCTGATGTATGTATCTTCAAATATGTTATATAAGTAAATCATTATAAAAGAGGAAATGCATGCAGGAAAGGAAATGCATGCAGGAAAGGAAATGCATGCAGGAATTGAAATGCATGTTATGCATTTGATTATCATGTGTGTAAACCTCCAAAAGAGCAATAATATGCACTCACAAACCAATGGAGTAGGTGTGAAGAACAACTTAATAGTAACAGAGTCATTATTAACAATTAAAGAATATTATTTTGAAGCAGGAATTAATTTATGAAGATAGATTGCATTTTCTTGCGTGAAGAGTTCCCTGGGCTTTACACATGCTTAGGTAGTTTTGATGCTATGATACTGTAACATGCAATATTGATATGAAATTCCTCTCAGGTTATGTCGGGTGCTTCAAAAGTATAGTCACAATATAGATAAACTTGAATTAAGTAACAGTACCTGGTTTCCTCAATCGCAACAAGTTCCTTAACCAAAAACAAAGTTCAAACCCCACAGGGGTGGACTAACTTGTATAGTCAGTTTGACATTTTCTCAGTGCAGTGAACATGATCAGTCCCTGTGTTCTGAAATTATCATATCATTTATGCTTCTTGTTTTTTAGAGTGTTTGATTTCCGAAGAATTCCACCTACCATTGGCCGTACAGTCAACATGACATATGACATTAAACGACTGGCCAATAGAAAGCTAGCAAAAACATTCTTCTTTTCTCCTTGTAAGTACTATATAGGTGTTTGTAATATAGTAATGCGCTTGGAGAAATAGAGTACATACAAGTACATTACATCTGGGTATACAGAAACAAATAAGAGGACTTGTAACATGTAGACATGTTACTACTTTTATTTTTGGCAGTTACAGTTACTATGGCAATGGGAATGAAGATTATGTTACCTTGGAAACAGACTATTTGTCTTGAAACATTTTTCACACATTCATTCTTTTTATATTAACAGAAAAGAAAATATAACATTTTGGAAATTTACATATTGTCTTAGGTAAACAACCTTATGCTTTTGGTTCATTTCCAGCAAATAACGTATGCTTCCATGGTTCATGCTCATACTACTGTGATTCGAATCACGCTGTGTGCGGATACCCTGACCTGCTAGAGGGATCATTTGCTGCATTCCTACCCCCAGATAAATTAGCCGACAGAGAAACATGGCGCCATCCTTGGCGACGCTCATATAGTAGACGCAGAAAAGCAGCGTAAGATTTTGACTTTGTTTACTTATTTGAGGTCCGTCCATTTTTTATATTCATACTCAAATCTGATTGGTGGCTTGTAAGAGTGATATCCCTACACTGTAAACCTCAACCTACAGTCTCAATCTCCAGTCTACCTCAGTTGAGGTTAACAATTGTATTATGTAATGCATTAGAAATGTGCATACTTGCTTGATTATTGTTTTGCTGCCAAAATATACAGTTTCTCAAATTCAGTATTTTGTGTGCTGTTTGTGCTATTTGCAAGCCTTTTTTATTTTTTAGTATTTTTATTTAAAGCATTAAAGTCCAATTTTAGAATGGTTGATTTTGGGTTTTTACATGAGATTAGAATCTGGTACCCCTTGGGATCTAAAGTAGAATTTGCTTTATAAATAGTCACTATGATATAACCTTCAGGTTTTTTGTTTCTCCAATTAATCAAAATATACCAGCACAAATCCACCATGATTGGTATAATAACCCATGAGAAAATCCAACCTTCAAATATGTATTTATAGCAATGGATAATCTCGAAATATATTTTATTCTCATGACTCTCATCCTCTAGGCTTTTCTAAGATTACAATGTAATGCTAATGGATATGGTTTGAAATGTAGAATTAAGTCAAAAGTGTGGAATGATCAAAGTTCAGGTGGCAATATAGAAATGTCTTACTTCATAAATTGTATAGTGTAGTGTAGTGTTATTTAGTGTAAACGAATATGGATTGAAATCAGCATGCACAGATTAGAATTTTACAAATGAAATGTGAGATATTTTAATTTTGCAATTACTTTTCTATGCTATCATTCTCGTTTACATTTTTAAAACATTTTCCCCATTAAAATGACACATCTTTACTAAATCATAGAGTGTAGTCTCATAGAAGTCTTATTTTATTAAACTTCTAGAGTTAAATGAATTCTAGACATGAACTTCATTGCATGACCCTGATGGTACTTTTCTAAAGTTGAATTAATTCTAGACTTGAATATCATTGCATGAACTTCAAATCATGTGTAACTATATACACCTGTATGGGTGTCAGTTGCCTGTTCACTAAACATTGATATAATTGATGTATATAAGGGTTATGTACTGGGAGGTTTTGGATACAGGGTTTATCCCAAGGGAAATATGTATATCTCACGAGGGACCGCAGGGACCGAGGGAGATACACATATTTCCCGCAGGATAAACACTGTATCCAAAACCGACCGTACATAACTGGTGTATCTCATACTTGAGTGGGTTTGGGGTAGATAAAACCTTTACCACCTTTTTTCAAATGACAAGATAGGCCCATACTGTAAAAGCACAATTTATATTTAACATTTTCTTAATATTCCTTCAGTTCAATACAATGAAATTGTAACATTTAAATTTTAAACTTCTGAAATTTAAATTTTTAAACTTTTTTAAACTTTTGAAAAAATTCCCGGGAGCGGGATGGATATGTTATATCTGCCCGCTTTTGGCCTAGAGCGGGACATATACAATATATCCTGCCCGCCCCTCAGATATGATATATATTCCCGGGTGATATCTACCCCAAACCCACTCAAGTATGAAATACAAACAAATATGCAAAGTGTAAAAAGAAATTGCCTCTGATTTTTCTGTTTCTCCTCTTTCGAATAAGTTTTAGGTTATGAAAATTATTACGCAAAGTTTTTATTAACTGTAAATTGATTAAACCATAGTTTATCACGACATATGTCACTTAGGGAATATCCCTATGGTATGGTAATAATAATATCTACATGCATTAGATCATATCCCATGAGTGCATTATATTATGTGTATACCTTTGCTATATTGAAATTAGAATGCTCATCATGTCATAAAACATGATTAAGAGAGGATGATAATGGAAATTAATATTAAAAGTACAATACAGTAAAACCTGTCTTTGTGAACACCTGTCTCTAGTGAACACCCTTCCACCGCACATACTCTACTGACTTCTGTATAAATAACCCTCCCTGTAATGAATACCTACCTTTAGTGAACACATTTTTGTGGCTCCATAGGTGTTCAATATACACAGGTTTTACTGTACATCAAAACTGTGTATTGTGAACACTATTAGTTTTAGTCTTGCATAAGGTCTTAACCCCTACCCCTCTATACTAACTACTCCTTAACCAGAAGTTGCTTGAGGAAGGGGCTATGGAAGGGGTGGACAGAAGGTGTTGGTGCAAGACTATATATAGCTCATATATGAGTACAGTCATTGGCATTCAATCTATTGAAAGCCTATTGTACAGTTATGTAGATCTTTTTTCACTTCAGTTATTTCACTTAAGTTTTAAATTGCTGTTTAACGCATTATATTCTGTGTATTCATGACAAAATAATCTAACATTCACCATGGAAAACGTTTATCTGATCATCATTTGAATCTGCATTTCAGTTGGGAGACAGATGACACATATTGTGAGGGTGTACGCAACAGGACGCCATATGTCAACTCCCGGCAACTTCTAGATCTCATGGACATGGCGGTCTTTGATTTCATACAAGGTAAAGTAGAAGGGTACCGAGTAGAAGAAGTGTTATTTTATGACTTTTTTTTATCAACACATTTATTCAAAAAATTGTTTATGATAAGGATTTTGTGAAATTTTTTTTATAGTAACACGTTCAGTATTCAATCTGTTTATATTATTGTTTATAAAAGATTATGAATAGTAGCATATTGATACATTTATCATGTTGAAGATGGGAACTTTCCATTCCACCTCATCCTTTTTTTATCCCCTGATTCTATTAATTTTGATTGTAATTTTGAAATCAATATTCATTGACTTAACAAAACCAATAAAATTAGACTTCTTTAAAATATATTAAAGCAAGATCATTTGTATATATAGAATAATAGGATTGAGCTGCTTTATTCACCATATTTTATACTAAGTATGAGATAAATATTGTTTGATACCATGTGTTTTATCATCCCTCATTCAAGTTGATTTCTATAATTAAACCTTTACAAGACATCTCATTCTCATTTCTGACACTCTTATACACTTACACATCTGTCACAAAGCGACTCTACGTTGAAATTAATTGAATTTACGCATGTGTAGGTTTATCTATCAATCATAAGTTCTTTTAATGAAAGATCAGTTCACAATCAATATTTACTTCATCAAAAAGACAGTAAACGTATTATTAATATCAATTTTTATCCTATTGATAATGTTGATATTAGAGGATGGAATAACAGATTTGATATTAATGATATGCAACTTCATTTGTGTGATATAACTGTGATATTGGTTAAATAAATAAGGGTTATGTACTGGGAGGTTTTGGATATGGGGTTTATCCAGAGGGAGATATGCATATCTACCTGAGGGACCGTAGGGACCGAAGGTAGATGTGCATATCTCACGAGGGATGAACCCAATATCCAAACCGACCGTACATAACTGCTTTATCCTATACCAAGTAGAGTTTTCTAATTTTTTTTCAATTTTGTTCCAATTTTTTTTTCAATTTTTTCACATTTTTCTAATTTTTTTCAAATCTTTTCAAATTTTTTCTATTTTTTTTCTTTATTTCAATTTTTTATTTTTTTCAAATTTTTTCTTTTTTTTCAATTTTTTCTTAATTTTTCAATTTTTTTTTCGAAGCGGGAAGATATGCCCTGGAGCGGGAGATATGGCGGGAGATATGGAGGTTCAGGATATTATCAACCTCAAAATCAGGATAAGGGATATATCTTACCAACTTATCTCCCTAAAACTCTACTTGGCATAGGATAAGATATGATATATGTTATATCACACCCTGATATTTGAAAAACTTGAAAAAATGAATTCCAGAAAAATCATGGGATAAATTGATAATCATATTTTTCTTGATATTCATTTTAATCACCATTCCTTGCACTCAATATCAGCTCCTGTCTGCATCTTAAAAATCACAGAGATATGACTCGGACTGTTGTTTTAACACTTGTTGAATATTACATAAACATTCAAGTTTTTGAGGCATTTTTTAGAAAAAGCAACAGACCTATTTTTACTCGATCAGTTTTTCATGCTGATAAAGATATTAAAAGATGACAGCTCAACGGGGTGGTCACGACACTGAATTTTGGCATGTTTACCCCCCTAGGAAAATATTCTAGGGGGTACTATGAAACTAGTTCATAACTCAAAGGATATGTGAGCTATTGTTCTGAGTTGTACACCATACATTGCTAGTACAAATATGAATACTATCCTAAAGTTATAGGTTGATACCCTTATTGGTCTCAGAAAAAATACAATAAACAGGAAAAGATACACAATTTTTGTCTTGCCAATTTTATATTTGTAGCTTCAAGCAAAATATGACAGCTTTAACAGCTCATAGTAGTATTCTAAAAACATTTCCAGGCTATATGGGGTATTTTAATACATCTATTTTAGTTATGAAGTACTATTTTGTAATTTTAATATGACTTTATAGTGCCCTACCCCTGGAAAATTGAAGAAAGTGGATGTGGTGAATTTAATCATTTTGCAGCATTAAGTTAGAAAAATGTATTGATAGACACCAAATCAATAAATTTATACCATCATCAAATGTTAGGTGACATTCTAATTCATTTATTACTAGAATATAGGACTTAAGATATTTTATATGTACATTTTCAATTTAGTACATGTATCATAATGAAATCTAGTGTAATCACATACTAGAGAGGACATTGACATTAAGTCTAAACATTATAATCATCAATTGATCTCATTTGAGCAACTAGACTTTGGTGGTCATCATGCACAAGTAATGTACTACAGTGCCCCATGTACTAGGGCACGAGTCATTTGAGCCATATATACCTCCTGGTATATACCTTTACAACCCATTCAGAAGGGTCATTTACAATCTGCAAAACATGGCAAAAGTTCCGTAAAACTGTTAGTTCTCATCATCTGACCATATAGCAGAGTCCTCATTAAGCCATGATACATCACAGCCAGATGTTAGAAAAGTAGCTAAGAATCTTTTTTATTAACCAAAGATGACTTTCCCACCGATGTTGCATCACACTGTACTGTCAACTGTACATGTTGCTTTCAATTTTGTTTACTCTACATAGATCTGATTCTGCATTTAAATACCAAGACTTCAGTTTACTTCAACTGTCATGACTAAAGCATTTGATAGTATTTACATAATAATGTTATAAAGGAGCATGTAGGTTATCGCAAACAACTTCAGACAAGTGTCCTTTTTCCATATAGCTTTGAAATCTCGTTAAGGTCTTGTTTTTAATGAGATTTTAGGAGATCTGCATTTTTAACCATTAAAAACTAATGTTTTCTTCCATCTGATGGCATATTTGAATTCTGTGAGTAATTCTCTATCAAAACAACTTTGATTTGCACTGTAATTTATCGTTATTTAAATTCTAATGATTTACTGGTTGTCTAAAAAAGGTCGGGCTAAATCCCCATGGACACAATGCTTAAAAACCTTAAAAAGTTCATTTACTCTTCCAAGGATCACAATTTTAATGTGAAATCACAATCCACATGTCAATAAGATCATAAAGTTACATTCCAATGATGTTTTAAGTTGATCCAAATGGAATTACTTCTTAAATCAAGAAATTAAGTGACTCTGGCAATACATTTACATGTATTCTAGCCCTACCCAAGCTCTACCAATACCCATGATGCCATCTCTTTTTCATTTATATGGAAAAATGTCAATTCTAACTTGAATTATGAATATTTTCTGACCATGAACATAGGTATATCTTTTAGATCTATTCATTATCTTCAAGAAAATTAAATATAATGATTAATCAGACCTAAGTGATATTAAAGGGAATGGCCCAATCAACATACTTTTTACTAAAAATAATGACCTAGTTTTTACCAAAGATGCAACCTTTAATTATAGTGTTGAATGCATAATTAGAATATGCTTTGAGACATGTTCTATTTCCTAAGAGGAAAAGTGGATTGCTCCAGGGACTTTAAAGACACTGAATTTGGATGACCAAAATGAACTGAAACCAATGGATAGCATGAATTTTTTCAAAGGGGAAATAACATGGGGAACACTAATCTTAGGGGAATTCAGTTTTCGTTTCAAGAGCTATTTGATATATAATCAAAGATATAACTGTCTGAAATTGTTTGTGATAACTTACCTGAACATTTGCAGGTCAAATCAGGAGTGACACAATTTATTTCCACCAAATTTTTGACATGTATTCAAATATACGATAGTATTTTCTTCATAAGATAGAGTGTCACTTGTGAAATTTATTGATTGACCTGAGATCGTATCATATCTTTATGACATAGAAGCGAAATAGCCATATTGAACTTTAATGAATGTTGTTTGCAACTTTTCGACAATTTCGTCAAAATTTGGGGGTTTTGGGGGAGGGGTACATTTAAGTTAAAAAATTCACCTGATTCAGACTATCCTTAAATGAGCACTGATTCACCCGAGAGCATAACTTTTCCAAAACATGTAAGTGTTAATTTTGGACCACTCACATTAATGTTTTGTCTAATTTTCCCTCAGAGTTTCCTCATCATTGTCTTAGGCCATATTTGTTGAGATATATGAATGTTCATTATTAAAATCTTGCCTTCCTTTGCAGTTGGAGAAGACTCGGCATTAGGTGTTATAAGTCCCAGACCACGATAAATAAAAAATAACAACACAATGACATATAACTGATAAACGTTTTCTCTTGTGCATGTCGGCCATGGTCCACCAAATTAATTGCTATTCAGTGGGAAGAAACTCATTTTTCAGTTTCCATTTTAATTTCCTGACAAATAGAGCGATCATCCAAGCATTTTTTCTATGATCTATATATCTATGTGCCTTAGCAACTTCTGTTTTAGAGAACAATAAAACAATAGAAAAGATTACTTTACCATAATTCTAATCATCCCACATTGTAGACATATTTAGAATTAAAAATATGAAGAGAATGACAAAACCTCTTAATATATAGGTTTCTTATAGTATCCCCTGCAGATTTCATCAGAGTATAAGGAAAATGCTCTGAAGAGGGATGCCCAAGGATGCCACTTTTGAGGTCCCAACCCTCTATTCATGGGAATAGTTAACCATTGTAAAGCTACTCATGGTTAACTGACAAAATTGATTGTATCTTCAACTAAGAAGTCAATAAAATGTTAAAACCAGAAGAAAACCACACCAACTTTCCTCTATTTACCAGGGGTAGGGCATTATAAAGTCATATTAAAATTACAAAATAGTACTTCATCACTATAATAGATGTATTACAATATCAAACATAGCTTGGGAATGTTGTTAGAATACTACTTTGAGCTGTTAAAGTTATCATATTTTGCTTGAAGCTACAAATATAAAATAAGCAAGAAAAAAATGACAAAAATTGCATATTTTTTTCTAATTAATTGTATTTTTCCAAAACCAGCAAAGATATCAACCTATAACTTTAGGATAGTATTCATCTCTGTACTAACAATGTATGCTGTAGAACTCAGAACAATAGTTTATATATCCTTTGAGTTATGAACTAATATTATAGTACCCCCTAAGATAATTTCCTAGGGGGGTAAAAACGCTAAAATGCAGTGTCGTGACCACCCCGTTGAGCTGTCATCTTTTAATATCTTTATCAGCATGAAAAACTGATTCAGAAAAAATAGGTCTGTTGCTTTTTCTAAAAAATGCCTCAAAAAGTCTTTCCCTTGAGATATTCTGAAATTGGAACCTGTCTAAAATATATACAGTACAGTATGGTAACTTATATTTTCAAAATAGTCAAACACCGAAACACGCATTTACTATGGGTGTCACATCCAAATGATTTATATTTATAAAAGTAATGTGTGGTTGTAGGGAACTTAGATCGACATCATTATGAAACAATGGATCCCTATGGCAACGAGACATTCCCTTTGCATCTTGACAATGGCAGAGGGTATGTATATAGTAAATTTATTTTTACCGTTTAAAGAGAATAATACAAGCAAAAATCAATGCGTAATCCTAATTGATGTGTTTGCATAAAATATCACTGTTTATGAAAGGTTGTCACGTTCCTCTAAAAGATTAACTTTAACACATTAATAGTGCAAAAAACAGAGTTTAATTGAATTTTTTAAGCTGGCTGCATCAAGTAAGATTACAAGTGAAACATGTCCATTCAGTCATCATTTTTAGTTTAACTTCCATGTTGTCCAGAGCCTTGGGTTTCACTGCACATGAAGCTTGATGGCTAGACAATTAAGCATCAATATTGTCCATAGCAATGAGTTGAATAGATTTTCCTATACCAAAAGTTGCTTCCCGTGTCATTCCAAATTCATTTTGATGTTTCAAAGAAATGATATACATGTACCAGTATTATAAATCTTTAACTCAGAAACATATACATGTACCAGTATTGTAAATCTTTAACTCAGAAACATGTACACGTACCAGTATTATAAATCTTTAACTCAGAAACATGTACATGTACCAGTATTATAAATCTTTAACTCAGAAACATGTACATGTGCCAGTATTATAAATCTTTAACTCATAAACTATTTTCACACATCATAGAAAAAATAAAAAATGGTGATGCATTGTCTGTGTTCAGCAAAGTGAATACAATTGGCAAATGGAAATGAAAAAATCAAATGAAAGAAATAAGATTGACATTTAATAAACAGTTTAAACAAAGATTATCTTTCAGTTTTCATTCATCAGCTTTCGTACAGTAAAATCAATTTTTATGCTCATTGATTTTCCAAATATTATTTTCAGAATTTTAATGTGTAATTTGAGTTTAGAAAACAATTCACAATATTAATAAGATTTTTTTTTTTTTTCTATATTTTATTTCACATCATTTACATAATTACAGTACATATTCATATTTAGTTACAATACATTGTTTTTACATCATTTAGCTCATATGATCATTTTCTTGATTCAATTGAGTCAGTCAAATTTAAGCTTAAACATATTTTAGAGCCCAAAATTTAGATTGTCTGCGCTTTATTTAGACTCCAGATGTCAATCTGGAGTCTATTGTTTTTGTCAGTATTCTTATTCTTTATTATTCTTTATTATTCTTATTATTCTTTCCCAGTTTTCTCGTTAACTAGAAGATATTGAGTCAAGTCCTATATATGGTCTATTTAGGTCCTAGATCTAGTTTCTCGGAAATTGGGTCAAATTTTTATCTAGGTCAAAGGTCAAGAACTAGGTCAAATCCAGTACTTTGTCACTTTTTTCGATTTTCTCGGTCGTCCTTCAATATTTTTGATCCGGGTTTTTTTTCATTGTGTTCCTTATAAAAAAGTAGAAAATCTAGGGTCGATTTAGTTTTTTGATATCTCAAACAGATTTCGAGATATCAGTGTCCGAAAACGAGGTCCAAAAAAAAGTTCTCCGAATCAAATGTCCAGGATATTAATCTTATAGGAAATTTTCTCAGGATTCCGAATCTGAAAACGAAATTTCGATCCGACTTCCGGTTCGGAAGTTATGGCGTTTTGAAAACTCAAAAATCGCTAAATTTGGTGCCCATGTTAAGTCAATGGGAAAAAATATTTTTTTGAAGTGAAAAATACGGAATATAGACTGAGTTCAGCTTCACATAATCAAAGCATTTAAAAGAAGGAGACCTCAAAAGCCATCTAGCTTCACAATTTGGACACCGAAATGCCTAGGTCAAAATCTAGGTCAAATTCATAGGTTTTCCTTATTTTTTCGATTCTGACACTACACTTTAATTATATTCTTCGAAATTGTGTATACATGTAGTCAAGAATATGCTAATAGTGTTAGCCTTTTGCCGTCAGAAAGTATTTTGACCCACTTTTGAGATATGGTGTCCGAAAAGTAGGTCAAAATAAAAAGTTCTCCAAATTTGACGTTTGAGTTATGAATTAAGTATAGAATTGTCTCAGGAATCCGAATCTGCAAACCAAATTTCGATCCGACTTCCGGTTCGGAAGTTATGGCGTGTCCGAAAAGTAGGTCAAAATAAAAAATCTCCAAATTTAACGTATGAGTTATGAATTAGGGGTAGAATTTTGTCAGGAATCCGAATCTGCAAACCAAATTTCGATCCGACTTCCGGTTCGGAAGTGATAGCGTTTTGAAATTTCGAGAAAAATCGATCTGATGGTATCCTGATAGAAAGTCAAGAGTAGAGAAGAAAATATTGAAAAATTCATCCATCCTTCCTATCTCATCCTACCCTATCCTTCCTATCTATCCTTCCTTCATATCTTTTCCTTCCTATCCTTCCTATCCTATCCTATCCTTTCTTCCTATTCTATTCTATCCTATCCTTCTTTCTTATTCTATCCTATCGTTCTTTCCTATTCTATCCTATCCTACCTTCCTATTTTATTTATCCATCTCTTTCTAGATGACTCAGCTTATTCTGGATGACTCGGCTTATTCTGGATGACTCGGCTAAAAAAAGTCTAGATCTGGAGTCTGAAATTGAACTTCGTTCAATTTCCAAAATCTAGTTTTATTTGAGGTGATATAATTAAATTAGAAAAAAAGAAAAAGTTATTAATAAGATGCTCGTGTAATAAATAGGGCACCGACTCTTACCTCACATTTTGAAAGGGGCCCATTTCAAAAAATTTCAACAAAACACTATTTTGTTTATCTCATGTGCTCAGTTTTTGAGATGTTCTAGTCAACTTTAAAATTGTATTTTCAAATTAAACATTTCAAAATGCAAAAATGGTAAAAATTGCAGATTAGGTTATGATTAGGTTAATTTTAGAAAGTGTAATGCTCTGATGCTTAAAATATAATCCGTAAAAGGACTAAAAATTGCTTCTTCTATGTATCTCTAAGCAAAAGTCATGCCTGTCAATAGAAGCCATTCGGTTAACAAGCATAATTGGAGGAAGTTTGTTTTCAAATTGTATGGTTACATTTTTGCCAGTGTCTCTCCCATTGTTTTATTTTCTAATCAATCTTCCAACTTTCTATTTAGAGTTAATTATAGTTATTAAACCTTCCTTTTAGCTGCATGAAAACAAATATGCCACAGAATTTTTATAATGAATTTGTGATTGATGCGTCTTTCCTTTAATGTAAAAGATTTCCTTGTGGAAGAGTATGAACATGAAATGATTGTATATTCACATTTCCTTGTTTTATCGACACACTGATTTCATTTAATAGTGTCATATTACATGTTATGGAATTAGTTGCCCTGAGTAGAATTTGGTATGTACATGGACCCTATATGTTTTAACCCACAAAACATATCTCACTATTTTTAGAACAAATTGAAGCATCGATGTATCTATTTATGCTAATTTGTTATTTCAGATTTGGCAAAACATGGAAAGATGAAATTGACATTCTGGCGCCCATCTACCAATGCTGCTTAATGCGCTACTCCACGCTACTAAAGCTCATAGATTTTGAAAAGGGGCCTCCGCTGAGTCAGGTTTTCCGCAAGGCAATGGAGCGTGATCTAGCTTACCCCATCCTTCCCGAGAAACACTTCCCAGCCATTGATAGAAGGGTTACTATCATTCTTAACACTGTAAATAAATGTATTCAACAGAAAGGATTTAAAGAGGTTGTTATAGATGATAAATTATAGTGTACAATACTTCCATATTGTATGTTAGTCTAATACACAGACCAAAGAAATGGTTCAACTTGTAGAGAAATTCCACATCTTGTTGGTCATATTTTTGGACTGTGCAGTAGACTGTGTATTTGTTAATCACATGTTTGCCATGCTCAAGTATAGTAAATTACAAGTTGTATCATACACAGGGAGATATGCTGATAACTCAATTAATACAAAATAAGTATTAAATTAACACTCTGGCAAAAGTGCACTCATGAGCGCTATTTTAGTACCCGGCATATCTCCCTGTGTACAGGTGATATTCTTATTGTTAGTCCATCTACAAGTCCTTGTGAACCTTCCCCTCCCACTACTTGACTACACAGGTAATAAAAACTCACACAGGAGAGGTGTGTAGAGCAGGGGGGGGGGCACAAAAGCATGAAGTAAGACTATCTTATTGTGAAGGGGGGATGTTAACACATTCCATTTCACATCATTCCTTTTTAGGAATGAGTTAAAAACTTCTTATATTTAGTGCACTGTATTTTCCGATGGACTGCGAGGGTGTGTCAGTCACTGGAACCAGTGCCATGTGTAGCAAAAACATATGAGTGCTGATGCCAAAAGTTACATGAAAATAACAATGAAACAATTGAATAATCAACATTTGTTGGCAATTGATTATTCTTGAAATTGACAACCGATCTTTGTGGACATTAAGATTAGCATATAAAAGACGAGCTATTTTTGTAAATTATTATGAATGATAAGTGGTGACATCTTTTAATGAGTAGTGGTGATATTATTAGGAATGCTTATATTTTGATTTTAATCTCTCGTATGCTAACTGTGCTTTTCTAAAACAGTGTAAGATAGGAATATAGAATTAGACCTATATCAGCAAGATTAAAAGTTATTGGAATTAAAGATGTGTTGCATAGTTTGAAAATAAGTAAAGTAGCGTGACAGTAGGTTCCAGCGAACTATGTGCCTACCCAATGAAAGAAAACAAAGATGCCATAATTTTTGTGCCAATCTATTCCAAAAACAGAATTCCTTGCAAAACACAATTCCATAGTATTAATAATTAATTGTCATAATTATTATTGTATATAGATGACAATTTTAAGCTTAGCATAATTGAGTGAATGGACACATTTCATCATGTGTATGTCTGCCACAAAATCTAAATTGACCTAACAGGTGTAATAGAGAATGTAAAGTGAAACCTGTATATGTGAACAATTTTATATTAAAGATTTGTAATGTCCCATTGACTTCCATGTTATAAGCCTGTTAATTTTAGTTTACACAGGTTTTATCAACATACATATTATAGGGCCCAGGGGAATTAGAGAAATTCCAAGCACATTTCAAATCAAGATGTATTGTTTCAAGATTGCAGTGAAAATGAAAATTTTCTTATAGCTTATAAAATAGCGTATTGTGAATTTTTATCGCTTTTTGCTTATGTAACATAATGCATTTCAAGTTTGAGATTATGCAAATGAACGAATCTAGGATGAAGAAAAAATCAATATTGCATGCATTTATTATTATTAGGTAACTTCAAAGCATAATAGATGGTACATGTACAATGTACAGGGTGAGCTAAAAATAAGTAACCGAAAAAAATATATGTTCATTACTCAGTCATTCATGTCATTCATCATGAGTTTATTTTTCACAATAAAAGTATTGGGAATAGACCAATGAAACTCAGTAGAATGAAAGATCATTAAACAAGGTTTCATTCTGCCAAGTATGACTTCAAACCCATGCTGAATGACAGAGTTATTAAGATTTGTTTGGGTTACCTTTTTAGCCCACCCTGTATGTGTACCACATAAATATACGCCCAAGTTGTTTACAGTGACCAGTCCTACAGTGTCATTAATTTATTGTATATTGGGAGCCATAAATGAAAAATTCCAGTGTCATGTGTATTTTGCAGTTTTGATCAGTATTTTAATTGGGACCCTTATTTTATAATTCTTATACTGTATGTGTCTGAAATGGAAAATTTACTTATTTTTATTGTTTGAGGTTGAAAATGTATATCACTGTGTGGATATATTTTATTTCTAGTGCAAGGAGGATTGGCTCCCAGAATGCAACATCGATATTCTGTCCCATGTATGGTATGTGGCCCTTAACCTTATTTACATGTGACATGTTTCTGGAACCTGTCACGTGTGAATGAGGTTAAAGGTCACCATACCATATATCGGACAGAATATCGATGTTGCATTCTGGGAGCCAATCCTCCTTGTTTCTAGTGTGTTAAATTGACTGGATGACAAGCAAGATCAAAAGTATTGTTTTTCTATGACACAAAAAATAAGATTTAATTTTAAAATGAACAAATGGCATTAGAACAAATGGTTTGTACATTATCACTGGTATGCCAAGGGTCTTTGATATGCCATGGGTCTTTGATATGCCATGGGTTCCTAGATGCCAAAAAACAGAATTATGAGTAACATGTTTTAAAACAATTGATCAAAGTATGAAATAATAGCCGATTATATCTGCTAATTAGGCATATTTATACAGGACTTGGGAGGAACATGAACTTCCTTTAGAAAGCCCAACGAGGAACAAAAACATGTTTATAGGGGAATTATAAAGAAAATAATATAATATTAATTGAATATTCTGTATTTCAGAATATTCTCTACTGGTTTCAGTAGTTTGTACATGAATTCCATGTGACTTAACATTGCAGTGTATTTTGTTAAAGCTTTTGGGAAGTTGTACAAATTTTACATATACGAAACCAGAATTGTACATAGAATTATTGGGATTTTAAATATATTTTATTTTTGCAACAAACTGTATAAAATTGACTGATACTATACATGTGATATTTAAGCGTATTTACAATGTTATGTGAATATAAGAGTAGTAACTAGTAGTTGGTAATTGAGAATCCTGGGAATACCAATGTCGTATGAATTGGAACTTTATGTTTATTTATTTGTCATTCAACAAATTTTTGAAAGTTATTTTAGTTAATGCCCATGGGTTATAATATGAAAAGTTGGGCTTTATTTGAGAATCAATGAGTTTGATTGAAGAAATTGCACCCATTTTTGAATTATAATACTTAACATCCCATCTTCACATGGCAGTCTTTAATAAAGGAACAGTATTTCATAACACTTCAGTATTGTTCTATACATCCATGAAACATTTATAGACATAAATGGGCAGACTAAGAAGGCTTTCAAAAATATATTTGCATTCTTGTTGTTTATTGTCATTAAGAAATAACATGTAGGCCTATCATGTCTTTCAAATCCGACCTGCCAACCTAAAATAAACTGAAATGTGGTGCTTTTAAAATCCATAAAATAAACTAGTTTTTGAAATTACCTAAATAATGTTGTTTTAGGTTGGTAGCTATGCTTGAGATATGACATAAATGGGTATATGGGTTTATTATTGAGACACTAAACCGTGCAGGGAATCATTACATTCCATATTTTTCAAAAAGATTTAGTAGAGCTTTAGTTAATTATTCAAGTTAGTTAGATTAACATGAACAAGCATTGATAAAATGCCTGTATTAAAATATAACCAGGCACTATTAGGGTTTTATTATTCATTTTAAGTGTATTTTTATTTCATCAATTTTAATGGTAAGGGTAAGAAGTTAGGGAGTAACAAATAATTGATGATAGAATAAGAAGTGTTGACGCGACATAAAACTATTTAGTCTTGTATCAAGCCAGTGGGACACCCATGTCTACTTCACCCCCGATGAGGGTAATTTGTGTTGTGGATGGAGGTTAGTCACAAGAGCTTGAACCAAGACTAGAAAATACTAGCCTATTTTGTAAATTATGCTTCAATTTTCATGTCACCACCAAAAGTGATGACATATTGTTATGGTCTCCGTTTTTTGTGACGGCGGTTGGCGGTGGCAGTAGGTGGTTGGCATCCGGCATCTTAAACAAATTCTAAAAACTTCCAGTAACCTAACAAATACCATTTAGATTGACTTCTAATTTTTTCACAATCATCTACAAGTTCTCAGAAGTTCAAATCTGACTAAGATTGAACTCATAATTTTGTGAGCAACTAGGTGGTGACATTTTGTCATGTTTATCCCTTGTTAATTGATGATTGGTCATATTTTGAAGGGGATAAATTATATCCATATTAGGAATTAAAGGAAGGACAGTAGAAATAATTTATCTAATCTCAGGACTGAACACCAACCATCAAGAGTCCTCACTATAAAAATTGAGAATGTACAGAATCTATAATCCATGGCTTGAATAAGTAATCATCCATGACAGCTCATCTATATCATCTTTGTACACCTGTCTCCACTATGTTTAGCCATGGGGATGGTGTGAATGAGGATGCATCTATATATCATGTTATCTTGTTTTTCTTGCAAAAATAATAAAGATCAAAATGCTTCAATCATATAAATGATGTGTTATGTTTATTTATGTACATGTACTGTACTATATGTACATGTGTTAAACCATATTACATATGATTCATTTAGTATTTCACTAGATGCAGCCAGATAACTATTGTTATCAGTAAACCAAGAAGCAACAATTTAAATCGCAATAAACTAAAACTAGACTACTGTATTCTGTCTAATGAGTGCACAGTTCCAATGAGCGCACATGCAGCTTTTATAATGAATATGGACTCACGAAAACACAAAAGTTAAATGCATTAGTTTCTATTATTTACTCAACAAGATATAGATTGATACTTATATTAAATGCAGAGAAAGAGATAAAGGAGCTGTAGAGTATGTGAACCTTAGTGATAACAACAGAAAAGATTATCGACAATTTTATTTTATGAATGTTTTGTATGTGCGCTTATTGGAGTCTGCCGCTTAAATATTGATTTGGGAAGTGCCCTGTGCACTCATTAGAGAGAATATGGTTTCTTATAGTAACAATCCCCTCAGCTGCTTGATCTTATAAAACATGAATCAAAATTAGTGACAGCAGGACTAACTCAAAAAGTACCATTTTTACTGTATCAGGATGTTGGCAACTCTGACCTCATTTCATGTCTCATCTTTCATCTTAGGATGCAATGTTACCAGGTTACATCACAATACATCAATACTCAGATTCGATAGTGATGTAGATTCACCAAATTAAAACATCACAAAATATCTCTATTTGGTGGTTTGATTTTGATTTTTGTTGATAAAATCATTTGTATCAATTTTCATTTTCCACAAGAATTCCACTTTTCAAAATACTACTAATAATTTTTAAATGAAAATCCCATAATTTGTAAAACTAATTTTATCCAAAATTTCACAATTGTCGTACTACAGTATTTGCTGGAAAAAGGGGAAACCTACATATCACATACTCAAAAATAAAAAAACATCCATTTCATTAAAATATTTTAATAAATGTGCAGTTCAAATATCAATTTGACAAAAATTAAAAAAAATTAAATATACAAATTTTTAATATATATCATGTTTATATCTACATGTACTGGTGTAAAGTCTATGACCTACTTAAAAGTTATATGTACATCACTTACATGTATAAGTAAAACCTGTATATAGTGAACACCTGTGGAGCCAGAAGAAAGTATTCATTACAGAGAGGGGATTTTATGCAGGAGTCTATGTAAAACATGTTTTGAAGTGCTGATTTCTAAACACAGGTGTTTTCTAAGACAAGGTTTACAGTACATATACACTGTACATGTATATGTAATTGATGTTTATGCTTTACAGAAACATTTACACCAGACTATACTCATTGTTCCATAATTTCATCTATTTTCTCCAATGTTTCTAAAGCACCCTTTGGAATAGAAATATGGTCACTACCATAAGGTATATCAGGTTCACGTGGATTAACGCGAATCAATGTCCCACGTATACCATGTCCAACAAGTCCCTCGCTCTCATAACGAACAGTTGGAACAGCTAACCCTGCTCCCAGTTCAATTACAACAAATTTTGTAGAAGCAAACTTAAAAAGTTTTTGTTTGAATTTCCAGTATCTGGCTTCCTGTTCATCTGTGCGTGTACCGACCCAGCCCCAGTCTCCAAACATAAGGATATTTGGTCTAGCTAGATTGGTAGGATCCTCGGGTGGACCCATTGGTAAATCTCCAACACATTTGAAAGTTTCAGCATCAATGTTTAATTTAAGGTCTTTGGGCGTTTGCCATATTTTGTCTGTTATGCTTGAATCGGTGCATTGCATAAAGTTTATACTGCCATGACATTCCACAATTTTGTCTTCAGGAAAACCAGATCTTTGAAAATGTCCATCGACATTGCTCGTAAACACAAAGTAACCTTTGTTCATTTTGTCTGCCCACTTTTTCAGAATCTGAAAACCATTATGAGGTACAGTTTTCGAATATAGGTTGTATCTATGTCCAAAAAATCCCCAAACAAAATGAGGGTCATCTTCAAACCATTTTGGATTGCTCGTATCTTGCAAGCGTAATCCAAGCTTTTTGAACGGTGGGTATGCTTTCCAAAAGCCCTCTGGTCCTCTGAAATCTGGCAGTCCACTATCTACCCCCATGCCAGCACCAGCAGTGATGATCAGAGCTTCTGCTTCACGAATTGCTTCTGCAGATTTCAGAATTTGTTTCACCGCGTACGCCATTTTGAATGTCATGTGACCAAAACATTGACGTCAACATTGCGGAAGATTTGAAATTATGGCAAATATTCAAGAGTTAAAATCGGGTATGTACCTATATACGTAGTGTTTATGACAATTTTAATGTCGTCAGTGTATTAAGTAGTACTTACATAACATGGGCAGATTCAATGTTACAGAAATTCTACTTTGCAATAAGGTAAAATCCACTGATAGAAAGTAAAAAAAATATTTATCACATATTATCGCCCACCTTTTTGTAGAATATTTTTTCAAGATGTACACCCGGGGATGTACATCTACATCGATAATCTGCAAAAGGCTAATAAGCCTATTTATAGCAGATGTATAGTTTAACAGTGATAGAATTTGAATAGAATATAATTTGAACCTTAACAAGTCCCAAACTCCCAATGTTGTCATTTCATGTTTCTTTTTGATGATTACACTCTGTTAAGCATGATAAAAGGCAAGAAGTTTAGTTAGAAATAAAAGAGTTATCTCATGAATGGGACCCTTACATAGCTCCTAAAAGGTAGAAGACACTAAATGGTGTAACACTATAAGCTGAATTTTGTCCACATAGAGCATGTGCACAATACTAAAGACATGTAAAATTGAACTGTCAAAAGAACTGAAATATACTTACCAGCTCGCCTCTTCCGGAAGTTATGATACGTTATGGTGTAACTACGGTAATTAATTTTAAAATATTGAAAAAATCACAAAATACAAGTTCTGAGGTATATATCGCCATTTTTAAGCGAATTAGCCCATACTATGACTATATATTCGCACCCCCATATACAGATATATATAAACTTCATCTTCACAATAAATTGAGCTTCTTTCAAATCTCCATTTTTTGAGATACATGTAAGTGCCATTTTCTTACAATTCAAGCCGTAAAAATAGTTGGAAAGTGCTTCCCAGTTGAGGTTAATGGCTTTTATACTTACATTAATGTATGGAGCACTTAAAATGTACTTAGAATCGTATAAATAGCTCTATTCTGTGAGATTTATTTTTGTTTTTATTTTTATATTTTTCTCACCTCATAATTGAAGAGCTCCGCTGTTGATTTACATTCAGTTACACGTATTTCCTTGAAAATTCGCCATGATTGGAACAAATGATGGTTGGTTTATGTTTTATTCATTTAGTTTGTATTTGAATCTAGCTACTTAAACACAAAACATGTCTTCATGTTATGCTAAAGAGCAAAGATCGCGAATTCTAGGTGAAGCCAATTATTTTGCACAAGTCATATCCTGATTGCATCATAGTTACTTTGTACTAGTCACATCCTGATTGCATCAGCCAATTCACGTGATTTACAGTTTACACCAAGGGCGTTACAATACCCGGGAATTTATCGGTTCGTGCAGTACTTGTTTGTGATAGCGCCCTCTGTAGGTCACTGTGCTTATAGCCTACAGTAATACGGGGTAGGATATCGGGAATTCGGTCAGTTTCTATCCGTCGATTTCGCTATGAATTGAAGCAAGTGTGACCACTTTATCCACTTAAACAATTTGATAATTGATTAAATATTTAAACAAAATCGATAAACACGTTATACACTTCCTATCTCCTTAGAAATTAGCATGTATTTATGGATTGTGTTTTCGAACAAGGCTCGACCCAAACCAATAGGGAAATCCTTATGCTAATTAGTATGACGTCATATTTTCCTGGGGAATCCTAGATTTCAAAGCCTCAGTCTGTTATTGTGTCAAATGTAAACGCTCTTTTGCAGACAGAAAATTGACAGATTAGATTTTAACTTTAAGCTTTGATGTTTAAATATTCTGTATTTCTACCGGACTTCTTGCTGAATATCATATAATGTTATAACTTGATTTGGATCATTGCCTGATTGCTCATTCTGAAATTTTGATTGTGATTCATGATTGATTGGCAAGAAAAATAATTCCTATTGTTTTCCAGCGAAGTCAAAATGTTACAGCATGAGTTATAATGTCGAGTTTGCATCATGTTAAATTCTGCTAGTGATTAGAAGTCCATGCACAAGCATACACATAAGAGACAAACACACCCAGGCTCCAGGCCGTGGATGGAAATATAAAACTATTTAAGGCACAAACTGGTATTAATAGACCGATATGTAGTGTCTGCCATGTATTGAAGGTAAACCAATCTGCATTATTAATGTTTATTCTATCAATACATGGATTGTGCAATGGAAAAGCAATGGCACAATCAAAAATGTGCATATAAATCGTGAGTATCTCTCGGTTCAAAGCTTATTTCCAACAGAATCGTGTCAAAATATGTGTCTGAGTAACAGTTATACATTATAAGATCGCAAACTCTTACCAATTATCAGCCGAATGGCTCATTTTCAACGAAATGTCCTTAAGACAACAGCCCTGGGTCGCGCCTGAGACCAAAAACTATTTCAAATAGCCCTCCCCTAATTATATTGGATAATTACATTTATGCGTGCGCGCGCAGCTCATCCACTGAACGAAACGCCACTTCCCGCTGAAATCACCGGGTATTGATCTTTCCCTTGTTTACACATGGTTTCAATATACATGTTATACTACTTCCGGGTAGGGTAGTGTTTTTTATACTTTAAAAACGAAGCCATTTAGATCAGTTTTTATAATCCTTGGTAGAACTGAGAGGTATTACAATACATATTTAAATTAATACACATGAGTGTATTTGATGAACTCTCAAAAAATAAAACCCACAATAATATCTTTTTTATTCACAATTTCATGTCATTGTTTCTAACAAGTCACCTCTTTCTCTCTTTTCTTTATTTTTGTCAACAGTCAAAATCGGAATTTAAAACTTGGTTTCTTTACAAGCTCTGCTTCTGTAAATACTAAATAACATGAAAAATGTTAAACCTTACATCCTACACTTATTTGATATGAAATAGGCGATCATTGATATCATTTTTGTGCTGTTAAGTGTGGATCTTTTAATTTTTTAGTCAAACTTGATCGCTGATCTCTGTCGATGTGACGTCACGCATTAAGTATGCACGCATGGGCAGTACAATACATAAGGCAATATGGCGTCTTAGGCCTATACATGAGCCAGAATGGAGGTCTGCAAGTTGAAATGAATATGTTTGTTTATGCATCAATCGATCACACATATAATCCAGACAATCTTTCAAATCATATACTTAACATTGTAATGGATTTATTTATTTTGTGAGCTAACGTTCCCTTTAATTTTCATTGGTGAAGCAATGATTTTACCTAAAATGAGTCCCTTTACTCCCGTCGAGAGCTACTTAGATTTTGAAAGTATAGCTCTCTATCGCTAGAATCAACAGCTTAAGAATCCTGACTTCAAAGAAAATTTCAGGGAATTCAGCTGACTCATGTTGCACATTATATACCTGAAAATGTATCCTACATCGCCATTTTCATTCAGCTCAACTATAGAACGTCTCACTGCCCTATGTATCGATCAGGACTTCATTTTATTGGTCGTGTCAAAAGTTTTGGCCAGGTATATTCAATATGGCGGCTTGACGTTTCCCAAGTTGCGCATGCGTCGATAGTATTTCCGTTTAACCGCCATATTGGAAATGGGTATCGAACAATAACAATTAGAACTCCTGATCGCCATAGAAGCACATCCGCGATCCTACATGCACGGGGAAAGTAGACACATATGAGCCCATAATGTAGGCTACAGTTTGAGACAAACAGCAAGCCGTTGACTGGCGCTGATCAAAATTAGATGTCACAATTCTTCAGCTGGGAGATCCTCACGATGGAGAGCTATACTTTCAAAATCTAACATGGTAGCTCTCGACGTGAGTAAGAGTCCCTGTCTTTGCATAGTGATATTTAAAAATCGAGAAGCAAAACCTATGTTGAATATACTGTGCATTGATGAAGTTTATATATAGCCTAGGGGAACTCAAAAATATTGTTATTATATCGGCAAATTCGCTCGAAAATGGTTGTACACCCTAGAAATTGAATGTTGTTGATTTTTTCAATATTTTAAAATTAATTACCGTAGTTACACCATAACGTATCATAACTTCCGGTAGAGGCGAGCTGGTGAGTAATTTCTATTATTTTGACAGCCTAATTTTACATGTCTTTAGTATTGTGCACATGCTCTATGTGGACAAAATTCAGCTTATAGTGTTACACCATTTAGTGTCTTCTACCTTTTAGGCGCCATATAAGGGTCCCATTCATGAGATAACTCTTTTATTTCTAACTAAACTTCTTGCCTTTTATCATGCTTAACAGAGTGTAGGGCCTAGATGATTTTGATGATTTTGATGATTTTTTCTTAGTATTTTTTCTTGATTCTTTCACATATATACACCAAAATATTACTGTTCATGGAGGGGTGTCTGTTTTTGGCTTTAAACTATACACACTCTATTTCATTATGTTGTTACATGAAGTGCTGACATATTGTTATAGTCTCCAACCTTTTTTGTGGATGGTGTTCGGTGTTCTGCATTTGGTGTTTAGTGTCTGTAACAAATGACAGGAGGTGACACACATTTTGCATGTTAACACCTCCTACAGTAACTTAAGTTACAAGAAGAGAGTGATCACTTTGATAAATTGGTAAACTTTTATTAAAATTGTCAGGTTGGTCAGGGATGGCCTTGTAATAATTATTTTTTCAGGGCTATTTAAAGAGAGAATCAGATCTAGCCAGCAGCCTAACACAAAATTGTTTCAATTTTAGAATATTTTTGTTTATGTCATTCCCTTTCATGTCTATTTTCTAAAAATCCCAAAAGTGCACACTTTAAAACTAAAGATTTTTACAATAATGTATTATTTTCGATAAGAATGGTACCATTCTTATTATTTTGGAGAATTTAAACATTTTTCACCCATTTTTGATTTCTATTATACTACACCATTTTATAACATATCGGGACTCTTTTTGGAGATTTTGTCTTTGACATTGTAAGGAATAGATTGGTAGGTCAATTGTACATATTGCTTGTAGTTTTGTCACCCCCTATGGATCTGATTCTGCCTTTAATTAACAAGTTCTTTTCTGGATTTCATATGCATTATTAAGTTTTAAATAATTTCACCATTTGATAATACATCATGAATCATTTTGGAAAGTAGTAATTTACATCAACTTCCTTATAGTCAATTAATATTCTAGAATGTGGATAGAGCTTTTTCTCAAACAAATAATCATTATATGAATTTCTTTATACATTTATTCTACCACTAACTGGTTACATATAATTTATATATATTATATTATAAATCTTTTATCATAATATCTTATACATGTACATCATTTTATGTATAAGACATCAATCTAATGTTTTATTTAAAAAACAATATTGCTTGACCTTCTAATTACAATTTTTTAATGTTTTTACATTCATTATTTGGCTTTATAACTGTATGAAGTCAGACATGCACAATGAGTACTATACTGATGACTATTTGAATAGTTATATACATACATTACTGCATAACAAATTATAATCACTGCATTAATAATCATTAATGTTACATGCATAAATATGCAAATACTATGAAGAAGAAATTCAATATAGTCTGCATATGTCCCTTGATCTTTTCACGTTATATCCATTCCATGTTTCTCAGGTCCATCTACAGTATATAAAATGTGTTCTCGGTCATTTGATCCTCAGGCAACAAACAACATCCTTGGTTGTCAGACCAATAGCAGGTAGGCCTTGACACCTCGTTTCTTAATGAGTAATTTGATTACTGCATTTAGAAGTCAAGATCACTCCGAGCCCCTTGAGATGACAACTCCACATTGGACTACATTTCTTGCCTCAGATCTTTTCATGCTTTTCAAGTTCCATGCATAATCATATGATTTCACAAGGAATTTCTTCAAATCTTGTCCATTTGTGAATTTACGTCCATAACATGTCACTGGTCGTTTAATCTCCAAGCAACGAGCGAACAATTTGCAACCTTGTTTTTCAACATTTTCCAGTTGTTCACGAATTTCATCATTGTTTATGTACATTCTAAGGGCTCCATTTGTAGAGTGGAGACACCTGGTAGCCAGTTTTATATATACTGGGAATCTACGGGTGTATGGTTTGGTTTGCACTGCTAACTCATACAGAAATGACTTAGATCTGCTCTGGTTTTGCTTCATAGAGTAAATGGAGCGAAACTCGAGGATGTTGCTCACAGGTTTCCATGGAGACCATGCAAGGGTTGCACTAGAGAAGTGAATTTCTGCAACATTTTCTCTATTATGACGTGGAATCTGCAAGTACAGGAGTTACATATGCTGTACAGTCATGTAAAACAATATAGCCATTTGTACACATTTGCCATTGCACAGAGCATGAAAATGGTAGCTACACTGGAACAGCTCAGCTGTATTAGCTCCAAAAATAGCCCTACACCCATATTCTACAATTTATAGAGTTTGTGTTGTTTTGTTTTCAAAAATATTACCAATTGCGCTTTCTCAAACACCTTTTAGAAACAGTATCAGAAACTGTGAAAGAAGGATCATTTAACTTTATTGGCCTCATGTTTACCTTGGCAATTTTTGTGGAAGATGGATACAGTTTCATTGGTGACCTTTTGACGACTCTTAAGGTCTTTGGAGTCATCTTCACAACTTTCAATTTGGGAGTAGTAGTAGCAGTCTTCACCGTGACTTTGGGTGTCACTTTAGGGCTCATCTGGAATTTTCTTGGAGCTTTCTTTGGGGTTGATTTTTTCTTCCTCTTGATAATTGGTGTCATAGCCTCATCTGTTGCATCATGGGAATCTGGATCACGGAGAGCATCAAACATTTTTGTCAACTCGCCACGCATTCCTTTTCCTTCACGCTCACGGACCTCTTTCTCGTAGGCCTGTCAAAAGGAATTAATTTCATAAATCCTCGATTCATGCACTATTTAATTGTTTTTGAAGGAGACTCAAAAGAATTTTAAAAATATCATTCAAAATTGTGATCACCAAACTTTAAAATCAATACTTTTGTAATTTAGTTATCTCTATATTCACTTTTAAACATGAGGAAAAGGGAAACATTTGGTGGTTACTTAATTTGGCGGACTTGCAATATGACAATGTACTATTTAATAGTACATAAGATTTGGCAGCTATTTAAAATGGCCGCAAAATTAAGTAAAAGTACAGTACCTACCTCAAAATATTCAACTCCATGTTCTCTATAACAAATAGCCATCATCATGTCAATTATGGTCTGGAATTCTGCAAGTTTCAAATGTTTCCCACCAGTTTGAGATGATATTTGCTTGAAGAACTTGCTTGAGTCTACGTTGTCCTGGCACTGTACTCCATATATCTTCACACCCTTTAAATAGATGTCACTCATGTTGAAAATATGCATAGATAATGTGTGATGAGTTTAATTTTCACACACACCTGCAAAATCAACAACCAACACAAATAGGTTAAGAATTTGGAAAACAAAAATATGTAGATATCAACATATTTATTTTTTGAGTTAATAGTTTTAATGATAAATCGATGGAATAATAATGATTACAAAATGACTCACCAATTCCTCATAAAGCTTTTTGGTTTCTGTCCTCCAGTTAATATTTCCTTTATTGGCGGGATAGTTTGGCTCATGGGGAATGGCATCCCCGATCATTACGAGGGACTTCTGGGAGCCTGGTGTCCAATCAAATGATGTCCTCACCTAAAAAGTAAATGGGCAAATGGAACAATTGCTTTATAATAAAATGTGACAATAGTTCAATTATGACCATATTTTATTTATTTTAAATTTGATTATGCCAGGGAAAATGAAAATTTCTTATTGTCAAACCATTATTCTTATGATATTTATAATCCTAATATAAAATACAGTGAAACTTGTAAAGAGGAACACCTTTACAAGTGGTACACCTTTGTCAGTGGAACACTTTTCAGTCAGACTAACTGACTGCATGTTTAATGAACCTCTGTAAGTGGAACACACCCCAAGTGGAACACTTTTTAGATTTACCAAAGGTATTCCACATAGACAGGTATTTATGTATTTATAAAAAATATAAAACTGTGTACTGTAAATAAAATAGAAAACAAACCTACCTTTTGAAGCACCAATTCATAGCATTCTGCGTAATCCCCGCCTCCAGATCCACCTGTATTTTCAACAAAGTCGCAGAGTGCTGTGATGTCATTGGTGAAATCAATCTGCTTTGTCACATAGTACGTTGTAGCATCGCAATAGTCACCATGTGCAATGACTCCAACTTTGAGGGATGGAATATCCATGAAGAGTCGCTGAATGATATGGTTTACCTGGAAGTAATGAGGAATTATTTAACAATTTATTGGTAAACGCTGAGTATTTATAGTATGAATTTAATTAATGATTAATGATAAACAGTAAATGATAGCAGAAAATATAACATCCTTCTTTATAAACTTTGCTGGTAAAATTAATAAATTAACAAATTATTTTACTATTGCAAACATGAATCATAATCGTTATATTGAAAAAATGATGTACTAATAATGGAATAAATCAACTATATTATATTGCAGTGTTTATAAATTTTGGATTATCTGTCAAAAGTAATTAATATCCAAGTTATAAACAAAATGTAGCAATAAAGAACAAGTTGACGATAAATATCATTATTGTTTGTACCTGTTTGCGCACTTCCGCGAGACAAGAGGACATAGAACCAGTTGTATCGAAGCTGAAGATGATCTCCATTGGTCCCCCTGGAGTGTGTGTTATCATAGAGCCAGTGCTGTCATCTGTCAAATCTGCTGTTATAGTATTTGGTGCCATTTTATAAACTGCAAGTCTGCAACATAATTGTATTTAGATTAATTCTTACCCTGTAGTAGTAGATGGGCTTAGATTGATCGAGATTATTTACATTTACTACTGAGGTTAAACAACATCCCATAGAACCCCAAGGTTGGCGTTGTGTATTCTCTATCCCACCTTAAACCCACAGACTTCGAGTTCAAATCATTCAAATTCAATGAGAGAGAATCAAAGCCGTGACAAGTGGTATAATAATGCATAAAGTCCTACCTTCAATCTGTAATATTCAATCAATCCAATCCAAGTTGAAGTTTCCAATAAATTCGCCTGAATTTTCTCTCTTTATTCTTTTTTCCACTGCAGTGTCTAGTAGTTCGATGTCGAGATGTGATCTGACTGTATCTGACGATCATGTCCTTATATATACTGGCAAAATCCATCGTATACTTCTGGGCAAGTTCGAACATTTAGTCCATGTGCTTGTGTTGACTTGTTTATCAATTTCAATATGGCGAATGTAAATAAAGAATCAGGTCCGAATAATTAATAAAATATTAGTTGAATGTTAACAAAAAGTTGGCTAGCGTTTTCATGTTTTGATGAAAAAAACATATAACAAAAGTGCAATAATGTATTGACAGATGCATTACATGTTTAACTGCACAATTATTCTAAATTGAGGGCGGCAAAATATTGAATTATTGAATTGCCAAGACCTACTTAGAATGACGTATTTTACGTCATTTCCTCTTATCCAATCAAAAAAGTTTTATTTTAAAGAAATCTTTCGCAGCTAGAATAAAGATCGCTATAGCGGACAGCCATTCAATGACATCAATGCTGGTCATCTACCGGTCTACGAGATCTATAATAAAACTTTGATAAAAAAGCTGAAATACTAAAGAGTGACTGTATTATGTGACCATAATTTAATATAAAGACTACCCCCTCTCCAGGCTACCCCCATAAAAGTGGAGTTGATTTGCGTTTTTCTTATTTCATGACATTTGAAATAAAACGCATATCAATCCAATAATATATGGGGGTAAAGGTTTTTAAGGAAAATGTTGACCTAAATTGTATTTTTCCTTGAAAAATATGCAATTCAGATTTTTTGTCATGGCTATCACATTAATGCATTGTCAGGAGATTTTATCAGACTATAGGAACATGTATATGTTAGACTTGTAACACTTGTCGTTTTGTTGTTGTTTTAGTTGTGAAAGAGACGCTAGAAAACCGTGGTGTTTTGGGTCAGATTAAAGCCAGGATTCGAGCTGAAGTCTTCAATGCATTAGATGACCAAACAGAAACCCGGCCAAGTCTCAGTAATGAAAACATGCTGATAAATGAGCTGATAAGAGAATACCTTGAATTTAACAAGTATAAGTATGCAGCTTCTGTGTTAGTTGCAGGTATGTGTAAGCAACCCCAATAGATCGGAGGATAGTCAATCATTAAAGAAAGTATCTAGAGCTAGCAACTTTCCAAAAAGGAAAAATCCTGACTTATTCAGTATCACGGTTTAGCCTAAGAACTTTAGACATGCTGGACAAAGATGAGCTATGGACCAGTTGCAATATAATTTTCCTATACATGCTAAAAAAGTAAACTGGTCAAGACCAAAAGTCAGGACCACTGGACTATTTTTTATTCCACACCCTCTTCTGCATTTTCTTGTCCCATGTCATTCCTTGTCATGCCTAATTTCTTAAGTTCTTATTTAATGATATTTTCCAGAATCAGGTCAGCCTAGTACACCCCTTGACAGAGCCTTCCTGAGTAATGAACTCAATGTGCAAGAAGACAAAGATTCTGCCTCAGTGTTAGTATATTAACATGTTAACTTTCTCAAGAGAAAATTTACTATCAACATCAGTAACCTGTAATAGTATCATTGAATGAGTAGTAGCTACAATGAGGATGCTAAGGCAGTATTTTCTTGGGTATAAAAGGGATATTTCATAAACATATTCCATGGATTTTATTCTGTCTGTTCCCAGCATATTAAAAGATGTAGAAAAGACGAGAGCATTTTTGGGGCAGCTAAAAATGAAATGCAAATTTGAAACTTTTTTCACTGTATTGTATTTTCAGTCAGGTTAAGCATGAAGGTTATTCTACACTCTCTCAAGAGAATTTGAGGAAATGTCACTTCAGCATTTAATCAGAATAATTTGATTTCAAAAATTACATTCTTCGTTAACATACATATGTATAGATAAGCCCGTTCACATCATGCGGATCTACCATAATGTATGCATATACACAATACTGTTACTGAATCAAACAGATTATAGTATTTTTAATTACATTGTAGGCCTTTATTGTATGGTATAGTGGCTCATTTCCTGGGGAGGAAGACCGACAGTAAACCACATCACAGTAGAGAGAAGCAACAATTGCCAAGTCAACGGAATGTGCAGGATGATATTGACAGACAACACTGTAAGAAAACTATCAAATGAATACCAGGCTTTATTTCAAGGCTCTTTAGACTTTATACTGTCTTAAAATATCAAATTAAAAAAGGGATAGAATATTAAGATATAATGATTATATTGGTCCAGTCTTGTGAATACAATGTACAAACAAAGTAAATTGCTTTAATTCAAAGTTTGTTTTTGGACACAAATGAGATAACTTAAGTATCAATGTATTGAATATGCAGATATATCACCTCTAACAGTTTTCTATTTCTGCAGAGCGCAGACTGAACAAATGTCTTTCTTAATATTTTTGTCATATTTGCCTCATTTTTTCATTTAAATTGAGAAATCCAGCAGAAGTTTTTCCCTAGCAGAACTTCTAGTTTCACTTGCAGAATTCATCATTTCAACTTATACAAGTATATCCATTTTAAGATAACCATGTGTACATTATCATTGCAGATCTACCTCGTGACACAACTTCTGGAAGAGAGCATGATCCACTGATTGTAAGAGGAGGCTACAGGTGACCCCCTTGATTGACTTCTGAATAATGTATAATATTGAATGGCGTTCGAGAGTTCCCAAATGATCCTGTTGTTAGGGAAGTGGTTGACTCTTAATCAACCACAGAACATTGAACAATCAATCAACGCAAGCTTATAGTTTTTATGAGAATGCATTTGGAGAACAATAATAATTCCTTGATGAAAGTAGTCCAGATCAGCTCAGGAAATACAGGTTTTACTTTAGGACATAAACTATATAGTGTATGGAGAACCTATCTGGAACTGAAAGGCTAAAAGATCACCTCTATACTCTTGCAATTAAGAACCTTGGTCAGTGTTGTGTATAGTCTCTGGAATAGAGATGAATGTTTAATATTCATGAAAGTTTCATTTTGATGTTCAATTTACTGTGTAGACAATTAAAATGATTTCAGGGTATTTTCACAATTAAATTTTTATTGAGTTAATTATTGTGATAGTTCTTCAAAGGAGCTTTTATCATCAAGATCTTGTACTTAGAGAAAGTACAACCATATTCTATTTCAATATCCTCCTTGATAATGTAAATGCTGCCATTTTGGATATGCAAGCTACAAGGCTAGACATTTTAAAGATGGCATGAGTTTACAAACAACTCAAACATACCAGAATTCCTCTGAATTGTTCAAATATTTATGGGTTGGAATATGATTTGGGGAGTTCGGACTTATTTAAGCTAGTCCCATTTTGTTGATGGGCTCTGAGTAGAAATGAAGATTCTCAAATTAATAAATTGTGATTTTATTCCTTAGGACAGACCCATCTGTAGGTCTTCAAAAAACAAGAATGGTTGATGACCACTTCCATTTTTGCATGAAAACAATGCAACATAAATGTTTCAATTAAGTATAAAAAATATTTATTCAATATTTACAGAGCATACTTAATGTCAAATTACACACATATTCAACAGACAAACATAATTGGCAACTTGACAATAGCATGTGCTGCAGTGACATCCCAAAGAAAACTCCAGTAATAAAACGTACATATACAGCCTTACATTTAGTGCAGAAAATAGTGGAAGCCATTCTAAAAAGAATATAGACTCAATATGAGTTATTATCTGTAAGTAAATAGTTAACTGACCACTTTCCCCATAAAACAAAGTATAACAAATATAATATAATAATAATGATAACTATATATCATCCACCATTTTGAACAAAAAATGTTAGACTGCTTATACTTAGTAGGATTTAATATTAATTGACAATTGTTCATGAACTATACCTTACATGTTCATGAACTATACCTTACATGTTCATGAACTATACCTTACATGTTCATGAACTATACCTTACATGTTCATGAACTATACCTTACATGTTCATGAACTATACCTTACATGTTCATGAACTATACCTTACATGTTCATGAACTATACCTTACATGTTCATGAACTATACCTTACATGTTCATGAACTATACCTTACATGTTCATGAACTATACCTTACATGTTCATGAACTATACCTTACATGTTCATGAACTATACCTTACATGAACATGTTACATTCCAGTTAATTGTAGAATGAGAACTTCCTGTGTATTCTACAGAATGTTTCTTATATTCAATTCACACTTTAATTATGCACATCTAAGTGTTAATAAAAATCTTAACTAAAACAATGTACATCTATTTGATCACAAACCCATGACTATAGGTGAATGCCACATGTATTAAGCTCATTATGAAGACCATGGGTTTGAACCATCATCTGAAATTCAAATTTTCAGAAAATGAAGCACCTCATATTATACAAATATTGAATTCTATTGAGGTGAATTAACACCTGTGCTTCGTGGAATATCACTTGTTTAAGATACAGATATTCACCTCAAAAGAATTAAATATTTGTTTTATTATTCACTGTAATATTCCTCACTCACATCGATTGAATAACAAACTAACAAATGTCTAATTAAAACAATAATAATGTACTCCCAAGAATATATAAAATTGAAATTGGACTAAATCATGACTAATGAATATCATTTGATATTTACCAGTCACGTGAACTGCCATTGAATATCGCTTCTTATTTTTAAGTCACATGTAGAACATAGACCAATCAGAGAGTGAGGAATATGAAAGTGATATAAATATATATACTTGGTATTGCTTACATGTAATGTGCTTTTGTCAACAGTCAAAATCCTTCTTTGAATATTGTTCACCAATGAAATGTCATGTTTGAATTCTCGCCTGAATTAATCAGCACCATTGCACAATTTATTTACAGATACTGTATAGGTTATGTTCGGCTATATTTATTTTATGTACATAAACTGTTCATATACATGTCTTATGTTCATCGAGATTCTTACATCTAGTTATATGTTTTTATCATTCAGTTACATTTGACATTTCACTTGTGAACAACAGTGTCAGTTTAGTTCAATGGTTCCACATTGTCTTTTAAAATGGAAGCTTCCACCTCAGAAGAACAACTGAGATACACTACAATTCTGCGTGCTTCATGCAAGTGCGTATTTACATCCACATTTCCCTTATATTAAAGGGGCATTCTGTAAATCCGATCCTAAAGTATCCCAAAATATTTGAAGAAGTAACATGCAACTTTAGAATTAAATATAAACTTTCTTTATTATCCAAGCTTTGTAACAAACAGTCCATGGATGAAGTAGGTTTTAATAAATTATGAGGACTTTTAGGATCATTTTGGGATCATCAAGGATCACGGTTACAAAACTAGCTCAAAAGCTTTAGGTAACACCTTATATGAATGATGAATTAACTCTACCTGGCATAATTTGGCTGGAAATTGACTGCATATGCAAATGATGCCATGCACTGGTAATAAATCAGTCATACATATATCACTCTTACTTTCTTCACTATATATCATAGCAAGAATTGACATACAACATTATTTATTTATTCCAGAAACTGCTAAGTCAAGCAAGTCTCATGCAGATTGTTGTATGGCACTTTTTATGGCCTTTATAAGACATTATAACTAATGTCAAGACAAATGGAAAACAGCGGAGAACATTTTGCTTCACCCACCTTATGCCACATTGCTCATTGCAATTTAATTATTACTATTTAAGGTCCATATAAGAAGAGCAATGTTTTAACTACGAGCTAGTTTCTGTAATTCTGGTCCTAAATATCCAAATTGTGCAACTTTAGCTTTGATATCTTCATAAAAGAAGGCTGGAACCAAAGTTTATTGAGGGTGCAAGTCCGTGAAAAAGTTTTGAAAAATCTTTGGATCAGAATTACAGATACTGCCCTTTCAATAAAATAATAAACATCTCACGCATAAAATAATGCATGTCCAGTGTTCTCTACTACAGTCATTCAATGCATAAAACTTAAGGTCATTCATAATTTTTTTGATCCAATCTATTGAGTTTTCAGCATAAAAGCAACTGCGTTTGGTTGGATGTATTTTCCTGTTTTAACAAGATTTTTATCCTCTTTATGGGAAAGGGTTTATGTCATGCCAGCCTCATTTTGAACATTTTGGCAATGCCATAGGCTTTAATACTTCTTGATGCATATCTACGATATTTACATATCATCTTGTATAGCATTTCACTTTATCTCAAATATAATGTATGTTTCTCTAGTCACCCCATGGTTTGATTTTGATGTATACTTCGATTATTGTTCCACTAAGTAAGTATAAAACAATTACTGCAATATTCAGTGTATTTTCATCTGATTTGTTAATATTTTGATTACTCATTGTGGAATTGTGCGCTGTGTTTGAAGACATTCTACTTTAATCCAGTGCTCTTCATTACCTGAAATGAAATTGAATAATTAAATTCAACTTGGCGACTTGATATTATTGAATTGACACCCTCAAGACCAATTTTTAAACAAAAACACCTCAATTAATTAGACACTGAATTAACCGTGACACTGCATTGTTTAAATTAATAATTAAATCATGAAAAATCCAAATAAACACACTGCGGAAAACTCTTTCATTCCAAAATTTCAAGACTATCTTACCTGCTCATAAACTGTCCATGCCAGGGCAGCCATCAGTGTTCTACGCATTGTTCTTGGGACAATTCCTCGAAAAAATCCCTTAGTACCATTCTCCTATAATCACAACATGAAACAACACTTGTTATGTATTTATAGTACAATTTTTTACCTCTTAAATTGAGAGTTACATTCATTCGTACAATCAATGTATAACCAGAACAACGGCAACGCCAAAGCGTAGCGAATCCCATCGAACAGAAATGGCTGGCATTTTTACAAACGAATAGCAAATATCATAAAACAACACACTAGAAAGGCCACCATTTTCAAAATGGTTGCTCACTAGCCAAGTTGTCATCAGAAGAAATAATAATATGCTTTTAAGTAGCCACCTCTAAAATTTTTGAAAAATCGCACACGTACTTGTAAAATAACACACATAAAAATGTTGGCCATTTGGAAAATGACCGACTACTCCCCAAAGTTTTATTAGACAATGTGCCATGCTTAAAGTATTCACATATCAAATATGAACAAAATCGCTCCACTACTTTTCGAGTTATAGTAAAATACGTTAAAATGGCGGCCATTTTTCAAAATGGTCACCTTCTACCAAAAGTGTCATTAGAAATAGACAGTGTGCCATGCTTATAGTATTCACATACCAAATATGAACAAAATCGCTCCACTACTTTTCTAGTTATAGTAAAATATGTTAAAATGGTGGCCATTTTTCAAATTTTTTTTTTCAAAATGGCCGCCTTCTACCAAAAGTGTCATAGGACAGTGTGCCATGCGTATAGTATTCACATACCAAATATGAACAAAATCGCTCCACTACTTTTTGAGTTATTTTTTTTTATTTATTTTTTTTTTGTAAATATTTATTCAAGTTTTAGATTTACATTATAATATAAGGTTACATGATAATACAGTTAATACAAATATAATTAGGGTCGCTCATTTCTTTATAAGAAAGTATATAAGGGGGGTTTACAGGGGAGTTATAGTAACATACGTTAAAATGGCAGCCATTTTTCAAAATTTTTTTCAAAATGGCCGCCTTCTATCAAAAGTGTTATAGGACAGTGTGCTATGCTTATAGTATTCACATACCAAATATGAACAAAATCGCTCCACTACTTTTCGAGTTATATTAAAATATGTTAAAATGGCGGCCATTTTTCAAAATGGCCGCCTTCTACCAAAAGTGTCTTTAGACAGTGTGCAATGCTTATAGTATTCACATACCAAATATGAACAAAATCGCTCCACTATTTTTTGAGTTACAGCAAAAATCGTAAAATGACGTGTAAAGGCCGCCATTTTTCAAGATGGCTGCCATGTGCTTCTTTAATATCTACATTTGTAGTATTATTATTGTCCTTTATCATTTTTTTACATTTAAAACATATTGCTATAACAGTTTTACATATTGCACCTAAATTACTGTAAAATCGGCACTAAAATGGCCGCCATTTTGAAATGAGTGGCCATTTTGAAAATCGGCTTTCGAGCAAAACTTCTACTCATATAGGGTATATGTGTACAAAATATGAACAAAATCGGGCCAACGGTATTTGAGTTATTGCCCGGACGGACGTACGGACGTACGTATGGACGGACGGACGGAGGCATTCCCTATATCCCTCCGAACTTCGTTCGATGGGATAATAAAATCAAAGTAAGATGATTAAAAAATACATTGTATCTGTGTTACATGATAAGGTAAAATCAAATAAATAATAATAATAAAAATCACAGTTTTTATTAACTATTGAGTAAAGGTTTTCTAACAGTATCAGTAAAAGCATCTGGTTTCTAGAAATATCTTTAAAATGGACCTCCTATATAAAGGTGTATGTACACAGAGGTGGAGGTACAAAATCAGTAAAACATCTTTTTGCATTGATGTTCACTTGTTTAAAGTATTAATCATTTAACAATCATTTCCACACGAACATATCATTGAATAATTTAGTGGAGTGACATGTTTGAAAACTTGAAATCAGACACGAATCATGATTCATGTTTGAAGGTTGAGAAAAGGTCACAGACCATGCCACAATTTTGGTTCATCACAAACCTTTAAATGTACCAACGAATGAGTACAAAGTAAGAGGAACCAGTTGCAACTAGTCAAATTCTGTAATTTGATATAACTTATATCTCTAATATGACTCATTAATAAGACTGTTGTGATATAAAGTTTCAATAAATATCCATCAAATTTGACATAAGTTAAGTCGAACATTTAAAATAGATCACCCGAGATGTCATAGGTTATATTATAAATGATTAACATCATTTCTTTAAAACTTGAAAATACTGGATCACCTATTTGATATCCTAAAAAAATCAACTTTTTGTTTATCAAACCTAAATTATCTTAAATTTTCTTCAAGGGGTTGATATATTATAGATGTGTGTGAGTTATAGCATTGTACTCATCCCAGTTACTCAACTGGAATATGTAATGAGGTTCACTTGAATAACATGGGAGTTGATTGGGAGATTTCAATATACATGTATAACAAAGATGATTATGTTATATGGTTATTGAGTCCAAACCTTATCTGCAGAATCATGCTATTGTGACTATAGTTAAACTGCGCAATCATTGTCATTATCTATCACTTGGATTTAACTTTCTATACAAGGCACAAGAAAATGTACTAGACACTAGCCATTTAGGTTCACGAGTACTTGATTATATTGTTAACTTTATTCAAACAAAGAACGAGGATAGCATTATCTCCAAACTGATGTACTGAACATTAGACTGGCGAGTGCACTTTCTGTGTTCTGCATATAGCAAATGCCTTATAAATAAGAAGTTCTTTTCATAATGTAAGCCTAAATAACAAGAATCATTCATTGACATTTTAAGTTATATAATATAATCTCCAATGTTAAGCAAAACAATATTTTAACCAATTGAGAAATGCCAATTTTGTAATCTGAGAAATGTTTTCTATATTCCCTTTGCTGAATTAATGATATCTATAAAATAGTACTGGGCAAAAAATAAGAGCCCTTTTTAAAACGTGATTTTAAAACATGTGAGCTCATCAATTTTTTGAAGCATTGATTAATGAACATGACAAATGGGCCACTATCTCAAAATGTCATTTTAAATATATAAGAGCTGGCTACAAAGAACATCTTAATGTATTACTGGTTTTTATAAATGCTTCACATGTCAAGATAACAGAGCTCAAAATCTATTTCACACTTGTTGAGAGTTTGTTGGATTTTGACCAGTTTGAAAGGAGGCTGATTAATAATGCCGGTGCCCTGGCAGGTCAATAACATAAGGTCTTTGCTAAAAACTGAGTTAAGTGTTATCTGAGGACAGAGGACATAGTTCCTTAATTTAAGTGTGAGATATAAGTGTTCAAATGTCTATGATGAATTATAATAATTTCATATGTCATTATGACTTAACAAAATTCAACATATCCATTTATTTATGATACAAATAAACCAAACATGCATATTCCCACACTAGACGACTGGCTGTGATGATTCCTTGGGGGTAGAGGGGGGGGGGGGGTGCCTGTGCTAAACATTGTTTCTTTGGGCATAATAGACTTTTCTGTAACATTCTTTATTAGGAGGCCCCATCGGGGGGCCTCCTATCAATTTTGTAGATATTATTCTTTATTCTTTATTCTTTATTCTTTATTATTATTTATTCTTCCTCCCTCTTTTTCTCCTACTTCTAGCTAGGTCTGAGTTAACTCTTATATGCTCCTACTAGGAACCTTGGCTGAACTTGGCGGGAAAGGAATTTTTATCTAGGTCAAGGTCAAAGGTCAAAATCTAGGTCAACTCTAAGTTTTTTTAAAGTTTCTCAAATCCTGACACTACACATCAATATTTTTGGCTGAATTTTTGCATACAGATAGATATTAGTATTCTATTAGTCTTAGCCTTTTGCCGTCTACAGAAATTTTGCCTAGATTTTGAGATATTGAAGGTCAAAAAAAGGTCAAAAAAGGTCTTTTTTCAACTTGCTTCAAATTGACCAATTTTTTTTTTGAAACTCATCTACAAGTTCTCAGGATTCCAAATCTGACCTTACTTTTGACCTTTGACCTTTGGTTGACCTTCAGTGACCTCCGAAAGGTCAAAAAAGTTGATTTTTCAAATCAATTTTCTGGATTCAAATTTAGGTATATTTATTCACAAAAGATCTTCTGAGGTCTAAAAAAGTAAAATTTGCAAGGTCAAAGGTCAAGGTCATCAAAGGAAATCACAAACTGTGTTTTCTAAGTTTCTCAAAATTGGAGACTACAAATCAATTTTTTTTACTGAAAGTCAGAATATATATTCCTCTAAAGGTTCTACACATATTAGCAATTGACTAGTTATTAAAATTTTGCTCCAGTTTTGAGATATTAGAACTCAAAAACTGAAAAAAGGTCAAATTTCAAAATTTTTCAAGGTCAAATTTCAACTTGCTCTAAATTGACCAAACTTTTTTTTAAAAAGCTTCTACAAGATCTCAGGAACTCAAATCTGACCTTAGTTTTGAACTATGACCTTTAGTTGACCTTCAGTGACCTTTGAAAGGTCAAAAAAGTTAATTTTTCAAATTGATTTTCTGGATTCAAATTTAGGTTTCTTCAATCAGAAAAGATATACTGCGGTCTAAAAAAGTAAAACCTGTAAGCTCAAAGGTCAAGGTCATCAAACAAGATCACAAACTGTGTTTTCTAAGTTTCTCAAAGTTTGTGACTACAAATCAATATTTTTGAATTAAAGTCAGGATATATATTCCTCTAAAGGTTTTACACATAATAACAATTGATTATCTATTAAAATTCTGCACCAGTTTTGAGATATTGGACCTAAAAAACTGAAAAAGGTCTTATGTTGAAATTTTTCAAGGTCAAATTCACATTGCTTCAAATTGACCAAACTTTTTTTTAAAAATCATCTACAGATGCCTGGAGTTCATATATGTCCTTGTATTTAAGATTTGACCTTTGGCTGACCTTTAAATGTTCAAAAAAGCCTACAGGGCCTCCGTAAGATTGCTTGCAATCTTCTAGTTCTTTACCCATTAGACACTTGTGCTTATATTTACTTACTTGAAATATGAACATGATAACTTTGCCAACATGGCTGAAGCGCTCTGGGAAAAGCTGCATATGAGTTTTGATGACATCAGCTGGCTGAGTGACGACGGAAGCAAAGGAGCCAGCCACAATGCCACAGGAGAAATGTACCCATGGTGCAGTTGGATCGACTGTCCCAGCTGAAGAAAACAAGCATTAGTCATTTAAATATCACATTCATAACAAACTTAAATATTAATTCACAATATATTATATTTTAACTTCAGTGTTTAAATACTACAATCAACCAAATATGACAATTATATAACAAGTCTGATATTGCAAATACACCTTAAGCCCTTGTGTTAGCACAGTTAATTCTATTCAGTATTCTCTGTTTATAGCAACAACGTGTGAGTTCCTGACTTCAATATCACCAGTTCATCGCAAACAGAGAGAACTTGGGAAATGTCAATAATGCCCCAGGGCACAACACCAGACATGGTTTTTTAAGAAAATCTATTTTAAGAAGAAAGAAGACAGCATGAGAACCTAACTGAACATAGACCCTCTCTGGATTTTTATTGACTTATCACAGAGCAAACATGACTAAATGTTACCCTGTACCAAGAACACTTGACAACAAAATGAACCAATTGATTCAGTGCCTGTATTGAGGTTTTCCTTTCCCTTATTTGTAGCCATAAATCGTGATAGAATTTATTTCTCACATCAATGATTGCATTTACAAGCAAGGGTGCAGAGGCTTTTGAATGCATTGAAGACAAACTTGCTAATAGTAAATATAAACCTCTACAGACATTATATACACCATTAAATAATATGATAACATTCACCCATTTTTGCTTTCATAAACCATGGGCATTCCCATATTAGTCTACGAGGGGAGGTAACTTACTTGATGGAACAGCTTTCTTAAGTTGGGTATAAAACATCAGGTAGAGTCCTGAGAATGGGACATCACGTAGGAGAGTTGCAGAGAGACCGCTGTAGAGACCTTAAAAACACAACCAAGCACTATTAATAACATCACTTTGGCTTTAATTGAAATAAAGGCTTTGTCATCACATTGCATAGTAGTTACAAATCTCTAAAATGTTTCAAATCCCTTATTAGACTTGTTCCAGGATATCGAACAACTTACAAAATGCAAAACCAGCATATTGCATTACATAATACACTATACAAGTCACACGATGCGACCCTGAACTCTTTAAATTTGTAAATTTGTAATTAATGAAGACTTTAACACCAGGTCTGATTTCATCATCCTTGAACCGATATCCAAACTGCCACTATGATGACCCTGCACTCAGAAACAATTTATATTCTGTGTAAGTGATGTTACATCTATCACCCGTTATCTCAAACAGTGTCATGTATATATAATAGATCTAATTTCAAAGAGCCATTGCGATGCCCACAAGTAGACCTTGTCAAATTATTGTTCAATGTTGTGCTTTAACAATTTATATATCCAAACTGAAATGAGTAAAGTACAAATCTTCACATTTAGCCGAGTCAATTCTGTAGTCTGTAGTCTCACTACTGAATGAAATATTTCTATTGAAAGTTAAGCTACAATTGAAAAAAGCACAAATGATACAGTCTTGTATTTACAAAATCCTCATTCATACATGTATAGTTCCCTGATGATATAATTTAGAATATTGTACTGTTGAATATTGTACTGTTGATACCATATGTACAAAATTAAAGTTCAAAATCATCATGGAGTGAATTTAAAATTAAAAAAACATCACATATCGTAATCATTGGCCTTTTATAGAAGTGGCTGTTTCTTCAGTGATTAAGTTTGAGTGATTACAGTGATCTCCCCAGCATTAAAGCAAGTGGGCGCAGCACCCACCTAAGATTTTGAAAATAGGGTTGCTCCCTCCTGAAAATCCATTTGCACCCATTTGAAAAAAATGAGAAAAATCATGAAAAATGGGCATATTTTTGACCAATATTGGTCTAAATTGTGAAAATTAAAATTTTGCACCTACTTGAGAAAAAAGTCAGTGGAGATCACTGGTTTATAAAACTGAAGGTGAGTTGCTTACCTCTTGCCCCCTCCAGCTTGTAGATATTGTACAAGGCAGGTAACACCCCATTATACTTAAATTGACCACTCTGAAACATACAACAATCAAACATCAGCATTTGAGTGCACCTTGAAAGTAAGGAAGTTAAATCTATATCAAGTTTTATTGTAGGAAGTTTTTCTTTTTGTTGATAAAGTTATTTGATGTTCAAAATCTTTGATAAAACTTATGGGCACTGAAATGACAATCACATTAGTGTAATTCTATCAGTGATTGACATTTGGTCATTTTCTTGACAAATTACAATACAATATTATTTGACCAAGATCATAATCATCTATCACCTCAATCATTTTTTTAAAGTCTGATTATAAAACAAGCTTCTGAATTTTGATAGAAGAGAATTTACAAACAGACATTTTTGATTGAAATGCATTACCTCAAATCTGGTTTTGACCACCGTGATGGGGAGCATAGTGACGCCAGCAACAGTTCGTGCCCCTGCCCCTATCAGGATGGACTCCCAGGGTGGGGGGTCCGCACTTCTACAAATACAGTAATATATAGAGAATTACCTATTTGGTTCCTTATTTATATGTAAACTGTTTACTTTAGAGTGTAAAAATTTGAGATATTGAGATCAAAAAATATATCTGGTGGATATTGCTCATATGGACACTTCAACTTCAAAATTCTTTTGGTTTGGTCTATCAAAATTGTTTCTAGTTGACCGCTAAAAATACACAGTGAGTTTGAAATACATAGATCTAGGCACAAACCTGTACTTTTGAACTGTGTATTCCAAATGCTACTTGGAAACATTGAAATGATTGAAAGAAACTACGCAATTCCCTTTTAAAAGTTGTCATGACATCATTAAATCAGACGGAATGAACCAGGGCAGTGTTTTCTCATTATTTTCTGTGAAGGTTAGGTTGTCAATCTGAATACTAATAACACACCAAATAGAATTACAGTTATTTAAAGTTAACTCATGTGATACTCTGTCAAAGGGCTTTAATTAAGTACATAGATATAGAAGGGAAATTGTCCTCTTACCCTAGGTTGGTCTTCAACCAGTGCATTGAACAGAAATATACCCCTACCCCTGGTACACATCTTGTGATGGACTGAAATGGAGAAAAAAAAATTTGTATTACAGTAAACATGTTCAAATATTGTTACTGCCCCTGGACTTGAAAAACAGTTTATGTATATATTAAATAAAGGAGCCATTATAAAAAACCAAAATGTCACCACCTGCCACTTGTTACAGACACCAAACACTGACACAAAAAAGGAGACTATAACAAACACATATTGTATGGCTATCTCCTTTTCATAAAGGGCGATAAAGATATACATACATACATAACAATACGTAACATAACAGTCTAATGCACACCAATGAGAAATGGCATCATGCAAATTCTTTCAGGACTAGGCATGGAAGTGAGTAAAATGTTTTGGGTTTGAAGAAAATGTCCAAACCAAGGGAAAATCCTACCACCCTGTTGATTGTATGCTATTACCTTACACCGAGCAAAGGATGTCATTGTTGTAGCATTGTAACACATGTGTGTTTATCAGGTTGAGAGAATTCTCTTTAGAGGGGCTCAACAAAAAGATGAATAATTCAGAAAATGGTCATAGTTCTGTGCTCTACACCATGGTAACAGGTGCTTTGGTTTATCTATTAACCTAATGAAGCAAGGAAAATCAATTAAGTAGAATAATATGTTCACTAAAAGTAGGTAATAAAAATAGGATGGATATATATTAATAATGAATGAACCAAATCAATCGAAGATAATTAGATTAGCTGTCTGATCATCTCAATATGTAAGTAATAAATGCCTAATTAATAATATATCATTATATAATATCATGGTAAAAAACTATTTTGGACATTACCCACATAAATATCATACATATCTTACAAGGTGATACAAAGAAACTGTGTCAATGTAATTTTTCACTTGCAAAATATATCACTGAAGCCCACGTGTATTTGGCAACAGCTGCTTTCTACGCACTACTCTAACTCAGGTCATGGTGATTTCTTAATGAGTTCAAATGCTAAATACATCTTTCTTTCCTTCTAGTAAACATAAAGATAAAGGATGTTTTTGTTTGAAAATGTTCTTATTTTACTTCTACCTTTACCTTGAATATTTATTAAAAAGTGACAAGATAACTGGTTCAGAGTTATTTTTGTCAGGTCAAAATAGAAGGTAAACAAAAAATGTTTAGGAGAAAAACACAGATATGACAGTTGAAATTTTTATGAATTAGCTTGTTTGGAATAGAAAATTTTAATGTGTCACCTTGATAAGTCACCATGCGTGGCTGATATTCAGATATTATGTTAGATGTTCAAATAAAAGATGCTGAAGTATCAAATTGGAGGTGTGTTGGTGTTTTTCTTTCATGACGTATCACAACCTGGTTAAGACCTTTCTAACCTTGTTATGATTCTGTTTTCAACTCAACAAACATGATTGATGTCTTCTTTAAATAAATGCTGGGTTTTCTAAAAATTTCATTTTCAAGTGCCTCATTTCAGGTATCTTATGCCTGGGTCACATTTGCTCCGATTCATGAGCTGGCGCCCTGCCAATTGAGAATTTTTTTCAAACTTGTATTCAGATTTACGAATTTATGAATTTTCCTTGAAAATCAATATCATAAGGGAGTGTTGTAAAACGTGTGTGTCCCAACTCTGCTGAACAATGGAACCCTTGTTTGTGATCCTATTCTGTAATTGCCCATGGACATGATGGAGTCGCATATTACACAGATACTAGTTTTCTGCATGAAAAAAATCAAAATTCTGCAAGAAAAAAAGCAAATTCTGCAAGGAGAAAATCGAAATTCTGCACAAATTTTCAAAAAAAGTCCAAATTCTGCAATCTTTTAAAACGATGAAAATTGACGTAGCAAGGAAACGGAAGTCAGCTACTTTCTAAGTAAGAACTGCACGTCATTAGCGAACTCGCTTTAGCGAATTTAAACGTGATAGAATGTTGAATTTCACGGTGAAATCGTACTTGTACTCAATAATGATTGATTGTTGGACATAAACAGACACTCTTTAAATACCCCGCAAAGGTAGGAGATCGTAAAATATGTAATTTCTGGAAATTCTGGTAATTCCGCGGGATTTTCATGAAAATCAGGGATTCTGCAAAAAATTGAAGTTTTGTCAAATTCCGTCCACGCCGCAGAATTACGGAATACTAGTATCTATGATACTAAGAAACCTTGAAATATGAACACCTGCTAATCCAAACCCATATGACTGGTCCAACTAGCATGTGGATTAAAGATTTCAATATATGCAACTTACTGGTGTAATGCCCTTCCATAGACCTATGATTCTTTCATTCCGCACCACTTGAAATACAGTTGCCACAACACCTGATGGCTTGTTACTGAAAATAAAAATAAAAAATATACAAATTCCAAAGTCCTCATAGTTTTACTGATATAGGTCAACATATTACATCATAAATCATCACCAGAGAATGGATAAACTCTAAAATGAAGAACACTCAACAGAGGTACATAATTGTAAAAGCAGATTATTGATCACTTTAAGGACAATGTGTATTTTAAGGGCATTTAAGGTTACTCTTACTAAGAAATGAGTGAATTCAGTAAGGACATCCTGCAGACAATAGCTAAATCAATACAGATCAAGAAAATACATGCAAGTGGTTTATCACAAATGACCACATACAATATTAAATAAATGAAATTCTTTTCTTAAATTAAATCTTAAATTTTTATCACTACATGAACTCTTGGCACTAGATAAAGGTGAGGGAGATCTGGAATATTCTCACTCACCCCTGAACTGCAACTGCTGACTGAAGTCTTGTTTTGACGAGATCTAGAGGCTGGAAGAGGACTGTCGAGCAAGTCCCACTGAATGATCCAGCTAGAAATGATTTCACTAAAGGCGATGCCTGAAAGTAGAATGTTGCGAATATCAAATATTTCATAGAATCATATGTACATGTATATTTAAAGTCGGATATATTTTAAACAAGTATCATAAAGTGCAAATACTATTGAGCAACTATTCTATTTTTGGGGTCAAGTTTCCTCAACCTGTAAGGCAGAAACAGTTCCACATATTAATTAATCCGACAGGAACTGGTATCTTTATCCTGATTATGACCATAGGCAGTCCTAGCCAGCGCGCATTTATATTGAGTAAGCAGCACTCCCAGGTTCACTGAATATTAACCATGGCAGGGATCCTGCACGATATACACGGGGTATCTTTTTGACATCTGATATGGCAATAGACTCAAATTTAGGGATGTGGTAAGAAAATGCATTGTCCCACTTAATGGTTGTGGATTTAATGTGGAAGATATGTTAGCTAAGACTTGTTAGCTAAGACTTAGTATGGCATGAACCTTAGTACAATGTAGTTACAAATGTCCTTAATTTGAGGTTGTCTTTGATTGTTTCCTAGATATTTTTGTTCACATGTTTGAACATTTGGTATGGTATCAGGCCCTTATTTTTGACATTTGGTATGGCTTGGGGAGTTATTTTATAGTAACCACCAAATAATATTGAACAAATTGGTTGGTATGGGAACATATTAAAATTTGATTGATTGGTAACATACCGCTAACTGAGGGTTCAACAAAGTTTATATATAGTGAACCCCCGGGCATCAGAAGTTACATGCTTTATCCACTACACCAATGGACGCAACCACATTTTCCTTCTTTGGCGAGTTCTTAGGCCATAGGCATATTAACTAAAGGGAGGAAGCAAGGTACCTGCCAGGGTGTGGTAGGTTAGGAAAGAGTCTACCAGTCTAGTTCAACAAGTTAAACCTAGTCTGGGCCTTATTTCTTATGTGACATATCTTGTGGCCCGCCCTAGGTTTAACATCCCTGCCTATTCGGCCATTGATGCAAAAATTTAATGGTGGCCTATAGCGCATGGAATTCCATACACGTTTTATTAATAACTGATAGTGAGAATTTGCAACCAACATAGCACGGAAGTTAAACCCAATCACGGCAACAAGAACATTCACTGAATGATTCAGATTAATAAATTAAAAAGACCTTGGTATTGGTATTGTTGAACTAGAGTCAAGAAACTCCAGGCCATCAGAATAATTGCGATGTGAACAAAATAGTCAGAATTACTGAGTTCATTGGAAGCTCGATGAAAGTCAGTACACATTGAGACTCCACGTGAATGACCTGGGATGACATGTACTCATTTGATATTTACATCATCTGGGTCTGAAAACCAGATCAAACCAGTTTAGAACGCAAATGTTTTGCTTTCAAGGAGAAACTTTGATGGTACTGTTAGTCTTGAATTTAGGGCATATCCTTTCAATACTTACACTTATAGCAGTTTCAAGTGACATTTTGAATTGAGTCCAGGTTATTGTGTTGTCTCGAGCCAGACTCAAATGTGTATTTTGCATCGAAATTGTCCTCTAAAAATGTATGGTGCCGTTCAAAAATTGGAAAATAATCTGTCAACACACTGACTCTACCCGTTCGTTTTACCCCTTCAAACGGAGTATTCAGCCCTCTGCCACTGTATCAGAGTAGTCAGAGTAATAGAAAGCATCTACTCTTAGATCCAGCATCATATTCAATTGTCTAAAAAGTCCTTAAAATCAAATAAAATCCGTTAGTAAACGCAGTTGTGTTTCACTTTTCTTCGTCTTCTGTTTGTTTCACAATGTCCGGAAACTCCTCCGCTCAGTCCTATTTTCACTGATAAGTTGATCAAAATGAGCTTAAAAGTCCAGTATCATTTCAATATGTAGTGTAATATATCATGTGTTCGATATACATACTTTGACCGACTTCATTTGACACCTACTCGCATATAAATTATAAATAGTCTTCAAGATAGCGGACTCGTTTACATGAAGAGGGTCATCATATCTGACATTGCGCGAAATGTTCTATAGTCACGTGACAATCATGTGATCCAACTACATAACCTCATAACCTTCTAAGGCCATGATAAGTAGATGATTGGTTTTGCATCTAAATTTGATTCATTTTGTGTACATGATTTAGAGTACTATAATTCAGAAAAACAAGCACATTAATATTACCTAATATTTAAAGCTAGATAAAATTTCTTAGGGATAGCATTTATGGTGGACAGTTTGATCTGTATAAAAATCAAAGAATGATTGAGCTTACTTCGGTCCAAAGCCTTCTCTATATTCCGGCTTTGAGGAGGAAGATTGAGCTGCCTTAGTATTATAAATATTGTAAATCATTGTGTCACACGCAAAGTAAATATGGCATAATAATATGAAATATACCTTTATGTATAGATTTGAAGAACATCAGCTCACATCCCCGTCTGAATCTATTGTTATATTTGATTTCTTTAAGCGAGAATAATTTCAAATGTTATTCACGTCCAGAACCGGAAGCCATTTTTAGCTACAGCGAGAAAATTTCACCATGTGTCAAAACTCCGAAATGAAATTTTGAAATATCTAAATCCAGACAAGCAACGCTTCATCCTAAATATGATTAATATTCTTAAAAATATTTATAAAATTTATTAAAAATGAGTTCTAGGTGCGTGTAGGTGCGTGTAGCACAGTACATACGAAATCAATGAAGTTTCGTCTAGCTGTAAGCTAGAGACTCGAGTAAGATTGAGCTGTATGAATTTAAGACTTTTGTGGAGGATAACCCGGGGGAGGATAACAGTCGGATAAATATTAAAATTGATAGTGGGGACTTTGTGTACGGTACTGAAACAGCGTTTGAAAATGATTTCATCAATAATTCCACATTTGTCTAAATACTCTACACTTTGGAATTTATAGCTCTTTATGAAGGGTGCCAGATGGCCGAGGCCATACCATGAACCAGAATTAAGAAAATCAAGGGGAACTTAGAATTTGAAAGAATTTAACGTTGACAAATAATCATCATTGTTATATGTATTACCTCACAAACGAATTTGTGTTTTATTTTGAGTTTTTGTTCTTTTTACTTTGTATGTAAAGTATCTATTTCTTATGGCCTAACCCCTATAAGCATAGAATCAGCTGTTCTGTAATTTGTATTGCAATATCTAATTTGCTAATATAAGTCAGACCTGCAGATGTTGAATTTCAAACGATTTATTTATCATAAGGGCTGGGCAAATTAAAATAAGGAGTTGTACATGTAATAGCCAATTCATCTAGATTCTTGTGGCAGATATCAATTGGTAATTCATTTATTGGTCCAAAATGCCTGTCAAAACTATGGACTCCTAATAAAGATGATGACTGGGTCTAGAGATGGCATAATTTAGTAAAAGATATTCAGAATAGGGCAATATCCATGACAACATTATCTTTATTCAAATTTTAAAGTTTTTCAAGTTCTCTGAAAAAGGTCGGGGTAAATCCAATTGACACAATGTTGAAAATTTTTTAAGAGTTCATTTATTATTATAAGGATCATAATTTTAATGTTAAAATCACAATCCACATGTCAATAAGCTCAGAAAGTTATATTCTGAACTTGAATGGTGTTTTAAGTTGATTAAAATGGAACTATACGAGGGGTGATCCAAAAGTCTTGGACGCCCTACTCTATTTTTGTTGGTTTTTGATAAAATTACTTTAAACTTTCCAATAATAAAGACCAACAACCTAACTAGTTTGTGTATTACTTTCATGGAGAAATGGTATATTTTATATAGTTTTCTAGACAGTTTTAAATACAGGGACCCTGCCACCCGGAACGGTATTTGCACATGGCAACTTTCAGCCTTAAATGTTACCGCCATTTCACTTGTTTCGCAAGTCTTGACCACTATATTTCTTTGAATTTTGAATGTTAAACCATGTTAGTTTACTTCCTTTATTACTAGGCAACCAATTAATTGTGTTTTAATTATAATGTCACATATGACAATGGCCGCACATGTCAAATTCTAAGAAAATGCCATCAGACAAGCAACCCTCATTCCGGTATCATTTTTTCCTGCAAGATGGCTGCTGAAATGCAGAACACGAAAGAAATCAAAGTGGAACAAAGAATACTACAAGATATTTTCACTATTATTTATTGACCTTGAGCAGCTACCATATGCATGATACAGTCTATCTATGGCTCCATGTGATTTTCTTCCTTTTCTCCAAGTTGAAAGGAGGGTTGAAAGAAAATGTTTTTTACTCATTGAATGAGGTTTAGAGTAGCACTCCAGCAGCATTTGTATCACATAAGCAATGGCGGTTTCATAAATGTCTTCCATTCATTGGTAAAGTGGTATGAAAAATGTGTTAAATTTCGTGGAAAATATGTTGAAAAGTAGGTCTTCATATGTAAAGATGATGATGGCAGATGACACTCGACTGAAAATAGAAAATTCTTTCATATCATGGCTGGTGTTAGGTTGTGCACCTGCACCTAAAGTATTTGCCATGTTATAACAGTTGTGACGTGATTTGCTATATTTAAATACCGTTCCGGGTGGCAGGGACCCGGTATTAAAAGATACGTAGAAAAGTAGCTAAAATATATCATTTTCTGTTGAAACTTATACATAAAGTTGTTAAGATGTTGATCTTTATTATCTGAAAGTTTAATGTAATTATATTAAAAAATAGCAAAGTTAGAGCGGGGCGTCCAAGACTTTTGGATCACCCCTCGTATATCTACTTGTTAGATTAAGAAATAAAATTACTCTTGTAATATGTTTCCATGTATTTTGGCCCTACCCATATCCATGCTGCCATCTATTTTTCATGTGAATGTTAAAACTAAAAATTCTATGTTCATATTATATTGAGATTACATTGCCCCAATTTTATCTGCATGTAAGGAGCTACATACCTTAAAACGCTATTGAAATTGACTAATGCCATGTATTCAATTTGAATTTCTTCCACAATTCAATTTGAATTTCCTTTCAACAACATTGCTCATAGAAAATAAGTTTAGTCAGACTATTCAACAAAGAAAAAGTTTGTTTTCTAATCAAGGAAGATTGGCTCCCAGGATTGCAAGTCAATATTTTCCAACATTGAAAACAGTCCAACAGTCAAAATGTCGTTATTTTCTGAAATTATAACTGACTACAAAATCAAAATAAACCTGTCCAAAAGATTGGAATTAATATCTCGATCATTTCTTGTGAGTTTTGGAATTTTTCGTTTGGAAATAAGACCAAAATTCATGATTCAAATGTTGACATGCAAAATGGCGGCTGTTTGAATTCGAATTTTGTAATAACGACATTGCCATATATGGCATAAAAATTGATGTTGCACTCAGGGAGCCAATCCTTGTTTTCCCATGCAACATTCATTTGCAATTTATGCCATCTATAAAGCATTCCAAAGTCTATGAATTAAAAGCATTTCTTGCCACTTGGAAGTAATGTTTGAAGATTATAATATTACATTTAAAGAAAGATGTCACTTGTTAACATACAAGGGCCGAGCAATATATTCGCTACTTTTTGCTTTATTTTCTTTTATATTTGTTTATTTCCATTGAAATTTGGTACAGACATAGAGTGTAGAAATCCGCATCTTTTGAATCCATTTTCAAGCCCATTGCCAAATATGGCAAAAATTATGGTTGTCATAGCAACGGGAGGGATGAGCCACCGGAGCTGCCCATAATTTTACTGCGATTGCACATGCAACAATATCTTTATATGCCCATTTCTCATAACAAAAACATTCAGTTTGGGTAATTTTTATAAACATTGTTTACTGGACATTGATCCAATATTCAGAACAATGGTTGTGATGTCATAGATGTTCTTTTCAAACAATAAAGAGGTCACAATTGATCCGCATATGCATCACAAAAGGGAGACTCCGCTTCCTGAGTTGCATCAAGAAGCAAGCATGGTAAATGCAGTTCGTAAAAAGCGCCCAGTATTGATCAACCATATGATATATCATCAAGATAATGCTCCATCACACAGGGCCCGTGAGGTAACTGATATATTAGCAGCTCTAAACATTGAAAAATTTGATCATGCACCATACAGTCCAGACCTTGCATTGTGCGACTTTGAAATTTTCGGCAAACTGAAGAATGAGCTACGCTGGCAGAGGTTTGGTGACAGTGAAGAAGTGGTTGAGGCCGTCCATAAGGCCCTAAAAGACCTATATGGAAATAGAAACGGACTGCAACAGGCCTATCAAGACTGGCTTTCCCGATGTAGAAAATGCATAGCTGCAGATGGACACTATTTTGAGAATGAGGCATGGAATGAGGAGTAACTGTCTTAATTAACAAAAAGGACATTTTGTATAAAAGTTGTTTTCTGAAACATTGTCACAAATGTCAGCTCCGGTGGTCACTATCAACCAGTATTCAATGCCATGTAAAATATTACGGATGTAACCAAATAAATGCACATTTGGTGATATTACAGAAAAATGTTCTTTCTATTATTTTGGAAAATTTCAGGTAAGATACTTTATTATTAACAATTTGAGAGCAAAAAGTAGCGAATATATTGCTCGGCCCTTGTAGTATCAGCACAGGTCACATTTTAAGTGTTCAGGAAACAAAAAGCTCTAATTAAAAGCAAGCCCAATGTCCTGTTCAAAAACCCTATTCTTACTTTTGAAAATGAATTCTAGCAATTATCTCCCACATTAATCTACTTGAATTTTCTGAGAAAATGAGGATGCAATTGACTTTAATCCTGCACATCTACTATGAAGACATGTCATCTATGAGGGCATATGATCTTCTTTATATTGCAAATATAGGGAGATGGACAATAAATTATTTGAATGAACATTTGAAATTGGTTAGGATGAAGAAAATTGTTGAAATTGGTCATTTTATTTTTTCAACTGTCAATCTGGTCTTCAAGAGATCGTTTATATTATTTATTTATTTGGGTCACCATTTGAATGAACATTACATTCGATTGTTTTCACCATTAGATATTTTCACTTATGTCATCAACAAAATAAAGTTTTATGTAACACAATAATTTATTGGCAGATAATTTAATTTCCTTTGTACAAAACAATTACATATATAGATATTGTACATATATTCAATACAAGACAGTTTACCACTCATGTAGTATACATCCAAACATATTTCATTATACTACGTAACTGTGCATGGACAAATTTTTAAACGCTGAGACATGCAAATTATATTCAAATATCTCACCATCACATTTCTGTATGTCCATGCACATTCATAAATTATAACTTGAAATATACATAGTTGACTTACATAAGATTAGAATATCACAACCATTTCTAACTAAAACTGGAATAAGTTCACACCAGCAAAAAGTCTGTTTTCAACAGAGAACATGTCTAAAATCATATCTGTGATAATCACATTATCTTTATCGACTAAGAGAATCATTTATTATATCTAGAAACATTACAAAAAGTTTCAAATTCATCGTTAGGTGTTAGTTAAAACAGAATATTTTTTCACTATTAACATATTGCACAATGCACACTATCCATACTTTATTAGATACACCACCAGAGTAAATCTCTCCAGTGTATATTAAAATCATTTAAGACTGACAATTTTGAATTTCTATATTCAACCGAATTATGACAATTTCATTTTTATGCATTACAGAAAAATTTCAAAATAAGATAAAATGGTGAATACAAGCACACCTGGCATGAATAAAGTGTGTGTTAAAAGTACATTTAGTTGTAAAATGAAAAACTAAATATAGTTTATAGTACCTCTTTGACAAAAACTGAGATTTCACAAACACCTGTCACACTATATGTTAATGTGTATGTTACATACTGGGACACATCACAAGATCATAGTCTTTTAATATTAAATTATATTCACATATTGAAGGTAATTAACCTGAGGATAAGAACTCAGCTTTTGATAAACTAGCCCATAAAATAATTTCTCAATTTTACACTTGTGTTATTTCATAACTATGTTATACACCAAGAGCATGTGAGTTTGAAATGTTTCATATACTATTTACATGTCACATTTACTTATGTTCAAGTAAACCTAAGATAGCAATTTTTTTTATCAAGAAAAATCTTTGATTTGTATTATACTGAATGAATGATAAATTGTCAGCTTGGTACACTAATACTGCATTTTGAGCTAGTTACACTTAAGTTACACTGAAGTAACTCTGAATTTACACTGATGTAGAGTTTCCATATTCTAAAGCAGCTAGGAGATCTTGCCGTTGGCGTACATACAGCCTCCCTTTCGTCCAGGGGTTCTGGAGCTGCAGAGGTTGATAATCGTCTCTGAGAACACGTTCCCGTGCACCAATTACAGCCACTAAGCAAAAGTCTATTAGAAGTTCATCATTATAGTATGGGCCACCTAAGCCTTTCTGGTGTGTGGCCTTATTCAGCTGTTGGACAACAAGGTTTATAACCTCACGGGAAGTTGTCCTAGGAGTAACGCGAAGTTTCACACTTGTACCTCTGCCAAGTCCAGTTTCATAGGCAGCATATACACGCACCAACCCTGGTTCCGGGGCAGGTGCTTTTGTAGCCTGTGGGGCAATGTTTATGTCTTTATTATGAAGCTGGAGACCTCTTATGGCAGTATTGTCACTGTATGTGCTTTGTTCACTATGATACCCTGCATCATTACTGTCAATTTCACGACGTTCCATAACTGGAGAGTCATTAGGGGAGGGTGGGGGAGCATAAAGGACCCCCAGGGGAATTCCACCACGCACATTTTTATCACGAGCATATGATATTAAGTCCATGGTCCAACGAACACTTTTCCAGGCATCATCAAGAGATTGTTGAAATTTGGTTAATTGTTCAACACGAGATTTCGCATCCAAAAGCTCTTCACTTGAAAATGCTTCTCTCTGAGATTGCGTCGCTAAGTGAGATTCAATTTCTAATATAGACGATAAGCGGGAATATCGGGATATAAAGTCTGACTGGTATGTGCACATGTGGGTCATTTCAAAGACCTGAACAGGTAGTTCAATATAGTCTGTGTTGGTGGATAGATTATCATTATGGCCCGGGACACTACATACTCCCTCAATAGGTGGCACTAAAACCAGAAATGTCACATCCGGGCTTAGTTCAATCACTTCAAGGTCATACAGCCTATGGCTAACAGCGTCATCTTCATTCATGCCCATACTCTTCAACAATGTCTTACACGATTCTATGATCTCATTCTGAAAGTTCAATTGTGACTGAGTGGGTGGACAGTTCACACTGTTATTGTCTAAATGTTGTAACCACTCCCACTCATCCTTCGAGACATTTGCGATGTCACGCACCTTCGTATATGGAAGAACATTGGGCATTTTTTGCGACACAAGGACACGGATGAGGTCTACAGAGCTACGTAGCTTGAGGTACCCGAGATATAGGCCTTTAGGGAGGGATGCCTGGCTAGCTTGTTGGTAACTTATCATCTCCTAAAATCATAAATGAAAATATACGTAAATATTAAAACTATATATAATCACGTTGTTATGCAATTATTTGAAATGAAAGCTAACGGCTGTCAATGTTTAAATATAGACAGCTTTTGTACTATTATTTATAATATCCTGGAATTAACTAGCTATTAATAACTGAAAACATAAATATAGAGTAAAGATAAACTTGTCTTCAAGTGAGTTTATTGTCAATATTTAACTTAAGTGATTTCTACTTACGTTAAGTGATGCCAACATAGCTTCAGGAGCAAGAGTATTGGACTCAGAGGTGGTAGCCGCGAGACGTTTCTGAATCTTTGACATGGGTAGCCACTTCACAGAAGTCGAGTTGATAACTCTTGGATCCTTTATCTGGCTGACTGTTGTAAATACGATACTGCCATTAGCATCTTTAGTTGGTTGATAGTATAACTGGCCCAGATCCTGAAGCCCAAGAGTGTGCTGAAGCTGTGCCGCTGCATTAAGGAGCTTACACCGGAACTGTACCGTGCTGGAGCTACTGCTTTTATCCATGTCTTGACGCAGAGTTTTTACATCTTCCCATGTGCAGGCAATCTGAGAGAATAAAAAAGCGTTTTTATTGTTTGCTCTTAGAGGAAAATGCGCATATACCGGTGTATTAAAGAATAAATAAACATTTCATATTATTCAACGATGATTTTTTGTGTTGTAACAATTATTTGTCAGGGCTATATTTTTTAATGAATGTTTCAAAATATTTCATAAATATACATACCTTCATTAACCAATGGAAATCAGTGTTGAGGTTGGTCCCCGAGAATGTGTCATCTACTTCAATTATTGGGAGAAGATCATCTTGTGTTACAACCACGCGATCTTCATTGTAAAGCAAGCACGACAAATAAACGCCCCTGAAAAAATAATTAAACGCTAATTATGAATTAAATAATTATGATTCACAAATATCTAATTTCTAAAAATTTAATAAAATGTTTTGATTGATAATTAAAGTTTTAAGATCTGTTTTGATAAAGAAACAAATTTCAATTACCTTTTTAGATTTTTCTGGAATTTGGCACCAGAAGTGAATAGATTCTTGATACTTTTTCTCATAGTAGATTTGCGAGGGTGTAGGGGGGAGCCGGTGGGACTGGTTCCCTTCAACTCAGCCGCATCTGCACGACGAGAGCTTTTCACGCTCGTAAATAGGTCATCCAGAAGTTGTAATTTGCCCTGGGAACGTGGAACAGTGTTGACCATCTCTCTCCAATCTGAAAGAAATCATAAAAATTTCATGAACATTAATACACCTAAATAGGATGACATACTCCAAAACCAGGCATCATAGTTATTTCAATTATCAGTGTAAATGAGTTCAATCTTCAAGAAAAGGATTGACAGTTACCGGCATGGCAGCACTATTTGCTTTAGGTTCTCTATTTTATAATAAAGGGCAATTTTCACTGGCTTAGCTCACTATGTCCAAATTACGATGATCGGAGTTCAAATTTTTGAAAGATTTTAGTAAAGTGTTCTTACTTGAAGGAATGCAGTATGAGGGGCTGGCTACAGTGGCTGGACCAGATCCCTTAATGTTGAAGGCTTTAACCCTGACATAGTACATGTTTCCAGATATGAGTTCACTGATTTCATATTCAAATTGTTGTGGCTCATCGAGGCTGAAATCTCCAGCGAGGACACTGAAGTCTTCAAAACAACTCCATTCAACTGAAAGGTAAATGAACAATGCATAAGTGAAAATAACAGGAAATTATTTTGTGAGTCAACTCGACTCCAATTTGTTACCGACAAAATGGTTACCACTCAATTATTTTAATGAGGCATTTCAGATTTTCACAATTAATATCTGGTTAGGGTTAAGCAACAATTTATGAATTTCAGAAATTAAATGATTCACAAATTCAGCTTGTTTGTTCAGTCTTGTTACTTTGAGAGAAGCAAAAAACAAGAACATGGACTTGAATCCATTGTCCTCTTATTATGACGTTAACATATTCTGATTTATCATCTATTTTCATTTACCTTTATATCTTGTGACAACAGCGCCATTGTGACAGTCGGGCTCTTGAAACTTGACCATTAGAGAGGTGGCACTAGCAACACTCAGCTTGACATTGGTTGGGCCATCGGGCACTTCTGCAAAGGAAAAAAACAACACATGATTAGATTTTTGTTTATTTCTACTTCATGCCGAGTTATTCTTCATCAAATAAACTACAATATGATATAATAAATATTTCAAAATTTTCAATCATTAGTAAATGTCATATCATATCAGAATATTATTACTTTAATCAGAGGATCTGTTAATAAAGGTTAATGAGACTCAGGCTTGCAAAATAGCAATATCTCAAATACCAGAATATCAGAAAAACAATTTTATCATTCGTATGTCTTACTGTTACATGTTAACTATCATTTGAAATATAATATATTCAATTTTATTATTAGTTAACTATCGTCTGATATATAAGAAAATGTATATCCTTACTTGCATGATCGAGTCCCGCTTTCATTCTTTTAAGTAGTTTGGATCTGAACTCCCAGTAACTCAAAAGCCGTTCGTTCTCCTGTAATAACACACAAACCGAGTTGTAAATTACTTCCTGTTAATAACTTCCTACTAAATATCATACATACAATGCTTTTAACCAAATTGGTGCAATGTATTGTTTTTCTGTGACATGGAGGAGTCTTATGTCATGTCAATTTTCATGTGATAAACTAGTTAAAATGTCTAACTGTTTGAGTATGGGGTGAATAAGATAAAATTTCAGAATTTAAACTCCTATGTTGTTTGCTTTTATTTGCTAACCTATGTAAATCCAGTACATTTGTGAATTACTGTGTATATAAGCGATTCCATTTAACGTCCACTATTTAAATGTACCAAGTAAAGAAGCCTTTATAGAGCTGTTTAACTCTTTCAGAAATCCTTTTAAGTCTATTGAATAAGTGTGTCACAATATTTAGAGAGGTTTTCACAGGTTAAACTGGTGCAGAAAATTTTGGTAATTATATATGAAAACATAATTAACCAAGAATTTGGGTTCAAACGGTTAACAAATCAAAATTTGATCAAAGAAATCAAAATTAAGGGTAAATTAAGGTAAATTAAGGGCATAACACCACTAATCTACCTTAAGCCAGATTAAAAATAAAACTTCACAAAATTTCCCAGATAAATCTCAAATTACAACACCAAAAATGTTTTGAAGAAACACATTACTGCTGTTTTTCTCCGTGGGTATCTAAGGTTAATTAGTGGCTGTAAACCCAAATAGTTTTCTCAAATTAAAAAAGTACAAGGTGAATAACTTACTTTTTGTTGAACTGATGAGACGTTGTTACTATTAGCATCTTTAAGTACCATGGCTGTTATATCCTGCAACTGTAACTCCGCATCAGTGATGTGCTGGTTTAATCTAGCTGCACGTTGCTCAGCATCTTTCCCTACAATCACAGATACATCATATGATCTCTCCATAGCAACACCATGAATGTTTAATAAATACAATGGTAATATGGTATCTTACTAAAGGACAGTGACTTTTTAGATCTAATTTACTCCCAGTTTCATAAAGAACATTAACTGCATCTCATATGATTAAAATATAAAGCCTAAAACTCCTAATTTCAGATAACAAGATGGTTATCCCAGTGTCTATGCTAGCCCACAGTGCAGTCTTAATAGTCTCAAATGATTTTCCATGATTTTTTCTTTTCATTGTTAACAGTTGGCTTTAGAATCTACTGCTCTAAAACCAACTTCTATTCAAAAGTATCGCCTACTTAATAAGGAGATGAGAAATGAAATGGGAATAATATAGGTAATATGAGAAACATAATTCAAAGTCAATTATTTTGTTTTTCAAGATCAATGACTTGTTGTGAAAATATCAATCAAATGAGGTAATTCATATAAAAAACCTGAATGTTAACAGCCTGACAGGGAGGTACGCATATTGTGATATCAACGCGGAAATCACCACTTTTATGGCATCTATCTCATCGCGTAGAATGACTTTATTCACCATGTCACACCCCAAATAATAAATAATTCAGAGGTTGCGAATGTGTGATGGGAGGTTGTGATGCAATTACACGATATCTAATTTCAGGTAAACACAATACAATAATAGCACTCTAATGACAAATGTCATCCCTATATGCAATCTATAAACCCTCCTTGCTACTAAATGAACTGTAAGAGCTTAGACTAAGTATAGTTTACGTGCCATTCACATTTTTCTGAGTGAGAATCTAATTAATTTCACACCATTCACCATTTGAGATGTATAGATATTAAAAATAGCGAATATGTGGAAGTTCATTGTTTCAGTATCTTGGCATGATATTTCAGCGCTTCTTCATTACTAACAGTGGGGGCAAAGTATTATATCAGAATTTACAAAATGTCATTCCCTAATACTATTATGATGGTGGGAATGTCTTATGTATTGAACATTATTTTCTCCTTCAAGTGGTTCATACTATCTGCATAAAGCATAAAAATATTATACTAAGCTGCCATCTATCAAATTTCTAGGTCCTTTAGTTTGAATAAGATGATAATTGATGTATCAGAAACAAATGTATGTAGATCTTTCCTAATCACATACAAACTATGAGCTGGACTTATTAATTTAAACTTCCATAATAGATTAAAATGGAAATAATAAATAATACAGTACATACTATTTATCTGGATTGATTAGTCATAATTGCTGATATTATTCATTCTTAACTATTAAGTGTGTTATGACTATCTTACTCATACCCCCTGTCCCATTTTCATTCTCTTAACTTCTCCATTTTATCAATTCCAATCCCCTGGGTTACATTGTACCCCCAATGGGAAAATGGATACTAAGTTAGAGAGGAAGCACTTGAATCAATGCTGAAATCTCAATCTTTGTATATTATAGTACAATGTGAAAAACTTACATTTTGGGTTTTCTTTGGCACCATTGGAGATGAGCATTCTCGCCATTGGGACATGGTTTGTCATGATAGCGACATCTAGTGGTGTGAGATCTTCCTCATTCATACTGGAAACACACAAATAAAACACATAAATATTCTGAATGACAAATCAATGAATAAGAAGAATGTAAATAAACAATGAAAATAAACAATGTTTGTGTTTTAAATTTTCACATTTGCATTTTCTGTATCTGAGAAATGTCATTTAAAGCCCTATGTGAAAAGAAAACAATAGTTATACATCCATTAAGTAGGCTTGAATATCTAGGGCTTCTAATTAGCGCAATACATCACAAAACATATCAATAATATTGATATATGTGTGACAAAAACAACATAAATATCTATTTCTTGATTTAGAATTGTATTTATGAATAATTCAGAGACCAACAGGAAATGTAATATAGAACATACTTCTTTTATAGATTTTTATGTCTACTACCAACACAATCAATTATCTTTATAGAGGTTGTCTTAACTTAATCTGAACAATATTGTCATTTTTAGTTTTTATGAGGTTAACATCCAACATTATTATTCATTTTGAGATCTTCTTTACAATATTTTCAATCGCAAAATATTTCATCAATAAAAAGCAATTTATCGGGTTTTATACACAGAAAAAATTAAGTGATTTAAGTTCACATCAGGCCAACTATGATACTATTTCATACAATAGTATATCCATCAACCTGCATTCTCTACACCTGGCACTTCTTCCTATACTAGTTACCATAGATACTGAATCACTCTCTAAATCAGACTTTAGACAAAACATTTCCCTACATCTGCAACCTATCAAACCTACATCGACAAGGTGAACATGTAATGTAGACTTTACCTGTGTTTGTATCCCTTAGAGAAGCTGAACCTTCGCAGAATCTTTGTAGCCACACTCATATTGTTTGATTTAACCATTTATCCTTCACTGATTTTGCTATTATATAACGTTCAACAAAATATGTCCATATTGTGTAAGATATAATTGTTCTTAGCTAATATTATTCTTAGTATAGTTCCTGCTTGTATGCTTATTGAAACTTTTCTAACGCAGCACATCGAGTGAATTGGTTTTATATCATAGGAATCTCCACGAGCCAATCAGAATCATCCAATACAGAGATGCGATAAACATATGGGAAGAATCAGTTAACTTATGCTACAGACATTTCATCATCGGGGACTATGAGTGCTTGGCATTAATGCCTAATGACTGGTTCAAATTAAGACACTATTATTCTATTAAACTGAAGGCACAAGTACCGTAGGTTAAAATACTCCATTTATACATAATTCCAAGATTCACATGTATGCACATGAGGTAACTAAATTGAAAATGGGCATGCGGAACCAATTAAAAAAACATGTGCTTGGATTAAATGAAATACAGCAAAACTCAAATGGAACACACATCGAGCTACAAACCCTTATGAGCCCCCCCCCTCCATTACACACTTCACCACCTGTGTGAGAGGGTGCGTAGTCAAGTAGTGGAAGGGGGGGGGGGGTCACAGGGGTTTGTAGTTAGACTAACTGAACACTCATTTATGGAGAATATTTCAGTAAGGTGAACACTTTTGAACAGACCGCATTTTAATTTCCGCCCATTGGCTCCCATGTTAAATCTACCTCTCAATGATGTAAACCATCAAACTTGAACATTATTTCTGATTGGTCCCAAGTGAAGGATTTCACTGTATGATAATGGCACTATTAGAAGTAATCATAATAAATTACGACTAAGTGAAAGGAAATGGCTGTATTGTCACATACAAATGTGAGTATTTAAAGAGAGAAAAACACCGTCAAAGTCAATTAGACATCCTCTTAAAAACACCTAAATTTGAAAACAAACGTCATGCACTAATCTTATCTTCCGAACCTCTGACCTCAGTTCAAAACAAGGAAACAACGTATTGCGAATGATGCATCCACTCAATCTTGTAGGCATAAGCAATTATCGTAATCCACTTGGTCAATAGTGCCGAGGTGTAGCCAATTATTATATCCTATTATTTTAGGATTAACGTATAAGCTTTGAATGCCTACATGTTATCTAGGTGCAAGATATCAAATTGACAATTCAAAAATAATAGATAACCCTTGAATGAGATTATGATTCATAATCTGTCCGGATTATAATCCAGGGATTCCGGATAAATTTTTTCTAATCTCCTGATCAAATTGTAAACTTTATTCACATGAGGACCTTGTATAAAATACTACCAGGGAAAATGCTTGGGATAATAATAAAAAGAATATCATGCTGTTTGATTAGTGATAAATATCCCAAGGGTGTCAGTTAGCCAGAATATCAGTTCTCACGGGTGAATGGGTACAGAGTTGTCGATCGACTACTGCCAAAATAGCACCTTGTGTTATTCTCACGTCATGGTGAGAGGTGTACAAGATACAACAGGATTAGAATCCTAATCTGACCATCGCTACAGGTAGACATTCGGAAGTGAAAGATAAAGAAACCTATGAAGTCTTAACAGGGTGTCTTAAGTGCATTAAGCAATAACAATTCATTACTTATGTCCTAATTGACGTTGTTTAACAATAATGGTGTACAATATAGGATCATAAGGTAACCATGGTGACAATCTGAGGAAATAATAAATATTTCTGTAATTGTAAAATCTTCTTCCTCTTTTTGAGGAATGTTTGTGCATCTTATATAACTTACATGTGCAGCTAATATAGCAATATATAATAGCATATATAATTATTATAAAATATAAATATTAATGGTATCACTGTCAAGTTTACGATTAATTCTGTCAATCATTCATGCACATGTTTTTGCATGCATTTAAATAATTGAAAAATGACACATGTACCAATGACACTTTCATGCTTATAAGTCAATAAAAAATATATGTAACGATACTATAAAAAGAAAAGGTACAAATATATATATAATTAGACTTTATATGACATCAGCATAACACCTTGTTCAACACTGACATTTCTGGTTCAAAATAAGACAAGAGAACTAAAGAAATGTTAACCATCAGAGACATGAAGTCTATGCAACCACATGTATTCTGTCATCATTATAGTTTATTCTAGGAATTGTACAAATATGAATTCATAAATTCATGACAATGTGAAGAATATCAGAAGGAATATCTATATCTGTTACATGAGTCTTAAAGCAAATGTCAAATCATGTTTTTTTATACTCACGATCCAATCAAAACAATCCGAAAGTAGCCTTCTTACAGGACTTCGTACTCATTGATCTGTTTAAGCCTTAAATCTGAAGTTTGACGTAGAATGCAAGCATACAAGATTACAAAGATTTGTTCTTAAAGTGAAAATCATTCATTATCTCTTCGATGTGGGTTGAACACAAGGTTGTGACTGGAATCAAAATACCAATTCTGACAACCGGTATTATATTCTGAGCATGTTAAATGGATGAAGGAAAGATGAGCGGAAGATGACGCAAAACATTTTGAAAGATTTGATGAATTACTAGGTTTAAGGCTTTTAATTATCATCAAATTAAACTACATCATTTTGTAACAATATTAGGACTGAGGCAATGCATTATCGGCCCCCGATATTTGAATTATACATAAGTAAAACAGTGATTGTAATGTTATGTTTGACTCAGAAAGACATTAAGAACAAGAGTGCTATTTACTCAAGATCAAATTGTGTATGAGTTAACATGCTGAAGAATACCAACATCTTAAGGAAAAAATAGTAATGGATTATCCAAAATTGATTTCCTATACCTATCAAAACATATCAATCTGTTATGTATCTGTAGAGGAAAATGTGAACTATGAGAAGGCACTGGTGCTTTGGTAATTTGTAAAACAATGCAAGTCCATTAATTACTTTCTAGATCCTTCATTAAATTCCCTCAGTGTTCAAAGTCACAAGCAGGCAGTTGCAGGAACTTGCCTTGCAATATTCCCTGGTATTTATCAAAGATAAAAGCTACCATTTCACAAACATAAGATTATAAAAGAACAAACAGTCAAACAAGGAACTTGTGATATGATTAACTGGGACCAAATTACACCGGAAGTAAGCATTTCCATGGTTTGTTGATGGAAATGTTAAATAAAGACTAACTCCATGCAAGAATTGAAAAATAAACATGCTCTTCTATGTCCTTTTTTGATTCAGTACAATCGAGCGTCACGCATGGCCCATAAAAGATCATCCGCAATCCCAAATCGAAGTTGGGTTAGGATGCCCTTCCAATAGCAATAGAAATAAACAACATCACATAAGTCCATGTCTCCATGGGATTACTAATGGAGATGTAATCATGATCGACTTGTATCAAAAAGATGATGCGGATATCATAACAACAAATAATTCAATACGTAATTCTGTTTTTTCTTTCATTGTTCACAGTGACTTTAAAAAAAACAGGTCATCAAAGCTGGATATATTGTTTTTTGCAATTCATTGTTTTTCATTTGACAGGCACAATTGCACTACCATGACTAAACACTTTCTATTATTGTCCGATAATATGAAAGATCACTTGATCCTGTTAATGACACCACTAAATGAATGAGATCAGGAAACATGGACAGTAAAATATCCCACAACAGTCAACAATGAGTGATAAAATCCCATTGTTAATATGTAGCTCTGTGCCAAATCATACCTGTTCTCTCCATGGCTTGAATGAAGCATTTGATAACAATTTAGAGAGTGTATTTGCATTATTCCTTGCCCATTCCTCTTGGTTTTACTTTATTCCATGGAGAAAGAGACCATGGAACTTTATATTTGGGTTATACATTATCTTCTATGGATGAACAATGAACATCCGGTGCTTTCATGAATCAGCATGGTAAAATAAAACAAGAGATTCTTGACAAGTTAATGGAGATCCATAAAGGAAAGGCATGCCCAAATAGTTTTCATACTTCTTCAATATATTATCAGCATTACTTGCTATTGTTTGTACCATTTTAGCAGAACTAGAAAAATGGGGCAGTGATATTGTCTAAATAAGGAAATCTATAACATAACATGATGTAATGCCAATTTTTCATTACATGTAGTGGCCATTTTGAATTCAGTAGCCATCTTAAAAATTAAGCAGATATAGGTTTAACTGTAATATGATCAACATGTTCGCAACTAATCAAAACGCACTCCCAAGTCATATAAAATATTCATTGCTTTGTAGGAACTGAAATGTTTTATTTCAGAAATGTACGAGTACAGAAACATTTCAAATAGTTCAATTCAAATGATATTCAAAAGAAAAAAATTAATATCAATTTTAATAAATAAAAAATTGAGATTCATTGGCTCTTCCAATAAACTCAAGCTAAATTCTTCGTTCATTGACACTGATTCATCTAATGATTTGACACTAATCGCAATTTTCACTCAATATTTCCTTAATAGTGTCATGTCATCTCATGTCTACTGAACATGCTATGTGAAGCACACAACTAACCAATTAATAAAACAATGCAAAAGGAGCATACAAATCCACCTGCTCTCTATGAAACTTACTTACAATGAACAATGACATGCATTCACTAAGGATTTTGAACTTTTTTTTTCTTAATTAAAATCAGATTCGACACTAAAAGAAAGGATCAATCAAAACAAATCTTACATTTCTCTCTTAATAATAGGGATATGAACAAGGCGTTAACATGCAAATGTCACCATATGACATTTGCTACAGATGCCAACCACCAAATGCCAACTGCTGAATGCCAAACTCCATCCACAAAAAAAAGTGTGGAGACTATAACAATATGTCATCACTTGTGGTGATGACATAACAATATGTCACCACTTGTGGTGGTGACATACTAAAGCTGGTCAATTTCCCCACCATCTTTTTAAACACTTGTAGTAATGTGCAAAGATGAATCATTTTAGTGCATTAGATATCCCTTAAAACATCTCGGATCATATCCTTACTAAAAGCAAATTAATAAAAAATGAAATCCATATGTTTTGTTAATATGATTTAAAATTACTTAGTACACATCATCCTTTATTCCTTGCTGATACCACTCCATTTCATCAAATTTTGAACACCAAAACATAACCCTTGTGATATTTTTGTCAGGAGTATACAGAAAATAAACTAATCTGATTTTGATATACGGTTATCAAAACACTGAAAAGCTAATCCCTGTAGCCCTTCCAGATTTGGTGGTTTTGAATCAGGTGCTAAAGCATTCTGTAATGTTGAATGGTTAAATCTGAGAATCTGGAAATTGGTTCAACATTCTAGTGTTCTGAATTGATTATATTTGCATCAGTGAATAAGAGCATTGAGAGTATTACTTACAAAGGGGAAATGCTCGTAAATGAATATAAAATTGTATATGTCTGTGATCGGAAATGGAAATTGAATCAAAGTACAATTCCAAGTCAAAACAACCTTCAGCACTAGCAGATAGGGAGAATGATAGGGCAGACGTAACAAGACCTATAAATAAACATGTTTGTGTGATTGAAAAACTGCAAATCTTTTGTCAAAGACAAAATAACATACAACCCACACTTTCAATGTTCCATGACTATTTACTTTGACAAAACGTCAATGTCACAAAATGGATGAACTTCCTGGTTACAAGTTTTTTGTTTTTTGTTGAGGAACAGTGACTTTGACAAGACATATCGAATCTTTTTATAGATAAAACATTTGAGAAAGTAAAGAATACGTTGATGATATGTCAGTTGTGCATGTGGCTTGCAACTTTTTCACCACACATATCTTTGATTCCGCCTTTGAGATCATATTATACTAATTTGAAATAAGTATACCTGACATTAAAAGTAAAGCGATTTTATATAATAATCGAAATGAGCTCAATATATAGCATCAGTTTACAAAAAAGAATGCTATATATGTATATATATTTTCTTAGTCTATAATGTATCATCTTCATGGTCATGGACATCTTCCAAGCTGTCGAGAAATGTGGGTGTGAATTAATCAGCCTTGTATATATATATATCTATATGTGACAGGAATCGTGCCTGTCATTGCCTACGAATCAGACGTCCTATCAGAACACTTATCATTTATAACTTCCGTCATGCTAAGATTTAAAGTCAACTTAGATTACATCAACCAAAGCTGGCTGTAGTCTCCTAACGTCAAGAAAAAATCTTGCAATGTTAGAATCAATTCTAGTGTAAGGATTACCTCTTCCAATGTTAGGATCAACTCTTTCAATATAAGCATCAACTCTTTCAATACAAGGATCTTCGAATGTTAGGATGAACTCTTCCAGCATCCTACAAACACAGGCCTCCAGAGCTCATACCTCATTTAGAAGAAGTAGGAACGATTTTGGAGGCCTGTGTTTGGAGAATGCTCTTCCAGTATAAATATCAACTCTTTCAATGTTAGAATCAACTCTTTCAATGTTAAGATTAACTCTTCCAATATAAGGTATAACTCTTTCAGTATAAGAATCAACTCTTTCAATGTTAGGATCAACTCTTTCAATGTAAAGATCAACTCTTTCAATGTAAGGTACAACTCTTCCGATGGAGGGATCAACTCTTTCAGTATAAGGATCAACTCTTTCAATGTAAGGTACAACTCTTCCAATGTTAGGATCAACTCTTCCAGTATAAGGATCAACTCTTTCAATGTTAGGATCAACTCTCCATATGTTAAGAATAATATTGTTTGGGCTTTTGTAAATTCTCCTATTACTCATCATTTATATTTATAGACACTATTTTGAGGTTATTGCTCTCCAATTGGACATTTTACAAATAAGGCTGACAATCTCGATCAATGCTAACATCTCAGCTGTGATGGCAAATAGACGATAAGACCATTGTACAAAAGATTCAAATGAATCCACTGTTTCATTTGTTATTCTTTATGCTCAAGTAGTTATATTTAGCAAACAACCAGGTTATTTCCCCATATGCTGAATTAAACTGTGAATCAGAGAAGCTTTGTTGTATAATAGGTCATCCTTTTTCAAAGGACTTTATTTATGCTTGGCTGCACCAAGGGTATAGAAGAAATGAAATACCCTTGGACCAAGGATGTAATAGGTCAACAGATCTATTAAGTTTAAACAGACCAGACAATGACATCAGTAAATGTGATAATCTATGATCTGATAATCAGAAACCGTATATCAGGCATGAATCTCGCAGTTACTACTTTTAATTAAATATCACTATATCATCTTTGCTCCAAGGGTATCCTCTATTTATTCCATGAGAAGGGACAGTGATGCCTGATCTTGAGGGATGCTCTATATGTGAGATAGCATCCTGATACTCATCACATCTTTCTGCCTTCAACTTCTAGAGAGAAGCTAGCAGAAGGCCACGATGTCTGATGATGGTGAGGTAGTGGACTATAGAATGTTGAACCTTCTTCTTATCAATATGAATCCCATGACAGACTGTTGTCGCATCTTTGTGGGGGTAATGACTGTAAAAATGTGCCAAAAGCCTGGAGAGAGAGTCGTTGAACTGTTAATGTTTCATAAATGAGTCCTAACAAGTTGAGCTACACATTCCAATCAAGTGAAAAACATCATTTTCTTCAATTAACTGAGAAATCTTACTTATTCTTATTGCACTGTGTTCAAAAGTAATTATGCCCAAAACTGTATTGCATATAGTTTGCTAGTCTCATATAGTAGTCTTGCTTCAAGACAGTGGACCCCCATCCGTTATCTCCTTCACAGGGGCTTGTAGCTTGACTACTCATTCAGGGGCATTTAATGAAATCTTAAGTGCCCCCTCTCTATAGAATACATATATTCCCTTATTACTGAGAAAATCTTTTGTCAAAAACTTCTTTCTTTTCTCCATTTCTTTCAAGGAGGGATAGGAAGCGATTATAAACAGCCATCATTTCCAGGAAATTAATTAACGCAATACTTTCATTAAATGTAAATATCAAAATAAACAAGTCATTCATTGATTCCCTCCCCCAGGGTGTTCCCAGAAGGAAATATTATTTACATTTGAATGGGGCTATTATTCTAAACAATATATCCAACAAGAAGTATGTTATTGAGAAATATTCGTAAGATTTAAGGATAATGGTAATGACTGGTTAAGGAGCAAAATAACAATATTCTAGCAGAGAAACACATAAATAATACATATTGCACTTTGCCTTGTTCTTAACATTGGAATTTTATACTATCAATATTCAAAACAGAATTCATTTGATTATTCAAAATCAGAAATGTCACACCTGGGATAAATAGGTCATCAAAATCATACAATACAGCACAAAACAACATATTAAGTGCAGCACAACAAAATAGAACACAGCACAACAAAATATAGCAAAGCATGAAACAATACAGAATAACACAATACTGCACAGCACAGCACAACACAAAATGATACAGCAAAACACAATACAATACAGCAAAACACAATACAACACAGCACAACAAAATATAGCAAAGCATTAAACAATACAGAATAACACAATACTGCACAGCACAGCACAACACAAAATGATACAGCAAAACACAACACAATACAGCACAACACAAAATAATACAGCAAAACACAACACAACACAGCACAACACAAAATGATACAGCAAAACACAATACAATACAGCACAACACAACACAACACAGCATAACACAAAATAATACAGCAAAACACAACACAATACAGCACAACACAAAATAATACAGCAAAACACAATACAACAAAGCACAACACAATACAATAAAGCACAACACAATACAATAAAGCACAACATAATACAATATGACAGGGTTCTAAAATAATGCATACAAATACACATATATCATATATATATGGAGTTGAAGGGTTCAAGAAATCTTTGTGAAAGTGATGGTATAAAATTCAATCCCCTTAGTAATTTTATATCACAATGACGTCAACTCGTTAAATGTAACAGTCATGTCTAAACATTTTAAAACCCTGAGGAAAGTAAATGATCTAAAGATGGGTAGAAACTCGTAAAATACCTAGATAAAAGATAAAAATAAAAAATATGGTTCCCTCAAGTTATATTGTTTCAAGAAAGAACCTATCAAAATGTGGCTTTGTCAAGTTTATCAGCCGCAACATTCAAAGGATGCGTGCAAGCAGCATGCACAAAGTGTTATTGAGTGTTATTATTCACTCGTTAAACAGTACTAAATAATGCAAAACAACTTTAAATGGGAAATATGTTCGGGAGCGAGGAAATGGTGGTGGGCGAATAAAGATTTCATGTTCGCAACGTGACAATCGTGGTTCGAGCGCAAGGAACGTAGTTCGCGAGCTCAGAACTGATGTTCACATTGGTGGAAGTCTAGGAGGCCTGGTTATGTACACAGTATATGATGGTGTTGAAAGCACTATGCATGAACTATCTGTAAACCATTTGTAAAGCATGACAATATACATAACCTTTTAGAATTGAATTTCTCTTCCTTATTACATAAAATATTGAATATCTATTTCTTAATAAATATACATTTCCTGAAAATCCGAAGGTATATCATCCTGAATTTGAAGAATAAATGAACACCTACAGAAAATATCTCCAACAAGGCATTAACATGCAAATGTCACCACCCACCATTTGTTACAGATGCTAACTGCCAAACACCAACTGCCAAACATCATCCACAAAAAGGTTGGAGAACAATATGTTACCACTTCAGGTGGTGACATTACAATTAATGGGCAAAGATCAACATACAGTAAAACTTGTAAAGTGGAACACCTCTGTAAGTAGAACACCTCCATAAGTGGAAAACTTTTCAAAGTCCAACAAACTACTGAATAACTGTTAAATGAACCTTTGGAAGTAGAACACCTACCAATTGGAACAATTTTTAAAGGTACCAAAGGTGTTCCACTTAGACATGTTTTACTGTACATCATACAGGGTCACTGAGGAGGAACACAGCAAGCTGGTTACAAAAACAGATTTGTTTCAGTAATGAAATGGCGAAACCTATGACATAAATGTATGCCCGATTAAAATGTTTCTCGAAATCTAGTTGAGTAGTAAAGGGTGCGTAAAAGAAAACATACAGTCCTCACGTTAGGACTACTTTTCGGCTAGGGTTAGGGTTATGGTTTGGGTTAGGGTTAGGGTTAGGAGGGTTAGGGTTAGGGTTAGGGTTAGGCTTTTCGGCTAGGGTTAGGGTTAGGGTTTGGGTTAGGGTTAGGAGGGTTAGGGTTAGGGTTAGGGTTAGATTCTCGTAAAATTCCGGAATAAGCCGAGTGGTAATGAGTGCCTATATGTAGGTTTGACTGTACCGAAGGTGTACTCACGTTACGAGATGACTGAGAGTGCGCTATCTATGGAATCTGCAGTGCCCCCCTCCCCATGACACGTGAAAAGGATGCATCTAGGAGTTTAGCTGTATTACGTTTTCAAAAAGGAACGAAGGCTGATCGGCTCATCGTTTTTATGTCATCTCGATGGTCCAGTTTCGTTTTATACCCTAAAGGTGTTTAGACTAATTGTCAACTTACGAAATGTAAAGGAAACACTTCCAAATCTTTTAAAATTTGTTTTATGTCTATAATTATCATCTCACTCGATGTTAAAAAACCTGATATCATCTCATTTTATACCTGAACCCTTAGGTGCCATGACAATTGACTGTGTCATTGGATTTATTCTTCCTTATCATCACAAGCTGTTGGAATGATGGGTGGATTCATGGCATTATTGTCGAGTGACTTTGAGAGGGATTCCCCTAAAACTGGTTTAAACCGGATGGCATTTACTTATAAGTACATCAAGAAAGAATTTAAAAATTCATTTTCTACAAAAGGCCAGATACAAACAGACATATTTACTCTCTCAGTTTAGATAATCGTTTCAGTGGTATTATTCAACCAATATGGGTGACAATAGAATGTCTTGCGACTTGACAAAAACAATGATCCTTATTGAGATGCTTTTCTCTAAGACATTTTCGAATCCAGATATTCAATTCAATTATTTTCAATTCAATTATTTATTTCATAATTCTTATATAATATACACTATAAAAAACAAGCCGCTAGACACCCTAGTGGGTATATGTTGCGGTTTAACAGAAATCATTAAAATGACAACTAGACTACATATAAAAGAAAACACTTATATTATGTTACATGTAGGTATATAAAAATGGTATTAACAATTAATCTAAGGATGTACAATGTAAAAATGTTACAAAAATCGGGTACCAGTATAAAATCAACAGTATAGTATGATATTGGTATTATACATTATCGATAGATGAGTAGTTTTTTATATGAAGATTTGAAAATATTTAGAGTGGAGCATTTTTTAATATCATGTGGTAGAGCATTCCAAAGATTAGGACCCAGATAGCGAAGGGAAAGTTTAGAGCATTTAGGGATATGAAAATAATGCAATTGTCTTGTGTAATGATGATGAATTTTAATGTTGATATCAAACAAGTCTTGAAATAGATTTTTTGGAAGACTGGGGTGCTTATTAAAGATTTTGTACATGAACTGACCAGTACAATATCTGTTGACATCAAAAATATTTAATATTCTAAGATCTTTAAATAGGGGAGCGGAGTGAGAAAGTCTATCCTTATTTAAAGCTAGCCTTAAGAATTGTTTCTGCAGTTTATGTAGACGATCATAAAATGATTTAAATGTGTTACCCCAGATTATGTTGCAATAATTTAATTGAGAGTGTATCAATGAGTAGTAAATTGTTTTGAAACTGTCTATTTGAAGTAGATGTTTAATGTGATAAAGAGAACCAATGACGCGAGAAATCTTTGTTTCAACAGATTTTATGTGCTCTTTAAATTTCAAGTTTTTATCAATAATAATTCCAAGAAAGTCAATTTTTTCCCGGAAAGTTATGTTCTCATTGCGTATTTTAAGATTCAGATTTGTTTGATTTTTTTGTGGTCCAAATAGAATAGCATTGGTTTTGCCAATATTAAGTGAAAGTTTGTTTGCTTTTATCCAGTCATCTATTGAATTACAATGGTCAGGAACAACCTTTAACCGCGATCATTTCAGTTCAGATCACGAGCCCGGGATCACGAGGCAGAGCAGCAAACCGTGGATGGTAAATTAAAAATTACAGCCAAGTTTAACAAGTCACTGATATTCTTAGACTTTATGAAAACAATGCTGAAAATACTTGATGTCATATCGGAAACCATAGTAAAGAACTGTATTCGCTGTATTCTAGGGAAATCGAATATCAAACGATGGGAAGTACCATATATTCATGAAAGCGAAGATGACACCACCACTGATGCTTAAGTAAATGACCCTAAAAAGAGCTGATTTTGGGAGATTACCAAGTACGTCGATGACGCAGGAATAACTACAAAAATGACATTTTCGCTTAAATATTGTGGACTTTTTAAACCGATCTTTGACGAATCAGAACTGAAACAAATGTACATGAAGCAGATCGAACTCATTAAATCGATTATCCCCGAAGCTGACTTTGAAGTACTAGGAGATGATCCATTTCCATCTGAGAGGTGGACTTTCGATACTTATGGCGAGGGACTAGATTTGACACTCTCTGCAGAACTAATCAAAGCGTGTTTTTAATTCAATATTTTTCTGATTAGTCTTTAATATTGAGGAACCATTACCACTTGAACGCTTTGCCTCATATTTTGGGGGATTTACACGCGGCGTAGACGACACGACGGGGAGCATCTGACACTCTTCGCCGATTGGCTAGTTAATGACTTATCACCGATTGGTCGAGATTACAGATATAATATAATATATAATGTCAATAGCTATATTTTGCAGGCATTTAATACTCAATCTTGCAGCTTATGACATTATAAAACCATGAAGCTGGTTCCATATGTAGACAACGCTGAAAAGTGGCACAGATTGATCAAGGCAGCTAGAGAGAATCGACTAACAACTCAAGTAGGGTTCGGAAAAGATCGTGCGAAATATATACCCATGAGTGCCATCAAAGATCCAATTCAGGTCGTTTCTCCGATGCAAGCGGTGGTTGATAGAGCTAAATCCCAAATGGAGCATCAAAAAAGAGAGGCTGAAGAAAAATATCCCCAACGAACTAAAAGAGTGTTCAAGCTCAGGCAACCCCGTAAAGATGCTGGTCCAAAAGCTGTGTTCAAGAAGAAAAATATTAAGAAATCCAGATTGGACCAGTACAGACCACCTGGTATCCCAGCAAGAGGAAGGAAAATTGATATGGACTGATAATTTGAATTGTCTATCAACTTTTAACATGGAAATAAAGCACTGACAGACACAAATTTATCTGATTTTGTTATTTAATCACGCGAAAGCGACTTAATAAAACCAGTATCCCGATAAATGCTAAGTAACATAGCATTGTTGAAGAGGGGGGCACGGATAAATTCAAAGATCACGCCATATCATCGTTGCTGATTGGTCAAATGAGACGTCTAAAATCTCCAGAATGAGATCTCTAAATTCTAAAACCACATCTAATATACCAGATCGTGCGAAATATATACCCATGAGTGCCATCAAAGATCCAATTCAGGTCGTTTCTCCGATGCAAGCGGTGGTTGATAGAGCTAAATCCCATATATATATAACAGATTTATTTATTTTGTTAACTAGTTCACGTATATCATATTTCTTTTCAATTATTTGATTTATTAATGCTATACATTGTCCGCATCCCCGGCCTCATAATCAGATTCATCTTCACTAGTAGTGTTTGTACCATTATCCGATTGTTGTTCATCACTTGATTCTTCACTCGTAGATGCATCATCCGTGAATAATTCTCCAGCCAAATATGAATATTTGTTAAGTGTTTTCTTGACTGCTCTGGATTGAGTCATGCCTTTCGCCAATAGTGCCTCTACTTCCTCCATGATATCACGATGAACTTCACTGTGGCGGAGTCCCAGTATATTTGTCAGAAGTTCTCCATAGTTTTTCAAGAATCGCTGTCTGGCACCAAAAACAGATTTCTGTCTAGCTTTCTCTATAGCTGTTTTGTTTGACATTCCTCTTTCTCTATACTTCTCCATCAGAACATCCACATCATCCTGTATCTCATCAATGACCTTATCTTTAATACGATTCAAAGTTGCATTCTCTCTCAGATCTTCAGTATGGAAATCCCCGATTGTACCATCGTTTTCATCAGTTTCCCTCAATTCGGGGCAATGTCTCCTGTGCTCCCTTACGTCGATTGGTGACAGCATTACTACACCGCAATCAGTACAATGAGGAATAGAATTTGTCACTGCAGGTTTGCTGGGTTGGTTGTTCAACGTGTAGCTCATACCTGGATTCATTGGTTGATACATGGTTGGATTCACATGGCATTGTATACTCGAATCCATGTTTAATTTTGCATCGATGGGTGTAGTACTGTAGTTTGCCTGGTTGATATCATCATATGGTTCTAGATTAGGCTTCACGACTCTACTTATATCCATACTCCTGCAGGGGATTGGCATTTGGTTACTGACTTGTGATTGGTCCTCTTTTCCATGAGAATAAAATACCGAAGACATGCTAATGGGTCGCTCCTTATCAGCTGCTTCAACATCGTATAATCTCATATGTTCGGGAGTTTCTTGCTTCAAATCAACCAGTAGATGCCCGTAGGGTTGCTGGGTAGCCTTTTCGTAAGCGTCCAATAATTTCTTTGATTTTCCAGGATACATCTGATTGGCTAATACGGCCACCTGTTGGCGATCCCTAGGATTTTTATACAACACTATATAGTGACAGTTTAGACTCATAGTTCTGCTTTCACGACCATGATGAAATAGATTCTGCATGAGACAGATGACACTCAAATTCCTGTGGTGGGATCCCTTAGTGTACAGCTCAGAGATCCGCTTATCTTTGGTCATATCAGCCATCAGATCGTCGAAAATGAGTAGATTTCTTACATTGACATCTAGAAATCCTTGGTCACTCAATAACTCTGGAATTCCCATCATGAATTCTATATTTGGAAAACGTGTCTTTATCTCGATATACATTGGCTGCCATTGACCAAAGCACCAGATTATACGTTGCGGTGGAGGGGTTATCCTTTCATTGACACGTTCTATAAGATTTTTGACATACGTGGACTTGCCCGAACCTGTTGGACCTACCACCATCATCGTGAAGGGATGGTGAAGCATCTTTGTCCTATCACCCTTGTAAGTATGATCTGCCAAGTTTCCTGAAGAATAAGGTCCAGCATCATAGTGTTCTTCAGGGGGCACAAATATTTGTTTATGCATAGCATGATCTATTCTCTTGTGACGATACAGACTACTCGTATGATTAAATGATCGTCCACATTCGCAGGAGCATATGGCACTTTTAGGCATGTTGTTTCGTCGGTCGCATTTGGTTCACTGTTGTTTCTGATGCAGGATATGTAATAAATACTATCTGATGTTTACTATTTATGATAATTAACATGAGCCATGTAGCATAGCATGTAGAATTATAGCAAAACATGTAGCATAGTAGTAAAGCATGCAGCATATCATGTTGCATAGTCGCATATCATGTAGCATAACATGTAGCATGGTAGCATAACATATACCATATCATGTTGCATTGTAGCATATCATGTAGCATAACATGTAGCATGGTAGCATAACACAGCAAAAAATGTGAATCAAACCACTGAATCCTGGAGCCAGGATTCATACAGGATTCATATGCACATATGAATCCTGTATGAATCCTGCCTCTAGGATTCATACAGGATTCGCTGTTTAAATAGTTTACAAATGAATCCTGCCTTCAGGAATCATACAGGATTCATATGCAATATAGTTTACAAATGAATCCAGCCTCCAGGAATCATACAGGATTCATATGCAATATAGTTTACAAATGAATCCTGCCTTCAGGAATCATACAGGATTCATATGCAATATAGTTTACAAATGAATCCAGCCTTCAGGAATCATACAGGATTCATATGCAATATAGTTTACAAATGAATCCAGCCTTCAGGAACCATACAGGATTCATATGCAATATAGTTTACAAATGAATCCAGCCTTCAGGATTCATACAGGATTCATATAGAAGGTAGTTTGCAAATAAATCCTGTAGCCAGGATCCAAGCAGGATTCATATATAATATAGTTTACAAATGAATCCAGCCTTCAGGATTCGTACAGGATTTAAACGGAAATTGATGTGCATGTTTTTGTTTTAACAGTTATCATTGGCGTGTCGCATATATTACGCCAAATGCGCACAGGCGTACCAAATGAAATCGAAAATTTAATAAAAATGTGTAATTATTTGAGAAGCTACCTTGTGCATAAATCCCGCATGATTCCTGAAGGCTGAATTCATTTTGTAAATTATTCAAATGGCGAGTCTTGCATGACACAATCTATGTTTAATTTAATTTAAAGATAGCCATATTGTTTTTCAGTTTTTGTCCTAATCAGTTGTTGCGTTTAAGCAGAACTCTAGTATTTTAAATCTGATTTTTAATACATTTCTAATAATTATATTCCAAAGTCACTAGTAAACTGTACGTACATCGTACGTATCTGGATTTCGTTCATAATTGATTAATCTGTTAATGCGTTCCTCTAAGTAAATGAAACAATCATCACATCGTGTTTATAAGTGTAATTCAAGGGCGTATAATCTAACATGTCTAATGCTACTCATTTCATGGTATTACTTTCCGATCATTTGATAAAATAGAATACAATCAACATGTGGAAATCACGGATGACGGGAAAAACAATATTGTATAAATAGAATATATTTTAATAAGAGATTCGTAATGTAAGAGATTCGATATTTAACAGATATTTAGAATGAATTGCGACATTATATTCCAAATTCATGAATAAACTGTACGTATCTGGATTTCGTTCATAATTGTTTAATGGTTCCTCATAGATAGTAATAAAGTCATCACATCGTGTTCATTAGTGTTAATTCGAGGTTGGATAATGTTTTTATAATATGATGTTATAATTTTACATTTTATTTGTGTGTCTGAGTGAGGCTAAATTGAAAGTAAAACCTGTATAATCAGACGGGCAAATCACGATGAGGACAAATAATTATTTAAATTAGTAAGATAAGTCTGTACATGTAGATTGTTCGTTGAAGTTGGACCGTCGGTGACTTTTATTCCTAGATTTCGTATCCCTCTCAAACAAATAAGTCAAAGCCAAATATAGTTGAACTGTTTTCGGGATTATTATTCATTTGTTGTAATACAGATTGACTTATAGACTGATATTGTAATGGGTTGTGCTTGGGATTCACAGAATTATTCTATGATAGTCTCAGGATATATTGAAATGCGGATGTTTACATTAAAGATCTTGCTTTCAAACAAAAATATTGAAGTACTAAGATCGGATATTAGCGTACCCCAGTGGAAAAGAATCAAAAGATATTCCAATTTAACGCACTGCACAATAATTTGTCATTTTGGAAATTCGTCAATATGACCTTACCATTTTGATCTTAATAATTTAAAATTTAAACAAGCGCTACCCCCCCCCAGAACTAGCCTTCCCGGTAAAGCCAATACGACAGATATCTAAGGAAAGTTTCATTTTTATTCTTGATTTCTCTGACTCGGAATAGTTGAAATGATAAACATAAATTGCAATTATTATTACTTTGCTCTTTCATTTTGCTCAGTCATGATCAACGCCTTCCTTAAATTTTCTGTCAGATCATCGATCCCAGACTTCAGCAAATATTCCAATCATATTTTGCGTTTTATCGTCTTTCCCAAAAGCTATACGAATATGGTACTACAACTACTTAATGACAGTGGTTTATCGTTATTTTTGCAAATATGGATGTTTACACTGCTTGAATCTTATTCTAGGAAGTTTTATAGAGACGGGACTTCCTTTTCACAATGCAATTATATCTGTTTTGTAGGTTCCCGTGGGTAAGATACACACAAGAACAATACGGCCCATCCAAAAGGGACAGATCCGTCAGTGGCGTTCTTCAAATTATAGCCCGTGGAGATATAGTTTATGAATCTTGCCTCAAGTGACGTGTTAAATCCCATATTGGGTTTGAGAAAGGGCCCGTATACACAGCCCGATACACAGTTGCTCGATACAAGTGCAAACTATAAAATAACCATAATATAACAATTATAGATAAATGTTTGGCATGCATTGTTTCTGTTTAATTGTTAAATTATTTGATAACTTATAATAAGCAGATAAGTTGCTTTTCAGGTATTAAGCGGCGATTAAGGACTGAAAACCAGCGTCACACATTTCTTCGGATATTCCTCCATAAGCAGATATACCTGTTTGCATGTTTTAATTTTGATTTGATTTGATTGTTTGAATTAGATAAAGTCTTTAAAATGTTACTAGTGTTTGGGGGGGGGGCTGAGATTTCATGTAGGAATTAAAATTAGAATAAGATTTAAATACGATCTGTTTTGTTTGCATCGTTGTATAACGTTGATAAAACACAAAGGGCAGCATTGGAATTACAAAATTGTGCGATTCCCTACCTCCCAAAATTATTCAAAATTATATTTCTGTCATTCTGATTTCCGTGTCGGGACATTCTGATCTATTAGAGTCTCACTTTATCTAACGCTTTGGTATTCCAAAGGATTGTACTTGCCCGGGAGTACTTGCTGTATATCACGTCGGGAGATTAAACCTCCTGGATTAAACCAGTGAATGTTCCGATCGTCGTAACATTCGATACACCGAGAGATTTCCCAGATTCATACATGCATACTGTATATTCAGCAGGAATTTTACATACTTTATCATTCCCTTCTTAATATATCGTATAATATTTGTATTCTGTTTCACAGATTCCCCTTGAAATACAAGGTAGACTAGATGCGAGTAGAAATAATTTTGATTTACGTCATTAAATATTCAAAATTCAGTCAAAGTGATGTCATAATTTGAAATCTACATGAAAAAGTACATCTAAAAATACGGTTTCGAAAATTGTTTATCAAATTTGAAAATTACGACAACACGGGCAATATATGGCAGGTTAAATGAGTCGTCAAGATTATAACACGCCGGTCTTTATGTTACAGTTGATGAAAGTACAATGTCAAAATCTCATGATGATTTCTTCCGACCTGTGTTTACTGACAAGAGAGGGGTGCGCAGTTGTTGAAGCGAGTATAAACTAAGAAAAATCCAAAGTCCGATAATTAATTAATTGGCATGGATCTGCTAATTGTTTTCGTTATTGTTACTTGTTCTATCTAGACGGTTTTATCTGCATCGATATGGCTGATTATAAGGCATGAACATTTTTCCCAGTTGTGTTAATTGTTATTCTTTAATAAGCGGATTTATATGTTTGAAATATTTATTATCCATTTTTCATTTTGATATACTTTTCAAAGGACTTTTTGTTCTATCTATGTGTTTTGTCTATACTAATCTTTAACAGGAGTTAGCTTATTCCATATAGCCTACAATTGATTTTAATTCATAAAGTTTGCTGATAATTGACTTAAGTATGGTAAAGCTCTCGAAGAGAGCATGTGCATGATCGCCAATAAAATTGCATTCTTTGTTTTGTTTTGACAGTTAGTTTAGAACTTTAGCCACGCGAAGTATACACGCAAACGCTTGTGTACTTTTGAAACATTAACTTGCAAGGCTCAAAGTCATTTCCATCTCCTCCGGTGTTATTTCTGTGGTAGAGGTTTTTCAAAAATAATTTAAAACTTTTGAGACCTTTGGGGTATAGGATATACGATCAAATCACATGTCCTTCTATTTTTAGTTTTTTTCCTGAGGGATAAGAAAATAAAAATCAAACATAGAGAGGCAAAGACGTAAAAATGTGGGGAAGTTATTTAATTTATGCTTTTCTATGAATATAATTGCGACCTCCATGACATTTGACAAAGTCAGACCCCTAGTCAGAGAAGGGGGTGGGGGGGGGGGGTTCAAGAACGCCTTTCTCCAAAATTTATTTAAAATCGTGCAGTTTTTCATCATTCTGAGCTTTTTTTTAAACTTAAGTGATGACCAATTTTGTTTAATGTGAACCCCCTGCCCCCATCACTCTGGAAGTGATCATGATACACTCAATCCACAAGGTGGGTCTAAAGATGAAAACCTAGACGATCTCTGTAATCAAAGGCTAAGACGATATTTTCTATAATCAGAGTCCTAGACGACTTCTGCTGCAATCAGAGTCCTGGATGATGTTCAGACTTTTCTGTAATCAAAGTAGCCAAACATCCGCAGAGCACGGAAATTGATGGATAAGTGAATGGTCTTTTGTTTGTTTTCTTAACTATTGTAAGGAATAAAATTAAGATTTAAATGTTCACCCCCCCCCTCCTCCGTTTAATTTCGATTCAAACAAAATCAAACGGGAATGATTATCTTACAAGGTACGCTGAGACTTAAGACAATAAAAGACGATAATTAACCTGATTGGATCCTGTGTCTTATTAGCGTCTGTTATTTATTACTGTTGACCAGTACCAGGCTGATTGCGTATTGATAATCAAACCGGTCGTGGGATGCAATGATATATCTAAATTTATCCCATGATACTACTTCCCGATGAATAACACCTTGGAATATTTTTGATTTTGAAAGAAAATCGTATTGTCCCGCCAAATCCCGCTCACGAAAATGATATACTCCCATTTGAAAATTAAGAGATTTTGAGACGTAAGGAGTATGAAGCCGCCTATTAAGCATAGTGTAATTGTAATTTCATGCTCTGACATAGCATACCAGTGTATTCCTTCAGTCATACAATATTGTAATACCTTGATGGATCAAGATGCTTATAAGACAGTTAAAGTCGTAGAAACCTTAGCAATAGCGAATGTGTTTGGTCCCTCTAATATTAATATAATATGAATATTGTTACAATATAATGTATTGAATTTTTCTATGTTGATGTGTTTATGTTATATATCTACAATAAAATTTTATATTTCAAAATTCCATACAGCTAAGTCACCGGACATTTTGTAGACTAATAATATAACAGACTTCTGGTTTTGTTCCATACACAATTTAGATAAGGATTGTGAACTTTCGATTTTATGAAGAGAGTTATTTATATCTATATAATTACGTTTTGAGTTGGAGGAAACTTACTCAATATCACTTTGATGTCTCGGTCACCTGGCCATAAAAGGCATTTGCTTAATATGATATTTATTTTTTACAGGTTGTTTCCATTAACGGGGTGATACAGGCATGTGAAGTGTTTGGCTATGCATGGACCTCAAGGATGACACGGGGTGGAAGAGGGGCAAGGGTTGGTGCAAGTCCCGGGGTGCAAGTCTGCACTCCCAGACTCCAGATAGGAGTGAAACGCATCATGGGATTAAATGCATTCGTTGAAGTTTACAGAAACAGTTGAATATAATTCAGAATTTAAGTGAATCCACATGATCATTTGCGTTCAACAATGCGTTTATAGAGAGGTTTCGCAAGTTTTTGGCTCAATGTGTTGTGTTCACCAGATTTATTACCCTTTACATTCGACTTCACTTCTTAATTAAAAGAGAGCTTCATCTTCTGTAGTTTATTTCTAGGCCTCTGCGCGTAGGGTACAGCACTTAAACGAGTTGAGGTTAATCCATTGTGCGAAACCTCTCTAATACCAGAGGGGTTATTCATCAAGCTAAATGACCCCTCGAGGCGATATATGTGTTATGTTACAGTTACATGTTACAGTTACATGTTAAATTGTTAAGACTTGAAAGTTAATAATTAAGTTTTTTGCGTTATCTTTCAGATACTTATAATTAGTACACGTTGCTCTCTATGTTGGCGGTGATGACACGTTCTGCTTTCTTTTCAAGAAGCTGCAGTCTAATCTTTAAATGTTACATTCATAATTTAAAAAAAGCTTTGTTTTGATTTATTATTTAAAAAAATATTGTGGCTTGCTAATCGCACCCCCACCCCATTCTGACTGAAAATCGAATTTTTAAGGGGCAATCGCATCCCCCCTGACTGAAAGTTGACTACGCCCCTGTGTTTCCCTTTGTCCCCTTTCATTTATCTTCTGTAAACTTGTTTGAACAAATTAATACTAGTACTACAAAGATAACTTCATTCGAAACGCATGCAATTCACTCCAATATTATATTTATTCATGTATTTGCATTAGTGAGGGAAAGGGATTTGATTATAAAATTGACGGTGGTTGCGAAGTTGTGATTTGGGAGGGAGGGGTATACTATACTAAGGTGTTATAAGACCCAATAATTAATATAAACAACTGAGCGCCTTCCTGATTGCATCCCAGCTCATCCTGTCCGCCAGTCTATCTCGATCGCATTTGATCAATGAATTCCTGATTAAACTGACTCTTGATTTTAAAATAGGAATTCTAAATCTGTTACTAGGATTTAAAAGTTGGTGTCTATTATGATACTGGAAATTGGAATACTATATTTTGTATTACTATTCTATCTCGATCTATAGTATATAAATATGAATTTCTAGGTCTACAGTCCCACATGGGCTTCATTGAAACATACGACAAAGTTTATCCATTTCAAACAAGCCAGGAAAACAGATAACTAGTCTTGCATCAGGCCCCGCAAATGTCCAATTTTCTGTCGGGAAATACATAAATATCAGAGACATATTTCATAGCCAGAGGCCAAAAATGTCAAAATCGATATAAAATCTAAAAAGGATAAAATGTCCCCTCGAATACGGTACCTAGGTAATTAAATCTAATATTTCATAGTTCCCGCATAATAAGCATAAAACTTTCATTTACCGCTGTATCGAAATTCAAGTGATCCCTTATTGAAGTTTTACTAAATAATTGAGTTTGATCATTTAATGCTGTTGGATAGAATATTAGGCTGAAAAGAATCAAAATTTTAGCCCATGTCTAAGCGAATGGTATAAATTCACATAGTTCTGATTACAATGAGAATGCTAAAAAAAAATCCTGGCATTTCCTTTACTCTACGTTTATAATCACGTATCATGCTTATTAACTAGATCAATACAGACTCGATTTCCTTTGCCCACCTTCAACATTGTTATGTAATGACGGGAAACAGTCACTGTAATCTTCTAATCAGCCGTTTGTTTTTATTGTAATTAGGAAACTAATCAATTTTGATTTCGTATTGTTTCAATGAACAAAAAGCACATTAGTTCAGCATTTCAAGGAAGGGGGGGGGGTGTAAACAATTACTGACTGTCAAGTACATGTATCTCTCACGAGGCCCTATTTCCACAACCCTCCACTCATGCATACGCCTATCATATAATGGATAGGGAAATATATAACATTCCAACAGATACTGTCTTGACCTCCTACCCTTTTACACCGGGTCTCTTCTTGAACCCCTCCCATATTCTAATGTTTCTCGAAACTGCTCATGTTAACTTTGTAAGGCAATGTAGGGTTTGCTACGGGTGTGACTTGCAATGTATAACTTACTTGTACTTGTATAAGAAATAAAAACAAATAAACAAACATAAAAACTTGTGCTCATAATTAATACGGTGATAAGCAACAAAAGGTTAAAATAAAAATTTTCAAAAACAGCCATGCACTACCCTGCATTTTAGCTGAAATTAAGTTTATTCCAAATAACTTATGTAACGAAATGGAAATGATTCGAAAAATAACAATTCGATGAACATTTCACAATGAAGCAAACAAAACCAGATAGTAAAGAATTATTCTAATTTAAACCGACGTGAATCCTCAACCCTAAAGAGTTTTCGTTTTCGGTCAGGGGGGGGTGCGATTTTGCCATAAGCAACACAAAAAATTAAGTTTTCTTTTGAATTTTACAAAAATTGATGCAACTTCCTTCAAAATTGAGCTAGAAGCTTCAAATAAAAAGCATTTTAAAGCTCTTTTCTACCTCTATCCAATGGTCATATTTTCAAAGGTTATGGGGGGGGGGTGCGATCGCACCCATCGCACCCCCCCCTGGCTACGCCCATGCTGGTGACATTTGAAAGACTCTAATTTCAACAAAACAAATCAAAACCTAAACAGGTTGACGGTCGTTGTAGATTATAGACCATGCTAACAAAGTTTAAACATTTTATTTACGGCTTATTTAAAACATGCAAACGGGTGTATTTACTGAAGGAATATGTTAGGAAATATATTTAAAGTGTATTCATGCCTGCAATCATCGCTGGTCACACCTGAAAAACAACTTCTTAAAATACAAACATAATTCACTGCACTGCTGTATACGTCTACCTGCTCTCAAATCTAATAATGAAACGAAAAAAAATAATGCATGCCAAACTTTTATCTATTGTAATATTATCTATGGTTATTTCAAAGTTTTACTCTTGCATCAAGCAACTGTGCCATTTCCCCAACAGTCCTGTCTTTAAGGACTAACACTTTACTTGAGGCAAGATGCATAAACTTGAACTCCCTGGGCTATTACTCAATTGTCACTGCTTGTGTGTCATACTCATTGGCACCTGCAAAACAGAATAATATAATAAGAATAACATCATGATGATATCAGATATCATATTTCATTTGGAGCCTTAAATATTAAACAAGGCATAAACATGAAAAATGTCACCACCCGCCATTTGTTACAGACGCTGAACGCCGACCCCAGACGCTAAACACCGTACATAAAAAAGTTGGAGACTTTAACAATATGTGACCACTTTTGGTGGTGACATAAAAAGGGGAAGTCCCGTCTTAATAAAACTCCTGATTTCCAGTTTTTTTGTAAACATACACCATTGCATGTTGATGGTTCGCATGATCTGCAGGTCACGATGACAAATGAATGTTACGTTGTCAATAGAATGTAGGCTAACTAACTTTCACGTAAGGTAGATTCCCCGGGTAGATTCGCGAGATTCGTGATTATTCCCCCGGGATTAGGCTATTCCAAAGCAAACACCAAAGATACCAAATCGAACTCCCAATGAATTATTGATCGTATCTATCCTAGGGCCTATCATTTCAATGTAATTTAAAGGCTTACAGGGGTGCTTCAAAATCATCCCTGCGGCCCAAGAGTAATTCATTGCATTGTGACATTCATGAGCTGCTATGAAAGCAGTGAAGGACCGATCTTGAAGGATGCTTCAAAATCGGGTTCAAATTGTAATATTGAGGCCTACTAATCTTTCATAACACGTGACGCATTCTATATTAGCATTAAGAAATGAGAAATGGGCGTAGGAGCGGAGTAAGAGACCCAGGATAAGAAGAACCATTGGGCAAGATGGCCCACCAAGTTTGTTTATCATCAAATATACATCGCCTGATATTATCTCCTGACAGGGACAGCATCGATCTCAATGGCCATTGCACTTTGTTTCATTTAGGCGGCACCTTCTCCAAGAAGAAACTCTTTTAACGGCACCACTTCTGTAAGTCTGTGGTAAAAAACCTCCCGTCCGAAGAAGTTATCTTACAGAACGGCCCCTTTTGACCCTCGGGGGCCCTTCTTGCCCTGCCATGGCCACACAAAACCATTTCCAGTAGTGACATTTGCGAGTTAATACCAATAAGAATAAAACGGACCGAATAAAACCAATGTCCTTTTTTCAATAAACATGGCTACATGTATATTTAAGTTTATATACCCATTCGGGGAAGACAATATAAATAAAACAATGTATTTTAAATTAGCACACAGAACAACTTTTAAATAATTACACATTTTTATTAAATTTTTCGAATTCATTTGGTACGCCTGTGCGCATTTGGCGTAATATATGCGATACGCCAATGTGAGTGTTAGAATAGAAACATACACATCAATTCCAATTTTCGTTTGATTCCTGTATGATTCCTGAAGGCTGGATTCATTTGTAAACTATATTGCATATGAATCCTGCTTGAATCCTGGCTACAGGATTCATTTGCAAACTACCTTCTATATGAATCCTGTACGAATCCTGAAGGCTGGATTCATTTGTAAACTATATTGCATATGAATCCTGTATGATTCCTGAAGGCAGGATTCATTTGCAAACTACCTTCTATATGAATCCTGTACGAATCCCGAAGGCTGGATTCATTTGTAAACTATATTGCATATGAATCCTGTATGATTCCTGAAGGCAGGATTCATTTGCAAACTACCTTCTATATGAATCCTGTACGAATCCTGAAGGCTGGATTCATTTGTAAACTATATTGCATATGAATCCTGTATGATTCCTGAAGGCAGGATTCATTTGTAAACTATTTAAACAGCGAATCCTGTATGAATCCTGGAGGCAGGATTCATACAGGATTCATATGTGCATATGAATCCTGTATGAATCCTGACTCCAGGATTCAGTGGTTTGATTCACATTTTTTGCTGTGTAACATATTATACCATAGCATGTAGCATAGTAGCATGACATGTAGCATAGTACCATAGTATGATGCATAGTAGCATAACATGTAGCATAGCATGTAGCAAGATATCATAACATATAGCATAGCCTAACATGTAGCATACATGTTGCATGGTAGCATAACAGGTAGGATAGTAGCATAACGTATAGCATAGTAGCATAACATGTAGCATAGCATGTAGCATAACATGTAGCATAGCATGTAACAAGGTAGCATAAATGTAGCATAGTAGCATAACATGTACCATAGCATGTAGCATAGTAGCATAACTGTAGCATAACATGTAGCTTAGTAGCATACAATGTAGCATAGCATGTAGCATAGTAGCATAACATGTAGCATGGAACCATAGCATGGTAGCATGACATGTAGCATAGCGTGTAGCATAGTGGCATAACATGTAGCATAGTAGCATTACATGTAGCATAACATGTAGCAAAGCATGTAGCATAGTATGTAGCATTGCGTGTAGCATAATAGCATAATGTGTAGCAAAGCATGTAGCATAACATGTAGCAGGGAACCATAGCATGGTAGCATAACATGTAGCATTGCATGTAGCATTGTAGCATAAATGTAGCATAGCATGTAGCATAGTAGCATAACATGTAGCATAGCATGTTGCATAGTAGTATTACTGTAGCATGATATGTAGCTTAGTAGCATACAATGTAGCACAGCATGTAGTATAGTAGCATAACATGTAGCATGGAAGCATAGCATGGTAGCATAACATGTAGCATAGCGTGTAGCATTGCGTGTGGCATAATAGCATGTATCATAACATGTAGCATAGCATGTAGCATAATGACAAATAAGAAGACCAGATTAAACCACAATTTATTAACAAAAAATAAATAAAATAAAAAAATAAAAATAAATAAATAAAAAATAAAAAATAAATAAAATAAATAAAAATTAATCATTCTCACATCACAAGTAGCCCATACAGACCGGCCCAGGAGAAGCCATTCAGAATTCCAGGAGAACCCATATAGAACCCATACAGAACCCCAGCGAACCCATACAGTAACCCTGGAAATGTTTTATATTGATATTATGCTAAGTACGTTATATGCCACGCTATTCAATACCTTAAATACATAGAAACTCGTAGTATAAGTATATTTTCTTTTTAATATCCTAATAAATGTACATTCAGTATATAAAGTGTTATTCCATCATACACTACTGAATGAAAAGACTTAATTAGGTTCTCGAAGATGTAACATTTTAGTTCGTATTAAATTCAATTTAGCTCTTTAATTTATAGCGTAGACAACTTACATTAAATTATAAATGTTTAGATTTGGTAGTGTTTCATTTACATTTCGTAATCAATTGCTACGTCGAGCTGTCTATAATTTAAACAATTAGTCACGTTGAAGAACTTTATTTATTCCAATATACAAAACTGTGGTCTAGATCCAAAAATGTCCTACTTGAAAGGTTATCAAAAATGTTTTTTAAAAGAAACGATTTACGTTCGTTGTTATTGTTCAGTAAGTTCATTATCAAAAATTGTCCTGCGGTTCATGTATTGACAAACGTTACATGCCCACATCCCCATTTGATTTAGATGATCGTCGTGTAATGTAGCCAGACAGTTTTTCTCAGCCAGTGCCAAAGGCTCCATGATCAGCCATATATTATTTAATAAGGCATGTATTTGTTGAAATGTTAAACAGATACTCCAATTCAGTTCGTAAATCTGCTTCTCTTCGTTGTACCTATAAGACACAATTTCTAACGTTTTATAATTCCTAGAAATTGTAAATTCGTATCCTCTACCCAAGTGTTGCCAACGGTCTAAACCCCCGTCTAAACCATTCGTCCAAAGCGCCTGGTGATCATACTGTGGGGATGTGTTGCTGTCTTTAAAAATATGGTCGTTCTCTTGACAGCTTTCTAGGAAATAGTCGAATTCCTGTCTTGTTATCATACCTGCACTCGGATCAGATGATTGCGACTCAAAAGGGACACTTAGTGTTCCATCATCCCGAGACAGTAAATCAAGCACATCATACGTTTTTATAAATACACGATCCCCTTTCTGGAAGAGAAATGTTTGTTGACGGTATGGTCCTGAAGCTATTTTCAACATCTTTGGAAGCTCAGTCTCTAATGGTTGAACTATGGCTCCCCTGCCCTTATTGACATCTTGTGATTTCAAGTGAAAAACATCCATAATGCTTCTGATATAACTCCTGTAATTATCAAGTCTGTTCCATCGAGGAATAAACTCTCAATCCAAGTTTGTAAGTCATAGAATTCAGCAGGCTTTCTATGGTATAAAGCTATATTCACTCTATATTTACCATTTGTTGGTTATTTCCTAACTACCACATGAATGAAGTTAACGCGTTGTTGCAAAGTGGTTGAATTAAGCTAGGAATGGAGAGTGATGCTCATATTTTGTTAATGTTGAAAACAGCACTTAACGTCATGATTTTGTGATAAGGAGGAGGAATACATCCAACGACGTGGGCAATTGTTAAGGTAGATCAACCTAAGGGTTTATGTATATTCACAAAAACTTAATGTTTACTACTAGCTACTTCGGTATGTCTATCGTCTAAGTATCTCTACTAGGGCATAAAACGAAACTGGGTTAATGAGTGTTACCTAAAACGATAAGCCGATCCCATGACGTCAGCATTCGTTCCTTTTTGAAAACGTAATACAGCTAAACTCCTAGATGCATCCTTTTCACGTGTCATGGGGAGGGGGGCACTGCAGATTCCATAGATAGCGCACTCTCAGTCATCTCGTAACGTGACTACACCTTCGGTACAGTCAAACCTACATATAGGCACTCATTACCACTCGGCTTATTCCGGAATTTTACGAGAATCTAACCCTAACCCTAACCCTCCTAACCCTAACCCAAACCCTAACCCTAACCCTAGCCGAAAAGCCTAACCCTAACCCTAACCCTAACCCTCCTAACCCTAACCCTAACCCTAACCCAAACCCTAACCCTAGCCGAAAAGTAGTCCTAACGTGAGGACTGTATGTTTTCTTTTACGCACCCTTTACTACTTAGTTGTACTAAATAATGATATAAGATGACGTCACAATTTGAAATTCATTTACGAATGATAAAACTTATGAATGACTTACGAAAGTGTTCTGTTAATGGCCAATTCGTAACTTTACGAATTCGTAAGTCATTCGTAGCTTTTTAAATATTTACGAATTTCATAAAGTTACAAATTACTAATTCGTAACTTTGCGAAAGTTCTGTTAATGACCCCCTGAGGACTTTTGAGATATTTCATTTCAGTTTATATTACATGAAATAAGGGTCATAAAACTTTTGAGATTGCATCACCTGTGTCTGTGTTTAATATCTAATGGTAGTGGCAACATAAATACATGTAATACATATGTAATAAAGGGGGGGGGCATTAAGAGGACATAAATAACAATCACACTTATTGACACTTGCAACTCTTCCTATCAGATTATCTTGGATCAAAAATCTTACTTCATTAAATCAGAACACACTGATAATGAAATATGTGATGAGTATAAGAATGATGAAAAATGACTAAAAGCATAGTTAAATGGCATATTAATTAATTACCAAGAAATGTAAACAATGACGTGTATCGTCAAGTAATTGATTTTTGGTGTGACTCCAGGGGAAAATATTATACCAATATATATCATACACCTACATGTTTATTGATTAAAAAATAAAGAAAAGCAGTTTTAATAGAATTCTGCTTATAAATCACCTAAGGAGAACATCTATCTATAGAAAATATACCAAAATAGACAGAACCATACTTAAAATAACAATCTATATGTATAATGCAATATGTATAAAAGTGAATAAAATCAATAAACTTTCCTATTAAGGTATTTCCATACTTTAACGAATTGTTGAAAAAAATATATTAAAGAAACGTCACTCTACAGAATTGTGACGTAAGCAAAGACGTATTAATTTTAATTGAGCTGATTTGAATCATAAACTGTAAACGCTAATTAGTAATTTGTAGAGATGACACATCAAATCAATATGATTAGTCAGTTGAACACAGAGACAGAGGGGAGCGAGAGCTTGAGATAAACATGATATTTAGCAAGAAATATGATAAAAGAAGCTCAGAAAAGGTAGCCATATTATAAATACAAGCAGTGATTGGAATATAAGATGTGCAAACATGTAATATAACTTAAGTGTTTGGAATAGTATAAATTCAGAGCATGTATCCCAGTGTGGATAAACTATGAGAAGTAAATACTCCACCAATAAATGATTATTGTATGATGGAATTATAACATAAGGCATTAACGTGACAAAATGTCACCACTTTGTAAGTTATTGCGAATTGTGACAGATGCCCAACGCAAAATGTTAATTTAAAAGATGGTGAATGCAAATAACCTAGATGCGAATAGAAATAATCTTGATTTATGTCATTAAAAATTCACAATTCAGGCAAACTGATGTCATAATTGGAATCTTCGTGTAAAATTACGTCCAAAAATGTGGTTTTGAAAAGAGTTTATCAACTTTGAAAATTTAATTTTCTTTGAAAATGTGACTTCTAGGTCGGGGAGATTATATATACATAAGGGTAGTATGAAAAGTGAACCACTAAAACTGATGAATATTCAAGTTTAAGGGAATTTTGTAATACCCTGCCATGTTATTTCCCCTGCATCAGCCACCTGGTGGCAAAACTGGTAACTACCTACTCGCATCTGAGTAATTGCTACAGATGCCAAACTCCAAATTCCACAAATAAGTTGGAGACTATAACAATATGTCACCACTTATGGTGTCATAAAAACTATACTGAACTAAACAATGCAGAAATTGATACAGATTACATGCCCATATAAAAAAATCAACTCTTCTCATTCACTAGTGGAAACTCAGTGCTATACCTCATTAGAATATTTAGACATTTTAAATAAAAGAAAGTAGAAGAAATCATAAATCAAACAACACAAGAAGATCCTGTTGTCCAAGGAGAATCATACATGTCATACTTGATAACCTTTGTTAGCAGGAATTCATTTACATTTTCACATTTTCTCAAACCATAGAAGTCAGAAACGCAATTAGCTACAGATACCTGTTATTTATGAATTCTGAAGTCAACTGAGACCACAGTACTTCTTCTTGGGATAATATTCAGTGCACAAGCATAAATGAAAAATGGCTTTAGTTTTCTTGGTATTAATAAGCTTAGTTATAGTTCAAGTGTATTGTATTTATCTTTATTTTATGCTCGATTGTTTTACTGTTTGCTTCAATAATCTGCATTAATAGGTCATTATAAAAAAAACATTTCACAAGTTTTTTATTTCTTATGGCCTTTAGGTGATGTAGGTTTCTCATCTTGTTTTGATGCATCCTCCTAAGCAGGTGTCCAGAATCCGTATCTCCTTAGATAGAGAATACGGTATTCTCACTGGATCTTGGAGCCCTGCGATTGTAGGATGGTTTTGATGAAGTTGGTTATTGCTATCTAAATCACATCCCATCTTCGCACGCTTGGTCTTCACTGCATTCATTAACCGTTCATTGACACTTTCTTTAGTCATCTGAGAGATTTCAGTGTAAACGCATCAGAAATTCAGGATTAACACATTAATATACAAGATCTCTAAGATATACTTGTGACAGGTGAAAAGATTAGAGCTGCGATTAGAACAATGTGTAGGATGAATCACCTGAGTCAATATGACATTGAATTCTACGGCTAATCGATAAATAAATCATATATCACTAAAGAGTCAAGATTGGTCAATATGACTTTGAATTCTACGGCTCATCGATAAATAAATCATATATCACTAAAGAGTCAAGATTGGTCATTATGACTTTGAATTCTACGGCTAATCGATAAATAAATAATATATCACTAAAGAGTCAAGATTGGTCAATATGACTTTGAATTCTACGGCTAATCGATAAATAAATCATATATCACTAAAGAGTCAAGATTGGTCATTATGACTTTGAATTCTACGGCTAATCGATAAATAAATCATATATCACTAAAGAGTCAAGATTGGTCATTATGACTTTGAACTCTACGGCTAATCGATAAATAAATAATATATCACTAAAGAGTCAAGATTGGTCAATATGACTTTGAATTCTACGGCTAATCGATAAATAAATCATATATCACTAAAGAGTCAAGATTGATCAATATGAATTCTATGGTTAATCGATAAAATTTCGGTCTTTATTCCTTCAATAAATCATATATCACAAAGAAGAAATTGGTCATATGTAAGTGAAAAAGATTTTTGTTAAGTTGCACCAATCAGACAGAGAGACACACATCGGCTGATGATAACAATAAATAGCAAAGTGTGATTAAAAGTATCACTCCTACTTATTATATTGGTTACTTGTTATCACACTCCTGAATATCCCTTGTTTACTATTTCCTATATCCAATGTTAATCTCAGTTGATCTTCTGATGTGTATTTTAAATCAATTAATGTTATTTTGGTTGTCAATGCTAGAGTTGATTATAACCATGTTGGTTGCCATAAACTATCAATTAAAATTAAAAATTAGGTAAAAGCGATGTGGAAAATATTTACTGTAGCTATAGTCACTTATCGTTTCTCTTGAAAATGATGCTTTAAATTGGGTGATAATTTAGCAATCAAAAAATTTTGTTAGTTTGGTTGTCAATGCTAGTGTGGATGATAATAAGGTTGGTTGCCAACAAAGCATCAATCAAAAAACAAGTTGAATACCCTTTGTAGAAAATATCTATACTTATCATTTCTTACAAAAAGATTAGAAGTCAAGATAAGATATATGACAGCAGATTGTATGGGAATGTTCAAATCCTATAAAAATATATCAACAAACCATCTATTTCCATGAAGTCTTCAATAACAATGCAAAATGAGTTAGATTACACAATACATGGCATGGACATTCCAATACATCTTAGTATTTATAACAATATTGCTATTATTCATCTCTGCATTCGAGTCAACATCCTATTTACATACCAGGCCTGATCCCTTTTATTTATTTCTAAGCAGACAAGGAGAAAACAATTGAAATACTTGTACCTTGATGCTTGTAACTAGAATCTTGATAACTAGTCACTCTACCCTCCCATCTCACTATTATTATTATAAAAATCTCAAAATCCAATCAAAAGATTTTCTGAAATATGGCAGTGACATACTATCGCGAGCACAAAATAATGAACTTTTTGCTCTTGTTGTCAACTTTTTAATAAAGAACACATAAGATCAAAGTGTCATATCTCTATGGGACCCTGCAAGCAAGTATAACCCATTCCTACTACTCCCTCACTGAGACCATGACACATGAACCCAAGCCTGTCCAATTTCCCACCTTTTTACATATGTTTTGCCTTCATGCTTCCATGTTACATACATTTACATATGAACTTAAATATAATTTTGTTCAACTTAGTCTTTGATGCCATAGAGGCAATTTGCAAGCCATTTTGTATAAAATACATATGATGAAATAAATTGTCTATGGAAAAAAATAAACAGAATGAGACTATAACGATATGTCACCACTTGTGGTGGTGATATGAAACTTTGGTATATGTGGGCAGTGAAGTGAACACATTTTATTGCATGTGAGTCGTGCTCGCGTGTAGAAGCCTCATATCATCCTAACCTTCCACGTGCTTCAAACACGTTACATGGTTTATATAGCATTAATGTGTCAGACAAGTTTCATACTTGTGTCGGAAAAAGAAAAAAGACCATCCATCATATAATATTAACCCATAGAACATTCTCAATGAATAGGACTACACTTAAACCTGTAAAGTGGAACACCTCTGTAAGTGGAGCACCTATATGTGGAACAATTTCCAATTTCCATTATCTATTTATCTAATTATTATTACTTATATAAAGTGACCATCTGTAAGGGGAAAACCTCCATAGTGGAACTCTGTTTTGAGGTACATGTACTTAAGGTTTTCTTCTCCAGAGGTTTAAACATAGGGCATTTAAAACACTTTTCTTATACAATCAACATTTCAATGAATTTATCTTACTCCATATAAAGCAATTACAGGCCTCTGATTTAACACCAATATGTCACAACCTTGAAAGTTATTGCAAATGCTTATGAAAATGTAACAATATGTCACAAGCTTGAAAGTTATTGCAAATGCTTATGAAAATGTAACAATATGTCACAACCTTGAAAGTTATTGCAAATGAAAATGTAACAATATGTCACAACCTTGAAAGTTATTGCAAATGCTTATGAAAATGTAACAATATGTCACAACCTTGAAAGTTATTGCAAATGCTTATGAAAATGTAACAATATGTCACAACCTTGAAAGTTATTGCAAATGCTTGTGAAAATGTAACAATTTGTTACAGATGCTAAATGCCAATTGCTGATGCCATCTGCCACTGTCAGTCACAAATTTGCCTTTAAATATGTCACAAATTCTAGATGCTGACATAAAAAAAGCAAAATAGGATACTGATATTCAAACGTCTCATATCGAATGACTTTTCTTAGAACTCTTCGAAGAACATCATTATTATTTTATGCCATATATGGCTTGGTAATGAGTGGGAAGAAATATGTCATTGTGATTCTTGTCATGACTGAAATCCTTCATACTAAACCCATCAAGTCAAAATTGAAAATCAAGGGTAGCAACATTATCCATCGTATCAACAACTATATATACAACTCTACTGCTAAAGAAATTCCGGATTTTACCTCCAACTGGATTGAAAAAACAGTTCACAGAAAATTTAGTACTGTACATGTACTGTCATTATATGTATTAGAAATAATTATTATGGATTGAAAGTCAAGATCAACTTTAAACCCCTATTAAGTACAAATAATTACAATATTAGTTTTAAATAAATTGGAGTTACAAATATAGTGTTAATCATGATATATTGCTCAAATACTATTTATGAACTTGTTTATATTTGAACTTGAGATGAATCGTTTCTAACTCATCATAATCGCCATATTGATACCCCTAATAAGCGCCTGGCCTACTGTACTTCACAGAGTACAAGAAATATTGAGGAAAAATTAAAAAATCATAAAATTTAATTTCAAAAGAATTCAAGTGGGCGATAATAGAGTACTTATGCAATAAAAATGGAAGATTCGATATGACCTCCCGGTAAAAAGCTATTGGTTTCTTTCAACACCATACTCAACTAATATCCTCTAAGAAAAGTCCAAGGTAATGTTCAAACTTAAGGCCAGAGTGGAATTTTTTTTGCAATTTTGAAAAGTAAACCACTGACTATTCTAGTTCATCAAAGTGCACCCTGACCTTAAGTGTACCATTTCGACATTGAACCGATCTTTTGCACATATTTTCTTTATGCATGTCAAGGTCATGAACTTCAGCATTTCTTTCCAACATTCCTCCTTATTCTCACATCTTTCACACAAACAATGTTGATCTATCATTAAATTAAAAACATGAGGTATATCTTAAAATTGATATCCATCCGTCTGTTGTGGAAATCATGAAGACAGCAACTGCACTGAGTAGCAAATCCCACTGATTAAAAAATATTTTGATAAATAGTGGCCATCTTGAAAATTTCTTCTTGAACAAAACTCCCTTATCCCTAGGTATTAGCATATACAATTTAAACTAAATTTAAACTATATCTTGGAAAAATTTTCTTGAGCAAAGCTTCTTTGTCCCTAAACACCAGCATATAAAATTTGAACCAAATTTGTCAACTGATATTTGGGTTATCAAAGGTTACATTTTTAACAACAAATGGCGGCCATTCTGATAAATATCTATCTTGAAAATTGATAAATTAGAACCAGATCTGTCTACTGGTATTTGAGAGTTTTTTTTATGAAAAATGTTGGCCATTTTGAAATTCAGCTGTCATTTTGAAAGCTTCTTCTCAAACAGAGCTCCTTTATCTCTAGGCATCAGCATATGCAATTTGAACCAAATCTGTCAACTGGTATTTGAGTTATCAAAGATAACGTTTTTTTACGAAAAACGGTAGCCATTTTGAAATTTGGTAGCCATCTTGAAAATGTCTTCTTGAGTGGAGCTCCCATGTCTCTTAGCATCAGCATACAAAATATGAACTAAATCCATCGACTGGTATTTGAGTTTTCAAAGATTACATTCTGTTACAAAGAATGGTGGCCATTCTAAAATTCAGCCACCATCTTCCTTCGCCACTGAATTCCTTCTTGACCAGAGCTCCCATGTCCCTAGGTATCTGCATATAAAATTTGAACAAAATCCGTCTGAGGTACTTGAGTTATCAAAGATTACATTTTTACGAAAAATGGCTGCCATTTTGAAATTTAGTGGCCATTTAAAAATCTCTTTTATTGGCAGCAGCATATAAAATTAATCATCATATTAAATCTTTTACGAAAAATGGTGGCCATTTTGAATTGAGTGGCCACATTGTAAATTCCTTCACGAGCAGAGGTCTTACACCCATAAAGTATAAGACTATAAAGTCTAAACCAAATCTGTCAACCAGTTTTTGAGTTATCATCCAGACAAACGGACGGACGGAAGAACACATGGACGGATAGCTTCTCTATATCCCTACAAACTTTGTTTGGTTGGATAATAATTGGAGAAAACCATACATTTAATTCGGGGGACTCTTCTTGGGATTTCTAAAATATTCTGTTCATTTTAGCGATCTTTAATTACCATAAGCTATCCAATAACAATCCATGTCTTAGAGTAACATATGCTGTTACTTCGTTCTAATGTTGCAAATTCTTGGCAAGAAAATTGTCATTCACTTCTTTGGGATTTTTTACTATGTCTATGGGTGCTTATAAGAATTGTCCGAAGAAGGTATTTCGAATTTTCAAACAGCCCTGGGCTCTAATTAGAGAGAATACGGTATGATTTATTTCTTCAAATTTTTAAAATGTCTTTAGGAGGACTTCATATTATTCTTCATGAAATATGGTTTCCCTGAATCAGCTCACAGGATTAATTTAACCTGCAACACATACAAATGGAAATTAAACCTCTAAATATACTTTACTTAGAACAGCCACATTAGCAAAGTATGACATTAAAAAAGCTTTCAATACCAGGCTACTTTATATAATTATACATGTATCATATACTGAGTTCAAAGAAGTACACAGCTAAAAGACATGTTCTTATTATAGGTTACTGAATTCCAAGTTCAAGTTGATTCATGGGCATTTATAATCATATTAAGGATGCTGGTTGTTTACCCAGAGGACTAAAAATTAACGATAAAGTGTATAACATATTCTTTCCCATAAACCCATAGTGCGTTTACCAAATCTCCCAATGGAGATGCTCAAATGACAAAATCCCCGGCGATTTGTGAAAAAAGAAATTGGGCGATAATAGGGTGTTTCATGATTTTCCTCTTTAGAACTGGACTCACTCCAACTAGATAACATAATACCATACCGCAATTTCATAGTCTGTGAAAATATGTTTTATATTATTATAATACTACTAAACATTTATAAGGGATTGAATATTTGTTTGTGGGAAAAGACAGAAGAAATATTTAAAGATCCGAACTCCTATGATGCATTGCAGGCACTGCAAGTGTTTAGTAATGGCGACAGGTCATAACTGACATTCATTATAGCTTTTAACTCATCACTTTAAGGTTATCATGAACGTAGTTGCAGTTAAAGATTTCGGAGACACGTATGTAACAGCATTATGCAAACAAACGGCTCTATTGATAGTGGTATATTTAGTGAATTTTTCAATATCAACCCTATTATCGTCCGCTCGAATAAATTATATTTTTTCTTGATTTTTGTTTATCAAGTTTTTCGTTTGGAAAAGTCGGATGTGTGCATTTATTGGAGTGTGTGCGTCTATTAGAGATAATACGGTATTTCTTTATATTAAAATGATCATGATCAGTTGGTGCCACCATTTTCTTTTACTTAAATTTAGAAAACATTTTGATTGGGAAATGAGGAATATAATGAGTAATTCCAGCCTTGACCTTGTATTGTCTTACTATAGGTCTACAGCATTTTAGTAACAATATAGCATTTTAGTAACAATATAGCATTTTAGTAACAATACAGCATTTTAGTAACAATACAGCATTTTAGTAACAATACAGAATTTTACTAACAATACAGCATTTTAGTAATAATACAGAATTTTAGTAATAATACAGAATTTTAATAACAATATAGCATTTTAGCAACAATATATCATTTTAGTAACAATATATCATTTTAGTAACAATACAGGATTTTAGTAACAATACAGAATTTTAGTAACAATACAGCATTTTAGTTATAATACAGAATTTTAGTAACAATATAGCATTTTAGCAACAATATATCATTTTAGTAACAATACAGGATTTTAGTAACAATACAGCATTTTAGTAACAATACAGAATTTTAGTAATAATACAGAATTTTAATAACAATATAGCATTTTAGCAACAATATATCATTTTAGTAACAATACAGGATTTTAGTAACAATACAGCATTTTAGTAACAATGCAGAATTTTACTAACAATACAGCATTTTAGCAACAATACAGGATTTTAGTAACAATACAGCATTTTAGTAACAATATATAATTTTAGCAACAATACAGGATTTTAGTAACAAAATGGCATTTTAGTAACAATACAGCAATTTAATAATGATACCATGTTCATTTAATGTAACTGACTGCAAAATTATTTCAAGGTTATGGCCATTGGATTAGTAGTCAACTCAGGGAATTCACTAATGCTAATGATGGAGTGACATATTTTTTAATGAATACGGTAATCAGCTTAAATCAATTAAGTTTTTATTATGAGACTGATTGATTATGAAAAGCCAAAAATGTCTGTTGACCTAGGCTTGGGTTTCATTCACATTGTTTGTAATATTATATGTACTAACTGTTTTTAACTTGTAAAATGTGATTCATATGAAATAAATAACCTTGAAAAAAAAACGCAAAGAAAAACAAATCCCAACGAACAATATAAACTTCCAATGAATAGAATAAAGCAGTTATAAATAGATTTCCTAAAATTTACCAAGATATACAAGCATATTTTTAGAAATGCTATTAATTGCTACATGAACTGTACAACCATTTTCTTATAAAATGCCAAGGGATTAAAATAAATCTGGTGTAAATCATAAGTAAATCTTGAAAAAAGGAAATAAAGACAGTTGGCTGTTATGCTACAATTAATTAATTAATGAAGCATTGAAAAATATACAACATAGTTCCCAGTTTTCTAGGAAATGTTATTATGAAATCCTTGCTGTTCTCATGCAAATTCAAATAAATAAAAAAGCTTGATTGTTATTCTATAAATATATTGACAACAGAACTTATAAGCTGCATGGGATTTATAATAGGTTATAAGGGTACAAAATGAATGGTCATTATGAATCAAATATAGAATCTAATTCTATTTACAATCAAAGAAGTAATTGTCTAATGTAACAAGTTGCAATTATACGTAGAATCGTAATAAATGAATCATTTTGAATATTTACGTTACAAGTTATCTATGTGAAGCCTTTACGTCAGACAATTAAGAAAATTATCTTTTCATAAAAACAAGGTATATGATGTAAATGAAATCACATTAAAAAGTAGCCATTCAAAGGTAGGTGAACTATAGAACTTGGTACATTCTAAAATGTGTATGAATTTGAAGAAAAAGACATACAGTTTTCCTAACATAGCTGCCAGTAATCAAGATGGCAGTCCAAAAGTTAATCAACTTGGTACACTTTCACATGTCTAATTTGAAGGAAATCAGAAAAACGCTTTTCCAGAATCACTTTAAGATTTTCAAAAAGGATCTAAAATGGCTGCCAGAATACAAGATGGCTAGCCAAAAGTAAAGTTGGGCAATGCCACAAGAACAATCACAATCACGTCACCATCATGATGAGAAGGCCTGTATCCCACCAGAGCACAGGTAGTATGAGACCTGTGGAGTCCTGTCGGGACTGGTGTAGTCTGATGAAATCTTCTCAGATGTGAATATTACTTAATCAGTAATTATAATTAAGATCTATTTAACAATTAAGTTTGTAAAGTTGTACAAAGTCCAAAGATGACCATATGATGCCATTGGAAGCCGTAAGGTAATAGTGCAATGACTGTACAGGACGCATCCGGGTAAGTAGCGATGAGTTTGTTCGAGAAAAAATCAGCATTGGCAATTTTTATCTCCAATATGAAACTCTCCAGGCACTCATATGACATGCTGATTCTGAACAAAATACTCATTGGCTTGACGGCCTGATTCAGAAACCATTATTATTACCCGGGTATTATTAATCAAGTACCATAAGACAATGGACAAATTCAAAAAGCAACTCACAATTGTTTTGAATGGCTGACAATTATTTTGCGTAGTATATGAAAGGCTAACCACTCAGTGAGTGTTAATTGCCGATAACAGATGACGTTTTGCCTACACATATTTCAACGCTTTGAATAAATGATAAACAATTTTGATAAAAAATCTATGAGATCACTACCCTTTGCATTCATTCAACATCACTTCTTAAAAGAGAGCTTCGTCTTCACTCTTTCAATTTACAATAAATCTCTGAACTCACCAATCCAATCAGAATCCATCGTCAAAATACAGATGACATTCTACATCATCACATAGTTAATGAGCAAGCATTTAGCATGTGTTCCTTCCAGTTTGCTGATTGGTTGAGAAACGATCAGCGCGATAGGTTTAAAATGATTTATGACCTGGGCTGTCATGGGCACCAGTCGTTAGGGTGAGGCTACTAAACTGTAATGTAGTCTATACTAGGCAAAGGGTAGTCTATTTTGAGACTCTGAACACAAGATTTGAGAAAACACATTTTTTCTTTGGAAAATGCGATGTGTAATGTGCTTTTATCACACAATTGAATCGAAAAAACCATAACCATCTTAAGGATTGTGAGTTGTGATAATGGTTCTGAAAGTTAGGGCCATAGCAGAATGTGGATGTGGTGGTGTTATGCATCATTCACTTGTGCTTTGACCATGGCTTGGGATACTGCGATTTGTTTTCCTTATGACCAGTTACACTCGCAGGTTCTTTTAACCCCTCAGAACATACAAGAGGTGAAGGTGAGGTATGTACTTTATTGAAATAACTCGTACTTGAAGCAAGACGTGCCATTCAGTAACAATTAGATCACATGAGTGAATTCAAAAATGAAAAAGGTTTTAAAATTTTTTTTAAAGAGAATTCAATACACCTCTAAATATGCAAAAAATACTTTTATACATGTACAATACACTTTGAATATTATCCATATTTCTAATGATATCTTTAGCAGCATATAAGGAATAAAATTTGATATTATTCTTAGATCACAAGATTAATGCAAAGTAGAGAAAAAAACAATTAAATAGAAAATATGGTTAATCAAAAAGTGTTGATTAGCAATTATATATATATTCAATAACAAATATGATGTCTTGCCTACACAATAGTTCAATAAAACAAGTATATCATAAAGAATTTGAGTGAACTTTCGATGAGGCAACATATTTGCTTAAGGGCGGGGGTGTTAGAGTGTGGGAGTGTGGGGGTGTGAAACATTTTATTATACATCATGTACACATCACAGATTGATAAGAATTACTTTGTCCAACAAACAGCAATTAACAAAAGTCCTTGATAAACTCAATTTGGGGAAACCATAAAAGATTATTCGGAATGTCTTAATGAATACAACACTTAATTGTCATTAAACTAGGTATTAACAATTCCATATAACATCACCATGTTTAAATCATGAAACTGTAACAATTTGTTGCAGATACCAAGTGCCAAAATTGGTAACAAAACAGTGGATGTAACAATGTGCTTGGGCGAAGCCAGCTTTCAGTCAGGGTGTGCGATCGGCAAAAATTGATGCAACTTCCTTCAAAATTGAGCCAGAAGCTTCAAATAAAAAGCATTTTGAAGCGCTGTTCTTCATTTTTCTCATGGTTTTATTTTTTATTGGTTATGGGGGGGGGGGGGGTGCCTATGAATATGTGACCACCTCTTGGTGCTGACATGATAACTGGAATTGCTACTTATAATACTGTACACATTGGAGAGAGATGATATGAAGAGATGAGTTCACAACTCCAAAACAGTCCAGAAATTGTCCATAGAGCTTATTATGGAAGAAGCTCAAGCAACTATATTAATTGGAAAGAGGAGCAGTGGAAGGGTGGCAACAAGGGACAGGTGTTCACTAGAGAGGTGTTCACTTTAACAGGTTTAACTGTATAAGGGATTAACAAGGACTTGATTTGTGTATTTGTATTGTAATTTAAATTCACTTAAAGCGGCAGTAGAAATGCTTGATTAATATGTAAATTTATTTATGATTTTTAAGAAATAAAGAGTATTTATGATTAAAAAAGGACTTGATACTTATACGATACAGAACATCCTCCACATGCAGAGAAATGACTAAAAATGCAAGAGCATCATTCTATTATCTGTTGTTTGGAGAGAGGCACTTTGGAAAGATCTAGACAAAGTGGGCGTGGTTATCACAATACAATGACAACATAATAACAGACTGGTTAGACAACAAGACAACAGGGGTTATTCACACAGGATAGATTAAACACATCTTGTAATGACAACATTCAAATGAGGCTCATAATTCATAATCCGGAAAAGATTAAGAAGATATCGTTCATCATTATTAATCAATTTCAATTTTGAATAAATTATTCCTTAATCATTCATCACGGTCGGAAAATACACGTGAGGTGCCTTGCACAGCGCTGACAGAAAGGCCAATGATCCCATAATTATAAATAACTGAAATATATTCTTGGAATATATATGACTTTTATATAACAATAGTATGGAATAAAATACCAATTGGAAGAGATCAGTGTCTATTTTTGCTCCTAAATAATACCACAATTGAAAGAAATTCAGAATTAACTAACTTGCATCATAAATAGACTTTGCTGATTATATTCTGTATATAAGATCAAAGTGATATCATATTTGAACTCTACATGTAAAATTACATCTAGAAATGTGGTTTCAAAACTTGTTTATCAACTTTGAAAATTTAATTTTCTTTGAAATTGTGACCTCTAGGGCGGCAAGATTCCCCACAGACAACATGTTATAAAATCACTGAAAGTGAAATATCTTTTCTTGTATTGAACAGATGTTTTCTGGACATATTTTAACCATCAGATACAAAAATATGTATATTGATCCTATAAAGTAGATGAATATTCAAGTTTAAGCGAATTCTCAACTATATCTGCCATGTTATCTGCCCTGAATTATCCACCTGGTGTTGAAACTGGTAAATTGCTATTAAAATTATTTACCTTTTAGAAATTATAAGACACATGCACTGTGACGCATCTCTTATAATTTTTGCAAGTCTTAATAATTTCAGGAAAGAAGTTTTATATAAAGTCTTGTGATGTTGCAAATTACAGGCTGTCAAAAAATGATATGATGTTTTAGTTAGTATAAACACATTTCTTCCATCTTTCTTTTACTTGATGTAATATATACAGAATATCACATCATTTTGAGTGATATCATTTTTATCGCCGAGTTGATATCAAATATCAACACGAGTGAGCGAGAAATTATGTGATATTGGGTTTATCCCATGATTACAATCACCTTGTGATGTTCTGATCCAATTTCCAGGACATTGGCAGACGAATTTGCACCAGCCATTTTGATTTGTACTTTACTCACTGCGCAGTAATATGCACTACTTTCTGTACATGATATAGTTCATCATAAATACCATTTTTAATCGTTAGTTAGCAGCCTTCTAATCAAATCATATACACAATCGTAATTCAATACACCAATGAAACTTAAAGTGAATAAATTAACGGACCTATTTTCTCAAAAGAGAATAAATTATCTGACCTAATTTCCAACAATATTGTGCCGCGAAATGCAAATGTGATATCACACGGATATGCGTGAGATAAACGATATCACACGCATATGAGTTTGATAAACGGTTTTATGGAAAATATCACACGGATTTCAATAATATCAGAAATATCAATAGCTGTTATTGTACAGATAACACATTTATCGTGGGATAATTATAGGATATCCTATGATTTTGAGGAATATCATTTTTATCTACGAGGTGATATTGATATCTGCACGAGTGAGCGAAGCGAACGAGTGCATTTATCAATATCACCGAGTAGATTAAAATGATATTCTGAAAAAAATCATAGGATGTTCTTATTATCCTACACTTACAAGGATTGTACTAAATGTATAATATCATTGCAAAATGAATTCCATGCCAAATAGAGTCAATTTGGCGGGAAATCAACAAGTGGAATATATCGTCACAATATCCTCCGCATATTGGGTTTTCCGGAGTATATCGTCACGATATCCTCCGCCCGGAGTATATCGTTACGATATCCTCCGGATATTGATTTTGCCAATAAATATCAAATTTATTTGTTAATGTTATTATACATTTAGTACACTAAGTGTAGGATAAAATAAGTTATAATGACAGCATTTATCAGCCACATATCATTTCTAGTGAAATCATTTTATTGCCTCATCAAATAACACACACATTCGCATCACTCACGTGTTGATATTTGATATCGCTCAGAATGATCTAATATTTTGATGTTCTAAATGCATTTACAATATTTGAATCTTCCGTTTTGTTTCTGTTATTAGAGACAGGATCAAGAAATGCTTTCCGTCAAATCTACGCCGATGATATGATGTCATTGAAGTCGGTCTAATAAACAATAGAAGTTTACATTTTTTTACACTTTGTTTATATTACATTATAAGTTATTGAATAATTTGAAGTGCAATACAGGATATATTCTGGTCGAGAAATTCCGTATTGGAACGAGACGAAGTCGAGTGCCAATACAGAATATCGAGACAGAATATATCCTGTATTGCACTTCAAATCATTCAATAACGTTTTTATCGTGTGATCCTCTGTATTGCTACTGAGAATGTCCTCTCCGTATCAATATTTTTTGTATTGCGACGGAGATGATCAACGGGAACAATCTCAGTAGCAATACAGATTGGTACAGCACAATAACTGACCAATCAGAGGGCTTCATTTTACAGATCATACGATAATATGAGTTATTGAATGATTTGAAGTGCAATACAGGATATATTCTGGTCGAGAAATTCCGTATTGGAACGAGACGAAGTCGAGTGCCAATACAGAATATCGAGACAGAATATATCCTGTATTGCACTTCAAATCATTAAATAACGTTTTTATCGTGAGATCCTCTGTATTGCTACTGAGATCATTCCCTCTGTACCAATATTTTCTGTATTGCGACGGAGATGATCAACGGGAACAATCTCAGTAGCAATACAGATTGGTACAGCACAAGAACTGACCAATCAGAGGGCTTCATTTTACAGATCATACGATAAAATAAAAGACAGTGATAGTACAATGGGGGAGGGGGGGGGGGTGTTATTACGCACTCCTTGTACAAAATTCTATAAAAATAGAATGACTCTTTACCTCATGGAGTTGTAAGACATGAATTCTTTGGAATAAAGCCAACAAAGTAAGCCTACACATGTATTAATTAATGAATAGCTATGTCCATAAAGCATAGTACCTATTTTTTACAATTAGGTAGAATCAATGACATGGCAAAACATTGAGGTTATCTACCTTTGCTGAACTCTTGTCAAATAACACAGTGGCAAAAATACTGGCAGCTTGAACAAGAGTGGCTAACAATGGTGGCTATAATAATGGAAGCTTTAACAATGGTGGCTATAACAATGGTAGTTTTAACAATGGTGGCTATAATAATGGTGGGAATAATGGTAGCTTTAACAATGGTGGCTATAATAATGGTAGCTTTAACAATGAAAGCTTTAACAATGGTGGCTATAATAATGGTAGCTTTAACAATGGTAGCTATAACAATGGTAGCTCTAACAATGGTAGCTATATCAATGGTGGCTATAACAATGGTAGCTTTAACAAGAGTGGCTATAACAATGGTAGTTTTAACAATGGTGGCTATAATAATGGTGGCAATAATGGTAGCTTGAACAATGGTAGCTTTAACAAGAGTGGCTATAACAATGGTGGTTATAATAATGGAAGTTTTAACAATGGCGGTTATAACAATGGTAGCTTTAACAATGGTGGCTATAACAATGGTAGTTTTAAAAATGGTGGCTATAACAATGGTAGCTTTAACAATGGTGGCTATAACAATGATAGTTTTAACAATGGTGGCTATAACAATGGTAGCTTTAACAATGGTGGCTATAATAATGGTAGCTTTAACAATGGTGGCTATAGCAATGGTAGCTTTAACAATGATGGCTATAGCAATGGTAGCTATAACAATGGTGGCTATAGCAATGGTAGCTTTAACAATGGTGGTTATAATAATGGTAGTTTTAACAATGGTGGCTATTATAATGATGGCAATAATGATAGCTGTTAACAATGGTAACATTAACAAGAGTGGCTATAACAATGGTGGTGACAGAATTTGATAGGGATTAGCTAAAGTATGAAAACATAAAAGAAGTGACAAAACACAATGACCAACAGTAAATTACGGAATTGTTTTAAAACTTACAATCAGACAACTTATCTATTACTTTCATTATGAAGTATATCCAAATGCCTAATCAAATGTGATGAAAGAGTTTTACTTGCATAAACAAAATACTTAATATACACTCAACGTATTTTAAGAAGTGATGCGTACTACAAATCACTGCTTATGACAGATCACACTCTGTTTTTCTATGCATTATTCCATCAAAATATGAATGACTCATGTTGATCGTCCCAATTTCAGGACAATGTTTCACCTGATTTATAGAACAATGCCATACAAAAGGTTTTCTAATAAACGTAATGACCATCCTTCGTAAATAGAGATTGTATTTCATAACAAGTAGGTTGACAGGAGCTGAGCACACTATAGAAATTAAAGTCCCCTAAGTTTCCCACTGGATTCATGTAGAGCAAGGTTTTGGGTTTATTTTGAGCTTGGGTTCTCTGTCCTAGCCCTGGCAACGAATGTAAAAATCGGTCCTAAAGGATAAGGATAAAGAAAGGATGATATAATTGGTATTATATTACTTGTAGGGGCATATTCTTTGGAATTGATTGTGTTGTAATCAAACCTAATTTATTTACAGTTACAAATCATGGAAAAAAGTGTTACATAAAATCAGATTTTTTCACCATATTGAAGACATCATTGGTAAATGCAAATAAAATACAAGATCCAAGATGAGTTACCATATTTAATGGAATCCATTAATTTAATATACAGGGCCCTAACACAAAAATCATATTTGGTGCAGAAGTAAAAAGAATTCAATTATTTTCGTTCTCAGAAACTTGGACCAATTTGTATTGGCTTTTTTCTATTGCCTTCATGTTGCCCAGTCCACACAATTCTCAGTCTTACACAGACAAGGGAGATGGGGGAGAAGAACAATGTAAAGATGAAAACTAATTGGCAATTTGCCAGTCAATCAGAAATATGGAGCCATGACACACCCACAAAAGTTCCGATTTCTCAATGAATGCAATCAAGTTTGATAAAGACTTCCACATACTACTTATAGGGCTTCAGTGTCATATGAGTCTGATAGCTCAATACACTTGATTAAATTGGTGCTTAGATGACAGAATCAAAACAACATTCCCTTAAAACAATGACTCAATTTAATTTAGGTTGATATATGACAAAAGCACAAAGGGCAACATTAACAGAGAAGTAAATAGGAACATTTGTAACTAATTACATGTGCAAACTTACTTTAAGGAGATCATGCATGAAATATAAATTTGAATGATATTTTCAATTTATAACATTAAATCTCTGAAAGGTCATTCTATTTTTGGAATTCAAGATCGTGATATTATTGTATGAGCATGCTATTCTACAAATAAAAATCTAAGAATTAATGAAATCTCACCGATGTAAACAACAGTTAATCAATGGGTATAATGTACTATTAGCCTGCTGATTATACTGAATATACAGTTTAATCAATTATTTGATGATCTCTTGGACTGTGTTTTATAATAAATAATTATCTATTTACTTTAAGAAAGAAAATAATGTTTAAGCATTCTGATACTCATCACATCTGCTTTGTACCAGGCAATCTGTGACTGAAATGATATGTTTACAAGGAAATCTATTCTAAGGCTGTAGTGCTACCTATCTGCACGTCACCAAACGTCACCAATTACAAAAATAGTTAAAAAAGGTAGCAATAAAGTTTTATGTAACCAAAGGTGCCAAAGGGTGAAAGACAAATAAGCCTTACAAAACACGACATTGAAAAGAAGAAACATCTGAGACAACAACTAGTTATAATGAAAACAAGCTCACATTTTATTTCAGACTATGAATTAAAACACAAAGAAACATGACCCCGATGACCATTTCCTTACCATTCAGGAGTTTACATCACAATATAATACCACAAGATCATAGGACATTTCATACCCATATGCTTCATAAAAAATTGATAATTGGTAATTTAAACTACTTTACTAATAAGTTGGTAGGTTACACTACCTTAATAAATTGCTGGGGGTTACACTAAGTAATTGTTGATTGAGTTACCAATACCCTGGGACCTATATCATATTTCAAAGACTTGTCAAAATTTGGTATAAAAATACTGAATAGAACTGGAGAATTCTTCATTGTATTGATGTTAATAAATAATATAAAATTAATAACGGTGCCAAAAGAAGCCTATCATCTTGAAAGGTGACAGGGCTCCCATATCATCCAAAGTACCTTAACTAGAAACCAGCAACTTAATGGTTGGTACATAATAATCTAAAAAGGTTTTCAAAGAAAAGCCTGAGGACATTTGTCTTTAAAACCTGCTATGACAATCATTACTTACATAATGAAACATAATGAACTATACTTATACAAACAAATCTCAATGCTCCAAGATACAATAGAAAGTCAAATCATATTTCTTTTTTTTGAGTTACTTATGACTAATTCTCAGAACTCATATATTCTTTGCAGAATTTCGTCCCACACATAAAATTTCAATGTAGGCCAGAAATGACACTTGATAGGTCTGGTGTTTTATCTTAACATTTGTTTTAAATGAGAAATGAAATATGATATTTTTAATGTACTGGTATATTACATAATATATCTCGCTATTAGATATACGATCAAGGTTTCAGTTAACTGCCATTTTTAGGTAATTTTATAAAAACATGATTGTTTCCCTAATAAAACTTCTTTGGTTGCCATGGTGAATCACTACGTTCATTCTATTCCGTAGGTTCGTAATGAGCAAGTTGTGACCCAAGTAATATGTGGTGTCTCATCAGCAAAAATATTTCGTGGGCTGGACCGTGTGCCTATTGAATTGAGGAAATTTATTTAAATTTGGTCCCCTGAATCAGTATCAAGAAAAATCAAATGCCATAAATATAGAACATGCTGAATCAATGAACCCCATCATTGATTTGTCAAAATTGAAATGTAGCGACTCAGGCCCCTTACAATGAATAATCTGTGGAATGGCGGGGATTTGTGAATTGAGCGAATAAACTGCAACTTGCTGAGCATCGAGGAGGATTAGGTCCAAAGCTTAATGAGGCGAAATGCTATTAAACAATTGTACAATAGGCACATCCAATGGTCCAGACGATATAATAGCTGTAAACACTTTTAACCTGCTAAAAATACATCGATCAGTCAAGAGCATTATGACATGCGATGTTCTTGTTCAATAACCTTTAGCATCTTCAAGTCCAGGTTCATTTCAAAACTTGAGTCTAGGATGCTCAGTTGATACAACAACATTCACAGCTCCGTCAAATTCATCTGAATGTTTAATATGGTCATTTGCCATTCACTCTTTACACCATCAAAGATTAATGGTTTCAACAATGTGTTCAAAACATCAAAATGAATCTGAAAAGGCACAAATTACATATACCTATCAACACATTTGAATGACATCTTAAAATTTCACCCCTTTTCATCATATTTTAACATTGCTGATAACCTTTTAGACTAACATGCCAATGATCGATTAACTTGATCTACGACGCCTTTGATTGGGATTGTTCAAGTAGTTCCATCCTTGTTGCATGCTCCACTGTAATTCTTACATGATTCATTACATGGCCCGTCGCCCCAGGGTGCAGGAAAATAATTCCAATGGGGATGAAGCATGGAATGACTGGAGTCATGATGACCAAAGAATTAGGCAATCCCGTCACGTGACAGTGAACAATATACATGCACTCGATCTAGAGGAGTAAAGTCAAAATACCAAGAAAGTAATGTCCTCCATAGTGATCTCCTCTCCGCAGTCAAGTTGGTTTCATTCTAGAAATTACATGGAACACTATCAACAGAGAAGGGTTTGGTTTTACATTGTACATTTGTACACGGGGGAAGAATTAAGATTTTCAATCCCATCACTACATTAAAATGGTACAATTATGAAACATGTACCTTGTAGTGAATAAATATGTTATGACATAACATAAAACATGACCGGGGCTGATCCATCTTTCGAACACACCCAGGCTACAGAACTCACACCTCCTATTCTGGAACTTGATGAAATGCGGTCGGAGGATGAACTGATCTTGGATCTTAGACATGATCAATCATACAGTAGAACCTGCTAAGTGGAACACCTCTATAAGTGGAACACCTCGCAAATGGAACGCTTTTTCAAAGTCCCGTTTTAAAAATCCATTGACTTAATGTTAATTGAACCTCTGTAAGTGGAACACCTCCAAACTTGAACAGTGAACACCCCATATTGAAAAATTAACCTGCTAAGTGGAACAGTCAATTTTCCATAAATTTCAATATTAATACTTATGTAAAAAGTATTAACCTTCTACAGTGATATCTGGGTATGAAAACAGGTAATAACATGATAATTGGCAAATCAGGATCACCATTTAGTAAATTGGATTAACCTCCTGTAGAGATGGACACATGATGCTACCTCTAATTAATACCCCTTGCTGTTTGTTTTAAACTTGATAAGTAAGATTAAGAATGTCAGTTAAAAACAAGTGCATTATTAGCAATAGGAACAAGTCTTTAAAACTTAATTGCCCAATCTTTGTTCCTGAGACTGGCAGAATGAGGAGGATTAAGGATGTCAGAAAACATTTTTTGGCAGAATGAGGAGGATTACGATTGTCAGATGCCTTTTTGAGCGAAACAAATGGATTAGTTAATGGTATGTAGCTGCCCTGCAACAGTGCAATGAACAGGGAATCAGATTTCCGGCGATACATAATAAACCCTATATTTGATCTTGTATAATGGTCTTTAAATCTCCGCGAACCCAAAACCTCCGTAAGTGGAACACCTCCTAAGTGGAACGCTTTTTGGCAGAATGGAGGGTGTTCCACTTACACAGGTTCTACTGTACTTTAAATTATATGTGACTCACTGCATCATATTTGATGCTGCTCCAGGGTATCATTGTCTGTGTTACCTACATGTATATAGATATACATTTAAAAATAAAAATTGAATGATGAAACAACATGGTAACGCCATAATATTTGATGATTAACTTTAGTCATGAAATACCATATTAGCACTTCATTTCTTAAAATAAAAATTAAATGAAGAATCATCATGGTAACGCCATAATATTTGATGATTAACTTTAGTTATGAACTATAAAAAACATTTTAATATTGTCAAAGATGACCATGAACATGAAAAGTGATTATGAATATCATTATATCTGATTGTCAACTTTGAACATGAAAAAAAAATTCTCTGCCATTGTGATCACATTTGAAAGTAATCTCATTACTGATTGTGGATGATCACAATATCATGGTTTAGGATTGAGCTGACAAGATCAAAAGAACACTGTGTTGTAATTCGAAAAACAGTTAGCCTTATTCACCTTAGCTTTATAATTGATGTAACCCTGGAGTCAAGTTTCATATTATTTTCACCCTTATGTAGTTCATCTATTTACCTTGAAACTACCAGGAGAGATTAAAACCTTGCCGATGGTATAACAATGGAAGAATTGGGTCCCACAACGGACTCAACTATTTATGAAATGTACCAGTTACAAAACAAAATGTCACACTAACTGTACCTAAGAAAAAGTCAAGGAAATACTGCAGATGGGTCTCTTGTTAAAAGCTAGAGCAGAACATTTGATATTGTAATAGAAAAAACATTGATAATTAAAAGGAAATAAGACCTGTGTTCGAATCATTATCAGGGTAGACTGTAGACTTCCTGACTATTAGTTTGTAGGCTTTTTTATTATTTTTACAGATACTTTTTTGATTCGATTTAAAATAGAGGATGTTGATGGATGTTGCTGATATATTGAACTCATCTGATTCAAAATATTATAGCGTTGGAGAGAAATGACTTAGAATTCACTTTTGGTTATAAATGGTAGATTGAAAAATATATGTTTTCTTTTATTTAATCTTTGGGGGAAGGGGGGTAAAGAGAAAGAGGGCGGTCAAATAAAACAGGACATTTTTGTAACAATGGTGACAGAATCAAACATACAGGAGATGTATAAGAGGTGACAAAATATTGTAATATTGTAAATTTGACATTTTATCATTTCAAATATGTATGGTAACTTTATATACGATAGATTAAAGTTTATCAATTATTGATAAAGTTAGAGTATATAGTGCATTACTTCTGGGACAACCCTCGTATATGATACAAAGTTTTTCTGGAATAAAGTGTGAATAGATAATGACAAGGGATGATATGATTCTGCCTTCAAAGAAGACACAACTCTCACTTAGAAGACCAACAAGTTCTGACAGATGTAGAAGCCTCACATATCATTTTTGACAGAATCATTTCATATCACACTAACTACAGTCATATAATGTCAAATGTCATCACGTCTCAAAATTCCAGTGTTACAGTGTCTTCCTAAACTTTAAAACCTACGATACATAAAACATCAAATGGAATAAAATAGTTTTACCACGAGCTGATATCAGGGGCTTAACCAGGATTTATCAAAGGGGGGGGGGTTCATTTTATAATGAAAGGGGGTGGGTTCAAGGCGAAGAGGGGAGGGGTTCGCATGACGGAAATGGTTTCAGCGAACCAATCAAATTATGGAATATAGTAAGCGTGTCATCAAATAGCTAGTATAAACGTGCGATTCATTGTTCGTGAAAAAATAGTCATCTTTACAGGAGTGGGGTTTGTTTGTCACGAGCCCAACCAACTCCCCCTGCCTGCGCCCATGTGATATTGAATAAAATTAAATGCATGTAAGAGGTTGATTTCTGCAGGGATTTCAATAAAATAGATGAGATCCTGTTATAATGACGGAACTTAATCATCATTCTAGTGCAGTACTGTGGTTTTAGGTTTTAATAAGAAGATAAAATACAAAGCTGATGGATTGATCAACCTTGAGATATGCAGAACTTATATATTTGTTTGTTAAACAAATAATTGCGTTTTCAGGACAATTATATCTAGTGCAGTAGTGTGGGTTTTGATAAGAAGATAAAAATGAGCTGAGATATAATAGAACTTATACATATTTGTTTATCCAACAAATTATGGTGTTTTCAGGATTATGATGGCTTAGCAAAAATAGTGACCATTTGAAACTCTAACAGAATTTTAGACAGAATTTATCTGAGACGGACTGCTGTATGTTACATGTCAGAGAATCAGTTTCCAGCTCTTTATTAACTGTCCTTCCACCAAATATTGAAATATTCTCTCATGTTTGGTGGATGGGAGAGAGAGGTTTCTTAGAACATGTATGTTATATCATTGTTTGGGATCCTGGGGGTTGTTTTCTTATTCTAGAGACAAGGCCAATAAGCAAAGTCCATTATGTTTTCTAAAGAACCTTCAATTCCAGAAAAATCAAAGTCTGTTCCATTACTGAAACAGAAGAGAAGTCAACGTGAAATGTAATTTTAAATTACCTTTTCAGACAACATCAAAACATATTGACTTTAAACCATGATGAAGGACAAAGTATTGAGTTATTCCAACCCTGGAGACGATCCAATTTGCTGACGTTGTTCCAAAAAAACTATAAACAAATCTAGAATTAACGGGTTAATGGACATTATTTGTTCTGTCAAGGTTGTAAGTGTTGTCTATAAGACAGCCTGCTTCGGGTGTTACATGACAATGAGCAATCCATCATTAACTAAAGGATGAATAAGAATAGAAGTTACTCAGTCTTTTTATTACCCATATAAGACATGATCTGTCTTATGTCAGCTATAATACTGTGCATTGGTGCCCAGAAAAATTACTCAAATACATTTTTTACATATTTCAGATTTTAGAGTTATAGCAATGTCTTCATAATTTATACCATTGCTTGATTCTTGAATTTAAAAAAAAATGCTACAATACTTATAGAATAAAAAATTCAATAATGAATTCAAAAATTCAAATTGATAATCGATGCCATTGTGACCTATTAAACCTAAGAATACGAGGGTTGTCCCAGAAGTAATGCACTACAATGTATGTGTTAAACAGATCATCTAGAAACAAGTAAAATCTAAATTAAATTTTTCAGCTTGCTTCCTTCAAAGACATTATTTTATGTCTCGATAAAGAACCATTCTCGATTTGGAAAGTTGAAGTTCATTGGCTTATTTGACATAAAACATATTTCGATGTTATCAATGTCGCCAACAATTTTGATTTTGTTCGCTAATATTTGTTTTATGAAAGAAATAATAATATTACCATAAATAAATCTTAAATATTCAAAAGATCACATTTCAATGTACACAATGTAAAAATATAAAATTGTTGGCGACATTAATAACGTTGAAATAAGCCGATGAACTTCATTCTCCAAACTGGTCCTTTGTTGATATTCCCACTTTGAGTCTCAACATCTTTATGATGGTGTTCCTAGAATGGATACCTTATTTTAACTACTGTACTACTATCCAGTCCCAAGTGACCCTATTTGACCTCTTGGTAACAAATTCCCTCCTACGGCCCCCAAGTTTCTGTGAAAAACATAAATGCAAAAACCGAAAATCTGAGGCAATTATTCTTAAAAATATGAAACCTCTTGACAATTTGATTATAAATATATCATTTTTATGTAACTATACACTATTGAACAACCAATTTTAATAAATAATTGTGTCACCTCAAATTGAGGTATTTCATAGAATAATGCCTGGTAGAAAGTGTACAGTCATTGACTTCAGGTAAACTAAGTCCCTAGTTGACTTTAAAGATATCTGCAAAGACACTAATTGGAGTCACTGCAGGCATATCATTTAGCTTATTTCCCCGAGACCTGGATAAAAATTCTTACTTACAATTCAAGATCAACACCTGAAAGGACCCCATCACCTCACCTTACAAAGTCTACATGAGGAAATAACATGCAAAATGTCATCAAATGGCATATGTTACAGATGCCAAATGCCGTCAGAAAAAAGTTGGAGACCACAACAAAATGTTTGGCGATGACATAAAAAGTTTTGTTTTTGTTACAGATGCCAATTGCCGTCAGAAAAAAGTTGGAGACCACAATAAAATGTTTGGCGATGACATAAAAAGTTTTGGTTTTTGTTACAGATGCCAGATGCCGTCACAAAAACGTCGGAGACCACAGCAAAATGTTTGGCAGTGGCATAAAAAGTCCTGCATTAATCTATCTACACGGAGGAGATGAGATTCTGAGAGAGAATGTGAGAGCACAGTGTTTTGATGTAAGACACTGTCTTGATTGATTCCCATATGATTCAAGATTTATTGTGCTTCAAGCAGTCTTTGACACAATTATCCCTTTCAAAGAATAAGTGATTCCTTCGGGTTTTTAAAGATATCCATTATGGGTGACCAAAATTAGCTGAAAGCAATGGATCGCTTGACATTTCCCTATGAGAAAATAACATGGATAAAAATGTTTTTCACTTTATCTAAAAGGAATTACTTATTCCTTTAAAGGGGTTAACTGTGTGTCAAAACACAACATACTGATGCAAGAAAAATTAAAAAAGCAGGGGTGGAAGGGGTTGAAAATCAGGAAAACATTTCAGAAAAAACATGTAGGTGGGTTGTTTGCATCTTCCCTGTCTCAAAGTCGAAATTATTTTATCATCTCTAGGAGTGCCTTTCCTAGAGGTAATGCATTGGTCTAATACAGATGCACCTGTTTAAATCCTCAGAAAATAGCCAAAATCCAACATATGACTGTCTGAAATCTGTTGCCATACTTTCCCTCCTCCTTTGTCAAATTTTATTGGCTCCTTGTTGTCTGTCAAGTTTAACTAATAGTAATTTATTAATATGGAAAATTAATATTATTATCTCCGTGGCAATATATCATTTCTATACAATATTATGATTATCAAGAGGCTGACAGAGAAAGCTTTTGAAGGGTAACTTGAAAATTATCTCGAAGAGCAAACTGATATGATTAACTATTTTCAAAAACTAATTCTCTAAAACATAATACCATCTGACTAAAATAGAGGTCTAATGAGGTCTTGATGACCTTCCATGACTTTCAACATAAACCAAATGGTTATGTACTGGATAAAGCATAAGAATGAGATTTTATAAGAAATAATACACCGAAGGCCGAAGGCCTGAGGTTATTATTTCTTATCAAATCGAATTCGAATGCTTTATCTTACTTAAATCACACACATTCTTATTACAGGTAAATGGTCAATGATCTAATCTGGAAAATTTTATTTCTTTTGTGTTGACTGTTCATGTAGGGGTAAATGGTTTGATACATGTAAGTGAGTGAGTTCTTTTGAGTTGACTGTTCATGTAGTTATATAGACAATTAATTGTAACAACAAAAAGAGTTGGTTGCATTGACCTCATGAGTGTGAGTTGATGTAAGTGACTGAGTGGGCTATAATTAGTCTAGCTTCAGTGCACTACAGGTGACTGTCCAGTCCAGAACATTGCATTTGAATACAGCAGAATATTTGTAAGTAAGATAAGATCAATGATGTAGATAGCAACAAAAATTGATAAATTGTTTTATTCTAAAGAATGCACAGTAACAAGAAAGGGGTACATGTATTTTTGTATATTGTTTTTAGGGAATGAAAACTATCAAAAACTGTCAATGGTCATTTATGTCTCACTTGTTTTTGATAGCTTGCCAAGTGTACATTCTTTAAAAACAATAGAAAAATAATGCACTTTCCTTTTGATAAAACCATACATTCTTAAAAATAAACCACAGCAAATTCTATTGTGTTGCTACCCAAGTGGGATTTAATTAGAAATAAAATCCAGCGACTCAAATTCAAATTGGGTAAATACTGTTAATCTTTTAAAGATTACAGATGAATACAGTAAAACCTGTCGAAGTGGAACACCTTTGGTATGTCTAAAAAGTGTTCCACTTGGGAGGTGTTCTACTAACAGAGGTTAATTTAACATAAAGTCAGTTGGTCGAGGGACCGTGAAAAGTGTTTCACTACAGAGGTGTTCTACTTTACAGGCTTCACTGTATTTCCTTTAAGAATGCACAATCAAACTCTTGAAAAGTACAAGGAAACAGAAGTCAGCGAAAATGAAAGACACTTTCCTTTTCCAGGGTTTACAAGGCCTTAGTTGTTGTGACCGTGACAACATGTTCTTAGTAGGTTTTTGACAAATTGTTTATAGGTCAAGTTACGCACAATAATAAATTCAGACGCATCATTATTTGAGGTACAAGTATCATTGAGCATGTCAAATGGTGTAAACAAGGAACGTGACGGTTAAAACATATCTGTATAAAGGTAAACTCACGTGTATTCAATTTTTTCTGCGGAGTAGCCTGTCACGTGTTTTTGATTATGAATAATGCATCTTAATGTGCCATTTGAGTGCATCCTGTGGATTTTTAATACAACTGATGTGCAGAAACCCCACTGTATGTTGGGACACATTTTGCGTATTACCGCATGCATCCCTTGAACTGGATACACTTAAAAGAGTGATGTCATATACATAAATCTGCTAAATGTGTTACAGATTTCAGATAGGTTTGGAAAAAAAACAAGCAAAACCTTGTGATCTAGAACAACATTTAATTAAAACTTTCGAACATCAACCTAAAAATAATGAATAATGAGGAGAATTGGTGAATATTTATGAAAAAAACACAAATGGTAACATTTGAAGAATACCAAAACCCTATAAATCACATTAAACCATGTTAAACCAATACAAAACATTAATGATTATTACCTTCAGATATCCATTATTCTAAAGGTAATACTGAATATCAGACAAAGGACAAAATTTATGAGGTTTACATATATTGTATTCAAGGTCTAAATAACCTTGCTGATGAGTACACCACGACATATCATGTCACTTTTTTGCTTGCAGGTATACTTGTATCAAATCATGGGATCACATCAACTCAAATGTATCTAATCACCTAATGGATCATTTGCTAGCAAAAAACAAATACTACAGGGTGTTCCAAGATAGGCAAGCCTCTACTCCTCTTGCTATAGAGAGGATAATATGAACTCCTGGGCCCATTTTGATTTTTTTTATGAGGAAGGTCATGGTTTCCGTTAATAGCCATGTTTAGACAAAGGACTGAAAGTGTAGCTTAAACACTCTTTTTCAGCTCATCATTATTTTGAGCTAGAAGTGAATTTTTGAGTAGAGAAAATGGTGTTAATGTTCTTTTTTGAAGCGGAGAAGTCAAACATTTTGAATAGAAATCATAGTAATCTAATCATGATTTGAAGATCATTTAAAATCAAATCCACAGCAAAGTTTGAAATAAATGAAATATTTACGTGCGGATGTCAGAGAATACACTTTTGGTTAACCAATGATTTTATTGATAAAAAAATGTTAAAAATTTTCCCGATATCTGCTTAAATAATGTATGGTATGTATATTTGTATTGATTATTGTATTGTTAAATTACAAAAAAGGTACGGTGAAGCATATGTCAAGGTCATTTGATTTCGTTCTAGAAGCAATATTTGGTCATTTATATTGCTCAGAATTCCTTTAATGTGATCAGACATATTCAAATTATTGACAATAATTTCATTTATGGCAATGTGAGAGTCGGTTAAGGTTTAGGTATGAACAAGCCCTAAGAAGACCATTCCCCGGTTATCCCAGGTAAATGTTTCTGGTAAGTTACACTGAACGAAACATCAAGCTTCAGATCTCGAGAGTACGAGATGAGACTTTAGACGAGATATCGATAGGATTGTAGTTGGAGGGTTTTCTCCCTAGGTGCGTACAAAATCCATTAACATCAATGTAAGTTATACATTTCGATTCTTTTTATCGACATTTATCTCTTGTATATACATTTATCTATCGCTGAATCGTTTTGTGAAAATTTTATCGTAATATTTCACACAAAAAACGTCAGTTTAAAAAAGTTCAAAAACATTTCAAACATGTTTTATCTTTTGTCTTTATGACTTTGTAGTTTTATGTTTGAAGTATTCAATTGATATCTCGTACATATGGTTTAAAACTTGAATTTATACAAAAGAATTAATTTATTGATGAATATGGACACGTCACATATTACTCGAGTCTCTACCTTACAGCTAGATGTAACTTCATTTATTTCGTTTGTACTCTTATTTCGTATGTAAAAATTGCTACACGCACCTAGAAATCATTTTATATTAATTATATTTAGGATGAAGCGTTGCTTGTCTGGTTTTAGATATTTCAAAATTTCTTTTCGGAGTTTGACACATGGTTAAATTTTCTCGCTGTAGCTAAAAATGGCTTCCGGTTCCAGACGTCAATAATGTAGGAAACTTTGAAATTATTCTCGCTTAAAGAAATCAAATATAACAATAGATACAGACGGAGATGTGTGCTGATGTTTCTCAAATCTATACATAAAGATATATTTCATATTATTATGCCGTATTTCCTGTGTGTGTGACACATTGATTTACAATATTTACAACACCAAGGCAGCTAATCTTTCTACTCAAAGCCGGAATATAGAGAAGGTTTGGACCTAAGTAAGTCACATACATGTCCTCAAGTTACGTTCAATAGACTCCATCCAATCTAATAATAGATATTTCATTTATTTACGAGTGTAAGTAACCTTGTAGGCTATTAAATAAATATATCTATTCTATTTTATTATCCCATTCCAGAGATTTCTGGTTGTTATTGGGATTATTCATAGTACCATTAAGGTACAGATATCATTTTATTATTTGATATATATTTATCTCTTGAGAGAGCTATAATTATTCCTTTTCTTCTATATTTCTGACACCTTATTGCACATAATAAACTTTACTCTGAGGATAAGACGGGAGTCATTAATATCCTTACCTTTCTTCTCCCATTATACAAGACAATTAGAGATGCCTAATGTTATTAGGGTCAGCTTTTTAGGCCACAGTTTTGTTCGAAAAATAGAAGAATCTAACCATTTTGACTTCAAATTAAAGGAAGACATAGTTAACTATAATACCATCATTGTATATACAATTAAACAATTTCAGATGATGTAAAATATAAAAATCCCTATCCAGATATGGCTATATTACAGCTAGGAGAAAATGATCTGGTTCATAGATCATCTACCTTTGTTGCAAAAAATCTCATCACTTTGGCTGAACAATATTTAGATATACATCCTTCATTAAAAGCCTTTTATATTGGAGAACTATTTCAACGCTCATGGCATCCTTTCAAATCCTCGATCAATACTGCTTCAGAAGGCATTCAATATAATTCAATATTTTATCTACCAATTTCAAATTGTTAAATGATATTCATCATCATAAGGGCAATAGACTTTTGTTCCTACATCACCCACATACCACCCAATATAGAATCAATGGTCAAATTTGATAGATGACTCCTACGATCCCATACATCTCAATGCAAAGGGGAAAAGCGTTTCGTCAAGTCCTGGAAAGGCGCAGTCCTGAGATTTCTTTATTACATTTATTAGGTAATAATAATTAGACTTAACATTAGAAGAGACGGCTACTCTTCTCTAACCAAACATAAGCCAGAGAGTCGTTAACTTTTCACAATAGTTTATTCACTTAGTTATCCTTCATAAGTACTATACTTATATTAGGAAATTTAGTTTCCTGTTTACTTATATTTTATCATATTTATATTATGATAAATATATATTATTTTGTATATCATCTGCATTTATTCATGCAGTGTATACTATACCTTTAGTCTTGATATGTTATCATATTTATATTATGATAAAATTCATATTATTTTATATTTCATATTCATGCATTGTATGCTTTACCTTTATTATTAAAGGTTATCATATTTATATTATGATAATTCATATTATTTTATATATCATATGCATTTATTCATGCATTGTATACTTTACCTTTATTCTTAAAGGTTATCATATTTATATTATGATAATTCATTTTTTATATATCATATGCATTTATTTATGCAGTGTATTCTAAATCATATTTATTATGATTAGCCTTATGGGCATCATATTTATATTATGATAATTCATAATCTTTATATTTCATATGCATTTATTTATGCAGTGTATTCTAAATCATATTTATTATGATTAGCCTTATGGGCATCATATTTATATTATGATAATTCATAATCTTTATATATCTTATGCATTTATTTATGCAGTGTATTCTAAATCATATTTATTATGATTAGCCTTATGGGCATCATATTTATATACATCTAACATGGAGCATGTGCTTCTATTTATATTTATCTAAATGTTTTTATGTCTTGAAGTTGCTTACCCTTTATATAACTACTAATTATTTCACTGCAAATGTCTGAAACTGAAGGACCTAACCCAAGTATTACTTTTGAAGAGTATCACACTTCTAATACCCTGACTGCAGCCAAGTCTATGCCCACTTTAATAAGGGGCAACTTTACAACAACTTTTCCCTTATCCCCTTTCCCTTCTTATTCCACTACATCTTCCATTCCAACCCAACATTTCATTCTCTCTAAATAGACCCACAGCATCTATTACTCGCCCTATTCCATCTTTTGCATCAAGCGCTAATATCCAACCCTACCCTTTCATCCCTCCAGTCTCTACTAACCTTTCAGCTTTCCATAATTCCCAACCCGTCTCTACAGCTTATGGATTAATTCCCAACACAAATGCCATGCTACAAGGACAGGTGTCAGTAGCTTCAATAAATCCAATTCCCAGTTTTCATCATATTACATTACATTAATTTGTCCATATTTCAGATTTTGCGGATTTACTTTAATTCATTTCTATGATATTCTTATATTTTGGTATTCATGTATTGATTCATGATTGTATTGAAGAAGACAAAAACAATGATTATGTCCTCTGTGAGATGTAATCTGACAATTCTTTTGAATCAAAACATTTGAATTTAAACCCTTCAAAGAAGGGAAAATCCTTTCATTTCCAGAATGGGTCCGAGCATTCAGTATATTTATTGCTGTCTATACCCAAAGATTTCATGATCAAACCCCTCACCTCTTGAAATATATATCCCCTTGTCCCTTTAACCACACCTGCCCAACTTGCAAAATGTTACTCCCGCAACAACGGCAGGCAAGCCCAATTCCCCAACAAAAAGCGCTCAGGTACTGGAGACTCCAAAAAACCCTTCGAGTGAACTTATGTCAACACAAGTTAAACCTGAAAGACTCAGATATTGGCTTGAAGGCTATGAACATCAAGAAGAAACAGTTCATGGTTTCTAGTACGGATTTAAATTTCCTCACTCTGATTTGCCAGAACATTACAACATAACTCATGATAATTTGTCATCATATCTAAGAACCCAGAAGCTCTCATAAAATTAAACAAAGAGCTTGAAGCTGGTAGAATACTTGGACCTTTTGACCAGCCACCATTTGATATTATTTCACCCTTATTTCTCGTTCCTAAAAATCTCCAGGTGAATTCTGTGTTATTCACAACTTATCACATCCCAGAGGCCAACCCATAATGATACTATCCCAGACGAAACTTCTACAGTTAAATATGCAACCGTACAACAAGCCATAGATATTATAAAACATTTAGGAAAAGGTTGCTTCTTGTGTAAGACTATTAGAAGCTTGTTTGCTCATGGAAATGGCAAAACAATCATTGACACTTTATGTAACATCAACCCCTTTACCATTAAGCCAAAACCAAAGAAAGTCTCAAATAGAACTTTTATCTGCTATAGGATTCCTTAGCTACTGTTGTTGTGTGATTCCTTTCGGTAGATCATTTATTTCATTATTTATTCATCTATCTAAAAATGAAGGAGCTACATTTTAAAATCTTAATCAACACTCCATCTATGCAGGATTTATTAATGTGGAAATAGTTTCTAATTCCCTTTATTGGGAAATCTATTTTCCTTACAGAAGAACAATAGACAAGAGAACAATTGCATCTTTTACCGATGCTTCTACTACGATAGGCTATGGAGCCGTTTGCAATAATCTTTGGTTTAAAGGGGAATGGCCATCAGAATGGAAAGAATTGGACATCAATATTCTTGAATTATATCCTATTGTTACTGCTATACTTACATAGGCAAAACTTATGTCTGGACACACAGTTTTCCTGCATTCTGACAATGAAGCAGTAGTGAACATACCGAAATAAATTTTCTACCAGCAATCAAACGTCCATGCAACTCTTACTTCCTACATGTATATATTAAAATGTCTCTTAAACAATATCATGTTCTAAGTGAACACATTGCTGCTGACGCTTTATCTAGAAACAATTTATGTTACTTTTTATCTTTTTAGAAGCACTTCAAGCTGCCCAAGCCCCGTCTACCAGAAAGTCATATGATTTATTAGTACAGTTCAACTCCCAGACAGGTATAGGTGAATTTCCTCTAACCCCAGCCTCTGCTAGCCTTTTTGCAGCACATCTTCGTTTAAAGAATTATCCCCCTAATTCATTCAAGTCAGTTCTGTCTGGTATATCATTTTTATCATATTTTCACAATTAACAATTTCAAGGATCCCTCTACTTCTTATGTAGTCTCTCAAATAGTTTCTGGTTTTTGTAAACAAAATCCTAGCATAGACACTAGATTGCCAATCAACACAGCCTTGTTAGAACAAATGGTTTCTAAAACTTCTGAAGTAGATTTTGACCCTTTTGCTCAAGTCTTGTACAGAGCTATGTTATCTACAGCCTTTTTGGCTTACTAAGAAGTAGTGAGTTGACAAGTACTTCCGCAGGACACAACTTACAGTTAGAAAGTATTAAATTCTCTCCCGATGAAGCCTTTTTTCATTATTACTTTTTCACATTTTAAACATAGCTCATCTCCTGCTACGATATCAATTAATTCTCAATTACCATCTTGTTGTCCAGTATTACATATGAAGTTGTACCTGAACATAAGGTCCTTTAAATCAGGTCCTCTTTTCATTTATAGAGATGCTCCAGTGAATACTTCTGTATTTAACAATTTTCTTCACAAACTCTTTGTTCAATGTCAGGTAGATCCTACCTTCTATAAATGCCACAGTTTGCGGATAGGCGGAGCTACATGGGCCACAAATCTTGGACTTGATGACTATACTATCAAAAGATTGGGAGATGACATACATACATACATTAAAAAATATATTAGGTAGACATTTATAAACTCAGACTGGTGTCGAGTATGCAATTTTCATTAAAGCCCCAAAGTTGCTCAGACAGGTGTCGAGTATTCAATTTTCATGTAAACCCCAAAGTCGGCTCAAACAGGTGTCAACATGCAAATTTCAAGTAGCTACTGTTTTTTCTTCATGATGTACTAGAAATTTAATTGAGATAAACCCGCACTTTCTGAATTCAAAAATTTTCATTCAATTCTAATTCCTTTATCTTACCTTAGATTGACAGCATATTACATTACATTACATTAATTTGTCCATCCATATTTCAGAATTTGCGGATTTACTTTAGTTCATTTCTATGATGTTCTTATAATTTGGTATTCATGTATTGATTTGTGTGTATCAATAAATGATTTAACTACTTTCTAATTAATCTTCTTTTCTTTTGGGCTCTCGCGAGAGATCGCGCATGGCCTTATTTTCGCCCAAGAAGATGAGTTGGAGATGGTATTATAATATATCCAATTGAGCTAATTAACAGTTATGTCAAATTGTAAACTCTTGTAGCTAATTAACTTAAATTAGCCATTATTTTCCAAGGTATTGTGTTTTGTGTTAATTGGCTCAATATTTATTTATATTAATTTTATATTAATAATTTTACATGTACGACTCTCACGGCCATATCTATACTCTACATGAACATAAATTCAAATTATTGACAATAATTTCATTTATGGCAATGTGAGAGTCGGTTAAGGTTTAGGTATGAACAAGCCCTAAGAAGACCATTCCCCGGTTATCCCAGGTAAATGTTTCTGGTAAGTTACACTGAACGAAACATCAAGCTTCAGATCTCGAGAGTACGAGATGAGACTTTAGACGAGATATCGATAGGATTGTAGTTGGAGGGTTTTCTCCCTAGGTGCGTACAAAATCCATTAACATCAATGTAAGTTATACATTTCGATTCTTTTCCCTCACCTCCTTCCCCAGCTTACACCACCAGTTGGAGTTTTATTTTCGCCCAAGAAGATGAGTTGGAGATGGTATTATAATATATCCAATTGAGCTAATTAACAGTTATGTCAAATTGTAAACTCTTGTAGCTAATTAACTTAAATTAGCCATTATTTTCCAAGGTATTGTGTTTTGTGTTAATTGGCTCAATATTTATTTATATTAATTTTATATTAATAATTTTACATGTACGACTCTCACGGCCATATCTATACTCTACATGAACATAAATTTCTTTACCATGCAGAATGCAAAATAGCAGGACCTCAATCCATGAATGTGGCTTGGATTTGATTTGAATATATACATACATATGAAACACCCTGTACATGGGGTAAAAGTATGTATAAAATTGCAATTTTCAAGATCAAGCATAAAATAATATACAGGCTGTTAATCCGTGGAAATTTCCGTGTTATTTTCCAATAAATATTATTATCTACAGTATATTACCTTTACGCTCATCATATTAATTCAATCTATAATGAAAATAAGTTGCCAAATTAGGTTATATGTTAACATCATTGATGCGATCATAAATTAATGAGCACGGGAATTCTGAGGCACGTGCAGACTTATTCACGTACCTCCCACAAATATGATAATCCTCCTCAACAGTAGCTGTTGTGGGCATATGACATCAAAGTGCCATGCTGCTTGATTTATTTAAAACGTGTTGGAAAACATGCAGTGTTATTATTATTATTAAAAAACAAGAACTACACAAAATAATCATAATAAAAAATGACAGTGCAAATGAAGAGGAGGTTTAAGTCATAGTTGACCTAATAGCTATAGTTGCATCTTCCGTGCATGCACCCCTTTTTATTCTAAGTCTTTAATCTGCATCTATTATCTGAATATCAAATACCATTGTTGTTTTTTAATTGACATAAATATATTCCTGATGTTTTTCCTAATCTCCTTGGTGATAATATTGCTTAACCAGAAACTAAAATTTTGCTGTTTACAAAATTTGAATCATTCATGGATTATTAATCTCTACATGAAGATAGGGTATTGACATTATGGAAGCAAGGTTGTTCCCATCTTGCAAAAATGAGGATATTTGAAAATGAATATCCTGGTAAAATTCCTTTGTTATCTGATTGGTCCTTTGATTTGTTTTATCAAATCCAAAATTAGGCTGATTGAGTGATGTCACAGGAATTGTTTGAATGGCTGTTCTCTCAAATTGTATTCTTACCATTTGGGTTGTCTTGTGTATTTAAGAGATTTATTGACATATTTTACACTGATAATGGTCCAGGGAGATAGGTAATATAACCCAAATGATAAATAAAAATAACAAAAAGGGTGTGTCACTGATTGTCAAGAGAGTGTCCTTATATCCTCTGGTATCTCTAATCATACAATCACTTAATATGTTTTCTCATAGCTATATGAAATGTCTCACCACGTGCAATATAGTCTCATGCCACACATCACAGTTTCAAGATCATTTATCTTTATTTGTTATGGCATTCATCATAAGTCTTTCATCCTAGAAATTACACTTCCTCTCCTTTTATTTCTAATTTCAGGTCATAATCGTGCAAGTGACAGTTATCTCGTGGGTAAGACCACACGTTTCCTGTCAGCCAATTATGTAATACTCTAGTTATAAGGTTTGATTCTTTTATTTGGAATCTTGTAAGGTTTCTAACATTGGAATGTCATTCAGAGTATAAGTGAGAGAATGGGGAGGGGGATGAGCCAACATTTTTGTCACTTGGTTGAGATAATTTTAAAGTAATTTTAAGGTATACTTAGTTTTTAACCTTATATATGAGTGAAGGTCAAATAAACAGACAAAAACAAATATAAGAAATATAGAAAAACAAATATGAGAAATAAAGAGAAATATAGAAACATAGAAATACAAATATGAGAAATATATAAACTAGAAAAACACTATGAGAAATATAGAGAACAAAGAAATACAAATATGAGAAATAGAGAAAAACATAGAAAAACACTATGAGAAACATAGAAAAACAAATATGAGAAATATAGAAAAACATAGAAACATAGAAAAACAAATGTGAGAAATATTGTCATTTGAAGCAGATGTACTTTGACAGAATGAAGGTCAACTAGACAACAGCAACGCCAAAGCATAGCAAATCCCATCTAACAGCCATGGCTGGCATTTTTACAAACAAAATGGCAGCCATTTTTCAAAATGGCCACCTTCTACCAAAAATGTCATTAGACAGTGTGCCATGCTTTCCACATACCAAATATGAACAAATCGCTACACTACTTTTCGAGTTATAATAAAATATGTTAAAATGGTGACCATTTTTCAAAATGGCCGCCTTCTACCAAAAGTGTCATTAGACAGTGTGCCATGCTTATAGTATTCAAATACCAAATATGAACAAAATCGCTCCACTACTTTTCGAGTTATAGTAAATTACGTTAAAATGGCAGCTATTTTTCAAAATGGCTTGCTTCTACCAAAAGTGTCATGAGACAGTGTGCCATGCTTATAGAATTCACATACCAAATATGAACAGAATCACTCGACTACTTTTCGAGTTACAGCAAAAATCGTAAAATAATGAGTAAAGGCAGCCATTTTTCAAGATGGCTGCCATGTGCTTCTTTAATATCTACATTTCTAGCTTTATTAATGTATTACAGTTTTACATATTGCACCTAAATTACTGTAAAATTGGCACTAAAATGGCCGCCATTTTTAAATGAGCCGCCATATTGAAAATCAGCTTTCGAGCAGAACTTCTACCCCCATGGGGTATATGTGTACAAAATATGAACAAAATTGGGCCAACGGTATTTGAGTTATTGCCCGGTCGGACGGACAGACGGAGGCGTTCCCTATATCCCTCCGAACTTCGTTCGATGGGATAAATAATATAGTTGTACATTAATAAGTACAAAACGATATGTGATAAAATTGTAATCCATCAAGATCAAGTGACAAGTACCATGTATAATTAGAGTTAATGTAAGAGAATTGTGCAATTAAGTAATCAATCTTGATAAAATTTAGGTTTAAAGTGCTATCATTCTACTAGGTTAACATCACTGTCTGTTCACAAGGCTTTTCTCTGGAATGATTTCGTGCAGGTCCTCAGCTTCCTTTTCCCAAGGGTATTTCTCTTCTTTTTTACCCTTGATCAGGCTGTGAAATCCTAGGACTATATATGATTTTAAATATGCTAAGTTGATGAGTTGATGTTTACCTATCAACAGCCAATCAGAGCGCTTGTTACTGGGACTCAGGTACCACTGGGCATATCAAAACCTTTTTCGAAAAAGCTTTATAACTTTAATTCGACTAGTCTATATTATCTTACAGCTTGACTTTTTCTGTTAAATTATTGTGTCAACCAATTTTTCTAAAAATTAATCAAAAGGTTTAGCAATTATATATTCTAAAATTATTTCAAGGCATATATAAGGGTTATGTACTGGGAGGTTTTGGATACAGGGTTTATCCCGAGGGACTGCAGGGACTGCAATAAAAGTCAGCCATTTTTTAAATTTGCGATATATATTGCCGAAACTTGGAGACATCATTTATTATCTATAAATTAAGGAACATGTATAATTTTAAGCAAATTGATGAAGCAATGACAAAAAAGCTAAAAACCTGACTTTTTCTACAAAAAGTGGTGGCCATTTTGAATCTTTGCAACAAAAGACTAGTCTTGGTGTGGAGAATGCCTACTTTGGACAATTTTGATATTTTTACATCTTGTAGATATAAATGTCCTCTTTTGAATATTCATAATTTAATTTGGGTGTATTTCTATATTTTTCATAAAAAATTATTAGCCCAGGTGACTGTTCTCCGAGACTTGTCCTATTGCTTAAACTTGTAGACATTATTGATAACCCGAAAATTAAGATACAAGTACAGCAAATTGATTGAATACTTCTGGAGTTATGAAAATTGAAAGTACTCATTGCATTCGTTTGACTTCGCCTGTTAAAAGAGAGCTTCTTCACTCTTTCAGTTTACAATTAATCTCTGAACTCACCACTTAGCATGAGTTCTTTCCAGCTCTGGTGAGCTTTAGAGTTATGACCAAATAAGAGCTGAAAACAATTTTCAACAATAATTATAGCCGCCATATTGAAACTGAAAGCGAGCTTTTAAGATGCCACTTATGGTACAATTGACGACATTATATAGTTACATTTTAAAAGTGAAGCCATTACAATAATAATCATAGAGGATTTTAAATAGCTAGAGAGACAGACAGATGGACAGACGGACATTCTGATGGATGGACAGACGGACATTCAGACGGATGGACAGACGGACATTCAGACGGATGGACAGACGGACATTCAGACGGATGGACAGACGGACATTCAGACGGATGGACAGATGGACATTCAGACGGATGGACAGACGGACATTCAGACGGATGGACAGACGGACATTCAGACGGATGGACAGATGGACATTCAGACGGATGGACAGACGGACATTCAGACGGATGGACAGACGGACATTCAGACGGATGGACAGATGGATATTCAGACGGGTGGACAGACGGACATTCAGACGGATGGACAGACGGACATTCAGACGGATGGACAGACAGCAAGACAAGTGGGCGATAACAATAGCTAACTCACACAGCTCACCCATGTGAGCTAATAAAAATAATCGGAAATCAAATTCAACTTTCGAAATGTTGAGTAATATGAGAAGAACTCCCTAATGTTAGAATAAGCTTATATTTTTGTGTTGACATAGCCACAAGGTGAAATTAATCATTGATTAATTTTTTGTAATTCGGTAAATATACGTAATAGTGAAGTAAATCTCATCTCAATTGAACTTGAAAACACACTCCAAAACACAAGTTCCTATAAGGCACATTATTTGACACAAGTTATCAAGGAAGTTAATGTCACAATAATTACAACCTTGGTGCTTCCATGGAATATTTGAACGGTATTTCTAATTGATACTGATAGATTTACTAGAGCTTCGTAACAAGTTCTATATAATATGTACATATACAACATGATTTTTCAACTTTAACATCTAACCTAACCAACATCTCAACTAACCATATAACTGTATAAGTGGTTATTTGCTATTTTGCTATTTTTGCCAAAATTGATTACCATAAGAGAGTTAATTCTATCTAAATCATTGAGTTTAATTTTTTCATTATTATCCCTCAACACAGGAATATCAATTTGCTTAAATGTTATTTAATGTCCTTATTCAGTAAACGGGAAAATTTCTTCAAATCTTTGGTACAATTACTTTTTATACAGTGTCCATTACTATGTTAATGGGCTTGGTACATTTGGTGATATTACATGGGCCTTTTGTAGAATTCTTTTGAATTTCATTCTTCACCATATAATATATCACTTACCTGTTAATATCAATACCATTATTGCGTAGGATTAACTTGGCCAGATCCATATCCTGGTGCTCTACAGCCTCGAACAATGCTGAAAATAAATCAAACACATCCAATAGGTTAATTTTTCAAATATCTCACTCCTTTAGTTGGAGGTGTTTACAAATAAGGGGTTTACCAATGGGATAATAAGTGTAAACCTGTCATAAGAAAAAAGTTTAAACTAAGAAGAGTTCAGATACAAAGGTTTTACAGTTCATTGTTAGCATATACCAAAACATAACGTCCTCTTCACAATTATGAATTTACGTTGATCTTTATTTTTTAATTTTTCATTGCCACACACACAAAAAATATTAGTTCACACATCCAATGATTATGTAACGATGGGATAAACTTCAATATATCTTAAAGGTGTCTCGAAGTGTCCTATTTTCAATATTAGTTCACACATAACCAATGATTATGTAACGATGGGATAAGAATAACTTTAATATATCTTAAAGTTGTCTCGAAGTGTCCTATTTTCAATATTAGTTCACACATCCAATGATTATGTAACGATGGGATAAGCATAACTTCAATACATCTTAAAGTTGTCTTGAAGTGTCCTATTTTCAATATTGGGTCACACATAACCAATGATTATATAACGATTTGAAAGGCATAACTTCAATATATTTTGAGAAGGCGTCTTAAAGTGTCCTATTTTCAATATTAGGTCATACATAACCAATAATTATGTAACGATGGGATAAGAATAACTTTAATATATCTTAAAGTTGTCTCGAAGTGTCCTATTTTCAATATTAGTTCACACATCCAATGATTATGTAACGATGGGATAAGCATAACTTCAATACATCTTAAAGTTGTCTTGAAGTGTCCTATTTTCAATATTGGGTCACACATAACCAATGATTATATAACGATTTGAAAGGCATAACTTCAATATATTTTGAGAAGGCGTCTTAAAGTGTCCTATTTTCAATATTAGGTCATACATAACCAATAATTATGTAACGATGGGATAAGCATAACTTCAATACATCTTAAAGGTGTCTCGAAGTGTCCTATTTTCAATATTAGGTCACACATAACCAATAATTATGTAACGATGGGATAAGCATAACTTCAATACATCTTAAAGGTGTCTCGAAGTGTCCTATTTTCAATATTAGGTCACACATAACCAATAATTATGTAACGATGGGATAAGCATAACTTCAATACATCTTAAAGGTGTCTCGAAGTGTCCTATTTTCAATATTAGGTCACACATAACCAATAATTATGTAACGATGGGATAAGCATAACTTCAATACATCTTAAAGGTGTCTCGAAGTGTCCTATTTTCAATATTAGGTCACACATAACCAATAGTTATGTAACGATGGGATAAGCATAACTTCAATACATCTTAAAGGTGTCTCGAAGTGTCCTATTTTCAATATTAGGTCACACATAACCAATAATTATGTAACGATGGGATAAGCATAACTTCAATATATCTTAAAGGTGTCTCGAAGTGTCCTATTTTCAATATTAGGTCACACATAACCAATGATTATATAACGATTTGATAGGCATAACTTCAATATATTTTGAGAAGGTGTCTTAAAGTGTCCTATTTTCAATGACTGATGCCATATAATATATCAATACAATGACTAATCTATGCCTGTTATTACTTTCCTGTGTCCAGACTATTTTTGAGTTGTCATCCTATTTTTCAAATATGTAAGACTTCCTATTAAGGATGCATACTTTCTTGTTTTATTATGAAGTACAGTGAAACCTGTGTAAGTGGAACACAAATTGGGTTACTCGAAACAATGTTCAACTTTAGATGTGTTCAGAGATTTGATATTAAAGTATGAGAAACTGGACTTTGAAAAGTTTTCTAATTATATTATGTATATAATTGTGTTCATCTTTTCAGGTTTTACTGTATGTTAATTACAATTCACAGGACCTCAACTTGGTTGAATTCTCTTTACTCTTTAACCCGGAGACATTTCTTTTTGTTATCTAAGCTATATCCATTCAGAAAATGAAGACCTAGACTGACTGTACATAGGCAACATTCAAACTCCAATATAAAACATTTCAGACTGTAAAGCTCAATGAGAGGGGTAACTTTTGGCCCTAAGAAAGGATGTAAATCAATTTTAAAACCTTAAAAGGTACATTTCAGATTGTAAAAATCGATGAGAAGGGATGATATTTGGCCCTAAGAGAAAAGCATATCGTTAAAACTTTACTTATATAGGAGGGGGGGGGGGTGGACCAAACAAAATTCATTTCAAGTTTCCATAACAGATACTCTAAGGATAACATTACTTTGTTACACAATAGCCTACAATGACATGTTTCTTGAACAAACTGTTCATTTTCATAAGTTGTACTGGAGTAATACATTGCTATTGACAGCTGCTAAATATTTTTATCCACATTTTTAGATCAAGATATGTCTATTTTTATGATGGTAATCTGTATTTCAATGGATTCATGATATAACATCTAAAATGTGTCAAATACATACGAGGTATTAACATGCAAAATGCCACCACCTGCCATTTGTTACATATGCCAAAGGTCAGACATCAACCGCTGAATGCAATCACAAAAAGTTGGAGACCATAACAAAATGTCACCACTTTGGGTTGTGACATAATAAAGCTAAAAATAATGGATATAGGACAAGAAACGTGCCTTTTAAAAAATTAATACTGCATTCCTTGGCTTCAGGTTAAAGTTCTCTCATAACAATCACAATATTATTTTATATGCTCATTAGCAACACCTAATAACCAATCAGATTGGAGTGTTTTGATCACAAACATTAGCCGAAAGGCATCTAAAATAAGAAAATAGTTATTCGTTACTTTTTAGATTTCAATTGTTGATTATCTCGTCAGATGATCATTAAGCTAATTAAAGAGCAGAAAACATATTTAAAAACAAGTATAGATGTTTCAGGTGAACTTTCCTGATGCTGTTCCTCAGGGGCTGTCCAAGAATCAGTTGAAGGATAAACAATGATGTAAATTTCTATGAAATTCTGCAGAGATGGGTGGAAGGAGGTAGGATGGTTGGATATTCACCTGGGGCAGTACTTGAAGTTCAAATAATAGATAGCGAGGTGAAAGAAAGGTTGTAAAAGAAGTTGCGTTTCATAATCTGCAAAATTATGCAACTGGTGAGCACCCTATTATGAAATCACTTTTTAAGGTCAATGGACTTGAAGGTCAACACTACTGAGGTCAACACTACACAAGGTCCAGATCACATTTATAACAAATGGTTTATACAATTGATACTTTATGATTTATTTTTCACGAAAGTATTCGATTTGACTAGATCAACATTCATTCTAAACACATGCCAAGTGTAAGATCTTATTGAAGTTGTTTAAGTTTCAAAGTGCAAAAATAGGGAAATAATGCTTAAATTCTCCCATTTTGAGGTAGTACAACAAATGGGCATGATGAACCTAAAATTTGATCAAATATGTAGAGCATCAATAAACTCAATGTGACACAAAAACTGTGTCCTAGATATATCATATCCCTACTAGAAATTGGACAAGCAGCTTTTAATTGCATAGAAAACAAAACAAATAATGTTGCGTATTCCCATGGGCTTTCTCTCTTGAAAGCCTATGGTATTCCCAATTTCAGCCTTATTGTTTTCACATTAAATAAGGTGTTGGACAAATAGTGAATGAGTAGGCAATTAGCACTCAGGAAATTCTTTGTTCAAGATTAACTTGAAGCTGTAGGATGAAAAAAATATGTTCTTTATTTTGCGTCCTAATTATTTTGTACAAAATAAATTTGAGCCAATAAAGGGACAAAGTTTTGTAGTCCATCTATTGGACTGAAACAGAACTAATTGCCAGAAACAAATTTTCCAACAATTGAGTCCCCCTCTTAAAAGTCTCTAAAAATAGGTACAACAGTATCATTAAAATTCTTAATCCTTATGAGATTAAAATGCTTCAATCTGGGCTGTCCCTGAACATACGCATCAGAACTACACCCTGGGGGTTGGCAGTTTAATAACATAGTTGTGTCACCTCGGTACTTATCTCTTAATAGGATTTCTTAGAAAAAATGACAAGAAAACCCACGTGAGCAGTGCATGCAGCACTTTCCGGAATGAACTGGTTAAGGCCAGGAAACACATCATAACTAGGTGGAAAAATGGTGGAATTTATCAAAGTGTTGTTGTTTGGATAAGAGTTTTGTCATTTATTTATTGACTCTCTGATGTCATAGCAATGACATATTATCCATGACAAAAAGACCTACTATATTCTAGAAGTATCATGTTAGCCCTGGAACATTCATTTCTGAGCCATGAGCATGTACTGTTATTCTTCCACAATTGTATCATGTTTGTATTTTTCACTTTTGAATTGTTTATGTGCAGGCATTTTTGTATATTGTCGTATTTTATAACATGAACTGGTATGATATCTATAATTGTATTTCTTGCTTTATTCAATTCATATAAATTGTAATATATTTTTATATTGTACAACTTTTGATTTTAGCACTGATATGCCCTTTTATGGGTATTAAGTGCCAACACTGTTAATGTAATACTAAATGAATATGATAATAAAATAAATAAATAAATAAAATAAATAAAATAGTTTTTCTTTCACTTAGCAATAAACTATCTGGTCTTTGGGGTTCCCTCTAATGCCCAGTCATAAAAATAGCAAACAGTAATATTTTTATTTTGTACATAAATCAGATGGTCAACATAAAATGCCAAATTGGCGATTTGTTTCTGAAATATACTTCAGTAGCATAAAATGTCTGTAAAAAAGTCAATTGTTGTAAAATCTAGTGGCTCTAGTAAGACAAATGTAAAACATCTGTATGCTGTATCACTATGGTACAATAACCATCTTGTATTGTTTGCACGTTTGTTTAGGAAAACAAGTATCTGATCCATCAAGCTTTAATACTGTAGGTTGATGACACAACAAAATACAGATTTTAATCAATTTCTTTGTGAATTGCAAACATGAAACTCACTTGTAATGTACCTTTGGAAAGGAAGATAAAATTCAAATTTGATATAATATTTGAAAAGCATGAACATACATCTAGAATTGTTGGACATATTCTAATATCAAAGTAACATTTTATATATCATTTGAAGAATGTAATCCTATTTTCTTTACTTTATTGCTATATTAACTGTTATTGAAAATTGTATATCTGATGTACGTTTGGCCCTAAAAGGGCATCAGTACCAATAAAATCCTATTATTATTATCCAAAAAAAGTCAGGATATGAAAATATGAGCGAAAAATTGTAAAAATGTGAATTTTTCAAAACCCATCTCTATTCTATCCAAAACATGACCACTTTGAAACATTATTTGCAGGTAAAGGTTGCTTTAACAATAGCCATAGACAACACAGGATGAAGCTGTGCAGAATTAAGGATGGTAGTGCCCTAGACATATAATTTGTCAATACTATATCACTAATGATAACATATTATTGCAACCCATTGTCAGGATAAATATTTATCTTTCTGTCATCTTATGTAATTCACTTGAAACATTGATAAAAGAGATAATCACACTTAAAATGTGATAAAAAAGTGGAACAACTGGAACAGATGCTGACAGTGATCGCCAAAACACCAACCACTGATTACTGGTAGCCAGTATTGTAATGATGCAGAATAACTGCACATTGCACATTGACTAACCTGAACCATTGTGGGATCCACAGCCTTTTCTATCCTTTTGGAATAGTTCAAAAAGATGAACTCAAAAGCGTTAGGTAAAGAGGGGCTCTGATAAATCAGAATGAACCTGAACAGATTGAAGGCCATTCCACTGAGAAAAAGTTAGAGAATACCCAGATGAAATAAGATATGGAGGTTTTTATATGAATACCTGCACAGATTGAAGACCATTCCACTGAGAAACAGTTAGAGATGAAATTAGATAAAAGGTTAAGGGATAATAATGAGAAGATTCACAAATTCTGAACCAGAATTCTGCACCAGGCTGAGTATGGGCATTCAGCTTTACTGCGTATGATTCAGTGTCTGAATTTCTAGATGAATCTTGGGTAGAAATGATGGGTACTCATATAATCACAAAACATGGTGACTACAAAATAGATCATAATCACAAAACACAGTGACTACAAAATAGATAAAAATATCATTTAAAATGACTATGTATGTGCATGTATGTTAAGAATAATCTGACCAAAAAAGAAAACGTGTTGCAACCCTCAACTCAACCTGTAACGAGCGGGCAGCACTCAATTTAATTGACATTATGCCTAGGTCACATTTGCCCTGATTTATCTGCCACACCCAACCAATTGCAGTATTTGTTAAAAACTGATTTCAACTTGCTTTAAATTGACAAAAAAATTTTCTCAGGAGTTCACATCTGACCTTAAATTTGAGATTTGACCTTCAATTTTGAACAAAATACTGAATCGGCTGGGCACTGGCCAGTGAAATCTAGGCAAACGTGACCTAGGCACTTTCCCAAATTTTCCACATTTTAGCAAATGTAAAAAAAAAACAAAGGAGGTTGTGTCACTAAGTCTTTTTAATCATTCTATCCAGATATATGTATTTGTTGTCTATATAAAGTAGAATCAATTCCCTCGAGAACTTGCTGTGAAACATAATCTCCATTTGTCATCATTTTTACTTAAATGATCAGTTATATAAAGTAAACAAGCTAAAGTATGTTCACCTATAACGCCTGCCCGTGCTAGTGTAGCACATTGCTTCACCCATTCTAATGACTAACAACTGTATATCCTGCACGTAGAGAGTAGTCGAAAATTGGAAGGTGAGAAATTCTGTGAGTAAATAACTTAGTTGATTAATCTAAGTATACGCTACTATCACATTACAATAATGTACATAATGTACTAAATCTTGTCTTAAACAAATCAGAGGAAATCTCAACATTTTATGCCTTTAAAATAGAGGTAGCTAATTTGTGCCTATAAATATCTAAGGTCATTTCACTCCATTAAGTGATAGTTAAGATCAACATCAAAGCAATGAAATTATCTGTTTTAGTGAGAGGATATAAAGTGTGACTATCTTATAGAGAATCAGGGTAAATGTTTAGCGTGAGGTTGCGTTTCCAAAGTCAACTGCCAGCTGATGGCTGACGGATTAACCTATTTTACAGCCAAATCATTTAAATATGAATAGTACATGCTACTATTCAATTCCTATTTAATTAGTAGGACATAAAAAAAGTAGGTTGAATTGTCAGTTTAATGACACAAATTCTACCCGAGTGTTAGAGCACTCTATCAAGTCATCACAAAAGTACAACAAAAAACAGCAACTTTACGGAGCAAATCCCACCAAACAAAACATATTCTATAAAATACCTAGATATTTAGCCCCATGTGAAAAGAGTTTGAGGAGATCGTAGATAAGGTTGTAAAATTTGGACTGAATTCCATGATATGGTCCATAAATTATATATAACTTGAGAAATTACATATTTCATGAAAATTGTCAACATTTTGAAATTCAGTGGCCATCTTGATAACTTGAGAATTCCTCCTCGATCAGAGCCTACAACATAAGCATTAAATATTGAACCAAATTATTCAACTTGTATTTGAGTAATCAAACAGTATATTTTTAATGAAAAATGGCAGCCATTTTGAAATAAGTGGCCATATTGAAAATGCCTTTTTCAGCAGAGGCTACCTTTGCCTATAAAATTTTGGTCTATATTTGGTCTGATATTCAAAATCACAAACTGACATCTTGTAATATATAAAATATACGAATACATGTATATACAAATATAAATACACTGCCTCTTATGTTTAGTTTAAAAATAACAGAACCATACAACCTTTCACAATTTATACTTACATTTGCACATCTACAGCATGTAGAACTGGAGGTAGATTATAAATTGATTTTTACTTCCATTGACATAAATCTATTATATTAATTACAGGTTTTAATACAAAAAAAAAACGGCTTCTCTATATCCTTACAAACTTTGTTCGGTGGGGATCGGTGGGATAATAAATAAGTACAGTAATTTGTGTGGAGATAATCCCCAACTTAAAAGTGATTGATATGTTTAAACATCTTTCAAGTTTCAGCTCCTTTATCAGATTGGCATACTAAGATGAATAAAGTATTCACATATATCATTACATCAGCGCTAATGATCACTTTGTCAGCTTGTGAGCATCATGCGTGAATCACGCTTTTTCTGGATGATGACTCATAAAAATGTTCTTTAAGAAATCCGAAACTCTTATGAAACTTTTTTAAAGGTATCCTTTATCCATACTAATACAAATACAAATCAAAATCTTTGGCTAATAATGTAGTACAACAGATACATGCATGACCATCATCTCAAGATAAATTACTAGCAGATAGCACTTTAGCCCAATAAAAATCCGTGTTTGAGTTAACTTCACATTTAGAAGTCAATGGTCAAGGTCTGAGTGTTCCCTTCACAAAATATTTCAACAGTATCTTTTGCTTTTTCACGTACCTAAACATCATTATCGAGAGCGTAAATACAATCCTTACCGTAAAATATGACATTTTGAGGCACATTTTCTTTAATAAGAGCCCACGTATCATACAGGACCTCTGAAAAACCAAAAGTCCCGATTCAAAGAGGTTTTGAACTCCTATACATCGTGAATGAACTTAGTCTTAAATATTGCTTTTGACATTGTAGTGGATGATGTATTGCTATGGATATGATCAATTAGTATACTGCAGCTCTTCGAATAGAATGTACAATACCTTTGTACAATGATCCGTTTATCCATGACAAAAGAACCACTCAACTTAATTAGACCTGACTGCCTGCAAAAGGTTAACATCTCCTTCTATTTCATTAACAACAGGCTCATCATTGCTGTATTTTAACATTTCAGGCATCATGAAAATGTCCAGGTTCATCACTATCAACATTGTCAAATTTGTGTGGGCAATCATTAAGTAGCAGGTACACCAAGCAAGGCCGTAGCCAGGGAGGTTCGATGGGTTTGAGCGACCCCCCCCCCTTGCCCAAAGATTCTTTCAAAATCATGCAGTTTTTCATCATTCTGTCAAAAGTGAACTCCCCCTGGAATTTTTCAAAAAGTGAACCCCCCTTGGCGAATCCTGGCTATGGGCCTGCCAAGGGAACTGGAAGAAGTATTGTATGAGACTTCCTGGTCATCTCAACCCCAAGTCAAATCAACCCAGTAAAACTCAACCCCAAGTCAACTCAACCCCAAGCCAAGTCAACCCCAGTAAAACTCAACCCCAAGTCAAATCAACCCAGTAAAACTCAACCCCAAGTCAACTCAACCCCAAGCCAAGTCAACCCCAGTAAAACTCAACCCCAAGTCAACTCAACCCCAAGTCAAATCAACCCAGTAAAACTCAACCCCAAGTCAACTCAACCCCAAGCCAAGTCAACCCCAGTAAAACTCAACCCCAAAGCAACTCAACCCTGTAAAACTCAACCCCAGTAAAACTCAACCCTATTAACATCACCTTGTATGAGTATAGCATACTGTTAAATAAACCAGTGAATTTCTATAGTCATACCTTGATGGGTTAACATGGGAGTTAAAATATATAAGTTGAATTAATAGGAGCAGTCTTGTTACTTCGTAAAAATATATCTTCAGATGAAAACCCCTGTTCATTGCCCTGCGCAACCCACTGGCCAGTGGCCAAGTACTGTAGTAGGCATAAGGGAAAAAAGCTGCTCTGTAATTCTGAATATAACATTTCTTCCTATGATTAAATGCTGATTTTGAAGACATCCAATCAATATCAAAAGTGTGAAATGTGTATTGATGATCACGGTGTCCTTTTAGGTATTCTGCCGCACAAATGCACTCACTTAGCATAGCATATACAGGGTGTCTCCCAATGACAAAGTCAATTCAATATCACATGGCAGATAGAGCACATATAATTTTACGAAATCTCATAATTTTGATCAGGAGTCAAAATCAAAAGATTAAAATATCAAGAATCTGGAGAAATATGATACATACTTAGTTTCAATATGATTTCAAATTCCAGAAAAATCGATGAAGAAATAAATATCCTACATTTTTTGAAAACAAGTTATAATGCAGTCAATGATGAATGTATTGGTCGAACATGTAGTTGAGAAAGCTTTCCTTTTGTCAGCTCGACACTGAATAGAACAGATGATATTCCGGATATCTGCCCACAATAAGCTTAAATTAAATTTTCATTAAATGGCTTCTTCGATATGTTAAAATAATTGACACTTAATACATGCATATGAAAGCTTATGCAAGTCATTAGATATTGTGACATATTAGTGCAAGATGACATTGTATCTGTTATCTTTCGTCAACATTTACCCCTCTTCCCTTCCAGACATCTACACTCCTGTTTGAAACTCAAATCACGATCAGATTTTAGCGATAGAGAGGCTAATGTCATAATGACATTCCAGTCTTTAGTCTTGGAACTCAACTGAATAAAAGATGATATCGGCCATAAAATATAAATTGTGATTTATATTTCCTGTCATTCTCACATGAATAGCTAACTCAGATTCAGAACTGAATAAAACGATACTTAAATCAAACCCAATGTCAAGTTGAATCTTGATGCATCCACTAGAAATATTAGAAATTAAAAAAATGGCAAGGAACCAATTAAAGGTGAACTTTTAGGACTCTTATTCCGATGAAGGATTTATCAAATATGAGTCTTAATAGGTTGCTAGCTTCAGTGTTTGCTTAGTCCCCCAGGTAAGTTCTTCCTGCAAATTTTCAGCAATATTAACACTAATCTGAAATCATACAGTGAATATAGAGGAAATAAAAAGGAAATTCATTAATGAAAAAGTGATACTTGACCGAAAAGTTTGAAAAATAGAATCTAGATGATTTTGTTCACATTTTGAACCCAGGCATTCCGCTAAAGTAAATTCTAATATTTGTATAAGACAAATCATCAATTCATTTGCGATCCAACAAAGTCAATGTGTGATACATTTCCCTAATGAGCACTGATCACAAAAAAGTCATTGGTACATGTTCTAGATATCAAATTGACTGAGGACATCAGCCCGATCTGTGTCAATACATTTTTTGGGGTCATCAATAACCTATTTTTTCCATCATTCAAACTAAAATTCCTGTAAAGCGAAATGAAAAATTTCCTCTGATGACAAAACAAAAAAAAGAATCTGATAATTGAAATAGCGTCATAAACTATGATGATTATTACATGTAGGAGTAATTAATTAATCAGACTTTACAAATGGGCAAAATAACATTTACTGATTCTAATATGGGATTGAATAATACTGGATTAAGTAGGATTTCGACAAATACAGGATTTTCAAGAAGTAGAAGTAGAGGGGTAAAAAAGCTTTATGCAAAACTAGTATCAGTTTCATTTGTTGAATTGAATTACCTCACAAAATGTGTTGAATTGAATTACTTCACAAAATGTGTTGAATTGAATTACCTCACAAAATGTGTTGCCGAACCAGTAATATGGCAAAGTTAAATAGTAGATAGATCTTTGTATTCTATCTGGATCATTGACTACTTAAAACGTGAGAAGACGAATTAAAAGTGAGAGGACAATGTGGAGATCTTAGTATGTTTACATGAGTATTTGAATGTCTGCCTATCTTAAGGTCATCGTTGCAGTCATTGGGCAATCTATCCAAGACAATTGATACTGACAAGCTAATAAAACATGTCAGATGTCATAATTTAACCAATTTTCATTGGTTTCAGATATAATTTGTATCTTTTTTAATATTCTCCATGGATGATATGTTCATTAGAATTAATGCCAAATGTTCAGATGTAGATTACCATACTTATTGTAGATTACCATACTTATTGTAGGTTCCCATACTTATTGTAGATTATCATACTTATTGTAGATTATCATACTTATTGTACATTATTATACTTAATGAGATTTCCTTACTTATTGTAGATCATCATACTTATTGTAGATTATCATACTTATTGTAGATTACCATAATTATTGTTGAGTATTATAGTTATTGTAGTTTACCATACTTATTGTAGATTATCATACTTATTGTAGGTTACCATACTTATTGTAGATTATCATACTTATTGTAGATTATCATACTTAATGTAGATTCCCTTACTTATTGTAGATTATCATACTTGGTGTAGATTACCATACTTATTGTAGATTACCATACTTATTGTAGATTATCATACTTATTGTAGATTACCATACTTATTGTAGATTATCATACTTATTGTAGATTACCATACTTATTGTAGATTATCATACTTATTGTAGATTATCATACTTGGTGTAGATTACCATACTTATTGTAGATTATCATACTTATTGTAGATTACCATACTTATTGTAGATTATCATACTTATTGTAGATTATCATACTTAATGTAGATACCACATAAAATGTAGATTTAATGTAGATAATCATACTAAATATACCACACTAAATGCAGGTTACCATACTATCTGTAGATTACTAGATGGAAATACAGTCTCAAATAGATATGCACGAGTGAACTCAATTGTTTCCAGATTGACTCTGGTGGTTTGATGCATTGCTCTGCGCTTTCTTTCTCCTTTCACTTAAGTCAGTCATCTTCAAATTAATGACGGTGATCTCTTAAACAGACATGATAAATGAAATAAGTGCACCATTTCCACTGTAACATATGTCAATTTAGGAATGCGTAGGCCTGACATACGTGAGTTGAGTAAAATCTTGCGTACTGCCTCATGCTCCATTGTTATAAAATAAAAAATCTAATGAAATACAGATATTCTTGAGCACAATTTATTTCATTCAATACAGATATTCTTGACCACAATTCATTTCATTCAATACAGATATTCTTGACCACAATTTATTTCATTCAATACAGATATTCTTGACCACAATTTATTTCATTCAATACAGATATTCTTGACCACAATTCAGTTCATTCTATACAGATATTCTTGACCACAATTTATTTCATTCAATACAGATATTCTTGACCACAATTCATTTCATTGAAGTCATTGAACTGAACTCAAATGAATGGCTTAACACTCCAAACTATTTAGATGACTTGGAAATGCCTTTCATTTGTAGGTTAATCCCATCGTAAGATAATAATAAAAACATATGAGGACAACCAACCCTATCCTCCAATTTGACCCTGAGACACATTAATTTCTATTGAACCTGCTCTAGGCACTGACTACTTCCATAGGAAACAATACATATACATGTAGGTACCAATTTAACCCAATCAAATCTGAAATTTATATCCTCATACCAGGATTTCCTTTGTGATAAGATTACTACCTAGATTAATAATTGTGAATTCCCTTCAATTCTGAATGCTTTATTGATTGTTTAATTATTCTTTACACTAATTAATCATTATGGGTTATATTTAGACTGTTGTAAATTAAAGAAGTCTGTATCTTGTGACAATTAGTCTACTTTAATATGCTCTTAAGAACTGTTCACATGTAGTTATTTTAGTCACTGATAAGAGTTTTATTTCATCCGCTGGTTAAAAACTAACTTGAACCTGGCAATCTGATTGGCTCAAAGTCCAGTCTAGCAATTAATAATTGTCGATAAGAGACGAAATAGGAAAAGCATGGACTAAATCACGGAAATGTTACCATGTGACATTTTGTTTTGCACTGCTATTATTAATGACATTCATTATTTACAATATATGAAAGTATTGCAACCATGAAAAGCAAGTGATTATATCGGTCGTCTTGCCTTGTGGACAGCTTTTCTATGTACACATACTTATTGTTTTAAACTTCAATTCAGATACAAGGTCCTGATTGGTCAATGACCAGTCAATAATTTTGACAGTTGACTGAGCACTACATTGCCTGTACATTGTGTTTGAATTACATCATGATAATAATCAGGGAAAAATTGGTGGAATGTGATGCATATAAGAACTTTTAGTCTTGCTGGGGGGTGAGCTTTAAGCTGAAGAATGTTTAATTAATTAAATAACTTGCAGTCTCTGCTCATTGTGTCAGGAATAATTTTAATGGTCAATCGAATGGAGAGGTTATTAATTGCATAATGAACATTTACATTTTGACATAAATAATTATCATTTTCTCTATGAAGCATATGGTTATTCGTCAACTTTTTTTACGGAAATGTGCATATTACATTGCTTACCTCTCCTCTCACTTTAACACTTTCGTAACATATGTGCGTAACTGCAGAATAAATAATGGGTAAAGGGTTGGTCCCATAGGCCTGGGGGAAAGTAGAAGTAGGATATGAGTCTATAAAAGAGGACTGTCTCTTTCTACTGTATACTACCTTACTACTTTTATCCCCTATGCCAATGGTTGGTCAAAAAATACTTTCAAACAAGCAATTATGAGCATTTCTATTTTAAGTGACATGAAGACCATCACAGTTATATATTGCTTGCACTTCACTAGAGACATCTATAGAACTTACCATGTACATCTGACTTTTTCTCTCCTTTGTCTGTCTTTTTCTTGTCTTTCATTGAATCGTTGTTGGAATTCTTACGTTTACTACCTAAAGTAATAGCAATAACGAAACTGTTACAATCTACAAGTTAAAAATGAATTCAGGGAGAAAATTGTCTTTCGACTAAATTTTGATTAAAAATGTCAATTTTCAGATAGTATGGTCCATGTATCCATATTTCTGCCAATATATCAGAAAATAATAAATTGCTGAAATGGCTTAATCAACATAAAAATAATACAAACAATGCAAAATGTCACCACCTGCCATTTGTTTAAAGGATGCTGACTGCCAACACCAACTGCCAAACATCGAACACCAACCACAAAAAAGTTGGTGACTATAATAACAATATGTAACCACTTGTTTACACAATTATAAAATATTTTACTCTATTTCTCCTTAAAATAAATTCCTCTAGGAATCATACATATTCCATCAAATTTCTCTCTTAGTTCAGAATTATAATATTAGCCAGATTAATTGCAATAAATTGGCCAACGATTCATTCTTGGAATTAAGCCCCAAAAATGGGGGAAGGGATAAACAATCAATTATTTTGTAACCTACTTACAGGGAAGTTCACATGTTTATGCTTCCAGCAAGGAATGCAATTTGCATTTGTATATATTTTATTATTTCCAAAAAATAGATTAAATTAATATATAAAGTCTGCAACCAATATATTTGGAACAGTCAGTAACATTTTATATTTATGTGAGATATTAAGCATCTGTTTCTTCTTGGAAGATACATGTAGTGAATGATATCTAGAGCCCTGCACTTGGAGGATGCTCAGATTGATTTGTTCAGATCAATTGAAATAATCTTGATTCAATACCATGTAGGACCTAACATCTCACCTCAACAAGACGAGAAAGGTGGGGGTTCAGCAACACAGTGCAAGATGAGCAAAAGAGTTGCCAATTTACCTGAGAATGTACGAACAAGCCTGCTTTGTCCAGTGGGGGAAGCAGACCCACTTCCACTATTGTTCCTATTGAGCTTGGTGGGGAGACTGGGGGAGGGGTGGAGAGAAGTTGCGCTGTCTGATTTCATCACTTGTGGTGCTTCTAGCATGTTCCCTATGGCATTTCTAGCATCCCCACTAAAACGTGATTTTAACATTAAGTAAATGAAACAAGAACAACAACAATATAATATTATGTCACCACTCCTTGACATTAACTGTAATGAATTATGAAACAATCACATTGTTCAACAGGAATGGGGAAAAGTCATTACATGTATATTATTTATTAAGTACAATATATCATTATCCCACCCTAAGTGCTTTATATGATTGTATAATAGCGTTGTATAACTGCAATATAGAACCAACACTCATCGTATACAACTCTTGAGAACGAAATACATCTCCTGGATAGTGTATACAACTCCTGGGCAGCGTATACAACTCTTTGACTTGATATACAACTGCTGAATTTAGATTAACCTTTTCTTGATTAAGTGAGTAATAAGATCATATAATGGTTGATTTTGTTAAACTCTTGTGAGTAAATGATATATTCACTCGTTCCCTTCAGTCACTCGTGAATATATCATACTCACTTGAGTATAAACATGATATACGTAATCAATCATTATCATTATATATAAGACACTGTATCCAAAACCGACCGTACATAACTGGTGTATCTCATACTTGAGTGGGTTTGGGGTAGATATAACCTTTACCACCTTTTTCAAATGACAAGATAGGCCTATACTGTAAAAGCACAATTTATATTTAACATTTTCATAATATTCCTTCAATACAATAGAATTGTAACATTTAAACTTTTTGAAAAATTTTAAACTTCTGAAATTTAAATTTTAAAATTTTTTAAACTTTTTTAAACTTTTGAAAAAATTCCCGGGAGCAGGATGGATATAATATATCTGCCCGCATTTGGCCTAGAGCGGGACATATACAATATATCCTGCCCGCTCCTCAGATATGATATATATTCCCGGGTGATATCTACCCCAAACCCACTCAAATATGAAATATAACCTCATATTGTATACTTGGATTAGCTACTTCAGCGTCATCAGGTATCTTTCATTTATTTACACATTAACAACATTAAAGCAAAATACTCAAATATGTCATCTTAATTTATGTTTTTTTTCAAACTATTAAACCAGTGAGTAAACTCAAATAACTCACCAGTCTACACTAACAGAACGTTGTCTTGACGTCTTTTTACAAGTCTCTGTTTCATTACTGCGCCCTCTATGTTCCTTTGCACTAAGTCGTCGGGCAAAACTTGAAAAACTTCTTCCCTTTGCGCTACTACTTCTTTCCAACCTAGAAAACCCAAAAATTACATGTAAAGCAAGTAGATTGTATATGTTCTTTGGGACAAAGGTAGCAGAGCAAAAAAACAATTTAGAAACAAGTTATCATAGCTTTGAAATATGAAATAATTCAAAATTCTTGACACTATCGATAGAAGGAGAAATCTCAAAAGTTGAGAATCAATTTGCCATCCTCAGATATAAGTAGAAAATGGCAACCAATAGAAACCAAATACCTTCTGAAAAGTTTTTTAAATTTCATTCTTGAGATGTATCCAGAAAGTCTCTTTAATTGAAAATTGTAAAATATAATCCTATTTAAAGAGACTGCCTTTCGTATGTTATGATCCTTGCATTATAAACAATCATTTATATCTATTTTCAAATGATATGAATGAAAACAGATCATATAAAAGCGAACAGATAAACAGTCCCATACTTTTTAATAATGCCACAGAGTTATGTGCGTATATGTATGCTTTCATAACATCATCACGAAACAGATCTATTAGCACCTTTTATGTTTTTCTGATTTTTCTTTCATAAATCTTTTGAACGTCATAGTTGATTAAAATAACAAATTTTATTTCAATGGCATATCTTCAAATAATACCCTTAACATTTTCAGCAAGAATTGTCTTATAATAGACTTCAAACAGAGTTCAAATAATCAACAAGGCTTAACATGCAAAATGTCACCACCTGTCATTTGTTGCAAACACCAACCACCAAATGCCAAACACCAACCACCGAATGCCAAACATCAACCACCAAATACCTAACACTAACTGCCGAACATCGTCCACAACAATGTTGGAGATGACAACAATATGTCGGAGGTGACATAAAAAGCCACAAAATAGTATCCAATCTACCTTACCTGAATTACATTACAATAGTTATATCCATTAGAAAAAACATCATAAAATTGTGCTCAATAATAATAAAAAAAAGCTCACCTCAATAAAATTGCTATCAATAACTTCTTCAGGTCATTTTTTATATTACTTGCTCATTTTTGTTTTATTGTTCAATCTAATTACCGGAAATAAGGGCTTTTATTTGTTCTAATTAGAACATATGATTTTGCATCTCTTTCACAATGATTTTTATCTGTTGTTTTTCATAAAGAAGCCAGAATTAACTTTGTCGAAGTTATGATGCAACATAACAATTATATAGATAAATAGATAATAGAGACGTGTATGTGGCTTCCTGTTATGAAATTTTAGCATTTGCGGTGGGCAACAAGAATTCTGCGACAGGAAATCATCTCATTACATGTAAAGCCTCAGTCACACTTGCTCTACAGTGCGCATACAGAGGCTGTAGCTTCAAAAAATCCATTTAGAAAATCTAAAACGCACCGCTATCCCTATATCTTATGCTGCATAATTCTCAAATTTGGGAAGCTCGGTCCAAGCTGTGTTGTCATGGTGAAAAGTATTACTCTATCTTCTTATCAGAGTAAATTGTTTCTCTAAATCTGTTGTCATAGCAATCATTGAAGACATGCTTCCTATGCCAAATTTGGAGATAGGAACTTCGAGAATTTTGACTCATGTCTTATCTCAATATATTTTTTAATGTAACAATGAGTATACCTATCATATCACTTCAAATTAAATTTTATAACAAAATTTGTGATCTTATTCAAAATAAAAGAGAAACAGTTTTTTGAAATATTAGTTGTACCTACCAAAGAAAAGCTGCGTTTATATTCCAAGCTAAAGTTCCTCCAGTTCCAAAATCACTTTCACCAAAATGAATTTCCATATTTTACATGTATATTTATAAAGCCTTGGAACCAATCTATTGTCCGAATGTCGGATCTATCTCCAAATATATCCCTTAATAAAATACAACCCTATAATCTGCATTATCCTCAGGCCACAAGTGCATTCATTCTCGGCCCAAGTTCAAAACATATATTTGAAAATAATTAAAATATCCAACTGGGAGATTCGTTACTTTTAAATCTGAACGATCAACATAGCGATCCTTAAGAGAGGCCTTTAAACAATTGTCATACAGATTAACCGTTAAGTTTAAAGTATGTATTACAATGTTTAGAAATTCTTCAATTTAGTGTCGAATAGGAGTACATTGTGATCGATGATCAATATTTATTTTATGAATTGAAATCTGAGATGGATTTTGGTGTTTGCTAGGAGAGACCCACTTGAAGCAAATGAATTCGCTAATCAGGCTTGTTGAACATTGATCACTTGTTTCAATATGGTCAATCCATGCAACGTTTTGTGCTCAAAAGATTGTGTCAACAAAGTTCAATGACACATCAATACAAAAAATTTTTTTTTATAAAAACTACATTGACAAACACTAATTGACAAACATTTGATTTTTCAAATGGAGAAAACAGTTCTATTTTACATAGATATATAGAAATTATATGGATTTATTTTATAAGTAATAAATGAGAGATCATCTTAACATTTGACAACAGGAAAAATTATTGAAAATTATATTTTTAACATGGAAATTGACGTGACATCCAAGTTTCAAATGTTACTTCGGATTTATTGCATGAAATAAAATTCATCTGTCTAATTGTAGAATTGTTATCTAATTGCACACTTTTTATTTTTTAACTTTAATTATATTTTATATCAAATTAATTTCAAATTCAAGCAATTTAATATTTTCCTACCTTTTATCGTCTGATGAAGACATCTGCTGAAACATAATAAAAAGCACAAGATTATTACAGCAGTCCATAATTCAAGGGGTCTTAAATGATACATGATCCTAATAAGGGGTCCTTTTTAGGAACATTTTGCGCCAATTTGAATAGTTGAGATTTAGATTGCAAGTTAAAAAATCTCTTTCGCTCTTAATCACTGAAATGCAACTAAATACACTAAATATACACCAAATGAAGTTTTTTAAATCCCTAAGACGTTAAATTCTCTATGTTTATTAAAATGACACGAGATTGCACCTAAAGTAAAAAATTCTGCACTGGGAAACCAATACTCAATCTTCGGACTAAAGTATGCTTCTATTGTCTCATTATGGCATTTTCCAATAAATCATTGCTTGTTTTCAGTTGATAATGTCTTCTTGCTTAAATGTCAGAAAATTTTATTAATTATTCTAACATTGCACCGATGAGGGACAAATTCGTACGGTACAACTATCCATCAATTGATGTCAATTTATGCAAATGAGAACTTTGTACTTTCTCAGACGTGATTCGTTTTGTACTATAAAGTATTTAATTCGGATAAAGATTTCTCAGAAAATACTCAATTCAAGAGATATATCAGGTTTAAGACAATTTTATAGATATTGGGATGTACTTTGAACTGGATTACTCTTTTTTCTTAGAAATGTTCAACAATAAATGAGCCTGGCCATAGGAAAACCGGTCTTATCACAAAAATTAGAATTGTGCTACAGAGCAAAAATGTGCCCAAGATTAGGAGGAAAATGTGCTAAATTCAAATCCGACTTTTTGTTCTATATATGCAAGGAAAAATTGTTAAGACATAAGCTATGGCTCATTTGAAAGGTCTCTTTGTGCTTTCTAAGATAAACAAAAAATCAGAATATTGAAAAATTCGGTGATAAGACCCCTTTTCCTGTGGCCAGGCTCAAATAATGTTTATTGCAAAAACTTGAAAAAAAAATCAGAGCATGTAATCAAGTTTGACCCAGAATATTTTACATGTTAAGTTATATTATGCATTAATAGTGAAAAGCCTCGGCTGAGAGTATGATTGGCTCAGATTGAATCTAACTGGATCCAGATCACTGGGCCTGTGTTTCAAATGGAGTATTAGAGCACGTCACAATGGAAGCTGCATCAGGCCCGTAGCCAGCTTTTGCCAAGGGGGATTCACTTTTCTGAACGATTTCAGGGGGGATTCACCTTGACAAACTTGACCCAAAATCACATGAAAAATGCTCAGAATCGTAAAAAACTGCATGATTTTTGAAAGAATTTTTGGCCAGGGATGGCCGAACCCCCTTGGCTAGGGCCCTGAGCATATCAATATAGAAACTTTACTGAGCATGTTGCATGCTGTACCCTCATAATCAGCCATCATGGATAGAAAGTTATATTTAATAAAATAATACATTCATTAAAGCAAGCTATTCTGTATGTCATGTTCAATCCTAAATAAGCAGCACATGAGTGATAAACTACCTCCACAGGAACATGTACATCCCGGGCATTACACAAGCATGTATTTTTCATCTAATTTCAATGTGATTTTCTGTAGCAATAACATTCATTTTTTACAATCATTTACATCATATGTATAATATATGATAAATATATATATTATCAGAAGGTATATCACTAAGTAATTTATTAATGAATAATGAACCATGGTTGTGCTAATAAAACAACAATCACATCTCAGGAAAAACACCTCTTAGTTTTACAGTTGATTTAATATCAATTTTATATCGAAATGAGGCATTAACCTATTACCTTTTCATTATGTATATCTTCTCAGTTATTATTGCCTCGTAATAGACTAGATGCGAGTAGCAATGATCTTGATTTACATTATTAAACATTCAAAATTCAGTCAAAGTGATGTCATATTTGAAATCTACATGTAAAACTACATCTAGAATAATGGTTTCGAAAATTGTTTATCAACTTTGAAAATTTAATTTTTTTTGAAAATGTGACTTCTAGTTCGGGTTGATTCCCCTTAGACCCCATATTACAAAATCACAAAAAGTGAAATATCTTTTCTTGTATTGGACAGATACCATTTTCTTTTACTGGACATATTTCAATTTGCATAACTATTCGATGCAATAAGGTGATATGGAAATTGAACCACTAAAACAGATGTAATTTTAGTTAAAGGGAACTTTCTCCTGTACCCGCCATGCTATCTGACCGAACGAGCCACCTGGTGGTGAAACTGATAACTACCTACTCGCATTTGCGTTATTAGGAATCATTGTTTCACAATGCAAAATGTCACCACCTGCAACTTGTTACAGATGCCAAATGCTGCCTACTGAACACGATCCACAAAGATGTTGAAGACTGTAACAATATGTCACTACTTGGACTGGTGACATAATGAACAATATGTCACTACATGGACTGGTGACATAATGAACAATATGTCACTACATGGACTGGTGACATAATGAACAATATGTCACTACATGGACTGGTGACATAATGAACAATATGTCACTACATGGACTGGTGACATAATGAACAATATGTCACTACATGGACTGGTGACATAATGAACAATATGTCACTACTTAGACTGGTGACATAATGAACAATATCTGTACATGTTCTTTGGAACACGAAACATTAAACTTTTGAAACTTAAGGAATGGTCATTCCACATTGCACTGAGTCCATGGCTTAAATCCTTAAAACCATGTACATGTACTATGGATGCACCACATTGATATTTTGTATTATGCTCGTGACATGTGAAACTGATGTAGTTTTGTAATATATAGTTTATAGTTTTTGTACACTGTAGTGATTGGTATGACATTCATACTATATGACATAATTATTGAGTCGATAAAAGGTATATAACTTTAAAATGAAATCTTATTTGTAACCTTTCCAATGCTATATCGAACCGAGCTTTCTTTAATGAGTTTGATTTGCAGACAGTCTCTAATATATCACTGGTGAATTGAGATTTTTGCCTCGATCATCAGGATGTGGTTTAGTAACCATTAATGTGTTTTTGTAGGTGTATAAATATTATGAAATGTCAGACTATATTTCATACATATAATTTATAAAAATAATTTGACAGCAAGATGAAATTCAATACAAGGAATTATCATTGTCTGGTGGTGACAAATGATAAATTGTTATTGAAGACAAAACAAATTCTCTGAATAATATTTCTGTTTAATCTGGCTTAGAAACAGCTTAACTTTAGATTAAATTTTCACTTAAAAAACCCTTACAATTGTAATGAATTTAGGACAATATATACATGCGGTCCTAACTTCGACCCTTAATTTGAATTTTTGACCTACCGGATGTTTGAAAATCAAGGATTACGAGTCTCATACTGCACCGTTTTTCTTCAAACTTGTTCCATTCAAAGCATAACACAAATCCCTTTCTGATAGTACATTATTCTCTTCAACAGAGTCCCTACTTCCAGCGGCATTTTGGTCCCCAGCTGTAAGAAGGCCTTCTAACAGCTGGGGACCAAAATGCTGCTAGAACGAGGGACTCTTTACAATAAAGTAATACACCAACAGAAAGGCAATTTTGTTCTGCTTTTAATGATATAAGTTTGAAGAAAAACTGTGCAGTATGAGACTCACAATCCTTGATTTTCAAGCACCTGGTAAGTCAAAAATTCAAATTAACAGTCGAAGTTAGGACCGCATGATATATACAAATAATATAAGATAACAAAATTAAGACTGAGCAAGTGTTATTATTAAAAGGACTGTTCAGATTAGGGAGGTGTTCATATATATAGGTTTTACTGTGGCTCAATAGTAAATGTATTTTTGTAATTTATGTTTTTGTTAATGATCTCAGAATAGTTAAGGTAAGATGAGTAGTGTGAATCTGGCATACACATGTATGCATGCTGATGAGGTGTAGGTCTAAAAATTATTCAACAAGATCCACCTTAAGGTGGCTATGGTATCTTATGTAATACTATATATGTATAATTAATTTTCTTTTCTGACATTTTTTCTCATTTCTTGGAACATTTACTTTGAAGTATCAGGCATTTTTAGTGATTGGTTAATCACAAATAAATGACATAAAAGTAATATTTTCAAGTTTGGGTCACAGCGAGATAACTTCTGTCATAATTCAAGACAAGGATTTTTTATAATGAAAGTAAGAAGCAGGTATGCTTTACTTATTTATATAAGACCTTAATTCATTGTTCTCTAAGTCCATTGACTTCTTAATGGCTGCTTGTGATTGAGCTTATTGTAAGATAAGTCTTACATCAAACCCATTTGACCCCTAGACACCCCACCTCAATAAAAGGTAAAGTAGATAAGTTATTCATAGACTTGGTAAAAAAATAGTTCAGATAAGAGGCGAAAAATTATCACATATTATAAAAAAGCAAAAACAACATTGGAAGCAAAATAAATTCTAAAATGCATTAATAATACATCCCATCAATAAAAATATGTTTATGATTTATCTTTGGGAATTGGTTTACTTTCAGGATGTGTGTACTTTAATACATAATGCATCTGTATATGTAGGATTCAGCACCCGTGGCAACCAGCTGGTTTAGTTGATATAAAAACAACCATGCGATTCATACTAGCCTACTCTTTGAACAGAAAATATGAGACTTGACAATTTTGGGCAGTTCATTCTTGATTCAAAACTTTTTGATTAAATTTTGAACGAGATGCCTGCTTTTCATGCATTTTTTCATACTTCATGTATATAAAGCATATGCTTGAAGTATGCATACTTACTATATTTTCAAAATAATTTCTTTAAGTTTAACTCAATTTCTATCATAAAATATGGCAATCATTGATATTTTTGTGAAGGGTTAGTATCTATTTTAAGCTAAGTCTGTCTATTTTGAGCATTTACCCTGCTAAAAATAACTCTGAAGTAGCTAGTATCCTTTTAGGTTTAATAAATGTGTCAATTCCATTAATCCCTTGTCATTTTTCTATTTCTCAAAAACAAGATAATAGCATGAGTAGACTTGTATAATCTACAGTAAGGTGTACTATAGGATGGCAGAATGTTTATTACGAAACACTTTAGCTGGAGCTAAAATTGTAATTTATCACAATACAATTAGTAAACAATCCGGGAATAAGACCCAGGGCAAAGTTGTTTTAATAAAGATCACAATAATATCATCAATTTACAGAAGAATTCTCAAGGGGATTACATGATTAATTAGGTTGCAATGACCTTACTTTTAATGACATAATTTTTGCCCTAGATTTCTCTTAAGTGAATGGAAATTCTAGTTAGCCATTCTGATTTTTAATTAATTAAGAAATCACATAAATGGCTAAATTATAATACCTAAAATCTTTACTTCTAGAATTACTTGTAGAATGTGTCGCAATATTAGAATATTCAGATTTCAGATTCAGATTTCAGATATTTATTACTATTTTGAAAAACATACATGACATTCAATACAACATGATGCTCTCAAGAGCATATATGTTGGTTTTAACTGGACAGAAATGGGTCAGTTCCGCCAAAAGGTTAGAATATTGTGTCACAATATCAGAATATACATCTAGCACATAACTTATTTATAGTAGAAATATTTTTATATTCATTCATTCTGTATTACTACTTTTATAAACACCAAGCAGCTATATTCTAATATAAATACAAAATACAACGCAACTCATTTTTTCCCAATTTTTTAAAATATTCAATACTTCCAAAAAGTGCTTATATTGTTATGAAAAATTCAATACTTCCAAAAAGTCCTTAAATTAAAACAACAGTTAAACAAATATAAAGCAGGAATCCATGGCCACTGGGGGGTCAGTGGAATTTGTTAGTGCAAACTCTACGAGTAGCTAGAGATAGACAAGGGACATGTATATAATTTAATCTTAAATGATACTCAAAAAGATAAAAATCAAAAATATCAAGGGAACTATAATATATGCAATATCGAAACCAAAAGGAACACTGATTAGCATTTGCTAGATGTCTCTTGTTTATGATAATTTTTGTACCTCAAGTTCCTGGAGCAAAGTATGATTATTGAACCATTCTTAATTCATATTGACTCTCCTGTCAAAAATATCCAAATCTGAAAAGATGCTGTTCCCATAGGAACTGAACTCAGACTGAAGCATTAATCTAACAAAGACGACTACATAGGTATACAAGTGCAAATAAGAAATACTTAAACAATACAGGATGTTTTTAGTCTATTCTATATGTACACATATTTTAGCCTATTATAGAACCAGGCCCGTAGCCAGGGGGGTTCGCGAGTGTTTGGGCGAATCCCCCCCCCTCTGGCCAAACATTCTTTCAAAATCATGAAGTTTTTCAACATTTTGAGCACTTCTCAAGTGATTTTAGCCATACTTGGGCCAAAATTGTCAAATGTGAACCCCCCCCCTGGAAATTTTTGAAAACTAAACCCCCTTGGCAAATCCTGGCTACGGGCCTGGAGAACATATGTCGAATTCCAACAAACAATAAAATTACGTTCAGATGATGAATCAAGATTACATTTCCACATTTCTAAACTTTCATGCACTTTTAGTAAACCATACACTGAAATAATAATTCTTAGAAAACTGTCTGAAAGGAATACTTTCCTACTCTTATTATTTTTTTCAAATTAGTTTTGAAACGAAAGATCACCCATATGAGCAAAATGATGTAACAAATGTGAAATCTAATATTTCCTTCGCTTTCAAGTTGGGAAAATCAAGTGCTCTAGCTAATATAATTGACGATTCCAAGATTTTATTACTTTAAAGGTTGTAATACGATAATGTTAAGTTATTTGTTCTATAGAGGTCAGCATGTACTGTTGTTATTAGGTTATGTATTACTCGAGTCTCTAGCCAATAACTTTGCCAGAGATCACCACATTTGGATCGCTGTGTACTCTAAAGTTTCAAGTCGTGGTGACTATCATTTTTAATTTTATTTGAAAAACATTTGTGATGATATAAAATGGAATTGATGAGTGAGCGATGTCAAAAATGAGATATAACATAAAATTCATAACATTCTCAAAGCATTCAAAGCGTGTAATATAAATCGTTAATTTTGTTTCTGTTAGTGATGTGATTGACAAATCATCAATGATGACATGACATGGTTGATCTCGGGTCGAAGACCTATAAAAATAACTTCAAGTTCATCTTTATATGACCATAAGGTCATACACTGAGATGTTATTCCCCTCTATTATCATTCAGAATCCAAGGGGAGGGGCTTCCCAAATGTTTTTGACATAGGGCAGTGAGTACTCAGTGAGATGCCTGGATAAGACGGTGCATAACAACAACATCTCATTTGGTCATTATCACTCTTCAGATCTATCTTTTTGTTTTTTGAATGTACATAAATCTAATGTAATAAATGTAGTGATAATTGATGTGTAGTTCAACATGTTCAAAGTTTCACATAACAGTTTGAGAATTTCTGAAGATTTCATATCATTCTTACTGTTCAGAAGAAATACAACATATATATCTGCTTTATAGCAGTATTCAAAGACCACATTAGTCTACATGGGTTCTTATCTAGTTTCTCCAACTTACAGAGAGTGTATATAGCGTGTAGTTAAATCTTATCTCCAAGAAACATTTTTATCTCAATTTCAGAAATTTCAGATTCTTTGGTCCAGATCATTCTTTGCATACAATTGATGATTATGTAATACAGTAACAAACATTGATTTTAGCATGTTATATTGAGGGCATTTTATGTGACAAAATTAATAAATCGATCGAACGACAAGAAAGAACTGAGTGTTATGAAAAACTGTTGATTGATGTAAAGTTCAGTACAATGCCACGGGTGATTTATGGCCTTTTCCTTTGTTTGATTTCAAAGACCAAGAAGCAATATGCTGTAAAAATCAATCTGAGGTTGAGACAAGTCTTAGAGTTTTACTTTTGCTATGCTCAAAATTATACTGAATATTCACTTTTTATCGACTTCACTTAATATCATTTCGATAACTTTTCACTTTTACCTAACAGGAAAATCATAACTATTAGTTGAGAGGCTTAATTTTCTAAAACTACAATCTATTCTATGAAACCAATCACCCTGCAGTGTTCTCCTAGTATAATGACAGAGAGTTACAAAAGGCACGTAATGAAACAAAAAAACAAGTTATGTAAGGCCTTTTGTATAACATTGAACTGATGGTAATTTCATCTGATAACCATGAGCTTTCCTAAAAGCAAGTAATTTAATATGATGTCAAAGTGTTCTAACGTTCAATGCAAAACTGAAAATACAATATATTTTATCCCTATATGAAAAGTAGGTTCATTTAAAGGTGAATGATATCAGTTTTTAATACTAATCTTATCTCTTCATAAATTCTGGATCAATTTTTTGTGGTTGAATAAAGAGAATACCTGTGATATGTGCCTCTCCCCATGTGCTAAATTGGTAGATCTGGAGGGAGACTGGCTAAATTTTCAGAAAAGGGATACACTTTTTCATTGAGGAACTTAACTTAAGACATGCAACAGATGGAGATAATTCACTTGCAGAAGACCAATGACAAAAGAAATTCCCAAAAGATAGCCTCCATATTCCAAATTGCATCATTTCAAGGGATCCTTATATTTCTCCAAAACAAGGCAAGAGTATGAGGCTGGCCTAATGATACTAATTACTAGCATGGTCCCCCATACAATAAAAAAAATATAGGCAATTAATTCAGATGTATCGCAGTTTCATTTGTCTATCTTTGATAGATGAATGGACAGAAAATCAAATTGATGAGTGAAAAATTCCAATAAGACTTTAACCTCTGACTTACCGTTTTCTCTGGTGACGATACATAAAGATGTTTGGTAGAGTGTGGTGGAGAGTTGGCATGCAACTTCCTGATTTCCTGAGGCGTTTCACCCTCATCTAACGTCCAGGCAGACCCTGCAAGTATATTAAAGCAAGGTTGATAAAATGAATATTTTTGCAAAAAAATTTGTCCTAAAATGCCCAAAACAATCTATATAGATTTTCAAGGCATAATATAACAAACGATGAACCTAAAACATTAAAATAAATGTATCACCCCCAATGACAATTATCATTGTCATACGTTTCAGTCTCTGTGTGACATTTATGTATGATATACCAAAATATAGTGTAAATATAATAATTCGCAGATCAAGAATCCATAAATGAAGGATAAAGAACATGCAGTATGGTTTGTTGCAGTTTGTAGATAAAACAAATGACAAATTCAAAGATGTCTCTTCCTTGCTCATCGCTGGCCAAAGCTACTTTTTGCATGTTTTCACATTAGCATAAAATAGACTGTATTAACACCCTATGCGCTAAGTTATATGCCATTTGTGAAGCCAATGACAAAATATTTCAATTGCACCCTACCAGGTTCTCCTTGTGACCCCTGAATATTTGGTAAGATAGTTGGTACAGATTGTGTGACAGTTACTGGACAGCACCCCGATATCAGAGATCACGGTAGACCTTCGCCATTCGCCAATCGCGAATTTTCGAAAGAGGTGGCGAAAAATATGTAAAGGTATTTCGCAGTTATGGCGAATTAGAGGTGTCACGGTTTCCCGCTATTGGACCGAATTTCGGTCCAGATGCTTCGGTTCGGGACATGGGACAGAAAGGGTTAATATCGGTACATAGATTCCTTCCCTAAAATGCATAAAAACGTGTATAAATAGCGAGGAACACCTCCGATTTCGTTCTGAAAAATTAAATATTTTCACTTACCTCGTACCTAGATTACACTTCTTTGCATTGAAAAGTGTTATTAACGGACCCGCGATTTCAGGTAGATGGTAATGGTTGTTCGTAAATTTCTTCAGCGTCGTTCGCAAATCGAGTGCATTATCAGTATGCCGGATGTAGGAGAGAAATTGAAAAATCGAGCCGGCATTTAAGTCGAAAAAGTCGGCAGTTTGGAAGTATTTTGGGACTCCGATATCACAAGGTAAACGAATTGGTGCAGACTATGTAAAATGCCGATCACATTCGCGGCAGATGCTTTACATTCAATTTTAATTGACGTTTTTTTATTTCTGAATATGATTTTGAAAAGTGAAACTGAAAGTGAAACTGTCATCATCAGACATTGCATCATTTTTAATGTTCCCTTTTTTACAGTTTTTCAAAATGGCTAATTCATATTTTGGTTGGCGAAAATTTTTTTGGAAGATTTAGCCACAATGGCTAACAAGTTTTTTCAACTATCGTGATCTCTGCCGATATATCTCAGGGTTGGTCAGATACGATTATGACGTCATAGACAAAATATCTTATCTATGATGAACACCTATGAAAGAAGAATACTTCTGTATGATGAACACCTATGAAAGAAAAATACTTAAATATGATGAACACCTATGAAAGAAGGATACTTCTGTATGATGAACACCAATGACAAATAACCAACTAGAGTACAGTATATTCCAAAAGAAGAGCAATGAGTGCTTAGTATGATATATCAAAATTTCCCCATCAATCCACACATTTCTAGTCAAAACACATTATTTGCCAGAATTAAACCAGAATAAAAAATTAAGGTGGCATACTGCCCAAAGGCAAAAAATGCTCTGTATGACCAAAACATGAGTCACCATAGCAACAATAACTTTTGATTTAAAGCATAACACAATTATATTTTGATCTCAATACACAAATATTTCCTCTATATTCTGCGTGAGTTTCAACTTATCAATAAGAACATTGAAATGTGATAAAATGAGATCATATTTGCATGGACTTATTGAACGCAGGGTATATTGTTCATCCTGATCCACATATAGAGAAACCTGTGTAAGTGGAACACCTTTGGTTCTGCCAAAACATGTTCCACTTGCAAGGTGTTCCACTTACAGAGGTAATGGTGTCACAGGGATTTGTAAGAACATGTTGGATCATCGATCTTACAAACTTGGTCTAATGAACTCAGTTTTTGCAATCAAGTCTGAAATAAACAGCAAGGAGTATTATCTGAAGGTGGCATCCTACACTTATATCTACAGGAGGCATATTTACTTAATTATCAAGTTGGCTTGTTTTTCTGGCCCAAAAATCACAGTAGGAGGTTATATAAAATCGATAATCATTATGATCATCATTATTTTATGTCAATGGGTTTAAAAAGTAGGAAAAAAGTGTTCTAATTGCGAGGTGTTATTCTTACAGATATCTTCCACTAAGCAGGTTTTACTGTGCGTATCTTTTAAGAATTTCAAAATGAGAGAAATAGTATAGCAACTGTTGAACAAGGCATTAACATGCAAAATGTCACCACATGTCAATTGTTACAGATGCTTGTCACCGAACAACAACTGTTGTCCACCAAAAAGTTGGAGACAATAACAATATGTCGCCATTTTTGATGGTGACATCATCACCATTATGACATATGAAGCATGCATGAAACCTACCATTTTTACAACCAAGTAAGCGTAGAAACTCTTTTCCCAGTGTGTCAAAACTCGCTCTTCTTTTTTGCATTTTGTTTTATTGAATAGAACCGATGTAATAATATTCCAAATCAGTTATATATCCATAGCTATCCAATTTTTGCATAATCCTATATTCATGTTATCAAAAATGATCTGACAGAAAAAAGAAGACTACATTTGTATTTCACAACGTAGATTCCTAAATCAAATCTTCGTGTTCTTGTCTATCTTCCTTTTTCCAACTTGAATGTGTTCTGAGACGTATTCAGCTATTCCTAGATAAACTTCCAGCTTATCACTTCTCTAAATGATGAACAAACATTGCGATACAATAAACCATAAATAGTACAATTTTAATGATAGGGAAAATTGTAACAAAATGGTATAATCTTATGTGAATTGAACTGCAAGGCATTCCAATTAATGTAATAAATTATGATGACAATTATAACATTCGTATTGACCTCAACTTATTCTTACGTAGGCCCTTGAATCTAAATCCTCCAGGATCTCTAAAAATTCAATAAAAAACCAATCTGTGGTAGATTATATGTCAAGGCTCACTGTAACTATAAGTTGTGATTCCTTTAGTAAGATATTCATAACACCACTTAAAAATACATTTTGGAATTTGGGAATTGGAAGCAAATTTTTCAAGGGTGCAAACTGCAGACGCCTGTAACAATTAATGGGTAACCTTGATTCTATATTTGTTCTATAATCAATCTAATTTCTCAAATCAACTGATAACCTGGGAGATAATTACATCAATACTTTGTGTAAATTTAATTGACACAAATCGTAGACGCACACAACAGGGATTGAGCTAAAGACATTATCTGACAGCAGGTCTCCCAGATCAGTTCTATTTCATTAAACCAGCATGTGCAATAAAGCGAATGGGAGAACTGGGGGGGGGGATGTGGGTCTAGGTGGCTTCATGCGTGACTAAGACGAGGCATTAACATGCAAAATATCACCACCTGCCATTTGTTACAGGCACCAACCACCAAATGCCAAACACCAACTGCAGCCACAGAAAGTTGGAGATTAATACAATATGTCACCACTTGTGGCGCGCGGTGACATGAAAATCATCAATACAGGGAAAGACACAAATGCTATACAGTGTATATACAAATGTACTTTAATAGTTAATACACATAGAATTAATAAGATGGTGAAGAAATCTGATATCTGGTTCACCTATTGATAAATCAGTTTACAGAGAAGATGCCAGGTATATGCCAATATCTCTAAGACTAATCAACACAAGGGCGTTGGGCTTATCAATGATAAACATGTCTTCTACTTCCTTTTCAAATCATCTTGCAGTTTTTCATTTATTTCATTTTTAGGTCTTTTTAGTATTAAAACTTTCAAATGGTCTTTCTTAGTCTTAGTATGGTAATTACTTCTACCCTCTAGGCTTTATGGTACTTTAAAGATGTGACAAGTATTACGTTTTGTGTCAATTTGGACCACCTGAGCCACTCTTTCTCATTCACAAAGGCTTCCAAGAAATGGAAAAAAGTACAAAACCACATTATGGATGTCCTACAGGGTATTGAACTCCTTATCAGATATCTTGGAAAATCAGTCTGAGCAAAACGTAAATCATACATATAGTTCTGCAAATGTTTGAAAGATGGCGTATAAATACTGCTGAAAAAGTCATAGAATAAGTATCTATGGTAAAAATGAGTATACCATAATTGAAAAATGCACTGTGGTCAACCAAAAGCCTAAAAAGATAAGTTTAGGAAATCAAGGCAATTAGTAAGTTAACCCAGCCTTTCAGTAGGTTCGCTTTAGGTGATATATTTAACTTAGGATTTCTAGGTTCGCTTTAGGTAGTTCCCCATATAAAAACTCCATTGGTAGGTTCGCTTTAGGCGATGTTCAAATATGCTAATTAGGTCTAGGTTTACTTTAGGTGATCACCTAAAGTGAACCTATAACTACCTATAACTACCTAAAACTACCTAAAGCGAACCTAGGTAGGTTCGCTTTAGGTAATTATAGGTTCGCTCTAGGTAATTATAGGTTCACTTTAGGTGGTCACCTAAAGCGAACCTGAATCTAATTAGCATATTTGAACATCGCCTTAAGTGAACCTAAAACTACCTAAAGCGAACCTACGTAGGTTCGCATTAGGTAAATAATTCCAAGGGCTGGGTTGGCTTTAGACCACCCAGCAGCTGGGTGACTTGATTTGTTGATTTGAACTGTTTATATATTTCTCACACATTTTGATGCATATATTCTCACGCAAGTACATTTATTTACAATGATGGTCCTAAGCTGGCCTATGGAGGTAGCCGGGTGTCTGGACCCTACAAACTTGTGAACTGTATAGGCTATATGTCAACTGTTTATTTATTTCTCACACATTTTGATGCTTAGTTTATCACTCAGGTACATTTATTTAAAATTCCTCCTACTATAATTGCATGCTTTTATAACACTTAACCTCTTGAATACCAGCCTCTAAAAAGGGTTTGAAACCAGAGTATTGTTTATTTTTTGCCATTTTTTTTTTATATTTACATCTAAAAACACAACAGTTGATGTTTGATTTCATAAGAATAGTAAACATAGACCCATTACATTCATTTTAAAACATCATTTGTGAAGATTAGATAAAAATTGCCAAAGTTAGAGCAGTTTTAGTGAAAAATTCTGTGACAGATATATCCGTCATTCTGGGTATTCAAGAGGTTAAAATAATATATTGATTGATCATTTATACACTTACTTACATGTACTTTGTAAATGAGCACTGATGTGATGGTCATTTCAGCATATTTCCCCATTTTCCTGGCTATTTCCAAATTTCCTGTCTAACTGATTTTAGTTTGAATATTATACCCACAATGCATTGATACTTCCTGCTATCAGCGCCCCTAGTGGCTGTGACAGAACTTCTGTTTTGTAGGTTTGCTTTAGGTAGCTTTAGGTAGCTTTGGGTTCGAACCTAAAACTACCTACAAGTTTGAAGTGTTTTAGGTAGATTTAAGATTTTTAGGTTCGCTTTAGGTAACTCTTGAAGAATGACTATGTTTTTTAGGTTCGCTTTGGGTTCGAACCTAAAACTACCTACAAGTTTTAAAGTGTGTTAGGTAGATTAGGTTCGAACCTAAAGTGAACCTACTTTTTGTAGGTTCGTTTAGGTAGTCAGCAAATTGTGGGATTCACTTTTAGGTTCGCTTTAGGTTCGAACCTACATCACCTACTGAAAGGCTGGGAAACAACTTAAAATCTAACAGTGTTCTACCCTTAGCGAAGAGGTTAGCTCTAAGGTTAAGATTATTTTACGGTTTAGTGGGCCCAACCCCAGAAGCCATCACAGCCAAGGATTACCGTATATAGACAAGGCATTAACATGCAAAATGCAACAATCTGGTATTTGTTACAGACACCGACAGTCAAACACCAACCACCAAACACCGTCCACAAACAATTTGAGACTACAACAATGTCAATCACCACTTGTGGTAGTGAGATAAAAAATCATCTTTCCGTTGATAACAAACTCTGGTGATCTTTACGAAAATACAAAAGCTTCCATAGTCTTTTGATGCCTATGACGATGCAACCTAAAGATTATCATGAATTAAGAATTAATTTGGTATATTATAATTTGGGTTGCCCCTTAATAAGCCTTCTCATGTAGGAGATCTCCACTTTAAAGAAGACTCCAAGAAATCTAAACAATCAATGTACATGTAGTTAGGATGCAATATGTTTTTTCTTCATACAGAGAGAAATATCTTTTCTCCCATGCATCACTGATTTGCATATGTCATGAACATTTTATCTTTGTAGAGCCTAATTACAAACATGCTCGTATTTCATTCAAGTTTATGTAAATCAATTCATTACCTCGATCATGTGGGAGATCTTTTGGTCTTAATTGTACAAGATCAGGGGTCGAAGACTTCCCAGATCCCCCATTAAAATATGTAAATAAATTTGTTACCTGGATCTTGTAGGAGATCTCTTGGTCTTTATTTTACAAGAACAGGTGTATGACCTCCCAGATCCCAAATTCAAATATGTAAATAAAGTAATTACCTAGATTTTGTGGGAGATCTTTTGGTCTTAACTGTACAAGGACAGGCGTTGATAACCTCCCAGCTCCTGCATCCGTAATTATAATCTTACAATTATTCAATAATGACATCATGTAGCTTTATATTTCACAGTCCATATGAATCTATGTGCATCATATGTTGGAAATATCATCACATAATTTGATGTGATCCAATTCTAATGATTTAGTCAAAATTAAGAAATTCCTTCTTGATGATTATAATCCAAATCAGAAGTGACAATATTTCAAAATTTATTTGAATTTTTATTCCATTTCAGTATCCGCTGTCCATTTCGCTTCCAAACAATTTCAAATGATAAATCTGAATCTACTATAGAGTAATGAAGCCAATAACATTGCAATGACGTCATTGAATTTTTCATAACTCCCAAAACGCCCGTCCAAAATCTGATGAATTTATCTATTAAAATGCGAAGAAAAATAGAGTGACGGATATGAAAGGAGGTAATTACACGCCATGTCATCAATAAACAAATTGTTTTCATCAATAATAAGGACCTTGGAAGGAACAAGACCGACATAAAAATAGAGCACTTTTTCAAAGTGTGACAAAAGCATTCAAGTTTTCTATAATTGCTGAGATAAATGGGTTTATGTTGGTGTTGTCGTTCAGGTAAGAAAGAGCATAACTGAACGACTGACTTTAGTAATATTTGCATGTTGATGGAGCAGTGCCAAAATGGTTCAAGATGCAATGCTAATATAGTTCAAATACCAATGCCAACATGGTTCAAGATGCTATGCTAATATAGTTCAAATAGCAATGCCAACATGGTTCAAGATGCAATGTTAATATTGTTCAAAATAACAATGCAAATATGGTTCAAGATGCAATGCAAATATAGTTCAAACCAGAACAACGGCAACGCCAAAGCGTAGCGAATCCCATCGAACAGAAATGGCTGGCGTTTTTAAAAACGAAGCGCAAATATCATAAAACAACACACCAGAAAGGCCACCATTTTCAAAATGGTTGTTCACTAGCCAAGTTGTCATCAGAAGAAATAATATGCTTTTAAGTAGCCACCTCTAAAATTTTTGAAAAATCACACACGTACTTGTAAACACACATAAAACACACATAAAAATGGTGGCCATTTTTCAAAATGGCTGACTACTCCCCAAAGTTTTATTAGACAATGTGCCATGCTTAAAGTATTCACATATCAAATATGAACAAAATCGCTCCACTTTTTTTCGAGTTATAGTAAAATACGTTAAAATGGCGGCCATTTTTCAAAATGGCCACCTTCTCCCAAAAGCGTCATTAGAAATAGACAGTGTGCCATGCTTATGGTATTCACATACCAAATATGAACAAAATCGCTACACTACACTTCGAGTTATAGTGAAATACGTTAAAATGGCGGCTATTTTTCAAAATTGTTTTCAAAAAGGCTGCCTTCTACCAAAAGTGTCATAGGACAGTGTGCCATGCTTATAGTATTCACATACCAAATATGAACAAAATCGCTCCACTACTTTTCGAGTTATAGCAAAATATGTTAAAATGGTGGCCATTTTTCAAAATTTTTTTCAAAATGGCTGACTTCTACCAAAAGTGTCATAGGACAGTGTGCCATGCTTATAGTATTCACATACCAAATATGAACAAAATCGCTCCACTACTTTTCGAGTTATAGTAAAATACGTTAAAATGGCGGCCATTTTTCAAAATGGCCGCCTTCTACCAAAAGTGTCTTTAGACAGTGTGCACTGCTTATGGTATTCACATACCAAATATGAACAAAATCGCTCCACTATTTTTTGAGTTACAGCAAAAATCGTAAAATGACGAGTAAAGGCGGCCATTTTTCAAGATGGCTGCCATGTGCTTCTTTAATATCTACATTTGTAGCATTATTAATGTCCTTTATAATTTTTTTACATTTAAAACATATTGCTATTACAGTTTTACATATTGCACCTAAATTACTGTAAAATCGTCACTAAAATGGCCGCCATTTTGAAATGAGCGGCCATTTTGAAAATCGGCTTTCGAGCAGAACTTCTACCTCCATAGGGTATATGTGTACAAAATATGAACAAAATCGGGCCAACGGTAATTGAGTTATTGCCCGGACGGACGGACAGACGGACGTACGGACGGACGGACGGACGGACGTACGGACGGACGGACGGACGGAGGCGTTCCCTATATCCCTCCGAACTTCGTTCGATGGGATAATAACAATACCAACATGGTTCAAGATGCAATGCTAATATAGTTCAAATAGCAATGCTAATATGGTTCAAATAGCAATGTATATATGGTTCAAGTAGCAACGCTAATATGGTTCAGCCAACAATGCCAATATAGTTAAAGCTGCGATGCCAATATTATGAAATCATAAGAGCACAATTATAAAACCTTATAAAAATCAATGTAGTATACATTGTTGGTTATGAATAATTTAACAATCCTCTAAATATTTTGCTTTGTTTGACTTGGGAAAACTGGTTGCTTCAGTGGAAATGGTGTCTGCTGGCATTATTCTATGTACAATAGAGGAGTTTAATATAGCTTTGAGATTTTGCTAATTCTCATATTTACCACTGAAGCCTATGGCAGTCTGGCCCAAGAAAAACAAACAAGATATGCAGAATGTCACCATCCCTGCTTTTTTAATTTTTCTTGCATCTATATGTTGCATTTTGACACATAGTTAACCACTTTAAAGGAATAAGTGATTCCTTCAGGGGTTTTAAAGATACCCATTATGAGTGACCAAACTTAGCTGAAAGCAATGATTTTTACTATGGGAAAATAACATGGGAAATATTGTTTTCCACTTTATCTAAAAGGAATCCTTTATTCGTTTTAAGGGATTAACTGTGTGTCAAAACGCAACATATTGATGCAAGAAAAATTAAAAAAGCAAGGATGGAAGGGGTTGAAAATCAGGAAAACATTTCAGAAAAAACATGTGGGTGGGTTGTTTGCATCTACCCTGTCTCAAAGTCGAAATTATTTTATCATCTCTAGAAGTGATTTTCCTGGAGGTAATGCATTGGCCTAACATATGCACCTGTTTAAATCCCCAGGAAATGGCCAAAATCAAACATACAACTGTCCAAAATCTGTTGCGCTAACTTCCCTCCTCCTTTCAAATTTCCTGCATATCCTCCATGTCCTTCAAGACCATATGCGACCTCAACCTTTTTAAATTATTACTTCTCAGTATCCAGCTCAGCCTTTTGAAGTCATTAGCTTCTTTGTACCCAGATACCATTAGAATAAATGATATAACATTAACCTAAAGGCATATTGAGGACACAGCTGTGTAAGAATCCAGGTAAGGTCTAGAATCAAATGGTTCAACAAGAAATGAGAAAATTAAATTAAAAAGACATACAGATGTACATGCCCCATACATTGGTATTAATGCTATACACACTAATCCAAACTAATATTGTTATATTTCTGCAAGGTTTCTGCAGAAAACCAATCTCAAGTATGACCCTGAAGCATGTAAACTGGGTCTTCTGCAGTAAGAAAGTAGATCTTCAGGGGGTTGTTAAATGTCAACCAACACCCAGTATTCATAAGTCATAAAGAAATTTAACATTATTTTGTAACTTCCAGCTAGTCTAAACTAATTGATCAATTTATCTCTCAGAGAGCCTTAGCTTAAGATAAAAAAGGTCTTGACTATTTTAAATTTCTGAATATACTCCGGTCTAAATGAATATTGTGAATATAACTTGTTGCAATTTGCAGAACCCCATATCTAGTTAGTAGGACAACAGCTATATCAGTATATTCCATCAAATTTCAATCATTTTTGTAGGATATCACGTAAATCATGTTTGGATGTTTTCTCTATAAAACTTTAAGCAAGAAATGTCAATGAACAAAGTTTGAGAGCAAAATTAGTTTAACTGCCTGTAAAATATTTCTGAAGATGTGTTAATTTATTTCGGCAACTTGCAACTCAGATTACAAAAGATTTTCAAATAGCACTAAATAAAATTGTTAAATAGAGCACAAATATGAAAACGAAAAGAAAAAAGTGTAGAGTTCAAAAATTAAAGACTACAACTTGTAAAAATGAAACAAACCCCCAACATCCCTAACAGTAATCTTTATTAGAAAGGAACAAACAATGTCTCCCACCCACACCCCAATTAAGGAATCCTATAACAATCCAAAAGATAGAATCTTTCAAGTGGAAGCAATATAAATCACAAGAAACATTTTCTATTAACCCAGTTTAAGTATTTCCTACACACCTTATCACACCATCAAAAAAGATTTATGGAATCTTATCAAATTGGGGGAGTTATTCATTATTTACCATGACAATATTTCTAATTCTTGAAATATCTATGAAGAAAATAAATGAAAAAATAATTCAGCTTAATTTATCAAAGAAAAATATAACCCTAAATTAAACATTAGCAATCTATTATGTCATATAAAAGAACTGCCAATAATTGTGATAGTTTATCACAATTTAGAATTTGATCCAAGACACTAAATGAGATAACTATATTATATACTCGTACAGTACAGTACAATGAAAATCAAGACAGACAAGACCAGGAAATCCAATTTTGCTACATGGAACCAGCATTTAAAGCAATGAAAGAAGTACAAATGCATACATTTCTGTGTCTTATAAAGAATTAATAAAAATATTAATATTTTTGTGTTCTAATTACAATTAAGCAGTGATCAACCATGATCAATATATACAGCCTAGAATTCAAAAAATCGTACATTATTATAAGTCATAAAGAGTAATGTTTTTCTTAACTATAGGGTGAGATAAAACATACATGTATATAGTAATTTTGCAAGATTTTATCTTCATCCTATATTAATTCAAGACCACCATCCTATATAGTACTCATTACTTGTGAAAAAAAACATTTAAAGGCTAACTGAATTGTAAATAGGTAATAAGTGCTCACAGGCAGAATAGACAGATTTATCATCATTTTCCTCTTCATTCTCCACTTCTCCTCTTTCTGTACCACATAGGCCTAAAGATGCATATTAAAGCCTATGTGGTTCAGAAACAGAGCCGCATGACCTTCACACACCCTGTACTTTCCCACATCTAATTATTGAAAAGTGTCAATTAACACAGTCATCTAGACCTGGAAGCTTTTGTTATAGGAGTGTATTCCATCAATAAAAATTTCTCTTGGAAGTGCCTTGTTTTAATTAAAAGTACATAACCAGGTTTATATCATAATACTTGAAGGTTGGACCATTATAAGAAAAACCAAGCTAAAAATACTTGCAACATGGCACCACTTAAAGAGATGAAAGGTTCTCCCTCATGAGAAACATCAATCAATTCACACAAAATCTAGATTGACATTGAAAAGACCCCTTGATAATATCTCAACAATGCATAATCCAGGTTTTGTCACCTGAGAAAGACCTCTTGACAATATCATAATAAGCCCTTTGAGAATCGACCATATGCACCCTTGGTATATGCAGCTAGAGATAATTGACTGCGCCCCCAGAGTATAAAATCGGTAGCTGCATATACCATGGGTGCATAGGCAAATGCACGAGTTCTTTCAGATACTGATAAGATCCATTGGAACATATGCTACGTTTATGGCGTCACATGGTATGGTGAATACTAAAATCCCCTACCCATATCATGTCGTGTATATAAGAGTTATGTACTTGGAGGTTTTGGATACAGGGTTTATCCCAAGGGAGATACACATATTGCACGAGGAATAAACTTTGTATCCAAAACCGATAGTACACTAGAAAAACAGCAACTCCATGGAGTAGCAAATCCCACCAAACAAAACATATTATGCTTATTATATCTAGTGTAAATGTTCAAATGTTTGTGCACTTTGTGATAGAAGCATGAAATTTGGCACAAAGTTTAAGTTTATACCATTGTGAACTAGGCATCATCAAATAAAATTTGAACCAAATCCGTTCACTAGTATATGAGTTATCAAAGATTACGTTTTTTGCGAAAATTGGGCGCCATCTTGAAATTCAGCCGCCATCTTGAAAATTATTTCTTGAACAGAGCAAATGTGTCCCTTGGCATAATCATATAAAATTTTAATCAAATCTGTTCACTGGTATTTGAGTTATCAAAGATTAGTTTTTTTATGAAAAATTGCCACCATTTTGAAATTAAGTGGCCATCTTGAAAAAATTTTATCGAACATATCTACTGTGTATCTAAGCATCATCATATAAAATTTGAACCAAATCCGTTCACTGGTATTTGAGTTATCAAAGATTACATATTTTTATGAAAAATGGCCGCCATTTTGAAATTAAGTGGCCATCTTGAAAATCTCTTTTTGTGCGAAACTCCTTTGTCCCTAGGCATCAGCATATAAAATTTGAAGCAAATCCATCAACTTGTATTTGAGTTATCAACGATTACATTTTTTACGAAAAATGGTGGCCATTTTGAATTGAGCGGCCATATTGAAAATTCCTTCTCGAGCAGAGGTACTACACTCATAAGGCATAAGCCTATAAAATTTGAACCAAATCCGTCAACCGGTATCGGAGTTATCACCTGGACACAAGGACAAACGAACAGACGGACGGACGGCTTCTCTATATCCCCCTCGAACTTCGTTCGGTGGGATAATAAAAGATGTATTCCGTGCCTACTGAGTATGTTCTAAGATATATCATTCCAACATTGAAAAACATACTAAGGTGCGAATTTTTCTAGTCTTAAAAAGTTTGTGAGATTTTCACACTCATTGCTGGATATTAAAATTTAAAATATAAAGCCTAAGTTTTAAATATAATTTTTATTTCGAAAATTTAGTGAAACGTAAATAGAGTTTGCTTTTCAGGAGCGGAACTGGGATGGATACAGCCTGCTATTCCAGTCCCAGACCTTGGCCATAGCTCCCTATTTACAGTATATATTCCCACTCGTTATTTACCTAGAACCTCATTAGGTATGGAATACATGATCATATTGTTTTGTGATTCACTTACCTTGACTTTGATGTGTTGTTGACCCATACATTTGTACAAACGATAAATATGAACTCGCACCTCTAACAATATAAAAACTCATTTTAATTTTCTCTTTGTCTGTACAAGTCTTGTTTCTAGTAACGTTAATTCAAATCCAAAATGAAATTCTAATCTTAAAACAAGTAATAATCCTAACTCCAAAAATGTGTTTATAGCATGTGCAACTCTATTACAAACAACATTACTTAAAATCGCACATAACCATTTTTGGTATAACTGTTGACATAGCAACACACAACAACATTGATGTTTCAATACACTAATGCATGCATATCTATTTCATCAAACAATTTTATGACGAGGCATAGAAGTTTTTGATGAATCAAAACATAAAGTCAATCATAGTGATAACATACAACCTTTCCACTCTTACTGACCATAAATGACTGGGAAATTGCAATGATCAAAACCAAAGTGATTCATTATAAAAATAATGACTAGACTAATTTAATTACTGCAGGCTATGCTAGCAAAATAGTTAATAGGCAACCAGACCCTAGCACATGCAGTTTTTTCATTAAGGTTTCCAATTCTATTTTCAGGTTATTCACACCTTACCTTTACAGAAATATTGAACATGTAATTCACACATAACATAACTAATATCAAAATTTGTTAAAGGATCTTGATTGCAGTAAACACAAAAACACAATGAGAAACCCGGGGCTTTATTTGTAACACATATGGGACAGGACAGAGACCTAACATATTGCTAATAAAAAAGTAAGTCTACATTAAAGCATAGACTCATAGAAGTCTACATTAAAGCAGACCCATAGAAGTCTACATTAAAGCAGACCCATAGAAGTCATAATAAAGCATAGACCCATAGAAGTCATAATAAAGCACATGCCTATAGAAGTCTTCATTGAAGCACATGCCATTAAAAGTCTTCATTGAAGCACATGCCCATAGATGTCTCCATTAAAGCACATGCCCATAGACGTCTCCATTAAAGCATAGACTCATACAAGTCTATGTGAAAATACAGACCCACGAAGATGACTATATATAAAACCACAGACCCATGGATGTCTTTCATTAAGTCAGCTCTGAATGTACATTCATAACCATATTTGTTGTGATGATCATAGTAATCAACAACCCATAATATTATATAAGATATATATATTATATACATTACTAGATATTGTAAATAATAATCTTACAAGTACCTTTTTGAGTGTGCCCTTCTTCAGCAAAAAAGTTTGATAAATTCCACATAAAATTCAGTACTGGGGCTAGTCCCTCAGATAGTCCATCATCTATGGTTTTGTGCGCCATGCTACTATATTTAGATAGGTGACTATATTTAGTTTATTCTGTTCAAGGTTTTAATGTTAGCAATTCCAATGCTAGAATCCAATAATGTCTTTTATAAGGCACTTTGTTTCTTTGACTTCAATAATTTCCACAATTTGTTCTTCAATTTATCTTCCCATTTCCCTATGCTGTGTGCAATGCTATGGTAATGCGTACCATAGAAATGTTATCATCTCAACTTGCTCTGTCGACTTGTCCAATCATGCATGAATTTTGTCATAAATCAACACAAGAGATAAAACGCCAATACTTTGTCTTAATACTACTATAAAATACCGCAGTCATTAACACAGCACTATTATATTCTAAACAATATAATTGCCAGTAATATGAAGAGACCGCAGCATATATAGTTTTTCCATCGACAAAGGTCTTTGAGACGAAATTCTAAAAATAGCTTTTTCTAAAATTAGACTTTGTTGTTTGCGTCTTCCTTGTCCGTATTTAGAAGAAAAATTGTTTTTTTAAAACCAAGTCATTACCATAGTAACTAGTTTTCCCAAATCTCCCATTTTCATACACATTTTTCATCCTTTTTGCGAAAAACTAATTAGACTAAAGAGATCTGTTCTATCAATAACAAGGTTTTACATCGACTTAGGCATTTAAAAGGCAATGTTTCTTAACCTTTAGATCTTCAGTGCTTTGCTAATAGCTGCAATAATAGGTGCAAATGAACGCAGAGAATATTTTAGATCAAATGTGCCAGATGGGTTTGATAGTGATATTTGAGATCTAGGATCCTTCTGCAAATATATTATACAATAACAATACCTCTTTTGTTTCTACATCCGCCAATCAATTTATTTGTTGAACCGACAAATAGACAATATAGATTCACATAATACTTGAACTTGTAACTCAAATACCCATATTCTTATACATGTATTTGCTTTCATCCTCAAGCTTTTAAAGTACATGTCCAATATCTCTGCAACTAGGGGAAAACATAACAATAGGAAAAATGAATTGATATCCTAATAAATAAATAAATATATCCTTGAGCTACTAAACACATCAAGCATCAAAAATGTGGTTCTATATTATTGAAAAATACATATCCTCAAACATCCTCTATTGATTACTGATTGTTCTTGATTATTAACGTTGCACTATTTACACTACACTGCACTACAATCTGAATTGCTATTGTATTTTATACCGAGAACAACAAATATAGCAATTAACACATCTTGAGAGTGGGGTTAAAAGTGAAATATGTACATGTGATGAACTTAACAAATATTTAGCCATTGTATTTTCGATGTCTAACTTTTCGTTACTATTACTGTTAAATTTAAGATCATACCTCTTTTAAATTATAAATATAATGAAAGCAAATTGCAATTAGCTCTAACAAGAAGAGTTCAATAAAACTATATGTAATTCTGTTGTTATTTTTAGCCCATGAGGTAGTGACATAACAAAATCTTCGTTACACAAAATTTGATAAAAATTCACTATTATGCAAAATCTACCATTCTTACCATGGATATCAATTTAGAAAATCATGAGATTGTGGTTGATCATATTAACCCATTTACTAGGTATTCCTCAAAAATACATATTAGAATCAAACATTCATATCAATTTAGAAAATCATAAGATTGTGGTTGATCATATTAATCCATTTACTAGGTATTCCTCAAAAATACATATTAGAATCAAACATTCATATCAATTTAGAAAATCATAAGATTGTGGTTGATCATATTAACCCGTTTACTAGTCATCCTCAAAAATACATATTAGAATCAAACATTCACATCAATTTAGAAAATCATGAGATTGTGGTTGATCATATTAACCCATTTACTAGGTATTCCTGAAAAATACATATTAGAATCAAACATTCATATCAATTTAGAAAATCATGAGATTGTGGTTGATCATATTAACCCATTTACTAGGTATTCCTCAAAAATACATATTAGAATCAAACATTCATATCAATTTAGAAAATCATGAGATTGTGGTTGATCATATTAACCCATTTACTAGGTATTCCTCAAAAATACATATTAGAATGAAACATTTTTGGACCAAGTTCCTCATGTAGCAGTTTTTTGAAGAATAAGGTAAAGACTGAACTTTTTGAAATTAATAATGTTGAATCAATTAAAGTACTAGCTTAAAAACAAAGCTTAAAACTCACTGAACTTTTATTGAAATAAAAGGATGAATTACAAAAGGATGCCATGCTTTCTACCATGGACAATTCACTCAAAATAATGAGACTTATCTCCCGTGATCCCGGTGAGTATTGAAGATACTGATTGGCTCTGTTCTAATAGTCAAGACAGAGCAATTTATCATGTGGATGTCCTGGTCTTCAATTCAAAAACATCTTCTAAATGAGGACCACCAAAATAATGAACTTGTTATTCTTCAATCCTTATTGCCTTACAATCCATCAAGTTGACTAATAGGACCTACATGGCTAACTTATCATTTTTCAAAACAAAGAGTAATACAGTTGGACAGATCGAACACTAGAGGGACCATGTAAGTGACAATCATATTGAAGATAAATACATGGCATCAATTGTGTGAGTTATAATCTAATTAGTCCAATTTACATCAAATCAATTATCTCTGAAGGGTGTTTGAATTATGTCATTATCGCCAAAAAGCAGGTAAGCGCATGGAGCATTTTATCATGTGCAAAGTTTATTATATTTTTTCAGATTATTTCTTCAAATAGAAAGTTCTTGCCCTAGCAGTCTAGGATGCTGGTACATCACACTAGATGAAGACATCAATACATCATAGCCAACGGGACTTTGATTTGAGTCAAGTGAGCTCCTTCTTTTACTCATCTACACAATATACATGTAAAGTTCCAATTCAGCAAGATTCTCACTTATTGAATGTTAGCATTCATCAACACATATTTTGAAATTCTTGGAACACGAGGTCGATATTCTAAAGTTTATCCTCCAATCCATCTAAGTTGCAGTCAATATCCTAATAAAGGTTTCCAAACTCCTCCTAATCACATTGAGACTTAATGAAGTCATCAATTTGGCATGTAATCTTCTTTACCTTAACATTACCAAATGAGATACATTTCAGTTAATATGATTTAGAGACGTGTAGTTTAAAATACTTTAAAAATATAATGGAACTTCATCCCTCATTGGCTTCTATGACGCAATATTGTTACTATCATTTGATGCATACCAATCGTGAGCAATTTCAGTATATTCACAGGGTTTGTTAACGTCACAGGGCACAATAATGTATGTGAACTTTGTCAAGCAACACTCAAAGTAATGAAAAAACATCAAATATTAATAACACTCTCATAGTTGGTGCATCCGCACCTTTTACAGCTTGGATGCTCAACCATATTGCATATTGGGAGCTGAAAGGCAAAAGGTTGAAATATCATTAGAGCTTTGTCATCCTGGGTGCAATTCATCAGTTATACAGAGTATCATTTGTACAAATCACCAAATACTATGTAATCTACATCCTTCCTTGCATATTTGATAAGTTTCAAATCAGCAGGATTATTTTGGAATTTACCCGGTGAAACTACTGAACTACAACTGAAATGTTTCTTTATATTAATGAAAGTAAAGGGATGATTTTTTCTGCTGTCTAAGGTTGCGCATTAGACTTCTCAAAATGATTAATTCATCTATATGCAATACTGGTTTCAGCATGGGCATTTTATTTAATTTCTAAGACATGACCGTTCCATGTTATGATAGGAAACAAGATTGGAACAAATACATTGTACACGATAAGAATTGATGTAGAATCAGAATCAGATAGATATACTACTTGAAAATGGTAAATACGGAGACGGCAGATCAAGGCTGCTTACTTGAGTGGTGAAAATCCTTAGTTACAATAACGATTAGCAGCTCCTGGATTATCATCACCCTAACCATATAATACACATTTATGATTCAAAAGTACTCCATATACAGTACATGGCCACTAGAGACTGATCTATTAAATTCATATCTTAGATTTTGTCACTTTAATCACCATAAAACATTCTGAATGAACCCCAAAACGTTTACAACAAGAATGGAAAAGGGATATTGGAAAGTAAAAGTAACTCCTATAAATCATTGAATATGAAAATTTAGATAAAACTGACAGGAAACATGAAAAATTACCAATTTGTTTGTTGATTTTAGGTAACTGAATGAGTAACATGCAAAACGGATACACAATACAAATGCAAACAAATCATAATCTACTACATCTTTATATTCATATCATTGTTTAAAGTTCTGGTGTTTGAAATTACTTGCACAATTAGACCTTTATACATCCTAAAAACAGAACACAGCAAGAAAATGAAGATTAAAGAGAATAAAGATCTCAATATAATATAAGATAAGCAGAAGATCCTTCTTTAGGGAGACTATGTTCCTGCTTGTTATTCTTAGTAATTCGAGAATTTGCATATAATCTCATTATACTGTGGTGAGAAATCTGATAAGGTTGACATCTATTTTTGCAAAAACATTAATAACACTTACAAGACAGGGCATTAACATGTAAATTGTCACAGCTTGCAGTTTGGTACAGATGCTGAATGCTGACCGGCAAACACCATCCACGAAAACATTGGAAACTATGACAATTATTATTTTCAGGTTACATAATAATGAGAAAGAACAAGGGACAAAGCTGGAGAGCACAAATGAACTCAAATCCGTATGTGAACCATCTCAACACACAGAGCCAACACATAAAACCAAATTCCATGAAAAAAGATTTATTCATCTTAATAATATAAAGAAAGAACCATGGAAAAATGATAATAAAAAGAGATCAAATTTTATAGTCTATTCCATTCATCACCCTTATTTATCATCTCTTTTATCTATGTGATTATAAATAAGATTGAATATATATGAAGCATAAAGCCCTCATAATATAAGCATTCTTCGGTTTTATTGCATTCTTTAGTTAGGTCTTTATTAATCCATGCAACAATCTTACATACCATGAAGTAGATGAAAGATAGCAAGATTTATTGACTGAAATTATAGACTCTTGGTGTGATGTTCATGATTACGACACCCCTATAATCAATTTCATGCTGCAAAGGCGCTGACTGATTGTTGTTGACACTGTTCTACGTGAAGACATTACGATAGCATCCCATATGCTAAGGCAATATGTCATTCCAAGATCCTCTTCATTTCATAGTCATCCACTATTTTCTAAACCTGAGGTTTAATTCCCGTTGTGATTTCTTCTTTTGTCATCTTACTTTATGCATGGTTTTACTGAAGTTTTTGTGTATAAGTGAAAAATTAGAGTGAATTGCAGTTGGTTGGTGGTTGGATGGTCGGTGCTTGATCATTTGCAATAAAAAAAATATGACAAAGGTGTCTTTTTAGTATAATATTGTTCTGATTATTGATTCCACACACTTACATTATTGTATCAATGAATTCCTTGTTTCTTGGTTTTGTTAGCCCATGCTTTCTGAAAGTTTATCCTATGATTTATAATCAACTGCTCCACTTAATGAATGATTAATGTTGATAGCAAGTCCAATATTTCATAATACTTGAAAATAAATGAAGCGGAACATGATTTGAAAAATATAAAATGCCAAAAATCTGGTTCAATATTGATTCAATCAAAGAAATTGATTGGAGCATCCTAGACTGATAACCAGCTATATATAAATCATAGGGCGTGAAATTTACTATATTATGATTAGATGTCTGGTTTATTTGTGTGGGCTTATGTTGTTCCACTTCAATGATTTATTTCAAGATATATACATATTTTGATAATCTTGTAAATTGATACAAATTGTTTCAGATATTCAAGATAAACTTTTGTTGTTAACATATGATTCTATATCATGGATATTCTTGATATTTTTTATTTGGAAGATCGATAAAAAACAATTGGCTGAAAAAATTAATTTATTGCAGCTTACAATTTTGTATCCCCTATAACTCTGATTTTAGCCTTACTCTGGTAAGAGCAATGTCATTCTTTTTGCAGCAAGGTTGGATGCAAGTAGGCCAAACAGTGATGTTTTAATCACTAGCATTATTAAATTGTTTCCCTTTGGAATAAGTTGTTATTGATTCCCACAAAGCTCAGTGTGCCTATGACACTGTCAATTAACAATATGCAAATAACAACTTGAGTATTATTGAATTGTTCTTCTGTCCTATCATGAACTATAACTAACAGGTCATCTTGATTTTATGGAATTGGCAAGATGAAATATTTTCAATCTGAAAGAAATGTGAGGCATCCTTTTCTATTCTGAGATAAAAATGACAAAACTTTTTTTATTTAAGTAGTAAACATAGAAGGATAAGACATTTTCAGAAAACTTGTCACGAAATGAATTGCCCTGTTGTGACTGATAAGACAACCAAGGGAACAAACAAAAAATCATGATTAAAATAGAGTGAAAAAATGTACTATGTGTGAAAGTAATAAAAAAAATTACAAGCAAATATTAATCATAAAGTTCCTCAACAAGGTATATTATTAAAAATCTATGGAAGAGCACAACGCTTACACTAATGGACAGATCTGAAGGCTACTACTCTAGCTGAGTGGTGAATGAACTTTTGAAACAGAGTCTGCCAGATGCCTGATTTGAACCAACTGAGCTACATCCTAAACCCAAATGCCATCATGCCAATATTTTGCATGTGTGGTCATGAGCGTGATAATAGTATATCAGTCGAAAGTTTGTTCACCTTAATATTAAATCTATTCTGTGTGGTTGTATCACAGGTAGAGTATATAATATGAAGATAGGGCCATTTATCCTACAGGTGAGATCATTTATATGACAAGGTAAATGTTCATCACAATCTGTGATTAATTGTCATTAACTTCATGGAGACTAGTGAAGTACAGGGTGTCAAATAAGTCCCGTCCCCCCCTCTACAGCCAAGACCAAGATATATGGTACCAAGTGTGATATATCATTGGAAAGGTCGTCCAAAGTTACGTTAATTAGCATATATCTGACACATGTCAACCAATCTCACAAAGTTTTACAGTGTATCAATTGAGGTGACCATAGGTCTAGAAACATGGTAATTTGGCGTATTTGGCAGGGTTTTTAGAATCGGGAATAAGAAAAGTCAAAGGACCTAAAGATGACTACATATGTATATGGCAATGAATTTAACCAATTTCTGGATAGGGGAAGATGTGTAGAAAATAGAGGAGCAAGGTAAGTGGTGAAAACATTTTTGTAAGAAGTGGAATGCGAAAAATATTAACTTTTTGACGTATTTCCGTGGTCAAATCCTTCTTATTTTGAAGCAAAAAAGCTGCTTAAAGGAGGGTATGCTAACTATAAAAGACATCATAAAAATATAGGTGAAGTTCATCCAAAATACTTGAGAGTTAGTGAGTTAACATAACTTTGTATGATCTTTCCAATGGTATATCACACTAGGTGCCATCTATTAAGGTTCTAGCTGTAGCAGGGGGGACGGGACTTATTTGACACCCTGTATATGTATCAAATGTATGTATCAAGAGCCTTTGAATGAATCTTTCTATGACAAGATAATAAGTAATTGTACTGGCTAATAATGGCTTTCCAATCCAGTAATAAAAAAAAGTTCTACAGTGTCTCGACTAGACAGTTACATGCATCTCCAGACTACAAGAAATACTCTCAGTGGTGAAATCTTAGATTACATAGAGCCTCTCGTCAAAGATGATATTGATTAAAAATACTTATGAAGTTTTGTACTTGGTCCATACATCTCACCAACATCCCTCCTTGGGCACACGTTTTCATAATTTCAACTCATTGTCCCAAATAAATGCCAATCTTATTAAAAAATTGAGGCCTACTTTCGAAAATAAGTCCTAAAAAGGCATATTTTTGCCCCCTCTCAGATCAGCCAGTGGGGTTAAAACAATAAGAGGATAAATTATGTGTCACCCTTACTTCCACGCTTGATATATACTCCTTGATTACCATCCTTTCATATATTCAGAGTTATGACGCATAAGGGAACCAAAAGGTGGGACAGTAAGGTCATATACAGCATTTTCAATTTTGTTATGTTTGTTTATCATCAAAGGCTTTACATTTGCTTTAATGAGTGAGTGATGATTGTTTGACATAATACTGTGCAATTCTTGGAATGCCATTTCACTTGAATGAGATTGGAAAAACATTTGATCAATTCTGTAAAATTGCAAATAAATCCTGGATTGGGCAAACTTAGAACTTTTATATCAACATATCATATTATACATTCACTTTTTATATAGCCAATTTCAGATCTCAATACTACTTGGAACTACAGAGGAAAGGATACACAAATTGCACAAAACCAGGAATAACAAAAAACATGCATGACAATCAACACATAAAAATTAAGACAACCAAAACAGGAAAAGACTATAGATCCCAAGACAAGGAATTAATGTTCCTCATGTAAAGTCTGTAATATGAGAATGTCTTTTTTTGCATTGGCCAGTGGGTGGGGGTTAGGGGTACGAGCGAACCCTCACCCCCTGGCCAAAAAAGTCCCTCAGCTAGGGGCCTGGATCCTCAGACAGGCAATTAAAGTTCCTCATGTTGAGTCTATAACCTGAGGATGTCTAATCTCTTGACATTTCTTACCTTATAAAGTTTGCTTTTTATGGGACAACTTTAAATCAATTTTATGATCCAAGCCAGGGCATTAGCTAAACAGCTAGAATTAACGAGACAACTTGAAAACTATTTACTGTGAGCTGCTTTTCTTAGCTGCTATGCAAGAGTCTATAGATCTTTTGAGGGGTCCATGTCAGGGGGTAAGAGCAAGATATATTCTGTAACCTAATTCTTTTTTTACAGAATAGGTAGCAGTTGTATCACTAGTTGATTCAGTTACACCATATTCTATTGTTTTGAGGAGAAGTAAGGTCTTAAGCTTGATACAGCAATATATGGTAGTCAACTTGAGTATATGAGTACATATGGATACAGTTCTGCTTAAAAAACATCCGGGTAACATCTGTTGAAACTCATACAATGTGGTCTTTGCCCCATTTAACCTCCCATCTTGTGTAGCAACACTGTTTCAATGCTGGTTTGATCAACTCCGCTTGTGGTAGCTCCTCATCACATCTGGTCTGGTATGGGATTGATCACCAAAAGCTTGGATGAGACTGCTGATAATGCATGTCAGTAGCCAGAACTGAGAGAATTGGGTGATACTTTAAAATGACCTTGATGAGCATAATATTGAACAAGTGCGTTTCCGGGTTCAATGACGGTCAAGTCTCATAAGCTATGATCCATGGCAAGCTTATTACCATATGTAATAGAACATATTTATCACTAAGTAATAGTAAAATAAATTCTACTTACTTGGCTGTGATGGGGGAGGTTTCTCTATATATATCCTAGGAATATCTGGTTCAACACTTCGGCTCCTTGTCAACGATTCCTTGTCCACTGACATATTTTTTCTAGATTTCATCCTCCAAGAGGCTACACGGCGCATTCTTAGAGCATCCATTTCGAGATTTATGTACTTTTGTCAGCTTATTTTAAAAATATGTCTATAGTTTTCATGTTCGGCATGACACACAGCTTTAACTTGTCAGATTCAGATTGATGAATATCTGTGTTTGTCCCATTTGTGATCCGTACCATATCTAAGATTTGCTACATAGGTAATCTAAATGTTCAGTCGTTGTGTTTAATGTTACGGTGAGATTGTGTGAATAAAGAACCTAAACTACAATCAATCATCAGATAATAGCTTCATCAGGTAGTGACTTAGTACAGATGAAATCTCTGCAAGTTTTATTTATATCCAATAAAATATCCACCAGTAGATAAAGATGTTGAAATATGTGTGTAGGCATTTACTTTTAAATCCAGAAGTCAGATATTCCGATAATCAGTGATGCATGTTCAATTTCCAAATGATGTCACCGTCCAATGATTAACATAGCTTTGTTGTAAAAGCTCTAAATAATGGCTGTATCACAGAATTTTGTTATAAGGAAACTGTTTATGGCAGGTCTTTAACATAAAACATATTCCAATATCTCATTTCTCATATTCTCTACCAATTAAGCAATTGAGTAGCTAAGTTTTTTCCACGGATACACATATTGCTGTCCTACTTAGGGATAATTCCTATGCGACAGAACAGGCGTTTATTACAGACCCACTGAAGAAATATCTAAAGCAAATGAGTGCTAAAAAGGTCAGCGAGATTGTTCCAATTAAAGTGCTAGAGGCATGTCTGTGATCTAGCCTTCTTATAATCCCAATATCAATGGTTGTTTCAATTTTCATTGTTCGATACATTGTAGTAGATTGTGCTTATTATTTGATGTTGTCCAATTGATTTTATCCATTCTACTATTTGCTCATGTAAATATGCTTGCAGCCTAACAGCTAAACATCATTGTAGCCTAAAAATTGGAAATTCTGAACTTTCAGGCAGAAACAAATCAATGTAAAACTTTTCCCCCAAAAAATATATTTCAATTTCAGAATATTTTTGGCCCTTTTCAATTCTTGTTATATGTAGTTAGTCTAAAAATCACAAGACTCAATAATTTATCTCTGGAAACTCTTGATCTCAACATCTATCATTTTTGAGAATTTACATATTTTAGCACTTAAACCTTACTTTGGGAGATATATATTTGAGATGGTAAAGAATAAATTGTTGGGCTGGTCCCTATGTGGATTAATGTGAAAAAATGATATGATTAAACAATATGATAACGACTCTTTTGTGAGTATTTTTAGTCACAAAGTGAAAATTATGCTTTGATTGCAGCTTTTGGATGAAAGGGTAAGACAATCCAATGTATATGTACATGGATAAAATGGTACAGAGATTGATCTCATGACACGGTCAGTAATCATTCTAATTGACTCAACGCTGGAACACCAAATTGGAGTTTGACCATAATCTGTTAAAAATTATTGCAAAAAAATCTCAATCAGCATTTATTAGGAGGAAAAATATATATATAATCAGACCTTATTTTAATTTAGACCCCCTGGACATCTAATTTAACATTCATGATATCACTGTCTATTAGATTAGTAGGTTCGCCACAACATGTTTTTGCCATTTTTGCACATCACGCAATAAGCTTGAATAATATTATGTAACGTGAGAAATGGAGAAAAGTAGAAAATAGATCATTTCAGAAAAATGTTATTTAAAAAAGTTATTTGAAGTTGATCTTGCTGGACTTTGACAAAATAGCGTGAAAACCATGGAAAACTGTTGAGATTTTAATGTGCTTAAGATTTTAATGAGGACTTTATTTCTAAAATATACCAAATATTGAACACAATACTGTACAGACCAAGAGTAAAGGTTTCATGTCTGCTCACTTTATTTCATGTAAATTCTATGTAAATGAAATTATTCGCCGAAAAGATACCATCAAACAAATGATAAAAGTACTAGTTTGAAATCATGTAACTGAAATGTGACATATCGTGAAGTATAACATTATCGAACTCAAAACTGGATGCTAAAAGCAATATCAACAGGAATATCGTCAAAATGTTTATATTTATGTAAAAACCTGTCAGTTAACCAAGTGTTGTAGAATGAGAATGAGATTGTAGAATGAATATTTTACGTATAGGTATCTGCATAGCAGGCGTCAACTTGTGGCATCAATGAAATCCAAATTGACAGCTGAAACAGTCGATTAACTCAACTGAAATATGTCTCCTATTGGGGAATGGCATTAAAATAACTTCTTACGTTTTCTATGAAAATAAAAGCGATATATCTGAACAAATTCCTGAATATGTTTTTATTTGGCATTCCTGCTTGGACATGAAAGCACTTATGGTAATTGTGAAAACCCTAAAGATTTCACTCACAGCACTTTTGTAAGTGAGCCCAGAGCACCCTGAAGCCCAAAATGCAGTGCTTATTATTGAGCTCTGACTACGATAAACAATTTTACAGTTTAATTGCTGATAATAGGGAGTTTAAGCTTGCATATAAAATCGAAATGCTGACCTATACGTATGACCAATCCCCCATATGAATGCATCGCTTAAAAAACTTAAGCTTGCATTTAGGTTGTGAAAAACAGTGCTTAGAGCTTAAACCATGGGCATTCAATAGAAGGGTAGGCAACTTCCCACATTTCATACACATGCATTGTCTTGGATTTTCAAAATTGGGGAAGAAATGCTTCCTTTTTTGTTAACTTTTAAATGAGCATATTCAAAATTGATTTTTCTTTCATAAAATGCTAAAAATGAGAGTTGCATACCCTTGAATTGAATGCCCATGCTTAAACTCACTATTATCCTACAGACTCAAAAAGTTATTGTATAAGGTTTGTATATACACTGTAGTTGCATATTCATCAGCGAGCAGGATATAGCTTTACGTTCTGGCTAAGGGGGCAGATATATTAGATTTGCCTTGGGATAATCCCAATATCCTGAACCTCATATAGGATAATCTCTATATACATGTCATATCCTGAGAGGGATATAATATGGTTTATCAGGCCCGTAAGACACTTTTCTCCAAGGGGGGTGCGGTTTTAGCTTACTAAAGAGAATATAAAATTGTCATTTTTTTGCCGCGTAAATCAAATCGCGTAAGACAGAGGGGGGGGGTCAGTTACTCCCTATATTTGTTTGGAATTAACAAATGCAACTTCCAAACGTTACAATTGTTTTGTGGGGGGTATGAGGAGTGGTCCACTCCCCCTAGAAAATTTTACAGTTTTGAGATGCTATTTGGTGCTTTCTGGGCACTTGTAAAGTGTAAGTTTCTAAGTACGCCACCACCACGGGAATAAGAGTTGAGTAAATAAAAAACCAAGCATTCAGGGGGTCTGGGGGTTCTCCCCCAAGGACAATTTTGAAATTTGGTTGTATTTGGAGCGAATTTTCAACCATCTGGTACGCCTGTGCGTTGTGAGTCAATAAGAAAAATGTGAATTTTTTTTCAAATTCTTTTGGGGGTGTAAAATAGGATGAGAGGGTGAAGTGGGGTGGGGTGCCAGTAGGGGAGCAAGGGGTTGTCCCCAAGAAACATTGACCATATCAAGGTGCTATTTGATGATGTCTGGGCACCTAAAAAATGTCTGAGACAATACATGAAATTCAGAATATTTTCTTTTGTTTTGTGGGGAATGTGAGGGGTGGCTAACTCTCCTAGAAAATTTGACAATTTAAAGATGATATTTGGTGCTTCTGGGCACTTTTAAAGTGTATTAGTCAATAAAAACATTGAAAAACAATCACAATTTTTTTCAAATTTTGGGGGTGTCAAAGGGGGGAGGGGTGCCAGAGGGGGAGGTGGGACTGGGGTGCCAGAGGGGGAGCAAGTGTTTGTCCCCCATATCAAAATTTACAATATCAAGGTGCTATTCGATGAAGTTTGAGCACTTTTAAAGTGTCTGTGCCTAAAAGTGCCTATTTCCCAAGCAAATTTTACAATTTTAAGATGCTATTTGGTGCTTTCTGGGCACTTTCAAAGGGTTTGAGTCAATTAAAGAATTTGAGAAAATCACAATTTTTTTTTTTTGGGGGGGGGGTGTGTTAAGGGGGTGGGGGCTGCCATAGGGGAGGTGGAGTGGGGATGCCAGAGGGCGAGTAAGTGTTAGTCTTCCAGAATCATTAACTTTATCAAGGAGCTATTTAATGATGTCTGGGCAATTTAAAAGTGTCTGAGACAATACATAAAACAAATTCAGAACTTTTCCATAGTTTTGTTTGGGGTGTAAGGGGTGGCCCACTTCCCCTAGAAAATTTTACAATTTTACGACGCTATTTGGTGCTTTCTGGGCACTTTCAAAGTGTATGAGTCAATTAAAGAATTTGAGAAAATCACAATTTTTTTATGGGGGGGGGGGTCAAGGGGGTTCAAGGGGGGGGTCAAGGGGGGGGGGGCGCCAGAGGGGGGGGGGCTATGCAAGTGCAAGATGCAAGAGGGGGAGCAAGTCCCTCAGAAACACTAACTATATCAAGGAGCTATTTGATGATGTCTGGGCACTTTAAAGTGTCTGAGACAAAACACTAAAATAAATTTAGAACTTTTCCATTGTTTTGTGGGGGGTGTGAGGGGTGGCCAATACCCCTAGAAAATTTTACAATTTTAAGATGCTATTTGGTGCTTTCTGGGGTACTTTCAAAGTGTATGAGTCAATGAAAAAAAAATTACAAAAAAAATATTTTTCAAAAAAAAATTTTTTTCAAATTTTTTTTTCAAATTTATTTTGTGGGGTGTCAAAGGGGGGTGCGGTCGCACCCATCGCACCCCCCCATCTGACGGCCCTGTTTATATTTTGAGTATAATACAATTTTCAATAAGGCTACTCTTACTGTACTATAATTTCTGGTACATGACTCTGAAGGTAGGCCATTCAGCTTCCATAATCGTCTTATTTGCTGATCATTCTTCAAATGATCACTGTGTTACTGAATTAACATATTGGCAATATCTATGTTCCTTATACACGGAAACCACTTCAAACAGATCTTTATTCTGGATAAGTACAATAAATTTGAGTAAATTATATAAAATACTTAAAAGATCTTCAAAAAAATATGTATCTTCTTTTTTGCATTTTGTGATCTGAAATTGGAAGGTTGGAACATGGATTTCTGTTTTGAATAACTGAATTATTTTCTAAGAGACTGCCGTGTAATTGTAACATGTGCCTCTTGCCTATAAATCTCCCTGTCTCTCTATTGGAACTTTATTAGTGAATGGCTGGCTATATAAAAGAAGAACTTTCCACTAATAGTATACTTTATCTGCGGAATGGTAAATCATGATCATTGTCTTTCTGAAGCCTTTAGTGAACATAGAGGTTACTTCAGAAGTTATCAGGAAAAAACGAATCGTCAAAGTCACGTTTTGAAACATTTTGCATTTGGTTCACACGAAACAAACTTGAGATTATCAGTCAATAGATTGCGCAGGTCATTCAAGAAACTTTTCGTTAATAGGAAATATTAATAATAGAAGGAGGTCGTAGTACTCTGTAACCTAATTTGAAACATAATTCCACGTATGAGCAAAGTTTAATAAATTAACAGAAAATACACTGATTCTGGGAAAAACAGCTCAATTGGGTTTACATCTGAATCATATCTAAGAATATAGAGTGAAATGCCCCTAGTATGTAAATTGTTAACCAGTGAGGAACTGTAGCAGTTGCCCATAGGCTGCTTAATAGTGCAATAATCGCAAAACACTTAAAGGGAAAAAAGAAGAAATCATATTTCAAAAATTGGAAAACATTCATATCAGTGTATCAATGTTCATATTACGTACCCTTTTCAATACATTAGTTTTGATCACACCTCTTTAAATGAGAGCTTCATCTACATGTACCATTTCCCTATCAAAACAGGTCTTGCAAAAATTAACTACTCAATCAGAATTGCAGTTTTATACCCTCATAAGTACTGTAGCTGGATTTTATTTCATATTTAAATTTTTTGTCTAACTTAGAGACTAGTACTTACTACTGGCAATCTATATATTTTCCCCATAGTTTCATTATTTACCCTGCACACATAGTTTGGTTATAAACACTACAGTTTAGCAGCCCAGCCCCACACATTTAGATATTAAAAAATGACCATATATAGAAAGTCGTCCATATTTCAATGACAAACTCTAATTGGCTGGGTGAGTTCAGAGATTTACTGTTAACTGAAAGAGTGGAGACGAAGCCTTCTTTTAAGAAGCTAAGTTGAATAAATGCAGAGTATTAATTTAATCCTCATATAAATCAATGAATTTGAGGGCCTGGATGCCAAGAGTGTCATCATCAATTTCATGATTATGCAATCTATAAATGTCAAAGGGTGACAAACAAATACATTTTAAATTGCTTATAATCGCTAAAATGGTTGTGTCTACCTTTATTTTCTTTTTTTCCGGCACAAGTTTTTCTACTTTAATATAATATTATGTATATTGTGTATAATGCAAATGAAATAAATGGGCTATAAAAAGCCGGGGAAAAAAAAATGGTTGTGTCAATGTTAACCAGTGAATGTGTGATGATAAGAGATTATCAAACCAAAATAAAAAAGCCCTCAAATGTGCCGAATAAAAGTAAAACTGATTCAAAGACATCCATTCATTTTGTGACAATATGAGAATACTAACGAGAAACAGAAGAAGGCCATAGACTAGCCTAGCCACAAGTTATCATTGTAAAAATATCCTTTAAATGTTATTTTAAGAGACAACGTCAGAGAGCTAGTAATCAGCTGATTAAATGTGCCCTGACAGCTAGAGGTCTTTATTGAGTAAAGGAGCAGTTTATAATCTTTTCCTTATCCTACATTGATTTCTACATTCCTGGGAATTTGTGTTTGTGCATGTTTTTTATAGTTTACTTCGAAAAACAAGCACAAAATGCTAAACGCTTTACAAAGCCTAAGTCTCAATGCTCTCGGGTGGCCGTAGTTTAAAAAAATGATCTAGAAAATCTATGCTGCATATTTCTCTTAATTTTGGGAAGTTACAGCTGCCGTACGATTGCCGTAGATCAAAAGTAACTGAGGCATAAGTACAGTCTGTGAAAATGTCATACAATTATAAGATTTGCCCATGTCTTCTTAGTACCGACACTATTAAAGTGCAGATCAGGCTTTATATCATTTCCACTCCGAAGAGTATCAATTATGGCTGTTTCGCTAATTAACTATCAGGAAAAAATACTTTAATTCATCAAATAACCGTAAATAACAATAATTTGGAGCATTTTAGAAAATGATGTCATTTTTCTACATTTGCGCTGTGATATGTTGGACTAGGATGACTTTAGCGTTATTAATACACAGTTGAAAGTGAACGATCACTAACAGCATCCAGCAAAATGCAAACCCAAGTCATCTCTTGCCCATCTTGAAGTGACACGATGTTATATATTAGATTTAGTGATCTGGCAGATCTCAGAATTCAGCATTTTTGAGATCATTCATCTCGGCTAATTTGATATCAGTAGTACATGTCCATACACGAAAAGCCCATTATGCAATATATTGAAATCAAGTGCTCAGGAAATATACTCGAAAATATGTATACTATCACACCTTGTGATTTTTGTTACTCCTTATACCAGATCAATAAACTAGTTTTAATAAATCAGAGCATGTTGCTATTTGCCACGTAAAAAGATTAAATAAGCATGAGAAACAGCGGATGAGAAAGCAGTGTTATTGTTTTCAATTGAAATTTATGATCATACTTTCTCCAAGTTTCTGGTCTCCAATCTCAAGTATAGGATCTATATCATTCTGCACATGCTCGCAGAAATTTCGAATAAAATTAGAAAGAACTGGAAAATTACTGTCACATTTGCTTAGAAAACACATTTGATGCTGTACCATTTTACAACTTTATGTAGCATCACTTCCTTATTGAATTCAAGAAATAAGTCAGTCTCTGTGATTATAATATCAAAAGAGCAAGGGTTTCATGTCAACAGTGATGTATATCATACTTCAATATGTTATTAAAATTCTGATGGAATGATATAAAAATAGATCTCACTTGGTAAATAAACTTAAAAATAGATTGGATGGATTTATTTCGTGGATTCTACTTGACATGAATTATTTTTTTTGTGGAATTTTTTTCGTAGAATTTATTTCATGGATTCTACTTGACATGAATCTAATTTGTCACTCTAGTTTCCGAGAAAACATCTACATTTCATTACACAAGTTTAGCAGCCCCGCCCCAAAGATTGGTCCATGTGACAGCCCAGGTAATAAATCATTTCAAATCTATCACGCTAGCTGACCTTTTCTCAACCAATCGCTGAAGTTGAAACAACATAGTGCTAAATATGTGCTCATTAACTATGCGGTGTTGTCAGAGAAAATGACCATTAGAAAGTCGTCCGTATTTCAACAACAAACTCTTTTTGGCTCAGTGAGATCAGAGATTAATCATAAACTGAAAGAACGAAGACAAAGCTCTCTTTTAAGAAGTGAAGTCTAACGAATGCAAAGGGTATGAAATTTCTAGTGATCTGAAGTAAAAATATGTAGGAGTTTCTTGGAAGGTGTTGTTTTCAGGTTTTAATTATGTAGGGTTATATAATGTTATGTAATGTTGTATAATGTAATGTAATGTTATGTAATATTATGTAATGGTATATTTTTTATGATGCAATACATTTCTACGACTCCAAACACCCTGGTTTATTTGTTTATATTATTTAATTCTGAGATATGTCAGTATCTTCATTTAAATAATGTGGACATCTGGGCTTGTTTATTTACTTATGCTAATGTACTGATGGCTATGTGAGTTATTCATCAGGTCACATGGTCACTCCAGTCTAGCAGTCAGTCAGTCTCTTAGCAGCTTACATGTAGCATTAGGCAGTAATATGCGCTAGCTTTTTCTCCCACCCTCCCTCCACTTGGGTCTTAGTTGCATTTGAGGGTTATTTTTATTTACCGTTTTTCTTGTTTTAATTTGATAGTTAACTTAGGTTTTAGTTTAGTTTGTGTTATGTACTTTTGGTGCATAGTGGAAGGTGTTGTTTTCAGGTTTTAATTATGTAGGGTTATATAATGTTATGTAATGTTGTATAATGTAATGTAATGTTATGTAATATTATGTAATGGTATATTTTTTATGATGCAATACATTTCTACGACTCCAAACACCCTGGTTTATTTGTTTATATTATTTAAATGTTGTTTAATGCAAAAACATATTCATTCTGATATCATCCACATCACGCTTTGAAGTCTAAATCATCATTTTCTGTTGAATACATACCTAATATATGGTGCCTAGTGGTATAAAGACTTTCTTTGACACACAATTTTGTACGTACATGTATTTGACTTGGATCGTTGAAGAACTCATGCATGTGTATATATGTATATATGCTTCCGCACATAAAGCAACATCTTTTAAAACATCACACAAATACAAACCCCCAGACCCTCCTCCAGATCAAAATATTAAAAGTCAGAACTTTCACCAGTCTATATAACAAGGTATAATATGAAAACATTTTACCACCTGATTGTGGTAACACTTGCCCAGTCTCAAACAAACGTCACCACCTTATTGTGATAACACTTGCCCAGTCTCAAAAAATGTTACCAACTGATTGTGGTAACACTTGCCCAGTCTCAAAAATTGTTACCACCTGATTGTGATAACACTTGCCCAGTCTCAAAAAATGTTACCACCTGATTATGGTAACACTTGCCCAGTCTCAAAAAATGTTACCACCTTATTGTGGTAACACTGAATGCCCAGTTGCAAAAATGGGTTTGCAATATCAATATCACCAGTTCTTGGTAATGAAATGTGAGCTTTGTCAATAACCTATTGTTTCAAATATTTCGAATTTTCTTCAACATGATTTTCTCTTCGTATACTTTTTATCCACCGTCCTACTCCTTGAATCTCAGATCTGAATCCTATTACAGTTCGAATCTAACTAATCAGATTTCCAAGTCACTGTAACTGATCGTGTTCACTTGCTTCTAATGAGCCAGCTCAACGACAGAATTTATTATTGTCAAATAAGAGTTCCATTTAGAAAGTTCTTTATTCCACTCTAGAATTTATGCTACGCTCTATCAGCAGTCTTTATAGGCAACCTTGATTTGTTTATGGTGAAAAAGGTTAGTTTAAGATTCCTTAGAACTCCCGGTTGAATGTTTTAAATTGAAGTTTACTGATTGAAATTGGGATACTATAACGTATCTACACTCTCCATTTAGGAGGTCATATACATTCAACAAAGTCGCAAGCATTAAGGATATAAATGACATTACAACAAACAGTGAATGTCAACTGAAATTTTATAGGTGTGACCTGAACAAAACAAATTGAACAAATGAGTTTAGAACCTGACACCCAGTACCTGTAATTAATCCAGGAATACAGGCACTTCCCATTACAGTAAAATAACATGTATAAATGGCATTTTAAATTGCTGAGATAAACATTTACTCTTTTTGGCTATTGTTCAAATTCAGTGAGAATAGAATTCAATTTAAATATTATATTTTCCTCTCTACTTACAACATGATATTGGCCTATGCTTTTACCTTTAATATTATGTAAGCCTATCCTTTTACCATTAGCATTATATTAGCCTATTCTTTTGATATTAGCCTATCATTTTACCTTTGGTATTACATTAGCCTATCATTTACATTTAACATTATATAATCCTATCATTTTAGCCTTAGCATTACATTAGCCTATCATTTTATATCTAACATTATATTAGCATACCATTTTAACTTTGACATCATATTAGCCTATTCTTTTACCTTTAGCATAATATAAACAGAGATCACGATAGTTGAAAAAACTTGTTAGCCATTGTGGCTAAATCTTCCAAAAAAAATTTCGCCAACCAAAATATGAATTAGCCATTTTGAAAAACCGTAAAAAAGGGAACATTAAAAATGATGCAATGTCTGATGATGACAGTTTCACTTTCAGTTTCACGTCAATTAAAATTGAATGTAAAGCATCTGCCGCGAATGTGATCGGCATTTCACATAGTCTGCACGGTGTAATATCACCAATTCGTTTACCTTGTGATATCGGAGTCCCAAAATACTTCCAAACTGCCGACTTTTTCGACTTAGATGCCGGCTCGATTTTTCAATTTCTTTCCTACATCCGGCATACTGATAATGCACTCGATTTGCGAACGACGATGAAGAAATTTACGAACAAGCATTACCATCTACCTGAAATCGCGGGTCCGTTAATAACACTTTTCAATGCAAAGAAGTGTAAACTAGGTACGAGGTAAGTGAAAATATTTAATTTTTCAGAACGAAGTCGGAGGTGTTCCTCGCTATTTATACACGTTTTTATGCATTCTAGGGAAGGAATATATGTACCGATATTAACCCTTTCTGTCCCATGTCCCGAACCGAAGCATCTGGACCGAAATTCGGTCAAATATCGGGAAACCGTGACAACTCTAATTCGCCATAACTGCGAAATACCTTTACATATTTTTCGCCACCTCTTTCGAAAATTCGCGATTGGCGAATGGCGAACGTCTACCGTGATCTCTGATATAAACCAATTATTTTACCTTAAATATGATTTAGGTCTATCCTTTTACCTTTACCATTTCATTAACCATTACATTTAGCATTATATTAGCCTATCATTTTCCTTGAACATTACATTAGCCTTCCTTTTACTACTAACACTAAATTAGACAATCCTTTAAATCTTGAACATTTTGTGAATGCGTAAATTCAGGCTTGCAAACATGTTCAGCATTCTGATGTATTCATCGCATTACCTTACATATAACACTTTACATTTAAACATTTTTTTCTTTAAACAGTCAGTCAATCACCAAATTATATCCCCTGAACTATTCCAACAAATACAGTATAGGTTTGACTTGTTATTATCACAAATATCATAAATGTCCTTGTGATATGAAATCTCAGCTCACACACAAATCCACTACAATTATGAGTACCTGTTTATCCTAATCCAATAATCCATAGATAGCCATGCATCATTTCAACGGATTATCCACACACTTGTTCGCAAAATCTGACAATTTGTGAAATGTTTTATCGTGTAATGTTCGCACTCAGTGTTTTATGCATACTAAGTTATAACGTGGGGTAATTTAGTTTGGTAATTTGTTTTGATTATGCAGATAGGAAAATATCCATAATTGCCTAGAGAAATGAGGTGAAAATAGGCAGCATTTTATAATTAGATGACCATGTCCATGTATATATCATACACCCACCCTCGCAAAAGGCTATTTGGTCATTAATGTTGTACGAGTAATAGTACAAATGGATGGTTTGCGTACCCGGGTTCATGTATTTATTTATTAAGTTCTAGAAAATTAGACTGGTTCAGTCCATTGAACACTCACGGTTCACAAAAAAGTTGCTAACTAACAATATGTCAACACTATTGGTGATGACATACTAATACACAAACCTTGTTTATGAAAATACAGTACATATTTATATCAAAGCTTGAAATACTTTAATATATACCCTTGCCAATCAGTTAACTACACTGCCCTCTGATTATTTCAGATAATTCTCCAAAAATTTGATGTAAAATTAATGTTGGCAACTTACATGCAGAATAAACAATGTCTTGTTATCCCAATAAAAGACTCTGATTTGATATACAGCAGGCTATATCAAAGAATCATTTTGAATTTCAGAGATAAGACATAGTTCGACTCTTGTGGAGGGTAATAAGAAGCGAAGTGTTGTTAATCACGGTAGAAATCAAGGAACTGGATGACACACAATATCAAACTGCACTTTGGGACCAGAAGACATATTTTTCACCAGATATAGATTTGGTGACATTTTTTTAATTAGGACATCAATTCGTGTCATCTAGGCTAGTGTAATCAATGAGATAAAGTCAACATGGGGTAATAGGCAAGCAGAAAAATTATCAAATCTTCAAATTGGGTCCTTTACACCTAGCTAGCCCATAATCCATATTCAAGCATGCCAAGTGTGTCTCAGCCAATCAGCTTAAAGCATTCCAGTGTGTTAATTTATTGATATATGCATGGAAATGATTTTGCTTTGCATTTAAATTTTGATAAATGCACAGTCTGAGCAGTACTATTCTTTAAAAAGCGGTGACAGCATATCACCCGTGCGTTCATTTTAGTCAATGCTATGATTTTCCAACTAAGTATTCATAATTTTTCTGCATCAGATTAATTATTTCATTTCCTTTAATATTTTGACAAACAAAACTGTCTCAGTAGTTTTTAAATGAATATCAATTGTAACCCAACACCCCTATTTAGTATTTCTAAATAATAAACTTGTCCAAAAACTTAATTTCTTCAAAGACAACAATCTTGTAGATGTAAATTGGTGAACTGTTCTACTTCATCATTGACCAGAGACATGTTTGAATCACAATAAAGAATCAGGTATCATGCTATATTGGAAATATAAAGGCATTCATGTATGAACTAACCCATTTTGATAATGCACTCAGGCTTCACCTTCGTGCATTATGAGTATGGGTTACTACACTCATGCTTTTATATTTGCAATATAGCATGATACATGATTCTTTATTCTTTAATTAACATCCATGTCTTTGATTTCAATTGCCCAAGGTGACAAACACTTCTAAGACCCAGTTCTTGTCTTTGATCCTAAAGTACACCAATAAATAAAAAATCAAAATATTCTAAAACTTAAAGACTTTCATATTGTTATTCTTTGCTGTAAGTATTAGTTTGGAAAATTGCATGTGGACCTTAGTAATAAGCACTTGTCATGTAGCTTACTAGGCAAGATTTTTTTTGTATTTACAGAAAAGACAACTTGCAACAAAATCTGTTGTTGGTGCAAAGTTCAGAGTTCTGATTGATTAAATTGGGGAACAGAGTTAGAGAATGAGCCCTTTCAGGTGTATCACAATTCATATTTAGTACAACGAAAGTAAATTTGCCATATTTGTATTTTGATATATGTTTGATGTTTACTACAGGGCACACATCTATGCCATTTTGAATGATGTTAATGATCTGAAGAGCATTGCTCTGTCGTGATAAAAACAAACTAGGGATCTATATCGAGTCTACATCTACAATTATTCTCTTGTACTTCAAGGATTTAGTTATTTGAGACATGTTGAAAGTTGAATGACTCCTCCTTGAAGAGACAATTTGCTAAATATGGTCACAGTTATCAGGTACAATGATACTTATGTTGAAAGTTGAATGACTGCTCCTTCAACAGACAATCAAAAGAGTTTCAATTACAGGTTACTAAATTGACTTCAAAAAGAAGGAATCTCCCACATATAATTCATTAGCCATTGTTCAACCACCTACACATGCAACCATCATTGTCAAGAACACTTAAATGAAAAACATGCAAGACAATGCCTAGAACCTACCAACAGTGGAGATCACAGCCTTCCATCAGTTCCTTTCTGGGACATTTGCCACTTACGAAAGAGAAAAATGTGATGAGTATCACAATGAGTTTTAAGCAATCTGAATTATCAGAATCTCTCTTTATCTAATGCTTGTGAGAGATCTAATCTTTCTAAGGGAGAGCTTAGGCTATTGAACTTACAATAGAGTTGAACACTCCCTTGGGAGCGATGTGGTTTCAAAGCAGTACAATAACATCTTCATTGAAGTAAGCTATTTTTCTAGGTGGGACCACTTCCAAGCCATGATCGACCATTCATAAGCGATAATACCTCGATAAAATCATGTACGTTTTAATCCAATGGTTTTCAGACTTATGACTTGTTGCATTTCAAAAATGGCAATGAGAGCAGCTCAAAATGGGTTTTCAGATATAAATGAAAATGGATGGAGTACCTTAATTAACCTTCTGAAGCTAGTGATTAGATGAAATAATCGCCAAGGTGACAGTAGTGAGCTCATTAAGTACATGCCCCCATATGAAATCCCATTACATGGAAATTTCAAAATACAAGGTCTTAAGCAGAGTACAATAAACAGAGATAAATTAGCAAGGACTATAGTTAACATAAATCAAGTGCCTACTCTAAATCATGTAATAAATGTATTCATTTACAAAGAGAAAACCTGTAGCAGAAAACATTTGTAAAATTGAAATTGTACTTTCAGTCCAGGCAGGGATCATAAGATACAAGGGAGCAGAACAAAAATAGTAGCTGAGTACATAAGTTGACAGTTACAATACCTTCATACATCCATGGAATTAGAAAGTCCCTCCAATAAAAAAACATTATTATACATTATACATATTCTTCAAATAAATCAACTGATTTCTTTATTATTTATTTAGAATAGTGTCTCATGTAATCCCAATAAACTATATCCAATAATAAGGTATGTACTTGTACAGTATATATATACAGAGTAGAGGTGTCAAGTATTAACCGGTTAACCGGTTAACCGCCGATAATGGCTTGACCGGTCTGAGTTTTTATGGGCGGTTAGTTGACCGTGTATAATTCTGTTATTTCCCGCGCTTATTTTGCATGCTAATCCGTTTGGTTTTATGGTGTCCGTTTCACGTAAGCTACTCATACATGTCATAAGTCCCATAACTCCTTACAAACATCCAATCAGCAACTTTAATCCCTGCCACGTTGCTTTCCCGCGCTTACTTTGCATTTTAATCTGTTTGTTTTCCAAGCGTCAGTTTCATGTGAGCTACTCATACATGTCATAAGTTCGAGAACTCCTTACAAACATCCAATTAGCAACTTTAATCCCTGCCACGTTGCTTACCCGCGCTTACTTTGCATTTTAATCTGTTTGTTTTCCAAGCGTCAGTTTCATGTGAGCTACTCATACATGTGATAGGTCCGATAATTCCTTACAAACATCCAATCAGCAACTTTAATCCCTGCCACATTGCTTTCCCGCGCTTACTTACATAGAATAGCGTAAAGCTTGACGAACGTAAAAAATAAACGCCGATATATCATTTTTCCAATTTTTTCAACTTTCAAGATCGAAGATGAAGATTTCATTTGAAATTATAAGTTCAAATTTCCCGCCGGTTAACCGACTTTAACCGGTAAAACCCCCCGGTTAACCGGTTAATGCTCAAGCGGTTAATTGACACCACTAATACAGAGTGGGCCAAAAACATCCACATTTTGTTAATAATTGCACCCCTGTAAATTTGCATTTACATCCCATATAAATGATTGTTATAAAAATACCCAGAGATTTTGGACATAATTATACAATTGGATGCTGCATTTCAAAAAAAAGTTCCTGAAATTCAGGCAATTTAAACAAGATACAGCTACATAAAAAATGATACCATTCTTGACCCACCCTGTAAATTTAGGAACATATTTGTAAGAGTGAATGTAACTATTGATGCTTCTTGACCAGCAAGGTTCAATATGACTTTTTGATATTTAATGTAGTCCCAATATTTAATATTTTTCCAATATTTTTGTAAAAATCTGAAAAATAGAACTCCCATCTACAACTTTCCGACGTTTAATATTCTGATATTGCAATTTAAGAGTTGGAAAGATCTTGCAGAGGACACAGACTTCAGATTCTCGATGTGACAATAAAGTGTGCGGTTACCTTATACTTTAATCAAAGAGTCATAATAGAATGAAGGGGGTCATTGACACTATTTCTTCCCACATATGATGATCATCTTACTAAGTGGGATTTGTTTCCATGTAACTGGTTGTCTATTTCAGTGTTCCATTTATATTTTTTCCCTTCTGTCATTGCGCTTGTATAACTGTAAGGAGCTGAAAATTACTACTCCCTAGTATATTCCCAAAGATGTCAAAGTATGATTGATGAATGGATGAAGTACTTGCTAAAAATGAACATGGATAGTTCAAGGAAAAAATTGCATGGATAGATACGCTAACTTATTTATCTTGTATCATTAAGCTTTGGATCTGCTCTCGTGGAGTGTCGCGATTGAGCGTTAAAATCAACAATGTTACATAATTACGACACTCTATTAATCAGAATCAAAAATGTCTGATTTCTTTGAAAAACTAGATGAACTTCATCAATGATATATTTTTAAAGTCTATATCAAGAAGTAGTTATAACATCCTTTGGAATAAAACTGATCAATGAGTACATGTATGTGGCTTATGCGATTTTGCTACTTAGAACTACAAAATCATGCAACCAGCAAGGAACTTTTCCGTTTCAACACATCTTTAATACCCTAATAAGAATAGTCTCTGGAAAGAGAATGGTATCTGAAGATGAATGGTCTCTGAAAGAAGTATGGTTTCTGAAAATATGGAATTTGAAAAAAATATGTAATCTTGGAAAAAGGTCCCTGGATAAAATCTCATGACTGTGTGTAATTTATCTTCATGTTTAGATAAATACATGAGAATGTTTCTCTATGACTATTCTCCATGACTATATAGGAGCAATTAAGCTCCCATATCTTAACATTACTGCTCATAACCTTCAATTATATTGTCTCTTCCAAGGCAATTGTTATCCTTTAAGAGACTGTATTAGGTAAACAATGGCATCTTCCCAATCTAATTAAAAGCTGTAGAAATTCCAGGAAGGGTCATTCATTAATTAGAGCTGTGGCATTTTACACCCTTGCTAATATACAACTTGGGATTCAACGTCTATCTCTTCATTTTTGTTCCTTGAAAATTCTCTTCAAAATTTGAATGAAACATCAGGTTTTCTGGTATTTTCATACATATAAGGATGTAAAACACATGTCTGTCCATGCTATACTTTGTTTATTCGTATTAGCTCTATTTTATTTCAGATCTAGAAAATTATACAATTAGATTTATATTCAGGACTTGCGCATGTATATTAGCTGAATGAGAGAATGTTGCTACTTGCCATGCAGCCCATGAGCCTTTACTTTTTATGTTAACATAAACTGCTCATAGAATTTTAAATCAGTTTATAATAAAAACCAAAATACAATAAAACCTGCAGGTCTGAATGGCATTGACACGAGCCTCTCATTGACTCCCATGTTAAAAAAACTTGAAATATGAACACCTGTAAATCCAAACACTTTTTAGATAAAACAGGTTTTACTGTCCATTTTCAAGTAACCATTGCTCCTTTCCATAGGACCTAAATGCAATCTCCTACAATGATGCCATCTTTCAATGGGTTAATAAAACAAAAACATAAATGGAGTCGGTCAATCTACTATTTCAAGTTGCTGAATACTAGCATTTCAAACATACAAGTAGACAACAACTAGGCAAAAATATTCAAAAATATACCTTTTTTCTGTGGGTGGGGGTGGCGGGGTATCAATCTGCGACGTCCTAGACCTGCAGCGCTATGACTTCGTGGACGGTGGTTGCTCAGATCCGGACTCCACTGAACATTTTTGCTCTTCTTTTCTAAAATTCATTAGATTAAAATTCAAAATATATTTTGTTGAGTTTTAAAAATTATTGTTGCTTTCTTATATCTTGAACCATCATATGATTGAAAGGAGGGCAGTGATGGAACAATTTAATTTACTCAGTATTATTCAGTTTGTGTTTTTGTTTCTTTTATCTTACAGATGTATCTGCCTTCCCCCGCTATTTCTATGTTCAAGAACGGTAGAGTAGGGTCATACTAAGGTCCTTCTGTGCTTTTACTAACAGATAACAGCAATAATTTAAAAAAATTTACCAGAAACTGGAAGTTTAATTTCTTTCTAACTATACTTAATGTTAAATTTTCAAATTACCTGCAATAATTTTAGCAACTCCAGGAGTAGGTGGTTTGCCTAAGACTGGAGATGGGTTCCCGTTGTTACTGTTGGGGCTGTCCTGTGGCAGGAACTTGTCTACTGGGATTGTGGGTAATGTGCGTGATCTTGTAAATGAGCGGCCATTTACACTGGAAAATAAATATTAAAAGATGGCATAAGAGGAAGTCTTCTAATTTTCAATATAAATGGTACTTGTAGACGGTCAGGCAAAAGAGTGAATAGTTCATTTCTAAAAAATAATTCATAGATCCCCCAGGAATTTATTCTTGGAATAAAACATATTCAGTCTCTCTCATGATATAGCATATGGTATATTTCAATGATATGATTTCACTGATATCATGGTCTAAAGACAGATATGAACATTTGTATATAATCAATCTATTATATTCTTCACATTTTTATTTTATTGCATTTCAGGGAACTAATTCAATGGTCCCTTGAGATCCTAAATGTGGTGTATCGTCATAGAAATAATTTACGCCTCTTGTTAATGTGTAAAACGTATATTTACATCATAATTATCACACAACATGTCATGTTTGTCAAAATTATCTATTTAGCAGCTTTCTAAATCTCTTAGTAAATGAAATAAAGAAAGGAATTTATGGATTAAATAATCATAAATCTTGTCAACAACTGACAGAGAACATTATAACTGGTGGATAACCAACCTTATTGTTTTGTTTTTTAAGGTTATTTTATTTCCATATTTAAATCGTATATAGACATACAATGATACATGAATACTTGAATATTTGAATACATGAATACTTATTGGTTCAATGTCAGCAAACCATTAAGGTACTAAATATTATAGTTTTAAATCACTTATATAGAATATAGAGGTCATTTACTTGAAGGGATTGAATATGGGTTTTATTCCGAGGGACAATATGAAATTTCCTGAGGGCTAGAGGAAAAAATCAAATTGTCACATTTAAACATATTAACTTCAAAATTGAAAATTTGAAAGCTTGAATTCCCATTTGGAACTTGTCGAGCTACTTGAACTCAATAGATGAGCATTTTTCAGATGATCTTTCAAAATATATGATAGAAATTATTGAAAGGATTGGTATCGGTATGGTGAACTGAATTGAACACATGTTTTTCTTACAATTACATCAAGGACCATGTCTTTTTACAGAATGTTTTCAATAATTGGTTTAAAAGAAAAACAATGTTGAATTCAGTTCACCATATTGATACCAATCCTTTCCACAATGGTGTAAAATGCAATTGTATTATGTTATTTTCAGTGTCCTACAAACAACATATTCTCACAACAAAGATATCACTTAAACTTTCACATAAAATATTCTCCCATTTAAAGTTCCAATTCATTCAAGCTCCTTAGATTTTAACATGGTAAATTCACCAGGTCAGCCTATGGAATGCCACTATATTCAAAAACAAGGCATTAGCATACAAAATGTTACTACCTTCCATTTGTTTCAAATACTAACCACCACCAAACACCATCCAAAACAAGTTAAGAGACAATAACAATTGTTACCAATTGTGGTGGTGACAAACAGAAATAACAGAAAAAAATAATAACATCTTTAAAGCAGAACACCTGTGTAAGTAGAACACCTGTGTAATTAGAACACCTCTGTAAGTAGAACACCTGTGTAATTAGAACACCTCTGTAAGTAGAACACCTCACCTCAATAAGTAGAATAATTATTTTGAGGTATCAAGGGCATTGCCTCTTACACAGGTTTAAATATAATTATGAAGTAATGTATTTATAGGTCAAAGGTAATGTCTTAATAATATTGAACATTTATCATATTTCTTATTTCAAACTGAAGGGCATAGCAACCAAACTACAAACCATACTCATATTCTAGCCAAAAGGACCCCAACATTGGAAGATTTATTTCAATCAATTTTTAATGATGTTTTGATCCAAACCAAAATCATGCTCTAGGGACTCTAAATAGATTTTTATCTATATTTAGCTCTAATATAGACCAGGGGATGGGTTATTGAAACTAGATGAACTTGTAAGTATTCCAGATTAATTAAAAACCAATGGTTACATGTGGTGTACCAAAGAGCAGGAAAGCAGATCAATCAAAATTGAATTCCTGAAAAAACACATTCTCCAGGCTAAAAAAATTCTGCACTTTTATGTCATATTAACTTTAGCCCTGGAAATGAGATTGATACCATATTAGGTAAATGCAGGTTATAGTATAACCAATGTTTAAATCAAAGTGCTTTCAATAACAACGGCAGAAGTTTTTTCAAGAATTTTTGCTAAAACCTTTTAAAATAATACTGCTAATTTATTAACTGAGCTGTATGTGCCTGTAAAAAATGTATTGACAGACAGATAGACATACAGACAGACAAGTAGGAGATCACTAATCACTATAATTAGCATTCTAATATGGACTGTAAATGTGCATTCAAAGTATCACGTTTGAGTTTTCACTCATATATATCTTTTTGGTAACCAGTGTAGTGGAGTGGATCACCAGTGAAGTTGGTGGATTAAACTTTTCACAGTACAGACTGTATTTGTTCAAAATGGGCCAATTTTTCTGTTTTTCAATTTTCAAGTAGATGCACATTGGTTTTTAGATTGATCCAAACCTCTTTTCAAAATGTCAAACAAGTGAAGCATAGTTCTTCTTTTATGCTGGGGAGAATATATGTTATCATATTTTGTGCCAAAATTTATTCATTCAAAATCATAAATATTTAAAGCACACTGACTACTAAGCATGCCATTTACCACCAAAAATTTCAAGATCAAATCAGAGTCACGTTCTTTGATGGTCAATCCAAAAAGAGGTTAAGTGTAAGTAGATTACGAGATCACTAGAGATTCAATATGTACGTGTTGTGTCTCTTAGGATGAAATTGACAGTGGAAGCCTTGTGCATACCAAGTAGGCCAAGTGGGACTGGCGATCTATTCCTTACACAAATCTAGTCATTTTGGGAATTCAAGTCCCATAGCCCTGTTACTCCTATAGTGTGAATTGATGCACCAATGCTTTACTTTAACTGATCCTAGTGGGAATTTGATTTATCTGGCACACAAGAAATATCATGTGTATCATTATGAGATAGCGTAAATATTCAGTCCCGGTAGAGTGCTATCTGCTTTTATTTGGGTCTACATCAATCACAGTGTTCTACCACTGTGTATCCTTTTGTTTATAGAAAGAACCTTGTTAGATCAAGAACTACTGATCAAGACAGGGATAAATATAAAGAAAATGATGCCCATCTGGAATTGAAGAAATCATATTTTATTTTTAACTAACGACGCCTTTACTCTATTCTTTTGGGATATTTAGATACAGATGTGTCCTTGATTTTATCATTTATGCTTCATTTGAAACTTCCAGTAGAATTCAGCAATGAGTTCAATCACGGAGTTTCAAATTAACAACCCCTTTGAGGATCTGCTGATTTTTTGGCCAGAGTTGATTGCTTTAATCTTGTTTTCACACTTCATGCGAATACAAATTCGCTTTCATATTTAGGTTAAAGAGAAATCGAGATTTAATTTTTTATTTGTCCTGAAGAATGACCTTATTTTACCGACGTCAGGGATATGTCAAAATATCTATAACAAAAGTAATTAAGCGATAACATTTTATTGTAAATCAATTTCCCCGATATATTCCCTTATATACAGAAATAAGTCTGTTGATAATAAGAACATAATCAGTAAACTTTGCCAAAATCAACACATCCCGACCCCCATCATTCCCAGGGGCCAGTTCCTCCCAAGATCAAAAAGTTATGGATCAGCAACCAAATTAATTAGATTAATGGAGTAAATACAAATAAAAAACTGATTTGCGGATCCGTAACTTAACTTTATGATGTTTCTGGAAAATATCAGAAGCTCCCTGAAATTTTACTGTTAACAATTTTTGTCACAGCAACATAAGGATGGAGAAGATAATCAGATTGCAGGAGTCATAATTCCCAAAATTTGGAAAAATGACCTTCTTCTACTCCTGCTAACAATGTAGCCTTACCAAGCTTACTTTAGACTGTTACAGTTTACTTTACACTAATTGGTGTTGAAGCTTAGTTCAAACAAGTTGGTGTTACAGTTTACTTTATACAAGTTGGTGTGGGCTTACTTTAAACTAGTTGGTGTTAATTTACTTTTAACTAATTGGTGTGATACCTTACTTTAAACCTGTTGGTGTTGCAGTTTACTTTACAAGGAACTGCATTTTATTATATTTACATTATGTATATATCTTTCAGTATTACATACCAAGCGAAGCATTTGTATGGAAGTCAATGGGAAAGTGAGCATGATAGTGACATAACCTCTTAGAGTTTAACCTTTTAGATATAAAGGATTTTCAATATTTCAATTAAAAACAATTAACAACCATGAACATTCACAAATTAATACTTGTATTGTAGGTTGTATTAAACAAGTAGTTTCTTTATGACAGTAAAAAAAAGTGTAGTGTAATCAAATTAAATTGGTGCGGACTAATTTCTCATAGTCAATACATGATTTGTGTCTCTGCTAGGCTGTAGTGCCAGAGGAAGATTTCTAAGACTAAGCACAATAATTCAGTCTGGCCTAGTGCATCAGCTGAGTGTGGTTGATGTTTAATCAACTAAATCACATAATTAAATGATAACCACAGTTAGAACCATCAAAAAGAGACTATATGATAGGAAAAACTTACTTTATCTAACAGCTGGCATCATTCTAAAGACATTTATTTCTAAGGTAAAAAGTGTGTTATTAAAACTTCATTAAATTTGTACAGGTAAGTAGAGGTATGTTCAGGTAAATGCAGGTAAGTATAGGTGGGCAAAGGTAAGTAGAGGTATGTTCAGGTTAATGCACGTAAGTAGAGGTGGGCAAAGGTTAATGCAGGTAATTAAAGGTAGGTACAGGTAAATGCAGGTAAGTAGAGGTAGGTACAGGTAAATGCAGGTAAGTAGAGGTAGGTACAGGTAATGCAGGTAAGTAGAGGTGGGCAAAGGTAAGTAGAGGTAGGTACAAGTTAATGCAGGTAAGTAGAGGTGGGTACAGGTTAATACAGGTAAGTAGAGGTGGGCAAACGTTAATGCAGGTAAGTAGAGAGGTAGGTACAGGTTAATACAGGTAAGTAGAAGTAGGTACAGGTTAATACAGGTAAGTAGAGGTGGGCAAACGTTAATGCAGGTAAGTAGAGAGGTAGGTACAGGTTAATACAGGTAAGTAGAGGTAGGTTCAGGTTAATGCAGGTAATTAGAGGTGGGCAAAGGTTAATGCAGGTAAGTAGAGGTATGTACAAGTTAATGCAGGTAAGTAGAGGTGGGCAAAGGTCAATGCAGGTAGGTAGAGGTAGGTACAGGTTAATGCAGGTAAGTAAATGTAGGTACAGGTTAATGCAGGTAAGTAGACATGGGCAAAGGTCAATGCAGGTAGGTAGAGGTAATGCAGGTAAGTAGAGGTAAGCAAAGATTAATGCAGGTAAGTAGAGGTAGGTACAGGTGATGCAGGTAAGTAGAGGCAGGCAAAGGTTAATGCAGGTAAGTAGAAGTATGTACAGGTGAATGAAGGTAAGTAGAGGTGAGCAAAGGTTAATGCAGGTAAGTAGAGGTAGATACAGGTAAATGCTGGTAAGTAGAGGTGGGCAAAGGTTAATGCAGGTAAGTAGAGGTGGGCAAAGTTTAATGCAGGTAAGTAAAGGCAGGTACATGTAATGCAGGTAAGTAGAGGTAGGTCGAGGTAAATGCAGGTAAGTAGAGGTAGGTACAGGTAAATGCAGGTAAGTAGAGGTGGGCAAAGGTAAGTAGAGGTAGGTACAAGTTAATGCAGGTAAGTAGAGGTGGGCAAAGTTTAATGCAGGTAAGTAAAGGCAGGTACATGTAATGCAGGTAAGTAAAGGCAGGTACATGTAAAGCAGGTAAGTAGAGGTAGGTACAGGTTAATGCAGGTAAGTAGAGGTAGGTACAGGTAGTAGAGGTAGGTACAGGTAAATGCAGGTAAGTAAAGGTATGTACAGGTAAATGCAGGTAAGTACAGGTTAAACCAAGTAGAGGTATATATGCAATTAAGTAGAGGTAGGTACAGGTTACTGCAGGCAAGTAGAGGTGAGCAAAGGTAAAAACAGGTAAGTAGATGTAGGTACAAGTGGGTATACTTAAGTATAGGTCAGTACAAGTAGGCACAGGAAAGTGGTGAAATCTGACTTATTAATCAGTAGGTAGATAAATAGCCTGAGGACACTCTCCACATAAACAAACGTCTCTCATCCCAGGGTTAAACCAGGAACCTTGGGAAGGTCTCAAGTATCAAACTAATGCAAAAAAGGCAAAAGCAGGAAACACAATAAAACAACAAATTGGAAAAACAAAATGTGTGCTTACATACCTCCTAGAAGTATTATGAAAATACTGATTCATCTTTAATATTTATATATCAAACTGGTAGAGCTCACATTTATAAATATATTGGACCTAACTTACCATAACTTAAACTTGGATATATATTAAACTTAAAAAATTTTGATACCATCCCTCCCGTGACCCTTCACACCCGATCTACTGCTTTAATTGGAGATTTTACATCTCATAAACACACCTACATATAGAATTCATACTGGATGTAGAAATGGCATAAATATATATTTTATTAGTAATTAATCCCATGTGTTTTAATAAACACTAATGTAGATTTGTAATAAAGCACTCCTTCCAGCTGAAATTAACCCATTTTTGATTAATTTCCCAAATAAATGTTTTATAAGCAATTAAACCCACTTTTGATAATATACACTAATGCAAAGATGTAATTAAATGTGAGATATATCCAGGAATTCCTAAAATAAGTATTTGCAATTAGTAAATACTTTATTTCTTCTTTTCCAGGTATTATTTTTCATTAAAATCCTAAAATAACTACATAGTAATCATGTTAACACATGCCCTTGTAAAAAGCAATAGGAGCAAATTAACAAACAATACACATTTGTAAATCCACCTACCTCAGATGAAATACATGATTTTGATTGAACACATGATTCTAAGTGAATACTTGATCCTGATTGAACACTTGATTCTGACTGAACACTTGATTCTAAGTGAACACTTGATTCTGATGGAACACTTGATTCTAAATGAACACTTGATTCTAAGTGAACACTTGATTCTGATTGAAAGCTTGATTCAGACTGAACACTTGATACTGATTGAACACTTGATTCTAAGTGAACACTTGATTCTAAGTGAACACTTGATTTTGATTGAACACATGATTCTAAGTGAATACTTGATTTTGATTGAACACATGATTCTAAGTGAATACTTGATTCTGATTGAACACTTGATTCTGACTGAACACTTGATTCTGATTGAACACTTGATTCTGACTGAACACTTGATTCTGATTGAACACTTGATTCTGATTAGAGACTGGATAATAAACTGGATTGTCCCATTATCCCATACTACTTCAGTAAATAACCTCAATATATACTGAACGCACACTGCATTTCTGGGTTTGGAGAAGATATCACATAATGATGTCATTAAAATGAGTCAGATAGACAGACTATGATGAATATTGATCATAAATCTAGATTAAGTTAGACTTGCAGACTGTTCCAATCGATTGACCATGATCTTGCTTGATCTGAATGTGGGATATAATTTTGTTAACAACTCACTCAAATTTAATAAATAATGTAATAAAGTAGCATATTATTTCTATAATCCAATATCTGTTACAAACTTTGTGATACCCCAATGATATCAACAATTAAGAAACAAACCTGCGTTATCTGTGTTCAAATAATCAGAAAATAACAATCGATAGCTATATAAGAATTTATGTGAGCACATATTTGAGATACAATAAATCTTTGTTCATACAACTAAATAAACATAGTGAAGATAAAGCATGTAGATATACTTGAGTTTTTTCATAATTCTTCATCATGTATCAACAGAACATTCATCTTTATCAGTATCAGTTTATATGTACCCTTTCCAGCTTCATCTATAGTAACAACTACCATCTCATGACTCAGTGTAGGTAACAAGTTGATCAAATAGAAGATATAAATATTTGAGCTGTAGCATGAAAAGGGTATCGTAATAATATTGGGGGGGGGGCTATAGGTAGATTTGAGAAAAAACATGATATGAAATCAAGTAACATCATATGGTACCAAGGTGTGGAAAAAAAGTGTTGAAACTGTTTTTATAGTTGAATTGAGTTATGATATGCTTCTTGAAAAATGGAAAGTTACTGAGCATTTATCTTATTTTTATATAGAGCATTTGTATATCTGATGACTTTTATTGAGATTTATTTCATCTGCACTCACTAAAACAATGAATTTTTTATTTTTCCAGCATGTTACCCTTTTATTGAATCTACTCCATTTCAATGAAAAACTCCAGGAAAGTTAACAAATAATTTCCAAGAAATTTTCTTGACTGATGCATCTGATGAAACATTCTGAGATAGGTGGGTTAGAATGATACAAGAAGTGCTGATATATTGAAAGCAACTGTACCCAATGAGAACACATTTTGAATTGCACTTCCTCATGCTCTATTCATTGCTATTGTACAATATAAATGTATATTTTGTACATTTTTTAATGAATGGTGATACAAAAAAGAATTTCTATACAATACATTTTACTGATTTGTGATGATTTAAATACACACTCATTTCAGAAATAAATAAATAAAAGATTGCCTGACCAAGATGTATCACTGAGCCTTCAATGTACGAGGGTTGATTCAAAAGTTCTGAACCGTTTGGTCTAAAAATCTTAATACTTTATGAATATTGTTCATATTTGGCCACAACCACTCCATATATAATAGTTTCATTTTCTGTAAAAATAAGTAAATTTGACCAGCAACATAGGTGTCTGGTTACCATAGCAACATGAAAACATGGTAGGTGGAGCAAGAGTACTATTGTTCAAATTTACAACAATACATAAAATGGGTTCAAAATGACATCAAAACGTAAACAATGTGTATTTGGAATGCAAGACATAAATTATCTCTAATAAGTCAGATACAACTGGTGTTCAAAACAACAAGCAATTAAAGCACAGCTTTATGTACCATCAATGTCTTAACTCTCAACGAAAAGGAAAAACACACTTTTAATTAATCAAGTTTGCCAGGAAGAGGAGATGATCAATCTGAGAGAGATGAGTTTGGTAACATTTTACCTGAAAGCAATGTAAACAACAAGGGAGAAACTATGACAACAGTTACTAGGCATTAACATGCAAAATGTCACCACCTGCAATTTCTTACAGAATGCCAAACACCGACTAACGAACGCCATCTACAGAAAAGTTGGAGACAATGGCAAAATGTCACCACTAACAATATTCTCCCTAAGATTGTTTCCCATGTGGGTGCAAAATTGGCATAGGACAATATTATAATAGGAATAACAACTCTAAAAATAAGGGATAAGAAAAAAATCCAGGGCCTCCAGAGTATTACCCTTTGTAAAGAGTAAAGATTTCTCATCTCTAAAAGAGATCTGCTTAGAATTTTACCAATAATCTCTGGGTTTACAAGTAACAAAACGCAACATAATAAAATACTTCATTTAAGATATAGCAAGATAATTCAATGTGATAGTCTAAACACAGAGATCTTAGTAGGTATATTGTTACATGACAAACTGATTACAATGTGTATTTGAGGTAGGTCTTCTTCAATCAATATTTTCCTGGAAATCTGATCACTTAGAGTGAGTGTAATATACTGAAAGGCAGAGTAAAGCATGTGACTTATTCTCATAGATAACAGAGCATATTAAACTAGAATACCCCTCTGGCTAATCAAGTGCAGTTGGTAGAGTCATTTATTTACGATGTAGTGATCACGTGCAATTTGGTGCAGGCAGGTGCCATTTTGGTGCTTTTCCTTCAGAATAAATTGGGACAATTTAATACAGTCAAATCCAGTTTGGCTTCTAAATGCAGTTTGGTGCAGTCATGTGCAATCCACTGCTGATTTCTCAGAGTTATTTACGATGTAGTGATCAGGTGCAATTTGGTGCAGGCAGGTGCCATTTTGTTGCTTTTTGTAGGAATCAGTTGCAATTTGGTGCGGGCAGATACCATTTAATGCTTTTTGCTTCAGAATTGATCAATTTAATATTCAGTCAGATCCACTTTCAACAGCCACTTTGAATGGAGTATGTGAGATTTGTCATGCCATGTCAATCGTGCCATCATCTCAGGGATGGTATTGTACATAATGATATATGTCTTCGATGACAGCTTTTACTGTATATGATTACTTCTTATACAATCTTCTTTCCACTGAATGCAAACCTCTCATTTTAGTATAAGTATTTTCAGGACACAGATGTCTAATAGTCAAACAAGGCATTAACATGCAAAATGTCACCACCTGCCATTTGTTACAGATGCCAACCACCGAATGTCAAACACCAACTGCTGAAAGCCAAACATCATCCATCGAACAATGTCCACAAAAAAGTTGGACACTGAAACAATATATCACTTCTTCACCTACCCAACTTATGTACAGGGTGTCCCGAAAGTATGGGCCCCCCCCCTAGGCAGACATATACCAGTGTCGTCATAGTATGTGTCATATATCATTTTAAAGCTTATCCAAAGTTACATTGATTCACCAAGTATCATGGTTCAACTCTCAAATGTGAAAAAAGAGAATGGTGAGGGTAGGAATTCTAAGGAAACTCTTCTAAAGTGCCTTAACAGGTTTTAAGAGGGTTATAAAATTCCACACCCCTATTTCAAGGGCTTTTAAGGTCATATCTGAAAATAATTGCTGCTGTCAACATGGCCAAGGGGGACTCATTGACTAGTAATGTGGTGTAAAATTGAACTTTATTTTGACAAAACACTTACTTTTAAAATGACTGTAACTTTTCCCCATTTGGGAGTTAAACCATGATACTTGGCAAATCAATGTAACTTTGGATAAACTTTAAAATGATATATGACAAATACTATGAGAACACTGGAATATGTCTGCCTAGGGGGGGGGGCCCATACTTTCGGGACACCCTGTAGATTAACACTCTAGCATACGGTGATATTCAATTCATTTGTGTTGTGCAATACCCCAATTCTATACCAATAATTCTCTCCCCTGTGTACACTTAGTTACTTTAGCAAATAATCATTCCCTGCCTCAAAATCACTTAAGTGCAATAATTTACCTTTAAGTATACATTTTTAATTTATATAATTCCTAATAGTGTCTAATTGAATCAATTTAAAGTGCAAACCAAGAAATCAGCTATAAATGCATTAAGTTACAAAATAAGATTATGTGAATCATTACTTAAGGATGAGATGGACACTTAAGAAAATAATTTGTGAACGTTCAAAGCTTTTTAGCTATTTTACTCACTGCTAATAAATTTAAGTAATTTAGTTAAGACACAAGTACAAGACAGTCTTCTTTGATATAACACATCACTGTACTTGAGCAAGAAAAAGCTTCAAAGAGACTGGTATTGAAGAAATTGCATAATTTGCCCTAAGGTTCATAATTATACACCAATGGAAAGCTTGTAGTGTTATCTAGCTGAGGTCCATGACATTTATACTAGATATAGTAAGATCCTTACTGCTGACATCTTCTCCTTTCCAAAGGTATATGGAAACCCTGGGTTAATAACAACATTCTTTTATAACCCTTCTTTGAGAAAATATTTTGTCTACCTTAATGATTGAGATTCGGCAATAGTTCATACAAGTTGCACCCCATAAAACACAAATATTAGAAGATTTGAATCTGCACATCAATTGCATTGAAGAACTCTTCTATGTAAATGTAAAAGGTTCAAATTCATTAACCAGATTATCTATTCCTCCTGGCCTACCTTAAGGATCATTTCTCGGATAACATCAAAAGGGACGATCAAAGTCATTTCACTCTCTCCTTGAAAGTCCCTTTTATATCAATGGAAATGAACTCAGTTGAGTGTTGAATACATACTGGCAATAGAATACACCTACTATCTAACATTTAAATCCATTATGTAAGACAAGCAATTAAACAACTTAATAAAAGAGATAAGAGATCACACAAAATGTCAGATTGACCTGATATTTTTGTCTCATAAAGAACAGAGTACATGTATTAAAGATAAGTAGCACTTCCTTTTTTCAGGATGAGAGGTTTTTTCTCGACCTTTTAGCCATGAGATTGCCCGAGTACTGACATCAAGTGCACACCAGGCCCAGTGTTGAGTACTCCTGTATGACACTGGACTTAGATGTCAATGAGATGTCATGATGATCAGATGCACCATCAAAAGTTTTGCACGAGATCTTTCCCACGTTAAGGGTTTTGATGAAATAAAAATTGAGATATCAAATCCCTACCCTGGGAGAAACCTAGTGACTCAATTCCCCCCCCCCCTTGTCAAAAGTCTGATTACTGGGAATATGCATTTCATAAGTCTGTATACCCAGGATGAATGTCAAAATCTCAACCCCTGGATCAATATTGCATGTCAAATTCCCCACCTTACAATGTGTGGAGGTGTCTAATGCAAATCTTTAAATGGTGCATGGATTCTGATCATTCTGCTTTGTTTTGATAAGTCAGTACAAAACATGGAAAAACAATTTGCAGATAAGATATATTCAGTCGTGTATGTTATCTCCACCCTTTATGAGATCATCTTGAAAGATATTATTGGCCTAAACCTAAAAAATGGCAAAAATCAATCAATCAATTCTTGATGGCAACGAAACAAAATACAGACATATGGTATAAACATTTATTTTATCTAAATAACCTTCAAAAAATCAATTCCCATTATCGTAAATAAGAAACAGATCAATAGCAGTAGACTGTAGTAAATAAATCATCAAACGTTGAATAAGAATGACAGAATTACCAAGAGTGCAATATTGTAGCGGGTAATGATATAATGTAAAGTACCAATTCAGCAATTTTCTTCATTTACAAAAATTACCACAAGTCGACACAACATTAAAGCCTACATTTTGTCTATATTTCTCACTATCGTGAAATTATACCTAGCTTTTAAATGTCAACCATTGTAGCTTGTGGCCAATTTAGCATTCTGTACACTTTCTTGGGGAGGGGGATATATTCGTATAGTGATGGCAAATAGTTTTCGAATCAGTATTTATTCTCACTACCACCCCAACCCCCCACCCCCAAAAAGGAAAATTAAGACAGAAATGTAAACATTTTATCAATTGTAAAAAAATAAATAAAAAAAACTCATGCTGTACTCACATATTTTTGCATATACCCCTCCTAGTTCCACAAAGTATCGAAGAATCACTCCTTTTGAATTTATATTTTGACTCTTTCCACTTCTCAAATAAATTCTGCCACAGTAGACTCATGTTGAAGTACTTCCAATTCAGATTTGCCAATAAATTCAAATGTGTACAATTTTCCACCTGGTTGTAAGCAATGTAACACTAATATAGCTAATACATAAATAAAATAATTCATTCGTACATATCTTCAAATCTATCTCATAATCCTAATTCTCTAGTATCTTCTCCGGGGAACTCTCCTAGGTTAGTTTAACTCTTTGTTTTAAGCTTCTAATACCGTAATCCACAAGATATTGAATATAGCACATTTAGCCTTTATCAACTGATAAATTCTAGCGGCATGTGGATATTGTGAATTAGAAAGAACTCACTTAGAAATAGCAGTATCCTTTTGATAGAACTGTTAAAAAGATGGGTTGAGTCTCCTTGGAAATTGAAACTGTTGTTTATTCTAAGAGTAACACTTAAAAGCAAGTAATCTAAGGTATAAGTAAATGACGCACATGTGAAGTATATAAGTAGAATGTGTGAGTATATGATGCATGTATAAAGTGTATGATGTACATGTGAAGTATATGATGCACATGTGAAGTATATAATATACATGTGAAGTATATGATGCACAAGTGAAGTATGTGATGCATGTGTGAGTATAAGATGCACATGTGAAGTATATGATGCACAAGTGAAGTATATGATGTACAAGTGAAGTATATGATGCACATGTGAAATATATGATGCACAAGTGAAGTATATGATGCACATGTGAAGTATATAATAAACATGTGAAGTATATGATTCACAAGTGAAGTATGTGATGCATGTGTGAGTATAAGATGCACATGTGAAGTATATGATGCACATGTGAAGTATATGATGTACGAGTGAAGTATATGATGCATATGTGAAATATATGATGCACAAGTGAAGTGTATGATGCACAAGTGAAGTATGTGATGCATGTATCAGTACATGATGCACATGTGAAGTATATGATGCACAAGTAAACTATATGATGCACATGTGAAGTATATGATGCACAAGTGAAGAATATGATGCAAATGTGATGTATATGATGCACATGTGAAGTATATGATATACATGTGAAGTACATGTATATGGTGCACATGTTTGTAAATGATGAGTGTATATGATGTACATGTAAGTATATGACAATAAATTACAGTATAAGATGTCTATCTTACATCTGGCTTAGTTTCCAGAGGTAGCAATCAATGAATACAATCAGCCCAAACATACAAATAATCCTCCTAATAAGACCTGACCTCTTAAACTAAATGTACTCAAGGAATAGCAATATGGATAGCATGATAGGCTAATGATATCATTTAATAGAAATCCCTCTGCATATTGTCAAAGAACTGGCATGCCTCCCATTATGTGTAATCCATTTGGAAATTCAGGGATTTCGTAAGAATTTCTTACAACGGAAAAAACAAATGAGAAAATGAACAGGCAAAAGTATTGCAAATTACAATTCAAATAGTTGCAAAATTCTCATAAATAACATGTGATTGGTAAAACAACAGGCAAAATCACTGATTGCCTGCTTCTTATGAAATTCCAAAAATTCTATAGAGGTCAAAGAAGCCTTCCTACAGAAAATATGACTGAAAATACAATGACAATTTAATAATTTAACACATAAAAATGATTATTTCAAAAGACCACCTTGAAAAAGCAATTTGTTAATTGACTTGCTAAGCCAGGTCAACTTGCCTTTCCGGAAATTTTTGCCACAAATCCAGTTACCACAAGGAATATACAAAATCTATTTTGGAAAATTCAATTAAACAACACATTAACCTGATTGTAATAATTACAAAGTATATACGAATCATTAACAATACTGAACAATTCTGGATATAACACTAAATGTGCAATATACTTTGTGATATGAAAATAAAAGACAAGGCATTAACATGCAAAATGTCAACACCTGCCATTTGTTACAGATGCTGACTGCAAAATATCAACTGCCAAACACCAACAGCCAAATGCCAAATACCATCCACAAAAAAGTTGGAGACTACAACAATATGGTGGCGACACAAAAAATGGTGAGCAAAAAAGAAGTATACAGACTTCCGTGACTTTGATTGTCCTTCTAAGACCTATTTTCAAGTGAATGATGAGTAGCATCAGGAAATCAATGTTCCAAAATCAGAACAAAGTCACATCGATTCATGATAGTCACATTAAAATCACAATGATGAATAAACAACTTGGAAATAAGTTGGATTCGTCAAGATAAATCAAATATTGACAGCGTTATTGACTTACATTTTGGATGATTTTGCAGCTATTATTGTAAGCTCCTGTAATTTGGATTTCTTTATCTCTTATGGCGTTGAGCTGACGTTCAATCAGAAACTTGTGTTTGAACATTTAAACTTCAGGGAAAATCAATCCAATGAAAATTGGTGAATAAATTTAAACAATTTAATTGAAAAAAGTCATGGAATATTCTTGTTTTGAGAATACTAGAAGGACTGTCTGGGCATTAGAGATATAGTTAGATAAATAAATCTAAGAAAACTTGTCTGATAGGTCAGCATAACTTATACCATTGATCAGAGATTTTATTTTAAAGGAAGAAGTTGTTTGGTTGTACCAGGAAATGCCAGTTATTGGGTTGCCAGTTATTCAATTGTACCAATAAAATGTCAATTTGTGAGTTGTATCAAGAAAATGCCAGCTAGTGAAAATGCCAGTTATTGAGCTGCACCAATAAAATGCCACTTAACGTGTTGCACCAAGAAAATGTAAGCTATAATGGAATCGTAGCAAGGAAATCACAGTTATTGAATTGTATAGAAAATATGTTTGACCAAGAAAATACCAGTTATTGAGTTGCACCAAAAATATGCCAATTATTGAGTTGCAACAAGAAGCTGCAAGTTATTGAGTTGAACAAAGAAACTGCAAGTTATTGAGTTGCATCAAAAAACTGCAAGTTAACTGAGTTGTACCAAAAAACTGCAGGTTATTGAAACTGCAAGTTATAGAGCTGCACCGAGAAACTGCAAGTTATTGAGTTGCACCAAGAAACTGCAAGTTATTGAGTTGCACTAAGAAACTGCAAGTTATTGAGTTGCACCAAGAAACTGCAAGTTATTGAGCTGCACTAAGAAACTGCAAGTTATTGAGTTGGACCAAGAAACTGCAAGTTATTGAGCTGCACTAATAAACTGCAAGTTATTGAGTTGCACTAAGAAACTGCAAGTTATTGAGTTGCACCAAGAAACTGCAAGTTATTGAGTTGCACTAAGAAACTGCAAGTTATTGAGTTGCACTAAGAAACTGCAAGTTATTGAGTTGCACCAAGAAACTGCAAGTTATTGAGTTGGACCAAGAAACTGCAAGTTATTGAGTTGGACCAAGAAGCTGCAAGTTATTGAGTTGCATTAAGAAACTGCAAGTTATTGAGTTGCACTAAGAAACTGCAAGTTATTGAGTTGCACTAAGAAACTGCAAGTTATTGAGTTGGACCAAGAAGCTGCAAGTTATTGAGTTGCACTAAGAAACTGCAAGTTATTGAGTTGGACCAAGAAGCTGCAAATAATTGAGTCGTACCAAGAAGCTGCAAGTTACTGAATTGCACCAAGAAACCACAGGTTATTGAGTTAACTTGTTTTATTTTCACTTTTAGACATAAATACAGCTTAACAGATCACTTAAAGAGAAGACCAATCACAATGTGATCTTTATTATGGGACATTAAGATATTAATATGGATTACCAACAACATTTATTCATTACTGTTAGCATGACCTCATGGATTACATATAAAACAACTCTATGTTATTATCTCACTCTGGAGTCATGAGGTTCTAAGTCATTTCCTTGCTATGTTTAGTAGATATGTATTACCCGAGAATACCTCAAATAAGGTAGAACCAGATATGAAAATATAAATTGAGAATAATCACACAAAACTGACTTAAAGAGGCAATGTCAACTTAATGGGATAATTCTGGTATCCCTTGAAAAAAATTTTCATTTGGAAATGAGCTATACTTCCAACCATTCAAAAAACAAAATTTACGGTATAGATTGCCCCTCTTTTAAACACAAGATATAGATTCATAATTATTGCATTTCAAATATACAAGGCATTAATATACAAAATGTCACCACCTGCCATTTGTTGCAGAACCCTACTCACAACCGTCGAATGCCAAACACCAACAACCAAATGCCAAACACCAACTGCCAAACAATATTTACAAAAATGGAGACTATAACAATATGTCACGTCACAACTTCTGGTTGGTGACAAAAAAACAATACGCAATTTTTCTCTTCATACAAAATACCTAAAAAATGTATACCTAAAAATGCCTGCTTCTATACTTGCTAAGATCTATATGAGCTGTACAAATAAAACTAAGATAATAATCCTTATCGGGAAAAACATACCAGGCACTTTATCCGAATAATTGTTTCTTGGAAACTATACTGGTTATCATGATCGATTCAAGTCTCGAAAACCGAACACTTAAGACTCAATTAAAATGAGACAGATAATTAATTTTCCTCAGTAAAATGTTTCTTGGTAGTATTTGCCTTGAATATATTTTAAACCTATAAACTAATTGAATGTCTAGCATCCTCTGAAGCTAAATAAATACATTTAAAATCGAAATATTGATATTGAAAATAATAAGATATTTACTTTATATCAATATCTTATATAAATGAATTATAACCCATAAAATTATCATTTTTATTTTCCGATTTGTGTCAGGTAGGTGGATGATGTCATATCATGAATTATTTAAGGTTAATAAAGATAAGTGAAAAAGCATCTGTGCACATATCCGTGTTGGAATGACATCAATGTCATAAAATAAGTGCCGGAAAAATAACTTTTACATAATTAGTGTCAGGAGCCTCCACAGATTCAAATTCAAAACAAGGGAGACCAGATCCCATGATCCCCATGCTATAGATGAGGAGAGGAAGGAGGAGGCAGAAGAAGGTAGAATTGTGGGATTAGGTAATCCTCCTCATATTTTTAGATTTATTCTAACAGGATTTAGAATGCTTCAGTTTAATATCAAATCAATTCTTTCCCAAATATAAGTTGGGATTAAACAGTTTGAGGGGGGGGGGGGGTGAGAGACCAGACTAGAGATTAATAGATTGATGCAACACATTAATTTTAACCAACTATTCGAGAAGTTTGCATCAATCAACTGTAGCCTACAATTTTGTAACACCACTGTTTCATCATTCAATCATTGAAACACAACCATTCAGGTATGTAACTCAAAATCAAAGTCCGTATTTTATTGAAATATCCTGGGAAAATATATGTTTTCATTGAAAATCACCCCTGGGATGAGATTACCTTACTCAGTGTTTGTAAACTCTGGATCAAACCAAGATTACCTCAAGATGATACAGATCCGGATTCTGGGATTTTTACCCAAAAATAAGATACCACATGGATCATGCATATAAGTTGCAGAAATCTCACTCTAAAAATAATGTGATTTTGTTGCAGCAACATAAAGCCTCTTAACTATTTTACAATTAGCGCCACAATACAATCCTCGTTTATTCAGCTGATTTCGATATAAGTCTGCAGAAAAATCATGATCTATAATAATATTATATTCCCAGGTTGAGCATGCCAATTTAAAGATAACCCACCACAGTTTTCAGTTTTGACCATGAACACTGTTAGAGATCATCATTCAAACAGATTTCTTTATGATTCAAGTTTACCACTAAAAAGCCACAAGTTGTTATGACGATGATTTGAGGAAACAAAATAGCAGATATAGCCTAATGCATCAACAAATCTGATATAAGATCTTAAAGGGCTCTATCTATGTAAACTACTTTGCAATTCACATCCTGAATGGATTATTTTATGTTATGACATCCTAGTATTGGGCTATATGAACTTATCCACCTTGATTTTGGGATCCGTAATAATATGAAACTGCTGCATTCAGTACATGTATACCACTTCAAATTACTGTAAACAATCAAGTTATTGCGATCACATGACTTAAGGATTTAAGCCCTGGACTCAGTGCACAGTGGACTGAATCATTCCCTTGAAGGTGTTGTTTTCAAATCTTTGCATGACCGCACAAAGTTTAGGACACGAAGTCTGAGTGGAATAAATTTTCACAATACATCAAGTCTTGGGGTTAAATTCTTTTCACACATTGCAAAATATTTTCGTACGAAAGTTGGCAAAGCATCAATTTCCATCTGTAGAGTAAAGTTGTCACCTTACGACCATTTAATGAATTACCTTGAGTGCAGTGATTGGTGATATAATGCACTGCAGTTATATGAATTACTCTGTTCGGATTGGCTGGAATCAGACACACCTTGCCTAGCTATGTGTGAATTCAACATAAATAGCGCTTTGCACTTTAATAAATGTGCACAACCATTTTTCATACTGTGCATGTTTGGCAGAAAAAACCTTGACAACTATTGAGTTTAATCTGAAACTTAAATCATTTTATGCAATTATAACTGGCATATCAACTGAGATAACTCATCCTCAATACTTGTAAGCTTAAAATTGGTTATAAATTCTGAGAAACATTTTCTCAGTAGTGACGTTATCTTGTCCATTTTGAATTGATGGTTTCAATTACGGAATTATAATTTACTTATCTCGCCCAGAACATGCTTGTCTATTCACCATTCATAGCCAATTAAAAGCCAGGTAATAAGCCCATTCGTATTACCAACTCGTATCTGCTATGTACACAGCTGACATTGCACATCACAGCATCTATTTCAATTTTACTATGGGTCTAATATACTTCAAAGTAAATTTCAAAAAATCAAGATTCAAAGGACAAAATGTAAAGCTGAACGCCAAATCACTTTTAAACAATTGTTTTTTGAAGGTTGTAATTTAACAATTAAGACATAAGGAAAAGTGGGAAGAATTTGGAAAATCTTCAAAGATGACTGTCTCCATGAGTTCTGTTAAACTGCATTTCACAAATCAAACTGATAAATCTGCAGTATATTCAACCATTCTTATTTCTGTGTGTTTAATACAAAACTCAAGAAATAATCCAAATGACCATATTCCTTTAATTTGGACCCACCCAACTATCCATAAAATCTAAGGAAGGACAATAATATATAAAAGAAGATACAAAGTTATCATGACCTTGATGAGATCATCCTGACTGAACTTCCAGGGTCGAATATTATTGCAACTGACAAGGCAGAACTAAAATGAGAAGAGTGCAGTGCTTTGCTGTTCATCTGGGACAGCTACTTTCGTGATCTATGAACTGAATTTGAGTTGAGAATTATGCCATATATCATCATGCTATATATAAACAAGGCATTAACACGCAAATGTCACCACCTGCCATGTGTTAAAGATGCTCAATGATGTTACAGATGATGAGCAGCAAACACAAACTGCTGAACACTGACAACAAAAAAAAGTTGGAGAAAAATATGTCACAATTTTTTGTGGTGACATAACAAGGTATTAATGTAACAAAATGTCACCACCAGTTTTTGGAAGTTGAAAAGTTTGATAGAGACACGGAACCCTTAACACAAAGCACCATACACCTTCTACAAAAAGTCAGAGACTATAACAATGGCACCACTTCTGGTGGTGACATATTGAACAACGAGTAGACAATCCCATAGGCGAACCCAAAAACTCATATATTGATCTGAGTTTAGCCCAGAGGGTATGAAGACCTCAATAGAAATAGTTTTGATTTATACAATTCAATTCAAGAATTACATCCATGTTAAAAGCAAATCTCAATGAAAACCAGCATATATTTTGGAGATCTAATCATTTACACTTTAAAGCCTCCCATTCATAGGATTCCCAAGGGTAAAGTATGTTCATGAATATAACTGAATCTAATACTTTACTTAAGCCATGCTTATCAATTAGAAAACCAGCATATATTTTGGAGATTTTATACATTGTACAATGTACATACATGCTTATTACATACTTAATACATAATTCTTGTTTCAAAAAAAATGATAATACAAAAGTTAATTCCATGAAACATTAAACATGCAGCACAGTATTTCCAGTCACAACATTTTTTACCATTGATAGTTTTTCTACACGAACAGAGGACACTCTGCAACATGGGGATTTCATTCTTCATGACAAGATTGTTTCAAAATCTATTTGAAAAATCATTTTTTGCACCATGAGACATCATAACTTTCTAGCTGTTTTCATTCTTGAAAAAATATTGAGAATAAGAAAGATGAAGCAGAATGTAATTTTTGGTGGCCAACTAAAAAGTATGTTTACTGGCTGACAAGAAACCAACATTATCTAGTGATATACGCAGTTTCATCTTATTTACCTGGAAATAATTTATCAGAAGATATTGAAACCAACAAGTTGAACGAGTTATCGTACCTCTGGTTAGAATTTCAATGATTTCCCCGATTATACAAAATACATCATCATTTCCCAGAAGTCAAATCAAAAGATTCATGGTTTATTCAATATAACAACTGGGAATAGAAAAACTGTCTTCCCTTCTAAATACAAATCTTTAATATTACCGAAAAATTCATCTTGAAATAACACATTGTCATATTCTATATGATCCATTGTCAATATAATTCATTATCCATGCATTTCATTGTTTTCACAATCTAATGATTTCACAATCTGTTGTCTTTATAATTCATTATCTATATAATGCATTATCCTATAATTCATTATCTATAGAATTCATTATCTTATTTATTCATTATCTATCTAATTCATCATTTATAAAATTCATTGTCTTATAATTCATTATCTATATAATGCATTGCCTTATAATTCATTATCTATATAATTCATTGTCTTATAATTCATTATCTATATAATTCATTGCCTTATAATTCATTATCTATATAATTCATTGCCTTATAATTCATTATCTATATAATTCATTGCCTTATAATTCATTATCTATATAATTCATTGTCTTATAATTCATTATCTATATAATTCATTGCCTTATAATTCATTATCTATATAATTCATTGCCTTATAATTCATTATCTATATAATTCATTGTCTTATAATTCATTATCTATATAATTCATTGCCTTATAATTCATTATCTATATAATTCATTGTCTTATAATTCATTATCTATTCATTTAATTATTTTTGAGTGCAGCTAGTTATCTCAGACAATGAATTGTGGCTAACCGCACTCAGATCTGAGGAATTACACATCATTTGTTGCAAACAGAGATTGGCTTGCAAGATGTTTTTGTTTAGTGAGATATTGAAATTGTTTAGATAGCAGTTTGGAAACACTGGATCATTCTTCATCATTAACAGATAATTCTACAAACTTACAACAGCAATGTGGAAAATATCTTTGCTATATTTATGATGTGTTTGTCTATGTCTAGGTTTATATGGTTTATGTTTTTGTGCAAAAGACTAATAAGTCTATTTGAAGCAGATAGTTTTAACAATAAATAGCATTTGAATAGAATAGAATTCTGGAACTTTCAAACAATTATATGTTAATTTGACAAGGCATTAACATGCAAAATTTCTCCATATACCATTTGTTACAGATGCCAAATGCCAACCACCCAACACCAGCCACCGACCATTGAATACCAAACACTGTCCACAATAAAGGTGGAGTCTTGGAGACAATGACAATATGTCACCACTTCTGTGATAACATAAACACTACAAGAACACAAATGTGTACAAAATGTCCCCACCAAGTGGTGATCCCGTGAAATGGTTATCCTGAAAATGAGTAGACAAGACTTTACCAACACAATTTGAGGACGGAAAATCCAAAGTGGCCATCTTAAAATTTACCCAGAATGCCCAAAATTTAGTCAGTTCTAGATTTTCATACTAAGAACCACCCCTGAAAATTTGAAATTGATCCGTCACACAGTTAACCAGAAAACATGTAAACAAGACTTTACAGACAAGATTTCAGGATGGAAAATCCAAAATGGCTGCCTTGACATTTACCCAGAATGTCAAAAAACTAATCTGTTTGTAGATTTTCATACTAAGAATCATCCCTGAAAATATGAAATTGATCTACCAAACGGTTCACCTGAAAACGGGTAGACAAGACTTTACAGACAAGATTTTAGGACAGAAAATCCAAAATGGCTGCCTTAACATTTACGCAGAATGCAAAAAAAGTAATCAGATGTAGATTTTCATACAAAGAATCATCCCTGAAAATTTGAAATTGATCTATCAAACCGTTCTCCTAAAAACGCGTAGACAAGACTTTACAGGCAAGATTTTAAGACGGAAAATCCAAAATGGCTGCCTTGACATTTACCCAGAATGCAAAAAAACTAATCAGTCCTAGATTTTCATACTAAGAATCATTCCTGAAAATTTGAAATTGATCTACGAAACGGTTCACCTGAAAACGAGTAGACAAGACTTTACAGACAAGATTTTAGGACGGAAAATCCAAAATGGCTGCCTTGACATTTACCCAGAATGCCAAAAAACTAATGAGATCTAGATTTTTATACTAAGAATCATCCCTGAAAATTTGAAATTGATCCACCAAACGGTTCACCTGAAAACGCGCAGACAAGACTTCACAGACAAGATTTTAGGACCGAAAAATCCAAAATGGCCGACAATAAAAAAGTCCTTATGAGTTTTTGCTGATTTCTTTTTACAAAATTATCACATATAACTACTGTTAACAATAAAGTAGGCTTTTACAGCAAAGTACATCTGAAATTATTTATAAAGCTACTAAATAGTTAAAGTATGAAAACTCAAAAACACCATTCAATATGATACAAAGTATTATCGCGCGCTAACTTTTCTTAAGACATTCAAAATGGCTGACATGACTGAGCTAGCAGGTCCAAAACCTAATCAGATCTAGAATGAAGTTAGTTGAACAAGATGTTAAAGTTTTAAAAGCAACTGTGAAGCAGTTTTTCTTAAAGTTTGCAGACAAGGATTTTAGCATTTGACTTCAAAATGGCCGACAGGAAGTAGGTATCGAGTTAATTTTTTTTCATCCACATCTGTATGCACTCATAAGTTATCCCTGAAAATTTGAAGGTGATATCTGTAGCGGTTTTGGAGAAAACTGCCGGACGTACGGACAGACAGACGGACAGACAGACGGACAGACGGACAGACGGACGCGCCTAGGCCGACAATATGGCCCCACACTATGTGGTGGGGACATAAAAAATTTGAAATTGATCTACGAAACGGTTCACCTGAAAACGAGTAGACAAGACTTTACAGACAAGATTTTAGGACGGAAAATCCAAAATGGCTGCCTTGACATTTACCCAGAATGCCAAAAAACTAATGAGATCTAGATTTTTATACTAAGAATCATCCCTGAAAATTTGAAATTGATCCACCAAACGGTTCACCTGAAAACGCGCAGACAAGACTTCACAGACAAGATTTTAGGACCGAAAAATCCAAAATGGCCGACAATAAAAAAGTCCTTATGAGTTTTTGCTGATTTCTTTTTACAAAATTATCACATATAACTACTGTTAACAATAAAGTAGGCTTTTACAGCAAAGTACATCTGAAATTATTTATAAAGCTACTAAATAGTTAAAGTATGAAAACTCAAAAACACCATTCAATATGATACAAAGTATTATCGCGCGCTAACTTTTCTTAAGACATTCAAAATGGCTGACATGACTGAGCTAGCAGGTCCAAAACCTAATCAGATCTAGAATGAAGTTAGTTGAACAAGATGTTAAAGTTTTAAAAGCAACTGTGAAGCAGTTTTTCTTAAAGTTTGCAGACAAGGATTTTAGCATTTGACTTCAAAATGGCCGACAGGAAGTAGGTATCGAGTTAATTTTTTTTCATCCACATCTGTATGCACTCATAAGTTATCCCTGAAAATTTGAAGGTGATATCTGTAGCGGTTTTGGAGAAAACTGCCGGACGTACGGACAGACAGACGGACAGACAGACGGACAGACGGACAGACGGACGCGCCTAGGCCGACAATATGGCCCCACACTATGTGGTGGGGACATAAAAAGGAGTTTGTTTGGTAATGTGATGTCAAAATCTGCTCCACCTGAAGCTTGGGGAAAGAGGCTCCTTGAAAGTCACAGAGGGTAGTCCTACAACTTGTTGGGCTAGAGTATAAGCACAGTAAAACCTTTCTAAATAGAACACCTTTGGTACCTCTAAATGTTCTACTTGGGAGGAGTTCCACTTAAAGAGGTTCAATTGACAAGTATGTTGGTCTTGGGACTCTGAAAAGTGTTCCACTAACAGAGGTGTTCCACTTGTAGAGATGTTCCACTTTACAGGTTTCACTGTAGTTTAATATTTGAAATGTGCCGAATGTCTATTATTAACAATATTTTCTGGACCACTCACATCTACACATGTGGTCCACTTCACAAGTGAATCCTGCTTGAGGTTGGCGAAAGTAAACACTTTTTCCATGTCAACACAAAACAACACAAGTTAGCACTAAAATTTGAATCTTCTTTATATTGGTAGAAGCATAGGAACTGCATGATCAATGCATGTTTTCATGGCTATTTGAGACTCAAAAGTGTTCAAACTTGAGTGATCACCTTTGTTGGTTTGATGGTGTCAGCACTGGATTCGGAAGCAAGACATCTTTGATTCAATCCCAGTTCTGGGGCTTTCTTGTGGATGTCTGTACTTTTACTGTATATTCAGTAATCTATTGTATATTCAATTACTACCATTCCTATCATATCTTCCTCAACCCCTAACCCAACCCATATTCAACCATCCTCAGGTGAAGAGACTTGTACTTTTATACAGAATGACAACAGAAATAGATAAACACCCGGATACATAGATTGAAGCAGCACCTCAGAGGTATCAGGGCCAAGTAGCTGCTATAATAGAAAGGAAAGCCTCTTGAAAAACCCATCAATAAAAAATCATGAAGGAATTCATAAAATGTAAACTAGAGTCAGTATGAGATGAAATGGTGATTAATAACTTAAACATAGATCAAAATGAACTTGTAAATCATTTTAAAATGTCAGAAATTCAGACCATTCATATATTCTATAAAGATTATGCAATGAATCAGTATTTAACAAATGAAATGTATCAGCCATGGGTTAAATTAGACAAATAAGCTGTCACATTACCATGGTGGAAAATACATTATTTTGGTTCTAAATTGGTGGATTCTGTAGACTTGAGAAGTGGTTGAAGTTTATTGTGTTTACTATATACCAGACAGGTTAAGGGTAGAGTAAACACATGATAAATTTAGGATAATCTCATAATGATGGACATTATCTGTCTATAGAGCAATATGTTAACCTAGAATTGTTTTATCTGGAATTGGAAGAATACAGAAGGGTTGGACCACAGGGAAGGAGGGAGGGGAGGCGTGACCCATCACAGGGACTGAATAAAGTAAATATTAAAAGTAAAAATGAGTCTAGATAAGGGAAACCATTTATACCGTGGTCACATTTGCTCTGATTTTCAGCACTGGCACCAAGGAGATGAGTATTTTGTTCCAAATTGAATACAATTTTGAACTACTCAATCTGCCGGGCGCCGTAGTAAAAATCGGAGCAAATATGACCACGGCATTAGTGGACTGGGCCATAGATAAATGAAGAGGAGCAGAGCAGGACAATAGAGGATGACAAACCAAATCAAGAGAGCAAGAAAAAGGTGTGGCATAGTAAAGGCTAGGGCAAAGGTGTTAATTTGGCAAAAGATGAGTTGGGGCAAAGGAAAGGGTCTGGCAAAAGATGAGTTAGGGCAAAGAAGTAGGTGGGGCAAAGGATAGATTGAAGGAAAGGCGCTGGGGAAAAGAAGCAGATGGGGCAAAGAAGTTGATGGGGTAAAGGAGTGAGTGGGGCAAAGGAGTAGGTGGGGAAAACAAGGAGAGGGGGCAAAGAAGGAGAGGGGGCAAAGAAGTGGATGGGGTAAAGGAATGGGTGGGGCAAAGGAGTAGGTGGGGAAAAGAAGGAGATGGGGCAAAGAAGTTGATGGGGTAAAGGAGTGAGTGGGGCAAAGGAGTACGTTAGGGAAAACAAGGAGAGGGGGCAAAGAAGGAGAGGGTGCAAAGAAGTGGATGGGGTAAAGGAATGGGTGGGGCAAAGGAGTAGGTGGGGAAAAGAAGGAGATGGGGCAAAGGAGTGGATGGGGTAAAGAAGTGGATGGGGCAAAGGAGTAGGTGGGGAAAACAAGGAGAGGGGGCAAAGAAGTGGATGGGGAAAGGAGTGGGTAGGATATGGGATAGGTAGAGGCAAAGGAAGGGGTGAGCCAAATGAGTTGGTGAGGCAAGGAAATGGTAAAAAGAAAATCATTATGTTTTCCTATTGGCAAAAAAACCCAATCCTTGCATTGAAGAAAATACTTTATCACATTATCCTTAACACATGCCAATATATCTACCTTATTACTGTGCACTTTTAATAAATTGAACTATTTTCATCATATCCTGATAATTAACACAGAAAGGAAATTATAATCTTCATTTCAGTATATAAATACTATATGTATGTGCTTCAGGTCACTGTGACCACCTCTCCCCTATAATAATCTGGAGATGAATTATGATGGTAGGTGGAGTAAGAGGCTTGGTACTATATTTGGTTTACAATTATGAAATGGTGGTTTCAGTAGTACAGTAGTTTCAATCAAAGATGCAAGGATTTTGCTCACTGTTTCCTAGATGTAACAGTACAATAAATCATAAGATTATTAGAAAATATACTTTCTTGGTTAGATTATTAAATAAAATAAATAATTGTTTTCCTAATTGATGAAAAGTGGTAACTCTAACCACTAGTAGGCGGTTGTATGATTTCATAAATCTTGAGATTAATACCAGGAATAAGACTTTCCCCCACGATTTCTATTCTTAGTACACCAGGCTATATTTAGTTTATCAAAGAGAGAAAACTGATTTTATTTGAGTTGAGATGACAAGAACATGGCCTATCAGGACAGGGGGTGGTGTAAATAACTGTCTTATCCAACAGGAAATGATGAATGAATAGCAAATACAAATGAATCGAAGCATTTCAACTTTCAACACAAATAACATTCTTCAACATTTATAATTGGAAAATTGCAGTTAATCACTCCCATTGACATAATACATCTTGATAAATCTGTTTGATTAGACTTTTTCGGTCAAGTGTAGGTATAATTCACATATTGACTGGTACTGTGACAATAAATTGATATGATAATATCAGAACTCACCAATCAAGTCAAAGAAATGTGCTGGGAAAGTTTGCTCAGTAATAACCATCGTTGATCTTAAATTTGCTTAATATAATTTTTTGTATAAAATAATCATTCTTGAATTTTTTATATTAATCATTAATGTTTATTTGTTCCGAAATTCAATTGTATAGTTTCTCAATAGCTGAATAAAGCTGACATAATAGATGGGTCAAATAGACACTGACTTTCATGTTATAAACTTGCAATAGTCAATTAATTTAATGATTTATGAAAAAGAGTTGGTTAAATCTGTCTGAAACACAAATTGCACACTAAGGGATGACCCTGTCAATGTACATATTGTGATTAATCATGAAAGTTTTGGATGTCAAACGGATAAACCAAGGTTTTGGAGAATTTTAGCATTGTATCAATGGATATCTGTCCCAAGATTTTTCAAAAAGTCATGGAAAGTGATTTAAATGACATAACTGTATAATCTAAGTTATTATTGGAGAAAACTACTCCCAAATATGCTAATAAAAATAAAATAAAAAGTAAGTCATTAGAGGTTAAAGTGCAAGACTCTTAAAACTCATGAGAGAAAAATGTTCAAGACTATTTAGAAACTCCTCTATTGGGAAAAACTAAATAATTGCCTTTGTTAACAATGTTGGTAGCAATTTGAAAATGTCAAATAGATTTGTATGTCAAAAAGTGAATAAATAAATATGTACAGTATATGTACATGTATATAGGTTGCATGAGTTTTACAGGGTTAAGCTAACTTGGGCAACTTGAATTGGCTATGGTATTTCATTTGAACTAATAGTTTTAAAGAGAAGACCATCGGTCTTTATGATCCACAGTACAACAAATGGTTATAAAAACACACAATCTCAAATTATTTACGTGACGTCTATTCAAAAAGAAGACGAAAGGACAAATAGTTAACTAAATTAAAGGATCAAAAGATCAAAATATTTTTCGTAAGTCTGTGAAAAGAATGCAATTTTTAACTCAGAAGTAACTGAAGAAAATACATTTGTAACTCATCTCTAAACAATGTGCGCCCTATGCACTCTTTGTTATGATTATGGTATTACTATTTTTATGTGACAAAAATACAAACTCTGAAATAGGCTTTACTATACGTTTAGCCCTACTTTTACTTCATTTAATAGAACAACTTTCAGCCACTTTTATGCCCCAGCCTAACTTGAATTACTAAAACTGTTAATAAAATTATCTTAGAAGTTTTAGCAAAAAGACAAATAGCGAAAGGTGCAAAATGACTGGAAATGCTCAAGATATTCCGTCTGAAAAGAAGGTAAGAGACATAAATAAACATTAGAAGTAACAGAATAATATATATAAAAATGATTCAATTTGTGTTAAGCTTTAATATCTGGCCTGCTTGACGATTTACAAAGTTGTCTAATTAACCATTTCATCATCAAGGGGTGAATTTAGTGATTTACAATTTTATTTAAAATATCATTTTCTATAAAGAATTCAAAAATGCAAAGGTTGCAAATGTTATTCAATAATATTCTTATACAATGATGGAGGCTTTAATAAAAAAAAGTGTAGGACGTATGATTTTTTCCGAAAATGCTTGCACCTTTGGTGGGAGGGGTTTAATGAGGAGCACCGTTTTGAGAAATATACTTAAGGTATAGTATTTTCAAAATATCTTACACACGGCATTTCACATTTTGCATTTCCATTTAAATTTAAATCCATAGTTCTCAACCTGAAATTTTGAAAAATCTGGAATAACTTTTTCTAAAATTCTGGATTTCTGGCTTGTAGAAAAAAAATTACGGGTTTTCAGGGCTCAATGTTTCAGATACGATTAAAGGTTTGCGCTGTTATATTCAATCTTTTTATACAACTCAGTATAATACATTCTTTCTAATTATATAAAAGGAAACCTCTTGTACAATATTTTCAGTTAAGAGACTTTCCCATTACATGGCTGAGGAAAAACCTTACAATAATAATAGCACATGACATTGACCATGATGGCTATCCAGGCTACAATGATTTCATGACAATAGCACAGAGATTAATCAAGCATGGTAAATATTTTTATCATCGGATGCTTTATAAAAACAATTACTTATTTCTCAAACATCATAGAATATTTTTTATATATTCTGAAAGACCAGTAGATGGAAAATTGTATTAGGTGAAGGTCTTTCACAATGGCAAAAAACACATTTTAGCTCTGTATAAGAGATCATATTTTATCAACTCATTTATAATTTTTGAACATCTCATGATAGAAATAACGAGGCAGTCTTATTTTCTTTTTTTAAAATCATTCCACCCATGACATGACATGACACTACATTTGAAATTTATACTCAGTAGAGGTCCTATAACCATGGGATATCAGTCGTTAACGTCTGGACCAAATCTGATAACTGTTTTTGAGTTATCATGAATTGTATACTATAATGGAGTTTTTACAAAAATATGTTGGCCATTTTGAACTGAGCAGTTGTATTGGATTCCTTTTAGAACAGTTCTATTCCCCCAAGACATTGGCCCTTAATATTTGGACCAATTTAATAACTGGTATCAAAGTCATCAGAGATTATTTTCATGAAAAATGGAGGCCATTTTGAATTCAGTGGCCATCTTTAGAATATTTTCTTGAGAAGAGGTCTCATTGTGTAAAATTTGAACCAGATTCATTTTTTACAAAAAATGGTAGACATTCTGAATTCAAAAGCCATTTGGACCAGATGTCCTTGCTTATAAAAATACTTTATCCATGAGGATCATTATTATATTTTGAAAATTTCATGGAACATGGTTGCATTGCTTAAAGGCAGAATCAGATCTATAGGGGGTGACAAAATTACAAGCAACGTGCATAATTGACCTAGCAATCTATTCCTTACAATATCAAATACAATATCTCCCAAAAGATTCACAATATGTTATAAATTGGTGAAGTTATTAATGATTCAAATTGCAAAAATGGGTGAAAAACGTTTAAATTCTCCCAAATAATAAGAATGGTAACCATTCTTATAGAAAAATAATACATTATTGTAAAAATCTTTCGTTCTCCTTGAATAAAGTATGCACTTTTGTGATTTTTAGAAAATAGACATGACAAGGAATGGCCTGAGCCAAAAATATTCTAAAATTGAGAGAATTTTATGTTTAGCCTGCTCGCTATCTCTGATTCTCTCTTTAAATATTCACATTCATTTTCAGGTAACGTCAAGGGAAAAGCTGCAGATGATGTTATTGAGTTCTTCCGCTCATATGCAAAGCCACCAAAAGATGGAGCTAGGTCAGAAATAATGGGCAAGAGATCCTTGGGAGAATTTGTAACTGCAGCCTGGAAGGCTGAACATAACCCAGGTGTAATAGATCTGTTGCGATCTAAATATTCAAGAATGTTCAAGGTAACCCCTAATTAAGTGTTTGTATTCAATGGGTCTCTACTTAGATGTGACAAGCAAAACATGAACATTTGTATGGTTGAATGCAAAGACAAGTCCCAAACTGCACTTTAACAGGATATGACAACACACAACTTTTATTGTAAAAATTTGCTGGGAATATACACTTTTTTTAAGTGTCACCCACTCATGCTTTGTATATTTGTGTGAATTCAAAAAAAGGAAATAAACATTAACATAAAATGAGTCTATGCAATACCTATTGATCAACCTGATATATCATTCACTCAATCACATTGCTATTCTAGATTATCCATACAGTTTTATCTTTATGATATCTTCAATGCAATATAATATTACCATATTTTATCGATAGTTCACAATACCCTTTTCATATATGTTACAGATATTTGATTTGGACTCCTCTGGTTACATAACATTTGACGAATACTTGGTTTTCTGGCGCGTGTATGACCTTGACCTACGCTTTGCAAAGATGCAGTTTGACTACATGGATACAGATGGCGATGGTAAGATATCCGAGGAAGAATTTGTAAATGCTGCTGTGGATTACTACACATCTTTGGATGCCGATACTCCTAATCGCTTTTATGGACCTTTAATAAACTATTAAAATCACAACTTTAAGACACGGACGTTCAGACAGAAAGAAGCTTATAATATGGCCCTACATTATAGCTACTCCTTAATGCCTTCTATAGACCATTAATAAAATATTAAAATCACAACTTTAAGACATGGACTTACAGACAGAGAGAGGCTTATAATATGGCCCAACATTATATAGCTACTCCTTAATTGCTTCTATGGACCTTTAATAAACTATTAAAATCACCAATTTAAGACATGGACGTACAGACAGACAGAGGCTGACAATATAACCCCACACTGACTATATGGTGGGGACATAATAAGGCAATTAGGTTATCCTCACCTGGTTACTCAAAATACTAATCTGTTTTATAAATAGGTCAGAAGGAACATTGCTTTCAACTAATGTGTCACATCTAATTCAGCCGCCAATTAGTTTTATACAATAATAATCTAGGTAGATAAAAGGATATCTCCAAGAAATGTTAGATATTCTATTACATTATTCTTAATAAGGAACAGAACACCTATTATCACCATTGCTCAATAAATTGATACCTCTTAAAGAATTTTGATACTTTAAAGAATTTTAAGATAAATATATACAGGAATAAAGAATTGGGAACTGAGAAGAACTTTGAGGTTCTTCAATTCTTGCAAAAATCACTTGTACAAAGGAGTTTAAATTGTCAATACATATTATGATAATTTATCTGATATCTGGGAATATCAATAATCAACGAACCCTGGTACACCTGTAGCTTACACGTTAGAGCCAGACGAATCACATCTGTGATTAATTCACCTAGTTTTACCTTTCATTAAAATGCTTCTATTATTTTAAATGAAGTGGAATGGAAGAAAACAGAAAAACATGTGATCAATATTAATTATACTGAATATTAAGATACAAATGTTTAACACTACTAATGCATTGTAAATAATAATTATGATGTAATTAAAGTTGTTTTTCAATAATATGTTTTTATTATTCATTGGAAATAAACTGGTAATACACTGTGAAATGACTGTTAATTGTCACATTTATGACATCAAAAGAGACAATAAAAGATATAAAGAATGCAAAATCACATCAACGATTTCACTTAAGAATGAAAAAGCGACAAACATATACAAGATACATGTACATGCAGACATTTAGACCTATTGACCAAGTTTCTGAATTGTACTTAATGCTCCCTGAGGAATCAGACTGAAACATGTCATGTAATCCCATGCCAAAATGAGAATGTTTATCTATCGTGCAATCTACCTTCAATTCCGGGATTGGTAATTATTACAAGATGAATTTCATACCTGGTGCCCATTGGGTATAACACTGATTGGCTTTCAGTGCAGGAGTGTTTTGGCTTGCTTCACAAGAACCAAATTATAGAATTGTATTTTGACTTCTTCCTTCATCTGATTAAACATCTCAATTCCACGAATCCCAAGTTGAAGCAGATACGGAGATCAGAGACATGGTGATATGCAAGATTAATAACTGACAAGGCATTAACATGCAAAATGTCACCACCTTCCATTTGTTACAGACCCGACCATCAACCAACGAATACCATCCACATAAAAGTTGGATACTATAACAATAAATCATCACATGCCATTTGTTACAGATGCAGACCACCAACCACTGAACACTATTCACATAAAAGTTTGTAACTATAACAATATATCACTACTTCTTGTAGTGAAATAAAAAATAGTATTGATTTAATAATTGATACGCTTCATAAATCTTTTTCCATTTTTGTGCTATAAGTATTCACAATGTAACCTTTTTAGAATTAGCTGAATTCTATTAGATTATTATACTAAATTGAACTCCAGATGGCACCCACAAACGTAGACAATTTAGGTTAATTGGAATGTTTTGCGGATACAACATATCAGTTAATAGACTACTTGCGACTTCCTCAATGCTCTAACAATGTGAACTATTTAATGAGAATAAACAGGAAACAGTTGAAGTCCCTATCTCATTTCAGATCTCTTCATGGTTTAAACCTATTATTCTTTACATGTTCTGATAAGTAGAATAAATGTCAAAAGAAATATAAAATTTTTAAACCAATGTGCGCTCTATAAATAATTGTACATATTTGTAGAGGATGAACAAATACTATGTTTCAACAAAAAAACTATGTTTCTACAAGAATACTGCATTTCTTCAAAAATACTCAGTTTCCCTGAGCAAAGTTTTTAGATTTTTTAGAAAATGAACATGAAAATGAACAACGTATTATACAAGGGGCGATCCATATATTCTGATAAAAATGCTCTCATTTTGTGTTTTTTTCACATATCCCTCTTATTTTCTCCGAAAATGTAGAATATGTAATTACACATACAATGCTTAAATATTGTAGCTATGTCTTAAATTAATTTTGAGATAAGGTTGCAATGGTAACCTGTATTTAGAGTAGGCAGGTCAATTGAATTATAATGTTTAAAAGCCAAATGTTAATGCAAATTTAGACAAGCCATAAGAATTACATATTTCTGAGAAAACTATTCCATAAATCTAACCAACAGTGTAGTCACATTAATAACTGATGACAAAGTAAGAGCTCTTTAAATATCATTTGTCAAAAGAAAACAATGGAATAAGAAGAAGATATGAGTTCAGGATTTACAGGTAAACCATGTCAAGTAAGTAAACACAGGCAAAGCAACTAGTTGTTTTATTTTCACTATCACTATATCACCCCATTCAGCTCAGGGATTTCATTAGCAGCAAGTAACAGGCGATTTTCACTGGTTGTTTTTAGGGACTTTTCAACTTTTCAAAGTTGAATTCCATTCTAATAATTTTGCCTGTTGTTTAAATTTAACCCCTGCAAATCAACTCACAAAAAGTCGAGGACACCATTAAAAAAATGTGACCAGTTGCAATCAACAAACTGCTAAAAACAACCTGTACAACCTTTGTAAATTCTTCATCAAAGGACTTAATTATTTTTCAATAGAAAAAGTGAAATACCATTGGACCAAGGATGAACTATGTCAACCTATCACAGCTATTTACAATGAATGTCAACCTATGATAGCTATTTACAATGAATGTCAACCTATGACAGCTATTTACAATGAATGTCAACCTATGACAGCTATTTACAATGAATGTCAACCTAATTTGACACCTTTTTACAATGAAGAGAGTAAGATAACCTAACAGGTTTACTCTAAATATCATTTATGAATTGTTATATGACGTCTATCAATCCTGAATCCTACAAAACATTTATCTTTCTCATCAAATGCTCAATAACTCTCAATAATAACCCACACAGCTCTTAATCTACGTCATCAAATCATCAATCTATTTGTAATCTTTAACATATTACATTATCACTAACATGTTTTCATTACTTTGTCAGACAATGGTTACAGGATTTATTATCACAGAATACAAAGGAAAAAACTAGGAGGAATAAATAGTACTATGGATACTGGGCTCATTGAACAACCCATCAACCAATTGACTGAACAAGTGAGTGATTGATTGAAACAACTCACCATGGGATGTGAAAAAACCAAAAATCTATTTCACCTCTATTCTACAAGTCTGATTCTGAAAGCATCCTAAAGCACTCTGTGTACAGTGATAAAAAAACATGGTTACGACTATTGAGATACAGAACTAATCAGACAAATTAAAACAGGAAATAAACAATAGAAATGAGGTTTATGTGTCTAATTGAATTTGAGGTCACCTTATTCTCCTTGTATTATTACGATCAGATCTTAATCCCATAATATCAGCACTTTCCTTCCAAAGCAGCAGGTGACTTTGACATAACCATTAAAAGTTACCCTGTGTGCATAGTCTACTTATAATGAATGAAGACGAAGCTCACTTTAAGAAGCAAAGTCAAACGAATGCAAAGGGTAATTAAAGGTGTTTTCTGTTATGGAACTTTTGCCGTACAAGCTTTCTACCATGCAAAGGCCTAAATACTATGTATAAGAGGAACTAAGGTAGATCTGCATTTATGTAATTTTCATGAATATAATTCCTTTTAATTAATATTGACATATTATGCCTGAAAACATAGTTCAAAATCAAAACAATTCAATTAAATGGAATTTTAATGACATTTTCCTGGATAATAGTCATATGCATTAGATAAATTAGGGGCTATTAGATAATTAGGGACTATGATATATCAGAATGATTGAACCACATACAATAACATACCATAGTGACGTAGCACATTGAAGTGCACCAGTGTATCAATAGTGGGGGAGTGAATGTTATTCTCTCAGCAGACAAATGCCACCACATCACACTTCAGAAGGCACTATTACAAATATAAATTGATGGAACGTTAGCAATAATAATTAACGACATCGTCAAAATGCAATTATGTGGATTGATCTTTTATGTTTCTAGGTTATTGTAAATTGTCTTGCATGACTGGATTTACAAGTTTATATTATCCCTAAAGTGTAACATTTTTTTTAATAGGTTTATAATGTATTTCACATCTTTCTTAGTGCTCACAAACAAACATGTATCAAGATATATGATTATATACATGTATGTATATTAAAATAAATAAATTATTGTTTTGTACAATGTCCTATCATATTTGCATGTTGTTCTGTTTATTATTATCTAAACAGTATGATTATGTTTTATGTCTTCTTCACCTAATTCTAAATGCAAGATCCGGGTAAAATAGATTACATTGCAATTTAGATTTGCGTTGAACTTTACATACAACGGTCTGTTGTATTTGCAACTCGATCTGTTTATAATAATATCCAACTCGGTATAGTAGGCCTATTTTGGCATCTGACATGCTATTTGAATTGAATATGTTTTGGGGTTAAGTTATTCCTTTCCCACAGCGTCAATCGAATATCACAATATTTTGTCTGAAGAAAAATGTACATTTTAACCCGGTACAAAAACATTACGAAAGATTAGGTCCGGGGGTTGAAATAGATTGATAACTATCTGGAGATTTCAATTCCCAATGAAAGAAGCAATCTGATTTAATGAATTAAAGAAAGGAAAAAAGATGAAAAACATAAATAAATCATTTATGACATCATAGCATTTTGATTGATGGCTAACAAAAACAATAATCAGGGGTGAAATAATATTTCAATTTATTACTGAAAGGGAATCATTTCAAAAGTATCTTAACGAGAACAGATAAATATTGAACATGGATTAAATCTTCGAGAATATCTTTCAATTAAATAAACAGGGGATTTCTTATAATCTATCGGGATAGATCTGGAGTTATTGATGACCAATCTCTGAAAAAGACACGGATGTTTTGATGATTTTCAGAATCGGGCTTCAGTAAGGTCAAACTAATTTGTAATCTAAAACAATTGTCGAACTCATTCATCATCGTAAAAATCCCTCTCATAAAGGCTTCTCTAATAGACAATAACATTGTGTCTGTCCAAGCTATTTAAAGAACAGTTCTACGGAGGTTTGTATTTAGGAATCTGATTTATCTCCCCTGATATAAAATCAGCATATTTGGAGAACTGATTACTCCCCAATACGAAAATTAACATATTGGGGAATAATATGTTTACTTTCCCTAATAGGGTGTTGAATAAGGCATAATCCACTTCCCTATGTCTCCTCTTGTCGTCCCATATAAGGATATCAAAACATCAAAAGTTAGGAGAACCTCAGTGTCAACTTAGAGGGCTGGCCTATATAAAGATTTGCATATTTGCAGTTATCAACTACAGTCCCTCATACAAATATTTTTTTTGTACAACCATTTAATAATTAAATATAACCTTTAATATCAAAAAGAAAAAAAGCTCTAGTTCAGTCTGTGAGGGATGACCATATAAAAGCAGACATAAATGTTGACTACTATCACCTGGCTAAATAACTACTTTCAAGGATTATCAGGAAAATATCCAAATATGTGTTAAGTATCATTTAAATGATTATAGAAATCGCCAGGTAAATAAATTGTAAGGTTTCAAGTTCAAATCCTTTGTTATATTGGCTACGGCTGCAAACGTTATTTCAAAGACAAAGCAGCAGATCCATAATTGATGGCTTTGGGCATTACGACTTCCGCCTTAACAACAAGAAATCAAATGAACTTCAATAGAACACTATAATCTCATGACAAGCACCATTCTTACTAAGCCAATAAATGTAAATGAAACCGAAGATAAACCTTAACAATTCAGTTGTCTCCCAAGCCGTAATTACATGTACCTATCAGCTTTCATCGACTCAAATCAATGCCAATCTCTCTGAAATCTAAAAAAGTGGCTGATTTTTAAGAATTCTTTACATTTTTGGGGTCTCAGCTACATGTTCTGTGACTTAAGCCTTAGTAACTCCACTCGATTTCTCTCAATTTTGAGTTAAAAATATAGCTGTTATATTCTTTGAAGGGCTTACTATTGACTCAGTTTTGATTGATACTATTGCTATCATTAAGATCTCGTACTTCCTTTGTGCTGCAATAGAACAATTCCTTTACGTAACATAAGTAATATAGTAAAGAAAACCTAAAAGTGATGTTGATGAATATTGATGAGAAATATTATGGAGATTATATGAGCATTTTCTTCATCGTTGTTTTTGTTGATTACTGAACATGAAAATGTAATCATCAGAAATAAGACAGAAATAAAAGGATAAAGACATAAAGCAAGGTCAGAGTGATCTTTAATAGAGACTGGTGATTTACATTCCTTCAGAAATCGCCAAACAAAGGGGAAAAGCCAAAGTATGTAATCCTTGATGTAGTTTTATCGCCCTCCTCCTTTATACCATCTCATAAGACGAACATTGTGTAATACATCTAGTTTTCAGGTAATCATGAAATAAGTGCAATGGAAAAATACCAATCAAGGGTTCTAAAGCCTCAATACATACTACTTCCAATATACAGACACCTAGTGACATCTTTAAATTATTACTGACTTTAAAAACATGTAACATTTCTCTCTGTATACCTAAACTGAATGTAAGTACATGTTACACTAATATTGTATACAGATTACAATGAGAGTTCACTATACAAAGGTTTTGTATCACTTCTCTAAATCATAATATAATTCATTACAACAACGATAGAATCAAAATATGTGAGAATGGACACCCTTTGGCAATTAATGTGAAAGTTAATTTGCATTTGTTTTCCTGTTCCTAATTTGATAATTTAAGGCTAGAATCAGAGATAAGGTAACAATGTGCTCTTCTTACATCCCTAACATAATATATCTCTTAAGTTATCCATGACAGTATGTGATCTACATATATTATCTATTTAAAAATTGAACATATATATATAAACACCTAAATGTTGAAAGCTATGACTTCTTTGGAATCCAGTATGAATTTTGAAGATTTTTTAGAATCTAGAAAAATAACATGAGCTCAAAACATTCTGAATTGAGAAAATTTTGATCCCCTTAAGTATATAGACACCATTATGATTAACCGTGAAATATCATTTCTTCTCAGTCTTGAGATGTTTCTAGTGCAACAGAAAGATGCCATGAGTATCAGAATGCATAAACTCCATGACAGCCTCAAATGATGATTAAACAAAATATTGCCCCTCACTTTCCTTACTCACCTCTTATTTTTTGTTTGTAGAATCAGATTCTCATTTCTCAAACGTTTTGTGAAGAACTTAAGCAATTTACTTTCTTTTGGTATCTTCTCATTTTGTGTAAAAGGTTTCACTTTGGTTTTAGATTCCTTCATAGCTACTGGTGCCATTACATATTTTACATCTCAAATGAAAAAAAGAATCCAACATATCCCGTCAAAAAATGAATTCTGCAATTCACTTCACTTTATCCCATCAATAGATTTTTAATACTTTATTCAAGTTTTCGGAACAATTCACCATCTATAAGACAGAATTGACTGGTTTCTACATATTCCCATGGGTCTAAGCAAGGGGTAAGATGAAAGCAGAATTCCCTCATATAAAATATCCAAAACACACATGTCTTGATCAACAAAACAGAGTAAAAACAAATAATCTAGATAATAGCGAATAATCAGGCTAAAAAGAATACTATAAGTAATATAAAATTTCCAGAAAACTTAACATTTATTCTGGTTTTGCAAAATATGGAGTGAAAAAAGCATGATCATTTTTGAAATAAATTCTTGGGTATCAGTTAGTCAACTATAGTCAGATACAATATGTAAATATCATGTAATACTGGAGATTAGGATATGGCCCCCAGTCAAACCTTCAATAAGTTATATAAAATACAAGAAATACACAAACCTTAATCTCAGATAATCTACAAAAATGACACTCAACCGAAAAATCCCATTGTACCTTTGAAACATCAAAACAGTTTGTTTTTAAAATAATAACGTACGGAGTTTTAACGGTTATTCAAATTACAGATGGTATCAAATTCAAATCTAAATATGGCAGAAATTGTAAATAGGTATAATGTTGCATTAAATCAACTAGGGGGTAAACATCACAGATTATTTGTGATAAAAACTGCTCATGTGTTATAATCTACAATAAATCATGAAAATATTTTAAATAACTTAAAATATAATTTCAAGTAACATGGCATTTATAAATGTACATTATGTGATGAGTAATGTGTATAACATGAAAATTAACGGTTTAAGATTACACTTTTAAAATATGAGGAGTTAAAAAAATTGTATTGATATAAAAAAATCTTACACCTATTTAGTTTTGATATTCAAAATAAATATTTTTCGTTGGTCCAGGTAAAATATCAAAGGATCATCTGAAATTTGATTTTTGAGCCTGACTGTTTTACTATGAGCAAGATAAATCTAAGGCCGAGGGTTGAACAAAATGCAATTAACAATCAAAACGGCGGATTGGCCAAAATTCCACTGTTGAATTTTCTGTAATTTAGGAGACTTGTATTTAGGCAAACTCGCTTACCAGTATGATTTTCATACCTTGGTTATCCAAAGTGGTATTTAGGTGCAAGTTATCTGACTTGTCATACTGCATACATGTGCTGCCATCTTTTCAACACAACAAAGTCTATTTCCACCAATCTCCATCATTTGGAAAGCCTTAACAAGTACCATGTACGATCGTTGAATGCAAATAAGATATAATACTCACGCCTTGTTCATTTCTACAGCTGATACAGGAATATCCTCATCTTCAAAACCATCATAGACCTTCAGGCTGTTGTCCAAAGATTCATGCGTATTTTTCTTTGGAGCGAAATCTTCAAATTCATACAGTTCTGGCTCATTTTGGGTATCATCACTGCAAGTAGAATGACAGTTTTAATATGGCATGGTATGGTATGGTATGGTATGGTATAGTATGGTATGGTATGGTATGGTATGGTATGGTATGGTATGGTATGGTATGGTATGGTATGGTATGGTATGGTATGGTATGGTTCTTTATTTCCTCCAATTTACCACTTTGTTTTAATAGCAGCAACACTCAAAAATGATGACTAACTTTTTTGACCAACTCATTTTGAAACAAGGCATTGCAAATGTCACCACTTGCCATTTGTTACAGATGCTGAATGCCACCAACCACCAAACTCTGTCACAGAAAGGTTGGAGACTACAACAATATATCACCACTTGTGATAGCAAGTGACATAAAACTGTCCTAAATTAACTATTACTAAGCAATTGTTTAAAAGAACTCTATGAAAGTAAAAACTAAGCATAAAATATAATATGCATTCCTATTTTATAATTTCTATATTGGGAAATGCGTATTACTTTATTGCTCGTAAATTAGAAATCGAAACACTTAGACTTTAGTAAAAGCTATTAGAGTGGCACATACATTACCAATAGTATCAGAAAAGTCAAAACTGACATAAAATATGAAGTTAACTTGACCTACTCTTAAACTCTACGTCAATTACATAAGAGGAAAATCTATTTTCTGTGTCTCTGAGTCAATCATCCAGATTTTCTGACTTTTATATCAGATAACTTCAATGAGCTTTATTGACTTAAATCTTGACATTTTCCATCATTTTTTGACTTTTCAAGTTCAAAGAAGAAGTTACTGTTTAATATTATATATCTCATATGTATTCTAGATGCTCATTGGCTTATTCGTGGTCACATGATATGAAATCGATGAACTAATTCCCTAAGAAGTCCTAAATCGCTGCCACATAATAATACCATGATAGGCCATGCCATGACTTTTCTTCATAAGTATGGGTTATTCCTATTCCCATCTTAAATTAGACAAGGCATTAACATGCAAATGTCACCACCTGCCACTTGTTACAGATACCAAATACAAAACACTGACAACCATACACCGACTGCCGAACACCATCCACAAAAAAGTTGGAGACCAAAACAAAATGTCATAACTTCTGGTGGTGACGTAATAAAAATAAGGAGCTAAAAGTGGTATCATCATATTATTGTTAAATAAGAGCATCTTGCACTGCATGTTTTTATATCTAGTCTTTTTAGTTTTTATATTCAATTCATACCAAAGTTGGACAAAGTCTAATCTAAATTTTTTATAATTTATTTCATTTATGCTTTGGTCACATTTGCTCCGATTTTCACTACGGCGCCCGGCCGATTGAGTATTTTGTTCAAAATTGAATACAAAATTGGTCAAAACACTCAATCGACTGGGCGCAGGCCGATGGATCGCAGCATATGTGACCCAGGCATTAATAGTGCTTTTGGAATTCCAGGTGAGTTTACTACATGTATAAGCCTATTATATCTCCATTTGGTGCAGCATCCAGTGCAACACGATTCTGTATATTGATTACATACCTGACCTTTGCATTCCTTTCACCCTTATTTCCTATATTTTCCATTTTAACATGCAACCAATGTGGCATTTTTACTCCTATTATTCGTGTCAGTTATACAGTACATTGTACAAGAAACTTGCCGAGAAAAGCAATGAAGCTTTGGAGTAATGATAAATATTCTACAGTTACCTACAGTTTTTCTTAGTAGTAGTACTTCATAAATTACAAATATATTGTGAAACAACTATTAATTGACTATTAATTAACTCTAAATTGCCTATTAAAGTGATATATTTCCTTGACTTCTGGTAGATTTCTCATCACACTTGAGAGGCCTTAATATCAAAAGGGTTAATTGCTGTAATTCCAATCACAGAGGTCATTTTTTAGCATACATATGTACCTAATTTCATGAATTGATGCCATGAATATTTTAAAATAGGAATGGCTGTTTTGTTTTAGAAGTCGGAGGACTACCATGAAGTCATTTTTTCGGATATCTTTTTTCATCTCCATCACATCATTATTTCTACAAACAAAATTGAACAATTGAGCAGAAATGAAATGATATCTTTCAGCATCTTGGGAAACCAAGGTATAAGTTCAAACTGGTAAGCAGGTATGTTCTTTCACATCCTCCTAAGCAGGTGTCCAGAATCGGTACCACCTTCTTCCCCCCTGCTATAAGCAGTTAGCATTTCCCCGATTAAGAACTCGCAATTTGATTCGCTGTCGCAACACTGCGACAGCAATCATGTATACGTCATCAGCGCATAATTAGATCATGTGATTTGATTTAATCGGGCACTTCCAACTTGGTTATATCAGGGGGTATAAAGAAAGAAGATATTCTGAATTTTGATGCCCTGTGATCGGAGGATGGATCTTTCCAAGTGATGAAAATTGGCAAAGGGATTATTTGAAGGTGTTGAAAGTAGCGATTAACAAATTAATTAATCATGTCGTTTTTCATGCTAATTCCTCTCTATTCTCATCTAATTTTCATCTAATTTTCATCTGGACACATGACATTTCATGGAATTGTAGATACTAGTAAGGCAACTATTATATTGATCATTACCAGAGATCAATAAAACAGAAGGATTAGACACTGACACCTCACCAAGAATAACTGAACTTACATAATACAGGATCATTTCTAGTTATGCTAGCAATGTACTCCTTTCAACCAATGCCATTCCTTACAGTATATATACATGTATATATAACTGAAATAACTTGACGGATCAAACAGATCAATGAAATTAGGACTCATTAAATATATAAAGAGTTACCTAAAGCAGGGATTTCATTAGAATTAAGTGAATTGAATAGAACATGGCAAAATTACTCAAAATATCAGGGAAAATTATTGGAAATTTTAACATGAACATGGAAACAATTGTAAAATTCCTGAAACAACAGGTGGTCGGTAGAAACAATAGGAACAATAAATATTATTGAAACCCCTGAAATAGATCAACATTTGATTTTCCAGTAGACAAATGTTATTTTCAGGTGATTTTCTAAGTATACTGCTAAATTACATTAATATATCAAATTCATTTTCTAATGCTGCCCTTTGTGATATTTTTGAGAGTTGCTCATATTCTAAAATATCAAAAGTTGGATCATTTTGTTAAATGAGAAATGACATTTTTTACAAACATACTAAGAGAATTCATGAAAAATACGATTACAGCTAGATTAGAATCCATAAAAATACTTGTTTCCCTAGGAATTCATTGAAAAGGCATATAAATATTGGTGAATCATGATAAAAACCATTATTGGCCTTAGGTTGGCATAGAAGTAATCTGACTGATTAATTAGGAACTTTTACATGTGGACTTATATACAGGTTTAACTATAGGCCTACCTTAAAAACTTGCCAATGGCTATAACCGCATTACTTTCTCTTACAAGGTTGTAAAATCTACATATCCGAACATCTTTTGATGTCAACACTTTTTTCTTTAATTTGTCAGAGATTTCATGCGATAAGACCTTGAAGTGAACATCTGCATTAATGGATACTTCTGGCTGGTCTCAGTGACATTTGGGTTAGACGGGTTTTACTGCCTTTTACTGGATATACTTAAAGCTCTCACCAGCATAGCAAAGAAAGGGCATTATGGCAAATATCCTTAATTCACTTCACAATATACGTCAATGGGCAAAAGGGAAAATGCCTTATTTTGGGTTATGGATTTACGTGGCCCAACTGGCCTATCTGAGGTTCAAAACCAATGTCTAAGCTACATTTTGACAAAAAACTGAAACAGGGGGACCCCTCTCTCTGATGCTGAGATTTACAAAAGTGAAGCCAAATTAATATGCCATTTGACGCGAAGTTTGCATCAAGATAACACAAATAAACACATTTTCAGAAGAAAGTTTCATGTTATCATTGCAAAAAGATGACAACTGTTTACGAGCTCGTCATGATCACAATTTTGTTGAACTACATTAATTCTTTAACACTACTTTTTCTATTCAGTGGAAGTGACATATTAGGTACTATCCCTCTCAGGCAGGAGATAAAGAGGGACTCTGATAGATCAGAATGAAGAATCAAAATGTTGAATAACAATTACACAAATATGTATCTTAATATCTTCTGGTTAAATATGTTCTTTGGTAAGGGTATCAAATAGTGAATGAAAATTGATGAAAAGCATGATACATCTGATGATAAATTACCTATTGAAGCAGGCAATTTCACAAATTAAAACCTGTGGGTATATGAATCAACTAACAACAATGCCATTGTTCCACAAGGGAAACAGGAATTCTATAGCTGATTTACAACATGGTTCAAATATTGACATTCAACACGATTTTCCTCTTAAACCATCGGCCTGACAAGATCATACAATTGGAGATATTAAAGTGGCAGCAAATGATATACATGTACACCCGATTTATATCATTATCAAAAAGAGGTGTAGAAAACAGTTTTGTATAACTCCTTCAACCAAATCATGCCAATTAGCCTGATTATAGGGCTGTTGTGTTTCGATTGCCTTGGCTTTAATATCTCTATTTTTGTTCTAATTATGGTTTTTGATTCAAAAGAATTGAATATATTTCCATTTTTTTGAATGGGTGGGTGGATTGTTACGTTTGATGGGTACAAATCGGGAACAAATCCACATCTTAGTAATTTTCGAAAGGTCTCTTGTAATTTATGCAATGATGTATTTTAAGATATTGGCTTTTTACTTTAATAGGTTACCTCCCTCCGTTTTATTCATCTATATCAAATTAATTAAATTAAAATTCGTTTGAAGGTAACTTTTTTTCAAAAATTAATTTTAAGTTAAATTTATCATCTATATTAAATCAATTAAATTACGACGAGCTTGTAGAATGCGGAAGTGCATTTTTCCGAAGGGAGGTTTTTTGAGCGATCATTAGTTAACTGAATATACCGATCATTTGCAAATTCCGAGAATCCTTAAGTGTAAACTGAACAAAACAGATTCAGTCAAAAATCCCCACCCCCGAGACAACAATCTTTGTCAAATTCCTAGCCCTGGGGGCAATATAGTGGATCAAATTTCTTACCCTCCCCGCGTGGGGGGGGGTGGTTCTCACACAAACTTTTGAATGGTGCATTAGTTAATTTGGTATATTGTATACTGTACTTACTAATATGTAATTGTAATGACATCAGAGAGACAATAAAAGATATAATTTATTAATAATCAGTATTATCCACAGATACCAAAACACCTCCACTTGCTGATGTCTCCTCATTCACTAACTTGACCATCTTGATCATCATGTTTTACATTGCTGTGCACTATACTTTATTGTAACTTTACCACATGGGGAATTAACTGATGATTGATTGTGCAATTGTAACATTCATGAGTTTGCATTTACCTGATGCCTCTCCATGTAATAGGCTAGAAATACAAATTCTGCAGAATGGAAGATAGCGGAGTTCAGGAATGTAATTCTATTTCAGATTATGGCCCTCTCAATTGTACCCCTTCCTTCAAGCCTAATAGACGAGATGCGAGTAGAAATAATCTTGATTTACGTCATTAAATATTCAAATGTTAGTCAAATGGATGTCATATTTGAAATCTACACGTAAAAGTACATCTACAGATATGGTTTTGAAAATTGTTAATCAACTTTGAAATTTTTTTTTGAAAATGTGACTTCTAGTTCGGGGAGATTCCCCATAGACCCCATGTTATAAAATCACAAAAAGTGAAATATCTTTTCTTGTATTGGACAGGTAACATTTTCCTTTACTGGACATATTTTAATTTGCAACAGGCTATATTTTCCTTAATACATGAATGAATTGGCTCATATCATCACATCTTGTAGAGAAAGGTTTAAAAAAAAAATTATTCTCAGTCTTGAATTTTGAAGAAATTACAAGACTTAAAGGAACATGTCAAAAATTAAATAATGTGCCAAATTTTACCGATGTGATTCACCAAAATTATTGAAACACATTGGATGATCTTAAAAAAGCTTTCAATGAGAGATATAAGTTTAAACCATATGACAAATAGGACATTATTTAAGCAGAAAATACATTTCATACTTTCATTGACCATTCTGAAGCAGTTCATCATTCAACAGTGAAGGGGCATGTTACCTACACAAATGGTTAGAGGGGGGGGGGGGGCAAAGTTACCTCATGTGACCCAAAATCTGAGAAGGCCTTCATATAAATATCTTACAAAAATCAAAAGGAAATGTAATATTCAGTGTTTTGATCCACATTTCATTAGAATTGGTAAATGATTAATGAAGATATTGACATTTTAAGGCCATATAGGGGTATGTTGCGATTTCAGTGGGAGATGTTTTCATCTTTAGAAACTTAGAACATTTTTTGGATCACAATAATAGATACCAATACCAAATATAATAAGTTGTCCATATTTCGACAACAAACTCTGGATAATACAGGGAGAAGAGCCTGAACGTTATATTCATTCTAAATGATTCTAACAATATCAATTTATTATCAGCACTTGTAATTCAAGGAAATATCAGTTTCTTTTACATTAGTTGTGCTATAAAAAGATAATTTTGATAAAATAATGACGCAATATGCAGCCACCAAAATAAAACTATTGATAATATTGATGCTATTGCCAGCTTGTGAGATAATCAACATCAACTTCCACTTTCACATATAAATGGTACTCGGGGACAATAATGCAGATGCGAGTAGGTAGTTACCAGTTTCACCACCAGGTGGCTCGTTCGGGTCAGATAGCATGGCGTGTATAGTAGAAAGTTTCCTTTAACTCTATTTTAGTGATTCAATTTTCATATAATCATTATGTATCTAGTAGTTATGAAAAGGAAAATGTTATCTGTCCGATACAAGAAAAGATATTTCACTTTTTGTGATTTTGTAACATGGGGTCTAAAAAATATTAAATTTTCAAAGTTGATAAACAATTTTCGAAACCAAAGTACTAGATGTTCTTTTACTGAATTTTGAGTATTTAATGATATAAATCAAGATTATTTCTACTCGCATCCACTCTATTCAAAAAAGTGTTTATTGATATTTTTGAAGTATATTTACTTATATCAATTACAAAATTGATTACATATATCTGAACTTAACAGGATATTGATGAATCTAAAACTGGAATCAATATACCCCATGGACACCAAGTTTAAGTATAACAGGGATACCTTAAGTACTCTGTAGCTCAAGGATCATTTGATACAAGTTGTATCGATAATGAATATAATTATTTTGTTTTATTGGTGTATATATTGATCATAGTCTTATATGTCCCTGAGATGATTACAAAAAATCAGTGAAAACTTTTGTTCATACATTTTATTTTCTTCCTTCCATGTAATCTTCAATACTGGGAAAATTGACGATATAATCCTCCTACAAACATAAATCACTGACGCATATTGATATTCAATCCGATGCATGGCAGTACATGTCATGTATACATCCATACAGGATATAACCCATGAAATCCAGGGACAAATTTTTGCCGGGGGAGTTTCAATTTTAAGGCCCGGTCACACCGCCTAAACTTTGCTGGAGCGTTCCTTGAACGTTGAAAAAAATCATCAACGCTCGTAAACGTTCACCACCGTTTAACAAAAGTTGGCATCCGTTAAAGCAACGCTGTAAACGCTCGGCCAATGCGGATGTTTCTCGAGTGGCCATCCTAACGCTCCAAAAGTTTTGAGCTACTCAAAATATTGCGAGCGTTGAAAAAGGGACAATTTTTCGCCCTGGCAAAGTTTATCACCGCTCCACCAACGCCCAGTCAAAGTTTGGCACCGCTAGACGCAAGTTCGTGGACGCTTGAATCCGCTAGACCAACGCAGAAATCTTAAACGCTGGACCACCGCTGCTTCGCCAGCGTTGCCCGGGCGGCGATTAAACGTTGCACAAACGTCGTTGGAGCGGTTGTTAGCGTTTTATCAGCGTACATGGGGTTGTTTGAACGGTGTCGGACGTTGTCGCAGCGTTCCATGGCGGCGATGAACTTTGCTTTGGCGTTGGTATAGAGGTGTCGGAGCGGGACCAGAATTTGGCTATAAATACGTGGAGAAATGCACCACGAGCTCTTTTGGAATCGATCCGTTCAGCTCAGTAGTCAAACGCGATATGCTGCTAATCCAACGCTGCTGCTATTTATACCCCCGCCGAGGCAACGCTCTCATGCGCAGAACGCCGCTATACCAACGCTCGCATTACCGCTAAACAAACGCTAGCTACCGCTCGCAACCGCTTAACCTACGCTAAAGCAACGCCGGCTTCAGTGGTGCACCGCTAAGCCAACGGCCGTGTTTTTGTTTTTTTCCCCATTTTGTGAGCGTTGACGAGCGTTTTCAACGTTCAAGGAACGCTCCAGCAACGTCCGGGCGGTGTGACCGGGCCTTTACAGGAATAACTCAGAATAGCCCATTATAGGGATTTAAAGGCATATATTAAGATTTGATTCAATCTGATTTGGAATATACTGTTCTTCTTTTAATGTATCAAAAAGTTCAGTTTATCCAGATCATTTTGATTTATTGAACTACATGTATAGCATTTACTTTAGCATGATGTAGCAGACTGATTTATAAGATAAAATGCAAATCCCTGTTTTCACAGATATCAATATCTGAAGGGCATTATTTTTACATGATATAATAAAAGAAAAAATTATTCTCTAGGAGGAGCTCGTGATATTCTGATGGAATAGCCTTGAGATATCATTTAGAACTTCAAAGGATTTTTGTTTATATTGGAAAAATCTTGAGATGCAAAACAATACAAAATAGAAAAGTATAATAGAATAAATGGCTGGTATTCAACAAAGAACATCAGAAGGATAACAAGGATAACTAAGGTCAATCTAGGTGTTACAATGGTTAGCTGGATATAAAGTTTCAATCTTGATACTATCTAAACATTGCCTTTATATAAAGTTTCAGTCTTGTTACTATTTAGACATTGCCTTAATATAAAGTTTCAGTCTTGTTACTATCTAGACATTGCCTGTATATAAAGTTTCAATCTTGTTACTATCTAGACATTGCCTGTATATAAAGTTTCAATCGTGTAACTATCTAGATATTGCCTTAATATAAAGTTTCAAACTTGTTATTATCTAGACATTGCAACGTTTCAATCTTGTTATTATCTAGACATTGCCTGTATGTAAAGTTTCAATCTTGTTACTATCTAGACATTGTTTTGTGTATAACAATTCCCCCCCTGACTGAAAGATGACTACGCCCCTGCTGTACATAAAGTTTTAATCTTGTTACTATCTAGACATTGCCTGTTTATGAAATTTCAAATGTGTTACTATCTTGACATTGCCTGTTTATAAAGTTTCAATCTTGTTACTATATAAAGTTTCAATCTTGTTACTATCTAGCCATTGCCTGCATATAAAGTTTCAAACATGTTGCTTTCTTTTGCCCATATACCAAACCATTTCTTGTTACTTATTGCCTATTTATGAAGTTTCAATCTGGTGATTGATTATTTGGACTCGAGTAATTTGCCTAAATTAAACTTTATTATATTAGTTATTTTTATTCAGAGCACAGTGCTACTGTAGTTTCTGCATCTATCATTCTGGGTATTTTTGTACTCAGTAATAATATAACTAAAAGTATGAACTAAATGTACTATACTTTATTTATATAACTTGGCATTAAGAGTTATAAAAAATAATCATGTATAATACAACATAATCAGATTTATACTTACTATATGTCAAGCAGATCTTCTATATTTATGTGTGGAGGTGCCTGATCGGTTAAATAAAATTTTGGTGGCTTTTTCTTCTTTTTGCGCATCATTGGCTGGCCTCGGATATCATCCAGATAAAGGTGCTGCATTTTATTGAATGGTAGAGGGGGCCTGTCATCCGGACCCCTTGACATCTGCGACATCTTGAGTGTTCACCTTCTCATCAATATTATACTGAAAATACAATCCACAAAATGAATAAATTTATGGTTTAGAAAATGCAAACTGCATTGTTCTGAAACAATGTAATATGTATCTCTATTTTTGGTAATACCCAAATAATATCCGAGTTTGTAAATGTGATGTGTTTGCCAAATTGAAGGATTATGATAATGGGTTATACATGGATCAAGTTTCAAAAGTACAAGTATACAATTTTACTGTCATTTTCAATTGTTATATCTTTATTTTTTTGATACACAATGAAAAGTTGTTCTTTTGTTCAATAGTTTTTAGAGATATCATATAGTAAATACATCTCAAAAGATGTTACATCTACACATGTTTACCATATTAAGCAACAAAAAACACTCAGAAACTATAATTTCATCAACTGACCATGATGGGGGACTTCAGATATCTTTCTCATGATTACTGTTTTTCCCTTATAAGGTCTGAAGGGAGAAGCCTAAAGAAAAAATAACTGTCTCCTTTTTCAACCCAATGATTAAGTGGGAGTAGAATCTATAAATTCTCCCCATTCTTGTGTGTCTTTTGTTTGACTTTAACGAGCCAACAACTGATCATTATGTCCATAGTTAAACTCATTTAGAAACAGTAGAACACTAAATAACGAATGAATGAAATGTTACAAAACTGAATCACTATGACGTGGTCAGTATTTTATATCTGCCATTTAAAAGTTTGCCAGGTAGGCATCTAGACTTTGACATTTACATTCTGTTTCTCAACTATAATATCAAAACCCAGACTTCAAAATTGGTGCAATAATATAAGGCAAAACACGACAATATGTCACTACCTGGTTATAATTACATAAGTGTAACAATTTGTAACAGATGCTGAATGCTTAAAACACAAATGCCAAAACTGATACTCACAACGAATACCAATCAAAAAATTTCAAGAGGTGTTCTCATAATATACACTAAGAGGTGTTCTCATACAAATGCAGTGATATTTATATAATGCATAAAGGTGCTTATACAATGCACCTTTTTAGATACATTAATGTACAACATCCCTAATTCAGTATATTGTATTTAGTACATATGTTGTATTTAGTACAACATACTCTCTATTTAGTACATATATACACTATATATTACAAAAACGCATTTTGTCATACATCTGATATGAAAATGTATGAAATTAGGACTGCCCTAAAAATATACTTCACATGCTAAGTACCAATAGTCATGCAAAATTGATCAGATAAGCTTCCGGGAAATTTGGGGATAAAGTCAAAAATATATGAGAATCTGACAGTTATGTGTCAGTCTGGCACTAGCTTTCACCATGCCATGTAACTGATTTTCACATTATAATCAGGCCCATAGCCAGGGGGGGTTTGATGGGTTCGAGCGAACCTCCCCTGGCTAAAAATTCTTGCAAAATCAAGCAGTTTTTCATATCTTATAATATATATTCTTGATGCCGGCAGAAACCTCATTTAGAGATGATTCAACTACATTGAACTTTTAAGATTGGGGATGGAATTCAAGATCTCATATTCAGTCCTTACCTCATCAATACCCTTTGCATTCGTTTGACTTCACTTCTTAAAAGAGAGCTCTGTCTTCACTCTTTTAAACTAAAATAAACCTGTGAACTCACCGTGCCAATCAGTGTTCGTCGGCCAAATTTGACCGATGTTCTATATGGTCATTCCTTCTGACGTCATCGTTGAGCCCGGAATTGACAAATGACATGCGCATATTTAATCAGAACGCATTTGGCGTATATCTCTTCAAGCTCGCTGATTGGTGGAAGAAAGGTCAGCGCGTAGGTCAGAAGTGATTTATTCCCTAAACTGTCACCGGTACCTGTCGTGGAGGCGGGGCTACTAAACTGTAATATGGTCTCTACTAGGCAGAGTGTAGTTTAACTAGACTCTGCACGCAGGGTACCTCATCTATGGGGTTTCAAGAGAAAGCTTTTTTATATTCAAGTGTCAGTCTTATCTTCTTGGGGACAAAAAATAAGACGGGAGAGAGGGTGCTATTATTACAATACTCAGTTACACTAATGCTTGTCATTATTATATTCTATCTAGAAAGGAAGTAATAGAAGGCTCGGATTTCTATCCTTCCTTTCTAAGAACAGAGTAAATGATGCCTGAACCTCAGCATTTGGAGGATATGCTCTCTAGCATGAAATACTGTGAAGATCAATGATATTTAATAAGTCATGCATCAAGGCATCCCCATCATTTCACTAACATTGGTTGTGGAACTAAATAGTGTTGGGGGAGGGACACGGAGACAACACATCTTATTCTTTATTTATTGGGAAGCTTGTTTTTGATTGAATCCCTTAACATTCAGTGATATGAAATATGAATCTGATTTCTGATTTCAGCTATTTATATTACGTACATCTGATTTAAGTATTACATAAAATACAACATCAGCATACTTGTATGAATGTGTAATAATGTATACACATTAGTCATACAGATATAAATATGTAATGGGAATCTAATAACTGCCTCATAGATAGTGAAGGGCTGTATTTAGGCCTTGATGAGGCACAGGATTTCAAGAGGGGTTGAAAACCCATAGATGAGGTAAGGCCTGAATATGAGATCTTGCCTCAAGCCCCCTACCCCCCCCCCCCCCTTCAATCTCCCTATCTGAAAATTTCAATGTAATTGAATCCTCTCTTAATAATATAAGATACTTATTTCCTAAGTTCCTTGGTTAAAATTATGAATGGCAAACTTAAATAAAGTAAAGTACTTCTGGCAAAGGTTTGCACCTTATCCAAAGTTAAGTGAAACACTGCTGATTTTTTACATCAATAGCTAATCATTTAATGGACATGTACTGGGTTCAACTCACTAATCTGTCAAAAAGCATGAAAAGGAAAATGAGATAAAAAGAGACAATTTATCAATTATCTTAATGGAAATGAACTTTTTTATTATCAAATTGAATTATATTATCATACCAAAATTTCATATGGTATGAGACTAAATTATGAAGGCAAAACACATCATGATAAACCATGACATCTCATTTCTTCTCAGCCCTGAGATGTTTCAGGTGAAACAGAAAGATGCAATGAGTATCAGAATGGCAAAAAACAGGTTTAAGTCAAACCTCTGCTAGTCAACCTACCTTACAAACTACCTAAGTGCTGTCGTAGAATCTTAACAACTTTTTCAATTCATTTTAACCTCTCCTCTGCAATAGGGTGTTTGACATAAAATTGCATAGAGAATAATTTCAAATTTCTATAAGAGAACACATAGTTGTCAATTCAATGTGTGTTGCTTAAAAAATAACTACATCTCTAAAAGACTATGTACTTCAAAATCCTTTGAACATAAATATCATTTGAACAAGAAATTATTAAAGGCGTGATGTTTTCTTTCAAAGGTGTCCCTCTTTGAGTGTGTTTCATACTTTATGTGTACTAAACCCGTAAACTGTACATTATATTTTACACCTCTAAAATTACAACAATGATCTACTTATTCAAACGGAACATTAACTCAAAAACAGATATGGCACTAAAGCTAGATTGAAAATTATAGTAATTGAAATAGAAAACCGCCAAATGAAATATATGACAGCTTCATTAAGCCAATCTGACAGTTCTACTCTTTCATCAAAACACACATCTGCTTGTCATACCTTTCCATTCAAACAAAGAGACTTATTAAAATATTGCAACGGTACATGTTACATATGATACGAGGTGCCACAGATACTCAATTTTGTTCTGTTCCGGGGAATTAGGCTCTCGGATCAGAACACGGGAACAATTATTCAACATTTCGGTTCGGTTCGGGAACAAGAAAATCATACCTTTATACAGTTTTTAGCCCTCAAATCGCCGCAAAACAGAATTTTACTTTGCATCGAAAGAAGTCCATTTTTCACTCCTTCTCATTGAAGAGTCAAGCGGTTTTTGCTACCAGATAGACCTAGTCGATCAACTTATTTTACACGTACTAAATATGCTGAGGGTTTATCTTTCTCTAGTAGTATGATCTGCGACTTTGCACTGATCATGTCGGCGGGTAAACTGTCAAATGAGCTGAAACCCGAGAAACAAATATTGCGGTAATCCCGTATTCGGGAGTTAGTTTCAGCGGGACCAGAGTTCCTTCAAAGATGTGAGGTCCTAATAACAGATGCACAAGGTGAATTGATCATTAAGTTTTGTTTTTCTTCCCAGTTTGAATGGGAGATCTACTTCTAGGACACGTAGATCTATTTTGTTTATTTCCTGTACAAGCTGGATGTCCAGTCATTTTTCATACTCGCAAAATTAGTTTTGTTGCAAATGACTAGATATTGGCCTACAATAAATGGGGCAAGTTAGAGTATGATACACACAGTCACTTTGTTCTGGAACCGTTCCGAAATTGTTCCGTTCCGAAGCCAAATGTTCCGAACCGAACAGTTCCAAATTTTTTTAGCGATCTCCCCAGGATTGATGCAACTGGTTGCTGTACCATCAAATATCGAATGCCAAAGACAAATATCGAAGACAATATTAGAAGTGTTTACCTGGAGGATGATTTGTACAGGCGTGGCATGCAACCAATTAATTGTTTCATTAGTAATCTAATGCACAATACAAGGAGAAACTGAGTCAAATTAATAGCTGATATAATAAGCTCGGGGTAAATTGAATCTTTGAGAATTCTGAGAATGCAATGCATTAGAGTACAGTCATGTTCATTGCAGTTTTAACTGGTATATCATTCTATAGACCTAACGACATATTTCTCTTCAATTATATTTAATGCTAGCAATCTACAGTTCATTACAAGTACAAAATTGCATCATTTCAAGAAGTTTTACAAGCAATAACTGATTCACAAAAATATGATGGGGGGGGGCCTGGGGGCCCAGCCCCCCCCCCCCTTGGGTAGGCCCAGAAAAAAAGAATTGGGCCCCAAACAAATTTTGACTGAAAAAAGGCCTAGAGGCTCCAAAAAGTAGGCCTTTTTGGTCATTACTGGGCCTTATAAGGCCTTATTTTTTATTTCAGGCCAAATTTTGAAGAAATAGGCCTCAAAAGTTTTAAATTAGGGCCCACTTTTGGGTTTAGAGACCCAAAAAAAATTTTCGCGCAAATGCAGAAGTTTTTTTCTCTGACCTGAAATTTGCCCCCCCCCCCCTTGTTGGTTCCCATATCCACCCCTGCATTGATGTACATGACAAATTACCAGACATCTTCTCTAGCATACCACTTGCATTTGTTCGACTTTGCTTCTTAAAAGAGAGCTTTGTCTTCGTAGGTAATTTATAACTTCTAAGACTCTGTGTGCAGGTTATCTCTTGCAAAAGGAGTAAGTCTGGGAAGGAATAACATAAACCATTATGGCATAATAATTGTTTGACTGGAATATTCTTTTTTCCTTCTGAAGGTTCTTCAGCTCTGTAATAATACACCCACTCCCAAGAAAATATTTAATATCTTTCAAGAATCATCACGAATTGTTGTTCTACTATGAAGAATCAATGTAGCTCATTTACAGTAATCATGATCAATACATTTCAATTAAAATGATAGTATTTATATTGTTGATGTAAATCAATGACTTTGGCATGGCTCATGTATAATACAATAGAGTTCAGAATTGTTATTAGATGGGCTTTTATTTTGGGCTGTACAGGCTAACTTCCTACCCACCACTTGTAATGGAGTAGAGATGCAGTCATCATTGATGGGCCTGTAATGAGCATTGGCCTTTTAATAAATTATGGTATCACTGCAGAAAGGTGAAATTACAACTTTAATTGGCAATATTCAGAAATGTTGATTATTTTGAGAAGTCAACACCCTTTGGAGGTTATGCTTAAGTTTTGGCAATTGTGGCAGTTTTGGAGACAGATTATTAGACCTTTACTATGTCCAAAACAATGAGGTTTTTGATGTGATCCATTATATGGGCCAAGACATGAATCCAGTATAGTAGCCCCACTTATGGTATTGTGTAATTCTGGTCAAAATTTAGAATGTCATGTGCGTGCAAGTCACATTATATTTGTTATTTAAAACATAGAAACATGACTTCAAGGCAATAACGCCATGAAGAAACATTTGAGACCAAGCATGATATTAAACTTCCGAATGAACAGTCACGTTTTTGTTTTATTTGCATGATAATATCAGCATCTGCACTCATATGTCAATGTTCTTCTTACAGTTTTGACACATGTTACCAAAAACATGTCCAAGATATTTATTTGTTCTTAAAATTTACTGTTCTTATTCTGAAAAAGAAGTCATTCACCTTACTTCTCATTCGTCCCCAATTTGCATCCTTATCAGGGGTAGAACTCTCCTTAATTTTTGTACTATTGAGATGCATGTTAAATCGAATCATGTTCAAATCAGAATTTCTCAAATCGCAGCCCATTGATTTTCAAAGAATTTCAGAGAAATACAGCAAAACATCTCAACTTCATGTCAAAAAATTTCAACAAATATATTCCACGAAAGTTCTGCTCTCTTACATAGTTGGAGTGCCAAAACATCATCATATTTATGTACATTGACCAATTCACCACTACCAAGCTCATCTATCCATAGAAAATAATCCCAAATATTTTACCATTCACTGTTATGATCACATGTTTCCCAGTTATTCTGTGTATTATATTAACTATTCTGTCTAATACCACGAAATAAACAAACCAAGTAAGGATAGTACATTCCGGGATATAAACATTTGCAAGAATACTTAATCCTGAAAAAAGTACTTCATACTGTTTTTTGAACCAGAAATAACAAGGGCAGTAATTACAGCAATTTTTAAACAAGGCATTAACATGCAAAATGCCACCACCTACCATTTGTTACAGATACAGAGCATCGACCACCAAACACCAACTGCCGAACACTAGACACAAACCAGCGCAAGCACCAAACACTGTCTACAAAAAAGTTGGAGTCTATTACAATATGTCACAACTTGTGGTGGTGACATAAAAAATGTAAATTTAGATATGCATCTAATAGACATTCTTACCTTATATGCACACCAATAGTAACCAATCCACAATCCAAGTTTAGAGAAAGCAAACTTCCTTGAGGTAATATCCAATATCTGGGATCTTATTTCACAACAGATATCCTTACTAGCAGGTGTATATGAATCACATGGCAGGATACAACAATTATATCAGATCTTTTTGATTTTGTCACAGCGTTGAGCTTTGACATAAAACAGGCTGTTGTAGTATAGTATTATACCCTAAATCAACATGTAGATCCTCTTTTCCTTCCGCTATCGGCCAATTTTTGACATTTTGCTTTTATATTATCCTGTATGTACAGATATCAGATGATGGTCTATATTAATCCTAATCTGTCGAATCAAACCGATGACATTTTCATTCAGTTGGTCACCTGAAAACATAAACACACTCGTCAGGTTGACAAATTGACATACATGGTTTATTAACTTGATTTTCTTTATTAAATCGTCCATACAATATACTGTATGTATTGCTTATAAAATATACTGTGAAAGCAGCTTCTGTTTGGCACAATACACCTATTGGTCAAAGAATTCCAACGGCTTTGTGTTATGTACACAGTATATTGATGTTGACAATTCACATTTGCACTATATCAATATATCCTAACTTCTATGTTACTCGATAGCAAATAATCATTTGTAGACCAGGTGTTTCCTTAAAATTAATGAATTTCTTAATTCTATGAATATTCTTGTACAAATTAAAACATGACAAACAAATTGACTGAATATGAACTTAATACTATAGCTAAAAATGACTAGATCTACAATTCCATGTGGTAAATTGATCTTAATACACATACTTGCCCGATTTCTATTTTTCTATATTATATCATGTTTGATTTGTGTAAAAATGTATGTATACATCTGTATAGCCTATTGTATATAGTACCTTAGTGTTCAGAGTTTAATCCTATAACAAATTACCTTCATAACTCAAATTGATATAAAGGGATTTATAAGCATGATAAACCCTATTGACCCATTATTCAGTTGCATACTCAAGATCTAATAGGCCATAATAGAAATAAGACTCCACCTATACAGGATTTTCACTAAGCTGAAGAAAGTTTGAATAACCTTTCTAATCATCTTAAAGGGAAATCTGATTATTTTCAAATTTAGGTCCCAGATACAAATGTAGTTCATCTGCATTGTGTGTATATAAATAAATAAATTATTGGCCAGAAATCAGGTGGATCAAAGGGTATTTTCTCATTTAAGGTTAACACAGTAGTTTATATGTATTTTATCAAGATAAGAAATCTAAACTCTAATCCAAATATTAATCTATAGCATACACAAAGAACTCAGTGTATAATGTCATCTGTATGTATCTTTGTCTGTATATGAACGTATTAATAGCATAGCATGTGGTACATAGTAGGAGTCCCATGATACATTTTGTAATGACTTGAGCATTGATACGACATATTATAGGTAAAATAATCTGGGGTACAGGGGAGGGAGGGCGGTACAACACTGTAACTTAGTCTAAGTCAGAGATTAAAATATATCAGTTGCTGTGATATTGATTCTCACAAAAACTGCATGATGGAATATTACATGAGAAAAGCACGTGCAAATGTGAATTTAACCAATTATCAAGCATATCAGCAGGCCCGTAGCCAGGGGGGGGGGGGTCAATGAGTTCGGGCAACCCCCCCCCCCCCCTTGGCCAAAAATTCTTTCAAATTCATTCAGTTTTTCACCATGCTGAGAACTTTTTAAGTGACTTTGGCTATTTTTGGACCAAAATTGTCAAAAGTGAACCCCCCAGAATATTTCAAAAAGTGAACCCCCCTTGGCAAATCCTGGCTATGGGCCTGATCAGTGTTATCGAATTTAGCCCTGCATATATTTAACAAACTGGTTTTAGGGAGGTAAATGTCTCTATGTTTTGCCATTTTTACTCAAACGTGTCCAAATGGTCCCAAAATATTAAATATTCTATTGAAGGTTGTCACAATGCAAATCAGAACTAAAATTTTTTGACAAACACAAGAGAGGAACTTTAAGTAAGATGATCGTATCACCATGTAAAGATGAGCCTTTCAAGTAATTTCCCCTCCTGAGTGCTGACCAACACTTTAATGTTGTGATATGCTTTGAGATAGAGTGACATCTATGAATACAAGAAGTACATTTCAACTGACTAGACTAGATATCAGTATCCTAGACTTGAATAACATGTGTCCCATTCTTCATTTGAGATGCAATTTTAAAATATTTGTGAGAATTATATATAGTTGTCAATAGACTGAAATAGAAACAAACCCTTTTCTATGTGAGATATTGCATGATTTCATCTAAGATTATGATCAATGTGTCTGACAGACTTGGAAAAAGGTAATTCACCATGTCTCTACTTAACAGTCTTTTTACATTTACTTGAAAGCCTATGTTACAATAATTTAAGATTGTAAGTAAGAATGCCAATAGACTAAGTCCTGACATGGGCTTCCAACTAGACAACTTTCAATTGAAAGCCCATGGTCCTGATAACTACAACAGAAATAGACAAAATTTCCTTCCAATGTGAAAACAAACTCTGATGACCCTTGATAGCAAGTCGCTACTTATAGCTCCGAGGATGAGCATGCCCAGGGTCGATACATTACTGTCAGAAGTGGGATTTGCCTTTGAGAATCAGTTACGACTGGACATCATCCTTGGCTAGCCCCTAGACTCAAGTGGTGGAGCGAAGGGTTCTTGGTTTGATTCCATTATAATTTTTACTCTATAGAGAGTGTACTAATTTGTTATTCTATATAAGAGGAGAGGTCGTTTTCGTGTTTATCTTATGACAAAAATCTCAATTTCGAAATCGAATTTCAATTTGAATTTCATTTTGAATAGTCTAGATCTAATTTTTTAAAATATTTCATAAATAAACAATATCAAGCGAAATCTTCCTACTGTAAAACAACGATCGTTATCAAACCTGATAAAATAAATGCCGATTATAATATTCATACAAAATAGACACAAAGCTTGAAACAATTTACAAGAATTTTAAAAAACTAACCAAATTTTTAAACTTAGCTAGATACTTGTTTTCCGGAAGTCCCGCCATTCGAATTGCCCGGATGTAAAATGTAGGTCAACATGTGAAAAAGAAAAAGGTAAGTGTCGAAAATATTTCAGTTTCCTCCAACAATAACTCATCGTCAAAGTAAAAGTTATATTCGCATGGTAAACATGAAATATAATTATTCGTTCATCGAACGCAATATTCGTTGAACTGCGCACCAAACGTATGCAAGCCTAAAACCATCGTTGAAAATATTTTCATTGATTTTCAGAAAATCAACAATCATCACTTTCCATCATTTTGTCTTTGACCATTGAATTATTAAATTGAATATTCTATAAAGTTAGCATCATTTTGACCTCATACAATTGTCCATACCTCAAAGATAGCTGTCAAGCACACATAAAAATCTTTCAGCTGATATGTCAGACAAGAAGGCCATGGTTTGTCATAACATTGAAGGCGGCATAGTTAACAGTACAGTGCTGGTATATATTAATTGATCAGTCGTTTAATTGGCATATTTTCTTGAATTTTAACATTTAATGTCCCAAACTCCCACAAACTGCAGAAAAGTATACACCATAAATCATATTTACCAAAGTGAGTGTCTCCAAGGCTTCACACCAGCGTATGCATAATGCATTTGTCACGAGTTTCAGCTGAAATTTCACCAAAATGAAGTAGGCTAAGGGTAGTCTCTGTCAGGTTTGTTTATTGTGGTAAGTTTGTAAGTGCTCAGAAGCAAATAATTCATGTACGCGAAATAATCAAATAATCTGATTGGTTTAAACTTTGCTGCACATGCGCACAATGTGTGCCATATTTTTCTAATGATTTCGTTTCGTTTCATGGAGTTTGCGTTTCAGTGTAACTTCCGCAAAAATGGCGGACCATGGACAGAATTAACAGGTAAAATCACTTCGAAATTTCAAGAGAACTTTTTACCTATAATAGCAAAACTTTTGTTTTATTTGTTCATTCTATCTATCAGATAAGAGTCTCAGGGGTATGTAGGCAAATTCATTTTGGTAGGAGCACTCTGTTTAGTTTGAAAACGCACCCTTTATTATTATATATCAGCACTGTAGGTGCATTCATGCGCCTCTGGGCCTTTATTTATATATCTGAGATTTGTCATGACCCTATCAAAACTCCGATAGTCAAATAAGTCACTAGAGCCGTGGATCCACGTCTAAGTTAACAGAAGCCCCTCATGTTATCTATAGTAGTGTTGTCACAATGTGCCATAATCCTACATCGATGCATCGGCAATTTTCAGCATTAAACATTGATGATGTTCATCGAGAAAAAGTCCGAGAAAAGTTAAATATTATACAAATTAATAATAATATGTTGGTACATCTGGGTACTTCTGGTAACAGTGAAGTGAAAGTGAAGTTGAAAATTTTAGATTAATGGTTAATTTCGACGAGCTTAAAAAAACTTCAGGTGGGTGCATGTCTGTTATCATAATCTCTAGTAGGTGCAGCGCAATTGCTTCTGGGGAGATCACTACAGTGTAACATCTAATTATTGCGCTGGTAAGTCATAGGAATAAAGATCAAAATCGTCACTATCTGGTTCTCTCAAATAGCTACCTGGAAAATTCACTAAGTAGTGAAACAACTACCTGAATTTGTTTTTCTTGAAAAACGATGAATTCCGGGGCTGTTTTGACTCTTTACATCATTTTGGAGGCAGATTGACTCTTTAGCTCATTTGGGACGCAGGTGTATTTTTTTGCGTCACCCCTCTTGAAATTAGCATAAAAAATGCAAAAAACTGTGTCAGTGCAAACACTGTATGATATTAGCACTACTGTAGATATATTCTGTAAATTAACAGTTCCATTTTTCCTTTCTCAGTTTTATATCACTCTGAGGCCCGGGTATGCAGTCATTAATAAAAAATCAGTCTTGTTCTTATTCGATGTAAGTAATATAGTTTAGTTTTTAGTTTTTATGATTCCTTTATTTAAACAGCATTAAGATACAGCATAAACAGGGCCTAAGCCAAAGCATTATTGGCCCTGTGGGTAACAGCATTTGAATTTACATTAAAGATGGCTCTCCTGTTTGGAGAAATGAACTGATTGTTTTTGACTCAACATAAATACATGTTATTTTAGACAATTTCTATTATTTTACAAAGATAATCTGTAAAAGATTTAAAAACTAGACCTTTAATAGAATTATTCAATGAAATGTCACCAAACAGGAGAGTATTTGTCTTGTGTTCTAAAGAGCATCTTGGTGAAAAAAAGAAATCAAGTTCAGGCATTATCCTAAGTTCCCCCCAAAGTTCTTCTCTTTCTCTTAATAATAGCGGGCAGTTGAAGATGAGGTGCTTGATAGTTTGGTCTCTGTAGCCACATAAACAATTTGGACTGTCAACATTTCTAAAATTGTGCAGGAAAAAGTGGCCTGTAAAAATAAGATCACATCTAATGCGATTTAGAAGGATTTCACTCTTTCGTGATAATTCAAGCTTAGATGTAGGTAATGGTAAATCTTTGTCTCGGAAATGTTTTTTAACATTCCTTTTAAAACTAGAAATTTTTTTGTTTTCTTTTAGATAATATGGGAGCTTTTCCCATTCACGCATTGCTTTTATTATTGGAGATTTAGAAAAGGAGCCAGATGATCTTGGAATATTAAATTCTCTGACATTTCTTAGGTTTATATCTCGAACAGGATATCTATGATGGTCAAAAATTTGTTGGAGATAAGAAGGGACTGTTTTATTTTTAACTTTGTGCATAAGATTTAAGTATTTTTCATTTCTTCTGGTCAAAAGATCATTCCAGTTTAGGGATTTAAATAGTTTAATTTTTGAAGTTCCCTGAATGCATCCACTTACTAGTAATGCAGCTCTGTAATGTACTTGGTCAAGTTTTGCAAGATCATATTTGGTGGCTTTTTCGAATAAAATACTTCCATATTCAAGTTTAGGAAGTATAAAGGACAAGTACATTTTTTCAAGATGTTTGGATCTAACTTTGTTCTTTAAAGGCCCCATGTAAAGTTTAAACCACTTTGGCTTATATTGTAGTCTTACCAAATGTTATCAAAGTGTGATATGTGAAACTTTTTTTTTAAATTTCAAAAAGTGGTTTTTGATAGACTTTTTGTTCCAAAATTTGTGAATTTATGTAAAACCAACTTTTAGAGGTCACTCATATCTTCTAATTAGCCACAATTCATACCAATGCATAGCATTCATCCTCCCATGTTTTTTGCCGAAAATATTAAGAAAATCTGTTGATAAACAAGCGAGAAATGAACTTATCAGTGCATGAAAATGGTTCTGAGAAAAATGCATTTCAAAATTTTAGTTCTCATAGAAACCAATAGTACAATGATATCTAAAACATAATTTATTCTTCCTTATAACCTGGTTAGACAATCAACATTGTTTTTTATGAAAGTCTAGCAGATTTAGAAAAGATTGACATCGAAAAAAAAAATTCAATTTTTTTCAAAAAGTTTTTGTTACCTTGGTGACATCACTAATGTTTCAAAATATTTTTGATAAGCTAAAACATTGAAGTGGCCCATTAAATATGACATTTTATTATTGAAATAGTGTGTGTTTTGTTCAATCTTTGCATTGGTGTTAAAAAGATAATCTTTTTTGAAATGCATTAAGAAATATTTGATGATTAAGAAATTTCAACTTTTTTTGAAAAATGGCGGGAAATTTGAATATTTGAGAAATGAAATGCTCACAACTTTTTTTTCAAAAAAATTTTTTTGTTCAAAAATCTCTAAAATCACTTTTTAAATCCTGACAAATAGTAAATGAATGATAAAAAAATATTTTCAAACTTTAGACGGGGACTTTAAAGCCTTGAAAGGATTCAACATTGTATTACATTTATCAATTATTTCATGTATATGTGAGCTAAAATTTGTAAGTAATATAGTAAAAGAGAGGTAGGTCACTTCGATCAGTGAGATTCCTAATCCAACTGTATTTAGTTCGCACTGGACGAAACAACAAAATTCTTTCGATATGAAGGTCCAGGACGAAGTTTTCTTTGGTAATATCTACAATCCTGACATCTTTCTTTTCTCATCGTAGTTAAAAACTCAAAGAAACACGCTTGCGAACTCTGCCAGGACACTTTTCCCAGGTCAAGAAGAAGTGAATTATTTCAACACTTTTCATTGGCTTAGAAATGACCTCTACGTCATCAAGAGGTCAAGTTATTTTTACCGGCCACCATCTTTAAAATTCACTAACGAACTAAAACTTTAATGCAGATATGTTGATTCTTACGAATATCTTAGTTTTATACGACTTCTGTTTGAAAGAAAAAGATAAAATATACTAGGGATTGTCATTTGGGTTAAAAAAGATCGACACATTTGCAGAAAATGTGGGTAAAATCCCCGTATTACAATTTCATTTCCTGGGAAATTACGTAGCATCACAAGTGTAATTAAATGAAAAATAAATATTGAAGACCCCTTTATTATTCAATCATATCTAAAAATACAAACAAAACATAAACATATCATTTCAGAATTTTTTTACAACTAAAAATACCTTAAATGGAACTTTCAAATCCAAAATGAACAACCAATCAAAATGCAGTTCGGCCTTCATCTCTTAAGTAATCATCCAAAGTGTCCTGGCAAACTTCGGTTGTTTTTTGTTTTTGTAACAATTTACCTTATACGTCGGTTGTTGTGATAAACTGTTCTTATTTATTTGTTTAATTATTAAGTTTTATATGTTGACGAGGGTTTCCTGTAATGTTAAAGAAATATATGCTGTATGTACCTAGATACACTGATATGAACATAGTGACCCCTGGATTATCTCGTGTAGAACACTATCGAAGTGAACTACCTCTCTATTAATATACATGTATACACAGCGCATTACCAACTCAGCACACTAGGGGACATTTTAAATATTTTTAACGTATTCCTGGGCCTCAGATATCACTTGACCTCGCTTGTGTAATATTTTATATTTTTCCTATGGGAACATCTAAATAAGTTGTAATTACTTTTGGTAGCAGCTTAAGATAGAGTGAATCCCTTTTAAAATCACAATGCGTCTATTTTCTAAAAAGTCCAACAAGTTCTGATTTTTTCATGGTAATATAATACAATCACTTTTAATAGTTCAAAAGTAGATTTTAGATATTTCTGCACTTTAAATCTTTCATATTTTATGAGACATTCCAATACTTTTCAGATGATGAAATAAAGATTTATTGTATAAGGGAAACATGGAATATTTTATCATCTCAATTCTTTGCTGCCACTTTAGGTTAAAGCTAATTTTACATTTTATCATCACAATTTTTGCTGCCACTTTAGGTTAAAGCTAATTTTACATTTTATCTTCTCGATTCTTTGCTGCCACTTAGGTTAAAGCTAATTTTTATGAGGCTGTACATGTTGAAACATATAAACCTTTTTGATAATTTTAAATAATGCAGTGCAAAGTATAGCTTCTTTCACAAGTATATTTATACATATTTAGATGAATGCTTTTAACTAAATTATCCGTTTCCTCTTTATTTTGATATGTTAGACTCACTCTGTTTGGAAACGCCTTACAATTGCTTCGGATTTATACATTTGGCTATTTTTCATTCATAGAGCATTTTTGTCACACAACTTACAGTATATGAATAGAAAGGATAAAAATCATAATATTTATTTCAACATTTTTTAACCTTTTAACACTGTTTTTATATTGGGTTTTGTCATATCGCCCATTGAGTTCATTAACTGTACTTCATTGCTTCGTGCAGGTTGTACAGTGTAGTAATGGTTGAATGTAATATTCGGCTAGTTACCACAGTCGTTCAATCAAAAAGTTACACGTGGAAAAAGTATTGGAAAAGTGTCATATTGCACTGTGGGATCCATAGCCTGTCCATTGGAGAATTAGATGATGAGGGACTCTGTTAAATCGGAATTTTAAATCTTGGACATATGTCAATGTATATCATGGTTACTGATTTTTTTTTGATTTGCTACAATGGTTTTTGATTTAAGATCAAGCTAAATTGTATTGTTGTTATTAGATGTTAAAATCAAAACACAGACAAACCTAATAGGATTATGCTAATGTTATCGTCAGCTGTGATGAAGACTTGATTATTACATTGTCACATAAATCGTCAGACATCAGATTTGGAATAATTTTAATCAAGGTATGTTACTTAGGCTTATTTAGCAAGCATGATAATGTATATAAATGAATGTTTACACATTAATATACACCTAGAAAAATTGTGTGCTTTTCTGAGTATTTATTATACAATTATACTAAGTATGCTCAATGAAGTTCATTATTGATTACAAATAGAAAATGATATATTAATATGCATAATATTTGTGTATTCAGACAGTATGTATACACTGAACTTTGAATACTATACAAGCAAGATTTATTGAATAACTTATAACTAAACATTAAAATTGCAAGCAATCTCATGGAGGCCCCCATTGGCGTTTGAAAGTTTGAAGGTCAGTCAAAGGTCAAATCTTAAGTCTAAGGTCATATTGGAACTCCTGGCAACTTAAAGATGGTGTTTTAAAAAGGATTTGTTCAATTTGAAAAATTAACTTTTTAACCTTTTGAAGGTCACTGATGGTCAATCAAATCAAGGTCAGATATGAACTTATGAGTATTTGTAGATTTAAAAAACGGAATCAATTTAAAAAAGTTAAAAAAGTCCTTTCGACCCTCAATATCTCAAAATTGGTGCAAAATTTTCATAGATGATTGATACTAATATTTGTAGAACCTTTGGACGGGTTTATTTTGATTTTCAGCAAAAATAATATTTGTAGTCTTGAACTTTGAGAGGCTTAGATAGCACAGTTAATGACCTACTTTGATGACCTTGACCTTTGACATTGAAAATGTTAATTTTTCATACCACAGTAGGACTTTTGTGAGTAAGTTGAATTCAAAAAGTCAGTTTGAAAAATCAACTTTTTGACCTTTCAAAGGTCACTGAAGGTAACCAAAGGTCAAAACGAAGGTCAGATTTGGTCAGACTTCGTATATGATTAAAAATAAATTTTCAATTTTTGAAAAAATCTTTTTTTGAATGATCCTAATACTGCCTCAGGCCTCCTAATAATCTGTCATATACAAGTAACTATAAAAGATACAGGATTGATCATACATGTAAAAATAAAAAAACACATTATTATAGGCTATCCACTTATCATAATAGCACTATCATGAAAAACCATGCCATCTCATTTCTTCTCAGTCTCTTATGAGTTGAGGTACTTGTATTGGAAAGATGACAAGGTATCAAGCATGCTATATAATAAATGTCCCAAGGACCTCATTCTGATACTAATTACATAATCTGTTTTATGAGAAACCGGCATCTTATGGCTGAAAATAATTGTGTTGTCATGGTTTATTGTGATGCTAAGACTTAGCTTTGGATAATATGGTACTACTTCAGTTGATGAATCTATTCCTAAGTTTCCCTAGCTACCAACCAACAGTTTGATAAAATGATGATAATAACATAACTTTCCAGGCATAACTAACAAATAGTGTTTGCCAAATATTACTTTCAATTTTATAATTTATTTGGTTAACATACTCATCTCATGTGCTGTATATAACAGTATAATACATTTGTATGTTTTTATCTCCCTTCCTTGTTTGTTTTTCATTGAAAAAAAACACAAATTTTTGGGGAAATTCTGCATTCAACTAATAAACATTTAAAAGTTTCCCTTTGCTAATACAAATTAAAGAAGTTTCAAAATTTTTAAGATTGTTTCTATATATGTTCATAAAAGAGAAGTATTCTATTATTTTAGGCCATTTTCTCTGTATATATTTTATAGAAAAAACTAGATTTGATATGATTATGATATGAGATATAGGAATTGTACAGAAAAACTGATTATTAATAATCCCAGGATATTCTAATTTACCTATTTTGACTTAAAGAAATGTCTAATTTTTCATGATTTTTTTCAATATGACTTGAAAAAGATTTTTAATTATGTCTAACATGCATGATATTCAAAGATGTATAGCACTTGATTATTGCTTCTATTCTGGCCAAATCATTGAGACTACAAATATAATATACCAGTGATTATTATTGTTTCAGTGCAGGTTCTAGAAAAGCTGTTCAAATATCAGGTTATCATTTTTACTATGATACGATACAATTTCCTTTCAGGCTTGCTTTGAAACTATATACTATAGATTTGATTAGATTATCTTTGTTAATTTTATAAGAGACAGGACAATTCTAGTCAAGACTTAATTTGCTGAAATAATCTTTTGGTATTTGAGGATAATTACATAATTTTCATAATTATAATTATCAATGAAATAGATAATATTTTTCATTTTTTGGATGGACATTTACACATAAGGTAGGATACAATTATTAGTTCAAATTTAAAATGTTTTAAATTATGTTGAAATTGTGACATTTCCCCATTTTTTTAATCATTTTTCTGAAAGTCTGGAACTTCCTTAATGTGTCAACTACCCAATGCAACATAGATTCTCCAGGCTGTGTAGATAAATGTTAGGTATGTGCTTGATAGATATTAAGTTTCAAATTCTGAGACAGGACTAAGGTGTCAATAATAAGAATGATAAAGAATAAAGAACGTTTGATGAAGAGTTATAGAACAGAAATTTAGTACTGAGCTTTCGTTGTAAAATAGCTGGGAGCTGCAACAATATCATGTTTCGTACTGTTATTGTGGTATATATTGAACTCAATATCTATTATTAATGAAACAACTTTTATGATGATGTATGAATCGAATAGAGTGCCATTTAGATAATTATTAAACATACTTATTCTAGTCTATATTCACAAAACTTTTAGTACTGTTTTATTCCTTATATACAATGAACAGTAGAGACATTATTATAGACTCTAAAATGTTGGAGTCAGTTTTCAAAAATCATGCCAATGTTTTTTTCTTGTATTTCTTAATAATCCTATAAGGAAGGAATTTTGACAGGGATATAGTAAAGCATCCATCCATCAATCAATCCATCTGTGTATTTGTCTGTAACTCAGATGACCGATTTTCTTCATATTTAGTGAAAAGTTGAATATGGATGTTTACAGGGAATGTATGGATATTGAAATTGCATTACTTAATTGCTTTAATGATAAATTGCTGTTTATATTTTCAGGAGATGCGAAGTAACTATGAAGCATCAAGTAATACATTGAAGATATATCAACAAGATGGCGACTGCATTATCGGCCAAACCTGTTGGTAAGTAAATGGTCACCATCAGTGCAGTTGCTGAAAATATAATTGTTAAAATGTTTTCTGAATATTTTACGAAAGGTGTTTAACCCCACACACACATACATACATGGTACAGACACATACATTTTTAAAAGCAAAAACAAACCAAAATTGCTAACTTCCCATCTCTATATTTTCTAGTGACATCTATCATGTACGTGCAAGATTGAAATGAAACATAATTTAATTCAGGCTATTATTTGATTTCAGGCCAGATAATACCAATCTCCAGGAAATCAGAGGATGGGCAGAAAATAATAGATATTGTGACGAGAACTTTCTGGAATTGCGGAATAGAATGTGAATTCTTGAAGATTGACCGAATTACCAATGAAACCCTACAGCATGGTAAGTGTTTGTAGACCAACTTGCAGCTGTTGGTACATGGTTTTTATCTCCCAAGTTATGAATGATTGTACATTCAGGAATTTAGCCTTAGGTTTGAGCGGTTTGAGCGAAACTCCCAACCAAAAATTCTTTCAAAATATTGCAGTTTTTGGCTCACACAGTGAGCCTATGGGATCGACCAGGCGTCCGTCCGTCCGTTGGTCCGTCCATTGGTCCGTCCGTTGGTCCGTCCGTCCGTCAACATTGGCCACACAAATTAAAACTGCTATTCGGATTGAGTCGTATATACAGTCATTTTATGCAAATCCATAATGCCTATTTGACCTATCATCGCAATTTCCCAAGTTCACCCGGTTTCCGAGAAATCGCTGATTTTGACGTCAAAAAGTCAAATTTTCTGTAAATACTAGACACTTTGTTGAAGTAGAACTTTCAAATAACTTGTAGTAGTTGCTGTATATGCAACTTATGTCCTCTGAAGATTTCAAAGCTCTTGGAATTATTGTTTTTGGTGTTTACTCTATAAAATTTGACAAAAAGAGGGTTATGTATAAAGTCAATGGCAGGTTTTGTGATTGACAAGTTTCTCAAAGTTTGCCTTATACTTGATCATTTCTTGCAATGAATTACATCATAACTAGATTTAAGCATTCCCTACATATTGCTCAATATATGTCAGCATCAAATTTTTACCGTTTTTTGAGATATTTGACGTCAAAAAACAGTAAAAATAAGTTATTTTTCAATTTGACCAATTTTTTTTTGAAAATCATCTACAAGTTACCAGGAGTTCAAATCTTACATTAGTTTTAGGATTTCACCTTTACTTGACCTTCAGTGACCTTTGAAATGTCAAAAAAGTTGATTTTTGGATGTAAATTTTGGTCAGCTTAATCATACTGAGCTCTAAATAAGTAAAATTTTCAAGGTCGAAGGTCACAACTGTGCTGTCTATAAGTTTCTGAAAGTTCGAGACTACAAATCCAAATCAATATTTTTGTTTGAAAGTCAGGATATACATTCCTCTGAAGGTTCCAAACTGTGTGAGCACAGGACCGTGGGTCCTATTTTTCACCATTTTGAGTACTTCAGATGATCTTGGGCCAAAATTGTCAAATTTGAACACTCCTAGAAATCTGTGCAGTATCATTTGAATGCGAAAAAAACTGTGGAGCCCACATTCAGAATATATCTTAATTTATATCAATATCAGTGGAAGTATACAGGGTGATCCAAAAACGCAATCCTCCAATTTTGAAATTACGTTCTCAACATGGTTAAATTCTATGCAAGTCAAACACTATTTTGCAATACCAAATGAGTTTGTCTTACACTGTTTCTTTTTCAATTAATGGTAATATTAGAAAACCTAGATCACAATTATATTTTTATTTTAGAATTCCGACAAATCAAAGATCGCTTGACTAAATCTGGCTTGAAATACACAGAGCTCCGGGAAACATTTGCGTTTACATACAGAGGTAACCGTAGCATGTTAAAGGCAATTTGTGATACTGGCCTGAGGGTGGAGGATAACCCACGGAGGAGCATACTTGGGGATGCAACTAAGGGGGTGCATTTATGGATGAGTGCTGATCTATGCCTGGCTAAGATCAGTGCTCCTTTATGCAAGATCATCATGTACAAGGTATGCAAGTTCATGTAAAGGTAGAGTGCAAAATCATCATGTACAAGGTATGCAAGTTCATGTAAAGGTAGAGTGCAAGATCATCATGTACAAGGTATGCAAGTTCATGTAAAGATAGAGTGCAAAATCATCATGTACAAGGTATGCAAGTTCATGTAAAGGTGCAAGATCATCATGTACAAGGTATGCAAGTTCATGTAAAGGTAGAGTGCAAGATCATCATGTACAAGGTATGCAAATTCATGTAAAGGTAGAGTGCAGAATCATCATGTACAAGGTATGCAAGTTCATGTAAAGGTAGAGTGCAGAATCATCATGTACAAGGTATGCAAGTTCATGTAAAGGTGCAAGATTATCATGTACAAGGTATGCAAGTTCATGTAAAGGTAGAGTGCAAGATCATCTTGTGCAGACTACAGTGTGTAAAGTGTAGTGCCAGACCATAATGTATAAGTTATAGTGAAACAACAACATGTCCAAGGTATAGTGTGAGATAATCATGAGCAGGATATAGTTTTCAAAGTATAGTGCAAGATCATAATGTATAAGCCATATTGCACGCCAGTCATCATGTATTAGGTATCGTGCAAAATCATCAAATTTATTTTAAAGGGCAAGATGTTTATTTACAAGGTACTGTATATGTCATGCTTAAGTACAGAAAAGTTGTCAGTTCTTTGTCTTACCCTGAAGGTAGTTTTTCCCCTACGTGAAATGTTGGCCCATTCTGTATAAGGCTACATAAAAGACATGTACATCAACAATTTAGTAGAAATTAAATATTAGGTAATAAAAGTTAATAATGTTTTTTGTAGATCATAAAAGGCAGAATAAAGCAAGTAGCTCCTAACTTTGATACATCTGGGCCAGACAGTGCCCTCCAGCCCCCGACTCCAGGCTTCAACTGTCATTCATCAGCCAATATTCCAATGACAGACACCTCTCTGGACAGACTCATGACCAATTCTCAGGTAAATAACATACCTTTTTATTAAGGTAGTTCCAAATAGAATTATCAATCTAGAATGCATTTTTGGAATGAATACAATTAAAGTGCTCCGGGGTAAAGATTTGCAAACCAAAATTTTCATTTTTTTAAGACACCTCGATATTTGTTTAAGGAATAGAAAAAACATGTTTCTTCAGGGTATGCTTTGATCAAAATGGATCTTCATTCACTTGCATGTAGATCTCTATAAATGATGTCATAATAACCTTTACCACCAATTGATGAAATGAACAAAGAATTAATTAGGATTCGAACATGACTGTATTCACGCCTTCTATAAACTGTAAACAAAGTCAATGCTTCAGCTGGGTTATATTCGAGATCAATAACCCAGTTAATACGTGTAATGTGTGACGTCATAACGATGGGTCGTAGTAATGGCGGACCATGATGAATATTCGAAACAATTTGGTGAGTTTTCATGTTCGAATCGTAATATAGACCTCAGATCAGGGGTAATATCGTCGAATACACCCCTTGGGGCTAGGCACAAAAGCTTTCGAACCCATCACTCCCTTCTGTCGTTCGTGGTACAGAAAACGTTTGTGCCTAGCCCTGCGGGTTGTATTCGACGATATAACCCCTGCTTTTCGGTCTATATTTCTTAAATAAAGAACACTGTATTATTCTTTATTGGTAATTTCAAAGTATAAGTGTATGTGCCCAAACATATAATATATATTATTAGGATGGGGACGTACATGCATGAATGCTTTTAAATCCAAAAAGAATGATACAAGGTTCTTTATTGCAGTTCAAATATTCCATCACTCTTTTATAAAAAGCGACATTGTCCAGTTCTTTATGAAACCATAATGCAACGTAAAATAATGTTTCTTTTCAGATGACCATATACCTTGAATAAATGCACTGAAATTCTTCAATTTTTTTTCAATTTCAATTCAATTTATTTATTTCATAATTCTTATATAATATACACTATAAAAACAAGCCGCTAGACACCCTAGTGGGTATATGTTGCGGAAATTTAACAGAAATTTTTAGAATGACATCTAGACTACATATAAAAGAAAGCACTTATATTATGTTACATGTAGGTATATAAAAATGGTATTAACAATTAATTTAATGAATTCTAAGTGTGATTCAAGGCAGAGACACACTTGGCATGTTTGAATTAATTTTAAAAGTGGTTATAGATTGATATGTTAACCTTCTCCAAATGTTCTCCCCTTTGTTTTGTTTTCTCTTGGCACTTTAACAAAATGAAATTGTTGTCAAGGAGATTATCATGTTAGTGCTGATTGCCTCAAAACCAATTAAATGTATTAAAACTATGTCATATTAAAACTATGTCATATTTTAAGTGAACATATCCTTTTCAACAATATTGGAGTGTGTCTCATTTTGTCAGAGTATTGTGACATTTAATGTGACATTAAGAGCATTGTGACATTCTAAACTCTACAGTTGTATTATTTTAGTTGTAGCCATAATATTATTTTAATAAACAAGTTGAAATTAAAATTGAATTGATCAGTATCTGTAGATATACATTTACATTGTTGTAGTTATTAATTGACTCCTCTATTGAATATGTGAGCCATCTCTATAATTCTAGCTGTATCTATATATAATTTTACATAAGCTGTATCTGTGTACTTTTAGCTGTATCTATATGACATGGATGGCCATGGTAAATGCTCTAAGAGACCTAGACAAGTTCTACCATATGCAGTATTATTCTAGCTGTATCTATATATTATTTTACATAAGCTGTATCTATGTACTTTTAGCTGTATCTATATGACATGGATGGCCATGGTAAATGCTCTAAGAGACCTAGACAAGTTCTACCATATGCAGTATTATTCTAGCTGTATCTATATATTATTTTACATAAGCTGTATCTGTGTACTTTTAGCTGTATCTATATGACATGGATGGCCATGGTAAATGCTCTAAGAGACCAAGACAAGTTCTACCATATGCAGTATTATCGTTCAAGGTAAATATTCAAATGTAAAGATAGAAACGAATTAAGAGCAAGCGTCAAAAAGATTGTCACAATTTTACAAAATGTTTCGGTGTCACCATTTCATGTCATGTCAATTTCAAACAGTCCTGCCTTTATTACAGGTTAAACCACACTTAGGTAGCAACACAATAGAATGAACTGTATTTTATTTTCAAGAATGTCCAGCTATAACAAAGAGGAGTGGATTTTTTTCTATTGTTTTTATTAAAGAATGTACACTTGTAAAAAAAAATGATACCCAATATATCTCTTAGCCGAAGTGATGGAAGAACAGTACCTTCATTGCCTCTTTGTAATCTACCAAGACACTTTTCTGTTGTAGGTAAATGTTCTCAAAGTGAGAGAGATTTTCCCAACCTTGGAACCCCTAGTCATGGAACACAAAGAGGAGGAAAAGGTAATACTGTTAAATAAATCAGGTACAGTGAAACCTGTATACAGGATACACTATCAGCTATCAACACTGTCATTTTGATATGGAGACATGGAAACATTTCACCCCAACAGCTTTATATGAACTTTGACTTGCTGTTTAGTATTCACATTGCAAGGTTTTTGCTAATTTTATTCCTGACTTTAATCAATTTTGCATAATTTGTATTTTATACACATTTCATGAAAAATTTAAATATGAGCATCTCAGGATTGACTCCATGCCTGAAATTTGTTATAATTAGTGTCTACTTTAATCTTCAATAATATCTTATAGATAAAATAGGTAAAATTACAATGGAAAACTAGATTTATTCTTACAAAATACATATTTCCATCCACTTAAGGAACGAATGTGTTTTATTTTTTAGCCCGTTAACCTCACAGATTTGATGAAAACAGCACATTCAGTGTACAATGGGTACATCTTCAATAAAGGCAACCACCTGGCCCATGTTACTATGCTATGTGGCTCTAAACTCTTTTTCCCTCTGTAAGTATCATCAGAACGATTTACATCATTATTTTAAAGTCTTGTTGAAACTTCTCGATTTAAGAGCCTTGTTAAGAAACTCATTGACTAAATTAGAAGTTTTATATATTAACATCACCTATCAGTAATCGTTCAAATATGTTTACTTTGTGAGTACTTCATATTGAGGTGCTTTTATCCAAATATTTTGTAGGGATATTTCTACTCACAATTATTGAACTTAAAGAACATAATATGTACATTATAATTTATTTATTGAGATACTCAATATACAATACCCACCCTTAAAGTCTTAACATGCATACATTTACATTGTTGTTTGGTGTTAGGCCTGATGGTACAGACAGGTAAAACAATGATGAGCCACATGATGTTAATGTTACCCTTGTTAACTGTTTGAAATAATTCCTACTTGGAGGGCAGTTGCTCTCATATGCTTCTCTGCTGGTACACATTAAAACATACAGTAAAACCTGTGTGGAACACCTTTGGTACCTCTAAAAAGTGGGAAGTGTTCCACTCATTTACATTAAGTCATTTGGTCTTGGGAAGTGTTCCACTTACAGAGGTGTTCCACATAACAGATTTCACTGTATATCATAATGAGCAATCGTTTAGTACATAACTTTTGTGTATCAGCAAGAACATGAATTAGATAAGTTTCTTTTATAAGTAAGAATTGATGTTATAATGTTGATATTACATTTGAATGCATAGCCATCTCACTGAACAACCATACTATATTCTGTAGATAATCACATTTATTTTAGAATGACAACTTAGATATACTGTTAGTCAGATTTAGCTCAAATTTCATAGGCTCAAATTTCTCTTACTTAAAAACTTGAAATTTCACATTTTTGGCAGTGTCAGTTTTTTATCTTAAAAGTGCCTCATATCAAAATTGTCTCACATTTGAATAAGTTGTTTTTACTTGAGCATCGCTTAACAGATTTGCCCAATATTTGAAATGATTGTGATTCTTTATGTAGGATATATCTCTTTTCAAAATAATTGATGCATCCAATTGACATGCAAATCAGATAAAAAAGCTATTTGAAAGTATTTACTAACTTATTTCATCCATTTTACCTAATTGTAATTTGACTTGTTATAGTGAGAAGAAACTTGCTGTTGACAGTAAAACTCCATTGGAACAATTCAAACTGTTGCTAGGAGACAAAGCGAAACAACTCAAGTTGCTATGGAAACAAGATGGTAATAGCAGTATTCCTCTTCTTCATAGAGTTTCTCCAAATAAAATTCAAATAAATCGACCTTTGTGAATAAATCATAAAAAATGTTCTAAAGCAAAGGGTTATAATTTATGATCTGGGAGTCGTGTATCATACCCTTTGTACCCATAGATACATCCTTGTATTAGGAGACAGGAGAATTGACAGTGCCAGTGTTTGTTCTGATGAGGCAGCTGTGTCATATAATGATAATAACACTCCCTTTATGAATCATCACGCATGCTGAATCAATAATATACCATTCAACATTACTTAATGCGGCATTAACCTAACAAAGCAGAGGAAGCATCGGTTGTCATAGCAATTATTGTATTTACGTTATGTACAATATTATCACTGACAATGCACAAAGGGCAACATTTGAAAAATAGAATTGCATGTGTGAATCTACCCTCCAGAGTTATTGAGTTAGAAGATATGAATTGTAGTATAAGTTGATGTATTGAGTGTTTGATTATAGGCTCAAAGAAAGATGCTCAACTGGTGTTTCTCAGGGCTGATGAAGACAAGTACAAGAAAAGAATAAAACAATTTGCCACCCTCCTGGATCAAAGCAAATCTGTGAGTAAAATACATGAGCAATTTTATGTCACCATAGATTATTGTCATAGTCTGTAACTTTTTATATGGATGGTGTGCGGCGGTTGGTTTGGTTGGTTCAAGGTGTCAAATGGTCACTGTGTTGTGCTGTGTCTGTGTCTCCATTTGATATCCCATAATTTCTTATTAATTGACATCTGTTCATCAATTTATGCCTTCATTATTTTGCCCACAATATCAAATGACTTATGGGAACATCTTTGTTAAGAGTTGTTGAAAGCTGATACAATTTTTGTATTTTCTCTCGTATTATATTTAGGTGGGGGTAGCCAAAGTCCACAGAGAGGAATTTTTGCTGTGTTTGCTGTCTGGTAAAACCCTACAAGAGGAATTCGGTGAGTACAATGCCCTTTATACATATAACCTTTTATCATTGTATACTTCTACCTCTGATCCTTAAGTACACCAAAAAAGTTGAATTCAAAATAAGAAGTACCAGATTGTTCTCTCATTTTGATATCAAGTTAAAGAGTTATTAGATTTGATATCTGATTTTTCTATTCTGTGCTCGGTGGGACCTTTCAGAATGATTGTGTTACCAGAGTTGCATTAATATTGCAACAACATAACTTAATTTGCCCTATTTGCCGCCCACTCCCTAATAAGCACCTAAATAAGGCTCTTATTAGACTCCAGATGTCAATCTGGAGTCTATTGCTTTTGTCAGTATTCTTATTATTATTCTTTATTATTCTTTCTTATTATTCTTTCCCAGTTTTCTCGATAACCATTAGGTTTCCAATAAAGATCATTATTTAGTCAATTTATGTCCAGTATCTAGTTCCTCGGAAATTGGGTCAAATTTTTATCTAGGTCAAAGGTCAAGAACTAGGTCAAATCCAGTACTTTGTCACTTTTTTCGATTTTCTCGGTCGTCCTTCAATATTTTTGATCCCGGTTTTTTTCATTGTGTTCTTTATAAAAAAGTAGGAAACCTAGGGTCGATTTAGTTTTTTGATATCTCAAACCGATTTCGAGATATCAGTGTCCGAAAACGAGGTCCAAAAAAAAGTTCTCCGAATCAAATGTCCAGGATATTAGTCTTATAGAAAATTTTCTCAGGATTCCGAATCTGAAAACGAAATTTGGATCTGACTTCCAGTTCGGAAGTTATGGCGTTTTGAAAACTCAAAAATCGCTAAATTTGGTGCCCATGTTAAGTCAATGGGAAAAAATATTTTTTTGAAGTGAAAATTTCGGAATATAGACTGAGTTCAGCTTCATATAATCAAAGCCTTTAAAAGAAGGGGACCTCAAAAGCCATCTAGCTTCACAATTTGGACACCGAAATGCCTAGGTCAAAATCTAGGTCAAATTCATAGGTTTTCCTTATTTTTTCGATTCTGACACTACACTTTAATTATATTCTTCGAAATTGTGTATACATGTTGCCAAGAATATGCTAATAGTGTTAGCCTTTTGCCGTCAGAAAGTATTTTGACCCACTTTTGAGATATGGTGTCCGAAAAGTAGGTCAAAATAAAAAGTTCTCCAAATTTGACGTTTGAGTTATGAATTAAGTATAGTATTTTCTCAGGAATCCGAATCTGCAAACCAAATTTCGATCCGACTTCCAGTTCGGAAGTTATGGCGTGTCCGAAAAGTAGGTCAAAATAAAAAATCTCCAAATTTAACGTATGAGTTATGAATTAGGGGTAGAATTTTGTCAGGAATCCGAATCTGCAAACCAAATTTCGATCCGACTTCCGGTTCGGAAGTGATAGCGTTTTGAAATTTCGAGAAAAATCGATCTGATGGTATCCTGATAGAAAGTCAAGAGTAGAGAAGAAAATATTGAAAAATTCATCCATCCTTCCTATCTCATCCTACCCTATCCTTCCTATCTATCCTTCCTTCATATCTTTTCCTTCCTAACCTTCCTATCCTATCCTATCCTATCCTTTCTTCCTATTCTATTCTATCCTATCCTTCTTTCTTATTCTATCCTATCGTTCTTTCCTATTCTATCCTATCCTACCTTCCTATTTTATTTATCCATCTCTTTCTAGATGACTCAGCTTATTCTGGATGACTCGGCTTATTCTGGATGACTCGGCTAAAAAAAGTCTAGATCTGGAGTCTGAAATTGAACTTCGTTCAATTTCCAAAATCTAGTTACTCTTATTATTTTATTATTTCAAGGTGTGGAAAACAACCATCATACTTCCCTGTTTGGTGTCTTTAACTGGGTCAGAGAGGCTCCACAGAAAGAGGAGTATGTATATATCTGATTTTCTATACTATTATTTCTTTTGTTAAATATTAATATTTTAATTTAACGATACAGAGTATGTATTACAATCTTTTAGAAATGTCTCAAGATGAGCCCCCTCTATTCATTTACTTTGCCATGTTTTCAAGTGGACCATGTGCTATTGATAGAAACAAAGTAGTAATAATCAACTATTAAGTCATACATGGATGCTAGATATGCATGTCAAATTCTTTTATTTTCCAGTCCAGAGAAGCTTAAAGTTCCAAGCTTAGAACGTCAACGATCATCTGATTCAAAATCCTCTGAGAAATCTAGTGGGTCCAGTCAGCATGGTTCCCATGGTATATCGTCGAGAGAAACCAGTCTCTCGCCCACCAAATCCTCTGTAGCAAATTCAAAATCCACCTCAAGAGGCAAAGATGTGGCAGATCTACAGGATTTCTGTGATGAAGCTGAAAAACCTTGGAAAATCGGTGAAGATCTACATCCTCAGGTAGATGATACCAAGACCTCAGCCAATGATACACTTTATGAAACCCCATATGAAGTTATTCTTGCTCAAAGAAAAAACCCTCAAATACAAAATGTAAACCCCACACCTATCAATGTGAGGCCTGGCATTCCAGATGATGCTAGAAGTAAAGTACCAAACAGTGCAATAGAAACAGATAAGCTCAAAGTCGCGAAGATCGACAATCAAAAACTATGCAATATACATATTCAGTCTTCAAAAGGGACAACTTTATTCAAAGAGTCTCAAAATGAAGCTAGAAAGGAATCTCAAAGTGAAACTAAGTCAGACAAAGAAATTTCCAATCAACATAAAAAAGTAAAACATCGTAGTAGATCACAGTCTAAGATAACATCATCTCCAAAAAAGGAAACTAAAATTGGAATTTCCTTGATTGAATCTCCCAAACAGGACAATGAGAAATTGAAACTTAAACTTCAACAGTTGAAAACAATCTTCACCCCACCAAGGAAGAAAGAATTAGAACATGATTTAGATTGTCTTAAGGCTCATTCCAGTACAACTCTTAAAGACAATGCCAAGGTAACGGGAAATGCAATTAAACCTGAATTTATAGTGACCCAGGTGTGCTCAAGTGAATCTCAAGAAATAGTATGCAATAGTAAAGCAGCTACTGATATAGATATGCAACCTATTGTGTGTATTAAAGATTTAGACTGTATCGAAAATGCTAAATCTGTCTCCATTGCTGAAAACATCAAAGACGAAGTGAAGAAGAAAACGAAGAAAATTGGAAACATCATAGAAGTGGAGAACAAAACAAAAAATGATCAAAACCGCGAAGATGAAGTTGAGAAGAAAACTAAGAACATTGCAAGCACCAAAGACAAAGTGAAGAAGAAAACGAAGATTATTGAAAACATCAAAGAAGAAGTGGAGAAAACAAAAAATTATGAAAACTGCAAAGATGAAGTCGGGAAGAAAACTAAGAACGTTGAAAGCAGCAGAGACAAAGTAAAGAAGAAAACAAAGATTATTGAAAACATCAAAGAAGAGAAGGACACAAAGAATGTTGAAAACATAAAAGATGAAGTGGAGAAGAAAACAAAGATTATTGAAAACATCAAAGAAGAGGAGAACACAAAGGATGTTGATAACATAAAAGACAAAGTGAAGAAGAAAACAAAGATTATGGAAAACATCAAAGAAGAGGAGAAGAACACAAAGGATGTTGAAAACATAAAAGACAAAGTGAAGAAGAAAACAAAGATTATGGAAAACATCAAAGAAGAGGAGAAGAACACAAAGGATGTTGATAACATAAAAGACAAAGTGAAGAAGAAAACAAAGATTATGGAAAACATCAAAGAAGAGGAGAAGAACACAAAGGATGTTGAAAACATAAAATATGAAGCGGAGAAGAAAACAAATGATGTTAAAAACTGCAAAGAAGAAGATGAGAAAAATACCAAAAAGAACCCAGAGAAAAAACGTGGAGCTAAACCTAGGAAGAAACTACTTAGATCCCTGAGTGTGGAACCTGCCAAAGGTAAAGGACTATCACATCATCAGAAGGACTATCCTTTAAGGAATACAGATAAAAACCTTATATCTAAACCAAAAAGGGGTCGCCCACGTAGAAACACAACAGTTTCAAAACCAAAGTCACCAATTTTGTTATTTGGTAGAAGTCCAAGCTCCAAGAAAAGTTTTGGTGATAAAATCAATCCATATGAGATTTATCAGTTCCAATCAAGTGACAGTGAATCAGACACAAAGGCTGTCCCACCTGTTGCCACTGAGAACAAACCAACCACCAGAACAGCCCTAGCTTCATTTAAATCTAAGGAGAATAGTGACAAAGTTGATAACAGTTGCTTAACTTTAGATGATACTGCAAACAATATTGATATGCTTCAACATCTAATTGATCTCAATGAAAATAATGAAGATGAGAATCTCAAGAAACTTAATAAAAAAGCCACTTCTGTTCAGTCTGGAGATAATGAACTTGATGAAATTCTCAACAAACATGCCAATGACAAATCTGTTCCATATGTAGATCATAGGGACAAATCCGAACAGTTGGAAAGTGATTCCAAAAATAAAAACATTGAGAAGGATACAAATAACAAGACAAAGAGAGAGAAGGATATAAAGGAGACTGATCCTGATCTGATCATCATTCTTCCAGAGGGCCAATCAAACAAGTTGTATAATGGCATTAAAAATGAAGCCTCTGAAAATAGTAATCCTAATACTGCCATACCAAATATGGAGGAGACTGGTGATGCAATAACAAAATCCAACAACATTCCAAGACTTGAACAAGCTTCTGTTATTCCTAGTCAACTCATGGGAGGAAGTGACCTAGCTAAAGCTGGTATTCTATGTGAAGTTGATATCACACACAAGAAGCGTAAACATTCATACTCTTCCAAGAGCAATAATGGAAAAATCAAAAAATCTAAAATCATAGATCAGAAATCAAAACCTTGTCAGTCTATCATAGACACAGAGAAGAAATCTCAAACTTCACTTATTAGCAATGACTATAGCGTGTATGATCCAATTACTGTGGAAGAGCATGCTACAAAAGAATGTACAAGCAAAAAGGAGGCTTGCATTGAGATAAAACAAGACAATAAACTAAATGAAAAAGTGATGCTTGCAGAATCTTGCAGCCAAGACAAGCTTTATCCAGCGATCAAAGAAGAACCTGCAAAAGATCCACTTCTGAAAAATGGAGGAATTGTTCCGATTCACATTAAAGATGAAATCATTGAAAGACCATTGTGTTTTGGAAAAGTTGCGACAGAAAATGAGGTTGTCCCCAATATTGACTCGCTTAAAGTAACAATGGGCAATACAACCCAAGAAAGGAAAAGTAAAGTTGACATATCGGAGACAGTTGAATCCCAGATACCATTTATAACAACAGCTTCGAATATACTTAAAGTTGCCCCTATGCAATCAGCCATAAAAGGCAAGAAGGGAGGTTTAACTGATATAATCTCGCAAACTTTGCCTACCTCTCTCAGCACAGCTCCTAATGTAACTAACACAGGTGCTGTGAGCACTGGCGTTAGAAATTCCAGTATTAATGTAACAAGTGCTACTAATCAGATGTATGCAAACTTTGTTGCTCCACGTATTTCACAGACTGCCACATCAGAACGCCATACTCAGCAACCAGCCATGTCAGAGCAACATACTTGGCATTATATGCAGAACACTTACTCTGGTATTTCACCATATAGTCCAACTCTGCCCCCTTGGTATCCATTACATAACATGGGATATGGAGGACAGAGGATGTACAACACACCATGCCCAAGGCCCATGTATCCTTATATTGCAGATCCTATGTCAAGACATATACATTCGGGGATGCCATACATGCCACATGCTGCACATAATGCAAGTGGACATCCTTCCAATTATGGGATGGGTAATGGGGCTCATTTGTCTGGTGGACCATTTTTTGGAAACATTCCTAGGTATCAGTCTCCAGAAATGTTTCATAGTCTACCTCCAAGGTCTCATATCCCAGGTGCCCCTATGCCTAACACACCAGATGACCCTATTGTAAGGATGCCAAATACATTCCAGACACCAGTCCAATCAGAAGCACAGACCCAAGTTAAAGGGCTTCATGATGTCATTACAAACCTACAGCAACAAGTTAAGGCACTAGAAAATAAGCTTCGTGAGAAAGAGCATACAAAAGATATTAGGGAAGAAACCATATTTGCCCCTCCAATGAGCTCACAGAGTGACAATTCTTTAGTGGCACCATTACATAGACCACCATTACAATCCTCAACAAATAGTTCATTAGTTCCACCTTCAGCAGGATCATTAGTACCACCCTCAACATTGGGGCCATGCTCAACAAAACAATTGGAGCAATCCTCGACTAGTACAATTACAACAGGGTCATTAGTATCACCCTTAACATCAGGTTCACTAGTACAACCATTGGTTCCAGTGATTACAGTAGGATCATTGGTAACAACTTCAACAGTGCATTCATCAAATATGCCTTCTTTATGTTCAGAATCTGTGAGTGCATTGTCTATGCAAAAAGCAAAACCAAGATGGAGTACTCCACCCCAGATGCCAAAAATAACATACTTAAGGAAATCAAAAGAATCACAAGTATCAAGAAAAACTCCTGAGAAAGGCACTTATACGTCAGTGTGCAAATCATCCAATATAACTGTAAAGATGGTAACAACAGCCAACAGCAGCTCTTTACCCAGAAGTAATGCAAAATTAACTGAAGAGAAGCCTCAACAAAATGTAATTTCTGCAAATGTGGAGGTATTGGGTTGCCAAGTACCAGCACTCCCTTCAGATTCAACGGGAGAAGTAGCAAGTATGATGTCAGATAATAGTGAAGCTTCATCCGTATTGAAGAAAGATCGTCAATCAGCGACAACAATTTTGAGTTTGTCAAGCAAAAATGATCTGATCTCAAAAAATATGATGTTAAATAGTGGACCAATATCAACTGAATTAGATGTTATGTCAAACATTACACCAACACCAACTGTAGCAGATGTAAAGTCATGTAAAACACCAATGTCAACTGTAGCAGGTGTGAAGTCACGTAATACAACAATATCAACTGTAGCAGGTGTGAAGTCACGTTATACACAAATGTCAACTGTAGCAGGTGTGAAGTCACGTGATACAACAATATCAACTATAGCAGGTATGAAGTCGCGTAATACACAAATGTCAACTGTAGCAGGTGTGAAGTCACGTAATACAACAATATCAACTGTAGCAGGTGTGAAGTCACGTTATACACAAATGTCAACTGAAGCAGGTGTGATGTCAAATAGTACACCAATATCATCTGCAGCAGGTGTGATGTCAAATACTTCACTAATATCATCTGCAGCTGATGTGATGTCAAGCAGTACACCAGTATCATCTGTAGCAGATGTGATGTCAAACAGTAAACCAATATCAACTGAAGCAGATGTGATGTCAAACAATGCACCAATATCAACTGTAGCAGATGTGATGTCAAACAGCACACCAATATCCACTGTACCAAATGGGATGTCAAGCAATACACCAATGTCAACTGTAGCAGGTGTAATGTCAAGTAGTACACCAATATCAACTTTAGCGGATTTGATGGTAAATAATACACCGATGTCAACTGTAGCGGATGTGATCTCAAACAGTACACCAATATCAACTGGAGCATATATGATGTCAAGTAGTGAACCAATATCTACTATATCAGATGTGATGACAGGTAGTCAACCAATATCAAATGTAGCAGATGTGATGTCAAACAGTACACCAATATCAACTGTAGTGGATGTGATGTCAAGTAGTACACCAATATCATCTGTAACAGTTGTGATGTCAAACAGTACACCAATATCATCTGCAGCAGATGTGATGTCAAACAGTACACCAATATCATCTGCAGCAGATGTGATGTCAAACAATACACCAATGTCAACTGTAGCAGATGTGATGTCATGTAATACACCAATATCAACTGTAGTGGATGTGATGTCAAGTAGTACACCAATATCATCTGTAACAGTTGTGATGTCAAACAGTACACCAATATCATCTGCAGCAGATGTGATGTCAAACAGTACACCAATATCATCTGCAGCAGATGTGATGTCAAACAGTACACCAATATCATCTACAGTAGATGTGATGTCAAACAGTACACCGATATCAATTGTAGCAAATGTGATGTTAAACAGTACACCAATATCCACTGTAGCAAATGTGATGTCAAACAGGACACCAATATCCACTTTAGCAAATGTGATGTCAACCAATACATCAATGTCAACTGTAGCAGATGTTATGTCATGTAATACACCAATGTCAACTGTAGCAGATGTGATGGCAAGTAATGAACCGATATCAACTGTAGCAGATGTCATGACAAGTAGTCAACCAATATCAATAGCAGATATAATGTCAAGTAGTACAACAATATCATCTGTAGCAGATGTGATGTCAAACAATATACCAATATCATCTGCAGCAGATGTGATGTCAAACAGCACACCAATATCAGCTGTTATATCAAGTAGTCCACCAATATCAACTGTAGCAGATGTGATGTCAAGCAGTACACCAATACCAACTGTAGCAGATGTGATGTCAAGTAGTGCACCAATATCAACTGAAGCAGATGTGATACCAAGTAGTGCAAACGTATCAACTGTAGTGCATGTGATGGCAGGTAATACACCAATATCAATTGTAGCAGATACGATATCAAAGAGTATACCAATATCTACTGTAGCAAATGTGATATCAAGCAACACACCAATTCCAACTGTAGCAGGTGTAATGTCAAGCAGTACACCAATATCAACTGTAGTGGATGTGATGTCAAGTAGTACACCAATATCAACTGTATCAGATGTGATGTCAAGTAGTGCACCAATATCAACTGTAGCAAATGTGATGTCAAACAGCACACCAATATCAACTCTAGCAGATGTGATGTCAAATAGTACACCAATATCAACTGTAGTGGATATGATATCAGACTGTTCAGCAATATCAACTGTAGCAGGTGTTGTATCAAGTTGTGTCAAAAGTGTGAAAACTAAGAAACGTAAATGGATTGATGATCAAAAAACAGATGTAACAGATGCATATGCAGTGAATGCTAACAGTTTGCAGTCAGTACAAAACAAATATTACAACTCAGTAAATACTACTGGCAATATTAAAACATTGAAGATTGACGAAAATATTTTGGCTAAATTAGTCAAGCCAGAAACAAACTTCACACCATTAACTTATCTTAAACAGGAATGTTGCACCAAAAGAAAATTAAATCCAACATTTGAAACAATTATGAAAGGTCATGAAGATGAATGTGTTGTAACAGTGATTGCGGCTGATGTCTGTGGAAAGGGTGAAGGAAAAAATAAGTTTCTTGCAGTCCAGGCCGCTGCCCTAAGTGCATTAATTGCTATGGACTGTAATCCATGGTCAGGAATGGACATCATGAAACTCACACAAACTGTCCACACACAGCCACTCGCAAATGAGACGAGTTTGCCAGCTACAGTAATAGCCACTAAGATAAACACAAATTCATCTGCCAATTCATTAGCCAAAGTAGACACAACTTGTGGAAAGAAAAACTCAAGTGCAGCTACTGAGAAAAACTCCAGTTCAAGCAAACATTTGAAAAACGTTGTCACATCAAGTAGAAAAGAAACGTCAATTACAGCTAGTGAAATATCAAATACACTTGATGTAAATAAATTCATGGATTCCCAAAATGACAGTTCAGTTCAACTGAATGCTAGGACACCACTATTACATTGTAGCGTATGTGTTATTAAACTTGTCTCTATGGACAAAATAGTTAAACATCATGTCAAAAGACTTTCCCCAGTAGATGCCTTAAGAAATCAATGTGCCATGTTGGAAATAGCACCTACATATCATGAAGCATCAAGGGAAAATGATGAATGGGTTGTGCGTGTCACTGCAGGGAAGTACGATGGAGAAGGTAAAGCTAAACGTAAAAATTTTGCCAAACTCGCAGCGGCAATAAGCATTTTGGATGCAATGCAATGTAATCCTTGGTCAGATATGAAATGGTTGACTTACGTTAAAAGTGAAGGCAAAGCAGAAGATGGAATGGTTATAACTAGTGGAAAAGAAACTCCAAATACAGCTAATGAGATGAAATCCGATACGAGCAAAGATGAAAAGAAACCCTCAGTTATAGCCAATTGGGAGAATGCCATTCTCAGACACAGACATGATATCCACAAGCATGGTAGAGTATGTAATTTGAAAAATACTTCCGTTGCACATCTAGTCACTGATCGTATAAAACATCATCCTATTGAAGCCCTTGAAATTGAATGTGCCACATTAGAAGTAGCCCCAGTATTTCAGGAAGCAAAAGAAACTGAATGGATTGTGTATGGAACAGCTGGAAATTACTCTGGAGAAGGTAGAGCAAGAAATAAGAGAGTTGCCAAACAGGCATCTGCAATTAGTATCTTAGATGCAATGAATTGTAATCCATGGTCAGACACAAAGTACATGGTAAACATGGATTCTAGGCTTAAGAATTCTGACAGAAGTGAAAATATGAAAGATATATGTGGATCAAAGTCTGTTTTGACTGAAAAAGCTTGCATGGATGGACTTCATGACAAAAGTGAAAAGAAAGTTGTTCCGCGTGAAAAACTTGCGTCTGCCAGAAACCTGATGAAAGAATCGGATACAGTTACCGGTATGTCAATTCAAACCTCCAGTAGGAGGGCTTGTGAACATGCTGATGATTTAAAAAAAGTACACACTGCTACCAAGGGTACTCTCATTAAAACTGATCTCCCTGATATATTAGTTCAGACCCCTAGTAGGCCTCTCAGAGCACATGGAAATACTGATGATTTAAAAGAAACAGACACTGTTACCAAAGCCACATCTTTTAAAACTGAGCACACTGATATTCAAACCCCCAGCAAGTGTCTCCGGGCTCGTGGAAATGCTTGTGATTTAAAAGAAACAAGCACTGTTACCAAAACCACATCTTTAAAAGCTGAGCACACTGATATTCAAACCCCCAGTAATTGTCTCGGGGCTTGTGGAAATACTTGTGATTTTAAAGAAACAGGCACTGTTACCAAAGCCACATCTTTTAGGACTGAGCACACTGATACATTAGTTCAAACACCCAGAAGGAATCCTACCCCTTTTCCTACTGCTGGTGATGTAAACACTCATGCCAGTGATCCTTCCTTTGATGATTTTCAAACTGTGTGGAATACCCCAAAATCTCATAAAAAGGATTTCTCCCCTGCTCAAATGAAAAGACCAACATCAAAAGCTCAGGATGTTGCATATTACACTGATATTCATAGTCCTTGTTCAAAACTAACTGATAGTCTGCCTCTTATCAATGTAGACAAAGAATTGGCTGTTATAGTGGAAGAAAATAAAATGTATATAGAAGATGAGATTAGGGACCATGATTACAGGGTTGACCATGTTAAAGAAGAGGAGCATGATTTACCAACACTTAAACCAGCCTATCTTGATACCATTGATAGTTGGAAAACAAAATCCATCACACCACTTAAAGCACTCAAGGATTCTACAGTTAAAAGTGAAATGAGTCCATCCGCTGTTAAGCCAGCAATGCCTGAAGCTTGCAGTGAGGGACATGAGCCCATTTTACCATTGAAGAATACCACTCCAGTGGTGTCAGCAGCACATCCTTTGCTTCAACGTCCACCTTCATGTGTTTCCAACATTTGGCCTATTCCATCTTGGGCTCACCCTGCCCCATCAAACCTATTTCCTCAGATTTCTCCACCACCATCTTGGTCCCTTCGAACATCACTGCCACCACAGCTGCAATATGTGTGTAAAAATATACAGAACCCAACACCCTCTCCTGCTGTGGATGATTATAAAGTAAATCTGCCAACACCTCCATTGCTTGAAAATCCCCCATTACCAAAACAAGGAAATAGTTCTGTGGATTCCAGTAACATTAGTATATATGGGGATGTAGATATAAAACAAATACAAGATGTTTTGAAGACAGTGTCGGACCTAGATGAGAATGTCCGTGACATACCCTTGCCAAGTTATGACCCATGTACTCTATCTAATAAAAAGAAAGTCCGAATAATTGGACCATTGAGGAAAACTGATGTACAAAAGGTGTTACCAAAGGATACACTGATGAGAACTCCAGATCAACCAAAGTCACAATTCCAAGCACCAATGCTTGTGGACTCTAGCAACATGGATAGGTTTGAAGATGCTTTGAAGACAGTGTCAGACTTGGATAACAATATCAGTAGCATACCCTTGCCAAATTATGACCCATGTACCATATCTGGCAAAAAGAAAGTCAGAAAGCTTGAATCCTTGAGTAAAACTGATGAACAAAAGGTGTTACCAAAAGATACACTGATGAGAACTCCAGATAAACCAAAGTCACAATTTCAAGCACCTATGCCTTTGGAAAAGCTTCTAGCTCATACTATGTGTCAGTTCAATAAATCCTCTGTTAAAATAAATCACAAAGATATTGATAATGCCATAAATAATGAGGATCACAACACAGACATTGAGGCAAAATCCAGCACTCCAGATTCAGATACCAATAGAGAAAATGATGACTCTGCTGCAAATGAAACTTTGGCAACAACACCCAAAGAACATATAATAAAATCTACAAGCAAAACTGTCTCAAATGAAGTACTTGCATCTGTCCTTAAAGACACTGTAGCAGAATTAAATGAATCAATAACAAAACATAAGCAAAGGGATGCCCAAACAAATAATGACAAGGAAATATGTGATATTGACTGTGCTGAGGCCAAAGTAGTAAAGGATGAAAGATCAAGCTGTTTAAAAGAAATAAAACCCGAAAAACTTAATCTAAAGCTAACAAAGCCTTTACCAAAAGGCTGTAGAATAAAAAAAGCAGGCATGCCAAAAATGTTATCTGACAAAATGGTGTTTGGACCACGGCCAAGTATGAGTAGCATGTTTATGAATATACTCAATACTAACAGTAGCAAAGATGACAAAAGTTCTGATTTTGGAGAGCTAGAAGATGATACAATGGATAGTGATAACAAAGAAAGTGATGCTCCAATTGGTGATATCAAACTTAAATTTACAGTTCAAATTGACACAAGGAAAGGAGCCAAAGAAGTGAAGGAATTGCCAGAGAAGGAAGATAAATCATCTGAAATTAAAACAGATGTTCCAGATGAAGAGAAGACAAATTTGGATTGTGTTAATGCAGATGTACCCACAACATCAAACCACATAGATAAGAATGAGTCCGCATTAATCACGCCTGAAAGCACTATTGATTCTAACAAGCAAATTGAGGATGTATGTGCCACTCCTGGTGAATCTAAATCAAAGGAGATTGTTACACAGAAGAATAGTTCCCCCAAACAAATTGAAGATGTATGTCCCACTCCTGGTGAATCTAAATCAAATGAGATTGTTACACAGAAGAATAGTGCCCCCATACAAATTGGGGATGTATGTGCCACTACTGGTGAATCAAAATCAAAGGAGATTGTTACACAGAAGAATAGTTCCCCCAAACAAATTGAGGATGTATGTGCCACTACTGCTGAATCTAAACCAAAGGAGATTGTTGCACTTAAGAATAATCCTTCTCTTGGAATGTCTTTGTTGGCTGAATGTGTGAATACACTGAGTCCAGATGAGAACAAAAGGAAAAGCTTTGAAGACATGCTTAACCGATCAACATTGTATGAGACTGAAGAGTCTTTAAAATATGACAAATACATGTCAAAGGATGAAGATAAAACCCTTGAGGAAGAAATAATCCCACAATTGATAACCACATCACATTTCGGGAACCAATCATGTTTGAAAAAGTTCAATAAGGGTCAATTAAAAGGGGTGTTTAAGAGAAATATAATGCAAACTATTGGGTCAATGCCCTGGTTAAGGGCAACTCAAAAGAGGCTGAAGAAAGGTTATTGGGCATCTCCCACTCAAAATCCAGTTCATCCAAATGAAGGTAGTAATTATGAACCATTGGGAGTCCGAACACCTGGAAGTACTGCTTTTAAATCCCTTATGTCATCCACTAACACAGTACATGGGAAAACAATAAATGATGAGAACATACCCGTAGCAGAAATCAAAACTGCTTTAATACATTGTCCTGTAAGAAAGGAAACCAACACTCCTCAAGGTAGAGTTATTAATAAGGGACTGAAGCGTAGGAAAAGCACCCAGTCAAGGTCACATTCAAGAAACAGATCCAGAAGTAGATCAACAAGTGGCACTTACAAGAAAAGAAGAATATACAGCAGATCAGCATCAAGGTCTTGTAGTAGAAGACGATCAAATAGTAGAGAAAGTTCAAGATCTTATAGAAGAAAACGATCCAGGTATCATAGAAGAGAAAGATCCTGGTCTCGAGGCAGAAAGAGATGGTGGTCTTCTGATAGGGAAAGACCAAGGTCATTTGTCTATGGAAGATCAAGAAGTAGAACAAGATACAGTAGAAGTAGATCATATAGCAGTACCAGATCAGGTTCATATGGAAGAAGATGGTCTCCAAGTTCTCCAAGGTATAGTAGCAGAGGGAAATCTAGATCATATTCCAGGAGCAGATCTCGATCTAGAAAGCAATCAAAACTTTATCAGTCAAGGTCTAGGTCGTACAGAAGATCCTACAGTAGAGAAAGACTGTCACACATCAAGAAAAGTCGAAGGCCCTCGAGATACAGTTCCAGATCTTATAGTAGAGAAAGATCATTGTCTTCCAGCAGGTATCGCTCTAGAGGAAGATCTTCAAGTAATGAAAGACAAAACAGAAAAGGAAGGTATAGATCACTATCATTTGTTAGATCTCCTTATGGTTCAGGCAGAAATGTATTCAGGGAAAGAAGTAGATCTGATGACAGACCTTCAAGACAAAAGAAAAGAAGCAGAACATTGTCTAACAGATACAGATCAGCATCTTCCAGTAGTGGACGATCAGGATCAAGAAAGAGATCAAGATCGAGGAGCATATCATCAAGATCGACATCATGTGATAGAGTGGAGATGACTAAGAAGAAGTGGTCTTGTAGAAAAAGATCAAGGTCAAGCAACAGAGAAGAGTCCAGGCTGTACAGAATGAAAAGGTCAAGGTCTAGAAGTCTGAGTGAAGAAACACACAAAGAAAGGGGTACACTTCAAGGAAGCACATCAAGCGAAGACAGAGAAATACCTTTCGAGCAATTCATACATTTGCCGAGAAAACTAGATGCTATATCACAGCAGAGATATGGGAAATGGAACATCTTAAATGTACACAATGATGAACCTGACTCTAGTCCTGACTTTACAACCAGAACAATTAAACCGATAGAGAGACAACTCATCCAGATAAATGTACCAGTCATGAATGATGAAAATGAAAAGGCTGACTTATTCAATGATGTTTCATTGAAAGATCCTCCAGAGCCTCAAAGAAAGAATATTGGAAATATAACTGGCAAACAAATTATTGACAATGATTATTACACATATTTTGAGAATTCATCAGAATGTGAGAACAGTGTAGACATCTGCGCTTCAGTAAAACATTCCGACATGGTCACCAAGAGCTCAGATGTCTTGGATAGGGCTGCCAATAGCTCGGATCCATCAACCACAACTTCAGAAGTTGATGCCAAAAGCTCGGAAGTAAGGAGTATAGAAGTGCTTATCTCAGCACCAAGCAGATGCATGGGAGAAAAAGGTAAGACCCCCAATAGTTTATAACATTTGAAAAATATAAATTATGTATCGTTGAATAAATGAACACAAGATGCATTAAAATCATCATGAGAAAGCATTGTTAGAAAAAACAAATCACTTGAATTCTGTTTGAAACCATGTTAAAAATTTTTTCTATTATAATTTTTCCATCTTTTATTACAGCTATACGAATATATCAGTAAGATTCTTATTGTAATTTTTTGCCTACCATACGATTGTTGTGTTGATACTGGCTTGGTGTTGGGGAGGAGCTTTGCTTTTACACTACCTCTTATTATCAGACTATTTCTGGCTATTTTGTTTTACATAGACTTCACTGTTAGCTTCATTCAAGATGGTTGCCGAGATTCTTTCATTTTTCGATAAACCTCAGATTTCAGCTAACTAAGTTTCGCCATGCAAATTAATAAAATATGATTGTATTCAAACACAAATGAATGTCCAAACACCCGCAATATTAGAGAATTTTAAGAAAACGGCTTCACTTAGAATGACTCTTACTGAAGTTGATGATCTACGTCATCATAACGTCATCATTAACTTCAGTTAAAGCCATTTTCTTTAAAATTCTCCAATATTGCGGTTGGTTGAGCATCTATATGTGTTTCTTTTACCATCGTAGCTTCATTGAGTCACATGGCGAAACATTTGGCATCCAGATTCAACTTAGTTAAGCTGAAATCGGGGGTTTATCGAAAACGAAAGAATTTCGGCAACCATCTTGAATGAAGCTAACTGTAGTTAGAGTCATCCAGCTGTGGAACAGTGGACTTGTGACAAATGATGATATTGTATTACAGGACTAGATATAGAACCAAACATCAGTTGAAAGTGAAAACAATGTACTTTAAATATGTGATGTTGTCATTCATTTGTCATTGATGTTTAAACTTCAATCGCCTACAATAGAGATTTCTGTTCTGCTTAAAACTACCAAAAGAGGTGTATCTGAGTGTAAGCTTATACATTGTGTCTTGCCTTGCTTTGCTGTGATGTGATGTGCTTTCCCTCTTTATTATGGGGCTTAAAACTTATTAACTTTCACACAGGCTGCTTGAGGCTCATTCATATTTCTGTGTTGTGTTGTCCCCGCATTGTACTTTATGTCTTAATGTATATATACTGTATAATTTGCCTCTAGTTCTCTAAAAAGTATTAGTATCTATCACTGGAATTATAGATAAATAAAATAACTATGAATAATAGTTTTATTTGAATAAGAAAATGTTTGAAAACTTCTGAAAAAGTTTTCCAATTAAAAAATTCAAGTACAAACAATTTCAGTTCTCTCTCAGTCTTAATCATAAAGATATACAGTGAAACATATCAAGTGGAACATCTCAAGAAGTAGAACACTTTTCAGAGTCTCAAGACCACCTTAATGTTAAGTGAACCTCTATAAGTGGAACACCTCCCAAGTGGAACACTTTAGAGGTACCAAAGATGTTCCACTTAGACAGGTTTTACTGTATTGAAATTCTATAAATTCTCTCGGGTCTTATTACTTCCAGAGCATGTATAGTGCTATGTATATGGGCCCTTTTAATACCTTTATCATATTTGTTTGTTTACGATTTGATTATGATCTTGCTTTGAGGAATGGTTCAAATATTTATTTAATTGATTGGCGATTTTTTATGATATGTTCTAGTAATAAAGCTGACATTATATACTTGATAGAAAGCTCAGTTGAAATATCACACTCTCTCAAATAAAATATTATCACAATGTCCCGTATAAATGACATTGAATAGCATTAATCAATGTAACAATAACATGGTTGTTGTTTGAATGAGAGCTTTCCTGATCCTAGCATGTTTTGATTAAATGAATCTTTGTGAAATATTTTCTGAGGGTAAATATAGAATATGTGGGTGTGTATTTAGCCTCTGTTACCCCCTCCCCCTCTTCTTGACTAAAAACCTTCTCACACACTTGTTGTAGTGGGGGAGGGGTCGTCACAAGGGTTTGGAGCTAGACTAGTATTGTATTGTATTCTTTATTTACCTCTTATATAAGAGAGTTACAATTGTACATTAATTGGAAGTAATACATAAATAAGAAAATAGATAAATTATTTGCTCATGTTTATGAAATGATCGAAGTTGCGAGCGTTGCTTGTCTCTTGATATACATTGAATGAATTATTAAGACAGCTTGCAATGCAAGATCGTCGTTTGTACAATTTAAGATCAGATTGATGCGATCTTTAACACTACTTGTATCGTTATATTTATAGATTTCGTAAAGTGCTAACCTTTCTTCAACATACAACTCGCAATGGCAGAGAAAATGTTCGATTGATTCAATTTCATTTAAGTTGCAGACATTGCACAATCGACCATTTTCTTTTGAGATATCCCACTTTTTGTGACCGTTTAGACCTAATTGACCAGTCATTAACTTCACAACAGTTGTAAATTGTTTTTTCAATCGTGGCATCCTTTGACACAAAACATACCAGCTATTTGGAATTAGACATGAGTGACCATTGATAAAATAAGATAAACCTTCGTATAACATGCATCTTATTCGAAACATTGATTCTTGTAGGTCTCGAATTCGACATTTTACTAGACGTTTCCAGCTACTTTTGGAGATCATTTGTCCATCTAACATTAGTTTTACAATTTCCGAAAGATCGTATTTCCTGGCCGTGCACCACATATGTGCGATGGGGGATGACATTTTAATTCCTTTAAAGTCAAATTCCATAAGTGTCATTCGTAAAATCAACAGTCTTTTGTATATGTTGTTGCAAGGCAAACTCAGTAACATCCATATGAACATTAGTTTTGCTGTATCGATCTGGTATTCTATACCTTCCCATCCAAGTGGCTCGTAGGCTACAGGGCATTCCGCCCATTCGGGAAAGGATTGTATTTTCCTGCCAATTTTTCGCTGCGCCGTTTCGAGTTTATTGATATCTTTTGATGAATAAGGGATAACGCTAGCACCATACGTCATTGATGGGGTGGCGAAAGTGTTATAAAGCTTCGACAGGGTTAAAGGTCGCATACCACCGACTCCCGATCCGAGGCCTAGTAGTGAATAATACTTTCTACAGCCCTTAGAAAGACTGTCTTCAATGTATTCGGTAATGTTACCAGAGACCGATAGCGGAATTCCAACATGTATTGTAGTGTTTACTGTCTCAATAGGAGTGCCATTTATTTTCACAATATTCTGGGTGGGTTGACAGTTTGCAGCTCTACTTTTCTTTCCGAACTTAAGAGTCTTGCATTTTCCTTTGTGAATGTCGTATCGCCATTTTACACTGTGGTCATAGACTGCGTTAAGTAGAATGTTCATGTTATCGAGTTCAGTGGAAATTAAAACCATGTCATCGGCGTAAGTAGGGCAAGTGACATCAATGTCGCCGATCGATGCGCCGAGTTTCATCCTTTGAAGATCACGTATTATGTCAGCGTTAAAGATTTGGTACAATATCATACTATATACCCCGCCTTGATGAACGCCACGTTTTACGTCAAATGTCTGTGATAAAATATTGCCAATTCGAACTACGCACTGATACGTTTTGTAGGAGTTGTACAAAATGCGCCATAATTTTGCGTTAACGCCGAGTATATACAGTTTGTAGAAGAGTCCTTCAATAAAAACGCCATCGAAGGCTTTACGTACGTCTAACGTCGTTACGTAAACGTCACGTCCTTTTTCAACGTTGTGTGAAATGGCTTCCTGAACAAGCAATGACGTATGGATCGATGAACATGATTTTAACGATGCACCTTGAAGTTGCGGTATACGTTCAAGAAGAAACGTCTTGCTTCTATTCAGCATGACGTTATCAAACATTTTCCTCAGTGACGTCATTAACGTTATGCCCCGATGGTCGTCCTTTTCTAACGGGTCCCGTTTTCCTCCTTTCAAAAGTGGAATTAGTATCCCGATTCGAAAGTTTTTAGGCGTATATTCATTGTTTATGACGTTCTGAAAAATCAATTTGATGATCTCTAACAATTTAGAGCCTCCATGCCGTATATGCTCCGCGGAAACATTATCCATTCCGGAGGCCTTTTTTAGGTTAAGCTGCTTGCTTGCGATTTCTATTTCCTCAAGTGTTATCGGATTGTCCATGAATATATTGCTATTATCGTGCGATTGTATTTCCATGAGACGTATCTGTTCATTAACGTGCATATAGAAGGCGTTGTCGTATTCATCGGATTGTGATGGAGTTGCTAATTGCTGGAAATAATTTTTCCATTCGTTACATATATCGTCAATATCAGATAATACTTTCCCACTATTGTCCTTAATAAGAGATGTTTTCGAAGTAGCAGACTTCCTGCTTCTATTAAGTAGAACCCAGAACATATTTTGGCCCAAATCCTCAGTCTCGTATAGTTTATTTAATTCAGCTGTTTCGAATTCATATCTGGCGTACTTGTATGCTTTTTGAAAATTCCTTTTAGCGGCTTTATACCGTTCCCTAATGGGGTCAGATGAGTCCCTAGGGCGGCCTGCGCGTGTCCACTCCCGCCAAGCAGCATTGCGTTCCTTAACAAGTCTTCCCAGAGAATCGTTCCAGAACGGTTTTATGTGTTTTGAGAATTTCCTTTTCGGAATATGCGAGTCTGATATATTCACCATACTGGAAGTAAGTGTATCGATCATACAATCAATTTCATCATTAGTTAATTGTTTAATTCTCATATCAGGGATCATCTCATTGATAGTCTGGGTGAGCGTATGTGTATAGCCAGCCTTAATCTGATCCGGTGACACTTTATTCCATGCATATTTGATACAATCAGCATTGATAACAGAGATATGTTTGAGACCTTTAATATTGATGGTAATACTTAAATGGAGATGATCACTCGAATTAGATGCATGCTCTGGTATAACTTTACAGATTAACACATTATCAATCTCATCAATTGAGAGAATACAGTGGTCTATGTAGGACCTGTTACCAAAATTATCTTCAAACGTGAAACATGGGCCAGATCCACTAACAATATCGACGGCAGTAAGGGATATTTCTTTACACAATTCAAAAAGTTTACGGCCATTGTTAGTATGATGTCCCATACTTCTGTTACTGCCAAACAACCTACCAAAATTAGCATTCATATCGCCAACCATCATGATTTTACCATTTTGCTCAACCTGCGTTATGAAGGTGCATAACTCGTTTAGAACATCATCGTATGTGTCAAATGAGCATTGCTGCTGAGGCAGGTAAACCGAGAATATGTACAAAGGTGTGTCAGCTTTGATTTTGATACATACGATTCTGTCAGTGTACATTTTAGACATGGGTATTACACAATGAGCAAGTGATTTTCTATAAAAAATACCTACACCGCCATGCCCTGTTAAAGTACCACAATTAGAGTTACAAAGCATTCTACTACTTCTACCAATACACTCGAAATCAGACGATACATTGCACAATTTATTTAGATTGCATTCGTAGAGCTTGTGTTCTGATACGGCCACAATATCGTGCTCGTTCATGATATACCTAAGGTGCTCAATTGAAGTGTTGAGGCCTCTAAGATTCCAACAGGCAACTTTTAAATCGTTAACCACAGTCATAACTACACACTGGAATAAAAAAGCAAAGCAGTACACTTTGGTATGAAACATTTTGACTTTATCAGAATGATGAGTTCGATATTAATCCCAAACAGAACCACGATTGTCATACCAGTCGTAATTTTCATTTGATTCATTCTTATATTCAAAGCGTGGGTCTCTTGTATGGTCATATTCATACACATCTCTTTGGTAACTCTGATTAGAACGCGTCCGATTAGCATACATACTGTCCTCATCGTGGTCTAACTGAGGAGGGCGTGGCTCGCGACGGTCTTCAGTTTGACGCTTATATCGTAGTCGAGGTGGTGGAGCAGGTCGCCTGTCCACATAAGGGCGTGGTTTCCATTCTCTGCATGTAACTGGACTGGGCCATGTCTCGTCATCCATAGCTTTAGACACCATTGATATCGGAACCGTGATTTTACAACCAACTCTGTAGCTGGTGACTTTATTATGCACTACATATATCTGCGAGATTTTGATCAACTTGCTATTTGCATATTCTTTAACCACTTTTATAGTGTCGGTGTCTGACTCCGAATCCTCTTGACATATGTTTTCTAAGTATAGGGTTTTTGATTTCTCGAAAGCGACACCTTTAAGTCGTGGAGTTAACGATTTCACATGTTTACCACCACTGTATTCATCGCTAGACTGGTTAAAAGGAACCATCTTAACCGGCGCCTTTTTCTTACTGGCGACCACGTTCCAACCCGTGTTTTCCTGTGGCTTAGCAGGCTCTGACATTCTACGAGTGATAGTGGGTACGTTTGTCTTAGTTGACAGTTGCGGGAATTCCTTATCCTTGTCTTGAAGATAGGCTGGATAGAATTCCTTTTGCACATCATTCGATTTTACAGCTGATTTTTGTTTATCATCGGACTGTTTACATTGATCAGCTGATTTTGCTTGATTGCATGTTGTTTCAATCATGTCAAGGTCAGAGTTATTAATCAGTTTATTATTAGACGGCGTATTTTCCTTGGATATCAAAGTTGTTGATTGCGTTGTTTGCCTTATATTGCTAATCGAATTGTTTTTCGTGACCTGACCTATTTCCCCTTTGGTACGGTTGACCCTAAATATTAAACTCTGTACAATATCCTCTAACAACGAAATGTCTTTCTTTAGCTTCGAAATTTCACTATCGTGTTTCTTCTTAAAATCGGCCAAGTCTTTCTCGCAATCGCTTTGCTTAGCTGACATCTCTCGTAATTGACGTTTCAATTCGATGATTGCATTTGCGGATGTTACCACATCTTGATTTTGCACATTTGAAGCCACTTTGAGATCAGGTATGAAACTCGTTGTGCCCAATACAGATTTCGGATAACCGTCTCTTATTCCATAGACATAAACATGAAGATCGTAAATATCCCCGCATATATTTCGGAGTTTAGTATCCTTATCCTTACGACGTATTAGTTTCAGACTACGTGGAATTTGATCCTTATTCCTTTGTGCAATAGGTCCAAATTGTGAATCACATTTTTCAGTAAGAACGGTAACACTTACATCAAAGAATCTTTGTCGTATAACGTCCAATTCCGCTTCTCTAAAGTCTTCGCACAACTCAGAGACGATGGATTCCTTGCTTTGGTCCTCGCATTTAGCTAGAATCCGTTCGAGAGCGTCCGAATCAACGTCAATATCGCCTAAATTATCCATTGAAGTTGGAAATTGTAGAAAACACGTCTACCATGTTTGAAACCGGAAGTATTATATTGTATACTCTTTTCAAGTTAGGCATTTCTCTCTCATTACGCTAAACTCCAACACTAGTGTGTATTCTTTAAGATAAGTAATAAAATAAAATTTCAAAAAAATGTTTAATATGTCTATTACACTTGTTGATGTTTTTGAATTTTCTTTTTCAAAAAATCAAGATTAATGAAATACATGTATATAATATGATTCCAGGTCAAGGTCACATTGGACATGCAGGGGCTGAACAGCTGTATCATAGTCAAATATAGTATTACAGGGATGTTGCAATCAGCTTTAATGGTGTCTCAGCTTCTAAAGGTGTCAAAGCCACAATGCAGTGATATCACAGTCTGTACACTACTTAAAATATCAATATATCTGCTGAATATGCAATATATCTGCTGAGTATGTAATAATTGATCTATGCAGATTTTAAAAGAACACAACATTTGAGAATATTTTGGAAACACTATTCGGCAAAATCATGTGAAAAAATTCTGCTGCATGAAAATAATTGACTGCAGCATAAGATTTGACTGCAGCATAAGAATAATTGACTGCAGCATAAGAATAATTGACTGCAGCATAAGAATAATTGACTGCAGCATAAGAATAATTGACCGCAGCATGACATTTGATTTCAGCATAAGAATGATTGACTGCAGCATAAAATTTTACTTCAGCATAAGAAGAAGAATTGACTGCAGCATAACATTTGAAGGCATCAAATGTATATTGCATATCTTGAATCTCAATAAGAATAATATAGAACAAATCTGCAATATCTATGGAAACGAGTTACTTTTTCAGGTTCATTAAAGGGTCAGGTTTCAAAACTGAAAATGTATGAATAAAATGGTACTAAGAAATTATGTAGATGACCACTGACTGTATTGGTGTGTACTTAAAAAAGATGTTATTTTTGTAGAAATGAAATTGTCATCAATTTATGCATGCCGTTAACATGTTTGAATTTGATTTTTGAATTTTTTTTACAAATTAAGGCTTTAATGCCTCATTAGCATTTTGGAATAGCTAATTTTTGGTTTATTTAATCAATGAAGGCATGTATGATGAAAAAATGATGGCTGTTCCGTACCATTATATTTATCGCACCCTTAGGTGCTATATTGTTATCAGATTGCCTTGTGGGCAGTTAGTCAGTTGGTCGGGTGGGAGTCCTGATAAATCTTGTCTACAGGTTTCCAGTTTTGGTTGAAGGCTAATCTGATAATATTGGAGTTGATGAAAACATATATTTGTACAGTTAAACCTCTAAATGGGAATACCTTTGATACTTCAATGGGAGGTTATCCTCTACCTGGAAGGTTATCCTCTTGATGAGATTCATTTTTACATTTTCTTATAAGTAACTGGACTTAAGTGTTCCATATGTGCAAATGTTCCATCAACAGACTTTACTGTACAGGCCCGTAGCCAGGATTTGCCAAGGGGGGGTTCAGTTTTCAAAAATTTCCAGGGGGGGTTCACATTTGACAATTTTGGCCCAAATATGGCTAAAATCACTTGAGAAGTGCTCAAAATGGTGAAAAACTGCATCATTTTGAAAGAATTTTTGGCCAGGGGGGGGGGGGCCTGCTGTAATAAGATCTTGAATCAAAAGATTTGGATCTTAGAGTTTTTCATATTCACAGATTTTACTGTGGTTGTTTATTTATTTACATGTATTTATGTGGAAAGGTTGTAACACTTACGCTTATTTTTTATAAATGTACTTAATGTTTAAAGGTTGCGACATAATTAGTCCCATTCACAGGATAAAAAATCTACCTGTTATTCCTTTTCTGATTTTTCATGAGCATATGCTATTTTGCATGTAATCAAAACTATGTTGAAAATGTTTAAGCTCGTTTGTTTTTGAAAGTTACGTTATTAAGTTCTCTTTACTAAATTCCATACTGGATTGGACTTGAGAGTTTGATTCTATACAATTCTATATTCATGCCATTCTTTCATTTATGAATGTAATTGCTGTTATATTTTCTAGTTACGTTGATAGTACTTATTTTGATCACAGTTTATACTGCTCAGGAAACTAGTGAGTTGTCAAATGTCAATTGAAACTTTGAGAAATACATTTAATTTTGAAAACAGTTTCGAGAGAAATCAGTGTATGATTTAAACAGTAACTTGGTGGTAAAACAGAAAGTTGGTAATTTACAGAGATGATAGAATTGAATTTGAATTACAGTTAAGTGAGTTTTTAAGTATTGTATTAAATGTTGGTAAAATTGATGAAACCTAGTTTTATTTTAACAATTTTTATTAGTCCATCAAAAGATCTGTATTCTTGAGGGGATTAATGCATGCCCCAAACTCAAAGTTAAATTGAGACATCAATTTCAGAGTTCCAATGTTATCTGGATCAAGGGTGGAATTACTCAATCCAGATTTTGAGTAATGTCATTTTTTATATCAATATCAGTATTACTGTGGCAAACAAGGACTGATTTTGATTTGTACAAGTTCATAAAAAACACACAAAATCCCATGATTATTTCAAAAAATGTACACATTGAATATTTCGGTGGTATTGGTTGTTCCAGGCATATGCCAGGTATGATGACAGCAATTTTGTTGTGATTTCAGTTTATTGATTTTTGAAAAATACTAAAAATAATATCAAAGCTGTTACAGTGTTTTCCACTAAAATTGGCATAATCATGGAATAATGCTTTTCCATCATATATTTTCCTGTGGGAAACTAAAATGCATATCATAGATAAAATCAACACAATCTTGTGATGCTAATGAGCCTTGAATGAGTTCAGACATTTAAAACACATTGTATGTTTTCCAAATCTGAGTGATATGTTGTTCTTTGGATCATTTGATGGAAGTCCTTCCATTTTAAACAGTAAAGAACCTAAGGCATTTTCTTATGTATATACTTTTCTATTTTCTCTATGTTTTATACATTTGTAATAAATATTTTTCCAACTTTAAACATGTACTTTGTCACATAAATTTTTTTGGTTGATATAACTGATTTGTGATCAACATTTATAAAATCAGCAGTTACACTAAGTTTAACACACCAATGTAATTTTTTCATCTTCATGAATCATTGTTTTTGGAATTTCTGTCACATAAATATATTTGATTCTATGCATGCAAACATAGTAATGAGAGGAGGCTCCTTTGTTGTTGTTGTCATGGTCTTGGGAGAGCTCCTTTGTTTTAATGGTCATGGGAGAGCTCCTTTGAATCATTTTTCTCTATGTGATCTTTAGAGAACTGGTTATATTCCACTCCTGCCCCACGTTATTTCCTTTTGGAATGTCATTTGGAAACAGTTGGTATGATTAAATCTAGAGGATACTTTTGTACAGCATGGGGTATTTGATTGAAGGTACACTGTCTATTATTTTTCCGATGTTTAGTTCATTCATATCATATTTCATTCATTCTTCTAGTGCAGGAATAACATCAACTTTGATTTCAATTGAAGATCAAGTTTGACACTTATAACTGCTCGAACATAAAGATCTTGCACTCTGCCTTTGCAGTTTGTATGTTTAAATCAAAGTTGGTGTCATTCCTAAATCTCTTCATTCTCCCATAAATGAATATTTCACTGGTAGGCTCCATCCATTCTGTATGTATTAGGAGGGGTTGTTCTGGGTCCATATTGGTATTCTGAGCTCTCAGTACTTGTTGTTATGCTGCCACTGCTGCCTGCACCATCGTTAGTTACAACTGTTGTTGAGGATGCTCCTGTAATATATAAGAATAAGGATATATAGTTGGTATTTATTTGTTGAAAGGATTGGTAGCCATGGTGAATCCAACATCGTTTTTCTCTTGTAATTTTTTCAGAATTTTTTTGTTTTAAGAGAAACATGTGTTTAATTTAGTTCACCAAGCCTATCTTCTGCCATTGTGCCAGTTGCCATGACTTATTTCCTCTCATTTGCCACACCATGACAACCACCTTAACGTATCACTACTAACAAAGCAGTTCACCATGAGTTACAACTGTCATCATGGGTTATGCTTGCAATATGTGATTTACAACCATCAACATTACATGGCTTACAGTTCTCATCCAAAATACTAGCTAACAGGCCACCATGGCTATCAACTGTCACCATGGTTTATAACTGCAAATGGAGCTCGGTTATCTGCATCATGCGTTACAACTGCTACCATGGCTTCTGCTTGCAATATGTGATTTACAACCATCGTCATTACATGGCTTACAGCTCTCATCCAAAATACTAGCTAACAGGCCACCATGGCTATCAACTGTCACCATGGTTTATAACTGAAAATGGAGCTCGGTTATCTGCATCATGAGTTACAACTGCTACCATGGCTTATGCTTGCAATATGTGATTTACAACCACCGTCATTACATTGGTTACAATTATCACCCAAGACCCTTAAAGTGTACTAGTACCATTATGGTTGATGACTGCAATTGTGGCTTATATAGTTACATGTAACTCTACCACCATGACGACTTCCATACAGGTGCCCCATGTAAACGTTTTTCACCATAGCCCACCTCTACCACACAAGTGCCCAACGTTTTTCACCATGGCCCACCTCTATCACACAAGTGCCCAACGTTTTTCACCATGGCCCACCTCTACCACCAACTATCTTGGCACAAATAAATCTTAAACGTACCTTGGTTTGCTGGGAACCCAACAAGAAGGTATTTACTTGGGTGGTCCTCGTCCATGGACGCTACCATTCCCATAAACATATCAACGTATACAGATTCTGTGAATTGTCTCCCACGCTGTAAAGATGAAGAAAATATTGAAAGTATTGTCCCGAAAATCATGCTAGTGTTTTTCTTACATTCTAATTCAATTTTCTGAAAAAGTAATTGAGATATCTGACCAAATATGTGTCGGCTACAGTTGGCTGCTTTTCTAGAAATTTTGGCATGGATTATCAAATAATCTTATTTTTCAATGCCACTCAAAACTAATACAAAAGACTGACCAAAATCAGCAACAGCAACAGTATACACTTCCCTCCAAAAGTTTGGCAACTCCCTCATTTGACGTTATGTTAGTCTGTTTTAAGGCGATTGTCAGAATTCTACGAAGTCGTGAATTTCTTAACTGGTTATTGAGAAAATCGAATCAAATCATAAATAGCTTTTAACAGCTTCCTAATTGAGAGTGCTAAACTTTTTTGTGGGGGTGTAGCTCACCTTTGTCGCATGAGCGTAGAGTCTGTCAGCGTCTATTCTTGATCCACCAGCTTGGATGAAACCCCGTCGCACTGCATCACGAGAGATAACACCGTCTTCTGAAACCCATAAGTTAGGGATAAGTTGAAGATTTCAAGAGCCATGAATCATTTTATGAATCGGAACGTAAGTCCCATAGTGATGTCACCACCAGAAGTGGTTGCATTCAGTATTGTTATCGTTTCCAACAACTTTTTGTGTTCGGCAACTTTTTGTGTTCAGCGGGACGGTGACATTTCGCATGTACGTTGTTACATTGATGACATGCATTTAGTATTGTCAATTTGAACCTTTTTTACATAAAATATAAATTCTCAACTTGTGACTTACTTTTTACATCTAAAGAGTGAAAGTAATGTTTTGCTATGACTTTCATAGTTTCTGGTAAAGAGTCATGTTGGTGAACAAAGTCGGCCGCAGCACCCCAGAAATCCTTCCACTCTTCCAAAGAGATCCTTCCATCGCCGTTCATGTCACATGTGCGGAGTAATTCATTCCAAAGTGGCCTTCTTTTAGCGAGGATTGTGTTCACGAACTCTGTATCTTCCCTTGGGTTACGGCCAGTAGCTTCTGTAACAATCTACAATAAAGAGACAAAATAAAGAGATAAAATGGAGAAATCTCCGAGGATGAATTAATATTGCAATCATCTTAAGATAAACCTTCAGAATTTTTAAATGGTGAAAACCACATTTGTATAATTAGTTAATTTTCTCTTTGTGCATTTAAAAAAGAGTACTAGATGATACAATAGACAAATAATTGTAAAATAAGACATTTTGTATGTACATGTACTTACATCTGCAAATACTTCAAAGTCTCGCCATTCTATGAACTGGTTCCCATCGGTGTCTGAAAAAGCCATATATTTTCTTAATGAATAGAAGGCATTATTTCATTATAAATGAATTAAGAAATCCAGCATAATTATGACAATGATGTTAATTAACGTAAGCTTATATATAATATATCTTATATGAAAAGTTTTGGGAAAGTACACAACTTAAAGATATTCAAGATGTACAGTGTAATGAGAACTTAAATTTTACTTCAGGCAATAGAGTTGAATTCTGAATAAAATTGACAAATTACTATGTTTTATAACTCATTTCTATGCACGTTTTACTGTGAAGTCACTATGACTTCATACATGGACTTTCAATAGAATATGCATGTGAAAGTGCAAACCATAAAGTACCAAATATGGTTCCAGAACACAGCGAGGAAAAACATCCAAGACTACGTCAGACATAGGGAAAACAAACCCCCGGCTATCCCAAATCTTAATCCAGCGTGTAAAGAAACAGTGTCTAATCCCCCCCACACACACACACACGCAGCCACCATTAACATCATCGTTACAACGTTTTTGGAACTTTATCTTGAATTGAATAAATAAGAACCCACAGCCAAATGGACTTTTTTCACCATCCACTTCTGTATACAATTAAATAAAAACTTCTTTTTCAGTGATTAAATAAATATGGGAGGGTTGGATCTATCTTTCTCTGCCTCTGCAACGTTCCCGTTGCATTGAGAAACTCCCTTCGTTCACTCGATCACTCTCATTGAACCATGCTATGAGGATCGTTCCCATCCTTCAAGATCGGTCCTTCACTGTTTTCATAGCAGATCATAATCATATTGTAATACAATGAATTACTCTTGGGCCAAGGATGATCGTTCCATTTGATTGAAGATTCGTCTCTTTGGATGAAGGATTGTTCCATGGATAGAATATATGATCATTCGGATACACGATTTGGATCTAGGTTGAACTATAGCTTTAGTTAGAGGGATGTTAATGATTGTAGATTGATTCGGCTTGATAGAGGATCGACTCCCCTTGATGGAGGATTTTCTTTTTGATAGAGGATTAATTGGTTACTTTTGTTTTTGAAAAAGAAAATTGTTTCCAATTGAAACAAAGGTGCTTCATGAAGACTCCATTACTTTACTAGAACATCTTGTTACTGGTCTTTATATCGCGTCCTAATCCTCTCACTTTATTAACACAATAGCGAACCCACTCCCCAAGGGATTACACCATATTCTACAAGTTACAAGTCACTTTACTTACCAAAGGATCTGGAGAAAAACCATTCAGCTTTACGCTCTGTATAATCCGTCAATTTCTCTCGATCTCCAGGCTTCACCAGAAAATTCAAGTTCTCTATCTTCCTTGACATTATCTCTGTGATTACTTCTCCTATCACTTTAAACTATTATATCATCCAAAAACTTATGAAAATAGATGTTTTTTCAGTCATAAGCGCAGGGAGGTTTTAACATATCTTATGGCTCATACGTTCATATAGCTGTATAGCTATGTGCCCTGCCCTATAAAATGTTTGTACAGTTTTCAAGAGTTTTAAAGCAATGTGTTTGAGTGGTGAGAGAATGTAAACAAATTTTACATTAAGTCCACCTTTACAAGTAAGTTAAAGTAAACCTTTCATGTTTGTGTTTCATTGTATATTAATACAATACGCCATAAAAAAAAGTACTGAATGTATAAAAAATGAATAAATGTTGATTCAATACATATTTGAGATACCTGTTATAGTTTATTAATGAAATTGCCGTAATACGAAATAATTTTTGGCCCTTTTCATAAAATGGCCCTACATGACAATCCTTTTACTCTAGTTAAGTCATCCGTTCCTAAAATACTCTGGCTACGTCACGCGTGTGGACCACAACGTTGCCTATGTGAACAGGTGAACACTGTGTAGACCATGCTCATTGTTCAAAGGCGCGCAACCCTCTTAAAGACAAGATGGGACTCCCCCGGCTCTAGTGAGTTGAAGAACTTACATTAAAGTACCTGAGTTTCTCGCTTACAGCCCCACTTGGCGTTTATTTTCCATGGATGTTTATTTGAAAGTCCTCGAAATTAATTCTCAAGGGTCATTATAAAGAGGTAAACAATTTTACCAATGCGGTAGGGGGCGTTTTTTAGAAAGAAATTTGTTTTTCCAGGAGTATTTTCCATGGTGCTTTAAAAGAGGGAAAAGCTTTTTCATATATCCGCCCCTATTTCAAATAAAAGTGTATAAGCGAGAAATCCGATAAGGGCCAAAAATCTAGACATGAAGGTGGAAAACTGTTACGCGGTATATGGGATACATTCATGGTTGCGCGGTATTTGTGATACGGGTGAATATGCCATACTCACCTGCGGTATATGGCATATTCCGCAAGTGAGTATGCGATATTCCGCAGTGAATATGCGATACATTGATTTCAGTGAATACCCGATTCTCACCTGCGGAATATGTCATACTCACTTGCTGAATATGCCATACACCTGGCATACATACGAATATGACATATACCACAGGTGAAAACGTGATACATAAAGCTTTGATTTTATTGGTTGCGAGATCGACTCTAAATGTAAAACTACGCTGGATTACCAATATAGTTAGTGCGTCGAGTAGTAATATATGAATCCTGGATTGAATGAGTAAGTTTATTACGTGAGATTGGTGACTGATACTTCTGCAAAGTTAATATATTCGATACACAGTACTGTTGATTCAGTAATCATTATCATAATTAATAAATTTTACTTGTTCGTTCAATCGATGCAATCGACAATTGCGTACTTCCGTATCACGTTCTCATTGGTTAGTGTGTATGACATATACCGCAGGTGAATCTGTCATACACCGCAAGTGAATATGCCATATTCGTTGCGGAATATGACATATTTTTGTATCGTGTTTACCGCGTAATAGAAAACTATAAAATAAGAAACACATGTATGGAAGGGGGCATAGACCAAACGTTAGATCATGACGTTCAGTCATATATGAAAATCACTGTAAACAAAGAAACAAACATACCGTATGCAATGTGATATGAAATGATAGAAAACATTTATTACTTGGCCAATATGATAATATATAACCAATAACCATGTCTAATATAATATGGAAAAAAATAAAAAGTGTTATCCTATATGAAAACTCAGACAAAGATCTAACATAAGATCGAATGTGATAAAATACATTTATTTCTTAGTCGAAGTGAAAATCATCACCATGTATATGGACTCTCCGACTTCAATTTATCGAATATGTATTTTACGGTCCAGTAACTCTATCAATCATTGATTTTATAACAGACACCATCACACCATTCCGCGTTTCTGAAAATTTTAGGCAAGATTTTAAAGTATACAACTCACAATTCACAGCGCAACTACTCATGCAAGGACTTGAGAAAGTCATATTGTATTAATTTCCATTGTGGGAACAACGGTAAAACAAGGTCGTGAAACGAGGTCAGCACCATAAAGGTCACACATGGTCAATGTCATTGAAAGGTCAGCTAGAAGGTCAAATAAGTATGTCGATCGCATGAGATTAAAAACAGTGGGTTGTTCCAGTACACTGTATCTGTTCCCAGTAAGCATCATTTGAAATACAGATACTTTCATGACTTTGGGTTAAAATCCAAAAAGATGGACTCACGATACTCGGTATCCTCAATGGCATACCAGTCCCAGCATCCACTTGGGTTTGAATCAGTGACATCTATATTTGGATGGAGGATTATAATGTCGTTAGCTTCTGCCACAGAGTTATAGCCTGTGTAGAGGGCGTATTGCGTCCCCTGCCACACGCTGAATAGACAAATATAAGTATAACATTTGAACATCTCCACACAGAATGATCTCCACACGGATGTGTGTGATTAAATGCAAAACGCTGTTCGATGTCTTCGGTGACATTTCGAATATTGTTGCAATCGAAATACAAAGTTGCTGAGAATTTCGTAGCGCAAGGCTTGGGAATGAGACGTCTCAGGTTCGAATCCAAGATGGGTCATTGGATTTCGCACATTTCAATTTCTGTTTTTATTTCGCTGCTTTTATGTACTCTGGGGCTCAGTCAGTTACAATTAAAAACATAGCTTCAGGAAGTTTGGGGTCTTACCGTCCTTGAGAACAACCGTGGAATTGGATGTGAAATCTGCACGCTGGAAATAAATAGGATCCGAAATGAAATGCACGGAAGGATGTAATTTCCATTTTATTAATAATGATAATTATAATGAGAAAACGTGTAGGGGAACTATAAAATAACCAGCCAACAAACTCTTCAACGTGTTTGATCCACAACACAGACAAACACAGATTTACAATATTGAAAAAGTGAAAACACGAAAATATAATAGAATGCCAACCAACCAATGCTTCCATCTTGGCATCTTGTCGGTACATAAATCCACCCAAGATCATCAAAACTGGTGATACCAAACTCATCCGCAAACTCGGTTTGGTCAAATTCAATAAGCTAAATGCCAAGAGATCAAACATTACAATGTAATCCAAACCCGTAACTTAAAATGCTCTTAGTAAATTACCGGCAGCTCCACCATGCAATGAGCTTGCATAAATACAAGGTTTGGTCGAATTTCTCGATGTTACATTTTTATTAATAGACTTTTAGTTCCCATTCATATCGTAGCATATGTACATGATGTCATAAGCATGCCTAGCTATGACACCAATTTTACAGTTTTTTTTATTTTTTTTTTTATTTATTTATTTATATAAAATAGATGTACATGGGGTAATATAGTAAATACAAGAGAGCATATTCAAGTGCTAATCACCATTTTGGCATTATAAGCACTCTAGCCAAGCGGGGAAAAAGATGAAGAGGGGTGGAAGGGGGGGGGGTCTGAGCTGGGCTGGGACTGGGGGAAATACAGGGCAGAGGGACAATGTAATTTATATTTGCAAGACAAGGCAGGGTACAATAGGTTCTAAGATAGTCTTCTTCAGTCTTGTTCAATACGGGGTAAGCCATCTCTTAATAAAGGCAGAAGTCAGAGTAAAGATTTTTGTGTTTTCATCCTTGCTAAAATTACGATTGCCAAAGGCTAGGTATTCTAAAAGTGTGGATTGGTTAGTGGGGATCAAAGGAGTTTCAGTATAGAGAGTATTGAAAAAGATGGTTCTTGCATTTTCATTCAGAGGGCAGTGAAAAAAGAAGTGTTTTGGAGTTTCGGGTAGACCACAAGAACAATTAGGAGAGCTGATGAAGGTGTAATTGTGGGCAAAGAGTTGAGCCCTGAAGAGCAGGTCTACCCTAAACCTATTAATAAGTGTTTCTTCATTTCTAGAAATATTTAGCATTGAGGTAGGGATTATGTTTATGTCAAGGTTTGTTGTGTACAGTCAAATATTTTTAAGACATTTTAAAAAATATGTTTTCGACTAAAATTGAAAATTATAGTATTATCTACAGATTAATGTGACTCGTGTGACCTACATTTTCCTCGTTAGGTGTCCATGCAGTTCCTGGGTCTGTAAGACTGCCCCCATATATGTGATTTAAAGCACCAAACGCTCCACTGTAATCACACCTGTTGATGGCAGGGGGACTTGATGTATCGCAATCATTGCCATAATCATTAGTGGGCTACAAAGAAAATTTCAAGTTTTTAAAACTTTAATAAAATCGACTGTATATTAATGGACAAGTGCATCATATATTTATCATTTATTTATAAATTTTATCCAGTAAAACTAATGCAGGATACAAACGAAACGCAACAAACGTTTAAATACCCTCTGAAACCCCAAAATCAAATATTAAGTTGTACACTTAGCCTACCAGTAAACGAATTAAAAGGAGCTGCGCATTGATTGTAAATGAGAATCAAAAATGTGTTAAATGTTTAAACCTTATCAAAAATACATTGTTTTTATTGATATCTCAGTGATAAGAAATAATGATATGAGAAATAAATCCGTCACTTCACTTACAAAACCATGACCCGCGTTGGTTGTAAACATTGTTGCAATATCTGAACCAAAGTTCTGGTAGTACTCTCGTATCGCTGGACCATTTCCTACCAATGAAACAAAACAAAGTAAATCCATAATAAGTTAAAAAATTTGGGATACAGTTTTGTAATTATTTGCAATAACTTACCAGATGGGGACATTTAGTCATGTTAATAAGCTAATGGCGTCGCATCATTAAGTCAATGAACAATCTCATCCAATATAACCCTCAATCACATTTGATCTACGGCAACCGCATGGTGGCCATAGCTTCCCAAAATCAGAGAAGTATGCACTATGCAGCATAAAATATAGGGACAAGCAGTAAGATCTAGATTTTCGATATCGATTTTGTGAAGCGTACGGTAGCCGTAGAGTAAATGTGACCGAGGCTTACTGTAACATAAAGGAAATTACCTTCTTGCACGGTAAAGTCATTTGGACCTTGGAATAAATAGACCTTTGCTCTAGAGATCCCTTCTACCGCATCGATATCGCCAGTAATTGCAAAATCTCTTGTATCTTGCACCAGTCGCGCAATGTTTATATTCTCGGGTTCCTGACCACACCCACTCACACCATAGTAGATGAAGCAGTTGTACGGCACTGGAATGGATATGAGGGTTGTCTCAAAAAGTTTAATATACAGTAAAATCGTTTTGGACAACTCTCACATTAGAATGTGCAAAGAGAAAGGGTGATATGAATCGTGTAGGCCTATATTTGTTTATTATTAATTCAGGGCAACCAGGGGGTGTCGTTTGGTAACATTACTTGATGCCAAAAGGATGCTTCTTTAACTCCCAATCCGATTACATGTACTTTAAACTTCTTTTTGTGGATGTGAAACAGGCAATAGCTTTGTGCAAAGGAGCTATCGCAAAACCATATTATAAGAACAAAATATATTGATCAATTTGATAATTGAATTATCGTACTTCCCGCAAATATAGCGGCTCCCATGATGGTTCCCGAATGAACAACGTGGAATTGTGTACTGAAAGCTCCCCCGCTGGAGAATCCAGACACTGAGATCTGCGACCTGTCCACATTGTATTGCCCTGGAAACAAAAAAAGCCTATTATGTTGAAGTTAGATTTTTTCCTCAGAAAATCAGGAGCAAATAACAATGAAAATAACAATTTTCAGGATTAAAAGTTGTCTAGAGACTCTACCCAGCATTGTCAAAGTCTTATGTAAACCTTTGACTATGCGCATATGCTACCTTGCCTGTGTCATGACTGGCTACGACTCTGAGCTGCAACATTTTACACTTAGGCCTATTTGAAATTCGGTGATATTCGTCAATAGTTTAGTTTAGTTTAGTGTACTATATTTATTTATTTATAGTGGTCAGTCTTACAATTCAATAAAATATAACAATTAATTACAAGTTTACCCAGCCCACCTTGGGCTTATTAACCACTTCTAAATACTGTTAAATAAGTAAACATTGTGCACATACCAAGACGCTGGGCATCTACAATGGCTACAAGAAGCAAAACACGAAGTACCTTCATGGTAGAGTGAAAAACTAGAACCAAATACTTACCTTTGGAAATCACTGATTACCAGTATTCGAAATCACTAACTGTTGTTTCTCACGGCCTAATTAATCATAAGCTTGCTATAATATGAAGAATACTGTTTTCTTGTATCGCTTGTCAGATGAACTGTTATGAGTATGATAGAAAGCATTTGTAAAACTCGGGGCATTATGAATGTATGGGCGTTTGTTTACATCAATGGTTAGAGCCAATTCTCTGGATGTCTTGGCAGCTCCACCATGTTTCAATTGCGTTGGGATCTTAAATGCTCATAGGTGTGCCCATTGAATAAGAAGACCCGTGTGATTAATCAACATGACAGAAGTTATACACAGGCCTAATTAGTATATAAATAAAAATACCCTTCCCATTGATTAATGATGAAAAGACTCCACTAGGAACTGGAAGGCAAGGAAGTCCGACCGAAACATTCAAAATCCCCGCCAATACTGTCATCTTGAGTGAAAATACCACGAATGGAAATATCACTAATAAAATGATAATATGACACATTTGAATGAAATAAAGATATTTTTGCACTTTTCAAAGCAATAATATTCGCCTGTTATTCTCTAGGCTGATTAATGTAAAATATAAACACTTCTGTAGCTATTCTAGGATGATCGATCCCGGAATCCAAACACTCTTCAAAAGCTCTTTAAAAGAGAAGGCGCAAACTTACTTCCGGCAATGTTGGTTGGCTATAATCCCGTGGTGCAAACCTTCTTTGGGACGCTATTTACATGGGGTCTCACCGCAGCTGGAGCGGCATTAGTCTTTGTATTCCAGGGTGGAAAGGTAATGTACTATCTGAGAGCAATTTTAAAGAATTTATTTGACCAATTTTACGTAAAGTTTGCTTTCCATTTCAACCAATGTTTACTTTCTTCAAATAAAAACCGAAAAATAAGGAATCATCATCATCGGGTTACACGACAAAACAGATATCAGAATTTTTATTAGGAAATACCTCCTAAAGAAACATAAAGTAAGGAAGGCTTCTTGAAAAAATGCTTCCGGGTTTATAATTTGGAAATTACACAATAAAACGTTTGAGACGTAACTAATTAATACAGATTTAAGATTAACAGGGTTCAAGTTATCCCGTTCCCGGACTATGGTCCTGTGAACATCTCAATCTTTTGCCTGTGCGATTACAACATGGGAGAATTTTTTACTGATCTTACACTTCAGATACCTACTTCAATAGATTCCTTGGTAATTTAGCATTCTTTTCGTGTAGTTGAATCCACAATTGTCTGGGTTTATCGGCAGAACGAAGACATTTTCGTTTTTGATCGCAATATTTGCATTTACCATTTAACTTATTTCAACCGTCAAATTCCTCCATATTGGTACTTCCGGGCTACATCCGGGACAGCCAAACGGGGGATTCCCCTTTTAAATCCAACCGCCATTTTGAAAAGTGATGGAATCTCACTCGATGAAAAAGAGAAAATGTTCCCGTTCTGCCGATATACCCAGACAATCGGCGGTTCCAATATATTAGAAGTTACATCTTGAGTTCTATAATGCATTGAGGTAGGTATCTTAAGTGTAAGGGGCGTAGATAATTCTCCCAAGTTGTAATCGTACAGGCAAATGAATGCGATCAGTGCAGGACTATAGTCCGGGAACGGGATAAGGTTCAAGGCTTTGGTTAACAATGGAAACATACCACAAAAGAATCGCAGTATTGTCAAGTCTTCGATGATTGTTGGAGAGTTTGAAATATTGAACGTTGTTCTTCTCATACTGCCTCTCGTAATTTCTTGGGAGAGTGTAACCCTCGAGATCTAGGGCAACGGGGTGTAACGTCGACATCATTTTGGGGTATAACTTCCACATGTGGGGTAACTTCGACACCTCATTGTTTATTTGCTCCAATTTTCGATCTAGGGGGAAGCCATGTTTTTTTTCTCGCATGGATCGAGATCTCGCGAGATTTTAATTTTTCTAGAAATCAATCATGGTGGAAAATGGAAATTCTACTTCTAATAAGTAAGTGTCAAAGATACCCTGTCTCTTAGGTCGACATTACCCCACACATCGACGTTACACTCCTTTGCCCTATCTCTCCGTGTAGAGGGGATTGCGTCTATTGCGTATCACCTTTGTTATTACAAAATTCAAAAAAAAAATTTTGTTTACCGATTTACCAAACATTTTGTTGCCAATTAGCACCAAGAATAGGATTAACTTTATTGAAAAAGTACCATAGAAAACAATGGTGCATGTTTCATAAGCAGTATTATTATGGTAGTAGAGATATCGGACTTTCAAAACCCTGTAGTGAAATTAGTTTTCAATGAGCCTTCCTCACTTTCTGTTTCTTTAAGAGGTATTTCCTATTTAAAAGTCTGCCAGCTGGGGCTGGGCATGACACAATCATTTACTGATTGGTACATATTCAACGGACCAATGAAAAATTCAATTTTGGATGTTCAATATTTTTTCAAATTTTTAAACTGGATTGCAGAATATAAAGATATCAGCTGAAAATTAAGGTGCCGTGGTACTTAACCGGAAATGACAAAACAGGAAGTGATTAAACCATGCTGGATTTCAAACATTTTTTGAACCAAGATAACAGAGTTCTGTTTTTACCTCCAGTCAGTTTAACTAGTTCCACATGTCATTTACATGACCAGGATCACTATGTACATGGTCAGGATGACCTTAAACATGATGAAATAACTTTTTCAGCCCTCTGAAAATGTGACGGAAAAATAGCTACCTTGAAACTTCTAATTAGACACCATATTATCAACGTGGGGAAATATATTATTATATATATATATATATAAAAAGTCTAACAATGCCCCAGAATTTCATCTGATACCAAGGGTTTGTCAGGGAATGCCCCATGGCGGAGAATGCCCCTATCTCCTCTAAAAGACAGAGGCTGTGTCATACATGTCTGTAATTGTCAGTTGCCCATCAAAGTCATTTGTACGAAATTTGTATGGACAACATCATGTCTATGAGCTAGCCGTACATCATGATCAGACATCAAGGGAGTTAAAGACTAAAATATTTTCAAAAGAATGGGCAAGTCCATTGCTGTCTGACGGACATTGTTCGTCATTGTCCTGTTTTGACCATTTATTTTCAATGGAAATTGCCGGACATATCGAGGCCATTTAATCATGTGACTGTCAGTGATCATATGACCATTGTTTGACAAAATGGCACTGTAATAAAGACATCATTAGACAAAACAGGACAATATCGAACATTGTTCAGTAGACCACCACAGTGTGCGGCTAGCTTTATTAATATACTCTGAAATACACCTAACATTGGAATCATAAAGTTTAATTCAGATTGTTTGTTGCTAAAAATAAGCAATCGATTGACCACATTTCAATTTTGAATAGAAAAATATAGTCTATAATGTAGAGAAGAAAATTCATATGTTTTGGATTCTGTGTGGCGAAGTAAATAAATGTATATACTATCGGCAAGGCCACACCATTGGTCCAAATCCTAATGGTCCGAATCTTATAAGACAGTCCAAATCTCAATTCTCCGAATCCCAATTGTCCGAATCCCAATCGTCTGAATCCCATTAGTCCGAAACCTATGGTGGACATGAATATTTATTCATTTGTTACATGTTTTTCAGAGGAAGGTCCTTGATGGCAGTCTAGGTTTTGCAGCAGGGGTATGTATTTATTTATGAACCTATTATGAGATACATACAGAGAAAAATTCTTTAAAATGAATTGTTTTACTCTATTGGTTGGAATTCATAGAACATTGTGATTTGTGATTAGAACTTAGTAAGTCTGTGGGCATAATGGGATTAGATAATCATGAATTTCATCTTAATAGATGTTATCATAAAGATAGGATGGTAGCTTTTATTCAGCAAGTATTGACTAAACCCATGTTATTGATTTTATTTAATTTGCTTCAATGTTCTATTCAAACATTTATATAGTTATGACACATGGTTTATTCTCAGTCTTCAGAAAACAATAAATCATGTGCAGTATATTTTCATTCAGAATTGTTTACTTATATGTTTCCCTACCCTGGAGCTCAAAGCCTTGAAGTAATTGCTACACTCTGACAAAGATAGAAAAAATATTTGATCTTGATAAGATTATAATGAACCTAAAATTAACGGTCAAAGCCTTTTCTGAGAGTTTTGATATGAAGTTCATTCTTGATTCTTAAGAATGCATAAATTCTGAACAAACAATTCTGATTGGATGTTGAATTTATTTAAGATTTATATAATGTTCATTTTCCCAAATATGGTCATCCATCTTTTGAGCAGAGTTCATTGCCCCAATGCTCCAGCCCCATGTAGATGATTTTCTATTCATCTGGCTTTATCTAAATCCTTCTATGTTTAAGGTGATGACGGCAGCTTCCTATTGGTCGCTTCTAGCCCCTGCGATAGAAATGGCGGAACAGTCAGGAATGTATGGGGCTCAGGGACAGTGGGCATTCATCCCAGTTGCCATTGGTTTCGCCTTAGGGGCAGGCTTTGTTTATGGGGCAGATTTTCTACTTCCTTATTTGGTAAGTTTTACGAAAAATCTTGAACTTAAATGTTCATATATGTTTGCAACCTGATTGGTTACTTACAGGATTTAGATATTTCTTGCCTGGTTGCTCTTACTTGTTACGACTAGATGCTCATCAAGTAATAGTAAGATAGATTACATGTTATGGTTTAGTTGGAGATACTAAAATAGAATACATTTTAATGTTAATTAAACATACAGGTTCGGAAAGAAAATCATCAAAGTGGTACATCCAGTTTAACTTTTTTCAGTTTCCTCGATTTGAATAAATATTTGTACATTGTATGTACAGGGTGTCCAATAAATAAGGTGAAAGATATTGTAACTTTCTGAATATTGCACCAATCTTGGTGAAATTTTCAGAGTTTGTAGATCAAACCTTTTTACCTTTATTCTGCGAATTTCAAGGGTCTTCTATTTGATTGGCCAGAGTTGTGGTTGCTATAGCAACCGAAACAACAAAAAGGCGGGGCAAGTTTGTTTACGTCGCAACTTTCCAAAACATATTTGTTATTTCTGATAGCTTTATTCATACTCCCAGGTCTATTACTACCAGAAATACAAAATAAAAACAGTCCTAAAGTCCCATTGTAATGGAAAATAAGCTATTCAACATAATGTCCATCTCTAGCTATACACTTCTTATGCTTATTCACCCACTCTCTAAACACACTTCCAAACCCATTCCGTTAAAAAACGTACAGGAGAGAAGTTTCTGCTGCACTGTGACAATGCCCCCTCACACACAGCTATGCTCACTAGTGAAACTATTTGGGCACTGGGGCTACCCCTACTTGCACACCCTCCATATTCCCCAGACCTTGCACCCGATGACTTTTACTTATATATGTAGAACTCAAGCGTGACTTGAGAGGAAATAAATTTGGAAGCACTGATGAACTCAGATCACATGTCTTAGCAAGACTTCAGGAAATGGACAAGAATGGGTTTGAAAGTGTGTTTAGAGAGTGGGTGAATAGGCATAAGAAGTGTATAGCTAGAGATGGACATTATGTTGAATAGCTTATTTTCCATTACAATGGGACTTTAGGACTGTTTTTATTTTGTATTTCTGGTAGTAATAGACCTGGGAGTATGAATAAAGCTATCAGAAATAATAAATATGTTTTGGAAAGTTGCGACGTAAACAAACTTGCCCCGCCTTTTTGTTGTTTCGGTTGCTATAGCAACCACAACTCTGGCCAATCAAATAGAAGACCCTTTAAATTCACAGAATAAAGGTAAAAAGGTTTGGGCTACAAATTCTGGAAATTTCACTAAGATTGGTGCAATATTAAGAAAGTTACAATATCTTTTACCTTATTTATTGGACACCCTGTATATACACATGTACATGTATCTTTTATTGCCTCTGATGCCATGACAATAACATATTGGTCATGACAGTCTACACTACAAAACCAAACTAAAACTAGACTAAAATAACTCTTCAATTTTTAAATAAAGTGTGACAAAATGTAAATATCTAAGACATTGTCTGTATTTTCTCATGAATTGCTGTTATTTATGAGTTTTAGCCAACTGTGGTGCCACCTGTTGGCAACAATATATGTTACCAGAAATAGGAATGAATGCATAAATAAATTGAATTGAATTGAATTGGAGATACATGTTTTATTTATTTAACATTATAGGGAGGAAAGGAACCAGTTACGATTTTGGTAATAAAACAGGAAGTTCATTATCCAGTTTGAATGTATACCATAATAGAAAATTACTTGGAGGAAAGATGTTACAGTGGCCATATTTTGCAACACAAAATACTGGAATCAGCAGAAATAAACAAGCATGTTATTGATTCTCTTAATATATTGATACTGAGATAAATTAATTATAGTATTGTCCTAAAATGTCTGCATAAATGGCCGCGGTGACTTATTTCTACATCTTCTTGTATAGCAAAGACAGTCTTGGGTTGTTAAAGATTGAAGAGTGCGAAATCAAACTCAAAATAAGAAAGGAAAATGAGAACTCAATCAGCATCTATTTGGTTTGACATTTCATTAAACCTGGTTCCCTATCCCCCCTCCCGATCCCATCATCCCAATTTCATATACATGTAGATGGACATCTAGATATTGATATTCAAATTGACATGTATCTCAAGATGTTTTGGTTTGGTGTTTTGCATTTTGGTGATGGGTTATTGTCGGGATAAGCTCAGGTTTCTACCCTTGCTGTTTTACACACACTATTCATAGTAATCAGTACAGAAAGACAGTATGGAAAAAATTCTTAAATTCATTAATAATATTGTCAGATTTATTCATGAAGAGTTGCACAAGCGAGTAAGAAGATTCTCTTGTTTTGAGACTTTGTTATCAGTTCTCGATGTGAACTCTCTAAGTTAGCTTAGTACCAGTACCAAATACCGTTGGCCCGATTTTGTTCATATTTTGTACACATATACCCTATGGGGGTAGAAGTTCTGCTAAAAAGCCGATTTTCAAAATGGCCACTCATTTAAAAATGGCGGCCATTTTAGTGCCGATTTTACAGTAATTTAGGTACAATATGTAAAACTGTGATAGCATTATGTTTTAAATGTAAAAAAATTATATAGGACATTGATAAAGCTAGAAATGTAGAAATTAAAATAGCACATGGCAGCCATCTTGAAAAATGGCGGCCTTTACTCGTTATTTTATGATTTTTGCTGTAACTGAAGAAGTATTGGAGCGATTTTGTTCATATTTGGTATGTGAATACTATAAGCATGGCTCACTGTCTAATGACACTTTTGGTAGGAGGAGGCCATTTTGAAAATTTGCCGCCATTTTGAAGAATGGTCGCCATTTTAACATATTTTACTTTAACTCAAAAAGTAGTGGAGCGATTTTGTTCATATTTGGTTTGTGAATACTATAAGCATGGCACACTGTCTAATGACATTTTTGGTAGAAGGCGGCCATTTTGAAAAATGGCCGCCATTCTAACGTATTTTACTATAACTCGAAAAGTAGTGGAGCGGTTTTGTTCATATTTGCCATGTGAATACTATAAAAAAAGCATATTACTTCTTCTGATGACAAAAAATGGAATTTGAAAAATGGCCGCCATTTCAGTCAATATGGTACAACGAAAATGGGACTTCTGCGCATGTTAAAATTTTTCGTCAAAACTCAACTTTTGTTCAAGTTGATACGATTGGCTTTCGAACTAGAGACTTACCTCATTCGAAAGATCATAAAAGACTTTATCTATACTGAAAATCTTAGATCCAAACATAGTAGAATACGCCGTCAGTCCGCATTTGATTTTTTGAAGTGAGTTTCGTAGATCTTCAGATTTCTCCGACTGATATAGGGTTATCTCAAACTGGTTCGTTTATAAATACGAATTTCTTTACCGTTGTAAGGCGCATGCGCAAAATTGATTTATAAACCTTATTGGTTGATGGTTTTTCTCCTGCGCATGCGTGAAGTCTGATGAACACTTATGACGAAGACCGGAGCAAACATTACTAGCTCTCGAACGAAATTCCAAGATTCAGGTCATTTCGCCGTGTTTGCTAAGCGTGTATACGTGAATGACAAGCTGTTTTGAGTAGATCGGGTACCTGTTTTAGACACAACATTGATTTAGCTTGACATTGATGTGCACGTTGGCACTTTTGAGCATGTTAATACAAGTTTTTACACGCTTAGCACGAGACGGGTTTTCGAAAAATCTGTTATCTGATTCACTCGATTATCGTATGGATATGTATTTCTGCTGACATTTCAACACCACATCACATAGAATTACGATGCAGAATGATAATAAAACACAAAACAACTACTAAATTCCACTTGTTATTTCACAGGAGCTAAAAATGCAAACTGCCTAGATTCTTTGTAAGGGTCGTCAGACATCGGATTGGCCGCCATATTTGAAATGAAAATATCACTAAATAGAGGTCTGCGCATGCCTCAACATTTCGACTGATTTAAACGTATTTTACTCTTTATTTTACGATTTTTGCTGTAACTTGAAAAGTAGTGGAGCGATTTTGTTCATATTTGGTATTCAAATACTATTAGCATGGCACACTGTCTTATGACACTTTTGGTAGAAGGCGGCCATTTTGAAAAATGGCCACCATTTTAAAGTATTTTACTATAACTCGAAAAGTAGTGGAGCCTATTTTTCATATTTGGCATGTGAATACTATAAAAAAGCATATTACTTCTGATGACAAAAGTAGTGGGTGATTTTGTTCATATTTGGTATGTGAATAATGTGAATAATATAAGCATGGCACACTGTCTAATGACACTTTTGGTAGAAGGCAGCCATTTTGAAAAATGGCCACCATTTTAAAGTATTTTACTGTAACTCGAAAAGTAGTAGAGCGGTTTTGTTCATATTTGCCATGTGAATACTATAAAAAAAGCATATTACTTCTTCTGATGACAAAAAATGGAATTTGAAAAATGGCCGCCATTTAAACGTATTTTACTCTTTATTTTACGATTTTTGCTGTAACTTGAAAAGTAGTGGAGCGATTTTGTTCATATTTGGTATTCAAATACTATTAGCATGGCACACTGTCTTATGACACTTTTGGTAGAAGGCGGCCATTTTGAAAAATGGCCACCATTTTAAAGTATTTTACTATAACTCGAAAAGTAGTGGAGCCTATTTTTCATATTTGGCATGTGAATACTATAAAAAAGCATATTACTTCTGATGACAACTTTCTTATGTGTGTTATTTTATGGTATTTGCTATATATTTCGTTTGTAAAAATGCCAGCTATTTCTGTTCGATGGGATTCGCTACGCTTTGGCGTTGCCGTTGTTCTGGTTTAGCCTGTTGTGAGAAATTCTAGTGAAACCCCTGATATATGTTTATGTACACCTCTTAATATACATGTATAAATGATTTCAGCTGGACTAGTCAGTGTGCTATAGTACAATGTATTTCTTTAGGTATTATAACACTCTTTGCTTTACCTGTTGGTGTTGGACCTTTTTCCAGGGAATCAACGACCCAAACATTGCACTAGCAATAGAGACAGGTACAAAATATGAGAAAGAAGATATACCAACAACTGTAGTTACTGAAAACAATGGAACATCAACAGTGATAGGTGAGTTAAAAATTGCCTTTTTTAATCGAAATACCATGTTGTGATTGGTGAAAGGCTGGTTAACAGTTTCTACTTTGATGATCTTATGTATTGCTGGTTCAAACATTTGTTGATCTTCGGCCTTAAACATGTTATAAGCAATTGGCTCTTCAGTCTTGTCTGTAAAAGTTGTAATAGCCTTGATTTGATTTCCTAATGCTTTAATTTCCTAATGCTTTAATTGCTTATCTCAAACAAATATTGGGAGAATGAGGATGTAGAAAGTTGATTTTTTGAAATTCATCAATCGTGAAGAGAAATGAGCTATATACTATACAAATACAGATATTTCATTTTATAGAGGTCAGAATTTATATTTTGATGATTCTAGCAAATTATATTCTCTTAACCTGTAAGGGGCGATGGCAAGAGAACTTGCAGAATCAATCAAAGTGTATACACCAAAAATAAATTTTTGTTTTACTTTACAAATCTTATGTTTTCAGATTCCCCTGCTTTAAATACTCGTAGTACAACTCAGCGTCGTAAACAACAATCCCATGATTCTGGGGACGTCCCAAATTATGAATTGAACTCTCAACAAGATAGCAACACAGCTCGTACTAGCTGGAAGCGTATATTGCTTCTTATAACTGCAATCACTATACATAATATACCAGGTTTGTTACTTGCATCTCAGGGAATACTCTTTTCACGTTTCGTTGTGGATTTTTAAGCGAGAGCTTTGTCAAGTACACTCTTTTCAGGCAAGAGATAATTCTTTGATCTAGCCTTAACCAATCAGGTTATGTCAGTCCAGTTGTTTAGAACCACTATTGGCTTAATAGCACTATTAACTTAATAATTAATTAATTTTCAATTGTTGCAAGTTTTAATAACAATAACGCAAATGCGAGTAGGTAGTTACCAGTTTCACCACCTGGTGGCTCGCTCGGGTCAGATAGCATGGCGGGTTTTATTTCGAGGGGCAATATGATATTGACCGAAGGGTAATATGATATCGACTGAGGGAGCGCAGCGACCGAGTGTCAACGTCATAGTGCTCAAGGTCAATATCTTATTTTCCGAGGAATAAAACCCATATTCAATCCCGATCAGAAATAACCTATTTATTCCATAATAAATTCCTCTAAAATGTTACATTTGGATAATGCTTTTATCAATTAGCCAAGGTTAAAAAATAACCGGGAAACCAAAAATAGGTTAATACGTTCCAATACGTTTTTTTTCATATTTCCCTCGGAAAACAGTAGTATTATGGAATAATAATGAGTATGTAATACATGTATATCATTACTTATGTATAATAGTACTTATCCCACCCTAAGTGCTTTATATGATTGTATAATAGCATTGTATAACTGCAATATAAAACCAACACTCATCGTATACAACTCTTGAGAACGATATACAACTCCTGGATAGCGTATACAACTCCTGGGCAGCGTATACAACTCTTCGACTTGATATACAACTGCTGAATTTAGATTAACCTTTTATTGATTAAAGATTAGGGTGGGATAATAAGATCATATAATGGTTGATTCTGTATATCGTTATACTCTCGTGAGTATATGATATATTCACTCGTTCCCTTCAGTCACTCGTGAATATATCATATACTCACTTGAGTATAAACACGATATACGTTATCAACCATTATATAACCTCATAATATACACATTTATTCCATGATGGTGAAATTCCCTGCAATCTGATTGGTCCACGTGACTTAAATATATTCTGTATTTACACGCACTTTCCAGTGTCAATGACGTCAGCGTTGGGATACGGTCCAGTATCCCAACGCCCCAGATTTCCATCCAGGATATGACTGTTACAGAAAAAAATCAATGGCGATTACTTTACACCAAATCATGCTTATCTTTGAATTTTGCTATAAATATCTGATTCAAATATCAGAAACGTATACTGTGATCACCACAATCAATAATTTTAAGATAAAACACGAAAACAAAAAGCAAACCAAGGCCATAAAGATTTTGAAGGAATATCGATTAAAAATCTCTGAGGTGAGAAGGTTGATCTATTTCTCCGGCCCCGAGCCAACGGACTTGATTTAGGCGAGTTTCATATGGGTAATCATGGAATAAAATCGTTATTCAATGATTTCTTGTGAAATACAGAAAATATTCTTCCCTTGAACGTCTGTATTTCACTCTGCTAGCGCATCGTGAAATACGACCTTCTCGGGAAGAATATTTTCTGTATTTCACTCGAATCATTGAATAACTTATAGTATTATATAATTGAATCTCAGTCTGTTACCACTTTGTAATATGTTTATTTCATATTACTTTGATTTTCATGTATTTTATATGATGTAATCAGGGAGGATCTACTTCATTTTTCCCCCCGGTATACATTGGCTTTAACAGTATTTCTATTGCATTTTAAAAGAGTTTAAAAATGAAATGGAAATCGATTATGAATAGGTAAATAGTATAGTATAACCTGTGCACAGAGAAAACCTATGGAGCCATAAAAATGTGTTCACTGTCGATAGGTGTTCACTAGAGAGGTGATTTTATACTGAAGTCAGTGAAGTATTTGCTATGAAGGCATGTTAGCTAGATAGAAGTGTTCCCTAAGACTGGTTAATTACATTAATTCAAATCCTGATAGTCAATCAAATTGGTAGTTGTTAGCTCACATGGTGAGCTTTTGCAATCACTCACTTGTCCGTCTGTCTGTCCGTCCGTCCGTCTGTCTGTCTGTCCGTCTGTCCGTCAACAATAGTGGCACGTTTTAAAACCTCTGTCGATAGGATTCCTGTTTTAAGTTATTTCTGTTCAACATCAATACAGAAAACCCCCCTATGACTCCTGATTCAAAAGCTCGCCTATTTTCAAAATGGCCGTCACTTTTGTCTCGCGAAATTCACTTTTGGCCCATTTCCTAGCTTTACAAATAATTTGAGGTGTCCTACATTGTAAAAATCCATGTCAATGGAAAGATTAGATATATGTAATAATTTTGTTACAAAAAATCAGCGAAAAATTGTATCCATTTTTTTATTTTCAGCCATTTTAGTTAACATTGATTTGTCTATCTGACTCGCGAAATCCACTTTCTGTCAATAACAGTGGCACGTTTTAAAACCTCTGTCGATAGGATTCCTGTTTTAAGTTATTTCTGTTCAACATGAATTCAGAAAACTCCCTTATGACTCCTGGTTCAAAAGCTCGCCTATTTTCAAAATGGCAGCCATTTTTGTCTCGCGAAATTCACTTTTGACCCATTTCCTAGCTTTACATATAATTTCAAGTGTCCTACATTGTAGAAATCCATTGCAAAGTAAAGAGTAAATGTATGAAATAATTTTGTTACGAAAAATCAGCGAAAAATTATATCCATTTATTTATTTTCAGCCATTTTAGTTAACATTGATTTGTCCATCTGTCTCGCAAAATTCACTTTTGGACCATTTACCTTAAACCCTCTGTCGATAGGATTCCCATTTTAAGTTAATTTTGTTCAACATCAATACAAAAAACTCTCCTATGACTCTTGGTTCAAAAGCTCAACTATTTTCAAAATGGCTGTCACTTTTGTCTCGCGAAATTCACTTTTGACCCATTTCCTAGCTTTACAAATAATTTCAGCTGTCCTGCATTGTAAAAATCCATGTCAATGTAAAGGATAGATATATGAAATAATTTTGTTACAAAAAATCAGCGAAAAATTGTATCCATTTTATTATTTTCAGCCATTTTAGTTAACATTGATTTGTCTATCTGACTTTCTGTGGCACGTTTTAAAACCTCTGTCGATAGGATTCCTGTTTTAAGTTATTTCTGTTTAACATCAATTCAGAAAACTCCCCTATGACTCCTGGTTCAAAAGCTCGCCTATTTTCAAAATGGCCGCCATTTTTGTCTCGCGAAATTCACTTTTGACCCATTTCCTAGCTTTACAAATAATTTCAAGTGTCCTACATTGTAAAAATCCATGTCAATGTAAAGAGTAGATGTATGAAATAATTTTGTTACGAAAAATCAGCGAAAAATTATATCCATTTATTTATTTTCAGCCATTTTAGTTAACATTGATTTGTCCATCTGTCTCGCAAAATCCACTTTTGGACCATTTACCTTAAACCCTCTGTCGATAGGATTCCCATTTTAAGTTAATTTTGTTCAACATCAATACAAAAAACTCTCCTATGACTCTTGGTTCAAAAGCTCGCCTATTTTCAAAATGGTTGCCATTCTTGTTTCGCGAAATTCACTTTTTGCCCATTTCCTAGCTTTACAAATAATTTCAGCTGTCCTGCATTGTAAAAAGCCATGTCACTGTAAAAGGTAGTTGTATGAAATAATTTTGTTACAAAAAATCGGCAAAATATTATATCCGTTTTTTTTATTTTCAGCCATTTTAGTTAACATTGATTTGTCCATCTGTCTCGCGAAATCCTCTTTTGGACCATTTGCTTAAAACCTCTGTTGATAGGATTCCAGATTCAAGTTATTTTTGTTCAACATCAATACAAAAAACTCCCCTATGACTCCTGGTTCAAAAGCTTGCCTGATTTCAAAATGGTCGCCATTTTTGTCTCGCGAAATTCAATTTTGGCCCATTTCCTAGCTTTACAAATAATTTCAGGTGTCTTGCATTGCAAAAAGCAATGTCACTGTAAAGAGTAGTTGTATGAAATAATTTTGTTACAAATTATTGGCAAAAAATTATATCTGTTTTTTTTTTCAGCCATTTTAATTGACTGAGAGACAGATGGCTTGAAATAATTTTGTAACAAAAAATCAGCAAAAAATGTGACCATGTGAGCCCAGTACCCACGGTACTAATTTTTTTTTGTATGACATATTTAGTGTAATTCTCAAGCTTCTGATAAGCAAGGCTCAAATGATTATCTGCCTCTTTTAGAGATGTGAAATTAGACTCATTACAAAGGGTACTTTATTGCTTCCCATAGTAACAGCACCATCTATTCATCTTGGCAGGTGACAGTTCACTTCCTGTTGAATTAAATAGAGAGAACTGCCTACTGTTTTTAATATGATTAATTAATTTAAGTTTTCAAATATATAGATTTGCATCTTTATAACCTTCTGTTTTGTATATGATTATGTTGACCAGCTGTTATCATACTTCTGCAATCAGCTTATATATTTGAGCTTACCCTTTGCATTCATTGGACTTGGCTTCTCAAAAAGAGCTTCATATTCACTTTTTCAGTTTTCAATAAATCTCTCCGAGCTAATCAGAGTTCATCGTGGGAATAAGGACGACTTTCTATGTATGGTCATTTTCTCTGATGTAATCGAATAATTATTGTGTACGCTTTTAGCACGTGTTCCTTCAGCTCGCTGATTGGTTGAGAGTATAGCATTGTATTTAAAAGGTGTAGGTGAAGAAAATCAAGATAATGTTATTGAAATATCCATTTTAAACTTCCTACTCCGTTACTCATATTTTCCGCATTTTAATGCCAGAATGGTGCAACCAATATATCTCACTTTTGATATGTTTGCTTAAATTACAAATGGGCTTTATATATCTGATAGTAAAGTAGTTTTAATGTAATATATCTAATTATGTATGTCTTACTTTCAGAGGGACTAGCAGTAGGGGTCGGCTTTGGTGCTGTTGGAAAAACTGCATCAGCTACTTTTGAAAATGCTAGGTGAGCAATCGCAATACAAAGACCTTTCTCCATTTTTCATAAAAAATTAATTCAGTTCTCCAGACCCCCACCCAACCCATTTGAGGAGGTGAAGTATGTATGGGGGGGGGGGGTTAGGATAACAAAGACTTAAAGATAATGTCCCTCTCAAATCAGGTTGTTGTAAAAAGATACTTTCGTAGTTATCTTATAAAATATATATCTTTTATTTCAATTTATTAAGTAATTTTGAATTAATTACTGTAATAAACAAAAGCTTATTAATGTAATTTAGAAATGATATGATGTATAGCTAGATGTTATGTGTTACATTTTTTGTTAAATGCATTTGTCCTTCATCTTTTCTATTAAATGTTACTTGTATCACAAACTCTCATTTGCTTGTTTATAGTCACATGATGTAAAATCAAAGTACTGCTGTATTGCACATATAATAATGTTATGTCATCATTTATTTATGTTTGACCACACTGGAACACAAGACCACACTGTTTATTACTGTAAAACTGTTTTTGAAACATATTTTAATGTGTGGCCTGAAGAATGTGCCAGTGGACAGAATGTTCTCTATAGTTTGCTTTATTATCCCATCGAACGAAGTTCGGAGGGATATAGGGAACGCCTCCGTCCGTCCGTCCGTCCGTCCGTCCGTCCGTCCGGGCAATTACTCAAATACCGTTGGCCCGATTTTGTTCATATTTTGTACACATATACCCTATGGAGATAGAAGTTCTGCTCGAAAGCCGATTTTCAAAATGGCTGCTCATTTCAAAATGGCGGCCATTTTAGTGCCGATTTTACAGTAATTTAGGTGCAATATGTAAAACTGTAATAGCAATATGTTTTAAATGTAAAAAAATTATAAAGGACATTAATAATGCTACAAATGTAGATATTAAAGAAGCGCATGGCAGCCATCTTGAAAAATGGCGGCCTTTACTCGTCATTTTACGATTTTTGCTGTAACTCAAAAAATAGTGGAGCGATTTTGTTCATATTTGGTATGTGAATACTATAAGCATTGCACACTGTCTAAAGACATTTTTGGTAGAAGGCGGCCATTTTTCAAAATGGCCGCCATTTTAACGTTTTTTACTATAACTCGAAAAGTAGTGGAGCGATTTTGTTCATATTTGGTATGTAAATACTATAAGCATGGCACACTGTCCTATGACATTTTTGTGAGAAGGCGGCCATTTTGAAAATTTTTTTGAAAAATGGCCCCCATTTTAACGTATTTTACTATAACTCGAAAAGTAGTGGAGCGATTTTGTTCATATTTGGTATGTGAATACTATAAGCATGGCACACTGTCCTATGACACTTTTGGTAGAAGGTGGCCATTTTGAAAAAAATTTTGAAAAATGGCCACCATTTTAACGTATTTTACTAGAACTCGAAAAGTAGTGGAGCGATTTTGTTCATATTTGATATGTGAATACTAAGCATGGCACATTGTCTAATAAAACTTTGGGGAGTAGTCGGCCATTTTGAAAAATGGCCACCATTTTTATGTGTGTTATTTTAAAAGTACGTGTGCGATTTTTCAAAAATTTTAGAGGTGGCTTCTTAAAAGCATATTATTTCTTCTGATGACACCTTGGCAAGTGAGCAACCATTTTGAAAATGGTGGCCTTTCTGGTGTGTTGTTTTATGATATTTGCTATTCATTTGTAAAAATGCCAGCTATCTCTGTTCGATGGGATTCGCTACGCTTTGGCGTTGCCGTTGTTCTGGTTTTCATCAATGTCAGTCACTATCTTTGTATTTATGACGTCTGCCTAGCATTTACTTCTGCTGTAGTATCTGTACTGCCTGTTGTAGCGGTTGCGTCCAAAGCATTTTGCGGCATTTTCATCACACTTACACCAACGATAATTGCATGATCCATAACTGTCTCCTGGAAATGAGAGTTGATATAAGTTTCATTGTATCAGATTTTACACAAAATTATTAGAGACCAGTAACCAGTAAGTTTTTTTAAAACCTAAAAATGTAAAAACATGTCACGCACGTGTCAACACCAGCACAATATCAATCAAATTGAATGAATGATAGCTTTGCTTAAATGTAAAAAGAAATCCTGTTAGACATCGGTAATTTTGAAAAATGATTAAAATTCACTGTTACTCACTGCATCTATTATTATAATGTTTGTATGTGACAAAACCACCATAGTCATTACATGTCTTCTTCGTAGTCTCGATACATCGATCATCGACATTAATAATGCTACAAATGTAGATATTAAAGAAGCGCATGGCAGCCATCTTGAAAAATGGCGGCCTTTACTCGTCATTTTACGATTTTTGCTGTAACTCAAAAAATAGTGGAGCGATTTTGTTCATATTTGGTATGTGAATACTATAAGCATTGCACACTGTCTAAAGACATTTTTGGTAGAAGGCGGCCATTTTTCAAAATGGCCGCCATTTTAACGTTTTTTACTATAACTCGAAAAGTAGTGGAGCGATTTTGTTCATATTTGGTATGTAAATACTATAAGCATGGCACACTGTCCTATGACATTTTTGTGAGAAGGCGGCCATTTTGAAAATTTTTTTGAAAAATGGCCCCCATTTTAACGTATTTTACTATAACTCGAAAAGTAGTGGAGCGATTTTGTTCATATTTGGTATGTGAATACTATAAGCATGGCACACTGTCCTATGACACTTTTGGTAGAAGGTGGCCATTTTGAAAAAAATTTTGAAAAATGGCCACCATTTTAACGTATTTTACTAGAACTCGAAAAGTAGTGGAGCGATTTTGTTCATATTTGATATGTGAATACTAAGCATGGCACATTGTCTAATAAAACTTTGGGGAGTAGTCGGCCATTTTGAAAAATGGCCACCATTTTTATGTGTGTTATTTTAAAAGTACGTGTGCGATTTTTCAAAAATTTTAGAGGTGGCTTCTTAAAAGCATATTATTTCTTCTGATGACACCTTGGCAAGTGAGCAACCATTTTGAAAATGGTGGCCTTTCTGGTGTGTTGTTTTATGATATTTGCTATTCATTTGTAAAAATGCCAGCTATCTCTGTTCGATGGGATTCGCTACGCTTTGGCGTTGCCGTTGTTCTGGTTTTCATCAATGTCAGTCACTATCTTTGTATTTATGACGTCTGCCTAGCATTTACTTCTGCTGTAGTATCTGTACTGCCTGTTGTAGCGGTTGCGTCCAAAGCATTTTGCGGCATTTTCATCACACTTACACCAACGATAATTGCATGATCCATAACTGTCTCCTGGAAATGAGAGTTGATATAAGTTTCATTGTATCAGATTTTACACAAAATTATTAGAGACCAGTAACCAGTAAGTTTTTTTAAAACCTAAAAATGTAAAAACATGTCACGCACGTGTCAACACCAGCACAATATCAATCAAATTGAATGAATGATAGCTTTGCTTAAATGTAAAAAGAAATCCTGTTAGACATCGGTAATTTTGAAAAATGATTAAAATTCACTGTTACTCACTGCATCTATTATTATAATGTTTGTATGTGACAAAACCACCATAGTCATTACATGTCTTCTTCGTAGTCTCGATACATCGATCATGAGATCGGCAGCACATATCTATTCTATCTACAACTTTCCCTCCAGTTCTTGTTCCACACCAGCAGCCATATCCGAAGAAATCTGTGCACCATCGGCCGCTTGTATAGTGACTTATCATACCACAGAATTGGGCATAGTTAGCATTTGTTTCAGCACCCAAAAGGACCCCTATCAGGAGCACTAGTAATATTGCCTGAATCAGATAGAATGTATAATTTTGCCATTATTGATTTCAAACAAGTGATAAAAAAGTGACACATTTTTAGACCAACCTGTTTTCACAGAAAATTAAATATTTCTTACAATATTTCATGAGTAGAATTATAAATAAAGATATTTTATAAACTGAGAACTGTATTACCAACCTAAAAATTAAATCAATATTAAAATATAATTACCTTCATCGTGTTTAATCTTGTTATCAGAAACTTTACAGTAGCTTTGTTTTCTTAAATTATCTTATGATTTTGGGCTTATAACAGAGGATATTTATACTGCTTGTATTTGTCAATAAAATACTTGAAAAAAATTAATTGGACATCAACAAAACTCTTGAGGAAAATTTATTCTTCAACTCAAGATTTTATGTGCTACTTTTATCTGTTTGGATAATTGTGTTTTTGTGTTTTTTATGTTCTTTTAATTTGATTATTAAAGGCTGCATGTAAGGTTTAAACCACATTGGCTTATATTGTTGTAATCTTAGCTTAAACATTGTTTTCGAAGGATTTTCTATTCAATAAATTAACATCTGCTCAAGAAGGGATTTTTAAGATGGCTTTTGAATTCAAAATGGCAATCATTATCCCAACGAACGAAGTTCGGTAGGGATATAGTGAAGCTCTCCGTCCGTCCGTCAGTCCGTCAGTCAGTCAGTCAGTCCGTCCGTCCGTCCGTCCGTCCGTAAGGTAACTCAAGTATTAGTAGACGGATTTTCTTCATATTTGGTGGAAAGATGTATATTGATGAAAAGTTTTACGCAAAAAAAACCAAACCAAACCAAAGTAATTAATATTATTGTTTGAAATTTTGGTAGTATATTTGCAACTTGCAACATCTATCTATTTCACATATATTCTGTGTTTTTCATCCTGACCCCCAGGGGCCATGTATGGGGGGTCAGGAAAACAGAAATTTTCGCTAATTTTTAGATCTTTCTGAAGTATAGCTTTATTATACTCAAATGAAAGGCAATTAAGAGTAGATTGCAAATATTGTATCTTTTTTCTGATTTGAGCCTCGTAAAATTCAAAATGGCCGTCTAATGTACGATTTCGCAATAATTTTTCGATCCCTTCAACGTATGGCTATATAATACTCAAATTGAAGGAACTTTGGAGTAGATCACAATTATGGTATTATTTTTCAGATTTGTACCTCAGAAAATTCAAAATGGCTGCTTTGCAGGAATTCGCAATTCTAAAATCTAAATTTTTCAATTTTAACCAAAGTAATGAGTATAATTGATTGGAATTCGGTAATTGATATTTTGAGATCTGATTATTAGTCCCGACCCCGACAAATGTTTTTCACAGATCGGGATATGATGAATCGAAGTTACACTGTCACGTAATTTTATAGGGCTCGCGGGATATTCACGAAGTCAAACACCTTTATCCCGTATGAGCACTTTGTAGCACTGAGCTACGGGACAGTCAGGTTTTCAAACCCACTGTCCCGTACCAGTGCTTGGTAAAAAAATTTGCTGCGGGATAAAGTGATTTCAAAACTTGACTAATGCTGATCAAAGTATATGCTATCAAGCCATCACATACATGTATCTCTATGTAATTACCATACTATATTAACCCTTGCAAAAAATTCCATTTTTCATCTTTATACTGAATTATATCAACATCAGTCTTTTATCTTTGAAATGTTGCTAAAGTTTATTGGGAGGGGTGGCATGTACACACTTGATTCAAAGTGCTATTGTTTGTGTGTGAGGGGGGGGGGCATCTCCAGAGTTGACTCACATCATGGTCTATAAGAATCACAACTGTCACAAATCATCATTCCATCTGGTATCATTTAAATATCCTTGAATATGATTTGCAGTATGTACATAAATCCTTGTGTGCCATCCTGTATCATATATTATGCCTATTGTTAATGTTGCATATGTCTTTTTATTTTTTAATCAGCTAATATATATGTAAATAAACACTGGTGAAGTAATGTGGTCATTCCTCAAGCCCTCCATATCATTTATCATCCTAATTGTTCATATGTCAACAGTTCCTTCCAGTGAATTAAATAAAAGTTGTTCTTCACGATAAATACCGGTGAAGTATTGTGGCAATTCCACATGCAATCTGTTTTTCCATCTATTCCCTGCTGTTATTCCACCATATTCTATCTATATGTTTTTGACATGCTGATTACCCATGCCATACATCCTGAAATAAGCAAATAATATTTAAATTATTTTCTTTTCTGTATTGTGCCTTTTGTTCATTTATCATTCACTTATGTCCAGTAAATTGAATAAAGTACTAGAAATATGCAAACTCCATAGCGCAGCAAATGCCAAAGAACACTAAATTCATGAATCTGTATGCCACAACATAATATTTATCATCTACCTTACCCTTGATTTGCAAATATAAAAAAAAACATTAAAATGTTACATGTATATCAGAATAATCACCAATTCAAGTATTTGGGTGACCATTTGTATTAGATCATTGGTGTGGCGGGGGGGGGGAGGCACGATGGGTGCAAACCCTCTTCCCCATAACCAATAACAAAATGGCTCCATTACTTTTCGAGTAAGAATAAAAAGAGTAAAAAATGGTGGTCATTTTGAAAAATGGCTGCCTTTTACCAAAAGTGTCATTTGACAGTGTGCCTTGCTTATAGTATTCACATATAAAATATGAACAAAATTGCTCTACTACTTTTTGAGTTATAGTAAAAAATGTAAAAATGGTCGCCATTTTTCAAAATGGTCGCCTACTACCCAAAGCGTCATTAGACAGTGTGCCATGCTTATAGTATTCACATATAAAATATGAACAAAATCGCTCTACTACTTTTTGAGTTATAGTAAAAAATGTAAAAATGGTCACCATTTTTCAAAATGGTTGCCTACTACCCAAAGTGTCATCAGACAGTGTGCCATGCTTATAGTATTCACATATAAAATATGGACAAAATCGCTCTACTACTTTTTGAGTTATAGTAAAAAATGTAAAAATGGTCGCCATTTTTCAAAATGGTCGCCTACTACCCAAAGTGTCATTAGACAGTGTGCCATGCTTATAGTATTCACATATAAAATATGAACAAAATCGCTCTACTACTTTTTGAGCTATAGTAAAAAATGTAAAAATGGTCGCCTACTACCCTAAGTGTCATTAGACAGTCTGCCATGCTTATAGTATTCACATATAAAATATGAACAAAATCGCTCTACTACTTTTTGAGTTATAGTAAAAAATGTAAAAATGGTCGCCATTTTTCAAAATGGTCGCCTACTACCCAAAGTGTCATTAGACAGTGTGCCATGCTTATAGTATTCACATATAAAATATGGACAAAATCGCTCTACTACTTTTTGAGTTATAGTAAAAAATGTAAAAATGGTCGCCATTTTTCAAAATGGTCGCCTACTACCCAAAGTGTCATTAGACAGTGTGCCATGCTTATAGTATTCACATATAAAATATGAACAAAATCGCTCTACTACTTTTTGAGCTATAGTAAAAAATGTAAAAATGGTCGCCATTTTTCAAAATGGCCGCCTTCTACCAAAAGTGTCATTAGACAGTGTGCCATGCTTATAGTATTCACATATAAAATATGAACAAAATCGCTCTACTACTTTTTGAGTTATAGTAAAAAATGTAAAAATGGTCGCCATTTTTCAAAATGGTTGCCTACTACCCTAAGTGTCATTAGACAGTGTGCCATGCTTATAGTATTCACATATAAAATATGAACAAAATCGCTCTACTACTTTTTGAGTCAGTATAGTAAAAAATGTAAAAATGGTCGCCATTTTTCAAAATGGTCACCTACTACCCAAAGTGTCATTACACAGTGTGCCATGCTTATAGTATTCACATATAAAATATGGACAAAATCGCTCTACTACTTTTTGAGTTATAGTAAAAAATGTAAAAATGGTCGCCATTTTTCAAAATGGTCGCCTACTACCCAAAGTGTCATTAGACAGTGTGCCATGCTTATAGTATTCACATATAAAATATGAACAAAATCGCTCTACTACTTTTTGAGCTATAGTAAAAAATGTAAAAATGGTCGCCATTTTTCAAAATGGCCGCCTTCTACCAAAAGTGTCATTAGACAGTGTGCCATGCTTATAGTATTCACATATAAAATATGAACAAAATCGCTCTACTACTTTTTGAGTTATAGTAAAAAATGTAAAAATGGTCGCCATTTTTCAAAATGGTCGCCTACTACCCTAAGTGTCATTAGACAGTGTGCCATGCTTATAGTATTCACATATAAAATATGAACAAAATCGCTCTACTACTTTTTGAGTTATAGTAAAAAATGTAAAAATGGTCGCCATTTTTCAAAATGGTCGCCTACTACCCAAAGTGTCATTACACAGTGTGCCATGCTTATAGTATTCACATATAAAATATGAACAAAATCGCTCTACTACTTTTTGAGTCAGTATAGTAAAAGATGTAAAAATGGTCGCCATTTTTCAAAATGGTCGCCTACTACCCAAAGTGTCATTAGACAGTGTGCCATGCTTATAGTATTCACATATAAAATATGAACAAAATCGCTCTACTACTTTTTGAGTCAGTATAGTAAAAAATGTAAAAATGGTCGCCATTTTTCAAAATGGTCGCCTACTACCCAAAGTGTCATTAGACAGTGTGCCATGCTTATAGTATTCAGATATAAAATATGAACAAAATCGCTCTACTACTTTTTGAGCTATAGTAAAAAATGTAAAAATGGTCGCCATTTTTCAAAATGGCCGCCTTCTACCAAAAGTGTCATTAGACAGTGTGCCATGCTTATAGTATTCACATATAAAATATGAACAAAATCGCTCTACTAGTTTTTGAGTTATAGTATAAAATGTAAAAATGGTCGCCATTTTTCAAAATGGTCGCCTACTACCCAAAGTGTCATTAGACAGTGTGCCATGCTTATAGTATTCACATATAAAATATGGACAAAATCGCTCTACTACTTTTTGAGTTATAGTAAAAAATGTAAAAATGGTCGCCATTTTTCAAAATGGTCGCCTACTACCCAAAGTGTCATTAGACAGTGTGCCATGCTTATAGTATTCACATTTAAAATATGAACAAAATCGCTCTACTACTTTTTGAGTTATAGTAAAAAATGTAAAAATGGTCACCATTTTTCAAAATGGTCGCCTACTACCCAAAGTGTCATTAGACAGTGTGCCATGCTTATAGTATTCACATATAAAATATGGACAAAATCGCTCCACTAGTTTTTGAGTTATAGTAAAAAAAGTAAAAATGGTGTCCATTTTTCAAAATGGTGGCCATTTTTCAAAATGGTGGCCATTTTTCAAAATGGCAGCCTTCTACCAAAAGTGTAATTAGACAGTGTGCAATGCTTATAGTATCCACATACCAAATATGAACAAAATCGCTCCACTACTTTTCGAGTTACAGCAAAAATCGTAAAATAACGAGTAAAGGCCCTCGTTTTTCAAGATGGCTGCCATGTGCTTCTTTCATATCTACATTCTAGTTTTATTAATGTCCTATATATTTTTTTACATTTAAAACATATTGCTATTACAGTTTTACATATTGCACCTAGATTATTGTAAAATTGGCACTAAAATGGACGTCATTTTTAAACGAGCAGCCATTTTGAAAATTGGCCAACGGCATTAGACGTAATAAGATTTGAATAATAAACCATCGAATTTGACTTTTGAAACACTGAAATATGACTTTTGAAACAAATTCTTTAAACCAAACGTTCTTCGAATGCCAGGTGTTTGTAAAAAGCAATAAGCCTTTCAAATTGGGAAATTTTTTGAAATGCTTGTGAAACTACGGAAAGTTTCAGCTGCCTCTTTGAGAAGCTAAATTGGTGGTTTAACAGTAATTCAAACATGCCAAGTGTGTCTCAGCTTAAAGGATTTCAGTGTGTTAATTGATTGATATATGCACAAAAATGATTTTGCTGTGCATTTAATCTTTGATATATGCATGGGTTGAGCAGGGATATTCTTTAAAAGGGGGTGAAAGCGAATCATCCATGTGTTCTTTTCAACTAATTCTTCATAATTTTTCTGCATCAAATTAATTATTCCATTTCTTTAACAAAATCTTCTCAATAGTTTTCAAATGGATATCAATTGTAACCCATCACCCCTATTGAGTATTTCTAAATAATAAACTTTTCCAAAAACTTAATTTCTTCAAAGACAACAACCTTGAAGATGTACAAGGTGAACTGTTCAACTTCATCATTGACCCCAGTCATGTTTGAATTGCAATAAAGAATCATGTATCATATTGGAAATATAAAAGCATGAGTGTATGTACTAACCCATTCTGATAATGCAATCAGGCTTCGCCTTTGTGCATTATGTGTACGGGTTAGTACATACACTCATGCTTTTATATTTACAATATAGAATGATACAGGATTCTGAGATTCTCACAGGCTGGTGTCGAAAGATTTGTCCACTGTGACGGAGCATGCTATTTTTAATAAAAACACTAAGAATGCTTCACGAATTATTTTTTAACTCATATGTTTCATTATATCAAAGATAATAACTTACTCCATGCAATGGATATATCATTTGCGTGTGACCTTCACTACTGTTTGAAGTCCAATAACGCTAGGAGTAAAATCTATTGAAAACGGCGCCAGAGTATCAAACTCTAAAATGAACCATTTCTTTTTTAACTTTTTAATGGCATGATATAGTGACACGATAATATTAACATATATTTTCAGCATATCTCTGAATGTATTAATGAGATATTAATGCATTGGGTCTTTTTAATTTTTTTATAAAAAAATAATATTAATATTTTTTGTCCGCTGTGACGGAGCATTTTCACAGTTCAAATTTGCAACTGCTCCGTCACAGCGGACAAAACAATTTAACATTATTTTTTATAAAAGAATTAAAAAGACCAAATACATCAAAATCTCATTTATACCTTCATAGTTATGCTGAAACCATGTGTAAATATTATCGTGTCACTATATCGTGCCATTAGAAAGTTAAACAAGAAATGGTACATTTTGAAGTATGATACTCCGGCGCCATTTTCAATAGCTTTTCTTCCCAGCGTAATTGGACTTCAAACAGAAGTGAAAGTTACCCACAAATGATATATCCATTGCATGGAGTAAGTAATTTTGTATGGTATAACGAAAGATATGAGTTAAAAAATAAATCGTGAAGTATTCTTAGTGTTTTTATGAAAAATAGCATGCTCCGTCACAGCGGACAAATATTTCGATACCAGCCTGTGATTCTTTATTCCTTAAAGTATCCGGAGATTCCCCAATGAAGGTGAACAAATGGCTGAAAATCGTGAAGTATTCTTAGTGTTTTTATGAAAAATAGCATGCTCCGTCACAGAGGACAAATATTTCGATACCAGCCTGTGATTCTTTATTCCTTAAAGTATCCCGGAGATTCCCCAATGAAGGTGAACAAATGGCTGATTTCCAGGTGTACACATTTTTCATATTTCATCTTATTTATTCGTTACTTTCCATTAAAACCACCATTGATCGGTATAGAGGCAGCTGAATATTTGGTAAAAATAAAGCAAGCAGTTGAATTCAGTATTTCTGTTTCAGCCGTGAATAATCAGATCAGTCGTGCCTTTGAATAGGTAATATATGCTTGCATCGCGTTGATCTTACTATTTAAGGAGTAACATCACAAAATCAAGAATTTATACAGGCCGAGCCATTATTTTACAAAGATGCAGGCCTGTCAACTGTCCAGCAACTTGCGTATTTGTCATGCATTTACTGAGGCCAAGCCGGTTTTTTTTGACATGACAGATTAACATGTCACGCAAATACACATTTTTTTCTGATTATAGTCAAGCAACAAGGAAATGCAGCAAACTCCTCGAGTTGAGGTCTCCTAGTAAAAAAATGCCTGACCCTCTCATATATCTGTTGATTATCCCTGTTTAAAACTGATTCAAGAGCATGGCACTGAACAAACCTATATGCTTATTCAGGCCCGTAGCCAGGATTTGCCAAGGGGGGTTCAGTTTTCAAAAATTTCCACGGGGGGGTTCACATTTGACAATTTTGGCCCAAATATGGCTAAAATCACTTGAGAAGTGCTCAAAATGGTGAAAAACTCCATGATTTTGAAAGAATTTTTGGCCAGGGGGGGGGGGGTTCGCCAGAACCCTGCGAACCCCCCCCCCCTGGCTACGGGCCTGCTTATTTGTTATTTGTTTAGTTGTTGGTTGGGTAACATGTTTATGACGTTACAAATGATGCAAAGGATCTTTCAACAAATCAGTGAAGTCTATATTAATCATTTGTTTAGTTGTTAATGTGGCAATAAGTGTCTGACGTCACAGGTGATTGCATCATATTCCAGTCACGCCATTTTACGACATCGCATAATTTGAGCTGATTTTGGCTTCATTTCACTTTATTTGAAAGACTTTTAAAAATATAATAATGAGTCAGTATTTTTCTAAAAAAATATTTATATTCGAATTTGAGGTCAAAGTCCAAAAATTTGATCAACCAATTTGAATCACAATTTAAAGAGGTGAAGAAGTGAATAATTACAGGAGCAAACGTGATCAATGGTTCAAGAGAAGAACATCCAACTTGAAATGAAAGGCAAAACATCAAAAGAGGAGTGCTGAAAAAATCCTACACATTTCATTCAGAATTTTTATGCAAATTGCATGTCATGCATTTGCTTTAAATTTTTTGTCTTCCCCGTCGAAATTTGGACCAAGTAGTGTTGTCACGATGTGATTTATCGTACATCGATGCATTGGCAATTTTCAGTTAGTAAACATCGATGCACATCACGATGTACATCGAGAAAAAGTACTTAATTAACGCTTAATTTGCAACTTAATTAACGATTAACTACCATCAATATGCAAATGAGCTATTTACGTAAATTAGTTGAAAGTTAGTTGTAAGTTTGATGTAAATTAATCTCTAATTATCACCTAACTTACTATTGATAATTAGTTGAAAGTTAGGTTTAAGTCAGATTTGTGACATCTCAAAAATGACTCGCTTCTTTTTTGCTTCCCTTCACTCGGAGATTTTTGCTTCATCTTGAACTATTTTGTGACGGAATATTCATCTTAATTAGGATCTTTCAGAACAGACAACATTGAACTTGAACTATTGAAATTTCACAGCAAGAGGAGGGAAAACCCCATGATTCAATTGATGACATACAATTTCCTCCTTCGCACACCTCCTTTTGTCGAAAACGTACCCTCCATCTTGGTTTTTAAAGTTTTCAAATTGACCTAGTTTTAAACCAATCAACGATCGACTCGCTATACCAATCAGCGACGATGTCATCTCAATACAGATTTACATTATAAGCGTATGTCATCTTTGAACCCTGGAGTTTCTCCCCCTCTTTTTTAAGCTTGGATTACTTGTGAAATATAGGTAACCCATGTTAGTACCTAAATTGCATGCTAGGATTAATATTATATGATCTGATTCAAAAAGATTTTTAAATTCATAAACATTTCAGACAGAAGTGTGAATAAGATTTAACATACATTGTATTCACGTTCTACATACCCTTATAATAATGTTGACCAAATTTCATGGTAGTATATGCACCATTCACGTTGTAATTCTCAATTTTATGAGAGAAATATCTCTCACATGTTTTCTTTTTCCACCATCTTGAAATTAAATTTAGGGGGTTTGTATTTCTAAATCATGGGCCTAATTTACGACTAATTATCATTATAATCATCCTATATGTTAACTATCAATCAATAATCTACTTCAGAACAAAAACGTTTTAATTTACCACTTACTATCACCCTCGAACATTTCATATCTTAATTATCAACTAAAAATCATAAATCAGCATTATTGTAAGTTAATTTACGTTGAACTTGCTACTGATAATTAGGCCATAATTATCATTGATTTAATTAACGCTTAACTTTAATTTCAATTGCCAGCAGAATTGTTGATAATTAGTTGTAAATTAGTTGGTAATAAGTTGGTAATTATTTTTTTATTTTTCAATTGGGCTAAAATACCGAACAGAACACAGTGTTCGCGTTGACGCCGTTTTTTGCCATTTTTACGGAAATTTCAGAAGGTTGGACGTAAAAATCAAAATCAACTTACGTCCCTAGGACGCAAAAAATATAAACTGCTTCAAGATAACTTTTACTGCAGCACAGTAGCGGTGAAACATGATTTTCATCAAGATTTTCAAACTCACTACCTTGATATACGAGCAATGATCCAGGTATATTTATATCGACAAATCTGATTGGCTATCATGACTACCCAAGATTAACAGGGTTTCCAGTATGAGACATGGATTTTGATTGGTTCCGATATATTCCGGAAAATGCCGCAATTGAAATGGAAGATCAAAACATACAATATTGCAGAAATCCCCTGTGGTTCCCCACAAATTGAAACGATTGTTTTTCACGATTATCTTTATCATTTCCACTAGAAACCATTATGATCTAATGTTATACATCAAGATAAATGTTTAATGATAGATCGAGGTTTTTCATCTAAAAGTCTTCAGAATAAGGAGAAATGTTAATAAAAAGAAGCAAAAGTTCACGACCTTGACATGACCTTCAAGATCGCAGGTTTGTAAAATGTGAAAACAAAACTCTTAATTTGAGCATTTCCTTTATTCATTTCGGACTATTTTGGTATAACATTACTTAAGCATTGTGTAAAAAGGACCCAGTGATAGATATTTATCGGGAGGATGCATCAAATTACAATATATGTCATTTTTATCCCATTATAGTGTAAGCACTCTATTATCGCCCACTTTATTTTCACTTTCACAATATTTCTTGAACTTTGTGAAGAAATAAGAGGGACGCAAAAAAATTAGATGGGGACTCAAATTTTTCAAATGGGTTGCGTCCCTGGGACTCAGAAATTTTAATGGCCAGCGCGAACACTGGAACAAATTAATAAGAATACGCTGGTACATCCGGGAACTTCTAGTAACGGTGAAATGAAAGTAAAGTAATTTTTTTAGATAACTGGTTCATTTTGACTAGCTAAAACAGTTTTAAAGCGAAAGAATATCAGAAAACATTGGAAAATGAAATAAGACATGAGAAAGGTAAACGATTTGCGTCAAAATAAGATAAGAAAGGGTGATTTTTAGCAAATTAATTTTTTTTAAAAACATGGATGTTTTGTTTCAGACATCGATGCATCGCCAGAATCAGCTTTGGCGATGTACATGTACATCGCGGTGTATCGATTAAAGTGGGATTATCGACTGCCGAGTCGTATCCAATAATCCTGGGCCTATCGTAAAATGAAAGCTTTAAATATATTGTTGCCTTAAAAAATGTATCTATTTTCCATGTATGCAACTAGAATTTGTGCACATACCTTATATCGATCGATAATGGCAAAGGAAAATCCTCCAATTTTTTGTCTTCCTTTCTCCTTTCGTGTCCGCCATTTTTTATTAAACCGGAAGTTTGTTCTCTGTCGTCCGCGCAATTTTTTTTCACTTTTATTTCAAATAACGCTTCAGTTTCAACTTTTAATGCTTTTTTATAATCGTCAAGTGTTTTCTATAAGAAAGTTTTCATAAAAAGACTCACACTGTCAGAGATTTTATCGATTCGAGCGGCCAGAAAAATTAGTTTCAATTTCACCGGCTAGGTGTTTCGACTTCGACTTGGAAAGAATTTGAAAAAATCTATGAGTGGGACTCCTTGTATGGAATTGTAGATTCTAAATGATTTGCCAGTTCTACTGGTTGATGAATATTGCCATATGCATACATTTTTATAAAATAGGAATAAGGAAGAAGAATAGATGTTAGACCAAACTTCGCCCCGATAGCTCAGAAAAGGTAAAATTTCTCCATTTTTCTCTCCACAGACTTGTAGAGCCGCTTTAAGGTTCAGCTGGAAAGTAACATTTTGGTAAAAAATTGCTATACCTGCACATGTTATTTTCTGGTACAAAATTAAGTATGAAGGCATGAGTGTAATTCCTTGCTTTTTTCAGGAAAGTATCATTACACTGTCTACTTTTAGTAAACCTGGAAACAGGTCAATGGTAGCTCCTGTGTTGTCTGGAAACTTTGAAAGAAAATTTGGAAAAACAGGAAGTGTGAAATATCAGAATTCCCTGGAGTTCCCTTTGAACGCCTACCAGATATTCTAAAAGAAGACAATGTAATGATACTTTCCTGAAAAAAGCAAGGAAATTGACACATGCCTTCATACTTTATTTTGTACCAGAAAATAACATGTGCTGGTATAGCAATTTTTTACCAAAATGTTACTTTCCAGCTGTACCTTAATCGCGACGCTTTAATCGCGACAACACTAGACTAGTCTAGGACCAAGGTGGGACCAGGTGTTCACAATTTGAAGGAAGATGTTCAACATTTGTAAGTTACTTATTTAGGTGCTCCCAGGTTGACAGGCCTGTATTTGAGACATCCACAAGTTCAAGAAAAGTCCCAAATTGAAGTTCAAAATTGGCAAAAAATCAAAAACAGCAAAGAAATTAACTAGAAAAAAAGGTTTCTAGCCTACCTTGGAAGTTTAGTCGTCGTCGTACGACTGATACTGCAGCTCCTATCATGTCTAAGGTAGTGCTTCTTCCCATTGAGTGGGTAGTTTACAGTTTTAAATTGTAAAATGTTGAAGAAGTATTTTTCACAAACGTGTTGAATTTTTGTCTAGAAGTCAAACTATATGTGTAACATAATCTTTCGAAAACAAGAGAGAGAAAAATTAAAATGGTGAATAAACCTCCTAATAGAGTCTCTGAGTATCAGATATGATTTTATATAATTATCAAAAAATAATTTATTGTAGTTGATCTGTTAAAAAGCGAGCCTAAAATTTTAATTCGTTCTAAATATACCAATTCAAGTTTGACATGCCGAGATCTCTCACGGCCGCCAGAATGTCTGCGAATATGATCTAGAGATTGATGCAAAGATAGGAATGTTAGGCAGACGGCAGTGTCTAGACGACTAAGTAGCCTATTGTCTAGACTTTCTTGTGATACATACTTTAGTTTTGGGAGTCAGAGAAATATTCAAGTTCTTCAGTGGCAGCCCAGGCCGGGCAGGCACTTGCCCTGCACTTTGAATTTCGCAGCAGGTAACTTATCTATAGCCTAGATCTAGCCATAGGCCTATTCTGTGGGGGGGGGTTAAAGATCCAATTCTAAGCCAGGTTTTGGTAAGTTCACATTCGAGAACTGTGAAAGTGCGGTTCCAGGGGGCTAGTCGATGCCCCCCCCCCCTTGGGCCCAGAAACGTTTTTAGGGCCCCAAAATATATTTGGCCAACAAATTTTGCTGGGCCTCCACTTACCCTTTGCATTCGTTTGACTTCACTTCTTAAAAGAGAGCTTCGTCTTCACTCTTTCAAACTAAAATAAACCTGTGAACTCACCGCGCCAATCAGTGTTCGTCGGCCAAATTTGACCGACGTTCTACATATGGTCATTCCTTCTGACGTCATCGTTGAGCCCGGAATTGACCAATGACATGCGCATATTTAATTAGAACGCATTTGGCGTATGTTTGTTCAGGCTCGCTGAATGGTGGAAGAAAGGTCAGCGCATAGGTCAGAAGTGATTTATATTATTACCCAAACTGTCACCGGTACCCGTCGTGGGGGCGGGGCTACTAAACTGTAATATGGTCTCTACTAGGCAGAGTGTAGTTTAACTAGACTCTGCACGCAGGGTACCAAGACTGGACTTTTGTTTGGCGAAACTTGGACTTCTGGGCCTTTTAGGCAAAATTATCTATAAATGGGCTTCAAATTTTTTTAGAACGTGACTCTGGGCACCCCCCCCTCTGCCCCCCCCAAACAGGAAATTAAAAAAGCATGAGGATTTTTTAATCTTTTTGAATTGTTATAAAAGAGTTCTGTTTTGACCTTTAGTCCATTTTTCTTATAGACAGAGCCTAAGGATGAAGTATCAGCCTGAGAGACTCAGGCCTGTCAACTGTCCCGCAATTTGCGTATTTGTCACGCATTTGCTGAAGAATTTGAAGTCACGCCAGTTTTTTTTGCGTGACAGAAAATGTCACGCAAAATACGCATTTTATCTGGTAATTGTCAAGCAAAAATATTTCTGTAGAAATTTTTTCGAAATATGTTTACGACACGGTAAAAATACGAACGCCGGAAAAAACCGAACGCAATTTGTTCGGATTTGTCCAGCGAATCCCGTATGTGTCACGCATGTTCATTGGAAATTTTTCGTACCTACCCCCCCCCCCCCCCCCCCCCCCCCCGTTGACGACATCGCGAGGTTAGCGAGCGCGAAAAATTTGAGGTGTTCAAAGTTTGGCAAAGGTGCTCAAACTTTGGCCAAAGGTGTTTAAAAGTTGGCCAAAGGTGTTCAAAATTTGGACAAAAGTGTTCAGATTTGGACTTAGGTGTCCAACATTTTGAAGTCACTCATATTAGGTGGTCCCAAGTTGACAGCCCTGGAGACTTGCTGTGATCAAAGATAAAAGAGATTGAAAGATAAGAAGAATAACCAGTGTCTAGACGACTACAACAGTACTATTGCTACTTTCAGAAATCTTCATGTTCAATGGCATGCCTTGTACGTTTGCAGGTAACTTGATTATCCCTGACACCTGGGGAGGGTGATTACTAGTATATCAGGGGCTTAGCCAGTTTTCAGACAGGGGGGGTGCGATCGTGGCATAAAGCAAGCCAATTTGTTTCTAAGAATATTGCAAAATTGATGCAACTTGAGCTAGAAAATCATAAAAAGCATTTTAAAGTTATTTTCTTCTTTTATCTCATGATTCTATTTTAATTGGTTATGGGTTTGATTATGCTCCCCTGGCAACGCCTATGGTCCAATAGACGCGATAGTTCAGAGTGACAACAATATTCTACATCAAGCTCAACTTCTGGGTACAGATTTTTTATACATCTGGGTAATAAATTGCAGGCCTGTCAACTTGGGAACACCTAAACATGAGTGACTTGGAAATGTTGAACACCTCCCCTCAAAATGTGGACACCTTGGTCCAAATCTGAACACCTTGATCCAAATTTTGAACACCTTGGTTTAAATTTTATTACATCTTGCCAAATTTTGAACACCTCAAATTATTCGGCGCTCACTACGCTCGCATTTCAAACATCCATCAACGGGGGGGGGGGGGGGGCGGGGGGGTAGGTACGAAAAATTTCGAACGGAATGCGTGACATATACGTAATTCGTGTGAAAAGTCCGAACGAAATGCGTACATTTTTTTCCGTCGTTCGTATTTTTGCTGTGTAGACGATCTTTTTTAGAAATTTTTCTACAGAAATATTTTTGCTTGACAATTACCAGGTAAAATGCGTATTTGCGTGACATTTTCTGTCACGCAAAAAAAACTGGCGTGACTTCAAATTCTTCAGCAAATGCGTGACAAATACGCAAATTGCCGGACAGTTGACAGGCCTGAAATTGATACAGGGTCCCATTTTAAACACATCATTTCAGCTTTATTTGACATTCTTCTTCACACGTATTTGCACAAACGATAAAAATACATCATATGAAATGCATTTTCACAAATATTTTCCGGACCAGCCGATAATCATTGAATGTTTTATCATGAAGTCATGACTTCGTTCCTGGAAACTGAGACCACATGTCTCGATGTGAAACAAGAAGCAAGTTCTCGTGTATATAACATGGGCTTGATTTCATGTTGGTATAGTTTGACTTGTATAAATTGTAAGGGTTGTAACTTGATAATTAAATAGTATAAACTTTATAACATGTGACTGAGACAATTACCAATCATGCATGCATATGATTGCCCATTAATGATCATTGTATGCCCTGCTGGCCCGTAGCCAGGATTTACCTGGGGGGAGTGGTTTTACCAAAGGGGACTTTTTGCCTAGGCGGGGGGAGCTTTTTGACAGTTTTGGCAAAAAATCTTGCGAAAAGTGCTCAGAATAGTGAAAAACAACATGATTTTATAAAAGAATTTCTGTCCTGGAGTGGAGCTGCCCATCCCTGCCCCCCCCCCCCGCTCCCACCTCCTGGCTACAGGCCTGCTCTGCTTGTTAATTATAATTAGACATATACTGATGCAATTTGTATTATCTGCTTCAGGATGAGCAAGGATGGAAAAAGTGGGATGGTGCAGTAAGAATGTATAATCCAATTTTTCAACACACGACTTTATCACAGAGAGTCAGACTGATTTATTTTTCAAACAACAGACAGAGGTAAGGGCCCTAAACTTTGATGATTTTTATTATCAGACACTTGGGTGCTAAATTGTGATCAGTTTGCTGGTCAATGCATAGGCGGTTGGGCAGTCTTTCAATAAATCTTGTCTAGGCTACAGATTTCAAGCCAAATCAGTCAATTCAGCTTATCAGTTTAGGACTGATAGTGTATTTGTCACTCAATGTCATATCTTGTATCATACCATATCACTGACTGTCATATCATGTGTCAAACCATGTCACTCCCTGTCATATCTTGTAACATACCATGTCACTCACTGTCATATATCGTAACATACCATGTATATGTAACTCATTGTCACAACTTGAAACATATTGTGTCACTTACTGTCATACCTTGTAACAATCCATGCCACTCATTGTCATATCTTGTAACACACCCTGCCACTCAATGTTATGTTTTGTTTCATACCATGTCAGTCACTGTCATATCTTGTTACATTCCATGTCACTTAATGTCATATTTTGTATCGTACCATGTCACTCACTGTCATATCTTGTAACATACCATGTTACTCACTGACATATCTTGTAACAATTACCCAAATGCGAGTAGGTTAGTTACCAGTTTTACCACCAGGTGGCTGATTCGGGTCAATTAACATGGCAGGTATATAAGAAAGTTTCCTTAAACTTGAATATTATCAATTTAAGTGGCTCAATTTTCATATAACCCTTATGTGCCTAATACTTATACTAATGGAAATATGTCCGGTAAAGCAAAATATTATCTGTCCACTAAAAGAAAAGATATTTCATTTTTTGTGATTTTATAGCATGGGGTCTATGAGGAATCTCCCCGAGCTATAAGTCACATTTTCAAAGAAAATTAATTTTTCAAAGTTGATAAAAACTTTTTAAAACCACATTTCTAGATGTAATTTAACATGTAGATTTCAAATATGACTTTGACTGAATTTTGAATTTTTAATGACGTAAATCAAGATTATTTCTACTCGCATCTGGGTTATTAATGTCATATCATGTATCATTCCATGTCACAAACTGTCATATAATGTGACATATCATGCCACTCATTGTCATATCTTGTATCATACCATGTCACTCACTGTCATATCATGTATCATACCATGTCACAGAATGTCATATCGTGTAACATACAATGTCACTTACTATCTGATCTTGTAACATATGTCACTCAATGTCATATCTTGTAACATAGTGTGTCACTCAATGTCATATCTTATATCATTCCATTCCACTAACTGTCATATCTTGTAACATACCATGTCACTCACTGTCATATCTTGTAACATACCACATCACTCACTGTCATATCACATATCATACCATGTCAAAGACTGTCATATTATGCGACATCAAATTTTTACTGTTTTTGAAAACAGTAAAAATAAGTTACTTTTCAACTTGCTTCACTTGACCAAATTTTTTTTGAAAATCATCTTCAAGTTGCCAGGAGTTCAAATTTGACATTAGTTTTAGGATTTGACCTTTACTTGACCTTCAGTACAGTGACCTTTGAAAGGTCAAAAAGGTTGATTTTTCAAATTGATTTTTGGATGTAAATTTTGGTCAGCTTAATCACGAAAGACCTTATTGAGCTCTGAATAATTTAAAATTTTCAAGGTCAAAGGTCATCAAACTAGGTCACACAACTGTGCTATCTAAGTTTCTCAAAGTTGGAGACTACAAATCCAAATCAATAGTTTTGTTTGAAAGTCAGGATATACATTCCTCTGAAGGTTCCAAACTGTGTGAGCACAGGACTGTGGGTCCTTATTTTGTAACATACCATGTCACACACTGTCATATCATGTATCATACTATGTCACAGACTGTCATATCTTGTAACATACAATGTCCCTTACTGTCTGATCTTGTAACATATGTCACTCAATGTCATATCTTGTAACAAACCGTGTCACTCACTGTCATATCTTATATCATTCCATTCAACTAACTGTCGATATCTTGTAACATACCATGCCACTCACTGTCATATCATGTATCATACCATGTCACAGTCTGTCATATCATATGACATACCATGTCACTCACTGTCATTTATTGTAACATACCATGCCAATCACTGTCATATTTTGTAACATATCACGTCACACACTGTCATATCATGTATCATACCATGTCCCTTACTGCCAAATCTTGTATCATACTACGTAACTGTCAAATCAGGTAGCATACTATGTTACTCACTGTCATATCTTGTAACACCATGTCACTCATTGACATATCTTGAAACATACCATGTCATCTACTATCATATTTGTAACATACCATGGCACTCAATGTCATATCATGTATCATACCATGTCACTGACTGTCATTTTTGAAAAATGACCACCATTTTTACTTTTTTTTACTATAAATCAAAAAGTAGTGAAGTGATTTTGTTCATATTTGGTATGTGAATACTATATAAGCATGGCACACTGTCTAATGACACTTTTGGTGGAAGGCTGCCATTTTTCAATATGGCTGCCATTTTAATGGTTTTTACTGTACCTCAAAACGTAGTGGAGGGTTTTTGTTCATATTTTATATGTGAATACTATAAGCATGGCACACTGTCTAATGACACTTTGTGTAGTAGGCGACCATTTTGAAAAATGGCGACCATTTTTACATTTTTTACTATAACTCAAAAAGTAGTAGAGCGATTTTGTTCATATTTTATATGTGAATACTATAAGCATGGCACACTGTCTAATGACACTTTGAGTAGTAGGCGACCATTTTGAAAAATGGCAACCATTTTTACATTTTTTTCTATAACTCAAAAAGTAGTAGAGCAATTTTGTTCATATTTTATATGTGAATACTATAAGCATGGCACACTGTCTAATGACGCTTTGGGTAGTAGGCGACCATTTTGAAAAATGGCGACCATTTTTACATTTTTTACTATAACTCAAAAAGTAGTAGAGCGATTTTGTTCATATTTTATATGTGAATACTATAAGCATGGCACACTGTCTAATGACGCTTTGGGTAGTAGGCGACCATTTTGAAAAATGCCGACCATTTTTACATTTTTTACTATAACTCAAAAAGGAGTAGAGCGATTTTGTTCATATTTTATATGTGAATACTATAAGCATGGCACACTGTCTAATGACACTTTGGGTAGTAGGCGACCATTTTGAAAAATGGCGACCATTTTTACATTTTTTACTATAACTCAAAAAGTAGTAGAGCGATTTTGTTCATATTTTATATGTGAATACTATAAGCATGGCACACTGTCTAATGACACTTTGGGTAGTAGGCAACCATTTTGAAAAATGGTGACCATTTTTACATTTTTTACTATAACTCAAAAAGTAGTAGAGCGATTTTGTTCATATTTTATATGTGAATACTATAAGCATGGCACACTGTCTAATGACGCTTTGGGTAGTAGGCGACCATTTTGAAAAATGGCGACCATTTTTACATTTTTTACTATAACTCAAAAAGTAGTAGAGCAATTTTGTTCATATTTTATATGTGAATACTATAAGCATGGCACACTGTCAAATGACACTTTGGGTAAAAGGCAGCCATTTTTCAAAATGACCACCATTTTTTACTCTTTTTATTCTTACTCGAAAAGTAATGGAGCCATTTTGTTATTGGTTATGGGGAAGAGGGTTTGCACCCATCGTGCCTCCCCCCCCCCCCCCGCCACACCAATGATCTAATACAAATGGTCACCCAAATACTTGAATTGGTGATTATTCTGATATACATGTAACATTTTAATGTTTTTTTTTATATTTGCAAATCAAGGGTAAGGTAGATGATAAATATTATGTTGTGGCATACAGATTCATGAATTTAGTGTTCTTTGGCATTTGCTGCGCTATGGAGTTTGCATATTTCTAGTACTTTATTCAATTTACTGGACATAAGTGAATGATAAATGAACAAAAGGCACAATACAGAAAAGAAAATAATTTAAATATTATTTGCTTATTTCAGGATGTATGGCATGGGTAATCAGCATGTCAAAAACATATAGATAGAATATGGTGGAATAACAGCAGGGAATAGATGGAAAAACAGATTGCATGTGGAATTGCCACAATACTTCACCGGTATTTATCGTGAAGAACAACTTTTATTTAATTCACTGGAAGGAGCTGTTGACATATGAACAATTAGGATGATAAATGATATGGAGGGCTTGAGGAATGACCACATTACTTCACCAGTGTTTATATACATATATATTAGCTTATTAAAAAATAAAAAGACATATGCAACATTAACAATAGGCATAATATATGATACAGGATGGCACACAAGGATTTATGTACATACTGCAAATCATATTCAAGGATATTTAAATGATACCAGATGGAATGATGATTTGTGACAGTTGTGATTCTTATAGACCATGATGTGAGTCAACTCTGGAGATGCCCCCCCCCCTCACACACAAACAATAGCATTTTGAATCAAGTGTGTACATGCCACCCCTCCCAATAAACTTTAGCAACATTTCAAAGATAAAAGACTGATGTTGATATAATTCAGTACAAAGATGAAAAATGGAATTTTTTGCAAGGGTTAATATAGTATGGTAATTACATAGAGATACATGTATGTGATGGCTTGATAGCATATACTTTGATCAGCATTAGTCAAGTTTTGAAATCACTTTATCCCGCAGCAAATTTTTTTACCAAGCGCTGGTACGGGACAGTGGGTTTGAAAACCTGACTGTCCCGTAGCTCAGTGCTACAAAGTGCTCATACGGGATAAAGGTGTTTGACTTCGTGAATATCCCGCGAGCCCTATAAAATTACGTGACAGTGTAACTTCGATTCATCATATCCCGATCTGTGAAAAACATTTGTCGTGATCGGGACTAAAAATCAGATCTGATATTTTGTTCGTTGGGATTTGCTACTCCGCGGAGTTGCCATTATCTAGTTGTTCATGAAAAATCTTAAATATCAGTTAGTGGATTGGGTCCAAATTTGATAGGTTTTAAATTATCATACAGGCATCGGACCTCTGCTTTATAAGACCAATATGGCTTAAATCAATATGTTTTGTTCGGTAAAATTTGCCACATAACATTGGGAGATGTTGTTTCTAAATTTTAATGAATTCAAAACAAAAACAGAAATTGGTGATACAACAACCAAAGCATCAATATACAACAATAAAGTATGAAGCACAAGTCTAAACTATTTATAACACGTGTCAAGAGCCAATAAACATGTTGGAGAGTATATTTTAAGAAACATTTTTAGATCATTAAAAATTTCTGTACCAGGTTCAAATGATTTATTGTTTACTTTCAAGTTTTGAAGTGGTTTATCTGACATTGAATGCGCATTACTGAGAAAATGAAATCAACACAAACACGCACACGCCTAACCATTGACAAGATACAGTGACAAAATATACCGTAGTTCACTTTAGATGTGCGGTGTCACTATTAACCGATTTGAAGCAAAGACAATGATGCAGGTGTGATGTAGGTTTTAAAAAATTAATCTTGGGAATACTTGAAAGATTTCATGTTTAATTTTGGCTGTATTCGTTTCGGAAGACATATAACTTTCTAATAACGTTAAAAGATTTTCGAACAGTGCTCGATTTTTTTCATAGTCAATCTACCCACGAAAATTGATCGGTTGGAAAATGTTGGGTTTTTCACATTTCCTTTGATCATTTATTCCCCTGTTGCCTAAGAGCGTTGATTATTTTTATGAGAATATGTTTCTCTATACTTCACAATTCATGACTGGTGGAGATTAATAGATATTCAAGTATTTAATGTAATTTAAAAAAATCAGAAATGTGCATTGTCAACTCGAATGTACGGTGTCCCTGTAATTGAAATTCATGAGATATATGTTATATTTAGCAATGTAATGATTTCATTTCAAAATTCATTGAGGGTTTTATGAGTAACAAGTGTTCAAGTTTCCTTTTTGCTTTCTCATTTTATGAAAGTATTGTTGTGGTGCTGGTTAATTTGTGCCCATTTGGTGTTAGCTTCCAGCCCAAACTCCCATCCAGTGTCTCGGAATAGAATATGTTGAAGACTAGCACTGCCACAGAGTCTGCTTCCAGCCTGTTTGATTATTTGTCGTCTGTACCTTACGTTTTGTTAGATACATTGATAGATAGATCTACAGATCTAAACTGGCTTATTGGATATGACTTTTTAAAATCCCGTTTATGATATATCTGGAAAGTTTCAATAGTTCAATCAAATTGAAGTAATTCTGTAATTGTTCTGTTTCAATTTTAAATGCATCTGCGTCTGCGTCTGTTAGTGTTATGTAAAATACGTTGTCTGCATTAGGGTTAACTGTGAATTGAGTAAGTTCAATGGGACAACGTACATCTGAGTTGACAACGTTCACTTATGATTTTTTAAATTATAGCCAAAATGTTAATACTTATTAAATCTTCAACAGACCTTAAATGTGCTGTTTCAAGAAACATATTCTCATTAAAATCTTCGACACTCTTAAACGACAGGGGGGGGAATTATCAAAGGAGATGTGTAAAAACACAACATTTTCCAACCGACCAATTATATGGGTAGATTGACTGCGAAAAAATCTAGCACTGTTCGAAAATCTTTTAACGTTATTGGAAAGTTAAATGTCTTCCTAAACGCATACACAAAAAATCAAACATGAAATCCTTAAGGCATTCCTCAGATTATTTTTTAAAACTTACATCAAACCTACATCATTATCCCACCGAACGAAGTTCGAGGGGGATATAGAAAAGCCGCCCGTCCGTTCGTCCGTCCGTCCGTCCGTTCGTTCGTGTGTCCGGGCAATAACTCAAATACCGGTTGACGGATTTCATTCAAATTTTATAGGCTTATGCCTTATGGGTGTAGGACCTCTGCTCGAGAAGGAATTTTCAATATGGCCACTAAATTCAAAATGGCGGCCATTTTTCGGAAAAAAATATAATCTTTGATTACTCAAATACTAGTGAATGGATTTGGTTCAAATTTTATATGCTGTTGCCCAGGTACAAAGGAGCCTTGCTGAAGAAGACATTTTCAAGATGGCCACCATATTTCAAAATGGCGGCCATTTTTTGTAAAAAAACGTTATCTTTGGTAACTCAGGTACCATTGAATGGATTTGGATCAAATTTTATATGCTGTTGCCTGCGTACAAGGGAGCCTTGCTCAAGAAGACATTTTCAAGATGGACACCATATTTCAAAATGGCGGCCATTTTCCGTAAAAAACGTTATCTTTGATAGCCTTTGGACATAGGAGCTCTGCTAAAGGAGAAATCTAAAGATGACAGCTGAATTTCAAAATGGCAACCATGTTTCAAATTTTATATGGCCGCTATTTACCAAAACATGTTTTGTTCGGTGGGATTTGCTACTCCGTGGAGTTGCTGTTTTTCTAGTTGTCTTTGCTTCAAATCGGTTAAATAGTGGCATCGTACATCTAAAGTGTACTCTGGTATATTTTGTCACTGCACCTTGTCGATGGTTAGGCGTGACAAATAAGCAATTGAAATACAATACACAACAAATAAAAAACATTTTGAGAGATAACACAACTATAGATAAGGCAAAATCATTGAATTCATAGATTACAGGATAATTTTTAAACATGATTTTCCTGTCATTGCCAATCTCAAAATTATCTGCAGTCTGTATTAGTCATAATCTTCACAAGCTAGTATACCATATCCTATCCCTCCTCTTGGATAACCTGCAGTATATATATGTTATTTTTACTAGAACCTAACTACATGTACATTATAGTCATCCATGTACATATATAATTTACTGCATACATTTTGAATGCTGTATTCTCCCCAGGATATCATATCATACCCTAATATAAAAGAAGTCCACTGTTGTTACTATTTACTATTATTCTCCCCTAGGATACCATTTTATCCCTAATATAAGATAATTCTTTATACTTGTAGAAACCTAGCTATAGGGATAGGCATACAGAACTTCCCAGAGGGTCTAGCAGTTAGTCTTCCACTCAGGGCATCAGGAATGTCAATGTTAAAAAGTTTTTGGTAAGTGAGATTTTTACTGAACTGAAATGAACTTGGCGTATATGGCTCCAAAAGCATATATCCAACAAGAAAATTCATGTTTGAAAAATAATGCATTGGAAAGATGTATGCGTATATGGAAATATGTATACATTTGTCAGGACTTCACATATTGTACTCCGTTTTCTTGGTATCTCCTTAGAAACAGTTGGTATGGTGATAACATGTTACCTAATGTTCATGTTCTCTAGGTATGGTCAGTTAAGTGGTATGGTAGAACCAGTTGCCGGCATATTTGGTGCCCTGGCGGTGGTGATAGCCGAACCAATCCTTCCATATGCTCTCGCTTTCGCAGCTGGGGCCATGATCTACGTCGTATTTGATGACATCATTCCCGAAGCTCAGATATGGTAAGTTAATATGAAATGTGTCTACTGTTACCATGGTTTATATGCTATAATAAGATTGAATCTAGAATTAAGTGAACAAGAATCATGATCAGGTTTCATCAAAATGTGATTGAAAAAATGATTTGCTCAAATGGATGACCACAGATCACTGATGTGTTCAAAAATAGTAAATGTGTAATAAAGATTTCTTCTTACTCATAATTATTTCAGCTATCATCTTTGGTCAATTGCTATATTTTTAATATATTTTTACCATTAATGTAACTTATTCCAGGACTAATGGCCACTAGCCTTTAATCAAATGTACTTATTTTGAATTTTGACATTTTATTTCAGTGGAAATGGCAAGCTAGCATCTCTTGGAGGCATAGTTGGCTTTATCGTGATGATGTCATTAGATGTTGGTCTCGGTTAATGTTGGCCAAAAACTGTAGCTGAATTTTAAAGTGAGTGATTTCTATTATCATAAGTGTAGGTGGCTAATTGCATTGTTCAGCTCATGTGAATTTTTCTTGATTTGAAATTTTATTCCATTCTTTTTATACTGATCCTGACTGCATATTTGTAAAGTTGTCAAAATATCCCAACTTTTATGACATCCACTGCATGCTAAAGGATCTTCTTTACTATCAATCACATACAAGTAGTAGGTACTTTGTAAGAAGTTAAAAATAAACTAAAGTCCCATTCAAACATAAATATGCTTTTACATATGATTCATTAGGGACATGAGCTTGCCAGACCTTCGGAGTGAAGTTATTCACGATTCTCCTGGTGTAATATCTAGTGCATATTGCCACATTTAGATGTCTCTAGTATCAAGTTACTAAGCTGGAATATTGTATTCCATTCAATATGTATTGGGTTTACATAATCAGCTTAATCTTATGTTGGATCAATAACCTAATGTAACCTTGGAGATACCCAATGGTGAAATTATGATGATCACATTTTAAAATGCAAAACAGAGAAAAAAAGAAATAATGAACAAATTGAATAAACATGCATCAAGCAAAAAGACTAAATTGTTCAGACGTTAGATAGAATTCTGAAGTTCATATAAGGTATTGTGGGATATCTCAGGAAAATATCAATTAATGTGAGATTTCAAATGGCGGTGGTCATTTCACGATATAGAGCTCTAATCAAGGTGGAGAATAGATTAACCCCTTTATATTATATGTTCATGGAAACTGACAGAACGAAATAATATATCCTCCAAGGTCGGTCATTACAGCTATTATAGAACAATAGGTTTACTACTTTGTAATAGTATACTGTACTGAACAATGATTCAAAATGTTTCAGTTTTTATAGCCTATTTCCTGTTCCCTATAATTACACTTCCTCTATAAATCTTTATATAATCTGGATATGTTTGATTTTTTTCCTAAATATATATGCAAGTGTGATTATGCTTTGTTTTATATTATATTAGCTTTTAAAGTTAAATTAATTATGCATTTTCCTTATTTGTTAAGTCTAAGGTAAATCAATGTTTGTGAACATCTCATTATTTAAAATCTGGTAAACACCTCTCTCTGATAAATACCTCTCCCTAGTGAACACCTTACTAGTAAACATCTTTCTCGTAAACACCTCTCTCGTAAACATCTCTCTCATAAACACTTCTCTCCAGTGAACATCTCACTAGTGAAGGCATCTTTGTCACAAACAGATTCTTCTAGCTAAAATGTCTCACTGGTTAAATTAATTGTTTAGCGGGTAGTGACTATACAGACACACAAGTATACATGTATATTGGCATAAAACTTCACATGTCTGTAGTGATAGTAAACAAGTCATTGAACCAGAAAATCATTTCACAGATTTTGGTTGTGACTTACAATATATGGAACACCAGTGAGGCCAAATGGAGCTCTATCATATAATATATAAGATCTTTAGTGCCAATTCTTCAGTCCTTATGGAATATAAGAGAGGTATTTAATCCTCTACTGATTGTACATCAAAAAAATTATGAATCATAGAAAAAGCATGATTTGTATAATGAAGGGGAGGGGTTCAAATGTGGTTATATTTGGTTTATTCTAGTTACAGAAATTGTAGTTATTGAAATGATCTCTGTTATAATTTATCAATCAAGCGTGAACACTTATAAGATTGTTCATTTAGGCTAAGATCACATGTAGCTCCCTTTACCTATTATATGCCTATATATAAAACTCTAGATGTTTCTCTTTGGAATTGTGCATGTAATGAAGAGAAAATGCCACATTTTATTTAGTTTTCTCCTATTGTAATATGAAACATATGTTACCATTCAAGGTTAATTCCTCTGCAAGCATGCAATTGAGCCTTATTAGGGAATTGGTCAAAGTATAGATGAATACAACAAGCGTAATGAAGTACATATGGGAGAGGTGGGTGGGTAAAGGTCTATTACATTTAGTTAGAAAACATTGATTTTTAAAAGGAACCATCTTTCAATTTGAGAGAAATCGATGAAAGTTAAGTTACACTCAATTTGAAGAAAGGGTTCAATCTAAAAGTAAATGTTCTTGTTTTGAGACAACATTGAAATGTTGACCTGGTCCCTATGTATTAATTGATTGGCTTGGATTCTTGCTAAAATGATTTTGAAGTATATATTGATACAACATCTAATGTTTCTGAAGGGTTTGAAAAGCACAGGTCATGTATTTGGACATGTGGATTGGAAATATTATACAAACTTTATTCAATATTATAAATATGTGTACATGAATAACAAGTACAACATGATTTGAAATATTTCTAATTAATTTGTTTCCCTGTGTAGAATAATCCAAGGCATGGTTAGCCTGTATTGCAACCTATTTGTTGCTGTCCCTGTATTACAGCCCCTTTGGTACAGCCTCTGTGTTACAGAATCTTTTTTACAGCTTCTGCATTAAAGTCTCTCTGTTACTGACTTTGTGTTACAGCCCCTTATAACCCATTTGTTACAAGCCACTGTATTACATTCCCTTTGTTACAGCCCCTTATAACCCATTTGTTACAACTCATTTTTTACAAGCCCCTGTATTATATTCCCTTTGTTACAGCTCCTGTATTACATTCCCTTTGTTACAGCTACTGTATTACATTCCCTTTGTTACAGCTCCTGTATTACATTCCCTTTGTTACAGCTCCTGTATTATATTCCCTTTGTTACAGCCCCTGTATTACAGTCCCTTTGTTACAGCTCCTGTATTATATTCCCTTTGTTACAGCTCCTGTATTACATTCCCTTTGTTACAGCTACTGTATTACATTCCCTTTGTTACAGCTCCTGTATTACATTCCCTTTGTTACAGCTCCTGTATTATATTCCCTTTGTTACAGCTCCTGTATTACAGTCCCTTTGTTACAGCTCCTGTATTATATTCCCTTTGTTACAGCTCCTGTATTACATTCCCTTTGTTACAGCTACTGTATTATATTCCCTTTGTTACAGCTCCTGTATTATATTCCCTTTGTTACAGCTACTGTATTACATTCCCTTTGTTACAGCTCCTGTATTACATTCCCTTTGTTACAGCTCCTGTATTACATTCCCTTTGTTACAGCTCCTGTATTACATTCCCTTTGTTACAGCTCCTGTATTACATTCCCTTTGTTACAGCTCCTGTATTACATTCCCTTTGTTACAGCTCCTGTATTATATTCCCTTTGTTACAGCCCCTGTATTACAGTCCCTTTGTTACAGCCCCTGTATTACAGTCCCTTTGTTACAGCTCCTGTATTATATTCCCTTTGTTACAGCTCCTGTATTACATTCCCTTTGTTACAGCTACTGTATTACATTCCCTTTGTTACAGCTCCTGTATTATATTCCCTTTGTTACAGCTCCTGTATTACATTCCCTTTGTTACAGCTACTGTATTATATTCCCTTTGTTACAGCCCCTGTATTACATTCCCTTTGTTACAGCTCCTGTATTACATTCCCTTTGTTACAGCTCCTGTATTATATTCCCTTTGTTACAGCCCCTGTATTACAGTCCCTTTGTTACAGCTCCTGTATTATATTCCCTTTGTTACAGCTCCTGTATTACATTCCCTTTGTTACAGCTACTGTATTACATTCCCTTTGTTACAGCTCCTGTATTACAGTCCCTTTGTTACAGCTCCTGTATTATATTCCCTTTGTTACAGCTCCTGTATTACATTCCCTTTGTTACAGCTCCTGTATTACATTCCCTTTGTTACAGCTCCTGTATTACATTCCCTTTGTTACAGCTCCTGTATTATATTCCCTTTGTTTCAGCCCCTGTATTACAGTCCCTTTGTTACAGCTCCTGTATTACATTCCCTTTGTTACAGCTCCTGTATTACATTCCCTTTGTTACAGCTCCTGTATTACATTCCCTTTGTTACAGCTCCTGTATTACATTCCCTTTGTTACAGCTCCTGTATTATATTCCCTTTGTTACAGCTCCTGTATTATATTCCCTTTGTTACAGCTCCTGTATTGTATTCCCTTTGTTACAGCTCCTGTATTACATTTCCTTTGTTACAGCTCCTGTATTACAGTCCCTTTGTTACAGCTCCTGTATTATATTCCCTTTGTTACAGCCCCTGTATTACAGTCCCTTTGTTACTGCCCCTGTGTTTACCCATTTGTTGCAACCCCTTTGTTACTGCCCCTGTGCTACAAGCCCTTTATAAGGCATATGTTTTACAGTAATATGTCACACTTTATGTAATTGATTTCATTCAGTGGGTTGTAAATGGCTGTTTCATTCACTAATGTGTGAACTTTTTTAGATTATTGTTTTTATATAGTAGCAAAATAGTCAAAGGAACTCATGGGAAAAATACAAAGGTGACAATGCTTATGAATATAGTAAATTAAAGTATTAATATACTTGCAGTAGATTATTTTATTTTTCTCAATTACTGATTGTATAACAAGCTCAAAGAAACAAAACGTCATGAGTAACATCTGGATTTTTATGAAGTTACAGATGTCAAAAGATTTATGAACATGTTCTGTTCATGAAAACCAAGATAAGACACAATAAAGAGGATAAGTAAAATGTTAGTTTGTGATGGGAATGAATAATAAAGCCACCTAACTGTAATAGAAAGTTTTTAATTTTAGATTTTTTTGTTAGGTGGTAGCCAACTATAGGGTTGGCTGACTGTACTCCTTTATCAACAGAAGATGCCTCTTTCGCTCTAGTGTAGAGTAGGAGACACTAGTTTAATTAAATTCAATTAGGTGTTGAGACATGTAAAGTATGTTGCATCCACTTGTCCCTAAAAGTGTTCACAAAACTTGTTACTAACAGTATATTAATCAAAGTGAAGTGTTTACACAACAACCCCAAGTGTTAAGGTTTACATGGTCAGTAAAAGCCTTGCCAAAGTCCAACTTTACATGCTTCATACTTGTGCTGCTTTTCTTGAAAATTCAATTTTGAGAAACTTTAAGGTAATATTTACATTTTTGGCATTTTGTGCAATTTTGAGTTCTATTGAATTAGAGCCCCTTGAAAATTTAGAGCTCCTCTGAAAGATTAGATTCCCTTACATAAGAATGTATCCCACACCTTTTCTACGTGTAGAACCAGTACTAAATAAAATCCTATTATTTATACCATCAGGATAATTGGTTGATTGGTTAAACCTGCTAAAAATATCCGATTTAAAAAACGTCATGATAACAGGGGTGTTCACTTTACAGAGGTGTTTACATTCACAGAGGTATTCATATTCGCATGTTTTAGTCTATATCTGAACACATCAAAGCAAACACTTCATTCATGCGCAAAAATGTTACATATTACAGTGAAACTCTGAAGAAGGGAGTTGCAGGATTCTACAACTCACCATTTAAAGTGCCTCATTTCTATATTACAAATGATAATCTTGATCCCCTGTAAATAACTTGAAATTCTAAAATTAGGAGGGAGGGATGGTTTTATGTTCACCTACCAGTGCTTTGCAAGTTTCTCTTCAAACCTCAAATCCATATCTTACTTAGCATCTTCACATGTTCTGGAATTGCAACATTCATAAAAACCAACTAGTAGCGGCTACACCCATTTGAGATTAAAAAATACGAAAGCCTGACCATGGTATGAGAATTGGCATATTTTGACAACAAAATCCTTGAGAGAACTCATATATTTACAGTGAAATAGAGAGAAAATAGCCTAATTTTAGAAATCTCAAAATTAATCATGAATGAAAATATGTGCATTAATAATTTTTAATTCAAATTAAGAAAAGTGTTGAATTACATTATACAAAGTTACTCAGTTTATAATAGAAATCTTATTGAAAAACAGATATGTTACATTTTAGTTTTCTTGCCCTTTTATTTATCCTTGAGCAGTATTACCAGTTACTATATCTAGCATATTTGCACTAAGTGTATATGTACCCGAAGATGTACATTGCCCTGTTAACATATCATCCCATATAATAATTTGAATGTGAATGAATGATTCAATGTTGAAGAATTGAATGATCTGTTATGGTTCATGGTATATCTTGACTGGCTTTTTTGTGCATATGGTCTTATCTCTGATTTTCGTCTGTATTTTTTTTATGTATTCTATTGAAACCATAACCTCATATAGATTTTTTACAGGTGTTCGTGTATGCATGCGATACTAAAATAGGAACCTCTGTTCTTGATTCCAAATACAAATTACCGTGGGTTTTGATAGTTTTTGCCTTGTTTGAGGAAATTGAAATACCACCATGTTACTAGGTGTATGCATTCTTATTGTACATTTCTACTCAGACCCCTTAACCCTACCCCAATATGTTGACTTAAAAACTAAAGAGACCAAAGTAAATGAAGTCTTTATCTTCTTGATAGAAGCGTCTATTTAAAAAATAAAGTCATCAATCTGAAAATCTGATTCTAAAATTAATCTGAAAAAATTCTTTAATTTATTCTTCTCAAGAATGTGCTGAAATGTGCATACAAAAACAACACAATGCTTCAGTGGGCCACAGTAGTGCTAGATTCTTACCACAAATATTTGTCTGGTGATTTATGATACTATTTTTTCATTGCAGAAATGTGTAAAAAGCTTGTTTAGGAGTCTGTCATTTCACATTTATTGCTCAGTAAAGTAATGTAGCCAAATGTACTGTTTCTTTTTTATGACGAACATCCTGTTTGAAATATTGATATTTTGCGAAACTTAAATACATCACCCTGATGCCTGACCTGTTTTCTTATTCACTAATGTTGGTATCAGTCTCGTATATGATATAGCACATGAATGGCATTTTTCATAAAATGTCATGTCTTTTAGAAAATAGCGTTGATGACTATAGACAGATAGTTAAATTGTGATAATATCGACAATCCTAATACCATCATTTTCTTAATTTTGATCAGAAAAGTTTGTATTGATATGTATATGTATTGCAACTATTGTATTTTAGCATTGTTTCAAAGTAGCATTTTCTCTCTAGAGTTGCCTGGTTTTCTCTGTTACAATGGAATTACTTTCCTTGCTGATTTCACTCTTTTTCTCCTTTTTCCATTTTAAATGTGACCTCTATGACATTTTTCTTTCTGATGGAGCTAAGGTCTATTTTAATGAAACATCATCTAAATGTTGTTTACCTCAAAGAATTTTTGTGCCAGGTTTCTGTGGATGGATGATTTTGCCAATTCTAAATACAGCTCTCGGTGAATCAAATTGATTGATTTATCTTAGTTTACATTGACATTTTGTCCAAAAACTGAACTGATGCTATTCAGTGCAACTTGTGTTACAACTGCTTTTTTAGATGTTGTTCCTATTTATTGACTGTTCGTCGTAATTCCATTCTGTTCAATGTTATGTTACCACCAGAAATGGTGACATATTGTTATCGTCACCAGCTTTTTTGTGGATGGTGGTCAGCGGTTGGTGTTCGGCATTCAGTGTCTGTAACAAATGGCAGGTGGTGACATTTTGCATATTAATGCCATGTTTGTCATTGGTTATAATTATTGAATTAAATCACCTATCTATAATACTTGGTATATTTTTTTATATTTTCAGGTATCTAGATGTACACTTACTATGGTAACGGTCTCCTATTTTATCTACTTATACCAGAAGCAGACATCAATGAAAATCGTGACATCAGTTGAGATGCTTACTCTATAATTGAAGCACTTGATGGTTATTCAGGAAAATGAAAGTCATTCCAAATAGACAATACTGGTATGAACATTGCATTCACAACGATCTCTAAATAAGTTGGTTTTAATCGAGCAAGGAATCTTCTAAATGGTTTTCTTTGGAGATCACGATTTCTTTAATGACAACATTTTTTCTGAAAAAGTGTTTTGTGAATTGTTTTGTTTTCTCATTGAAATTACATAATTACATATAAAAACCTTTTCTAGCATTTGAGGAAAACCATGAATTATGTATTGTTTGCAAGATTAGAAAATAAGACTGTCAGAAAAAAATGTTTGGATGTTGCATAATTTGTTACATTAGTTATAATTTAGTCTTAAGATTCATTGATTTTTTTATTTTCTCATAAATGTTATGACTAATTAGCACATGGTTTACAAAAAAACATTCAGTCCTCTCAATTGGAATGTTTTTATGTTTAATGAGGGCTTTTTGAAAATATTCTAATGAAACAGAAAACAAATGAACACATCACAGTGTGAACACCTCTTAATATAAACACCTCATGTAAACACTTGTTGGTCTACATTTTGAGATGTCTGTATGGTATGGGAGGGAACGACACCCGTGTCATCTCCACAATTGTGATATTAAACTTCATTGTTTTATAAACTTCGAAGTTTTATTTTTTTAAATTCTTTTAGTATAAGTTTGTTTTTCAACTTCTATCCTTTACCTTTATTAGCAAAGTCAGCAGATTTTTGCATGTGAAATGAGAGACAGTGTATCAGTCCAATTGCCAATCGAAATTTATGACTTGCTTGGGTTATTCAACATCAACCTTTGGTGAACTCCCATTTCTGAATCCCCTGTATCCGAAAAAGGAAATTCTTTGATCTCTGTAAAACTTTACAAGACGAATAGTTACTTCCGAAAGCCTAATCATAGCATTGGTCAATATTTCCACGTGTCAAAGAATATAGCGACAATTATAGGTATTTGAACATAGCGATACACTTTCACTCATATAGTAGTTAAGCTACCATAGCAACATGTATTGTACATACTAGTTAGCTAGAGTCCATTTCACTGCTTCATTTCGTCAGTAGAACGGCAAAAATAAGAAATTGGGAGACCATTGTGCAATAATATAAAGAAAAGTATATTCATAATGCACATGAATGACATTTGTATATTTCAGATTTTTTAGTTTTTTGTGCAATAAGCCTGTGCCGTCTTGTAATTTGAAGAATTTCAGCCATGTTAATCTTATTGAAAATAACATGGCAGAGAAACATCCAAATATAAGAGGCCACACACTTTATAAGCCAAACTAGAAGCAATCCAAGATATACAAATGTCATTCATGTACATTATGAATATACTTTTCCATATATTATTGCACAATGGTCTCCCAATTTCTTATATTTGCCGTTCTACTGACGAAATGAAGCAGTGAAATGGACTCTAGCTACTTATAAGAGTTTCTTTATTTTAGTTTGTTCAATCAAATATGCACAAAAGTATAATATGTAATACTATATAATTATGCTTGTATAATAAATTGCTATTATATTTATTATTAACGCATCTGTATTCTGTTTGTTTGTGCATGCATTTAGTGATAAACTAAGAAACTATCTGGTTTAAAACATAGTGTAAAGAAGTGTATAAATGTCTAGTCATGGGGACTATTTGTACAAATCATAAAAATAGAAATACAGTAAAACCTGCGAACAGGGAATGCTCTTCGGACTGGAGGAAAGTTTCCTTGTTCAGAGGTTTTCCCTATAGAGAGGGGCCACACTTTCAGCAAACTCAGAATTGTCGAATAAGCATTTTTTTGTATATATTTGGGCATAATTGATTTTACCAATGCCGAGTCCATACTTGGTCGCTAGACCTTGTTGTGACATCTTGAGAGATGTATGAAGGTCTCCCACCTCCCTTCTTTAGCTGAGGGTAAGGAGCATTCTCCGGATGTTTATTTTAGCCGCTGCTGCTGGCGTATGATGTCTAGTTGTTGTAATTGTTGATAGATTTGGCTCAACATGACACATGTACTTATCTGTTATCTCCATAAAACAATTGTGTCAATCCCTAGATTATCACAACTGATTTGATGTAATCATGGGCTTTCAAAGCCCATGATGTAATCATGTTTGTTGAAAGGAAGAATTAGTGTCATGATAATTAGTAACAAACAGATTAGTATTAGTTTTAAAATATATCAGGGTAATTAACAGTGGGTGGGATGCTACATCTTGTAAACAATTGGCTTATCTTAACCTCAGTCATATTAATCCAAGCTTTTTAGAATCAGATATTGGCTTAAGACTTTCACACCTCTGAAAAATAATGGAATATACAGGTGTCACCAATATTCCATATTCCTTGTTCACAGGTGAATTTTCATAATTTGCCCCAAAATAGTGTTCCTTGTTCCCTGTTCACAGGTTTTCCCTACAGAGAGGGTCCGTTAACATGTAAGTCAATGGAAAAATATTTGGTTCTTTTGAAAAGCATTCCTTGTTCATAGGTTTTCCCTACAGAGAGGTATTCCATCGGACAGGTTTTACTGTAGTTCAAATTTGAAATGTAGTTTTCTTTCCATTGGGTCTTTTGGCAAAAACCACTCAGTAGCTTTTTTCCTTGCATGAATTCCTTTCTTGCAGAATTCTGCTGAGTATTAGGGTAGGATATAGAGGTTATCTTCTTGAAGGGATTAGGTATGGGTTTATACCAAGGGCCAATATATGATTTTCTGAGGACCAAATGATGTCAACCATTTTTAATTGACAAATATAAAAAGCAAATAAATTGAAAGTTGCGATAGTTGGATATATACCTTAGATACCCATTTGTAGAAAAAAATTAATCACTCTATTCATGTGTCGCATAATCCATTTGCTAGGTTTTGAGATTAAAAACGTTTAAACGGAGACTACTGATCAAATAACAGAAATTCTCCAAAAAAGTGATTTTTCCTCATAATTAATGTACAATTCATACATTTGATAAATTAATAATGATAATAGCTTACAACTTACAACTTCACCATGACATTTTTGGATTGCGGACAATGTGAGATCCAATATACATATACATATATTGAAAACAATGAACTATTGAACTCACTCCTTCAACTGTAACTCATAAATTGTTAAAATATATTTCATAATGACATGAAATGCTGATGCTCCCCGTTAAAGGTCAAGTTTTTTCAATATTCTGATTTAGCAGGTCAGACCCCATGTGTCTTATTAAATATAGTTTCTCTATACCTGTACGTGTAAAATAAAAAATGAAGTAGTTTTTTATCATCCAAATATTAGTTTTTGGCCACACATTAACCTTGTTGGGATATCTTACATAAATTATAAATCAAACATTTTGCATTGAGATTTGACAGTTTCGATGAACTTAATGCAAAATACATGTTGCTTGGGGTTGTATAAAAAATGAATTTCTTGAAATAATGATCTTAAATTGAGATTTATTAGATGCTTTCTTTCACTGGCTTGTTCACACCGAATATGTAGTTTTAGTTTTATGTTCAAAATATTCAATTTGCATTCAGAGTATTTAGTTTGAATTCAGTATGTTAAGATTACTTTCAAAGTATTAAATCTTGACATAAAGAAGCGTAAAAATAGAACATAACAAAATGGTCATAACTTTGAGACAAAACACCCATATTTTCTAAACTACAAACACTAACTAAACTAAAGATTCAAAATCAATGAAATAGAATAAATGTTCAAATTATTTTTCAACTTTTCTTTAAATAATATTTCAATTTTTGTCCCACTGAATTTACTTTTAATAAATATACAGTATTCCATATTTTGATAAATCCAGTAATATATTGGATCACGTTTCAGAAATTCAGTATCTTGTGTTTGTTTGGTGATTTCACCTTGCTACTCTTTCTCATATTTCATTTTTTGTTAATTTGACAAGAGCTGCACCACTCCTCATATACTCAAGTTGCCCAAGCATTCAATTTGCTATTTTGTTCTGAATGGGTACCTTGTTTTCCTTTATTTGACCCATGAGCAAATGAATAAGAATTGGTACAACTGTTAAAGCTCAACAAATTACTGGACAACAAACCGCAACTTCCTTATTTTTCTTCATTTGACCCATGAGAAGATCAATGGAAATGGGCATATGAATGGAATTGATTCTGGAGGCTCAACAAATGCACAATTCACAACTGGACATGATGACAACAAACCGCAACTTCGTCGAAATCTGTCTAAATTCTGAGTGACTAAAGTTCTTGATTTATTAAACCAGAAATAAAAATCAGATTAATTTAGTTTTAAATGAGAGTATAATTACTGGCTAGTAGTATTTGATATACAGGGATAATAACTGACCAACTTCCTAGACATTATCGTCAAATGTGGTTAACCACAGACTTAACCTTTTGGATTGCTCTTGCTTAAATATTCTGGTGTTCATGTTTAAAATTGCAAAATAAAGGTATAAATGGTGAAATTCATGAAATATTCAGTGAACAGGCATCTTACTCAAGAATCAAGTTTAAAGCGAAAAAGTTAGAAAATTGAAGGTTTCTGCGCATTTAGGGGAAATGTCAAGAAATAATCCTTACCACAGGCTTAACCCCTGCATTTGATTACAGTCAATAATTGTTATGGACATTTGGGTGTTATCTGAAAAAGCATAAAATTCTACACATAATCTTTATTGTTAGCTGCTATAGTCAGGTATATGAGACAGACGAGGCCATTGCCTCACCACCTTTTTAACAAAAATACATTTGTTTACTCATTTTTTTCAACTAAAACTTTAGAGATTACATTCAAAGGTTTATCCTGTAAATATTTCATAACAAAATATTGAAAATTGAAAAAGTTTTCAGGAAAAAGAGAAGGATGATTTGTTCTGTCCTGGCTACTATATACCTCATTAAGTCTAAATTTACCTCACTAATTAATATATACCTCACTAATATTTGCCTCACTAATATTTTAATTTAGGTTATGCCCCTGACTATTCAGAAACCTATGCAAATGAAACATTGTTTGGTTGGAGTGCATTTTTTATTTCAAATCCTCATCATCAGCCCACTAATCAAATGTAAGTTTGGTGTTGCATTGAGTGGAAAATGTATTAGGAGATGGTCCCTTTGAATTTAGTGGGAAACATATGAGATTGCCCCTTAGAGGATCTCGGTATTTTAAGTTAATCAGATGAATGCAAAACTTTTTCAATAATGTTAATTCTTTATGTTTTATAATGGATTGCACTGTCCATGCATCATTTCACAATCTTATGTTTATAAAAAGAAGACTTGTCTTCAGAGATATATCTAAATGTCTTCTAAATATATTGGAAAAGAGAATACATGTACCCTACAGAATATCATTTATGATATGTAATAAAGAGAGAGCTTCCTTTGTAATAATTTGAATAATGGATTACATGTATATTTTTAATAATGTGTATTCCGCAGAAAGTAATAACCAAAGTTCTTCTAAACATTGTGAACGGAATAATTTGTCTACATAAACACAGCTGAAAGTACATGTTCTAATAAGTAATCAAAACAATGTGTTGTAAATCATCTTTATTCATATAAAATTAACAACAAATGGTAGCCTTGAGAAAAGTGTGTTGATATATATGTTGAATTAGAAACAACAATGAGTTATTTCCTGCATGTTTAAAAGTCAATCTAATTTCCTGATAAGTTTCTATATTCTCTCTTTGGAGTTTGAATGAAGAACAAAATAGTGAAATATCTCTATTTTCTCTCGCACTTGGTACTAACTACATGAAAGGGCATTTGCACAAACAAAACTTGTCAAATCTTGCAGAAACATTATTTATGTCCAACAGAAAGAAACAGGATTCTTCAGAAAAACCAAAAGTTGAAATTAAAAATTTGTGATGTGTTGATTTACAATGATCTCTGTAATTATGTTCCTTTTCTCTATATATTCTTTGCTTTATACATAACGTTTTGAAATCTCATTGAGATTAATAACTAATATTTTTTGTCTATATAATGACATATTTGATTTCTGTCTGTAATTTTCCGTTGAAACAACTTTGATTTTCACAGTTATTTTTCTGTATTCAATTTCCCAGGATTTTGGGAAAGCAATCACATGGGCGATCAATGCCTTATGTAATTACTAAGACAATCAATTGGAAAGCAATCACATGGGCAATCAATGTTTGTGTAATTACTTAGACAATCAATGGGAAAGCAATCACATGGGCAATCAATGTTTGTGTAATTACTTAGACAATCAATGGGAAAGCAATCACATGGGCAATCAATGTTTGTGTAATTACTTAGACAATCAATAGGAAAGCAATCACATGGGCAATCAATGTTCATGCAATTACTTAAACAATCAATAGGAAAGCAATCACATGGGCAATCAATGTTCATACAATTACTTAGACAATCAATAGGAAAGCAATCACATGGGCAATCAATGTTTGTGTAATTACTTAGACAATCAATAGGAAAGCAATCACATGGGCAATCAATGTTTGTGTAATTACTTAGACAATCAATAGGAAAGCAATCACATGGGCAATCAATGTTCATGCAATTACTTAGACAATCAATGGGAAAGCAATCACATGGGCAATCAATGTTTGTTTAATTACTTAAACAATCAATAGGAAAGCAATCACATGGGTATTCAATATTTATGTAATTACTTAGACAATCAATAGGAAAGCAATCACATGGGCAATCAATGTTCATGCAATTACTTAGACAATCAATAGGAAAGCAATCACATGGGCAATCAATGTTTGTGTAATTACTTAGACAATCAATAGGAAAGCAATCACATGGGCAATCAATGTTTGTGTAATTACTTAGACAATCAATAGGACAATCATAGGACAATGAGTGGAAAAGCAGTCTCATGGGAAATTAATGTTTATGCAATTACTTAAACAATCGATGGGAAAGCAATCACATGGGCAATCAATGTTTATGCAATTACTTAGACAATCAATAGGAAAGCAATCAATGGGGTTATGAATTAACATGCAATCATTTAGGAAATCTCTGGGGAGCAATGAATAAGACACCCAATGAATGTGCAATCCTTTAAGCAATCAATAGTTATGCAATCATTTAGGCAGTTGGTGGGCATGTCATCACTAAGACAATCAATTGATATGTAATATTTTTTGTAATCTATAGTATTGCAATCACTTATGCAATTAATGGATATGCAGTCCCTTAGGCAATCAATGGGTTTGCAATCATATTGGCAATCAATAGTTATGTAAATCACTTAGGCAATTAACAAATATGCAGTCATTGAGGCTAATTAATGGGTTTGCAATTATTTAGGTAATTGAGATGCAATCACTTAGGCAATTAACGGATATGTAGTCACCTATGTAATCAATGGGTTTGCAATCATTTAGGCAATCAATAGTTATGCAATCACTTAGAAAATTAATGGATATACAGTCACCTAGGCAATCAATGGATTTGCAATCATTTAGGCAATTAACAGATATGCAGTCACCTGCATTTTTCAATCAAGGGAAAGCAATCACTTAGGAAATTAACATATACGCAGTCAACTAGGCAATCTATGGGTTTGCAATCATTTAGGCAATCAAGGGATACCAATCAAGTAGGAATTTAACATGTATGCAGTCGTCACCTAGGCAACAAACGGTTTGCAATCATTTAGGCCTTTTTATTACAATATGAAGCCACCATTCAATTCTTATGTCATCTACCCCCTCCCCTCTCATCACAGGTTGCGGATATAGAGAGTAGCGGGGGGGGGGGGAAGACATAGACTGATACAGACATAATAGTTGTCCTTAAGAAAATATATAGCAGGGGAGGGTACCAGGAAATTGATACAGGGCTATATTGGATTTTAGATTGTGTGTGACAATTTTACATATCTGAACAGTGTATTATTTTCAATCCAGGCATCTTCAAAAAATCTGAAATCGATTATAGTATTTAGAATAGTACAACACTACTATAAACTATAGTAGACTTTGATGGAGTGAATTGAAATAAATGTAAGGGAAACAACCTAGTTTTGACCACAGGAATGTGCAGGTCAAAGGGAGGTGAGGATACTATGAACTAGCTCATGTCAAGTTGTTATACTAGGATCTATTTTGACCGCATACTCTGATGGATTGATTACAGCCCACTTCCTGCTCTTTCAAAATGTCCTGGGTCACTAATTTTCTGAAGTGACCTGGGTAATGTTCAATTTTTTAAACATTTTACTATAAATGTAGATATGTTGATAAGATTTTAATGAAATGATATTTTGAATGGTAAATGTTGTTTATATTTTACGTAATTATGCTCTACATTTTATTTATAGTTTTTAATTAACACAATTGCATGTATGTCTCTTTCTATACAACATCTGATACATTGTATTTGTTTAAAAAATTACATAATAGTCTGAGGACATCGTTGTTATAAATTATTTCATCGTTATTAAATTTCAATTGTGGAATTTCATTAATAAAAAAATTCATTCACAAAATGCCATTGAAAACCGCATGGCCCATCCCGCTGTACAGTCTGTTTTTAGCCAGTATAGTCAAATACTTCATGAGAATTCCCACAATCCTTTTTGCTTTAATACAGAGCCAATAGTTTCCTGTTTCTTTCACTACAGCGTGGCAATCACTGATTGGAGCCATGCTTTTCACTTCCTGTTGAATCTAGCAATTTTACAACACATATGCCAACATTGTCGTACATTGTAAAAACTTATGAATGAAATTAATTGTTGTTTGAACAGGGGGGTGTGCACACAGGTTGGAAGAGCCAGCCAGAGCTTTGAACAAGCTTCATTCATCAGTCATGGGATCTCCCAAAATTTAAGCCATTAATTCGACTAGAGGTATGCCTGGTATTTAGGTTATGCCAATATTGACTGTACACAGCCAATCAGCTCGGAGGAATTCACATGGAGTGGGCGGGGCATTCACTTTTATCAACTTGTCAATTTACAAGGCTGTGTTGAACTGTGGAGAGGACAACTTTGGCTCCCATCTATAACCAAACCACACACATGGTGGGAGTGGCACTACCCCACCTCAGAAAACCCCACCCAGGTGCAAGGGGTAAGGATATCGAGGAATCAATAGTTGTAGCCAAACTACCATGACGGGGCCGACATAAGCAGCAGATCCTAGATTTTGACCCAAGGAGGTAAATATGCTTTATATTACATTGCCTTGTTGGCCAAATTACTTGGAATGAGCGTGGGAAAATCTGGAAACTGACATTGATTATATCTAACTCATCTCTGTTCAGCTTTTCCTACAGAAAAATTATCGATATTAGGGCTATACATGTAGAGCATACAAATATGACTTCATTCAATATGAAATGAAGCAACGTGTACAGATGTAATGTATGTACAGCACAACATATTCATATTCATCAGCGATCTGGCTCGTGTATTGTAATCCACTATATGTTTTTAATTGACATTTTATCACCATGGGAATATAGCTTGTATCTGGGTTGTTCTATTTATAGGCATCTTGGCCTTGAATAGAACTTGAGAATATGAAGTATACGATCAGTGATGATCCTTGAACATGTCCAGTAACAAGTTTTTTAGTTGCCATCCCTCTTGAACAGAAATGCCATACCCATACAAGAGTTTGAACCAATTTCAAAATGAGGGGTGTCTACAGTACTTGGTATTTTGGTATTTCCAGTCTCTGGATTCAAGGGAAATTCCCCTCTAATAATGTGTATATACCAGTGGCAAAGGTTTTAGGGTAAGAATAGGAAGTTGATAGAGAGGACGAAACTGGATGTGAACAGACTATTTAATCTTACCTTGAACGCATAGGTTAGCTAAAAGTAAGACGAAGCTCTCTTTTAGGAAGCGAAGTTGAATAAATTGAAAGGGTATTTGAACCTCAGTTGCACAGTTATAAAGGAGAAAGTGAAAGGATTATCGTTTCCCAAATTTTTAAGGCCTGGATGTCCCGAGTGGATATCATCACATCCTGTATTTAGCTTGAATTATTTAATAATGTATTCACCAATATTATATGCTGGTTAAAATGGATCATTCATCAAGGAAATTATTCAGATGTAGTTTGTATTTAGATAGTGTATTTATGCACATTTTCATAATTTTACCCTGGTGCTGCTACATATATCATGCTACGTGCCTGGATATTGTAACACAGGGTTATAAGACTTAGAGCTTTTGAGAAAAAATTGTTTTACTGGTCATGCTTTACTCTGCAATTTCTCTCTAAAATTTGAATGAAGTTTCTGTTTTTTTGGAATTTCTTTATACTTTAGAGTCTTGACTTCATGTCTGTTCTTTAATTTCTGGCTCATTTCCTTATATTTCACTCTGTTTTGCATTTTAAAACATGTCCGTTGTGTTATTATATTCTCTGGTGAACTGGATGTATTGTATTAGGTAGTAGAAATCCATGATAGTATGCAGTTCCTCATCATTAATTTTTGCACCAATGCACAGATGCATGGCCTTAAAAGACCCTGGAACAATGCCTGCATCATTAAATTGATCTTACTTGTGTTGTCAAAGCTTGGCTCTTGTTTGACCCAACCCCATAAGATTGGTGTCATACTAGTGTCAAGCTAGTGTCATCTCATTGATGTCAGTAAAGAAGCAGAGACTCTGACAAATACGCATAGCAAAGTGCTCACTGAACATTCATAGGGATCGGATACACTCATTTCCCCCATCCTCTTTTTGAGTTGTCGTTTCTCTTTATTCAGGAGCTATATCTCAAAATAGAACCTTTTCCTCAGGAGAACATGGGTGATATATACAGTTTATATGATTGCATTATCATGGGATAAGAAGCATGCCGTCTAACTGTCCTGCAATTTGCGTATTTGTCACGCATTTGCTGGAAAATTTGAAGTCACACCAATTTTTTTGGTGTGACATGTTCTGTCACGCAAAAATGCAATTTACCTGATTATTGTCAAGCAAAAATATTTCTGGAGAAAAACGAATGATACAGCAAAAACGAACGCTGAAAAAGAACATATTTTCTCCTGACTTTTCACACGGATAGCGTATATGTCACACGTTTTCCTTGAGATATTTCGAGCCTACAGTGTCCAAAATTTGCACTACAATTTGAACCAAGATGTTCAAACTGTGGGCCGAGGTGTTCAGATTTGAACCAAGGTGTTCACAATTTGAAGAAAGGTGTTCAACATTTGTATCATGTTAGGAGGTGTTCCAAGTTGACAGGCCTGAAGAAGCTCTTCCAAAACTGACCAAAATAAATAGGCAAACAAACACATTGTCATTTATTGCTGTAACTGCTTCTGGATAGTTCAATAGCACTCCTTGCATAGTCAAATTGTAACTTGCAGAGATGGTACTGTTTTGTAAGGGAAAGTGGATTTATAGATTCACATACTAGCCCCTCCCAACTGCTAATTATCCAGAACTGCCAGTTACAGATGAATATTGTAATTCTGTATTCTATATTGCATATCTGGTGTCTCTGAGGAGATATATCAAGGGAACTAACATCTCCATGTTTAAGTATACAACATCACATTTTTCTTGGTTCATTGCATTCATTGGTTCTAATTTTGGAATTGACAGCAAACTGGAATTTGCAAAAAATGCCAACACCCCAATCTCAATTTGCAGTATGTAAAAGAACGTGAGTTACAAAAATTAATAGATTCTGTAGAAAGGATGAGCTTTTTGTTAGGATGAACTATCTTTGAACTGGGAGTTATGTAATCACCATGTGGTATTTCCTTCCAAATGAGCTGGTTTTATATTAAAAGAAAGTAAAAGAATTCCCATCCAGGCAATACAGAATCAATAGATAACATGATACTGTATAAAAGCCTGGGTTTTCCACTTCGACTTTGGTCTTTTTATATTTAGCCTCTGGTCAGCTTCCACCTCTATCAGAGGCTGGGCATACTGTTTAACCAGTGTTTTCCTTCAGTCATATGTAATGCCTTTATGGATCAAGATGGAGTCTCAGAGCAAGACTATATCTTTCTTAATATATTTTATTGAAAGTCAGTCAAGCAGACCGGGTTACACATCTTCAACTACTTTCAATTTTGGAATAGGAGTTTAGAACCTTGTAATTCAAGATAAAGGTCATGCCCATTTTGTTCTAGTCTGAAAACCTGTTGCTGGTAAAACCGAAAGATGTGAAAAGTGTGTACTTAAGGTATTTCAGTGTTTATATTTAGCATGAAAAATGTTCTTATTACATAAATAAAGTCCAATTTGAATTGATCAATACAGTGTGAAATTGTATAAATACCTTATTATACTTTCAACAACATATTGATAAAGGCTGGAATGTGAAAAATCATGAATAAGAAGCATGCACGCCACACATATGGGACAATGAATGACTTCAAAGTTAAACCTACAAGTTTACACCCTTCACCTAGTTCTACTAACTTGTTAGTTTCCTTCAATCTTGAAATACCTTAGTGGATCAAGCTGGGATTATCCTTTCTCATACCCAACATATGTTAAAGTATTTTTGGAGTTTTGAAACTGTTGAATTTAGATTTTTTCTCAAAACTGGTAACGGATACTTCATCTCCCGATGTACTTAAAAGAGAGCTTCTTCTTCCCTTTTTCAGTTTACAATAAATCTCTGATCTCTCCAGAGTTCATCGTCGAAATACGGATGACTTTCTATATGGTCATTTCTTATGACATCACCTCATAGTTAATGAGCACGTATTTAGCACACATTCCTTCCACTTCTCTGATTGGTTTAGAAGGGGTCAACATGGTAGATTTGAAATGATTTATTACCCGGGCTGTCACATGCACTAATCTTCGGGGCGGGGCGGGGCGGGCGGGGCGCCTAAACTGTAATATAGTCTATACTAGGCAGAGGGTAGACTCTGCACGCAGGGTGCCAAAATAAAACAGTAGAATTAGATGGGGGGTGGGGGTTCAAACTATACAAGATGCTTTTTAACTAGGATTTATCGGAGTGAACCCATAAACCCGTGAAGTTCTGATTTCCATGTTCTTTTACTGCTCTTGATGAACTAGATGAGCAAATATGTTCACCTTACTTTTTGTATTTAAAAATTATTTGTATAATTGACCTCTTTTTTCCCTCTTTGAATACCAACACAGTGTGAACCTCCAGAAAAAACATTTTTCATTATTGATTTTTTAAAAAGCAGGAAATGGTTTAACTCAAGTTTTTGACTAGTCTAAACATTGCTGTGTATTGCATGAGAGGAAGTAGGAGCTAGTTTAGTTCAAATAATGTTCCAAAATTACATAACGTTGTTGAAAATTGATACAAAGGCCAAGCAATGTCTAAATTGGGATTTCATGCCCTGCCCAAGTATGCAGAAATCCCAAGCCCAAATATAAACATATGATGTAAGTTTGGCTAAGTCAACTTTAAGGGGCCTTAGTCTACCTACAGAAGTGTTGAATTAGGAACTGCACTTGAAAGAATAGCAAAGCATGCTGCTAATCCTGGACCCTTTTCAATCATTCAGTTTTGCTTTCCTCTTTAAAAGAAAGAGAATTATGGAACAAGTCATCACTGCTTGCCTCAGGGGTAATAATCTTGGGGAGGGGGAAGCAGGGGAGGGACCTTTATATTTGTGCTGGACTGGAATATCTCATTTCTTAAATGTCACATCTATGTAAGTGTAAGACCTTTTTAGTGCACCTAGATTAATATAGTGCACCTAGCTATAGTAGAGTGCGCTGAGATTTAGACTAGTATATACTTAGATTTGGTAAAATGCATCTAGATGTACAGTGCACCTAGATTTTTTAAGTGCATTTAGATATTATTTAACTTAATAGTATAGTAACGAGCCCAGATACATTATTCATATGTAACCGTTACAACAATTGATCTATTGCATATAAGTAGAACATTTTTATCCAGAATTAAGTTTAACGTAGTATCTTATTTAAATATATTGATCTGCACTTATAGTTCATTTTTACTATATAGGTCATATTGCGGTCGGTGGGTAGAATTGTGATCTATGTCATTTTACCATTAAGTGATACTATTCCAATCGTTATTTCCTAAAAGTAGGTCATATCACATATAATATGGATGATGGCATTTGTGACAGTTTGTTACACATTTGTAAGAGTTTGTTACACATTTGTAACAATTTATTTTAAGTTATAAATCACAAGGTGGTGGTATATTTTGTCATGTTAATGCTTTGTGTGTAAGTTCAATTGATGTGTTGACCATCCTTATATGATAAAACATGTCATTTTCATTTTTGGCACAAAATCTGGGAAAAATCTGTGAAATTGAAGAAATTAACATTTTAAGTAACATACTACTAAGCGGTTTTAGCAAAAAGTGGCATACTTGACCTGAGTAGTAGTTTAGTGCAGATTGCATTCATTTTACTATTGTATATCAATCATGCTATAAAAAGGATGTGCAATTTTTTATAATAGATTCTATTTCTGTTATCATATCAGGCCCGTAGCCAGGGGGGGTTCGCAGGGTTCGGGCGAACCCCCCCCTGGCCAAAAATTCTTTCAAAATCATGCAGTTTTTCACCATTTTGAGCACTTCTCAAGTGATTTTAGCCATATTTGGGCCAAAATTGTCAAATGTGAACCCCCCCTGGAAATTTTTGAAAAATGAACCCCCCCTTGGCAAATCCTGGCTACGGGCCTGCATATGGTCTCACATATAGGCCGGCAGGAAACCGATGATTGTAGTAGTTGATTATAGAACGGGAAATTCATAATTCATAAAAAAGATAATCAATCATATGTTAAAAGCTCAGAAGTCAGTACTGTATTATTATTATATATATGCTGTGCAGCTGTACTTAAGATTTTTCCCTCACTTATTCAGTATATTATATTATAAAGAATCATCCTTACACTTTTTGTTTATTTTAGACCATGCCTTCATTAACTCTATGAATTCACATAATTAATAGATCAAGAATATTTTCTCCAGCTTATTCACTTTTCACACCAGTTTGATTTTTATATCCCCTGCGCACATAGTTTTTTCCTTAACTAAGTTAAAACTATGTTTTAAGAAGCTAAGTTATACAGATACAAAGGGCAGTTTTCATATTTTGGAAATCAAAGATGTTAACATGTACCTGTTTGGGTGGGATATGCTTGTAAGGTATATGAACAGTGTATGCGTTCACATAAAGGTACAAGGAACTGAATGCCAGGTGTAAACTTGTAACTAAAACAAAAAAATGAAAACTGATTCTGCTTAATGTTAAAAAATTTTGCTGCCCTTATTCTTATCTTTAAGAATAATGAGACTCATTGGACATCAGCTCTGCTAGATATTTCTGCTAAACTTAATATGGCAACCTGTTGAGGAGAAACCTTTGGAGAAAACCAGGCCCATATTCTGCATATTTCGCGATCATATTCTGATCATGTATCCAGGCCCTCAAATGTTAACTGATTAGGTTTTGGGTTCAAAGTTTAAGTGTTTTATACTCGTTTCAATCATTCATGAATCTATGAATTTATTTAGTGGAGTCCTTATCTAACCTCAGTGGGTTCATGTACATCATAAATATCTTACAATGTAGAGCATTTATTGGGACGAACCATTTTATTATTGGGGGCAAAGTGTAATGAATGAATTTTAAAATGTTATAACACTATTTATTATTTGATAAAATAGACAGTTCCTAAAATAGATGGTTTTTAGGAGTTGGGATCAGTTTGATTAATCATGTCAAATGTATAATGGGATGAATTTGTATTGAATAGTCTACGAGTAAATGATTAGAATTTGATTCGCTTTTTAAAGGTTATTCCATTTCTATTATCTTAACAAAAGGGATGTAATTTCACCCACAACTAAAATTAGCATTTTACTTCCTGGGTTGATATTATGTAAATGCGTGGTTCGTAGATTCTTTGATTAACTGTTGCGCCATGTTGATACAGTTGCGCCATTTCGTAACAATGAGTCTGATTTATTATAATATATGATTTTCAGGGAGATCTAAAATGATAAATAAAACTATCCTCTGAAGCCAAAATGAAAATTGAGATGATTTCTTAATTATAATATATGATTTTCAGGGAGATCTAAAATGATAAATAAAACTATCCTCTGAAGCCAAAATGAAAATTGAGATGATTTCTTAATTATAATATATGATTTTCAGGGAGCTAAAATGATAAATAAAACTATCTTCTGAAGCCAAAATGAAAATTGAGATGATTTCATTTAAATTGACTTCACATTGAGATAGGATATTAGTGATATCTACCTGTATATGAATATTTTCCCTAATGGGGAATATTCCCCAGAGATGCTTCATTGAAATTCATATTTGATTGAATAACTAATTATTACATATTGTTTGTTTGTTACAGAGTTGGGAGATATATTCTAAAGACAACAAACTAATACCACATATTCCGAGGAGAGAACTCCCTTCAGGTAACCTGCTTTTATGATTGTTATAGTCTCAGTCATATTTTATTTGTATTGAAGACGTATCATGGTTCTTTGTTTTGAAATTTAAAATAGAAGGTAGAGAGTGGAATCACCAAGGATTTGAATAACCAAGCATGTAATATTTAAAATTTTACTTTATGATAAAAATGGCAGTTTTGAGAAAAAGATGTAAAATAGACACGGCCAAAGAAATGATTTGAAAATGAGTTCTAAGAACCAGAGAAACTGTTTACTGTTCAATTCAACAGTTTTTGGATTACAATTTTAAAGTCCCTGATTTTCCCGAACGAACGCAACATCTTTTCTATTTTTCGATTTGTTATCTTTAATATTTGCACAGTTTTCTCTCCCTTTTCTTCTATATTTGTCCAAAACTAATATTGCTGCATTTGAATTTTGTTATTGGAGGTGTTGTAATAAATAACCTTGTGATCCATACTTTACCTACACCCTCAAAGCACCCGCTTTATTGCTTCCATTGAAATATGAATTCAAGTTCTTCTCGGCTAGATGCAAGTAGACTTTTTACATCTTTTTTTATATATCTTTTGGATACTGTTTTTTTTAATTGTTTCTTTTGGTCTTACTATTATACTTTTATTAAGAACCGAAAATCCTAGTTTAGAATGAATACCAACTGGGCTGACTTACATATACATATAATTTATATCATAAGGCATGAAATTTGATAAAACATAATATAGATAATTATACATTATTTTAGAGAGAACTCTACACAGTCAAATGATTTATATGTTTTTTTATTAAGGTTTTATATTGAATCATATTTATATTTCATTTGAAAAGGCATTCAACCTCGATTTTTTACATTCCATTCTGGAAATTGAATTAAATTTTAAGTTTTTAGTGCGTATTGCTGAGACGCAAAATGATGCATTCCATCGAATGGCCTGTTTGCGTATTTTATAGACTATGCACTTTTCATTTTTTAAGGAATTTAAGGAATCTTTGTATAACATACTTTTATGGGTTATTTTTAGCCAGTTCTTGAGTGTTTCATGGAGAAAATAAATCTATTTTGCTTTTCAATTTAAGGTTTTATTTTTTAAGCCACTGTACATTTAGTGGTGGCTCTTTACGAAAAAACAGATTTTAAGAGAATTTTTTAATTCTCGTTTGCTTTATCACTATCAATCTATAGAATTTGTATCATTTTGATGTCGTGAAAAGTCTGATCCATATTGAAATGGAAAAATATTTTGTATAGCATTTCTTACTAGATATCCAGCATACAAAACACATCAGTCGCAGCATTTAAAAAATGACATTTAAAAATGAACATTTGTAGGATATAAATATGTTCAAATCATCTCAAAAATACAAGTGAAAAACAAGGATTCACGATGCATAGAGCAAGTTATATTAGAAATATTGTATGATTTATTATCAGATTTGCCATATAGATGAAACTAGTATTAAAGCGATGACCTTAAATAACATTTGCTTGACCAGCGAGAGATATGCTGAACTTCGGATATCTATTGAACACTTGAATGCCTTGCTGATCCTCATAATATGAATGGTTAAAAAACATGATTAATAATTTGACAGATGTTATGAATTACTGGAGATTTTGGTGACATTTTGTCGCATCTTATTGTCCAAATTCTGATTAAAACAGCAGGTTTTCTATGTTTGTATTATACTGACCACTATAGGTACCAGTGTGCTATAGAAAACAAAATTTCATCGTAAATTTTTTATACCTTTAAAATTACATTGACTACTGTTTGCTTCACGACGTTGATATAAAAAACTTGATTTATAATCAAACGATTTTTACATTAATCTAATAATATACGCTGACCACCCTCAGTTGAAGATAAAAAATCATGAAAAAATTTTAACTCATAACTCATAAAATCAACAATAATCGGGTCTGAAGGCATTTTTTGGCATATTTATTGCAAACCTTTTCATTTGTTCTCATAAGTATAATAAAATCATGTTTTTGACATACAGACTATAAAATTCTTTTATCTACTTAATCGTAATTGTTCGGCTCAGAAATAAATCAGATCTATTATATGATAAAAGTTACCAATAGATAAGGTACTTAATCTTATATCCGAGAGTGATGATAGAATTATTCTCTAAATTATTTATTAATTTCTCTCAACGTTGAAATCTTATGTAGAATATTAAGACAAAACCAAAGTTATATAATTTACAAGTCAAAATGAAGGAATCGATTTGTGAAAGTTAGTGTTCAATTGACATCATTTATTATTTATTTGAAAAATAGACATATGCTGAATTGCAGACGTCGCAGGTTAATTATGTGATTATTGTTCAATGAGATATCTTTAATGTTTTTTGAGAAACACTAAAACGTTATCATTGGAAAATGGGATTTCATTCTGGAAAAGAAACGAACGATTTTAAAGAAAATATGTTCATTCTTTTTACAGAAATCACGGTTTACAAAATGGCAGCAAATTAATTTTTTCAAAATGGTGGATATGGAGTATCTCATTAAATATGTTTTGTTTAACAAATGTTTCAAAAGACTAACGAAAATCAGTAATTAAGACTTTTTATATTGTTCTAAGGGGTCTTATCAGACTGCTCGGTCAGTTTAGGGTCAGTTAGATTATCGATTAGTAATATTCATTGACCACTGGTCTTATTGGAGATGAAAATGAGAATTTCATTAGTAAATTCTCTATGCAATTTCATCAGTAGAAGAGAGTGACCTAATGAAATTGATACGGTTGCCATGGAAACGAACTGAAATATGATTAAAAGTTGTAAATGCAAGTTACAGGATGGAATGTATGTCCTGAGAAAGCTAAGAAAGGTGCAGGGCTAAATACTGCATAATATATGCCAGACTAGTGAAGCTACAAGCATCATCACATTATCTGCTGTGATGACGTAGTAGGGCATGAGCCATCGTTTCTGACCGTTACCTCCTTAGTAAAGAAGCTAAAAAAGAAACTACGCACCACTCACTGAGTTACAATTGTTTATGAAACAGCTTGTGAAAGATTTGATGAGGTACAGGTAGGGAATTGTAGAATAGGAAAAAGTAACTATCAGGCCACCTGCTGGTGTCGAAAGATCATCTTTTCTCAGAGGTCAGTTAACATTGGAGAGAATAGAATTTATGAAGCCATATTATTAGGACTTTAGCAGTTAGCTCTTAGCAAACCAGTTAGGTCTCCGTAGAGGTGTAATTATTACATAACATGGCCGTCTTGATTATTATATTAGAAACAGAACACTCTAATTGAATTATAACAAGATACAGAACACTTCTCAAGACTTGCTAAACCAGAGATGTAAGAAAATCTGGACATTCACATTCGCAAAAAAATGTGGCGGAAATTTATGTGGAAATCTCCACAGCGTTCAAAGGATCAATAGCAAATATGAAAAGAAAGAATTATAATGGAGGAATTGATTTGATGGCATCATGGCGATCATAACCCCTTCGTCAAGGTACTTATTTTCAGATTTTTCATGCAGACAAAATACTATTATTCAAACTGTTCTTTTTTGATTCACCATTGTGTTTCACGTATGCATCTTATTTATAGTGTTTTTACCAAAATGGAGGCATTTGAAGGTCATAAATGAATCATACAGATTTTTTTCGAAATAAATCTGGAGGGATATTTAATTTATGAGGATAAATCTGTGCTTTTAATAGATCAACTGACCATTTTGTAAATGATTTTAACCTTTGAGAAAGCATGATGTAGTATTTGATACGGTTTCTGAACATATTTTCATTGTTGAAAAATGTCTATCAGTTCGTCCATCTTCATCGTAATTTCAAGCAAATGATTTAAATACCAAATTCGGATGAACATGGTTAGAATAGTCTGTATATATAGTTGTTCATATATCAGAATTTACTAACCAGATCTTACTTTCTTAATTTTTTTGCTTGCCTCAGTTTTTTCTTACACCAGCTTTATTTTGGGGAATTTGAGTCTTTTAGTTTGATTCTTTAGATTTTTATTCTTAAACATCATTTTGTACCTGTGTTTATCATCATTTTTCCATATTTCGTATTCTTTTATCAATTCTATCTTTGACATTTAGGTCATCTTATAACTATTAATTTTGGTTGAAAAATACATTTTTTAAAGTTCATCTGCCGAGATATGTTTTGTGACATTTTCTCAGGTATATATTTAACTAACTAGCCAGGGGTTATATTTTTAAAAATATTTTCAACTGTATTTGTTGTGATATGTAACTTCACATTAATATTGTTGTCTGATTTCCGAAGGGGTTGTCTCCAGAAGATACAGAAATGCAGGAGAATTATATGTTATATGTCTTTTGTTCATATCTCTTTCACACTATTTCACACACCATTTTAAAAAATCTAAAAGATTGCTAAATGATCTCGCTTTTTTTTATTCATCTTAGAATGTAATATGAAGTTCTCTTTATTTCATGCTTTAAACCACTATTTATTGTAACCTTGTTTTATATAGTAAAATTTGACCCTTCAACTCTAAGCCATGGGCAATATACAACATCTATTGTGGAACACATTTCAAACATTTGAATTGTATGCTCTCCTATCTTTTTCACATTTTGATAGCAGGATTGTAAATTTCTTGCCATATTGACCCAAAAGCTGTTTTAAAAAATGATCTGAAGTTGTTCTACTTCTAATACCTGGGCCAAAAATTCTTTCTTATCATGTGCTTTTCACTTCTTTTCTTGAGAAAGTATGAATAAAGTATTTGATTTTCTTCCAATTCTATATAATTTAGAGTATTGACTACATGCCTGTTTCATTTATTCCTTGCTGGGTTTATGCATTTCCTTCCAATTTTATATTTAACACATGAACCAATGTCATTTTTCTCGTGGATGGTAGCTTCTACTCTGGACCTTATCTCCCAACTGTCTATTTATAATCTAGTAAGGGAGGGTGGGGTTGGGGGTATTAACTTGCAAGAATACATCATGGTATCTTATGTAAAAGAGGTCTGCTTATTCTATGAATAAGGCTTATTCTATGAACATTGTTTATTCTATAGAATGAATGATGCTTATCCCATGAATTATCTTTTAATGATATTTAATGCTTATTTTATGAATGATGCTTATTCTTGAAATCTGCTTATTTTATAACCGATGTTTCTTCTGCTTATCTTGTGAATCAAGCTCTATGAATAGCACTAATTTTATGAATATTGCTTATTTAGAGCTATTCGAGGAATGCAATACAATTTACAATTCAAAGTTCGATTTCACTTCTGCTCACCTTTACCTCAAACTTATCTTTCTTTTCAATGTATGGATGAAAATAAATAACCGCATATTCAAGAATATCCAAGAAAAAGGTATTTAACTGAGCCTTTTAAGTTAAGGCATTACCATGAATAAATTAGTAGATCTATTCCAAGAGTTTTGTATTCATTTAATATTTATACCTTGGACCATGCGAAGACGCTTTTGTATATAGCCTCCAAACAGGAGTTCTATGTAATAAGAAATAAGGGATTACAAAATTCTATATTTTTGGGGTTTATTTTTTATTATTATTATATGTTTATATTTTTCATTCCAGTCTATCTCATTGTTTATAAAACTTGTTTTCCTTAAAACAAAAATCTGAATTTCCACGCGAGTATACTGTGTGTCAGAGGAATAATGAATCGTGAATCGTGATGAAAAGCATGAGTTTTCTTATATACGAATTTGAAAGATTGGAGAAAAAATATCAAATTAAAGGAAATACTTGATTGAAAGCTTTTGAAGATATACTCAAGAACAACAGCATATAGTAAGAAAGGTAACAGAATTTTTTGCATTGACCTAATGAGGGATGTAGTCTCTGGGTGAATGAGTCCAGATGGGTAATTCACTATTGTTAGTTTTACTATAGATCATGACTCCTTCAATAGGATGCTCACTCGTAAGTCGCCTTCTGTCGTAGGAGGTCAAGACTGCCACGCTTAAGACAAAAGTCCTTGCAAAGATCAGGATATATTCTTGATATTCGTATAAGATACCACATCTAGATATGGAAATTAATGTAATTATCACTAGGATTATTGTGAATTTGACCTGTATCCTAAATCTGTCATCTTGTCGTATTTTATGAGAAATAGCCAATGTCATTGGTCCATAAGGGGCAATATGGATATATTTGCATATCACTAAGCAACTGATTTGCATTGTTCTTGGAATTATCTACTTGGTCAATGGGTTAAGAAATTAGAAAAATCTTTTCTATTTGGCTCACTGGGAGATGGCTGAATCTATCATTATTATTAAGCCAAAGAGAGAATGTCAAGATAAAAAAATCAATTTTTCATAATTTTACGAAAAAGAAGAATAGATTTTTTCTCATTTGACAAGTTGAAGTTCCAAAAGTTAATTGGCGGACACTATCAAGCTCTAAACTTGATTCAAGGATCTCAATTCTTTAAGAATTCCTATAATAGTTGTTAAATTGGCCTTGATTGGTGATTACTGTTTAACAAAAGATAACATAATTTTAGATAAATATCACACAATGGACTGAAACCAAGCTACTAATTTATCATTTGTTAAAAAGTTGATACCAGGCAGATGTTTTGTTTGAAGGTTTCATATGAATGTTGGCTATTACTGTTAGGTCTTCGTCACCTGTCGTGATTTCAGGAAGACCACATTATACGTGCTTTCGGAAAAATATAGTAAAAAAAATGGAAATAAATGTAGGGAAGCGAGAGGTTTCTGGTGATAAATGCAAGATAAAATGACCAGGATTATTTTAGATGATTCTCAATCTTGAGATTTATTTTCCACATTTTTTTCAATTATATTTTTTTATTATTTTTGTTGTCCAGTGTACTTAAGTTTTTTCTAGGCCTAGAACTTTGAAGGTTGCATCTTTGATTGAAATCTCATCTCATAAAGAGCATGTTTTTAACCTGAATGAAATGACATTTAAAATGTCTACTTCTCAATGAATTCCATTCATATTTTATATCATGTCTTCAAATCGTGTGAATGTCCATAATCTAGTAGTACAACATTCATCACTCAGGATGTTTTTTACTATATAAATCTCTAATTCTTTTGGAATGAATGAAAGATAAATATGGAAAATCTAATTTAACTACTGATTCCAATCATTAGGTAAATAAAAAAGCTCTAATTGATTAAAGTTTAAATCCAAACTTTACATTTGTATATTTTCAGTATAAGCAGACAGAAATATACCAAGATTCCCTGAGATAGTTAGAATTCAAGACATCCCGAGAATGACCAATTTAACTGAGCCCTGGATTGCTGAAGCATTGATTCAGCCGTTTCTGCCTCCCTATAGGCACCTAATAGATGACCTGAATCCAGTATGTGCTAGGTGATTATGAATTCATTAACTTCTTTCCCATACTATACTCATAGGGGGCAGTCTTATGGCTCCTTCAGCTGTGAGGCTTCTCCCTTAGGAGACTATGGGATATATGTTGTTTTGTGGGATAAAAGTTGGTTTATCTACTTTTAATCCCTTCTTCTATATGCCTTCACCCATATTTGATCTCAAAAGATAAAATTTAGAAATACAGCGAGACCTCAAAACGGTGTTTCTTATAATTAATCCTTGGGTGATTGGAGATTTGCATTATGCAAAGTAATGTTTCCCGGAATAATACACATTTTTATTGCTCATGAAATATTGCATTTACTCAGATTTATAAGTAATATCTTCTACTAAATGGGTTATACTCTGAAAACCCCTTCTTTTATTGTGATCTATTTTGGGTTTATGGGCCAGGTAGGTTATTTATATGTTTAATCTAAAAAATGTGCGATTAAATCACACTTTCAATTGTGCACTTGTGCAAAGTATGGAATCTTCCAAATAAATGTAGTTTGTGTACTTATCTCATCAACTTAAAAAAATAAGAACAGTCAAATGCACAGCTTCAAAAATGTCACAATGGTGTTGCAATACTCCATTCATAATTCACTAAAATTTGTGCATGTCCTTTAGACTAAACCTGTAATGCAAATATTTCTCATCAAATACATTTAAAATCTGAATTCCGTCTCTCAGCATATCATCCATTAAGCTTTTTGGTTTCTCATAAAACCAAATAGTTGTACGTTCCATTGAAATACCACAAACCACAGGTTTACTATAGTAGTAAGTAGATTCATTGTGGTGGGACCCCCCAAAATATTTGGGGTTTCTGAAAAGTTGATTTTCAAATTTTTGTGGGTACATTTATTGACAAATTAATTAAGAGATCAAGTAAAAAGGAACAATGTGTAAATAAAAAGAACCATTTTACATTTCTTACCGCCTGATCAATGACCCCCCCTCCTCTCATTGGGGGTATACAAGTCAAATTCTGGGATAAAAAAGAACTTATGGGGTAAGGCATGAAAAGGATTAAAAGGCACCTCAAATGCATACTTTTATACCAGTGTATTCCTTCAATATTGTCCTTTGGGGATTGAGATGCCCAAGCTTTGGCTTGATCTGATTTAATTAAAATCTGATTCTGTTTGGAAAACATTTCAGCAATGACTGGCTCAGTGTTGTGTGCTTAATTAATGTCTGAGTTTGATAGGATTCACTTGTAATTTGATAAGTTGTTAGGTAACAATGTGTTATTATCTTTTATTTGTTTGTTTGTTTGTTGACATGGTGATTAATTACACTACACAACACTTTCTCATCACTAGGTTACCGTTTCCAGGATATCATCCAAATCAATTGTTGCATAAGTGGATATATAATCAGAATTGAATGTTCTGTTTGACATAAGTTTTCAAATGGGAAGCTTTTTATGTATGCCTTTCTTAGTGAATCACTAATGCTGAAAATATTATAATGGATATAATAGATTTTTACATTTAGATGATTCAGAGAGGCTACTTGTAATTAATTACAACCGACTATGCTCTCTTCTGAAGAAGCGAAATCAACCAATTGAAAAGGCTATCAGAGAGAAAGATTCAAAGTTAAATGAAAAAACTAATTCAAAGTTGACCTGATTGGGTTCCAAGAGGTCATAATATGAAGCATCCCTACACATTGTTCTGTCTGCAAATGAGTGTTGATTTTGTTAAATCTATGCACTCGTATCATTTGAGTACTTGTTATTTAATTATTTACACGTAATCCAAGATTTGGTCATTCAAGACCTTTCTACCTCATTATTGTTGAAGATTCTGACCAGGTCTTAAAGTAATCGATCAACGTAATGGAATTAGACTGCATTTTACGCAGTTTATCTATAAATCTTGCCTTTCTGACAATAATGGCTGAACTGGAAATTGGAAAATCGTCCGGAATCTGGAAAATAGTACCGAGAAAATCAATCAATAAATCGAGGGCTTGTGGCACAGTTACATCACAACTGACCCCTGGATTATAAGTCTCATTACATTACAGAATTATTAATTACACAAACTCTGTATTGGTTCCATTTAGGATTCATTTGCATCTTTCGTACTGAGATTAGTATAATCATTACATTTGAATGGTTTCATTATGAATTAATTGAGGTAAATGATATGGGTTTCTCATATAGACTTACTGACCTCAGAACTCTAGCTGACCACTTACGTTCCTCTCATTACTCTAAGTACATCGAGGTGTTACTTTTCTATCATTTCTACTAAGCAGGGTTCTCCACATTCTTTTTTCAAAATGAGTGATGGGAATTTTTTCATCAAAATGTGGTGCTGTTGTTGAAACAGAGTGGTAAAATAAAGTGTACAGCTTATATGGTATAAGGTTTGTAACACAAATGTATAAAAATAGAAATAAAATGTTTTTAGTTGGGTACATTTATTTAATGAGCTTCTTTTATCACCATTTATTATTTTGCTCATATTTTCTGCATTTCTAGGCTTTGACACAAAACTCATACCCTTATGATTAAAAATGACTAACAATCATGATCGATATTCAATATTACAGTCCATCCTCCTATCTTGTAATTGGCTGACCTGTAGCTAACCCATAGTGTGTATGAATGCTTAAAATAAATTCACATATTCCTCGTTATAAATGGCAGACTTTTTGGCATGTCTGCTTTATTTTTGGGGTGTTGATTTCCACATGGCTATTTTATGTATTTATACTGCTGGCCTTGATAGTACTTTTGTTATCAATTTAGTTTTATTTGTTATGTAAACGATCATCTATTGATGTTATTGCTTGATAAATTATAGAATTATAGTCTTTAAACTGGCAACATAAAAAAGGTAATCACAGGCTGTGTATTATAAAATGTGACATCTTTGTTGACTTTTGGAAATCAGAATCAAGCCATATTGCTGGAATATCCCAGTAAGGGATAACATGAAGTATATTGGAAGAAAATTGTAAAATGGTAGAGCATTCAAATCGATATGATATATCAGTCATTTTATTTTAATCAATGAATCCCTTAGAAAATATTTATTGTTTAATCAGAGTTGGTCATTTCTATTTCAAAAAGTATTAATTTTATCTTTGTAAATACAAGTGCTTTGTGAAGTACAGAAAAGAACAATTGAACATGTGGCGTGAATGTCGTCAATTTTCTGCATTGACGCAACTGTGAACAACACGTGTGCATACATGTTTCGTAATACAGCAGGTTCGTGGGAGGCATCACAATTCCACGGAATAATAGATTGAACTATTAATACAGCCTACACATCTTATACACGTCATACTTGAAAATATGAGAAATTATATGGGATGAAATGACCTACATGTATCACAAAATATTTAGTTCATCTAAATAGTGACAATATCATTTTCAAGGAAAATTTGATCAAGGGAAATACTCATAGTGATTATTAAATCATTGATAGGTTATAGGGTTGCGCTAGTTACCTTTCCTACCTGTAGATTAGCTTCATATATCTACTGACATACAGACAGGATGTATGCCCTTACATGCACCATTTGAATTGCGATACTAACATTTTACCTTTTATTTAATGATGATTTGTACGATGGACTTTCTTGTTTTATTTCCTGATTTATTAAGGAACATTATTGATAACATTGGACACATAATCAGAGCATCGCTTTTATGAAATCTAAAAAACGCATCGATTTAAAGTCAAAATGGGGATTTGTAACAATTCTAAGATCATCAAGGAAATCCTTGAAATTATTCTGCGGTCCGACCACAGATGATTTCTATTTCCCGAAACAGAACAATCACACAAATTGAAACTTCAGGTGTCTCTAACATTTTTCAGATCATAAATTTTTTAATCTATAATGATTATTTTTGCATTTTGGGATAATTTTAGAGTGTTAAATAAATCCTTATCTTCTTCATTTATCATTTTTCCTTTTCTTTCCTCTTTATTTTACAGTACAAAACAAATTTCATATCTAGGTCATCTCAAAATACTGAGAAACAGCATCTTCTACCCTAAGATTCCGAGCCCAGTATATAACATAAAGTTCCCTTTTAAATAATCAAAACCTAAACTATTTGAAATGGTAGACATAGGGTTTTCCTAAAAAAATTCTTTTTTTCAAGAACACGCATTTAACTCTCAATAATTAATTTTGCAAACATTCTGAACAAACATTATCGTAATCATAACATCCCTCCCACACATTTGTATTATATTAAATTCTATGAAAGTTTTGAAATCAATATAAATTGTTTTATTGGAATTCTTAACTTTCTTTATCATTCATTACTTGCAAAGGTAAGGAATCACGGACATTCTTGAGAAACACATTTTAATGACTTAGGTTGGCTAGATTAAACATTACCAAAATTCAGAAGATGGAGTCAGTTGATTCAGTCCAGGGCAGAGATACAAGAAAACATTAGGAATTGAGGTAATAGCGCACATTATAATGAATTAAACATTTTTCTCAATTTCAGTTTCAATTTTTAAAAATTTTCGGCCTCTAGTAGTGTTTAGGTAATGCATCTGCTTGGTGAGTTATAGTCCGGAACAAGAGTTAGCTGTTGGGCATTCTTATATGAATTTAAAGATCTAGTTCAAAGCTGCTGTATATATCTTATGTTCAGTGCATGGCCTGGAAATAATATAATACAGAATTCATGCTACTGAATATGGTACAGAATCTATTTGAGAGACATAGCTATGGTAAAGACTATGGAAGTATGTATTATATAGAAACATAAGAAATGCAATGAAAGAAGGGGGAATACCGTACACATATTTGAGAGGAAATGTTAAAAATACAAATGGAGGGTGACTATTTTAGCAGGGGGAGAAACTATGTGAGGTATGCATAAGTAGTGCTAAAATATAACACAGGTTACCTTGCATAGGTGGATTACTTCTTAATCCAAGTTGAAATACTATGACAGATTAAAACCAGGTAGCCTTATGAGCAGAAAACCTTAAATAGAAGTACATACATGTGTGCATGTAGTACTTCACCTTAGGCCAAGGCAAACATATCTGGTTATTGTCCAAATGGCCAGAAAAAGGGTCCTAGATTTTGGATTCCCATTAATAATATTCAGTGCATTTTTTGTGCACAGTTCAGTCAAAATAGAAGACAACCTTGAATTTACACCCACATTCTAAACAGGTATACTAGACCAAAAATATAACTTCTCATTCTATTTCAAAAAGCATGTAATTTTGAATCACCAAGTTTGTAGTGAAAATCTTTGGATAGGTAGTTGAAGTAGGTAGCTTTGGGTGGAGTTGTATGTTGTAAGGTTTATGTCCTAATTGAAAGTTAGGTGCTAGAAATAACCCTAAACTTGCTGGGTGTCATAATACAAACCAGTTTCAATTGCCTCCTTGGAGGTCATGCTTAGATGCATGGAATTAAGACTGGACTGATGGTTAGTTAGATTTATTGTAAGTAGCGACATCTAATGTTTCCCATTGTCTCCTGGGGGAGAAACCTCACAGATCGATTAATCTGTTGGTCTTATAGGGGGACGAGATATGCATTTTATCTCATAAGGTATGTCAGCCTATTTAACAGAGCTGTAGCATTTGTATTTCCTCCATCCTATTTGCAAAATTTTAAGTTTTTTGAGGCAAAATAGAAAAGAGCACATTTATAAAGTCTTCAAACCATACAAAGGTTTTATTACTAAGAATCCGTATCTGAATCTGTATCACATCAGGGATATCAGCACTGGGGCTAACCCCTCCTAAGTGTCTCTTTCAGGACTTTCATCTTTACAAGAATTGTCCTTATTTTAGAATTCGTATTGTTCAAATTTCCAAATCTTGAACCATTTCAGGTTTCATACCACAAAAGGCATGATTCCTGAAAAGTAGCGAAGTTTTAAATCGTATACTACCCTTTACAAAAGTTTGATTTCGCTTCGTTAAAAGAGAGCATTTTGTACCTAATATACAAGGCTATGATACTCAGGGTAAAATGAGAGTTGATTCTTGGATGAACTTCAGGTGTTCGTTATAGTATATGGCATCATATCAATAGTTGCTAGTGCACTGTCTGCCCTCATTGCCTCTGATAGTGTCTGGAATATATATAGAGCTAAAGAAACTTCTTTTTTGAGAACTCCCATGATAGTAAAGAATGAAGGGCTCTTTCAGGAGAAAATGTCTCACAGGGGAGAAATATCCAGTAGAATAAAGATCTAAAGTGAGATTCTTTTTGAAAGTTGCAAAATAAAGTTGTTCTGAGGTTTTATGGTTAACCGACATGTTTTCATGTTTTTGAAACGGTTTAATCATTGCGGTGAAATAGGGTACACATGTACTCATATACCAAACATTTTAACACTGGAATTCTTTTTAAAACAGGTAGATTCTTCACGCACCCTTTGGTAGTCCTACCTTGCCTCTATGAAATCAAAATTGAGAAACCATTGTGCTATGCTATATTGTCTGCCTTTAAGTAGCTAACATTAGTGTTAATAAAAAACAAAAGTCATCAAAAAATACATTTTAGTTCATTAAGATCTGATGAGCACACATTCTTTTGGAGAAGTCAGAGTAGTGAGGGTTAATGGGGCTATTTGATTGGGCCAGGGTAGTCCTTCACCCACCAGGCCTCATGTTAGTGAGATGCACTGAGTGTGATTTCTGAGGAGATAATTTGTTGAATTGTGGTCTTTTCATTTGTATATGTTTGCGGTACATGATAGTAGTGGTTGATCAGCATCCAAATAACATCTAACCACAGAATTTATTTTAGATCTGTTCCCGAAATATATTTGGAGAAAGTCAAAACAAGAATTATGCCAAATGATGTGTGAGGTCCCATAGAGGTTAATGAGTGGAGCGATTTGTGTATAAATGGAGATTTTTGTTCTCAAATGTACACCTTCCTTCATTTGTACCCCCAGCCCAAACTATACTGATATTCTTAAATAGTTCAATTCTAACTCTGAGGTTTCATCCTGTGTTTTCATCAGTATTTACATATATATTCACTGGGCCTCTTAGAAGACCAGTTTTCTAATCAAATCATATTCAGAAATGTAGGTGCATCTCATTCAGGTCTCTCATGAGGCATTCAGCTCCATTCAATTCTCTGTCTACAAAATATGCCTCTCCCCCATTTCTTTATAACCATCACTATACTTATGAAGGGGCAGCCTAGTAAATTTTGAAGAAGAGATAACTTTCTTATTATTTACCATTGAAATATTTCTTTTTCTATTAACCCTTCTTTGATTTATTCAAACTCATTTGTTAGTAAAGGTCACATGATATCACATGGAATCATGGGATGTTACCTCCTCTGGTGGATTCTACTAAAAAATAGACAGTTTCTTTATGGTTGCTGAATTTGAATGGGACCACCAATATTTATTAAGCAGATAGAAAACAAGAGATGTTTATCATTTGTTTGTAAAGTAAGGTGCAGGGAAAGATATCTTTACAATTAATAAAAACACAAAGAAAAACACTAAAATATCTTTAATGTTTAAATCCTCTTTGTTAGTACCCTTTACGATCAGAGAGTATGCAGTACATCCCCAATCTGGAATCTTAAATCACGGTACCATACAGTATATTAAGAGTATGATACTGTACAGTACCATTCAAGTATGGTCCCGTACAGTGTACATAGTACATATACCCCTCGGTACTGTAGACAGAAGCAGTAAACTAAAACATATTCTACTGTACTTTACACTACTGTAGCCCACATGAGCCAAAATGGTACCAAACATTGCTGTTAAAGATTGGCTGTATACCTATACCTATGAACTTTGCTCTTAGACATTCTGGGTATTTTGTGAGACAAATGTGTTTTATTTCTTTGAATTGTAAACATGTTCCATCTAAGTCCAAGCAAAACACATAATCTTGTAGTAAGTTTCATCTTTCTATACCCTTTGCATTCATTCGACTTTGCTTCTCAAAAGCTAGAGAGCTTCGTCTTCTATAATTAGACTCTGCGCGCAGGGTAATCTTTCTCTCAACAATTGAATTTAAAAACAGAAGCACATAATATTACACAAAGGAGTGGAACTGCTCATTGTGACCGTGCTTTGCAGAGTATGTAATTTTCCAGATGCCTGGCTGGAAATGTTCATGCCTTTGAGGAAAATTCCAAAACTTAAAATCCTATGAAATGAAGTCAAGTTTGCATCGGAATCTACATGTGTTGAAATATGTATATTGTACATGTTATATCCAGTCATCTCGTCGGATTTTTCAACTTTCTGCGAAATTCTCATTTATTCCAAATGAGAAATGTCCAAAATGGTATCAATACATCAACATACTTAATGTAATTGCAACCAACTTGGTCAAAGGTCAAAGTGTGGTTGTTTCTTTGATGGGAAGGTCACTGTAGTTAAATACAATCACTACCAAAACATTAGATTTTATGAATATTTGGCGAGAGTGTGCCATTTACCCTTTTGTGTCTTTATTTTTCTCTGAATCAAAAAAGGTATAAATCAAACTGATTAGAATATAGGAAACAATAAAGTTCATCTTCGTATTAAAAGTACATTATAAGAGAAAACCCAGATGAAACATCAGCATATTTTCTCAAACTATTGTCAATATGCACTGGTGAATCTGGGGGGGACCTCGGGGCCAAAAATGGGCCTCAAAATTTCAAAATTTGGGCCCACTTTGGAGTTTTAGGGGCCCAAGGTTTTTTTCTCTGACCTAAAATTTGCCCCCCCTTTGTTGGTTCCCAGATCCACCCCTTATATGATTGTATGAAGTAAAGGCACAGAATGAGCAACTTCCATACAAAGTCTTTCAAATACTGTTCTATCTTTAACTTCGCTATCTCACATTGGGTTATAGTAGAGTTGGCAATATTACTCAATTATAATTGTATCCTTATCTTCCCTGCACTTGCCAATTGAAAGTGAGTTATTATCTTTATCTTCATACATAGGATAACAACACCAAGAGTAGATAACACAAAACTCTGAAACCCTGGGATGATTTTAATGTAAGTTTAAAGTGGTTTTTGTTAAGATCAGAATTTCCTGGGAAATTCAATTTTCACTAATTTTTTAGAATATTTGTCTCGTGTCTATTTTTTGATGATTGATGATGCTGGTGGAAATTATTTATCTATCTATCTAAAATTATGTCTAAATCATCTATTTTGTGTTTTTCAGATGACAAATATAAAGTCCTGGAAACATTGCCATTGTCACCTGTGTGCAACCTGTCCATCTTTGAACAACATAGCAATTGGAGAGCAAGCTGCCAATCTGGAGAGCAGGCTGCCATCTGCCATCAATGAGGAGCAAACTGCCAATCTGGGACCAAACGGCAAATCTGTGAGCAAATTGCCAATCTGGAAAAAATTGCCAATCTGGGAGCAAATCGCCAATCTGGGAGCAAACCGCCTATCTGGGAGCAAATTGCCTATTTGGGAGCAAACCTATGGGTTCATCAAATCTGTTGCAAGGACATCAGACACATACTTAATGGTAAATATTAATTTTACTTTTTGAATATATTGAGTTGACTTGAACTTAATGACACATCTTGTCTGTTCTCCACTTTGCTTGAAACGGACCTCAATATCTACCAACTTCAATTTTTTGTAAAGTGAAGGATTGTGATGAGTCATTTTAAAAAGCTAATTCTTCGTGGATTGCTCAAATCTCAAATCAATAGTGTGGGAAAACACTGCAAAATATGAAAATGCATGTAAATTTTCTTATCTTTTGATTCAGCCCATTCTAAAAACCCATGTACCATTTAAAAACCAACTATTAACAATCAGAGCATTCAAATGACTTTTAAAAACTGTCCTTTTCAGAGGTGGTTATATCGTGTATACACATGTGATTTAAAACACTAGTTATAAATAGCTAATAGTTTTTCTCAATAGAAACCATAAAAAAAACTTAATGGGGTTCAAAGGCAACAATTTTAAGAATGTGCAATGCATGAAACCTGAGTATAAAGTTCATTCAAAACAAGTAGAAGAGAATTATGAATGAGAAAATGAGGTGAGTTTGTATCAAAAATTGTGCATATTCATGTAAAATGTTTTATCATTACGCGGAGGTTAAACTATTAAAAAAGTTGTAGTATTTCTGTTGATAATTGAGCACTTTTACGGAGATATTTTTATATATTTTCTGAGAGATATAAAAATGGAGGACTTCGTCATGAAAGGTTGTTGCATTCAAGATTATGAAAATATTTAGCATGTTCTTTTATAAGATTTTAGATGCATTTTCTTGATTCTTTAATTAAATATGAGGAATTTTGAAAACTGGGTCCAAATACAGTTTTTTGAAGGTTGAAGAAAGTCATTTTGAAAAATTTCGAAATGTAGGGAACCAGGAAGATAGAGAGAGTAGGGAACTAACAAGGAATTGAGTTATAAATTGAGTAGGAAATTGAGAAGGGAATTGAGTAAGGTATTGAGTAGGAAATTAAGGAGAGAATTGAATAGGGATTAAAAATATCAGAGAGTACTCATAATCTGAGAAAATACTGAAAACCTGACTGAAAAATACGAGATATCTAAAAAATATCCAGTCAAGCGGACACAAAAGCAGAGAAAATGTTTTGGCTTGACCCCATGACCAGTGCACGAGATAATTAATTAGTTGATGGATGAGAGTACAATTCATATTGTTGTTAATTAATTGTTTACCATTACTAAACTTATTTAAAATGTACCAGTATAGTAAAACCTGTATATCCGAACACCTCTCAATTTAAATGCTTTTTTGGTTTCACTTTTTTTATTTATTCATTCTGCCATGATAACCATGCTAAAAATCTTGAAATGTTAATGCGGAACTCTTCAGCATTTCTTATGGTGCTTAGATTAGATAGGTGTCACTGTATTGCATGTTCTGGGTTTTTATATTCATGAAAATACATTGAGTTTCATGTGAATTTTCTGGTGGAAAGTAAGGAATTCACACATTCATTTCAATTCAAAGCAAACAAAAATAAGTTCTCATTCATAAAAATAACTGTGCTGCAAGTTTTATTGAAAATACATGTTGGTTATCATATTTCGTCTGACAGAAAGACATTTTTAAGTAAAAGGAGCGTTCTATACTTCAATCAATTTTGTTGACCTTTACTCTGTAATAGAATGAGCGATTAAGAGACTGATGAAAATCTTCGAGAGGTATTTCAAAGGTGCTTATTTACAGCTTTTGAACCAAAGTAATGTTGTCAATGGATGAATTTTTATAGCCATTTTTTGTGTTCTATTCAGAAGCTAAAGTAACATAGTTTACTGTTGATATATTTAAACTAACAACTGGTAATTCAATTTCTTGATTATCCTGTATTTAAGACCTGACAGCAATAACACCTGCAAGACAAAAGTATAGTGGTCAATACTTTGAATTGTACAGAAATGCAAGAAAATCAGTTTGATTCGAGCATATTTATCGAGAATTGGTGTCAAAGAAGCATAAATGAGTGACATTTTATGCACAGGTCTTGCATGAAACTTTTTAGCTGAAGAGATTTTTAAAATTTCAAGTGTTCATTATAAAAGTCTCATAAAAGTTGGTATTTGACCTTTCAAGTGCATATTGTGTTTTAAAAAGTACCTCATTCATGTCTTAGTCTTATGCCATGGTTTTATATACAGTAGTTTTAAGTGCCACAATTTCACGTGCTGTTGTCTCATGTGCCATGGTTCCATGTGCCATAGTTTCAAGTGCCATGGTTCCATGTACCATAGTTCCGTGTGCCATAGTTTCAAGTGCCATGGTTCCATGTGCCATAGTGTCGTGTGCCATACTTTCAAGTGCCATGGTTCCATGTGCCATACTTTCAAGTGCCTTTTTCCATAATTTCATACGGTGTTACTCTTTGAACTTTGACACAAAAACTGTGCACATGGCATACTATAAATTAGGTGTACCCAGGGTCAAACCATCTTTCAAAATTATTACATTTGTACTTTAAAAGTATGAATAAAAATATTCTTTCTGTGACAGTTGTGATGTATGTTTTTCTATAAATGTACAGATTTTGAAAAATAAGATTCATGTTCAAAAGTGAGTGTGGTACATGGTCTGTTTACCATATTTGGGCTTTGCATTTAAAACAAGTTGCCCCTTTAAAAATGGATGCTGACAGGATGAATATTGTAAATAAATTGATTTACAGTACATGCTACAGTTTCCCTTACAAAATATTGAGATATCATTTCATTTTTTTTATTTGCAATGTATCAGTAATGTAATGAAATAAAATTAGGATTAGATCATTATAATGAAATCTTTTATTAATCTGTCAGGGAAATTGTAAAAATCCAAAACTTTACGACTCGTCATAATTTTGCTTGCATTTTACCTTAAATCTGATTTATGTCGTTATACAGGTATTTTTACACTGAAGGTTTATAAACTTGTTAGGATATCATCCATCAAAGTTCACCTGCTATATATAGTCCAGTAGTGACAAAATGGACATTTAATGGACAACTGTGGTTTGAACTTTGTCCCTTGTAATATACATACACTTAGAAACACATTTAACTGTTGACTTTTTTATTATTTTTCAGATGGTTCGTGAATGAGAGATATCTTTGAAGAAAGCCATCCTGTCATGTAAAATATATTACAAAGTCCACTTCCTGTCCAATTAACAGTCTACTTGGTCTTTTCCCGCCTTAGTAATGTGCTCTATCTCTATGTCATGCTCTTAGGGCTTGTTGGTGCTCCAAAGTCCCTTCTTATACATGAAATCCCTTTTTGAATTGTCTAGGGAGTGGTTGGAAAGTGGGTTTGGGCTAACAGCTTTTTTGAAACTGGGTGGGGAAAGCAGCCTGTTAGAGTTAAATAATTTATCCAAGTTATCAAGCCAGAAACATGACAAGTGGACCGACTTGTGGATGAGCACCCTATTGCTAGAAATGATGCCGTTGTGATGTTACAAAGCCAAATGATCAGATGTGACGTTTCAAAGGTCAATGGTCCAACAGGTTGCTTCCAGTTTCTGGTAAGTATATTTATTATTCTTTTTGGTTGCATCAACATCTGTTATATAATCTTGAACAAAATGAATCCAAAATTATGTAAAAACAAAATATTTGTATTAGATATCTCAATACACTGTAGTTATTTTTATATCTATTTCAAAAAAGTTCACTCAGGCTAATAATTTATTATTTCAAGGTGCATATATGTGAAATTATTTCATTAGAGAGATTGGATACTGACAGTATTGTGCTTTATTAAAGCAGATTCAAGGTTTCTCAGCTATTTGCCCTCTCAAGAAAATGTGTCCAATGAATAACCATCCATTCAAATGAAATGATTTTGTCAAATTTTACATTTATAATAACCTATATGAAGAAATGTTTATATTGTTCAACAAGTGCAAAAATTAATACAAATCGCATTTGGGAATTGTTAATATGATAATGTTGAGCCGTAAATGCACAATTTGTAAGATTTGATGGGAAATTGGAGGAAAGGGAAATAATATCTTGAGCTCCTAATGTTAAGTCATCGGAAAGAGGGGGAGTATTCCGTCTCATGGACTTAAGAAAAAACAGAGAGGATCATGTTTTTGTGTCATTATAGAGTGGAATTACCAGGAATTGGTGAATCTAAGCCATAACTTACAGATTAATTCTAAATCCTACAAAAATTATGAAGTGTTGTCTAATTTTTTGAAATAATCAAAATTTATCTCTTGCAGATAATCGGTTGTTTTTTGGTTGGGTCTCGTTAAATATTAACCTTAACTTTCAGGTGTATTTCTCTTAGATTGGCTTCATTGCGAATGATCATATCAAAGTCTACATCCAGGAACATTGATCTCATGAATGAATATTATACGAGTGAGAAAAGTTGAATATAAGGGTATCTTTATTTATTAAAATTAGTACATATACATCTGTCGAGCAATATTTGAGGTATCACTTTATTACTTGCTACCATCTATCTATTTTCTCTTAAATGCTGGTTCAATTCTCATAGGATATCATATCCTGGTCAAAACTACTGTAAACTAAGCTACTATAGTTACTTTCTTTTTAAGGTGTTACTTTCCCTTTAAAGTATTATATTTCCTTTAAGGTGATCTTCTTTAAGATGTTACTTTCCCTTTAAGGCGATCTTTAAGGTGTTACTTTCCCTTTATTGAGTTACTTTTCCTTTAAGTTGATCTTCTTTAAGATGTTACTTTCCCTTTAGGCAAAAGGCAATCTTCTTTAAGGTGTTACTTTCCCTTTATTGAGTTACTTTTCCTTTAAGGTGATCTTCTTTAAGATGTTACTTTCCCTTTAAGGTTATCTTCTTTAAGGTGTTTCTTTCCCTTTAAGGTGATTTTCTTTAAGATGTTACTTTCCCTTTAAGGTGATCTTCTTTAAGGTGTTACTTTCCCTGTATTAGGTTACTTTTCCTTTAATGTGATCTTTAAGGTGATCTTTAAGGTGTGACTTTCCCTTTAATGTGTTATTCTGAACCTTAGGTGAATACGAGGCTCTCTTTCAAAGAAACATGTATGATCAAACTATTTATATTATAAATGGTATTGTAAAAGTGGAAGGCTGATCAAATCCTGGTTTTAACCCTCCCCCCCCTCCGCCTCTGCCCTGCCTCCACTTTATTCAACCACACAACTTCCAGCAAGGAGTATGGTGTCAAATTCAAGTCAATGACCCACGTATCTAAGTCTGTCCCTCAAGACTTCTTCTTTTGTGAAGGCTGAAGTGTTGGATAGAGAAAAAAGTACTCATTTTAGAAAAGGTTACAGTGTATCAATGGTATGGCTCGAGAATAAAGGAATACTATTCTATTTTTGATATTTTGAGAATTGTATCAAACATCCTTTACATGAAGGTGTTATCCCGATGGCCAAATTTGAAATTTGACACAACCACATTGAATATGAAAAGTCCTATCTGAGGAGTGTAGTCACAATTTTCCTGATTAAGAATTGTTGACGTTATATCATTATTCCCAGTTGAAATGATTCTTGGAAAACTATGTAGTCTGGAGGTAGATAATTTTAAATGAGCATCTATTAGAACTCAGAATAGAAGTATTTCAATATGTGTCATCCACTTGGGAATAGGAATCTCTAAACGTTCAGTATGACATTAATAGTAAGCAGTGGTTGTCCTCCCCTGGTCATCCTCCTTTTGTCATCCTCTACAAGTTGTCCTCCTTTGGTAATCTTCCACATGTGATCCTCCTTTTGACATCCTTCCCTTCTCTGCCTCCCTTGCAATCCTGTTTGTGTCACTCTCAATTTGTCATCCTTCCATTCTCTCCCTGGGGGTCATTAACAGAAACTTTGTAAAATCACAAAATCGTCAATTGTTGTAACCATGGATATAATGATGTCTCAGTTAGAGAACAATGGATTTTACGAATTCTTAACTTTACGGAGTTTGTGTTAATGGCCCCTCCCTGGGAATCCTCCATGTGTCATCCTCACTTTGTTATCCTCCCCTGGCCACCCTTCCTAGCAATTCTCCCTTTGTTATTCTTCTCTGGTAATATTCCACTTAAGGTCATCTCCCAACTTTTCCTCTCCAGGTGGACCACCCTTCTCATTGTTTCTAACATCTATATCATCATATACTCGCCCAAAAGACTTGACAGTGAGAAATATCCCTACTAAACAATACCTATAAATTATATTTCTACAGAAACACCAAGTACATTGTAATTATAACTCAGTTTCGAGGTCAGCTTAGTAGATTGATACAGAACACAATTTACAGCTTCCAGTTGACATATCATCCCTTGGGGTTACCTCTATACACCCACCCACTCACATATAATACACCGACCCTAACAACATGAAATGTCAACCTTAATGAGTTGATTACTCCTTTGTCTGCGAAGATTGTTATTTTTCTTTCATCCACGATTATATCCACCTTATACAATGAGATAGTAATCATGCTCTGTGCTATGTTCTAATAACATGTCGTCTTGTAGGTGTATTGGTTATTTTATAATTAGAGTCATCAAAGAATTGAACTCCCACTACCAAAATTGGATTATTCATGGAAGCAAGTTTAGTAATTGGGTGATAGCCATTGAGATTTCTTGAGAGTAGTCTTCTCATACAAAGACTTTTTTTATATATATTTTTATTGGTACGGTGGCCATTAGGAGGGTGGTGCTGTCTTTGATTTTCTGTGACTTTCAATATCTGTAACTGTAATATCACTTTTTCAACCAATTACAATAACTAAACAAAAGTAATGTTCTGATCAATTTTAAACTTATACTGTGAACACATAGACATTGTTGACACACAAGACATATTCGGCAGATTTTTGGTGTAATATCTATTACCATGGCAATGAATTAAAGATCCTGAAGCACATTTTTATTACATGACAGAGAAGATAGGCTTATCATCCTGACACAATATCATGGTAATTATAAACACATTCATATAAGGTGTAATATGAATCTGTCGATTAATGAAAATTCTTCAAAGTCATTCACGATTATCATGAATATGTGGGTATTAATATAGGTGTGAATTTCTTCCTAAAATGATCATGTCACCTATGTACACCTACAGAACACAGAACAAAAAGACCCCACAAAAAGGATCAATTAACGTTCTGACAGTACACCTGAACTTAGAAAACAAATAAGTCTCTTACGACTCATCCCACTCAAAAAATCTATGATCGTTGGCATCTTTGAAATTTTCTGAACTGGCTCTCAATTTTCTAGATTCATTCACGTAGAGTTCATGCAGTAATTAATCACATTGCACAGGTGACGTGAACAATAGCTGCGGGTACTAAATGTTTCACCTGTTTTATTTTTAACACCGGAAGATAAAATGTCGGAACTTTGAAATGTCAAAAGATAGAACTTCTGGCGAAAACTTCTTAATTATATAGGAAGTCGGTGGATAAAGGAACATTTTAGAGCAACGTGTTAGAAGACTATCTAAGGGATATGCATTCGGTCTTAAATTAGAAATTAGATTTTATCAATTTATGGAACATGACCGTGAGTTGTTAAATGATTTAAAGCAAATTAATACAATAGGAAGTCAAACTATTCTTTTAGCTTTTAGAATTAAAATCAAAGAAACAAAAGAATGTGGATTTGGTTACAATACATCTAACAATATTTGTAATGCATTAATATTAATTCAGATTTTAGAAGTTATCAATACATAGATACAAAATTGAAGTCAATATATCAAACTGTTCGTAAAATATATATATATAATGGGGTGTGTATGCTTTTTAGAGGGAGGGGTAAAGATATCCAACTTATTCCATCTCAATTAGTCAAATATCTAATACTATATTTATACATTTTTATGATTTAGGTTCCTGTAGAGGCTGTCAGCAGAGATGGCAGGAATCATGTTTCAGAAGCTGATGTCGTCTGCCGAGTTCTGCCTACTGATGCATTATGGGTCTCAAGGGAGGTGTACTACCGGAAGTCTACAAAGTACACATATTGATCAATATTGGGGAATGCTACATTGGTGAGTATGAAATGTTTCTTGCTTAAACATATTTGTCTGAAACCTAACATGAATATAATACATTTTTTCATGAAATGAATAATAATGAACACATAAAGGAGAAAATAAAATACAGTCCAAATGGCCACATTTTGAAATTCTAAAAAGGGATATCCAAAATTAGACAAAACTATATTTGAAATGTCATACAAATTGAGAAACCATGTAATGTCAATGTATTGTGTTTACATGCTATCATATGCTGGCATCACAACTTGTTGAATAATGTCAGTACATATTCACAATTTTCTTATTGATTTTAAAACAGTTCAAACGAATTACTTCTTTCATTTCTTGTTAAATGTGATTTACAAGCTGCACGATTATGAGATTAATGTGACGTCACGGTTGAGTTATGTTATTTGGTCTTTGTTTGTAAAAAATGTAAAGACAGCAATAAAAACCTAATGAAGATACTTATATTAAATCTGCACTTCCGAATAAATCAGGTTTTTTTCTGAGGCCTGATACACAGACCTATTTGTTAATGAATCATCTATAAGCTAAACACCTGAAGTGTTTCCTTGGCCTTTTATGTGTTCTTTCGAACTCATGGTGTTTATGTGATGTTTTCTCATTGAAAGTAATACTCCTAGAAATGTTACATTCTTCCTGATGAAAAAATGACATGTCTAGTGTCCTAGTGGCTTATTTTTGGTACATAAGGAATACTGCTTTAAAATGGTGTATAAATTTCTATTTACCTAACTTGTTGTTTGTGCTTCCATGGACAAGTCCTTTGCGCTACAGGATGTGTAATTTGCTACTTACACAATATAGGAGTAAATTAATCAATGTTTCGTTTAATAATACTCATTGTAACACTACGCTCTTTCAATGCCACAGAGATACTGTCATTAGCGGGGGTTAAACATGCACATTATCCTCATAATTTTATATTGACTTATAACCATCAAATTAGTGGTAAGTAACGCCATGAATCCCTTACTAGAGATTAACAGGTTTTTTGTTCAGTGCAGTCTGATATATTTATCTGTACATCCATTTTATCAGATTATTATTCTAGTAAAAAACATCCAATAATCAATGAAAAGGCGTTTTAATTGATTATATGTTGATTATTTAAAGTTATATTTCCCAAGAGGAACTAACATGTAAAAGTGGATAATAATGAACTTAGCGAATGATCAGTCTTTTAGGCAATTTATTACCAGTTTATACGGTCAGGTGTGGGAGGTATTTTTTTGCAGGATATTGTATCACCTGTATATACATATAGCAGCTTTATATCCTTGCAGACGGCTTCTTTGACATCCTCTGGATTTTTGTTCTTCTCAAGAAGTATAGGTAGAAGTGTTGATCGAATTTGTTTTAAATATATATTTTTGAGAAATTGAGTCATTGAGTTATATTTTCATTTTAAGTTTCAGAATTGATCATTTTGAAGGTAAATGAAATTGGATTTATTTGTTAGGGAACGCTTACGCACATGATATTTAATCATGAATGAAACCCCCCATCAGTGGAACTTTGATAACATTCCTTTCTGAATCATAAGTCCATCGTTCATCAAAGTAAAAAAAGGTGTAATAAGCTATTATTCACAACTGATTAATCCAAAATTTGTAGAAAAACAAATACGCCTTAATTTGGATTCATATTAATGGCAAATGGACGATTAATGAAAAGTAATTCTGGAATGAAAAGGCAAATAATAGAGGAAGCTGAATTTCATTTCGAGAGTAAAAATAGTAGGAGGCCATTAGAGTAAAGGCTGAACAATTTACAAATAGATTTCTCTTCAAATAAAGATTCAAGAAGTGAGAAGTTGTTATCAATAACTTTAAGACAAGGGATGGCGGATTCTAATTGATCGTCAAGGACGTTTCTATATTCAATGTTCAAGTACACAGGAAGTCCTATCAGATGGTACTCCCTGTGAGACGTTTGAGTCGGAACAGAAACAGCTGAGCAGGATATTTATATATATAAACGTCATCGAATTCACATAACAGGTAATTTCTCGATTCTCTGAAATTCTTTTCACTCTCATTTTTATCGTATGAGTTGAATTTTTAATTGTTTTAATGTCTTGGCATATGTACCCACAGTCTGGGTTATAGTCTTGCATATACAATTATAGTCAGTAGCAGATTCAGTTATAGTCTGGCACATACAGATGGAAGTTAGCATCTACAGTACAGTTATAGTCTGGCATATATATCAATAGTCTTACAACTGTAGTTTAATACAGCTATTGAGCTGTAAAAATAGTAGCAGCGGTAGTAGTACATCACATATTCTAACTTGAATGCATATACGATCGATTGAATTGTTGAAACCATGGATATTAAAACTAGATTTTTACATGTATGGCAGTGTGATCTATTTAAAAAAATGTACATATATATTGAATTATGATAAAATTGTCGTCTTCGGCTATGGTCCTATCATTATAGTACACACATTCTCATTCATGAATTGCGATCACGATCACGTTGACTTTAGGAAACGCCAGGAAGTAAATATGTCATAATCTGCTCCAAGCTTGGCAAAGTCATAACTGATTACATTACGATTCTTGCCTGGGGACTTTAGGCCTTTAATTATGGAATAAGTGGCCTTTTACAGTTGGACCTTAAAGTTAACAGGCTAGAAATAGTAAATTGTACTATTTGGTCATTAATGTTTTTGTAGTGTGGAGTGTTTGCCACAAATGTTCAACCTCAATTTCTAAGGTACAAAATAATAAGTTCAGACAGTAAAGATGAATTTTTTGGCATGCTGTTCTATTGAATCATACATAATTAAAATATTAATTCAATTCATATGTCATGTAGTTTCAATAAGACTGTTTAAAACATCATGATAAACAATGACATCTCATTTTTTCCAAACATAGTGAAAAAGAAAGATGTCATGAGTATCAAAATGGTTTAATTGATCTTTCTCAAAGCTTGGCTCCCACTGTGGACTGACCTACATCAAACATAAATGTGGTCCAGTTCTTATATATTTATGTCAAGGGGCCCTCATTACATCCTGGTTTATAGAAATACAACTCACATAATAAAATGCAGATAATTGCGTAATTCTTGTAATTATGCATTTTTTGTGTCTAGATAATTACATGATTCTTAGACTGGGTTCCAGAGAGCAAATGGCAAGAGCGCTGGGAGTCAACATATGTTAACTTGATCTCTGAAATTGTATTTGAGTGCACTTACCCATACTGCCCATACCATGGTTTAGATAATGGTTCTTATGGTTCTCCCACGTCCCCAATATGTAGGCAGGATGAGGGGGGGTTGAATGTGTCAGATTTACTTATTTTGCAATGAATTGAGGTGAGATGGTTTATTTGCGTTTCTTAACACATGAGATCATAGTTTGGGATGTTTGGGGTTTGTTTTCCTTATGACTGGTTAAATTCTAAGATGTTTCACTTCCTTGGTTTTTTTGTATCACTTCTTGTCTCATCCTTCAGTACTTGTGCATGTACATTTATGATGATATTAGATTGAAAAGCTCATAAAAATCGGTGTAGGAATGAGGAAGCTTTCTTATAGTTGTTCTATCTTCTGTCCATTGGGTAAGTAAGGCTGCCTTATAGGAACTAAGGGAAATTATCATGCACTGGTCATTTGGAAGTTGGCCAGTTCACCATAGCCAGGGGCGGAAACACTAGAAAATGACACGTAGTACACTTATTTTAACAGTTTTGTAGGTTTTTGTGCTCTTTGTTGCACTTTGAAACTCCAGAAATATGAAGTTTTTTGTACAACAAAATTTTAATACAGTTTTTTGAAAGTGGATTGTTTATCGGATAACGATAATTGGAAATTATTGCAGGGGTAATTTCAAGTGATTTTTTGCAAGGGCCAATATGGAGATAATTTCAGTGTCTTCTCCTGGTTTCTTGCTTCAGTTACTCTTAGCTATTTTCTGAACATCTCTTACTAAGCCCTTGCTGGAGAATTTTCTGCTTTATGTGTGACATTAGTATCAGATAAATCAATATTCATGAGTATGGATAAATTTGAGAGTAAGTACTCTGAAAATTTCACTTTCAGAATGTGTGGTTTGTTCCCCTTGTGATTTTCCTTTGGTGGAAGTAACAAGATTATGCAGAATGTTAACGAGTACATGTATTGTAAGGGTTTACATCATGTTGGCCAGGAGATAATATATACTGGTCCAGTGATTTGTGTAATAAAGTTCATATCATCATATAGTAGTGACCTATAGTGTAAATCAGTAGAGCTTTCGTAATATACACCACTGAAATTAGAAACTGGAAACCAGAGATGTTTAGTGGGTGAGTTAATATTTATTTTTCACTATCAAATAGTTTTTTTAATATAGGAATTGTTAACGATGTTTCCAAAATTGTTTTCTTGTTTCACTTATTTTGAAGTTTGCGTGTCTGCTTTTTCTCAAAATGGGCGTGGCATTTATACTATCACTTGATGATTAAACAACAGATTACGTATATTGCTGGGTTTAAACTGGTCTATTGAAGTAACACCAAATCAGGACAGAATAATAAAATCATAAAATGCTTACCTGTGAAAGGAATAAGTCATGTGAATGAATATATGTTTTAGTATTATATAGGCATCTTAAAATAGTTCAGTAGCATAAAATGCATTGGACAAAGGCATGTAGATAAATGGTATTTAAGGAGAGTAAAGAATAGGGGAGAGGGGAGTGCCTAAACTTGACCCCCCCCACCTACCCACATTCTAATATAAAGCTTTATCACAATATTTTACAGATCAAGGTTGCTGAAACAAATAACCATTAATTACTACTTGAGTAGGATTAAGGTGAAATATTTATGGCACAATTAAATGGGGAGGTCATTGGCCTCCATATAATTATACAGCATATTCAAATTACTGACAGTGGTAGATTTACGATATGATGTGAATTAAAATTGAGTAGTCTTTAATCTTATTGAATCTGCATCTACCCTTTGGCTTCTCTTATTTGAGTTTCTTAAAAGAGAGCTTTATTTACACAAAGTAAGTAACTACTATGGGGCTCTGTGTCGTCATAGGCACAAGGTTAACTGAAAGAATTAAAGATGGCAGTAGTGTTTTGTCTATTTATATCATCTCTCAGTACTGCCATCTTTATGTAGATCTCTTCCTCATGCTCTGAGTCGAAGTCATATGACTGTGAATCACAAATTGTGTCAGTAATGTGGAAAAACCAACTTAAAGGAAGGTATAGAGATGTTAGATGTTAAGCAGTCTTAAAAACCATCACTTTCTTTAATTTTTTCTAAATAACCTTAAAAATCAAAGTATTATTCTGAAATAAAGGTGGAACTGTTAGATTTAGGAAATAAGAATGTCATGAAATGATGAGAGAAAAAAAAAGTTCAACTCTATACTTGCAGCACTAATTAATAGTCCAAATGAACTTTGCAAAAGTTCACAAAGGTTTATGTAATAAAATCATAGAAATGTGGCCATTATGACATCTGTGGGAGTAATAAGTTGATTCAGATTGCCTTAGATAACCTGACTTAGAATCTTTACTGAACTGAATACATCTGCACAAAATATGAAATTTCATTTCACTCAACAGGTTATGTCATTAGGATGGGTATCGGAATAAGAAAAAGAAACTTAATATTATCATGTATTGTTGGATTACGACATACATGTATGCGGTTGATCCCGATGTAAGGTTCACGGTAAGTTCACTGTTTATAATGAGATGGTTATTTCACTATACACATGATATAAAGTTTATTGCGTTCAATCAGCCAAAAGCATTATGGATCAAGATATAGAATACAATTACAATGTTATAGAAAACAATATAAACGTGATAGAAAACAATTACAATGTTAACCGATATGGTTCAGGAGTTCAACGTGTATTTGTGTTGCCAAGGGTTGGAAAATATGTAATTTAAATGAAAATATGTGGGGTAAGTGAGTCCATTGTCCTCATGTATGTTTTATTCATTGATTTGAATCACAATGCTGTATTAGATGCTAATTTACATTCTAAATGTAATCACTTTTTGAACATGTAAGATGTGCAAGTCACAGGAATTAATCAAATTAAAGTAGGACTTTTCAACATTCATGTATATCTTAATTCATTGAGGTATGTCATGTGACTAAAAGAAAACTTTGGTTGACAGTATGGTTTCTTTATGTTTTGTAAGATCGCCAATTTAATTACTTTTAATGAACATTTTTTCTATTGAAGATCATCCTGAAAAAAATGAACATAGTAAAAACCTCAAAACTTGTCAAAGATTGTATCTGTGTATCAATCGAATTGAATTAACATCTTGGACTTTTGTGAGATGATCCCTGGTCTTTGACCTTGTCATGTATGTGAAATATTTGCTGCATTGTATGTACATGACACTAGGGTCCTCAAAACTGTATTCTTGACTCAATTATATTTATTTTATTCATACCTCAGAATGAGTTAGTGACACATCAGGGTTGGTAGGCGATTAACTCATACAAGATGATTGGTAATATAAATATCTTGTTGAATATGAAGTTTAAAGTTATATAGGGGCCTACAAAGTTAGATATAGAGATACTAGTGAATAAGAAGGGCTAGTCTAAGCATTACAATAAGATGATAAAAAGAGGGTTAGTTGAGGATGAAAAGAGGAGTCGCAAACAGCTTTTCCAAAATTCAAAAGAGACGAATATGAAGATTAGATACAGGGTGTCTCACATTGTAAAGTAGGTACAAAGTGACATGATTTATAATGCACTTCAAAAGGAGAAGTTTAATTCAATGATCCTGATATTTCATGAAGTACTGTAGCTATGAAAGAAGGAGGACATTGATAAGATAATAAATGGGATAAGTCCTCATCAGCTAAGCACTCACAACATAGGAGACTAGCTCAGCACTACAAGATGTACACTGTACACTACATGAAGGATAGCTCAGCAAAGAGTCATCTAAGATAAGTTCAAATGGTGTAATTATATGTGATATTGTCTGCTTTTTCAGGAATCTTACCCATAATGCATTACTACTCAGATGGAGGTTCTACCCATAATGCAATCCAACTAAAGATGGAGTTGGTTATAGTCAGGGGAGGCGACGTGATGTCGATGGTCATAATAAGGTAAGATTTTGCTTTTGTGATTTTAGTTTATGATTTTTCATGCTAAGATATATGCCTCAGCAATTTAATTCATTTTTATTGCATTTTGATCTACATTTTTTCATTGAAAGTACAGTAATGTCACATAAGGTGAATCAGCGGTTTATATTTGCATACATCATAGATTAAATGACATTGAAATACCTGTTCGATAAGATTATACATGTAGAATGTGTATATTTGAGAGTTATTAGCTGATAATATACCTGATTTAACATAAGTCAGTGATACTGGAGGTGTTATCTTGTAGTGTATACAAACCCTGAGAATGAATTGATATTTGTAAGGTGAGGGTTGAACCCCTATCTCATACCTGAATACATTGAAAATATGTATTTATTATGGAGATCTCATGTACAATATCGTGTGTGAAAATTTCTAATAGACCGTGGAAAATTTACACAAAGCTAAAAACAGGAAAATTAAGCATATGGGATTTTACAATTGATCAAAGCATCAACTCTTAATTGTTGAGAGATGGGAAATATTGGACACCTTTTGAGGAAATTAAAAGTAGAATTGCAAAGATTGCTGTGGTAGTTTAAGCGCAGACAGGATGTGGTTTCCGGGGAAAATCCCATAGGTTTATTTCAATTTTAGATACCACACCTTAATGTCCCTGTACAATACTTTTTATATACCTCCCTTAAATAACCTTTAAACTGGTCAATAAAATGACAAGCAGGTATCCTTGACGCTGATCAATATATATACTCATATACATGTATATTTAGCCATGTTTGACAGCGGCTGTACCTTGTACATATTAAAGCCTCTTCAATTCAGATAAGATTTTCTGAGCATTTATTTTACAAGGCAGTAAAATGTGCAAAGAAATAAATTGATGGCCGATCCCATTCATAAAACTCTACAATCTAAGGTCAAAAGGAGTGAACTTAATTTTATAATTTTTAAGGAACAGCCCTTGCAATAACATGCGTGTGCTTTTAAATTTTTTTTATAAACCTGAAATAATTGAAAATTGCTAAGATTTTTTCTTGCGAGAGGGCAATTAATTTAATTGAAGAAAATATTTGAGTTTTTGATATTTTCTGATGTGTTTATTTGGGGAACTGCCCCTCCCTCGTATTCTACTGAGCTGACATCTATAGATAGATATAACTGTTTTTTGAAACTCAAAATAGAAAAGCTTTTGATTGTGAATTTGTAAATTTTTATTTTTGCAACTGACCACTGGTATGGATGAACCCTATGTAATGTAAGTACAGTGTACTTTGATATAAATCAGTAAATCTGGAATTCAGAATATTTGAAATATCTGGCAAATTGACAAACGGCCAGTTTTGTTAACTGAGTTTAATGTGTCTTTGTATAAAGAAGATTATTTTTGAAAATTTATTATCTTTCATAAATTAACCTGTCCACATCCCAAAGCTCAGTAGATTGAAACAACTGTAACTGTAAAAGAGAGTCTCTTTAAAAGATATGAAACTAATCTCTTGTAAAGAGTGAAATGCCCATGGATATGTTAAATATTCTGACCCAGTGACACGAAAATGGATTTGTAAGTAAATTGCCAAGTGACTTGAAACCACTTAAAGGCTGAGAGCGGGTATAAAAGGCAGATGGAACAGCCCACAACACCCAAATATGGCAGTTTAAATGTCCAGTTCAAACAAAATGAGAAAATATTCAAACTTTCTACTATAACAAGATTGTTACCATGAGTTCCAAGCTCTTTTTTGTGTCAGAGGTTTGTGAAACTATCATGACTATAAATTTCAAATCAAATTCTAAAATGTTTTTTTAGTTTTTGTGAAATAGACAATTTCCTTTTTGTAAATATGCTCATTAGTATAACTGAAAATTTAAATTTCAACCAATGGTCATCTCTTATCTGTTCAGAAGTAAACAAACATAGCATTAGGCTGTAGCTCCCTTGTAGCAGACCATGTGTTTCTGTATATGCTGGACATTTAAACTGGCCACATTAGCACTGATTGGCTGAACAGTGACAGCTTGACTAATAGCTTCACCCGGGTCCAAATCTCTGGGCCTTTAACTCAGTTGAAATTTACAGTTTTCAAACATCAAGCGTATTATTAGGTGTAACTCAATGCCAAATCACCTCATGGTGTCCAAACTGTAATATAATCATTGAGATTTTATTCAAATTAATTTTTTTTTGGTTACTTTTTAACATTTTTGGAACAGGGATATGATAAGATAGTGTATGTTTCTTTTAAACGTTATACTAAGTTTACTCACTGTAACTATGGTAACTCACTGTAACTATGGTTTCTGGGTCGTTAGAATTGTTCGATGAAAGAGAAGTAGGGTAGTTGTATGCCTGGATGTAAGGCTAATATTACACACATTTACCTGGCTCATTCACATATATTGCTATGTAATTATATATGATCATGCAGATAGGTTACATAAGTGCATGTTCACTGTGCTGTTACCATCCTGCTGCTCAGCCAGACCTGCTGACTTCAACTGAGCAAAATGAAGCCAAAAAATGTAACTCTTCCACACAGTCTACACACGTGGGGTCCGTTATTCTCCCTATGCCAATATTTGAGGCTCTTTTCAGCCTATAGTTAATTGCAGGGCTCCCTAGTTTCTTTCCAAGTTTGATGTACTAACGATTCAACAAGCCAGTATCCTGCTAAGAGTGAATATTTTTAGCTATCTACTTTTAACTTACATACTTTCCATGCATTTAGACATCAAACCCACGTATGTATGCATCTGTATTAGAGTAGGCTGAATTTAGCTACTGAGTTAAAACTACAGCTGAGCTGAGCAGTCAGGTAATTTTTCTGTCATTTTTCAGCTTCAACTTATCGCAGATTTACTATCCCGCTACTATTTTAGATAAATTATGAATGGAAATTTGTCGATATTTTTTGAGGTTAAACTTATGAATTGGTTTTTGTATGTTCCAGAAAAACATCAGATTTGGACGAAAATGGAATGAAAATAAATTTGTGAAGATGAATGTTTATGACGTCAGGAATGTAGGCTGCCTTCGTTGGCATCTGAATCACGTTGCTAAGGAAACAACAATGGAAAGATGGGTAAGCATATTAAAACATTAACATATTTTTTCTTTCATATTGTATTAATATGGCATATGTCACCTCAGGACTCGGATGGAAGTCGGGCAAAATATGAAGGTGTTTTGTCCCAGGAATCGTGCTTAGGAATTTATGATATATACAATAATATATCGTATTTCAAAAGACAAAAGTATATGAGAGAGAAGAGGATGAAAAACATTATTCTATTATGAATCTTGATTTATTTCGCCAAAAGTAGGCGTTGGTTTGTGCTTAATGTGCAATTCATGGTGTCTCAATATTCTCTCTCATGATTAAACAAACCTCAAAAAGAGGGTAGATCCTGAAAGAAAATCTAAAATTGATAAATCGCATCCTTTAAAGTAGGTGGGGCTAATTAGGATTAAGATGTCAACATCTTTTTTCCCCCCGGATGAAATCAGTATTAATTCTTAATATAAACCAAAATGAATCAACTGTTTAGTTTTATTCATATTACTAAAATAATTTTCTATTCCAAATTGTAAGATAAAATTATTGTGTTGTTACTACCTAATAGTTGTGCAAACTTCGTATTGTTAGCTTTTTCTTGCATTTTAGAATCAAGACCATTTGTTTAATTTTTTAACCTTATGTGATTACCCTTCTAACCCCAAAAACCTACATGCATCCAATGACTTCCTTTCAAGCTAGGTAGTTCTTCTGGTCTAAAATTTTTTCTCTGGTAATGCCTATTTCACCTAAATTTTCTCAAAAAATGAACAAAGTGTTTGATCTTTTTGCATTTTTATACAATTTGGAGTGTTAACTACATGTCTGTTTGCTCTATTCCTCTCCGGTTCCACTCTTTTCTCTCTATTTTACATTTCAAAACAAGACCCAGTGATTTATTTTTCTTTGGCTATAGCATTTACAATCATACTTAACACTGTGAAACGTCATGTAGTGCAAATGCAAATCCAGCTTTAAAATAGCCTCTATTGCTGATCTATGGAAGTTGGCTCTATTTTCGTCCAGGAATGTGGTCCCAGTGCCTTCACCTTACATGACTTCTATGCTTAGAACGCAACCCCCTTTTCCTGTAAATCTTATATCACAATACTATAGCAGACTCTGTACCAGAAACGCAACTTATTATACAAATTTGCTATTAACTTATAGAAATTCACTATTTAATTGAGGCTAAGATCATTAAAGTTAGAAAAAGGTTCAGAGTGCAATAAATCAAAATTTAAGCACTTACTAAACAAATGAATTGGTATACATTGGTAAAGCAGCAGCAGTATTACATATGAGATAAGTCGATAAAGATTTGATTCATCTTTTTCAAACCAAATATTTCAATGATCATTCAACAGGCCTTATTTCTGGAATAGAATATGCAACACTGCATCCCAAAAATAGAAGTTGCAATAGATTATACAAATACACCTGGATGTGTATATTCCATAGTTTCCTGGAAAAATTGTGCTTCTGTTTTTAATTGCTATTTCTTCAATGTGCTTCATTTTGTGTCACTTTGCTTATATTGCAGGCAATGTGAATTGTGCTACATGCAATATAAGTTGTGCAAAAAGAAATTTAAGTTGTGCTACATGCAATATAAGTTGTGCAAAAAGCAATATAAGTTGTGCTAATTGCAATATGATACATGTCATGTGGATTTATCTGCCTGCAATACTGCATTCTGTCTGAATTATGACATGAAAATGATTGTAACATATACTGTTTAGTATTTTATCTAAATTACCACAAACCAATTAAAGTACAGTAAAACCTATTAGTAACTGTAAATAGACCACCTCCGCAAGTAGAGGACGTCAGAGCCTCCTAACAACTGACCCCAGGAACCTCTGTAAGTGGAACATCCCCCAAGTGGAAGACTTTTAGAGGTACTAAAGATGTTCCACTTACAGAGACTTAGCTGTAGTTTTCTGTTGTTTTATGTTAATTCATTTGGATTAATAATGATATTAAACCTCAAACTGTACAGTTGCCCTAGTTTTGAAACCTCAGTGGAAAATTTCAAGTTACTGAGGAATATGTGTCCTATTAGCAAAGATAAACAATTCCTTAACCACATTTCGGCCTGCTTTATATATAAATTCACAAACTTGTAAGGTCATTTCATTGCTCAAGCCGGCATAAGGCATTTAGATGGATTTTTGTGAACCCAATTTTGTGAAAGGTTTCCAACTATAACAGTTACCATGATATAATGCATGACTATCATATTTGAAGCTAGAATGTGATTCTGTAGTGTAATTGGTCAAATAATGTCACATAAAAAGATATCCAATGATTTTGGTAAAATATAGAAAATATGTTGTTTTGAAGGCTTATGGAAACCAAACTACGAGAAAGCCTAACATCTTTACAATTACATCTCATCCACAAGTCATTGCCATTTGTTAGAAATTTAGTATAATATTTTAGAAGAGATTAATGAATGATATTAGAAGTGTCAATTGTTGAAGTTGTTATTATTTATCTATTTGAAATGTCTGTTAATAAATAGTCTAATTACTCAGATGCGAGTAGGTAGTTACCAGTTTCACCACCAGGTGGCTGATTCGGGGGAATTAACATGGCAGGGTATTACAAAATTCCCTTAAACTTGAATATGCATCAGTTTTAGTGGTTCACTTGTCATATTACCCTTATGTATCTGATAGTTATACAAATTAAAATATGTCCAGTAAAAGAAAAGATTATCTGCCCAACACAAGAAAAGATATTTCACTTTTTGTGGTTTTACAACATGGGGTCTATGGGGAATCTCCCCGACCTAGAAGTCACATTTTCAAAGAAAATTAAATTTTCAAAGTTGATAAACTCTTTTCAAAACCACATTTCTAAATGTAATTTTACATGTAGATTCCAAATATGACATCAGTTTGACTGAATTGTGAATTTTTAATGACGTTAATCAAGATTATTTCTACTCGCATCTGGGATATTGAAACTGTTAGAAAATAGTTAAATAGCACAGTTCCCTGTCAACATATATATACATTACAGAGCCACCAGCGCCATCTTACTATCTTGCTATATCTCCAGCATGTAATAATGCAGGCGAAGATTTAATCTTTTAATCAATTTCTCACGTATGGAGGTGTTAGGAAACAATATTATGCTTCGTACTGATTTACAAGTTACATAACCTTGGCTCCATGAACTCATCTATGAAGGTTTCATATTTTGTTTCAAGGCCGTAATTCTTACGACATTCACCTGAGGCCAAGGTCTATGTTATATGTTATAACATCCGAGATTATAGTTTAGAATAAGATATGCTTGCATAATATTAAAAAGAAAGTCAAGGTCCTATATCTACTTTATTGAATCTCAATGAGTTTCATGTTTTACAAAGTTGATGTCTAAATTATTTTGGGCACCAAAGTTTTGTGTGTGACCCTAAATCCATGCTGTACAATGTAGATAATTTAGAAAATTGTTGATAATTTAAAAAAACAAATGTCTAGGTTATTGAATAATAAATGACTAATTCATGTTCATTTTATGATTTCTAGGCACTTCCTTGATGTCTATACACTAGTGTGCCCACGCACTGATCGTCTCTGTCGGTTGAAACCACACATCAGTTGTCTGCGTAGCCATAGATGTATGCCACACGACACTTAGAGATTGGACGAGACTCGAGGGCTTGAGAAAAATGTGAATGGTAAGTTAGTTATATTTAAAGTTTAATAATTTATATGAGAAAAATAATTGCATCTTGAACATTTTCTTTATTTTAGATATTGAGTCATGTCACGATTGAGGTCTTTGGCAATGGCCAGAATGAAATATGAGGTCACGTATTTACCAATAATTGCCATAAATCTTAAAATCAATGTTTTTGTTAAGATTCTAATCTAACAAACAAACAAAAAACAACTATTTGCATTTATGTTTATTGGTCATATATACTTTATTAGAGACCAATAAATCAATTGTTCTAGTTATTGTGACGTCAGGCGTCATCTTAGATCTGTGATATACAATTTCTTGTCTGAAAAAATGGGAATGGGGTATTAATAGAGGATGTCCTATAATTAATTCAAATGATTTTTATTGTCTATGAACGGATATGATGTCTGCAAGAGCCAGTGTAAGAGAGAGTACAAATATCAATATACACAATGGTATAAATCAAATCCTGAGTAAATCATAGGATGTTCCTTTTATCCCATACCCTATAAACCCCTGTCATGTTTTTTTTAAATATCTAATCATCCACAATGAATTATCGACATGTAAAATATCCCGTTAAAACAGATAACAGTCTCACTTTGAGTCAGGTAGCAAAACTATACCATCGATGGTTTTTATGGCTTACAAGCTCCCAAGTGAAACAGAAAAACATTTAATATTTCAAATTAAAATATCTATGATTCAAATATTCTCCTATTTTTATATCTATTTTTTGAATATATTTCTTGTGCATTTTGAATTCACATTGTTATTTTAGATGTTATGTGTCACAAAAATATATATGTTGATCAAAATATAATTCAATAATCGTGGGCTTAAAAAAATCGTTTGATATTTGAACCTCAGCTCTGCTTCTAATTTGCAATTTGGAGCATTTCTTGATTAATTCTCTATACTAAGCGTGTATATAGAGGAGAAGATCATATATTAATGTATCATGAACTACACCTACTCAATTGAAAACCACCAGTTCCCTTTTATAAACTGTCGCCTGCTTCACCTACTGCTTTGATACAATCTCTCTGTCACAAAGTTTAATTTTCCTCTACAGTTAAATTAGTCTAATTCAAACACCACTGGGACAGGCCTAAAGTGTTCTGAATAGGAATGTTTCTGTAGAATCTGTTTCTGTAGAATTTAGACTGTCTACTTCGTCCAGTCACCTGCATTGTTTATCAATTTGTGTCTGAAGTCTTCTTCTGGATTGGGTTTGGTAACATAATGTCTGTTATATTTTTGGCCGCCATTAACAGAAAGTTCTGTCTATTTTACCTTGTTAATAGACGTACAGGTAGGCGTTGCATTTGAAATCCTCACCTAGGAGTAGATAGACTTTAAAACGGGTGGGAAGTACACTGGGTAGTTTTCAGTTTCTCAGCTAAGAGCAACGCCCAGTTGCTTCAGTAGACTACATGTAATTCTAAAAATATAATATGGTTGGAACACAATAACCTGCCCACACTTATACACTATGATTTGTGAATGTCAGAGTTCTTCAGCATTTATCTATTGTCATTTAAATAAGTTCAGTGACACACAATATTCAAGGAAAAATCTCACTTAATATCGTTTAATGGTAGGGGTTAAGCACCTATTGCTGACCCTCAAGTAACAGCCTGCATTATATGTACCATCAATAGAATGTATATCTTATCTGAAATATTAAAAGTGTTCACCTGGTAAATGAAAAAGGTGCATGCACATTTTTAATTATAGTGTCAGTGACTTGATCATTCATTTACAAAAGGATCACAAAACATTGTTCTGCTTTTCTCTAATTATGGTGTATTTTGGATCAGAAATAGAGATGAGCCCTTTTAATCATCTTTCATTTGTTAAAATTTATTGAAAGTGTATTGGATCGCCATCTATATTGAATCGAGTAATTAATGCAAAACATTGGGTTGAAATAATTCATTTGATTTATTTACAATATAAAGATGGCAGTCATGTAGTCCATGCTGAGAAGAGAATGTTGAATAGTTTTAAGAAATCGTATAGATGGCAGGTCACTGTATTGTTTAACATGCCCTATTAAAATGAGCTAAAGTATAAAAAATTGCTCTCATAAAACTTACCCAAATTTTTTACTTTTTTTATTATCGAAAGATGATGATGTTCTATTATTGCAACATGTTATTTAAGGTTTTTGAAGCAAAGATGCAAACATGATATTTAATATTACTTAATATATATTCTTTTATTGACTCTTATATATGTCAGTCTAAAACCCTTCAACACTCCAATTTATTGTCAAAATATCATAAAGTCACTCTTGCATCACACATTTCATTCTTATTAAGAATTATTTCCTTTCATGCTGAGGGCATCTGAAAGATATATAATTTTCACTGTATAAACCTCATATCCAGACCCTCTCATCGCATAAACATTGTCTTCTGGAACACAATTCATGATAAAAAAAATTGTGATATTCTATATTTTCAGCTCTACTGATTCCTTTATATTCCATTGTATAGAAGCTCATATGTGAACAATACTATTTTAATCCTCATGTCAAAATCATAGCTTCAGACGTTCAGAGTGTTTTGTCCATTACCCCGTCTCTTGACATATACAATTGTGTGGTCGATTTGGAGAAAAATCTGGATCTAGATTGATTTTTGATGGTTTCAAATTTTGACATTGACAAGCATTTACTCTTTATGATAAAATGATCTTTGACTCTTCTTTTCTCTCATGATACTTATCAGATTCGCGACTGGCTTAAAATCACAAGTTGGAGGTGCATTGAATTATAATTCACTGATTTTAAGAAGTTTACTTCTAAGGGCTGTGATATTTTATTCAAAATTTGTTGACTTTTCGACTAATGGCACATCACACTTGTTGATTACATTGCCTTAGTTGTATTTGATCTTAATTTTATTTTTGCATCTTCAAATTCTTCAACATTTTTTCTTGATACTTTATAATTTCACACATTTTATTTCCTGTTATTTTATATTCATGAAGATTTAAAACTTTTTTAAATTCATGTAAGTTCTCAATTCAAGGTTTGTATAAAAAACGTGTACTTGTACAGCCTATGTATCTTTTACTATACTATCTTTTTACTGTAACATTACATTTCGACCTTGTAGACAGATCAAGAAATCCTGAGATTATAATTACATATGCATACAGCTTTGTGAATATAATATTTGATCTTGATACATGCCAGACAAAATTGTCGTTAAGCATTTCTTGGGAAATATAGCATTTAGGCCAATTTGGAACCCTCCAAGAGTCGCTTAGTAGCTAGTTGACCCAGATCCATGCTGTTTGGAAATCAAACCACTCAGTCAAATACAACCAATTAAAACAAATGGAAGTGTTGACAAATAAACAGATTCCCTTGGTTCTATTAAACCATGTTGCTTCACATGGCAAGTAACTTATATAACTGGAAATTTAAGATGGCTTGACCCTGTGGAAGATTCTGTCATTTTATGTAACATTCCCTTTGATGAATGAATTGTCTTGAAAACATTTCTATTTTATTGTCCTGGTTTGATGTATAATGTAATTCATTGAAGATTTTATCTTTTAGGAAGTAGCTTGGTCAATGCATGATTTGCATATACTTAGCACCTTCCGTTTGTGGAGCTATTCTAGTTTTTTGGTGTTCTTGATTTGTGTGGTCAAGTCAAGAGATAAGAATTTAAAATTTCATGGGGTTCTTAGTTCCCAGACTTTGTTTACTCTTTTTTTTTCTCAAATAATTTATTTTCTTGCTTACATTAAGAATGTGTTATGCAAGCATTTCTTAATAAATAATTGTCAATATTCGACAAGTTGTGTCTCTGAATTAACATATAATTCTTAAGGTGATCTGTAATCTAGATGCGACAGGTGCTAATAGTTCTGAATGACCTTATCAGGGCACATCCCTCATTAATTAGTAAGTTAATTAATCTGATAATTAAATGATTGAGAGTTCCTTAATAAGTATAGGATAACATCTATACTGATATTATAAGGGATCTCAGGGGAGGCATCAAAGTTACAGTGTATCTTACCCTCATCCCCACTCCCCCACCTCAGTCCTAGATGCACCTTGAAGTTATAATATGAGAGATTAGACGCTGATAGTTAAAGAAGATGGCCCCTCCCTCCGTATTTCAAGGACATCTGAATGATTTGGCATTTTAAGGGAAAAAATTATTTTAAAATATAGATTCACTTTTACATTGATAGGAATCTTGAAAAATTTGAAGATTATGCAATTTCTGGATCATGCTTAAGTTTCATTATTATCTGTAAGGATACATCTGTACATGAATCTGAAACATCCTATTCAAAGGCCCACATCAAAAACTCATTATATTTGTATTTTTATGCTGTATAAGAAGATTCAAAAAGGTTTAGAATACTTTGGATCGAAGTGAATCAAAGTTCTACATTCTAAATATTATTTTTGTTACTTTTAGTTTAAGAAAACAAGTTTGAACAATTACAGAAATTGGCAATTTTATGCATGACAGTTTTGAATTTCACAGATATTAAATCTTTTTCTGAGATTATCAAACTATGAATTGGAGGCCCTGACAGGAGCATAGGTCACAGTAACATTGCATGATGTAGAATAAGACAAAAAATACTGAAAAAGAATATTTCTGAATAAACGAAGAAAAAGTTTTAAAGCTTTTAGAATGCTTTGGAAATAAGAATAGAGAGACAGTTAAGAATTAAATGAATTTCTATTTCTATTCAAATGCTTTCTTCTCTTAATAATGATGTTGATTAAGAAACAGAAAAATTAACCGAAATGTTTACAGATATCTGTATGATTTTATCCTTTTAATTTGTAACATTTCTTTAGGTAGAGTATCTTTCAAGAATGTATGTCAAGCAAACTGTTTAAAGAAAACTATTGAATTCTGTTTGCAAACAAAAAAGGACCTCTTGGCCCCATTTCGAAAATTCATCATGCTATATTTTGTTATATTTCAATATGTTCATATAGTATTTCAACAAATCCAAACAGATAAAAGGCAAATAACATAAGATAGTAAGTAAAACAGTAAAATAAGTGTGAATGAATACAAAAAATATTTCGAAATATATCAATCAAGTAACTTTTGTGTGCAAAAGTAAAATCAGGCATAGGATCAAAAACCATTGGGTTCTAATTCTAAATTATGCAGAAATGAATGAAATTTAGGTACGTCATTCAAATTTTATAGAGAAAAAGTACAAAATCGTGATGACCAATTTCATATTCAACACAAACCGTCTGCTCCAGAGTTTGTTGTAACTGATCTGCTATTACTGTCACAATCCATTGGTGTTATCTCTCAATAAGCCACGCAGTTGACAGGGGGGTCAACGATACAAAGTGTGTAGAATGGATAGAACATTTGTCGCTCATAAATCTACTATAATACAGGTGTATGTTACACTCTGTTTACAAGCCAAAAAACATAAGCCGAATACCACAGTTGAACATGTTTTAAGGTTTCTAATTACAGACTACAATGTACTTGTATTTCAAACATTCCTAAAGAAAGTTTATTTTGAACTCTTTTTTCCTGATGGTCCATTGGTGGTGAAAATTGATAGGGGTTTCATGAAATGATATACTCTTTTTATGCTTGCTGGTATCATTATGTACAATAACATTATTGGTTGCAAAGTTTTTGTCTTTAATTGTAGTTATCTCTAGATGACAGTAAACATCAATCGAAATAATTACATATTTTATATACCAATTATATTTCACATTGTTGATTTTGATTTATTTTCTTTGCAAAATAAATCAAGGGCATGAGAGTAGTCACGTTTCAAGTTTGTGTTTCCCTGATAAAATCTGTTATTACCATGAAAATCAGACAGTGCACACTGCCTTTATGAAAAACTACAAAAAGATAAAAGTTGAATTTGTTTTCTTTTTATTTAAGACTATGTATGAGAGATAAACACAAGGGGACATGTAGTATGCAAAACAATTGAGTCTACTAACAGACATAATAAAATACACAGTAAATATAATTAATAAAAAGAAGCCGACCAACTGCTCGGGTTTAACCCCGTACATGTGTCGTGCCCAGATTTTTGAATGTATAACGTGCCCAGATTTTTGAATAGATACACCAGTCATTCTAACCCAGGAACTTCAGATTTTCTAGAAACATTCTGAACTTGTTATGAAAAATTATCAGTTTCTGAGAATCTTTGAGTTATTTGTATCTTATAAGCCACAGCATGAACCATTCTTTCATCTTCCTACTCTATCTCTGGTCCGATAACCCTGATTCCACTACTACTTACTCACTGTGCATGCTAAACGTATTATCCCTTGGTGAAAAAGGAGATATAACATGGAGATGGGATGAGGCATATACATGTACATGTTAACTAAATTTTATTCAGTTACTCTATCTTTTCATTTGAGAAAAAACTGGAGATTAACTGATCAGTGAAATGTTTAAAAGGACACCCGTCACCCCCCTTTGTGCATCCCCCTCTGTGTATCACATGTTCTCACTTTTACAACCAGTTATCTTCCCTGGCCCTTATTTTCTTTCTTATGTACCAGTCATTACTATGTCTAATTTTGATTGTGAAGGTCTTGAGAAAAAGTATTAGTAAATTAAAATCTCAGAATTTAAACTTACTATATGTAGCTAATTTCTATTTAATTTTTGCGTAAGATATCTAAAAGTGCTGTGTCAAATTGTTCAGGGGAAGGGAATGCCTTTGAAACAATGCCACTCTCCAACATTTACAATCTGGAAAAGATAAGAAAAGATTCTCATAAAATACGATTAATAAGGCGTAAAAATACATGTTATGACCATTTGGCTTCAAAAACATTTTTAATTAAAATATATATAGAACGCAAATTTGAAACAACAGTTTTTGGGACATATTCCAACAATTGCTGCTATCATCTCAGAGCCATCTAGTGTGAGAAAACTGACATATTGGTGCCCCTTTTCTACTCCTGTTCATGTCAATGCCAGCCTTCAATACTGCGGTCCAAAAGGAGTAGTAGGTGAAAAGTGGTTTCTGGCTCAAGGCAGTGTTTGTATTCAGAGATAATTTAGCAGACATTGATAAACAATTGGTTTCCAATACTAAATAATACATGAGATAATAGGATATTTGGGAGGATATGAGTTGACAGTACATTAAGTTTGCACTATGGTGGTCGTTGGTCAAGTATTTGGCTTGTTATGTCTGGAAAATACGAAACTGTTATACAATTGTAATTCTTAGTTTTCATTGATTTTCATGATTTCATAAGTGGTCTGGTTTTCAAGATCAGTTATGCAACTTTGATAGTTCTCCTGATCTGATTATAAAATATGTAACATAATAGTACTTTTAAAGTACACAATTTGATTTCATGCTTCTATTTACAAGATACAATATAAAAAATTGACTCTTCAGCATATTTGTTGTGTGTGTTAACTCCATCATGTCATTTGTCACTAGGGGTATGTTTTGGGCCATGTTTTCTCTCTTTGATTGTTTGTTTGTTGTTCAAAAGGTTGTTATTTATGCAATTTAGCATGTAAAACGCTGTGTTGGCTTGTGATTTGTTTGTCATGGGACACTGTTATAAATAGCTACTATATCAAAGTTGTGACGAGACCCTGGCATTAGCCAAGGCCTTAGTGCCCATAAAAATCACTTTTCAGATGTAAGTAACCTTAGTTTTTTCATTTTGTTGGTAATTTTTATTTGTGTATTTTCAGAATGGGACTTCACCCTTTTTGGAGCCAACAATCACGACAATATACAGGTGCGGCTCATCTGAGAGGACAGGCCATCTTTGCCAATGTCAGGTTTAGATTGGTAAGTATATGGTACTTAGAAAATATACTTGTTGAGATATCATTGTAATATGAGGTACTGTTTCAAAGTACTGTAAGAAATTAGGAGTAAATAACAAAGATATATTGGAAATGGGTGTGTTCGCTTCATCTGAGCTGTTGCTTGCAGATTACACCCAAACTAATCTAAATTCACCACAATGCTTGAGAAAGTATAAATGATCTATCCAATTGGAATTTGTTTTAGAAATTCACCAATCTGTTGAGAGTATGAGGCATTCTTTTTAGCAAATTATCCATATGGTTTCTGTATGGAAACGTCCCCTAAAGGTAACATATTGCGGAGAGGTTTGTTTGGAAAAGTTTGACAAAGTGCTCCATAGCTGGTTAATCACTTACCTGTATGCGATACTACACCTGCTTTAACGAGTTTACCTGAAACGATATGTTACTTTTTTACTTACCTGGGAATGTTACCTTTATTTGCCATTGCTTTCTGTTAAAATAATTACAGTAAACCTATTTTTAATTATTTTTCAATAAAAGTGAACAAATGACTGCATTACAGCAAAACTGTTTCTGTGAACACCATATAAACTTTGAAACAAGATTTCCCATTGACTCTCACGTTAATAAAATCATCAACATGTAAACATGTTTTACTTTCAATTATAGTGTTCACATAACATTTTAACATTTTATATACTGTACTATGAACTTTTGCATTTTTGCTTAAATCTTTTCTTGCATTTATAAATATATCTACCCATGTTTTGGGATGGATTTCTTGTTTTAGGATGGATATCTGGATCATAAAAATCAAATTAGTTGTTAATCACACATTATTGCTCAGTCCTTGCTGGGAAAAAATTAATTCTAAGAAAACTATGAACCCCAATTTTCCTTCCAGAATATTGAATATATGTCATGTAAAACATTTTGAACAGGACTCGTTTGCATGTTTTTTTTCAATTTCTTCTGTGTTCTTTGTCCTTATTTTGCACATGAAATGTAGTGAAATAAATATTCACGAAAAACAAAATCTTTTTAAGGTGATTTGTAAAGACTTGGGCTGAGATATGTCTGCATTCTTTTAGGATTCAGTATCAAATGTTGTCTATAAATGTTGTGTTGTCAACACTTCCAGTTCCAGTAGATTTATCTTCTAGCTACAGGTCTCTTTGGGATTTCAATTATGTTTTACATATGTAGACTCTCACATCCTATTTGTAGCTCAAAATATATGTAGTAGAAATTCTTTTTATTATGTTCTTCATCTTAGGTTCAAGAGTGGGTTTCATTCCTGATTTTTGGCATATTCCATTCATATTAAGGTGGACCTAGTGAGTGTGTATTTGAGTTTTTTTCACATGGTGGCAGCAGCAAATAGCTGAATTACTTATTTTGTTTTACCAACCTTAATCTGAAAACCTTAACATTCAACATATTTTTTTGTTTTGGAAAATATATATTCATGTAATGTTCCCTTATTTATCGCAATTGCTTCCTTTATTCACCTCATGACTGCTTTTTTCTGCGAAAAGACATACAAATACTAACATTTTTTCGAGAAACCTGGGAAAACAAATTAATTGAAATAGCACATAACAGTTGGCTTTAATCAGCTTGACAGGCTTCAGCAATTGGAATCAAAATTATTGATGCTATAACTTAGCTTTATTTGTCAACAACAAAGTAAACCCTGGCAACAAATTCTGCCTCTATGGTTTTTAGGGGTTCAACATGTTGTTCAAAATTGTATTTATTTCAGGTGTGAGATAATGTTATACTACTTTTCAAATATTTTGTTAATTTTTAATATTGCATCTAAAAAGAGTAAAATTATTTGAATACTCCAATGGGTGTTTCTCTTTTTTTGCCAGAATGTGCTAAGGGCTTACTAAACTTATAACTCGTAATTGCATTAATTGAGCACTACACAATGAAGATATATTGATAACAGGTGAAGTACGAAAAATCCACTAAAAAATTCTTTTCTCTGGTGATGTATTAGTCTTTGAGAGATTACAGCCTTCTTTGATGATCACCCCATCGGCATTTCTAAGACCTGTTGATATTAAACACTCCTTTTTTAAGACAGACCAATTAACTATTGTTTTAGTGCAATTAAAATCTAGTGTTGTTTTTATTTAAGGCACATGCCTACGAGACCTGCACACTCTCAGCTCTAATTGTTCATGTCTTAAATGTTCTGACTAAAAACCCATCCCTCAAGTAATGTATTTCTGTATTGTGTTGCTGTACAAGTATTTCCATCAGGTGGATCTCTGAAGGTCATGCTTGAAATACCCATGCATCGACATTTTTCTTTGTTGTCATCACTGAAAACAAAAAAGTATGATAATTATCAAGGCACGATTTCAGCTTGCTCTGTTTTTTAAGATCACTTTTCATAACCTGCATCATTAATTTTAAGACTGGAGCACTTTTTTCTTGGACATAAATCAAACTGTAAAAACCATCACCCCATTTACGATTAACTGCATTTGCCCAGCATAAACTCAGCAGTTGTACACAGTGCAACAATTTGTTTTACCAATGAGTGGTGAATATTTTATGATTCAAATGTTCAGAACATATTTATGTGGATTTAAGTCACTGAGAAAGTTCTTCACAATTTTTAAGAATCAGAACTCAAGTGTTCTCCATCAAGAAATTTTCTCCAAAAGGAGGTTGATATGTGTTACTTTGATGCCTCTTAGCATGTTACTGCCTCAATTTTCAAAATTCTAAAGAAAATAAATCAATCCCAGAATATACAAGGTTTGAAACAAGTTGATAGATGGGATTGTGGTACCTTTGCTGGTTCTGACCAGTGTATAGTGGTCCAGATAAGTGTGCTGAGTGATGTAGTATTTAAATAGCCCTTGTCCTAATTGAATTAAAAACACATTTATTTAAACTGCTCCCATTAGTTGATAAATCATCTGTGAAAAACCAGAAATACCACAATAATACTGAGAAATGTCCACCGAAATATGTCCTATGTCCTTACAGAAAAAAATATTCTGGTTTTAAAGTCTCACATTGCGTACGAAGAATGGAAGAATGTACTTTTCTATCTGGCCATGTTCAGGAAGCAAATGAGAAAGGATGGCATCTCAAATTTTGTAAAATATCTTTAAATAAATGTTTCATTTATTTAACATTTATTTTGTTGTTTTATTTAACAAATTATGGAACTCTTTGTAGAATGTAAGAGAATGTTGCCTGGTAACAGAGCTGTCACTAAAACATGAATTGGTTATGGCGGAAAGGAAAGAAACAGGTGGAATTAGAGTGTAAATTGTATCATGTTTGTTTTAATGTAACTGTCATGTTTTGGATCAGGAAAACACACATCAGTTCTCGCATCAGTCTTACCTCCCCAAGAAAGGATTGAGGGGGGGGGGGAGAGTAAAGGGGATGGGGGGGGTATCTGGAGAACGGACCCTGAGGCCAGAGGCTACATGACTTGATTACAGGAGTTGTATTTTATCTGTTTTGCTGAAATGATGGGCTGATATTTACCAGGCTAGCTATAACCCACATCCTCTGGGAGCTCATATAATCTTGCTTGATCAATGTGATTAAATTATAAGCAGGCATAAACTTCAACACAAATTACACAAATATATGGTAGAGTCAGGTTGCAGGATGATGATATATAGCTGCCGTTGGGTTCCTCCCAGCTTGCTTGTGCAATTTTACTACAGTATATGACTTATTATGAGCATTATTTTGTTAATCGGGACTTGTATGATGTAGAAATTGGTCATATGGTGTTGTGTTAGAGTTTGTGTGGGAGGGGGTTGGGATTAAATGTTCTCATTTCTGAATGCCATAAATACAGTCTCAAGAAACACCCTTTTTTGAAATATCTGTTCAGTCTTTTACCATCTTCATGGCTTTACGCAAGACTGTGTTTACGCATTCAGAATCCAGGTCATATTTCTTTATGATAAAAGTGCTTAAATTGGGAGATATTATGACATAATCAATTACCCTAGATTCAAAGTTAATGGTATGGGTAATCAAGTGTACTTTCCCATACTCCAATGGGATTAACACTTCAGACCCATAGTGCTTCACAATAAACATGTGCAATACGCATAATAAACCTGTGCAATATGTATAATAAACATGGAATTTCCATGAAGTAAACAACTCTTTATTTATTTGTTTTACATACTAATTGATGGCTAGTTAATAAAATGAATTAATTGGTCATTTCCATCGACAACCTACCAATTAAACAGATATGAAATTTCGCTATTTCCCTTGATTTATCACTCTACCAGGGGCGTGGTACTTCCATCCTTCGGAACCATGCAGAATTAGAAATTCAAATTAGATGAATTCGACTTGAATATCAAACCAAAATGTTTCCTGTAAAACTTTCATAAGTTGTTTTGAAGTGTGTGGAGTTGATTTTATCTTTAAAACATATTTTAGCTTTTAATTATAATTGTCGGAATTGTTTAAATCACCAAAATTAAAGCAGTTGTCTTGGCAGTTATTCAAGAGGTGGTCCTTCATCCTGTCCTGATGGACTATAAGATAGGATAACATTGGTGATAAAATTCACCATAAAACCTCTGAAATTGACCACTTGGCTATAGCTCACCATTGGACATGTGTTTCCAGTTTATCAAAACATGGATCTCCTACCACCGACTCTAACAATCTCCCAGCAACTGTTTCATTTGAATTTTCTGAACTTTTTAACAAGAAACAAGCTATTGGCAATTTTGAGCTTTAAATCGAAAAACCAGTTGGTTTTTTTTAATCAAATATAACGAGTTTTCTCTGGGTTAATCCTTGTCCTTGTATATTCTACGCTGGTCAGTCTTGGGAGGGATGACAGTTAAAGGGTAGTTTATGACAATATTATGTTGCACACCAAAGATAATTGTGATAGAAGATTCCATTAATCTCTTTGATCCAAAATTGGCCAGGATTTTATCTTAATTGATTACTCATTCTTGGTGTGGTCTATTGGTGGTGGAGTGGTGAGGGGGGGGGTGAAAGCCAAGTTCCCCAAAATGAATGAACTTGATCTAGAGTGAATCATCATGAAATAATTTTCCTTATTTTAAATAATTCAAATAGGCATAGATCCATCCTTTATGGATTATCCTCATAAATTGCAATAAAGAAAAAAATAAAACAATTCTGGAACTGAGGTAGTTGTGAAGTTTGGAGGGTGGATGGAGGTAGCTCTATTTTGATGTGTACTTGAGTTGGGCAGTGTATATTAATTTTCAGTCCAAATAAATATTTCAAGAGGTTTCCTCTAGGTCCAGTAGTTGTATATATCACATGTTGTCTAGAATAAGCTGTGACATAAGATGTGACTTAGATAATTAAAATGTGTGCCACTTAATATGCTTATCTGTCTGAGCCCTGATGTCTTACAGGTCTTTGGAAATTATATCAGTAATATTTGATCCCTGCCATTAAAATGTGGACAACGTTTGAGACAATCTCTGAATACAGGTGTACGGCCTCACAAGAACATTGGTTTGTAAAAATGTTGTGCCTTTGTTTCAGTCCACAGTACCTTGGTATTGGAAGAACCTAAAATTATCTCATGCTTAGGCTAAGGCGGTAGACAATATATAGCATGAGCTGCCTTAGTTTTTTCTTGAAAAAAGAAAATGTTTTGAATTTTGTCAATTATTTCTAAGCCTGCTCAATCTATTTATGGGTAATTACCTCCCTTTATACACTTTTGCAAAGGCATGTCATTTTTCTGATACGTGTAGCATTTGATAATATCTTGTTTTTAATAAAAAATCTTTTTATCAATCCATGAAGTTTCATTGAAATGGGGTAATTTTTAAAATTATTTATTAACAATTAGTTTTTGCATGACCAAATAGAAGCAGAGCATTAGACTTTAACAGGGTAATTATCCCCTGATAAATCTAAATTTAAATACATGGTTCAGCTTTAAGGTTTCAAATATATAAGTGTCTTGTCACAGGTCTTTTCTCCCATTAGTTAAATGCAAGATTTTATCAAGATAATACCAAACCCATAATTTTTCGTGGCATTATTTCGAGAATGAGATGGTTAATTCACAGATGAGAAATGGTTCATGTCATTAGGAAGAAAAATGGTAAATGCCAACAAAAACCGTTAATCACCAAAAGAAAACCGCCATTTGAACTCTTGAGTCTATTAAGAAAGATTACTTATTAATTGCGGCTAGGCGGAATTTTAGTTTTGAAATTAACATGCACATCTTCAGCCAGAAACAATAGTGAGACAATCACGGATGCATCATGGATTCGGCATTTTAAATTCTGCTTCATATTCATCTTATGATTTAAAAAAAATCAAGCACATTTGGTATTTAACTAGATTTGATAAATGAAAACCGTGTTTAAAAAATACAAAGAACTTAATCTGTATTTTTTCAAATTTTAAGTGGGTGATAATAGCTTTTCTTGTCTGAACTGGAAGTTGACCCCCTCTATCATAGTGTAGAAAACATAGCATATTAGTGTCAAAACAATTATCCTGCAACTTCAAAACACCCCAAAGTGTTATCTAAATTATCATGAAAATTCAAGAGCCTAATCTTGGTAATTTGATTGGCGACTTTCACTTTGAATTTCGCCCTAGAAATGTGAGCTTTATGTCATTTGGTGGATTTTTAGTGGATTTTTATTTGGTTTTCAAGAAATGTTATTCTTAGTTTGATATTTTAAGGTGATATAGTATAAAACATTGAGTCAACATCAGACTCGCTTCACACAGTTTTGCTAAGACAATAAGAAATGTGATTATTAAACCATTTGAAATCCTTTGAACTTTTTCAACCAAAATCTTTGATATGTGGTTTTTTATGGCAGGTCAGCAGGTTCATAGACTCTATGCAATTCAATCCGAAAGTCCAATAAGGAACATTTAAAAAAACTCACTTACTTATAGATAAGAGCTAATAAATCATTCATTGGAAAAACGTTTGATATGTTTACATTTATTTCAACTGACCATCTCCAAGGCGATCTTTATTGTTTGCTTTATCCTTTTAAAATGATAAACAAATTGTCACTCAAATGTTCCGTTTCTTTCTAGTGCTCCTTTAGATCCAAGTGCTCTTTTTAATCTTTCATTTTAATGGCAATTTCAATATTCATAGATCACCAAAACAGATAGTGGTCAGGATAATAAATACAAACGTGTGGCAGGCAGCCGTCTGCTGAAAACTTAACAAATTTCACTTTGATCATGCTCAAATTACACAATTTCTCTTCAAAATTTGAATGAAAAATTTGATTTTCTCATTTTTCTGTATACTAAAGTGAATGGGCTACTCAGTAACTACTAGTAACTCTCATTTTCATGTTATTTCTAGAATAAGAAGAATATTTCATATTTCCCCACATTTTTCCATGCTCATGTTTTCTAATTTTACTTCAAATTTTCAAAAATTCCCCAAACATCTTTTTAGTACATGGTATGTATAAATTGGTTCACTTTGTAAACATAAAATGAATGGTGATAAAAGATAAAATCCTAAAAGACTCCAACCTCCCAAGTTCCCCAAACCCTCACAATATCATAGAATGGTTTTGTAATAGCGGTGTTATGACCATTTAGTAGCCTTAACTTTACTTTCTTTTCTGGTCCTTCCTAATAAATCAACAAAACCATGGGAATCTTCATTAACTGTAAGCAATCCTGTAAATGTTCCATATGAGAACACTTAGATTGTGATCATCTTTGGATGAACTGGACAACAGGTTTCAAACAGTGAGGCAGAAAATCAGATTCTCACAGTGTATTATATATGAAATTCTTTGATAGCTTATAGAATAGTTTGATTACGTGAATGTTTACATGGTGACATAACTTGATTATTGTGATAATAGGTGATTAGCTTGTAGATCTCACTTATTATTACTTTGTGCTATGTGAAAAAGTGCCAGTTAGAATTACACACATCAATAGCAAAATTTATGTTTATGGGATTTCATCTTTTGGTTGTCTCCCAAAATGGCACAGTTGGCAAATCTAAGAAAATGATGTCAATAAAATCAGCCTTATGGTTTTGTACTCTTAAACGATTCTCATAATCTGTAGGTGTTTTAAGGTGAAAGGGTACATGTGATATTGTTAATTGTTATGAATGTGGATTGGAACTTAATTTACAATATATACGTACTATAAATAACTGTTAGACCACAGAATAAATAATAAACATGTCAACAACAAACACTTTTTGTATAAAAATACCGGAACCAAATTATTTTCAGTTATTTCACGAAAAATAATAACAAGATGAATGAATTGAATGAAATATATATTTCATTATTGTATGGCTTGACGTAGGTATCCAGTTTGAACTTACGTTCATATGCTAAAAATATAATAGTTCTGTATGTTTTGAGAGAAAATGTCACCTAACCCCTGCCCCCACTCTTTTATGTCATGAAAATAAAATCTTGTCTTTAAAGCTCAGTTTTGACTGCAATACAATGTAATAATACAATACATTTTTTATATAGATTGTGTACAATTCAATTCGTACAGGTTATGTAAAGGATGTTTTGCAAAACATATTGAATGGACAACCTTGGAACTTGGTGTGATTCAGTACAATCCCATTCAACCCCCACCCCCACCTCCCTTATAGCTAAACTGCATGTATGCGATTTTGAATGGGTCAAATTTTGAGGAGTGTTGAGTGCAGCAAAAAAAATTCATCAGTTTCAGGCTATGTGAACTTCTTACGATATTACCTGGCTTATCAATTTGAAAAAATAATTTCTACATTTAGATTTCTATCACATCCAATATTGATTATTTTGCTCTATCACTTCAATCACTTATAAAGTTAAATCACTACCGTCAGACCTTTTTAAAAATATAAGTTTAAAACTAGTTAATTTAGTTTTGGACTTGTTACATGCTGAATGTAAATATATTTAGAAGATAGTGATGATTCGTAGTAGGCGAGATGTTAGGATTTCATTTTGTATGTTGGGATATGAAATAAAAAATGCTACTCAAATTAGCCGAAGTTGGCAATTGGGTTTATACTATCGGGGCAATATGCTATATCTGTGATATCAAAAAGATATCAATATTTGACGACTTTACAGAAAAAGATTTTTGCACCTAGTCTGGCGATACCTACCACAATGGTGATGACCTTTTAGATTAAAGACCCCCCTAACATATATAAATGATGTAATTTTAAAAGAAAACTTAACCAGATGAAATGCCATAAAATGATAGGAATTAGTCATGATCTTTGTGTGTTTATTAGATATCGGTGCATATTTCACTTAATTTGTAAGAACTGACCTCAGAGGTGTCTGTAAGAAACTTTCAAACCTATATTTGCTCTTGTGGTAAAACAGGTTGGATTTTATTGCATTTTACAGGTATGAGAAACCACAATTAACACTTTTTGATACATCTCTTAACTTTTGTAAACTTTGATTTATCTATTCCTATATTCTAGTGATTACTTATTGAGATCATTCAAGTTCTTAATTGCCGTTTATACCAAACAAAGACTTCTGGGATTGCTTTGAATCTCACGTCTAATTATCCCAGTTAGGCTTTAATTTAAATGCGGCTAATCTGTTTTTCCACAACAAATGAATTAAAGGTTTTTTCCTCATCAAAGGAATCGCTGCATCTATTTTGAAAAAAACAGAAACAGAAAAATGAACAGTTTCAGTTGCTCTTGTCAAAAATGTCATATTGAAAAGATACTTTCAGTTTTTGCTATAAATTTGATATGTTTTGATGTTGATTTCTAGTTGTTAATTATATGTTCATTAATCAAAAAATGTCGACACTATCAGATCTCCCCGAATGTAGAGATGTTTGTAACATAAAGGTATGACATAGTAGAAATTACAATAAGAAAACAGGAAGACAGGCGAAACTGACACTATAATACTATATTGCCAAAATGCGCTACCACGAACCAAAGCCACAATTAGCCGCATGCATACGATATATAGTCCCATTTACATATACATATCTGATTTTACATATGTCAACTGCTTCAAAGTGGAGGTATGCATTCTAGTATAAAAATAGAATTTTTAGAAATTGTTGAAGTAAATTGTGTTTTAAAAAATGCACTCCATTTTGATTCTTGACCAACACTCATTGCCAAATTAAAAAACTTCCAAAAACCAATGTTTTACATAATATGCTAAAGAAGGTTAAGTCTATATGTCATATTTATATGTCGCATGTGTATCTTATATGAAAGGTAAAACCATAAGTACAGAAAGTTGAAGTCATAAGTACATCATTTCCATTTCCTTTAGATACTGTACAGTCAAACATGTAAAGTGGAACATATTTGTGAGTGGAACACCTCCATAAGTAAAACACTTTACCTGCATGCAGTAATTGATTTAATGTTATTATGATCTATTGGCTTAATGTTAAATGAACCTCTTTAAGTGGAACACCTTCCATGTGGAACACTTTTTAGAGGTACCAAAGATGTTCCACAGTTTTACTGTATAAGAAATTTTACATTTACCCAAAAGTGACAAATGGTGAGATAAAATTAAGGTCAGGGTGCATGATGGGAAATTTTCTGCAGTCCTCAATTGAGTCACATGTTATTTTTCAAACAAGAATCACTCCTTCCCCACATTGTCTATATCTTCCAGTTTTGCACAAAGAGTACACTTATGTACCTAGAAAAGATTTGTGAGAAGAATGTTTTGATAAATTGTATAAAAAACAAGAAAATTCAATGAAAGAATTTAGAAAATTTTCAGAATTTTTTTTCACTGAATTTTCTCGTTTTTTATACATTTTACATAACAAATCTTCTCACAATGCTTTTCTAGGCACATAAATGCACTCTTTGTGAAAACCTGCAAGATGTAGACAATTTGGGGAAGGAGTTATTCTTGTTTGAAAAATAACATGTGACTCAATTGGGGAATGCAAAAAATTTCCCAACATGCACCCTGGCCTTAAGGTAAATAAAGTATTCCTGTCTTGTTAAAAGATAGGTAAGTACTATGATTTAGGTAAAAATTTATCCTGGAAAACTTGAATTTTGAGGAAATTTTTTTCATATCAACACTTATATACGGTATTACATCTTTCCTATCACCATGCTTCACATGTGTAGTGAATGTGCTTTATTACAGCATAACCAGGAGAGTCGCCAAATTGTAGCGTAGCGACCTGAGATGGCATATTGCCCTTTTGTGAACCCATGAAGACTGCCCATGCACCTATGGGTACACCTTTCAGGGATTCTTCATGGCAACTTGGACACTTAATTTTAACATTAGTATCCCTAATAGCATCTTTAATACCTAAACCATGTATGCCTTCTAGTATTTCCATTGATGCAATCCTTCATGTATAAAGTGTCATATTGCATGCTGGTGGTGTACATTTACATGTATGCACACATGTCCGGCTGTTAAGGGAAATACATGTATTATTACATAGTTCAATAGATACACACAGGGGTAATTTGAGGTATGTGTTATACATGTTCGCTCAGAATAACTCATTTTGGCACACATTTATCTTTCCATGGCTTTCAATGATTATGTATTTAGTGGTTATACCTGGCCGACTTGTAAGGAGTTTAGTTGACTTCCATGTAAGCTGGCCAAGGCATGCTAAACTATATTTTCATGCAATTCATATTAGGAAAATATGTGGAAATATGGTATTATGTACAGGATGGCTGTAGAGCATTGGACGAGAAATATTAAAACCAGTGAGAATACCAATGCTAAGACACAAAGTAAAGAAAATATGAATATGAAACAGAGAATAAACGAAATAAGCAAAAAATCATTCTTTATATTTGACACAGTAAAATGTAAAAAACAACACTTGAAGAGAAATATAACTTTGAATTTGGAAAGGAACAAGAACAGTAAGAAGGGTACCACAAGAGCCTGAATATAAAGCCAATAATTACTGAAGGGACCACAAGCTATGAAAAGGAACTATAAGCTACAGAAGGGGAACTTTTCAATATTGGTTTTCACAGTGAGCTGAGATCATGTTGAAACTCTGAGATCATTGTGAAAACTGATTTTGTTCCCAACAACCTGAATGCGTTGAACATTGACGGAAGTGTCCCATTGACGGAAGTGTCCCATTGACGGAAGTGTCCTATTAATATTTGTCCCAGGAGGAAATCTTCAGTTAGGACTAGTCCCGAAAGGTAATGTTCACTTAGGACTAGTTCCAAAAGGTAATGTTCAGTTAGGACTAGTCCTAAAAGGTAATGTTCAGTTAGGACTAGTCCCAGAAGGAAATGTCCATTTAGGACTAGTTCCACAAGGAAATGTCCATTTAGGACTAGTCCCAAAAGGTAATGTTCATTTAGGACTAGTCCCAGAATGAAATGTCCATTTAGAACTAGTTCCACAAGGAAATGCCCATTTAGGACTAGTTCCACAAGGAAATATCCATATAGGACTTGTCCCAAAAGGTAATGTTCATTTAGGACTAGTCCCAGAAGGAAATGTCTATTTAGAACTATTTCCACAAGGAAATGCCCATTTAGGACTTGTCCTAAAGGGTGATGTTCATTTAGGACTAGTCCCAGAAGGAAATGTCCATTTAGGACTAGTTCCACAAGGAAATGTCCATTTAGGACTTGTCCTTAAAGGTGATGTTCAGTTAGGACTATCATTTGTATGTATGGTTTTTTAAGTACCTGGTTCCCATACTGACTTTTAAGTTAAATGCAAGCACAGTATACTAGATCGTATAGAATACTTTTGGGGTCATTAAGATCAAAGAAGCAAAAACTGTATTTTCATTTCTCCTCAGAGCCTTAATTTACTGACACTCAGGGTAAAAATAAGCCTGACAATGAGCTAAAAAGATTGAATATAAACATTTTTTTATGATTAACAATACAAATTAATTATAATTAAACTGGATTTCAGTCCTACGTCATAGATGAATAAAGAAATATTGAAATTCAGCTATGTGAAAAAGTGGATGGTTTTCATGATACAAAATGTATTTTAATATTTAGTAAGTTCAATATTGACTTTGTTTAGGCCCCTGGAGACTTTGGGAATTTTCTCTACTTTGTTTTACCAAATCTTCATGTTTAAATTATTTAACATGGCATTTTTAGATTGACTTAGTCTGGGATAATGTTTTGATGGTAAAATTGTAATGTTTTAAGATTTTTCTTAAATCCTCTAAATACATGTTATCATATTTACTAGTTTACTCTTTGCATTTTTTATGTATTTTTCACTTTGAAATTGTTGATAGTTTTCTGATTGAGGTCAGCAAAATAGGACTATACCCCAAACAGTTTTCAGTCATTACTGTAGGTATAGCCTAAATTATAAAGCTCAGTTTGCAATACTTATGCCCAAGCAGTCATTTTTGAATCATTTTCAAAAGCAACATTTTTAGATGTTCTGTGTGTAAGGGTTTAACACCTATTCGAACATGACTGTATTCACACCTTCTATAAACTGTGAACAAAGTCAACATTTCACCCAGGGTATATTCGTCAACACTATGCCTGGTAAAAGGAGTAATGTGTGACGTTATAACGGCGAGCCTTAGTAAAAGCTGACCATCAATCAAATATTCTAAAAATTTTGGTGAATTTTCATGTCGAAAACAGAATACGTTTGTGCCTAGTCCTGCAGGGTGTATTCGTCGATATAACACCTCTTCTGTCTATATTTCTTAAACAACTACCATGTTCAGAACTGCACATTGGTTGACTATAATATGTTTTAAAAACAACTTTCTACTTATGTCGCACAATGCAACACTCAACACTCCATTTGTTTTACAGCAGAGTGGCGGACACTTTGAACAACAGAAATACTAATAATCTATCCTCTCCTCAATTTTTGGCAAAATAATCATGTATTAGGAATGTATGCTAATTCAACTAGTGCTTCGGAGGATACAAGTTTTTGATAAATAGTAATGAAACATATTTGATATAAGTAAGAAATATCATATAGCGCTATGGGGAGAGGGTCACAAACACATTGTATAGTTAACATAACTGCCATTAATTAGCCATAAAAATCAAAACTTTTTTTTATCTAAAATTCTGTTTATAAAGTACCCTGTGTGCAGAGTCTAGTTAAACTACACTCTGCCTAGTAGATACCATTTTACAGTTTAGTAGTCCCGCCCCCACGACGGGTACCGGTGACAGTTTGGGTAATAAATCACTTTTGACCTACGCGCTGACCTTTCTTCCACCAATCAGCGAACTTCAAGAAACATACGCCAAATGCGTTCTAATTAAATATTCGCATGTCATTGGTCAATTCCGGGCTCAACGATGAAGTCAGAAGGAATGACCATATATAGAACGTCGGTCAAATTTGGCCGACGAACACTGATTGGCGTGGTGAGTTCACAGGTTTATTTTAGTTTGAAAGAGTGAAGACGAAGCTCTCTTTTAAGAAGTGAAGTCAATCGAATGCAAAGGGTATTTATAAAGATATATTCAAGAAAAAATGAGCAATATTTTAAAAACTAAGCTTATGGTAATGATATATACTGTTGTATTGTTATTAAGGTAACACTCATAGGCCAAGCAAATGGGCTCATAAAAGGCCCAAACATCCCAAAAATTGCAACAGTTTTTAAATTAGTCTTATATTATGTATTAATATCAGTTGAAAAACATATCAAAAATATAGAAAAATGTATGCAGTGGACAAATATGAAATTTCACTTCCTAGGTACCCCCTACAACCCTACCCCAAAATTGAGTATTGGTAGTAAACAATTTTTTCTTCCCAAATGGAATACTTTAGTCAAGTATTCAAGCTTTATTATGATAGATCACATATTCACAAATAATTAAAATATTATTTTAATCAATTTTGAGACCAGTCATTGGTCATTTGACCCCAAAGTATAACAAAATAGGCCACAAAACAGGCATGTTATCACATATCTATTTAGATATTTTAGGATCAGTTTGTCAGAAAAGCATGAAAAAAATCATGTTGTTACATATTCATATGAACTTCATATTTGGTGAGTGTCAGAATTCTAAGGTGTATACTTAGGAAGAAAAAAATTATTTCATTTTCATAGTTTTGCCCCGCCCACTATAGGGGAGACTATAGTTTTGATGATTAACTCCCACAATGCATCACATTTGTATTAGAGTTGACATCTAAATCATTTATATAGGCTTGTCATCATCTAAAATACAGGTTTTGTGAAGGTTTATACCTTATTAGTATGAAAAATAGGAATTATTAGTTGCACCAGGTAAAATGTTAAGGTGACCTCACTTTTATTTGATGAATAATTACATATCACCACTCTGATATTAGGGTATTGATAACTGGTTTATTTATGGTTATTAAACGGAATTTAAACTGACAGAGAACATTAAAATCTCAGATATCTGGGGAGTCTTTCATTATATTAATATAATTTCAGTGCATAGGAATGATGGTAATTCTGTTTGTCAGGTTGGAAAACATTGAGTGTACATGTGCTGCATTCAGAATCGGATGCAGATATTGTGATTGTGAAAACTGCAATCCAAAGTGTCCAAACCTCAAATACATTACTCATACAGATCTCCTTGTGCTTTTCATTTATCATGCACAAAACACAAACTTCAACATTTTCTTCAAACCTGAACCAAAAGCAGCAGAAACAAAATGTTGGAATATAAATGAAATAAGATTGTCTTTGGGAAAAGTGGTCTGTGACAATATTTTGTTTCTTTTCTGGGGTGTGACATCGCATTCAGGTTATATATGGCATAGACAAGAGGCTATCATTGAGGCAGATAAAAAAGAGTGAGTTCTTGAGAAAACAAGCGGTTGTTTTTAAATTACCAAAAGCACTGGTGATCCGCTCGATTACGCTTGTCGTTTCGGTAACAAAATGTCTAAACGTCGAAAGTACGATATTTCTTTTTTCCTTTTTTTCACGCGTTGTAGGCAGAATCCCCACGATGTTTTTTTCTCACAGAATTGTTGATTTAATTCCTTACTTAAGTTAAATAAACGGTTTGGGTTAAAAGTGCAGATCTTAATTGTTTATCGAAATACCGTTTATGTAACTTAAGTGAGGAATTAAATCGAAGATTCTGTTGTCTTCTGAACTATTTGTTCGCAAATATGTACATTTTTTAAACATATAATACTGATACATGTTTGTGATAACAATATTGTGGGAATTCTGCCTACAATGTGTGAAATAAAGAAAAAAGAAAAATCAAACCTCGGATGTTCCGACATTTTGTTACAGCGTAAACAAGTAGAAAACCAGTGAAATGCAAGCAACTCTGTCATTGCAACGGAACATGCTCTTTTGTCAATTTATGGTGGAAAAATGGTAAAACCCTAAATTATCTTAGGCTTCTAAAATTCTATTAAAAGAGAGCAGCAAGATCTGAATTATTGCAGCCCCGTGTTCTTCCTCCATTTTCTGATGCTGCGGAATACCACCGTTACAGAGTCTACCATCAGATCCAGGAGTGGTAGGGAAATAAACTGCCTCCATTATAATTTGGCTGGGAAATAAGCAACGAAACTATGTACCAATTGCCTAAATGCAGCTCCCCTTTCTCAGAGATCATCCATTGTGTATGTAAGGCAGATTGTATTTCTATGAGATGTTCTTGTAGAAAAATGAAATAACTGTTCTTTGACATATAAGGCAGATTGTATTTCTATGAGATGTTCTTGTAGAAAAATGAAATAACTGTTCTTTGACATATAAGGTATGCAAAGGCATTTGTGCAAATACCTCCATTACTGATCATGAGAATAATTATGACTAAATAATGAACACTGGCAGATCTGGGCCCCTCCCACCCCCTTGGGCAGGCCCAGAAAAAACAATTGGGCCCAAAAAGGCCTTAAGGCCCTGAAAAGTGGGCCTTTTTGGTTATAAATGGGCCTTTTAAAGCCTTATTTTTAATTGAAGAAAATGGGTCTCAATATTTCAAAATTTGACTTCAGGGTTTTAGGGGCCCAAAATTTTTTCCGCGGAGTTTTTTTTCTCAGACCTGACATTTGCCCCCCCCCCTTTTGGTTCCCATATCCGCCCCTGATGAAGGCTGGTGATAGACAAGGTTGTAACTGATTGTTGTTACAACATAATAGTATTAAGCTTATTTAATCAGCATTCTTTTTTGCTCTCTATAAGTAAGACACATATATGAAGATTAAGATTACAAAATTAAGGCAGCATTTTTGATAATGAACATAACATAATCGAACCAGGCCCTGTATAAAGACCAGGGATTTACTTTGCATTACACTAGTTAACTCAGGAGGATTTATTAATGTAGAAACCTTTTCCTCATTTTTATTGAATTTCATCTTGAAATCGAACATTCTTCATTTCATTTCTCAATATCACTGTGTGGTTAAGAACACCTTAGTCAAAAGTAACAATTTTTCCTTAATACAGGGCGAGCCAAAAAGGTAACCCAAACAAATCTTAATAATCCAGTCCAATCATCCTGCATGGATTTAGTGTCATATTTGGCAGAATTGAGTCTTGGTCAATGTATTATCAATCTACCTAGTCTCAGTGGTCTCTAGTGGTCACGATTTTATGGCCATTTTATACCATGCCATGAAATATGGGTGTCATGCATGGAGGCCAACTTGAACGTATCGTGCGTTGTTGTTCAAATCAGGAGCATAAAAATCATGTGTTATAACTCTCATCTTCATTCTTATCTCTTGTTTTAATGTTTCAAGTGTTGTTAGTATCGAAAAAAGGTCCACAGATAAAAAAAACTGGTGGTATTGATGTCCAGTCTGGCACATTTCGATATTTTGAGCACGTTTTGTAAATGGCCATAAAATCGTGACTATTAAGACGTGTCGCAAAAAGCTCGCGCACGCATTGTTACACATTTTGTGGCGTAATCCAGAGGATCCTCGTTTTTAACATGATAGAATGTGACGTTTTTGAGAAAAATGTACACACATGAAAATCCTTTCGTTCTCCACATTTACCTCTATAATTCAAAACATTTTAGACGAATAACTCTGATATCATATATATATTGTTAATGGGCTAGGAGCATCATAAAACACGAATCAATTGATATTTTAGGTGAAATAAATATACGTGTTGCTGTGCTTGAAAATAGGCGAATGGCGTAAATTAGCCCTATTTTAATGAATTTTGAAAACCTTTCGTCCTCCACTTTTCCACATACAACAGAAAACACATACTTTTGTGAACAAAATCAACTATTTATTAATAAACTAGAGTTTAGGAGCAAAATAATCGCATATATGATTTATTAAAAATTGATCTCGTATTTTTTGTTTAATGTACACCTGAAAAGTTGAAGGTACCAAAAAATGAGCAAAACAGGTCGCTGTCAACAGATTCTATTTTTCAGACTCTATGACGTCACAATATGGGACGCTTACTAAAATTCATCCTTTGAAATAAAACTTCCATCTACCTTTATCAAGACGAAAAATAAGTATAATAGTCATATATTGTTTGAGTTATGAGCGTTTAAAGACGAAAAATAATTCAAAATGTAACGTGTCAACATGGGATATTTGCCAGATGTTTTGGTAAAAAACTCTTTTTTAAAAACGAACGCGCAAAAAATGTGAACGGAGTGTAGTTGATCGAAAACCTTCATCGAAACAGCTTTAAAATGATATATAACTTTAATTAGAATATTATCTTATAATCCGGGGAATCAAAGTTACATTCACGCGATACCCTTAAAAACAAATGCGCTAGATCATAGATAGATCAATGACACTTAGTAGAATGAAATAACATTGAACAAGGTAATTGTGCCAAATATGATGCCAAACCCATGCTGAATGACTGGGTTATTAACAAACATTTGGTTGGGTTACCTTTTTTGGCTCATATTATAAACTGATGTCAGGGACAGGGATATTTAACATTTTGTTGCCTTTTCAAGGACATTTTTTGACCACTGATTGTAACAAATCGTTCTCTGTTTTACCAGAAATGTATATTATATATCAAATTGAATTTAAAAGGAAAAAACATTTGATAATTTAACAGATATCAACTAAAAGTAGGGCTTCCCCTATATTTCACCTGGCATTTGCTGTTTTTCTACTTTTTTTTTACATAATCCTTTCCTGAAAACCTCAAAAAACTGTTTTCAGGACAAAATAAGCCTTTACAAATAATTTAGTTGTGCTATTGAGTTCAAATATGACATATCTTGGAAGTAATTAAACAAAAGTAAGGTCACCCCAAAAGTGGGTGTGGTAAAATATTGAAATTTCAAATATTATTTTCACGCTCAATATTCACTTAATGACCCTGATATTTATCAAAGACAATGTTCAGGTGTACAATACCCTCCTTGATATTTTTCATGCAATTCTGATGAATTGATACAGAAATAAATACATTGTTATATTAAATTCGGGCTATTTGATGGCCTATTTTCAGATATTTGGCGCTAGAAATGCCAATTATTGCACTCAAATAGTTGGTTAACAATTTTTAGTTGCTCTTATGTCAGTAAACTATCATAATATTACTCGTTTAGTTGACAAGAGTATTCCATTTTGAAATTAAAAAATATTTACAATCCCATACTCAAATTTGGAGGGGGGTACCTGGAATGTGACATTTCATATTTGTCCACTGCATATATTTTTCTATATTTTTGATATGTTTTTCAACTGGTATCAATATACAATATAAGCCTAATTTAAAAACTGTTGCAATTTTTGGGATGTTAAACTTCCATTTGCCTAGCCTATCAGTTATTGATGCTGATATCAGCTCAAACATTATGATCTTTAATAGAACATCAGAAACTTGATATATCAGTTTATGTAAAATGCCTTATAATAATTCTGACGGAGCAACCTTGACTACTTGCAAACATTCTCACAGTTATAATTTATCCTTTTTTGGTGCTGAATATATTTATCAAACCCCCTTACAAACCCCCTTATTTTTATTATGCATTTTGTTTGGTATAGTATATCTGGCATTGACACATTCGACCTTTTTACTTTTGATAAATTGACAGAAAAGAGATAAGCATTTGAAATTCTATTACAGAATCCTATTCTCGATTGCCATCTTTCACTGGTAGACAACCTTTAATTATAGCTTATAATAAACCATAACAAACTGCTTATAATTAGAAAGTACATCAAAAAGCTCTTAAATGATTTTAAATGAAACTAACTGTTGATGGAAGTTTAGAGTGAACTTAAATATATGCCTACCATCTGAAAGTTCTTATAGAGTTTATGACCCAAAATGTCAATAACATTTTTGATTAATTTGAATTCAATTCACACGCTATGTCTTTGGAGTAGGCTAACGTGATCCTCGAAAATTCATGTTAAAGATTATTTATTCTGAGCTCATCAACTTCATATGTGATTCCTAATTCACATGTATGGTTAGTATTAAAGAGCATCTTAGCAATATAAAAAACGAATGCTTAACAAGTAAATACCCAGTGCATATTTTTTCTGATACATAATTTTCAAGATAACTTCTCGATCATTTTGCTTGAACTTATTATTTAGTGTCATCGTGTGTCTTTGTTCAGTTCGTTGGTTGGTTGGTTGGTTGCGTTTGTTTCTTTGTTTGTTTCTATAGTGACATATATTTATGATTTGCAACCAGGTAAATCCACCATCAGCTTCTATTCCTCTTCATATGTGAAAGCGTCTCATTATGACATGAATTACTTGTGACATAAGAGCTAAATATGTTATGCAGTAACTGCTATACTGGTGGTAAATATTTTAATGTATTCATAAGTCATTAAGACATTAACTTTAACAGGATCATCCTGTATTAGAGATAGGTCACATTAATATTCAAGTTCTAAGTAGCTTTTCCTGTTCTCCCTTACAACGATTCTCCTTGTACAGATAGCATGCGAGTCTGTTTGTTGTTTGAATCTTTTTTGGTGTCTTTGATTTCAAAGGGAAAAATGATTGACATATTATCAAGTATGCATTGTACATTTTCCATTTCTTATTATGGGCACCTTCCTTTTCACAAAATCTGAAGTTTATTTTATGGCCATCATTTATTTAGTGTCAGTTGTACATGTGGGGTATTTTCTTCCTTTTAAAGATATTTCATGTAATCTTTTTTTTTAAATTGAATTTTGCTTACCATATTTCAAAGATAGTTCTTGTTTTATTAATTCAAGCTTGCATATCTTGAAAGGATGGATGGGATTATACTGTATGGCACGACATTAGGCCATGGAAGATGCGGGTCCAGCACCCTGCCCCAAGGCATACAGACTAGAAACATTTTGACATTTAGATTTAACGGTTTTATTATATCATCATAATCAATGAATTATAATATGACAATTTTTTTAATTTCTTTGTTGGATGACTAAGACAACCAATAACTTTCAATTTTGTGCATTCAATTATCACATTTGGATAACCTGAATTGCTGAACTCTACATAAGTTGTCATATCCTTGCTACATACAAGTATTATTCATGGCCAGGAGTAAGCTTAATTAAAGATCTTCTAATTTGAGCTTAATACTAATTTTCCCTTAGCCTATGCATTTAATTGACAATTTTTTACATTTATTTCTATATTCTTTATTTAAAAGAGCCTTTGATATTAAAAATGTATATGATATCAGTGAATTTGAAAATCTATGAAACTTCTGGTCTTAAAGATGTTCCCGATTTATCAGTTGGTGACTTTTTGGCCCTTCTAATTCAAAAAGACGACGTACATGCAAATTACAGATTACGTACTTGCAAAATCTCTGATATTCTAAATAAATGTTTTTACTGAGACTTAAAGTCCCTTCATGTAGAGATAAATCAGTTGAAATTTATATTGTCCATGTTGAGATCATTTCTGTTGACTTATCCCATCATTTCTGTATGTTTTTGGACTTTCGGGTGCATAAGGGCTAAACCTCCTAATACCTCTTCCTATAAAGTATCCTCACGCATAAGTTCAACTCCAAAAGTTGACTTCATTGGGTTCACACTTTCTACACAAGCTTTAGTGCGTCTTATCACAATTGTATCAGTTCCATCTTAGATTTTATCAAAAAAGATTTGACCACATTTTGTGAAACAAATTAATTTTATCTAACATGTTTGTAGAATTTTGTAGTGAAAATATTTTGGTGTAGCATTTGAATTAAAAAAAACTGCACTTTCAAGATAAATATATTTTTTATGGTACTCCGCAAGGGGTATATTCCTATCGTTATAAATTAATTTGATGCAATTTTATTTGTCATTCAGTTGAAATATACCTAACAAACAATACAAACTTGATGAATATCCTAATCATTAATGGGGTTGACAAGCCTTTTTATTGCATTTATTTCGATCATTCTAATAGTCACTCATTGGCCTTTGAAAACAATTCATGTATCTATCTACATGTATATTTGAAAGTCAAATTCTGTTTAATAGATTATGAACAAAGTGCAAACAAAGATAAATCAGAAAAATTGGACAATTTTCGTTTTTACGTTACCACCACAAGTGGTGACATATTGTTATGGTCTCCCAACTTTTTGTGACGGCGAGCTGTGTCCGGTTGTTGGCTTTCAGTGTCTGTAACAAATGGCAGGTGGTGACATTGTGCATTTTGCTGCCTTGTTTGTCAATACTGTAGTGCATCATCTCAGTTTGTCTATTCAGCGTAGAACTGATGAATGTATATGCCAAAACTGACATACCCTGTATACATTTATAATGGCTACTATGGCTTAGGGTTAGGGTTGGTCATATTATTCAATTTACTAACACAAGTTCAGAGTTATGAAGTGTCCTGTTTAGTGAGTTGATTATCCATGAAACTCATCAATTTTTACAACTCGCCATCACCAGATTGAACTAAACACGATAAGGGGCTCCTTAGAACCAACATAACAACCATATTAATCTTACAAAACATAATATTGTTTATTGAATTTATTCATGTCTAAATTACTTATAACAATCTATTATAATATAAATTATTTAAATGTATGTACATGTTACAAGTTATCTGAATAATGCCTTAATATTTTGTGTATAGGATTCATTTTTAAGTCAAATTATGTTTCAACTTAAATAGTCATTACAGTAATGCCAGTTTATTGAAAACAATGATTTAATAAATTGTTCTTTAAGGTTGTTCTGCACTATCACAAAAATCAAAGAAATTTGGAGAGATGTAATTTCAATTCCATTTGATTTTGAATCTTTTTGAATTTTACACGAATGCATAAACATCCAAATAAAAAAAGAAAAATATTAACCATTTCATTTATCATTGGTAATTATAATCATGAGAGTTAGACAAAAATTCTCATTATGCAGAACTACCTTAATATACAAAAATTAAAAACACGGATTTCACATTACAATGGCTCCCTTGTGTTATGCTGGCTATTATATATCATACTTATACATGTACCTATAATATACATGTAATATAATATACATGTATTGTACATATACATCGGTACATCTTATATATGGCCACCCATGAGGTTAATGTTGTTCAGTTTTGGCAAATTCAATCTGCCTTTTGGCATTACTTCCTTGTTTGAAAATACATGTAGAGTAGTTTATCCAGACTGGTTTTCTCCTACCCTTTTAAAGAATTTGATGTCATATTTTTAAAAAAAGAGCTCACCACTACCATTAAAACACTACCATTCCCCCATAATGAGCCTGTATTTCTTTAAAAGGGATACAGGCTACATTGAAGTTGCAAATGGAGCGGATATTCTCTATCTTTGTCTGTGGAACTTTTCTGGTAATAATACAATGCAAACTGCTCAATGAATCTATAAAATGTACACTAGAATACTTGGAATATGTAACATCTAGTATACCTTCAAAAACAAGTGTCCTGCATTTGCGACTACACTGTAGCCTGTATCCCTTTTAAAGAAATACAGGCTACAGTGTGGGGGTAGGGTAATGTGATTAAGGCCTTGTGGTATTTTGCCATATGAACAGACAAAAGTGATCATTTCATTTTGTGATAATTGACAGTTGACGTTATGTATTGAGGTTGATTGAAATTAAATAGTTTACCAATTTGACTTGAGAAGCTTCTATGTGTTGTTCAACTACAATACATATCTAGTAATACTACTATAACTAGTAATCTAGAAATATAAATTATGAATTTTTTTGTACATGGGAAAATATATGAGAATATGAATTTACATGTTGTTCACTTATAATGTGTTGTACACATAAGGTGTGTGAACTAATGGATTCTGATTTGATGTCATATCATAAAAATTTTAGATGTCATAAATGTTGGTGTCATGTCATACATATCGATTGATAAATCATACATACAAGTACTTTGATGTGCTTTTTGGTATTGATTTAATTTATCTAAATTGAAATTAATTTTCATTTGTTGTGGTTTTGGTGTCACATCATACATTCTGATGCTGATGTCATTTTATGCACTTTGTCGTAGATGTCACATCATTAATTTTTTCAATGATGCCACATCATGGACTCTGTCATTGATATCACATCATAAGGTTTGCAATTTGATGTCACTTCGTATACTTTGTTGGTGATGTCACATCATACACTTTGTAGGTGATGTCACATCATATTCTTTGTTGGTGATGTCACATCATACACTCTGTTGTTCATGTCATATAATATTATACATTCTGGTACTGTTGTCTCCATGGCACTAAGTCACTACTGGCTGGAGGACTATGTATGATAGGGGGACTGTGGTTATTGTTTGAAGTGGGACTATACTCTGACTGATGTTCTTCCCCACTTGATGTGTACCCTACTTGCTCCCCTGGGTAGCCCTGGTGATGAGGGTGGGGATGAGAGTGAGGATGAGGGTAATACTCGCTTGGACTTCCAGAGTAACGGAAATTATGTTCAAATCTGTTGTCAATGTTATATCTTTCACGTTGATACTGTTGTTGTATGACCGAGGCCTCAACCTTGACCTGGTGTGCAGGTGGGGGGCTCGGGAATTTACCCATATCAGACTGGTTGCCATGGTAGCCATGTGGAGCAGTGGCATTGCCCGGAATGTTTACATTTAGGTTGCTATGGTTACCATGAGTGTTGTTATTGGAAGCCACACTATAAATCTGGGCATTAGCAGTCGCTGAGACTCTGTAAGACATCATCCATGTAGGGGCTGTTGTCACTGGGGGACACTGACCATCACCTTCAGAATTTGGGTAGTTGCTATAGTTACCATCACTACTGTTGCTATGGTGATTGTTGCTAGGTTTACCATTGACTGGGAGATATTGGTCTAGTTCTGTGTCATCGAAGGTTTCCATGACATCATGGCTGAGGTCACCAAGATCCACTCTGCTGAAGTCAATGTTCTGACCTGAAAGTATAGGAAAATTTGATTCATTAGTTAAAGGTAAATCAATGTTTCTAATTATCTTGTTGAAGCAGAGTGCATATATGAGGTTGCTGACTAGTTAAAGGACTTCCATTCCATAGTACCAAAATCCAGGAACCAAAAGCATTGCATAAGCAACATACAGTGCATCTTTCAGTCAGGGGGGGGTGCGATCGCCAAAAAAGTGATCGAATCCATCGCACCCCCCCCCCCCCCCGGCTACGCCTATGAGTCTCTAGGCTCTTTTGTATGTTATTATTATGAATTTCTGATAAAAAAGGAAAAATGCTATGGCAAGTCTAAGAGCCCCTGTATGATCAATATTGCTATATTTTTCTGTAGCCTATGTTAATGTTTTTAAATTAGGAATAGTGAAGTTTTTAGATAAATGGTAAGAGAGTTAAAGACATGTCAATTTAACCTTCTAAGAATTAATCATGGCTCATAAAATAATATTGTTGCAAAAACATACACCTTGAAGTCATAAAATAGATTCCATAATCATGAATCAGAATATTAGAAAAAACTATTTCTTGTTAATATGAAGACCTCCCAAATATCATACATGTATTGTTAAAACTTGATATTAGTTGTACATTTTATGCATCTTCAACATTGAAGGAGGGGTTTTCAGTTGTTGAAACAAACATGTATCAAATATAAGAAAAAATAGAAATAGGTTAGACCCTTTGACTGATTTGTAGTAAAAAGAACATAATATATGAGCTTTAAGGCCAAAATGCACCAACATTTTAAACCAAATCATTAATTTTCAAACCAACTGTTCCAATATGTTAACATTCCATTCTTATTTGACTAATCAGTTTTTTTACTTTTTCAAGAGTGCAAGTGTGCCTGCGTGTGAGTCTCAAATTAAGCCATACTTCGTCAATTAAAACAATTAGCATATTTCCTGATACATCTGTTTAAAGTCCTGATACATTACCTAAATTAGTGAAGATTTAGCAATATTGGGGACATGGGCCTTTGATTATGGTCCTGCCTGTGTACATGTACTGTGTGTATTCATTAAGTGATAACAAAATCCTGAATTTATATGCTCCAAATTCTGTGTATCTGGCCTCATTAATCATGTGAGTTTAATTAACTTTCATATTTGAAATAAATTAGCTTCCTCATATTATGATATCGAATTGCTATTCAAAGGTATTCATGAATTTCATCTGAAATATGTTTCTATCAGGCCTACTATGCATATTAAATCACACAATTGCAAAGTTATTTTGTGAATTATTATGACAAAATTTCCCCAAAAAATGTTAAAAAGAAGACCAGGTATTGAATATCCCACAATAAATTGTTTGAATCATTTGAATTGTTTCTTTGAGTTGATTACTTGAGCCTGTTGAGAACTAGTGAAGGACTATTTGGTTGATTGTCTGTGTCCATTTCGTGTGATTGCTTGACAATTGATAGGTTGAGACTATTTGGTTGATTGTTTGAGCATTTTCAGTTGACTGTTTGATAATATTAGGCTTTTCAACTGATTGTTTGAGTATAATCAGTTGATTATTTGATAGAATCCAGTTGATTGTTTTTGGCTTTAGTTCACTGTTTGATTATCTTTTTGTTGTTTGTTTGATACTATTCAATCAATGGGTTGAGACTATTCAGTTGATTGTTAGAATATCTTTAGTTGATTGTTTGAATTCAGTCGATCATTTAAGTTTCTTCAGTTGATTGTTTAAGATTGGAAATGACGGTCAACAATTTCATCAATTATTTGAGATTATAATTATTTGAATCCATTTAGTTGATTTTCCGAGTCTATAAAGACATTGAAAGAGAGACATTGAAATATTTTATAGATTTCATTATTTATAATATGATTATTGTTTTGCATCGAGTCTATTGTTTCCCCCTCCCCCTAATCAAGTTGTAGCAATCCCTTCGTCAAAAGTAGGTTCGGAATGGGGGGAATGGAACTGGGAGGTTGTGAAAAGAGATTCGATTAATTTATCAGATTCTATATTTTACGTCTACCTACCTGGGTGTCTGGGTTGACTGGTGGCTGGGTGTCCACTAGGACGTCCTGTCCCCACACCTTCACTTGTATTGGGGGTAGTGGGTGGAGTAAGAGGGTCCTGTGGTGAGCCACCACGTTGTCCCCCACCCATACAATCTGCCACATCCAGTCCATTGCCTCCTTCTTGAAGAGCTCGGAAAATCACAGAACTTGATATTGGTGGATTTTGTAGGTCTTGCATCCCTCCTTGCATTCCTTTGAGGGGTTTTCTACGACGAGGTTGGTATTTGTAGTCGGGATAGTCCTTCTTATGCTGTTGACGTAATCTCTCAGCTTCTTCAACAAATGGACGCTTTTCTGGCTCACCCAGTAGTCTGCAAGTAGAATATAAGACAGGTTAAAATCAATAGAAAATGTCATCTTTAAAATCAAATTCTAGTGTATTGATTGGGTAGCTGTATTATCAACAAATATAGTTTTGTAGGTGGTTGTAAAATATTGTTGTTAATCATTTCCATTATATATATTATTATTCTTTTCCAATTATTGTCTCATAATAGTGGGACAACATATTCCTGGTCACCCTGTATTGTATAGCTTTTATAGTGGTAAATATTCAATCCTTTTATTGCCCACTCTGTATTCTTAATGTTTTTAAATGTTTCATTCAAATTACATGTATTTATAAACTTGTTTTTAACAGCTTGAAATTAAAGAGAGCAAGAAAATAAACCAGGCCAATCAAAATAAAAACTTAAACTATTTTCAATATATCAACATTGATCTGTTGTTTGTTTGTTTGTTTGTTTGTTTGTTTGTTTGTTTGTTTATGACAATGTCCTTATGATCAGAAGATTAAGTCGTTCCATTGTCTCCTAAAGGAGCAATCTCCCTCCCAGATGAAAACACTTTCAATAGTTCAACTTTTACTCCATGGCCAAGATGCAAAAGAGAATCGGAGGTGTAGCTCTTTTCAAGGACGCAAAATCGAACCCCTTGAATAAGGATATTTGTTTAAATGACCCAATACAAGGACCTGAAAATCTCAGATGCTATAAAATGTTGTAATACCACCAGGATATCTTCTAAACTAGTCACCCAAGAGAATTCTGATTTTAGGATCTTGTATTTCTAGATGCTGATGGAAATGTGGTCACAGTCCATCTGAATTGCACCATATTCACATACCATAACAACTACACATCAACACATTACTTCTGAAAAGATTCCATTTCAACTAGATTTGCCACTCGTCCCTTTGGTTTGTCTTGAAAAATTGTTTTTTGGACATTACACTCAAATTAAAAACCGAGTTAGGATAAGCAAGTAAACATCTCTCGGAGAAAACGATGCTCGGTCTTTTTATCTGGCTAGACCTTATTGATATATTTATATCCTTCAAATGTTGCCCTTTGTGCTATTTGAACATTGAATATTGAAAGGGAATCGAACGAGTTAAATGTCTTTTAGTTGGCTTTAGATATGACCAATGACTTTAGAAAATAAAAATGATAACTAAATTATGAATGAGAAACCTCTTCCGTATATGCTCTTCCGACAGGACACGTCCTTTAACCTTGAGTAATATGGTCTACAGACATGTGAGTAATGAAAAAGACATTTGAGTCATTAAACAATAAACAAACATGCGACGTGAGTAATGACTCTACTCAAAATCATGATAAAAACATTTCGAAAGTCCAATTTACATCCCGATTTTTTACACAGTCCATAGTGTAACAAAAAGTGGCTAATTGCAGAATTTGTACCCATCAGACTAAATCATTTCCGTGGCTGAGCGATTGACTGATTTACTGATAAATATTCAGATCCAGGTTTCAATTTTTCAAAGTCACAATGGGAATATTTTTCCCAGAAGATGCTAGACTACCCATCTCAAACATCGTGAAAATTAATATAGCAAACCAAACAAATCAAATAACAAGAGATACCATGGCTTCTCAAGATCATCCCAGAGGACCAGCCCATAAATGAAATGCAATGGCGTAATGGCGGCCATGCTCTTAAACGTAACTTTATGTGACCAAGAAAAAGTGCCGAAACAGGAGTGGGTATTTGTCTATTGCATTAGGAATGACAAGTATTAGAGTACATTGCACCTGATTTTATTTTCTTGGAATAATAAAAACAGATGACCAGAGTTTTGGGCAAACTCTCATTCAAAAAAACTTGCAATGGTGTCAGATTCGTTATTAGGGGGTATTTAAACCCGCCTCGAGGCTATAAATATCGCCAGTAATCTGAAGAAGGATACATTAGCCTTTATTCTAGATAATACACCCCCACAAATCGTCTGCTAATTAAGATTTAAAGTGTGAAATTCCCTATCATAACGAAAAATTACAACGAAACCATCCATATTACATTTAGCATTCCCCCTGAATTATGTATATACATACACAAAGCATATGGTTTAAGCAATTTTTATAGAGAAAATCGTAAAAACAGATTTGACTTCTAAAAGTCGTCTGCGGGATCCGGGGCTTATTCTAGATAATACAATCAGCAAGATGTAAGGAATGATCAGAGAGAGCGTGAGAGTGACCTTAAAGCTGCTTATTGTTTTAAAGTTAGAGATATGGGATGTTTTTGGGGGATTAATCTTGGCGATGACGTACATTATGAGATTGAATAGTAAAAATCCCAAATCATTTGGGTAGCGTTAAAATGTTTTATTGGAGTTATTCATTTTTTTCCTTTGTAAGGATGTCTGTTTCAAATTGAAAAAATCGGTTCACGAAAGAGCACGATTCATTTATGATTGAACAAAGTATGAATGATGAGCGTCACGCAAAAATTGAAAATATTGGTTACAACTACTTAAAATGCAGATTTATATGAAATTAATCCAACAATGGAGATATCAAAGTAAGGCAAAAGTTGCCGAGTCAGCAAAAACTGCGTATTACTACAGTCGTTGGTAATCTGTAGTAAAAACGTTTATGTAAGTTTTATCACTATATAAAGAAGTTTCAACCTCTCCAGGTTGAGATTTATGACGAGTTCAAGCCTGTGTCATTGATAAGAAACTGCAGAATGTTATGGGAGGATTGAAACGCGAGCATCGCGACCTTCTAGGGCCGAGGTCACAGTCACGGGGGAACCCTCAAAAATCTGAACGCACCTTTAATCAGCTATGTTACGTGATACATAACACAAGTAGGTTGAGCTGGCTATAATATATGGGTGGAAAGACAGGTGGAAAGATTTTAATTACCAACACATCAAATTTTTACATTTTCTTGATTTTTGTTTGAGTTCACGTCACTCTATCATTGTCTATATATTCATGGAGGAAACACTTTCATTTGAATCTTTTATCTTTTGGAACGATCCCTTGTATAACAATTTGCAGTACACGCTTCTAGATTTTACCCCCTCAACGCCACCGATACATTTCAGCAAGCAAAAAAACGAAAAGTAAATTATATCCATTTTGTTTGTTGATTCTGTAATTTAACCATGCTCAAAAAACATTAACTTACTAGACCAAGGAACAGTTAAAAACACGACCGAAATTGATGACTTTCCAGAACACAAAGCAAAGAAAAATGTTCAATAATGAATTACCAACTCTGATCAAAAGGTATATAGCAATGCCTACATTTAAATATTGAAACTAGTTTTTATGAATACGAACATCTCTGTAATTTCAACACCGCTAAGTAGCAATTTATACCCATGGTTGTATCAACGATGTAGGGTCGGGAGTAAATTGTGATTTAAAGTTGAAATCCTAGAATTCAACTCCATCGCCAAGTGTGGGGTTGAAATAAAATTTTGACAAGTAAAAGAAAATCAGACTTTTAACTATTCTTTAACAATATGAGAGGGGTATCATGTCTGATTAGATCACCAGAAGAAACGTTTAAAGTCTGTAAACATGGTTAATGTTGTCATAAAATCTGGTGTGTCACATCCGTCACTGTTACAGATCGAGCTTCTGAATATTAAATGCCAAAATGTCGGTTGCCAATGAATGCTACGCAATCTCCGAGAATTTGAAGTCTGCAACATTGGATCTCGGATATCAGGAATGAAATTAAGTTTTCCCGGTGAAAATTAAAAAGTGTAAACATGTGATACCCGATTTCAAAACCTTGAAGTCACCTTTGAAGACTATTTTTAAGTCACTTTTTGGTATGGTACAGTATGGTATGGTATGGTATGGTATGGTATGGTATGGTATGGTATGGTACGGTATATTGCAAACGCGGAAGGAACCTTGAAAAACGTCAATGGAGGTTAAGTGTTGATCAAAAAGATCAGAAGATATTTAGAATAAACTTGAAAACATAACTTCATTGTTAAGTTATTTAATATGACGATTTTTGGCATTGTAATTGAAGACTTAGCAAACTGTGAATATAAAGGCGTTTAAATTCTCGTATTTATCATTTAAAAAGTGTAAATAAAAGTATTATTTATTCAGTTTTACCTGTCATCTTAGACTTCCTGTATAAAGACTTTATATAGCTGGAGAATAAAAAACAAACGCGCTCGAATTTCATTGAACTTGATGACATTTTTATTCTATTGCATTTCGAGCATTTTAAAAATATATCTCTAATTGTAATGAACGCACGATTGTGAATGCACCTACATTATGAGTAAAGTATGACACTAAAATAAGCTGAACACGAACCATGGTAACGCTTTGTGCCATAAACAAATTGTACAATTTGTTTTTCGGCAAATCCAGACGTTCTAAGGAAGATGGATGTCTTAATGCTATCTGCCAACTCTTTATAAACCCCGATGAAAAAGTCAAGAGGATGATGAAATTAATAAATGAGGTCAAAAAACTGATCTTCGCAACCATTTATCCTGAATTTAAATGCCAGTTTAAAGTGACCCGTGAAAAGTCCACAAAGTGACTCGAATGTATCTCTCTATTATCAAATCTCGATTTATCAACCTAGCAAGCGGAGCTACATGAACTGTGAAAAGATCTCAGGTACGATTTTTCGACCCACTTTTGAATTATTGATGATGTCGTTTTTCGAGCTCTCTCCCCTTTTATTTGGGCCTAAACCAACATAGATAATTGATCATAATTTACATTGAGCAGTATACCTAATTGTACCATTTTGGAGGGGTCTCTATTACTTTGCCATGTCAGTAGACACACAACAAAACGATGTATCCCTCTCGAGTGAAAAAATAGACTTCGATTACTGTAGCACCAGTCGAGAAAAAAAATAGAAAAGGTGCAAATTGCTTCACAAACATTCAGAGTGTTTATGCTATCTTTTTTTAGTAATAATTGAACTCTTTTCTGTCAAAGAATGTCACGAAAAACTCAAAACTCCACACAAAATATTTCACAAAATATTCAGTCACAAAATCCTTTCAATATCTCAACTCGGAAAAGGCACTCGTACTAGAAAAGCAAATAACCTTGCATCGATCTTTTGTGCATCCCCACCCCCATAAATGCGAACAAACACCTCTATCACAAGATAGTGAATTTGATTAAAGAGAGGGATGGACAAGAGATGATGTAAGACCAGCAATGCTTATTGGAAATAAGTGCATCAAAATATCACAAATGCCATTTATCTATTTTAATACGCATTACAATTATCTACACACAAGGAGCTACAAAAGTATAATCACAATTGAAATGAGCACATTTCAAAAAACACTTTTGAAGTTTTATAAAAAACACCCTTGACTCATCACTGTCTAGTACATTGATGTTTGGTTAGATATCTTGGGTGTTATTTTACTTATCAATAGGTTCTCTCATATCAGTTTTCTTTAAAGTGATATTTGATAAACTACGTATCCAAACTTTGGCAACTTTAAGAAACCATTTCTTTTGATGATATACCTCTAAATCTGGCCAAAGTCAAAACAGTTATGTTTCCACACAAATAGCCCAAGGGTTTTGTATAAAAGTCGGAATCTGTTCAAGGAAACGGAAAGGAATGTTTACACTTGGGGCCAATAGTGCCCCCGTCTCTAGGAACCTGCTAAGTATCTTTAATATCACACTTTGAAAAATCATTCTCCCACTTAGAGAAAACCTCCGAACGTTATCATGAATATGTTTTCTTGACAGCCTATCTATATTTAATATTTCATTTTCCCTTTTGATATGTGTGCTTGAAGATCTTTAAAGTCACTTTAAGATCACATTACTTTAGAAAAATCAGCCCCGGGAAGATTGGAAGTGCTTTCAGATGCTGATATGGAAAAAATATGGTGAAGAAAATCAAAAAAATATTTTCTTCATTTTGATGGTTTCTGAGTAAAGTATAGGAAGAAATTCAGTTGAGAGAATTCTCGATTTAGCCTTTAAAACCTTTCAAAAATGGCATATAAATATTACTAATATGAAGTTAATTATCTGCTTCGTCAAGTAAGAGGAATTTAAAAAAATAAGAAACTGAGAAAAGTTGTGCTATTACAACATATGATTTAGAAGTGGGTCGGAATGATGAGGCACTGCGTCGTGTGATGACGTAATGTTGGCATGTCTGTAAACTTGTCATCGGCATATTAGCGCATCGTAGCACCACAACGCAACACAACATAACACATTTACATTATAACACACCTCATCCAACAAATAAAATAACACTGAAACAATTGCAACATAACACAACCAACATTGCATAACACGACAGAACTAAGCACAACATAACACAACATAATAACTAATAATTACACAACACAACACAATAGTACATAACACAACGTACTTCCAATACTGTTTAACAAAAACACGTTTTAATTTAGATTCTGATATGATATGCCAAAGTGATATATCGTGATATGATGGGCTACGATCTGCTAAGTTGTGCTGCTCAATTTTGTGTAATTTTGTGATTCCTTCTTGTGATGTTTATGATGTAGCACGATATATCAATTCTGAAACTCATCATTAACTTTCTATTTTCAAATATCAATATGATATGATTCTAGAATGAACTTTTAGAATGGTATGCTATCCCACGATGCGATATTACGATGGTGCTATGGAAGTAAAGCTAGACGTGTGAAAATCCCACAATAATGTAATGACGACATTTCAATCTGAAATCCATTATTTTGACAAGGAAGGTGTTCAGGCTTCACTAAAACGCTCATTATCCACCTCAATCTCGCTGTAATTCCAATTTTATGCCATTTGTATTTCTTTTGTATTTCAATGTACATATCATAACAACTCAAATGCCGAACGAGATTCAGAATATGGACGATTCGGCTGAAGTTGAAAGATTTGAATAGGGATTAAATTGTCATCTCATTACCATAACAAACCCACAGAAAGACTACCTAGACGATAATGGTTTTGAGAATCGAAGATTTGGATATTCCCAGCATAATTTCCGATTTCAAAAATAAAAATATAATTTATAACAGTGCATTATGATTTTAATTCTGAAAATGAACTTTTCGAGGACTATCTTTCACCCGTATATCTTTAAACTTTTAATGATCAAAACTTAAAAGAGGTGATCTTACTTTTTATTTCAAAATGTCATCGATATAAAGCCCTAGAGCCAACTAGACAGAATCTTTGCGTATCTTTAATTAAGTAGAAATGTTCAAAAGAAAAAAACGAGGGGTGACAAAAGTAAAGTTCAATAACAATTTCTAGAATTTTTGTACATTATGAATTCTTTAGAGCAGTGTTTATCGGTTTACTTTTCCTCGAGGGGAGCATTTTTAATATTATCGAGGACCGATCTGATGGGGTTGTCATTCGGCTATATTTTATTTGTCATGGCGTTGTTTTCTACTTGACTGAATAATCTTAAAAAACTTGCTTCGCGAAGTTTTACACCCTATTTTTATCATTGAATTAATTGATGTAAAACATTGTAATTTTAATATTTAATGTCGTTGTGAATATGTCCATTGCATATGACATGTATTTAATAACTCAGAAGGATATTAGATATTAAAAATGTCTACGTTTGGATGACAACAACAAGCTGATATAAAGACAACAAAATATACTCGATAGAATGTTTCGACGTCGCCATTTGACAAACATAATTGTGGTTACACAATAGCAAACTGACAGATTTATTTTTTTCAGTCTTTTTATTCTTTCGGTTATTAAATCAGATAAAATGAGATGTGTGAAACCAATCGGATTAATTTGAAGACGAAATTGACATGAGAATACTGAGTTGAGAACAATCGACAGTGGAGGTCTCCTACGGGAGACAACGAAAAGTTATAACTTAACTATACGCATTATAACAATGTGTCATCTTCTCACAGACAGAGTGCAGCAAATAAACAAACAAACGCGCTTATATTACGATTACGTAACATTTGTAACATAAATATATCAACCAAAATTCCACAATAAAGTCCTACTTCCTACTTCTTACATCATACCAATATTCTGGTAGTGAGAGTCAGAATTACAGAATTAAGCAATAGTCCTAGAAGACTAATATTAATAGAAAAAATCACATACCCCCTAACAGAAAAAGAAAGAAAACTTAAAGCAAATAAATGACAATTTCCTAACATATAAGGGATGAAATACCTATACCAAATAAATCAGAATCCTCCTAGCATATAAGGTAAAAATATCTATACCAAAGAAATCACAAATCCCCTATCATAAAGAAAAGCTTATACCTCCAAAGTTTGCCAAGTGTTTTGCTGAGTTCGGCATTGTGAAGTTGGGGGTACTGATCGGCCAACTTGCGTCTTGCGGCCTGGGCCCACACCATGAATGCATTCATGGGTCTCTTTATATGTGGCTTCCGTTTTTCACCTAAAAATATTAAGAGTGACAAATTTAATACAAAATTAAATGTAGTGTAATGAGTTTATGATTTATATAAGCTCGATGTCAATAATTAACCATGTTTAATCGAGAAAATTTCCATAAATATGCATATCTGAAGATTGGCCTATTTTCAGATGGAAATTCTTTGTTAAATCTCACATGCATTGCTATTGGGTCAAAGAATATATATAGATCAATCCAATACTGAGATAAGTTTCTTCGTCAAAGATTTCTCGAGGAGTATTTTAAAAAAAATATGTTACCATTTGGCCCTCTCATTGGCATGGGGACGAGTGACCAGTCGTAACCTTTCAAAACGTTTGTTACGGCATCTTGGATATTACTCCCATCATCAGCGCCCACTGGCGGCTGGGCGTTTTTTTCTCCTTCATTTTCAAGCATTTTCTCAGATACGCAATCCTGGTCTGGGTCAGGACTCCCGAGACTTGATCCAATCGAGAAGGGTGATCCTGTACTCATGTTAGACCCCGTACTTAATCTTGTCTCCTTCTTCGATTCACACATAATTGTTCTGCCCCAGGAAGCAAGGATGTGAGATATCCTTTTGAACTATAATCTGCAATTGATCCAATTTTAATAGGCCAGTGAGACCAAGAACACTCAAGTCCACAAGAATATCTGCAGCGTTTGGATACGAGTACGATTGAATACGTCTAATAACCACCTATTTTTGTTTGTTAACTTCACATTTAAAATTCACCTGTTGCATTCAGAGGCACAATCCCACACTAAGCATACATTAGGGCTTGGGGAAGATGTGTATGGCCGAGCCTTCTATAACGAGATACGATTATTCCATGGCCAATCGGAGAGCGTCTTAGCAAATAAGCCTCGCCTCCTTATTTGCATCAGTAGCATTTACGCTAGCAGCAAGATAAATCTTGAATTGGGACATGCAACATGGGAGAAGATGCTTCGAAATTTTCTTTCAGTTTTTGGTTCCCTTTTATGACCTTGGCCGGTCCCTGGGCATAATTTAAACCGCATATTTAAAACGAAAAATATAAATCTTTGAGGCTTCTTCATGCATTTTATTTATCAAATAGTAAACATTTAAATCGTTGTTAACATGTGAATTTAAGCAAACTTAAATATCTCACTGATGAATCGAGTAAATAACCCAAGGTAACAATATCTGAAATGCATAGATCAAATTAAAATGAAGGTCGTGTGCACTGATGGACTAAAATCAAAATGCACAGTTTGAAATTAATGGAGTGCATTATTTGTCCTGCACCATCAATGTGTCCACCAGTCCATGGACTTGTGACATCATAAGATATAAGAACCACCAAGGACGTCTATCTCTGGAGATAGATGTCCTTGGAACCACCAAGACTCAAATAACATAGCAGATAACTATTAATATATTATTTTATTTTGAGCATCTTACATCGAGACTGATTTGGTGATTTTCTGAATTCATTTCAAAAATTGATGGTATTTTAAAAACCTTGAAGTCGTACTTATGGTGCCCTGATTTTATAACTTATATGTCATATTGTACTACCCTCTCAATAGTAATAATTCGCATGAGGAGAGCACTACTAGACTCTGGGATTCAAGGTATCAATTTCCTGCAACCTTGGTCAATGATTTTATTTCTTGTTGCACGTTGATCTTATTCATTAGTCGTTTTACACGTATGCAATACTATGCATGAACGATGTTGCCTCTGGATCAGTCCTTGACAAACCCAAACTCCCGTGCAGTGATATATACCGAGACACTGCATGGGAGTTCGCGACAAACCCGGTTGGAATTCAAAAAAGTAAAATATGTCAAATTAAAGCTTGATATCAAAAGTATATTTTCTAATAAAATATTGTAGGGCCTCTATGCTGGGCCTTTTTGGGTGTTACTTGACCCTTTTGGGCCTTATTTTTCAATGTTAGGCCAAATTTTCAAAAAAACGTGCCGTAGATTTTCTAATTTTTGGTCGACATTTTGGTTTTAGGGCCCTAAAAAGTTTTTCCGCGTTTTTCATGGATTTTTCATCTATTCATTAGTCGGTTTACACGTATGCATGCATGATGTTGCCTCTGGATCAGTCCTCGACAAAACCGGTTGGAATTCAAAAAAGTAAAATATGTCAAATTAAAGCTTGATATCAAAAGTATATTTTTCTTGTAAAGAAACAGAATAAAAGGTGCAACAAATTAGCATTATACTTTGCTATCAACATTTTTTTGTTAACAAAAAATTTGACCCGATCTCAATCGCATAATAATAATGTTAGGACCGTAAAGTTGATAGTGGCAAAGAACCCCTACTGCCCTATTACGGTTAGAGCCTAGTACATTAGGTAGATCACATTGTTTTTAAAGGCAAAAACAATCTATCGGAAACGGTATTTGAAAACATTAATTGCTTCCAACACTTGCGATCTCTGTTCTTTGCTACCATGTTAATATCTTTTGAATCAGCAGACTATTTTTTCATTTAAATATTTCCCCTTAAAAGTATATCTCTTGAAAGCCCGTGGTCTAATGCCTCAGTCACATTTGGTCTACGACAAAAGTGCGAATGTTATAGCTTCCCAAAATCAAAGAAATATGCAGCATAAAATATAGGGATAAACAGTACGGTGTCGCTACGGCCGCCGTACGCCCGCCGTAGAGCAAATGTGACTGAAGCGTTAGTTCCTATTGGGGTTCAACTACTTTATGCTTTATCCAGGAGTATCTTCAAAGCTTATTTCTATAAGAAAGGCGTGAATAATATATGAATGTTAACATAGCCCCCTCTTTGATGTTTAATTAGATACATCAGAATGTATACATGCATGTTATTTTGGTGACTTATTGTGACTTATGTAGCTTACTTATTACTTATGTTGGATTCAAGTTGAGAGATTTTGCAGCATACATACGTTTGTTCGACAATAGCGATTTCTCAAAGTAGTATACTTATATGTATTCATCTCTAGTTTCAAATGAAAAAGTCCCTTCATTTCAATTCATATTTTCAAACGTTTTGTTTTTCTAAATATGAATGTATTTTTTTCCACAGAAAATTAGACTGTGGTCTATGATTGGTTATTTTTATGTTTAGTAAACTTACCTTTTCACTGCCTCAGAACAAAAAATAATATCGGCCAATTTATGACATACATACCTATAAAATGGCAACTTTAGATGGAAGCACAATCAAGGAATGATAACATGGTGAAGGGGTGTTATTACTCATCTTTTACTCCTCTATGCGACAGAGCGCCATCTTTATGAACTGGATGATGCAGAATGGACACGTTAGTACATCCCTGGTTTACTCTTTGTTGTATAGATGGCACTATTGTGCAAGTGTGGGAATATATTTTTTATTGTAGTAACGTGTCATGCGAAATAAGGCAGTGATGGTCTGTATGACTTCATACCAATGTTTACAAACAAAAATTAAGTTTTTCAAAATTTGCGAAAATTCCATTCTTATTATTGTAAACATCTATAGACACATTCTTCTCGCTACAAATCATGGAATCTGGCCACTTGCTTCTTTGATGTAACAAAAGGCGGCATCGTGTTAACGGAACAGTTTTTTATTGAACGCTATTGGGAGGATTGTCGTCCTTCGTGTAGAATATGACAGTCGTTTCAAATCCATAATATTACATGCCCGTAGCCAGCTTTTTGAAAGGAGGCTCGACCCCCCCCCCGCACACTTCAAGAAAAACGCGAAAACTTTTCAGGGCCCTAAAACCAAAATTTGGACCAAAAATTAGAAGATCTACGGCACGTTTTTTTGAAAATTTGGCCTAACATTGAAAAAATAAGGCCCAAAAGGGTCAAGTAACGCCCAAAAAGGCCCACCATAGAGGCGCTACAATATTTTTTGGCCAACATTTTTTCTGGGCCCATCCAATGGCCGCGCGGAAAACCTTTTAGGGCCCTTGAACCAAAATTTTGAAAATTTATGGCCCGTTTTTCGAAAATGTGGCCAAAAATTGAAAAAAATAAGGCCTAAATGGTCAAGTAAAAAGGTCAAGTAAACTAACCAGGCCCTACAATATTTTTGGGCCAACATTTTTTTCTGGGCCCATCCTTAGGGTCGCGCTTAAAATGGGGCCCTAAAACCAAAATTCGAGCGAATATTCTGAATTTTATTGATGGCTCGTTTTTGAAAATTTGGCCTTAAATTGAAAAAAAATAAAGTCCAAAAAGGTCAATTAATGCCCAAAGATGCCCACTTAAGAGGCCCTACAATATTTTTGGGCCAACATTTTTTTCTGGGCCCATCCTATGGCCACGCAGAAATCCTTTAGGGCCCTAGAATCAAAATTTGGGCCTAAATTTTCAAGATTTATGGCCCGTTTTTTGAAAATTTAGCCTAAAATTGAAAAATAAGGCCCAAAAAGGTCAAGTAAAGGCCAAGGACCTAGAATATTTTTATCCCAACATTTTTTCCTGGGCCCATCCTTAGGGCCGCGCTTAAAATTACTTAGGGCCCTAAAACCAAAATTCGGGCCAACATTTTGAAATTTTTTTAGCCTGTTTTTGAAAAGTTGGCCTGAAATTGAAAAAATAAGGCTCAAAAAGGTCAAGTAATGCCCAAAAAGGCCCACTAAAGAGGCCCTACAATATTTTCGGGCCAACATTTTTCCGGGCCCATCCCCATGCCCTCCCTCTTGGAACCGCCAGAAGGCTATGTTTAACAAAACACAAAGGAAGATCCTAAAAAACAGAGGGAAAAGGGCACAAATATGTCCGCGAAAAAAATTGGGCCAAATTCCTTGGAACTATAACATGAAATATCCATCTAACATCCTTGGGACAAAATGCCACATACACAATGTACTTGGTTCGCTCAACACCGTAGTCAAGTTCAGCTTATTTAAAAAGTAAATTTAAGAATGAAATAATAGGAGTATGTTAATTAGTTTATCTATTTTTGGGGTAGGTGGTACTTTTTATGAGATACTTTTAAACCAACCAACTTCCTTATATAACAACGATATTGAGAGAACTTAGTTCATTGTGTATATGTCATGTTGTTCTCAATCAAGGCTGGATAGATGTTTCATTTCATTCAAAAGAGTTGGTAGAAAAGAACAAAAAACAATTAGTACACCAAACACAAATATTGTTAACTAAAACAATTAAATAAAGTGAATGTAAATATTTCAAGTAAATTGTTGCAATCCGATGATTATTACATTGAGGATGCGTATTTGATCTATTATGTTCAGTGGTTTTATAACTGTAATACTTAAAGGAATTGTTCTAAAGGTGCGCATATGACGGGAAAGAGGAGGGGGGGGGGCGTGGAGGCACAAACAATTAACAAACATGCATTTTTTTTACTCGTATATTCAGCAGACAACGTTCATAAGTACAAATTCTAAAGGGTGATAAAATATGTTTATGCCACAAATCATAAACTTCAACAAATCTATGTAGAAAACATACATTCAAAATTTCAAATATATACAAGAAACTTAAATATATACAGTTATAGATTATATCTAGTTTAAAAACAAGTCACAGTAGAAAAACATTCATCCAACCATAAAATAGACTTTCGAAAGTATCATTTCCTCGTCATTTATGTCCGGTCATATATATGCAAATTAATAAAACCTTTTCAATATTACATCCGAGTTATTGAAATTTTTGTGTTTGGATTCTCTATGGTTGTTTTCACAAGCAAGGTAGCCATTTCAAGAGGTTCTCCATTTTTGTCTCTTAGGTTCACCGTTCTGTAACCTTCCTGCATGCAAGAGAATGGAACGGTAAATTGAGCGATAAAATCGTCTCTTGATTTCCCATCATAATCTCTAACTTCAAATCTCACTATTGCGAGACTTGGGCATGCGACATTAAAAGATAATGTCTGCGCCCAACAAGGATTGAAACCATTATTTTGAATAACCCTGGTTTTCTCTTTCTGGTTATCCTTTGGAATGCCAAATATTTCAACTTTTACGTACGGATCTATGTAACCTTCACCAGATCCTTTTGACTTGGGAAGCATGAAGCCACTTAATATAGTAACATCTAGCTGCCGGTTCCAAGATGGCGGCATATCCCCAGCTGGGTCAAAGTCGGAAGTTGGATTCCTCAAAGCAGGTGGCTGAAGGATATAGCCACAATGCCCATTATCCATGAATTTAGCATCGTTGATCTGTAGGGGAACGCCTCCAGTTTGATAGTTCAACGCCACAATTTGACATCCAGCTGTCCACATTGGCACAGGGTTATAGTTGCTGGAATCAGTTCGTAAACCTCCTGGGAAAACCCTACTCAAATACGTACAGTTGTGTTTCACAAAGTCCTTCCCGTCTTCTGTACTCAACTTCAGAGCCTTGCTTTCTGCAAAAGAGGACATCTCGGTATTTCTGTAGTTGCTCCTAGCGTACTCGAACCCCTTATAGCCAACACTGGCGCAGTAGGCTATGGTGTCCGACAGTGACTTGGATAGTTTGAGAGATGACGCTGTTTTCTTGGTACCATCCTCTGCTTCGTCATCTTCAACAAGTTCACAGTCTTCTGCTTTTTTGCTACCTAGTGGTAATTTCTGCCCTACAATTGGAAAAAGAAGGAAATCACATTCAAGGTTCAAGTAACATGATCACATCAGCATAACATAGACATAATGCATCAGTTACAAGGAGTTAGGAAGGATTTAATGTGATATTTACCTTTAATGAGAATCTTTCCCTTTAGTTGCTCTGGACTGGGAAGTGGTTTGTCTTCTCTCAGAGCACTCTCGGGTACGATAAACAATTTCGATTTTAAAATTGATCTCAAATACTTCGCCATTACATCCTGCTGTTTCACAGAGCAATGGTTCTCAATGGAAAGTATCACGGGATATTCGGACGTGGCGAATGCATAATCATTAATGGCGGTAATGACGTCCTTGAAATGTATCTTGGAGGTGAGAGTGTTCCCATGGGTGATGAGAGGCTCATTCTTGGGACCATCCCAACAGTCAAGCTCAACACACCTGGAACAAATGATTGTGTGTTTCATTCAATGTTGATAAACGATAACCATGTACCAGTGATACTAGCAAATGCTGCAAAAATGCTTAAACTGTTTACGGGCAGTACACTTGCATGATTGCTAAGTGGTCCAACATGTTAGCGTTTTATTCTAGAAATTGTAAACGTTTGAATGTGGTAAATGTAGCATAAGGGTCCATGTAATATGTTGGCGTCTAAACCCATTCATTGTGTAAAGGTTTATCAAGTAAACTGAAAAATGAACTGTAGAATCTAACCTTGATAGTCCATGTTTATATTGATGCTACATTTTGGTGGCAGTGGTGGGATGATATAACCGATTATATCCATAAAAGATATACCCTCAATATAAGACTTAATACTCTTTTCACTTATACATTTTGGATGCAAAGTAGTAAAATGTGAGTTTAATGCAGTTTGTAAATTCACACTCAGAAATACTAACCTGCATCCCTTTCTCAGCGCCAGTATGTACATCTCAACGGAACTTGGCCCTGTCAGTTGGTCCTTAGCCAAGTATGTATTATGTGACGATGCGATGAAATATTGGTTTAATGGCTGTGCCATATCTTGATAGATTCTATAACGATGTTCTGGGTTAAACAAGTTGAATGTTGGGGACTCTAGTAACTCTCGGAACCCCTCGATGCTTAGCATCTGCCTGGCTCTCACCCCTGGGATTGGCTCAAACTTCTCTATGATAGTTAACGCTTGTTGACGGCTAATTGTTTGAAGTTGTTCCTTTTGCATGAATTCTTCCAGTTCACCAGGATCAATGAAATTATCACCAAAAGCGTATTTTTCAAAAATGTCATTCATTTCTGGACGTTTTGTGATCGTTTTATATAACTCTATAAATTCTTTCATGTCGAGAGTTTCTTGGCCTTTCTTGCTGTGTCTGCCATCAGTATCCGCTTCACGGAACAGCCTTTTTGCGTTATCATAAGATACCTTAAAACCTTTACGTCTTAGAAAGTCTATAATTTCTCTCAGTGTTAGACGTCCATCTCTGTTCGCATCTGCCTCGCTGAACAGCTTTTTGATCCAGCAGTCTCTGTTGTTTCCACATTCACTCATTTTGTGTGCGGATACAAGATGTTTCAGTCCCTTTACCCACATGTCCTTCATCGCCGAGGATTCAACAATAATGTCAAGGGATAGGTTATTCCTCCCGTAAATCACAGAGAACACTAGGTTCTTGGAGATTTTGAGATCTTTTTCAACATTGAGGAGCTTGTCAGTACTGTAGCCTTCACGAACCTCTCTGATATCAGCAAGCTTGATTCTGACACCATTCACATTTGCAACACATTTGTTTGAATTGATATACCCAAAACTGCTGTTCTCTCTATCTATATTAAAATATCTTTCTTTCAAATTGTTGGCACTTCGAACTTTTAGCATGGACGCTCCATGATGCATAGCTTCTAGGATTTCGTCCATGCTCATATTGGCGAACGAAGTGGGTGGCTCAGATGGAATATCTTCTCTGTTAACTCCATTTTTACTCGGTTGCCATTTGTTGGATTCTTTCTCCTTTTGTTTCCTCGATTTCTGAGATTCCTTCAAATTGGCCCTTGCTTGTTTTGTGGATTGAGATGCCATTTTATGTTTTGTATCGAGTACTATTACACCAACACTGTCCTGGGCCGAGGTCAAAGTAAAAACGTTGTGTGCGGTGAGAGAATCCTTACTCACTATCCTTTTCTCCTTATCCGTAAATGTGGAGTTTTGGGAACTTGTTGCTGGTGGTTCTAATCCGTTTTGCAAATTTGAGTGGAGGATTATAGACTGAAAATTACTGGTTTCATCGTGATTTTGTATGTTGTTTTGTTGTACTTCCGATTGTGTGTCGTTCAGATTAGAATTTCTGCTAAAAGTGAGAATATTCGTCTGCTGTGGTCCAGAACGAGGTTCATGCAAATGTCCATCTTCAAATGAAACATCCACTAGTGTCGTAAGGTCTCTCTGAGGTATTTGAATAGGAAATGGATTTCTTTGCGATGGTAATGGATTATGGATAGGGTGGTAGGGTAGGTTTGGGGAAGGTTTAATGGGGAGGGGAGGTTTTGATTTAGGGGATTCCAGTTTGTCAGCTGGCGGAGCTCATCCAAACCAATTGGTCTGTTGCCTTTGCTTCGTCATCATATCCCAATCCGAACAGGTAAAGAATCCAAAGTTATAGAATCGACTATTCAATGTACTAGTATGAATAAAAATGTATGTTCAATATACTCAGATAATCTGACGAAGTGCAAGATCGATTCCTATACTAGATAACTTCCACCAACATTAGTTTCAACTGCCTTATATTTTGTATAGCCGGCCTCGCCCATCAATTACTCTGTCAGTACGCCTAATGCATTTACTAAATAATACATAAGCATCTGCTGAAGATGTGATTTTCTGCTAACGGATGGGAATATTTCCAGGATGTTATTTCAGTCTACTTTCGTGTCTGCAGCAGTCTGTTCGTTATGAATTGTTGAATCATCTGGAATTACACAACAAAACGCCAAATTAATATAGGGGTTTAAGTTTTCAGTTCTATACCACAAATATTCCCTATACCTGTATAAATATGTCTATATAGAGCAGGATATTTATGTTCAGATGAGGGCTCTCTGTTATATCGCGGACATTTTCAAAATACCCATCTTTCTCTTCACAATTTTTTCATCGTACAGCCCGCTATTCATACCCGAGTTTCTCCTCAATGAGTCCTCAATGGGAATTTATTTAGAAGAGCAAAGAAAAGAAAAAGAGCCATTGGCGTTCCTTCCAAGAGTTTTCAAATAAACGCCCATTGCTCTTTTCGATGTAACGAGAAGCACTCGCAAAAGGATTGTTACTGATTGTTAAATAACACAAAACACAAAAACAATAAACATAGGGTAAGTGATTAAACCAGTTATGCTAATAACAAATGTTTTCACAGATGTACATTTTAGTACATCAACCAAATAGTTAGGCTACATTATCTGTTCTGCAAATTGAAAAAACACGCCATTTTAGTCGTAAAAACTTATACACATGCATCTTAGATCAAAAACTGACCACAGTTTTGAACCCCATAGTTTCTTGATCATTTCTCCAATGAATGCCTGCAAGTTGCTATCCATATCACTAGGGATGAACTGGAAACAAAGGAGGTTTTGCCTCGTATCAAAATGGCCGCGAATAAAAAAGGAGCATTTGGTAAGATTTTTTCTTTTCACGATTTTCATGCTTTTATCTTTCCAAACTAAATATTTGGCAGGTAAATAGTTCATAAGTTCCGGTTTCATTGCTGAGATTTTTACAAATCAATTCTTTTGCTTAAAGGAAACAGGCATATTTTTCAATGATAAGAGATGTTTAACTTTCCTCGTTTCCTAAGCGAGTGAATTTATTTGCAAATATCAAAACCATGACTGCATTAATTTCTAAGGTGTTATTCTGAATCCGTAACGTACAAACCACTTGCCAAATATTAAGTTGTAATTTGGAAGATAAAAGCATGAAAATCGTAAAAAGAAAAAATCTCACCACATGCTCCTTTTTCATTGCGGCCATTTTGATACGAGGCAGAACTTCCCTCGTTTCCAGTTCATCCCCAGTACTGCCTATCACACAACGACTGTGTAATTACTTTTAATAGCAATTGTCACCATTGATTTCCCACAACACCATTACTATTCAACTTTACTTTTGTGCAACATTCTCAATTGATTTTTAAGATGTTTCCTACCAGAAACCATTTCGATAAAATGATCCATTAATATTCCCATTATCCCAAAAATTCTGATGTGTATTATTCAATAATATAAAACGTGTCAATAACTTGGCAACACGGCTTTCTCCATTAATAAGTGATCGAGATAAATACATCTGACGGGCTTACCCACAATCTACAGGGTGATCCAAAAAAGTGAACCCTTGCAACAAGCTATCTCAGTTATCACTTGCATTCATGGGCTCATATTTTCACATGTTATAGAGGAAGGTCTAAAGTTGCAAAGTAACTTCTGCAAGACTTAAAACTAAATGACCTTTATGGTACCCAAAAAAACGTATAGACCTCGTTTCTCTTAAACAAGTGGGAACATCAGCCCATTAATGCAACTTATAACTGGGATACAGCTTGTTATAAGGGTTCATTTTTTGACCACCCTGAATATAAATATATGACATCTCAATAGACTACATGGCGTATATAAGTTCACTTCAATTAATCTTAGTTTGGAGCTCCTGCTTTCCAGAATTCCAACACGTTTGAATATTACTGCATCCTTCATTCAAAGGACTTCATTTATTACTCAATTCAGAAGGAAAGAAGTGAAATACCCTTAAACCAAGGATGATATTCCAAGTTATATGATGGTTGAAGAAAGAATGTAAATAATATCGTTTTAAATGTTAAAATATTTGATATGTCAAAGTACACGGTACACAGTTGCAAAAGTTGATCAATACAGGGTACAAGGAATGTAAATTGTTCAATAGTGCAGTGAGCGAGAAAGTAAACTGATTATACAGAACGATTCGCTTGTTTTACACAAAAACCATTCCTGAGATAATCACTAATATACTAGACTCATGTTTTGTACAATAGTGTGATAGTATACAGTATATATCTGAACCACTAAATGTTATTGATCTAATCTTTATTTTCAGACGAGTATACAGGGTGTCCCAAAAAAAAGGAAACCAGCAATAGATTGCTTATTTCTCAAATATGAATAATGATAGGAAAATTTCACAGCTACCATCTGATAGATCATGATGTCTTCTTTCTTATGATACCAAAGTTGTCTATTTTCCTTCACGGATGACTGAGTTATAAGGGATTTAAGTGACCATGTCAGAAATGAGTTTGTACCACTTTCAGCCAAGTCAATTTCACCATCATAACAAAGTGATAAGTAACAACAAACATCAGGATATCACTCTTTTACTCATTTATTCCAATTAAAATTACACATATCATATTTAACACCCCTTTTAAATCCCAATGTCCATTCAAAGTTGTTTTAACCCCAGTGTCCTTCAACATGACCCCCATTCCTTTCAATGCAAATGTCTGCCCTTGATCTCATCGCACGTACTGCATCCCTGATGATGTCTCTCTGTCCCCTTAGATCCTCCACTGCTGCGACAATCCTGGCCCTTAGATCATCAACGTCTCTTGGTGGTGTTGTGAAGACTTTACCCTTGAGATAACCCCAAAGGAAGAATAGGACATGGTCTTGCATAGCCATTTTAATCCCTCATTGTTCAGCCATTCATGACAGAAAAAGTGGCACAAACCAATTTCTGACATGGTCACTTAAATCTCTTAGAACTCAGTCATCCGTGAAGAAAAATAAACACCTTTGGTATCATAAGAAAAAGGACATCATAACCTATCAGATGGTAGCTGTGAAATTTTCCTATTATTATTCATATTTGAGAAATAAGCAATCTATTGCTGGTTTCCTTTTTTTGGGACACACTGTAATAACAACGTACATGTGCCAATCATTATTTCTAATGCGCTTGATATCCTTATCCAGTGGTACATGGAGCTGTATTTGACATTCAAAACCAGAATATAATGAGTAATAGAAGGAATGATACGTTTCATTGGAGTACATTGATGCACGACGATTGCATACAAGGGGCGTCATTAGAATATTTCAAATGCTTTATAAATGGAAATGTTTGTCTAAAACTGCAAAATAACTTGATATGCGGAATATGACATGACTCTACTATTCCTAACCCCTAGAAATGCATAAGATACTCTGTTTGTCCAATTGTATTGTTTAGTATATTTTTGAAAGTACCTTATTAACATCTAACGTCATCCAATAAACCATTAATAAGGAACAGACAAATAAAAACAAATAACGCAATCATTACTAATAAGCCAAATGGGTTGCTAATGGACACCCAATTCAAGGTATAGTAGAGTGGACATATCTTTGTATCGTGTTCATCGCATAACCGCTACCCCTGCCATTTTGAATGTTGACTAGACATACATATGTAGTGCTGTACAATTAGTGTATTTTTAGGAAGTGGATTCATAATACTATAACTATGCTTAACCCATACTTTTAACTCTCAAAACTAATACCAGATCGATGTAGTCTTATATGACATGTTGAATGTCAGATGATGTTGGATGGTAGCTGCTCTTAAGATTTTAGAAAAACAATTAATTCACAAAAATACAGTTGAATAACATACTAGAAAACGTATCCACATATAACACGATGACACGCAGTTTAAATAACAGTTAACTGTGTTTTTTATTACATATCAATGTCAAAATAAGTAACATTTTTGAAGTGAAACTGACATGCTCCCCGTATTATATGTTGATAGATTTACTGAAATGTATCGTGTATTGCATTCGAGTTTGCTTCACTGCATCCACTATTATCTATCTTTGCCTATAGTGTTTTTTTGCCAACAATATTCTACAAACTGCTTGATGAATCAATTCTATGTCTGGTAGAACACTAGAAATAAACGTAAAGTGTATTTTACGTTCAGAAATATGGAATTAAACCCAACTCCATTTGCAACTTAGCTGTACCCTGTTTCCCTTTTAAACGTGGTCACGTGGTAGGGTAGTGTGTATTATTTCAACAAAAACACATCAGGATGAATGCTACGCACTGATGTGAAGTATCGCTTATCAAAAGATACATGGTGAACTCTAAAAATACACGATTTTCGAACAAAAACTTGGCCACTTTTTAAAATTAAAAAAAAAGTAGTTCCAAATATCACATTTTGATAAAATTGGTAAGATTGCAATAAAGGCCAAATTCGGTTTTAACTTTAAATATGAATGGAATGGTGGCATGCACTATTCACATTTAAATGAGTTGCCTGTAAAATAGTAAGTTAATCCGGTAGCCAACAGCCGAATTTGCATTCGCGAATACAGGCTTACAGTAGTTTCGCCGTCAGTTAATACTCATCTACTAATTCAAGTACTCAGGATAAATACAGGTAGATGCGTTCAGAATCAGAAAGTTACGTGAGTCTGAACGGTGGATAAGGAAAGAGAAATCGAAACACGTGCAAAATGAGGCATTTATTGACGTTGAGCCATGGAGATCTACCGAATAAATAGGTATGCCAGGTGCACGACTCATAAGTTCGGTGTAATTATAAAACTATGCATGAGGCCATGAACTGAACATAAATATATCCAGCATCATGGGGGCTCGTAGCCGCCTCTATCAATTTGTTTGTTATATATAGTTCACAGATAACTCTTCACATTCGCATTACTTTCGGCTGTCGGCTACCGGATTAACCTATAAGTTTTCATAAATTAACCCGTCATTTTAAAGTTGATTTAACGCACAGCGTCAGTCGATTAGCAGTGATCAGTGATCTCATCACTTTTTATGCCACTATAACGATCAATCATAAAAAAGCTGCTCGGTTGAATTTGCGAACAGATCGTAGCTCATTGTTACTTACTGCTAAATAGGCAGATTAACCCGTTATTTAATAGGTCAGCGATTGGGTTTGGAGCGATAGCTTGCAACTACCGGAATACACGACAGGTACCATCAAATTGCAATCAAGCCGGTAGCCGCCAACCTTGCATTCACGAATGCAACTTTCGGCTGTCGGCTACCGGATTAACCTACTATTTTAACCAACTCATTTAAATATGAATGAAACGGTGGCAGGCACTATTCACATTTAAATGAGTTGCCTGTAAAATAGTAAGTTAATCCGGTAGCCGACAGCCGAAAGTTGCATTCGCGAATACAGGCGTACAGTAGTTTCGTCGTCAGTTATTTCTCATCTACTAATCAGGTACTCGGGATAAATACAGGTAGATGCGTTCAGAATCAGAAAGTTACGTGAGTCTAAACGGTGGACAAGGAAAAAGAAATCGAAACACGTGCAAAATGAGGCATTTATTTACTGATCTATCATGATATTAGTATGACTAGGTTTATCTTATTCGTATGTGCGTGTATACATGCACAAAACGAGCTTTAATAAGTTTTTCCTACACTGCAATAATATGTTAGCAAAAACAAAATGACCCAGCTCGGTACTTCAACTAGATGTTTTTATTTTTGTTTATGGCCGTAATGAGTTATAATAGTACACTCTTCTCTATAACTTTGGCAACCTTTTCCCCATAGGCTTACGTGTTAAAGCCTCTCTGTGTTTGTATTTCTATTTTCATGACCAGCAAAGAAAAACTAAAAGTGCAGAGAGATACGGACGTAACTTGACTATATTTACTATTCACCAAAGAAATAAAATTTTAAACTGTACCTGGCCTTTTACATCCAGTGCACTGAAGTTGAACTAATTACACCCACTCATTTCTCAAAACACTTACCTCATAGTCAATACAAAAGAAATCAAATTTTCCTAAAATTGAATCGTAGGACATTTACCTTTCATAAGAGTCACTGTGGGGTTTAAGTTCGACAAACCATTCGTACTGGGTTTTATGAGAACTAATAGCCTCAGGTCAAGACCCTCGGCCATTGTTTCTCATATAACCCAGAACTCATAGTTTATCCATAACATAACTATATTGATGGTGGATAGATCTTATGGGCTGTTGATATTCTTTGTAGGGTGTTGTAAGTTTCGCTAGTGTTGTGCTGTATGACTCATGGATTTATTGAAATACATTCGTGCGTTTATGGAGAAAGGAATTTAAACGAATGAATTAAACTGTCAAATGCCTTAGAGCGAGAATGAAGCATAGCAGCCAACAAAAATACAAATATATTTAATTTGCAGGGGCGATACTAAAATGAAACTTCACAACAAACGACAATTTCAAGGTATGTGGGTGTAGTGCATCTACAGCTTCTAATAACGTTACTAGCAAGCTTCTTACCTGGAAACAGGTCGGTAACTCCAATGTTGTCCAGAAACTTTGAGAAAAAATTTGAAAAATTAGAAAGCATGAAATATCAGCATTTCCTTACCAAAAGATGAACTATCAGCATTTCCTGAAGTTACCATTGACCTCTATACTAAAAGAAGAAAAAAGCAAAGAAATGCACACATGCCTTCATACTATTTTGTACCAGAAAATGATTGTGCAGAAATGGCAATTTTTTCAAAAACGTTTTCGTTACAACAGTACCTTAAGAAAGGTAATTAACTATCAAAAAGAGAAGTCTACGATAACCATTACCCCCCCCCCCCTCTCTGTAATATTCTCTATATAATATACTAACACAGGCCACAGAATACAAGAGGGAGGGGTGACATACTCTCAATGATACTTACTATTCACATATGACAATGTTTAGTGTGCGAACTTACCTTTCTTAGAATCAGTTTAGGCAAGGTATGATCCCTGGTTCTCTTGGGATATCTGCTAACACTCCTATTTACAGTTGCTATTTCGGAATTCTATGCTCGACATACAGTTGAACCACATGAGCTAGACTTATAGTCTTATGTATAAGCTGCTTGTGTACATAAGTATTTCAGTGTATAGAGAAATGAAGTACAAGATTTATTTACGCGCTATAAAGTCCGCATTTTGTTATGTTATTGGTTTTGTATGAGTCAAACAAGATTCGCCCTTTTTAGTATGTAGTAGCTTGCTACAACGGTAACTATAGTTTTCGTAAATCTCACAATTTCAAGATGGCGGAAAGGGTAGATTAGATTGTATTCGCGAATGCAACTAGCAGCCAGTGGCTTCCGGATTAACATACTATTTTATAACCAACTCATCTAAATATGAATGAAATAGTGGCAGGTACTATTCATATTTAAATGAGTTGCCCATAACAAGCTTAGAGTTTTCCTTGATGTGTAGATTATGTAGATTATTCTTATATATATATTCTCTATATATCCTTTTCTCTATATTGTTTTAGAAAACACATCAGATACTTCTTTTGTTCTTGGGTATCACAAAATGCCATAAACACAACATGTTTAGGTCTCTCAATATTGTAATTGTACAAAGGAAAGTTTGGTTGATTTTAAAAAAGTATCTTGTTAATGAAATAAAATGCTTATCTTAATTTTTATCTATTTCTTTTGGGGGGGGGTCGTTTTAAGTTTTTGCATACTTTTTGTAAAATCAACCAAAATTTCTTTTGTTTAACTGTAATATTGAGAGGTCTAAGAAAATGTTGTATATGCTATTTTGTTCCAACAAGGTTCGGAAAGACATTTATTTCATTCTCAAGAATTGGTAGAAAGGAACAAAAAACAATTGCACTAAAAACAAAAAGTGTTAACAAAAACAGTTACATGAAATATATTATAAATATTTCTTTGCATTAAATCGTTGCCAATCAGTCAACATTACACAAAGGATCGTGTTTTTTACAGAATGTTTTCAATAATTGGTTTAAGAGAAAAACAGTTCACCAATTCGATACCTATCCTTTGAAAAAAGTTCCGACAATTTCTTCGTCAATAACAAAGACCAGGTAGGGTATGGCAAATGAGAATTTTCTCACCATAAATTCAACATGTCTCATCAAAATGATAAGTCCCCGGGATAATCAAATTATTTATTCTTCTCTTAAAGGCCCCATATAAAGTTTAAACCACTTTGGCTTATATTGTAGTCTTACCCAATGTTATGAAAGTGTGATATGTGAAACTTTTTTTTTAAATTTCAAAAAGTGGTTTTTGATAGACTTTTTGTTCCAAAATTTGTGAATTTATTTAAAACCAACTTTTAAAGGTCACTCATATCTCCTAATTAGCCACAATTCATACCAATGCATAGCATTCATCCTCCCGTGTTTTTTGCCGAAAAAATTAAGAAAATCGGTTCATAAATAAGCGAGAAATGAACTTATCAGTGCATGAAAATGGTTTTGAGAAAAATGCATTTCAAAGTTTTAGTTCTCATAGAAACCAATGGTACAATGATATCTTAAACATAATTTATTCTTCCTTTTAACCTGGTTAGACAATCAACATTGGTTTTTTATGAAAGTCTAACATATTTAGAAAAGATTGACATCGAAAAAAAAATTTCAATTTTTTTCAAAAAGTTTTTGGTACCTTAGTGACATCACTAATGTTTCAAAATATTTTTGATATGCTAAAACATTGAAGTGGCCCATTAAATATGGCATTCTACTATTGAAATAGTGTGTCCTTTGTTCAACCTTTGCATTGGTGTTAAAAAGATAATCTTTTTTGAAATGCATTAAGAAATAATTGATGATTAAGAAATTTCAATATTTGAGAAATGAAATGCTCACAACTTTTTTTTCAAAAAATTTTTTTTGTTCAAAAATCTCTAAAATCACTTTTTAAGTCCTGACAAATAGTAAATGAATGATAAAAAAATATTTTCAAACTTTAGACGGGGACTTTAAGAAAACCATAGGTAGGTTCATTTAGGACCTACCTCAACGCATTTTAAAAAATATCTGACTTATTTTGTAAAAACGATATTTTTCTCATTTTATTGCATAATTAGATTATACAAGGATCATTAGAGGTAGAATGGCATTGAATGCCTGATTAGCAAGATATTCAATTTTGGTGACCAAAATCAGGCTGAAAACAATGGACTGCATGACTTTTTCTAGGGGAATAACAGTGGATATGTCGTTTTAATTTTTCTTCGCATTTCAATACCCTTGCAGAAATTACTGACATAGTACACATGGCACAGAAGAAACTTTTCATGAGATTAAATCACATATTTTGGTCCTAGTCCCAGTACTAATCTATGGTTTATCCGAGAGAAGAATTGATAATTTGATTATCCTGGGAACAAATTATTTTGATGAGACGTGTTGATTTTATGGGGATCAAATACTTCAAAATTTGACTTTCAAAAATCATTCGCCGTACCATACCTGGTCTTTTCAGATATTTGGCCATCTACATACTGTACATTATGTTGTTTCTTAGCTACAAAAGATATATTGTGAGTACATGGAAAAATTAATCACAATTCCTAATTGATTTGATAAGTAACATTCAACTTTTACATAAAACAATAGGAAAAATGTTTTCATATATTTTTTCAGTCGCCATTCTTTTTCAGTCTGCAGATCACAACTATTTCAGTAAGTCCGAGTGTTTTCATTATCAACACCAAGAATGAACAAATAGAAACTAGTGTAAAGTAATATTGATTTTATAATTCATATTGATATATTTGGGTTCTTAAATAATAGAAAACCATTACCTTAAGCCTTATATGGTCCTAGTTGAGACTAATATACCTAAAACTGGTTAGTTCGTTCAAATACTGAATCACAAAAATAATGCAATGGGAAAGCACAATCGATAGCTTAATGTTTTATTAACTAAATCCGATATGTACTCCACTCCATCATGCTTTTTGATGGAGATTTTCCTGGTAATTCTATGAGGCAACCATTAATGTCTAATTGGCTAATTAATCTCACGATGATCAAATTTATTGGTAAACTGATTACCTGTACGGGGAGGGCTATCATTTATGATTGAGTTCTGATAGCCATCTGAGAAAACTAAAAGACCATGCAAATGTTTGAAAATATTTATTGGTTTAGATGTGTTGCTGATATCCTTTTGGGTAAATCTTTTGAGACACCCTGTATATGGGATGCAATGTTTCAGCTCATATGAGTCACTCAATGTGGATATGCAGTCCATTGTATTTATCTCATATTGATCATCAAATGTGAAAGCTTGCTTTTCCGAATATATATTGGTCACCTAATTTGGATATGAGGTCCATTGTGCCCCTCTCATGTTGATGTTCAAGTGTGGATATGTGATCCATTGTATTTATCTCATATTGATAATCAAATCTGGATTTGGTACACTGTGTTGATGTTGATCATCAAATGTTGACATGAGGTCCCTTTTGTTCATCTCATATTGATCATCAAATGAGGATATGTGGTCCATTGTGTTCATCTCATATTGATCATCAAATATGAAAGCTTGCTTTTCATATATATTGGTCACCTAATTTGGATATGAGGTCCATTGTGCTCCTCTCATGTTGATGTTCAAGTGTGCATGGATATGCGGTCCATTGTATTTATCTCATATTGATAATCAAATCTGGATTTGGTACACTGTGTTGATGTTGATCATCAAATGTTGACATGAGGTCCCTTTTGTTCATCTCATATTGATCATCAAATGAGGATATGTGGTCCATTGTGTTCATCTCATATTGATCATCCTATGTTGTGTGGACTTGCTTTTTATATTGACCTTCTGTTATGTAATGATGCACTTAATTATTCATAAAACAAACTTTTTAAGAAAATATAAAATATTCCTTTATTAAGTATTTCATAACTATCACCCAGATATATAAACCTTATACATTGTCATGTTACAGCAAGTAAAGTATAATGTTTATTGCATGGTGTAATGCATGCGTGTACACACAAAATATAGTTAGTTTGAGGTTACGCCTATTGTCATTATTTTCATTTTCATACCTTAGACATTCTTGTCAATTTTCTGTCGGATGCCATGTTTAAAATTTGTGCTATTAGTAATATTGCATAAGTACTTAATTAAGGTATTTTGAAGATAAATATATCTATAGATTTTTATGTTAATCCAGATTCTTTACTTTTGGCAGGTTTATCTGACTTACAGTTTCATACACATGAAGCTGCTTCTTTGTAAATATAATACTATGTAGTTGCTTCTTTGTAAATATAATACTATGTAGTTATCACAATTCTATAGTTAAAAAATATAGACCGAACAACAGGTGTTATATCGACGAATATATACCTCAGCACAAACGTTTTCTGTAAACTTTTGTGCCTAGCCCTAAGATATGTATTGGTCGATATAACACCTGCTCTGAGGTCTATATTACGATTCGAACATGAAAACTCACCAAATTTTTCGAATATCTATTATGGCCCACCATTACTACAGCCCGCAGCTGCAGATATGATGTGACACATTACTTGTATTACCAGGTGCAGTGTTGACGAATACATACCGGGTGAAATATTGACTTTGTTCACAGTTTATAGAAGGTGTGAATACAGTCAAGTTCGAATTTAGTATAATATAAGAACAAGTATATAAACAATAAAAATGATTGAGCTCATCTGCATAATTATATAAGACCCGATTTATTTATTCTAATTACCTTGCTTGTGACACAAAAGCAACCCACTGATTTTAGAATCATTTTCTCATGTATGGTGATCTTCTTGATTTTAGTATAGAAAAAGTCGTGTGACTTATATAACATGAGCTACTTTGATGGGATTTAGAGAAATTATGTTTTTTATCCAGGCATGCCCTTGCATCAAGTTATTCAAAAATAAAATTTTTAATCCTAATAAAAGACAGTTAAGTTTCAAACTCATATTTATCGCACCCTAAGGTGCTATATTGTAATCAGTTTGCCGGGCGGGTGGGCGGTTGGGTGGGCGGGCCATTTTGAATTTTCCGTCCATAAATCTTGTCTGTCAAGGCTTGTCTACAGGTTTCCAGCCAAACCGTTTGAGAGATTCATTTGAAATTCTCAGGGATGTTTCTACCTATGAAAGTTTAGAACTGATTAGTTTTTCGACATTCTGGATAAATGTTAAGACGGCCATTTTGGATTTTCCGTCCAAAAATCTTGTGTGTCAAGGCTTGTCTACAGGTTTCCAGCCAAACCGTTTGAGGGATTCATTTGAAATTCTCAGGGATGTTTCTACCTATAAAAGTTTAGAACTGATTAGTTTTTCGGCATTCTTGGTAAATGGTAAGGCGGCCATTTCGGATTTTTGGTCCTAAAATCGTGTCTGTGAAGGCTTGTTTTAATAAATAAAAAGAATTTCCCATTGAGAGCAATGTTAAATTAAAACATTTTTTTTAAAATTAACTAAACAGTCAATCTTTCCAATTTTCACATATTTTGTAATACATCAGTATATCTTTTACCAGGATTTTTTTCAGGAAAATCTGAATTGTAGAAAAAAGGCTGATACACTGCGAAGTAATACCTTAAAACGCGTCTCTTGAGGGTTGTTTACAGGTTTCATGGATTCATCCTAACATTTTAGAGATGTTTCTATGGAAAGTTTAGAACTGATTAGTTTTTAGGCAGTCTGGGTAAATGTTAAGGTGGCCATTTTGAATTTTCCATCCCGAAAAGTGTATTCTGTTCAAAGGTGCGATTCTGTTCACCCTTTGGCTTGTTTAACAACTTGATTCAAGAGCACACATAGTCCAAAGATGTAATATCTCTAGATCTCAGTCATTGAGTCAAATTAGTTTATGAGTTATAATACATCATTGTTTTATACATAAACATTCAATTGAAAATGAATCCACCATATCTGAGAAGTTAGAGTATTGCATATTTGTGTCACCCTGTTTTTATCATGATGTTACATACTGCATATAGGTCTAAAAAGATTAAGTATCATTTGCGTATAGTTCTGTTATTACTGTATACATATTACATTATAAAATATTGGTATTTTCTTGTCTTTCTCATCATGAATGATATCATAGAATGATATTATATTATATATTGAACAATATTATGAATGTTTCATATCCGAATTAAAATCAATTAAACATATTTTAATACATGTAGATACATGAAGTAGACTAGACAATTTGTGGACAAAAGCAGACTTTAAAAGAACACAAAATTGTATATTGCATATAGGTCTAATAAGATTAAGTACATGTATCTTTGCGTATGTTCTGTTATTACTGTATACATATTACATTATAAAATATTGGTATTTTCTTGTCTTTCTTCTCATGAATGATATTATAGAATGATATTATATTATATATTGAACAATATTATGAATGTTTCATATCCGAATTAAAATCAATTAAACATAAAAACATTATACATGTAGATACATGAAGTAGACTAGACAATTTGTGGACAAAAGCAGACTTTAAAAGAACACAAAATTGTATATTGCATATAGGTCTAATAAGATTAAGTACATGTATCTTTGCGTATGTTCTGTTATTACTGTATACATATTACATTATAAAATATTGGTATTTTCTTGTCTTTCTTCTCATGAATGATATTATAGAATGATATTATATTATATATTGAACAATATTATGAATGTTTCATATCCGAATTAAAATCAATTAAACATAAAAACATTATACATGTAGATACATGAAGTAGACTAGACAATTTGTGGACAAAAGCAGACTTTAAAAGAACACAAAATTGTATATTGCATATAGGTCTAATAAGATTAAGTATCTTTGCATATGTTCTGTTATTACTGTATGCATATTACATTATAAAATATTTGTATTTTCTTGTCTTTCTTCTCATGAATGATATTATAGAATGATATTATATTATATATTGAACAATATTATGAATGTTTCATATCCGAATTAAAATCAATTAAACATATTTTAATACATGTAGATACATGAAGTAGGCTAGACAATTTGTGGACAAAAGCAGACTTTAAAAGAACACAAAATTGTAGAAAACAAAATATTTCAGATGCAAAAAGCAAAAACTGGCCAATTAACTTCAAATATCAGTCAGATTTCTTTTCCACTTTAGCAGTTGATGCAAAAACATTCCCTACAATAATCAAAATTCCTGTGACGGCATGCATAGCAAAATAAATTGAGCCCCAATATCGGATTGTCTCATTGAAACCCAGTAAGAGAAAACCCATACACATATAGTCTAGTGATCTTTGTTTATAGAACCACAAGCACCAGTCAAATATTTTCTGTCCCCTCTCGGTGTATTTTGAACGGAATGTTGATTTCATTATGTCCTCTGCCATGAGACTTGGGGGTATGGTGAGAAAACTAAGATAGTACCCTGGATGGATCCCGTGCCAGAAAGCACTCACTAACATTGTTATTGATGTCCTGAAAGTATGAAAAATAAACATTACAAAAGAAGATGATATAGGTAAGAAGAATGTTCAATCAAGACACCCAAAAAATGAAAACTTATTCAAGAATACAGTATGTGTGCATTGCAATACACCAAATATTCTAAATAAAAATGATGCGGTAAAGAAGCCTAGCTATAAAATCCATGGGCATATTACTCTTTCTTTCCATTCACGGTTTGAGAGAGTCCATTATTTCACATAGCAAGCTATTGGTTAAACTAAGCATTCTGTATTATATACACAATATTCACTCAATTACACAAAAGCTCTGTAAATATAATAAATAGAAAAAGTTCTACTGTACCTCACAGCTTTAATAGGTACTCTTCTGTATATAAATGTAGCTAGCCAGTATTGCACACTCATGTTCCATGATCTCATCCCATCTCTAATAGTTGGGGCCAGTTCACAGCCGTACTCGTTGATGTTATGTATAGTCTCATAGTCATATTCACAGTCCCAATTTCCCTCCTCTGAGCTAAATGTACAAATAAAAAGGTCTTTAAGCAATTTCAGAATTTTTTCATTATGGTGATATGATAAAGCAGTTACAATATCTAAACATTGTTTGCTAGATTGATTAATTTGCATATTAGGGTTGTTTCCACTTTTTAAAATGAGATATGTCAAAATTACCAATACTGGTTGCATATCATATAAACAAAACAAATACATGACAGAGAAAACCACAATATTCTGAAGTTCATCAATGCAATATGAAAATTCATGGCACCTTTGATAAGTCAAGAATGATCCCAACTTGCTATATTCCATATAATGTACTTACATTTGTTTTAAGGCCTCTAGATCGGAGGGCCCAAGGCCACATTTAGGTTTTGAGGCCTTGGGGTATGCTCCTAGACCTGATGCCATACACATACACTCAGACATCACCCAGGCTGTGTACATACGCATGCGGAACACTGTGAACATAGGCACCATATAGAACAAGCGATACCAGAATGGCTTCTCCATGAAATCATCTGTGTTCATGTACTGAAATTCAAAATCCATGATTAAACTTCGAGGTGTATACAGGTCCAGTTTGTATCATATTTAAAACACGGATAATTTATAAATGGTCAATTTTGGTGAACTATTTTTGTTATGTATTTTTATCAATGCAAATATTAACTGAAATGCACAAAAGATCCTAACAAACTTGACATACTTTGTATGCTTTAAAGCTCTTGATTACTTTTAACATTTTAATAATGCCTTTTCCAAACAAGTGAAACCTGTGTATATTGAAGATTTTTTGATGAGAAAAAATGTTGCATGTCGGTAGGTGTTCACTACAGAGAGAGTAATTTATACAGATATATGGGTATGCTCAAGGCAGCACTGTTGAACAACATACCTCTAAAGAAAAATATGCTGATGTTACTAGAAATAAAAGTCCATAGAGTGGAGCAAATTTCAAACGTTTCATCAATGGTTCAAAGGAAGGGACCTTCTCCGGGTTCTTTTGGTGAAGCATATCATGGTACGTTCTGTATCTGTAGTATGGTCCTGAAATATACATGTAACAATATACAAAACATGGATCATGGAGTCTGCCTTTGATGTGGTTTAACTTAGATTGATTGCAAGACTCTTTTCCAATGAATAGTAAGATCAGAGGACCACGGGAGGTTTTAACCAGTATTAACATGAAAATTGTCACAACTTGCCATTTGTTACAGATGCCAACCACTAAACACTAACCGCCATCCACAAATAGTTAGCTACATTGATAAAGGAAAGCAAACTAAAATGGGCAATGGAGGCATACTTTGTCAGAAATGACTTTGAATTTTATATTTCAATTGTCAACAGATAATCTCTGTCTACCCAAAGTCACATTTGACAACTTTGGCTTAAAATCCAGGCTTAAAATCCCTTGACAAGTGCTCATCATAATGGTGAAAAACTACATGATTTTGAAAAGATTTAGGCCATGAGAGAGGGGGGGGGGTGCTCATTTTGCAACATACCTGTGAGTAATCCAATAAAGCAGTAACTATAGCAGATCATATCTATAAAACTTGGGTTAACTCCCTGGAATTCTAGTTGCAGTTGTAGCTTCTTCTCCTCCTCTTCATTCTTAGTCTTGCCCTCTATTGTCTTCCTCTGTATTATTGTATCATGGACTTCAAACGCTAGCCCTATCATCTGAAAGTATTCGAAGATGTGCATCAATGATTGAAACTAATGTTGGATGTTGAATGAAGAATTAACTTTCATCATGGGTATGGACTTGTAACATATCACTTTAATGAGAAATATCCTTTAAGAATATGTTTTTACACTGTATTATAGACTATTTTATAGATTTATTTTGGGAAGAGGTACTTGGGGAAAGGCTTGAGAGGCAGTGTATAGCCAAGGTGGGGGCACTGAAGCTATCATCTATCTATTACAAACTTAATTGTGGTTCAGCCATCAATTTATTGTTGTAAATAATACTTTTATTTTACAAAATCACCATCCAATAATTGTTAATAGTCTAATTCCTTAAGACGCATCACATATAATGGTGGTTTCAAATACATTTTAGCACATTGTGAGAATTCAGAGTCATTTTTAGTATCTCTTTCAGAGAATGTATCTCTCTTTGGATTAACTCCATTCTTGTCTGAAAAATCTCTTTTAGAAAATGTTTCTCTCTTTGAGAGAACTTCATCTTTGTGGGAATTATCTTCATTGGAAAATGTCCCATTTCCATAAGAGAAAGCTGAAAGGTCATACTTTAAACATGCCTTATTCACAATTTCAAGTTGCTTGCTATATTCAGTTAGTTCATCTTGAAAGACATTAGAATCTTTACTTGCAATCTTACTCCATAAAGTTTCATTAAAATGTTCAAACAGAGCAAAATCTGCAGAACTCCAGTTTCTTATATTTCTCTCCACCATTTCTAAATCTTGGTTATGCTCCCCATTTGGATGATCATAATCCCTGACCTTATGAGACACAAATAGTATATCCTCCATACTCCAACAGAGGTAGTCCTTTAACAGTAGCAGAGACTCCTTTAAATGGTCAGCCACAATAACAAAATCAAACTGTCCATCAATGATATGTACAAATCGTTCAACTTCAGTTGCGTTGAGTTTGGCTGTAGTTTGAAGCTTGTAATGATAACTTTGAAAGTTTCTAATTCGCATCTTTGTTAAATATGTATTTGCCTTTCTATAATACAATAATGGGTTTTCCTCGAACTGATCTAAAGCAGGTAGGCCACTTTCCCAAAGATGGAAAAAATTATAAATAGACTTAAGATGTGATACAGGATGTCTCACAACCCCAATGTATACAGTATCATTCGGCATTAGATCTTGTATAGGTTTTGCATTAAATATCACATGATTCACCATCATGTTATACTGGTGTCCGCGATATTCTGGTAGGATTGTAAAAGGTTCCGGGTAACCCCCAAGAAAATAATTATTCTCAGGAAGCAGAAACTTGAGATGATGTTTCTCACCATATCTTTGGAAGATATTAGTAACAGTTGAACTTGCACATTTAGGTATTTTCACAAATACTATGTTCATTTTTGGTTTACACACAGAGGCATTGTGCAACTGATCCACGCTTTGGAATATCCAAGTTTGCCATACTCTGCACCCTATGGTCATTATTAAGGCAATTATGGCTAAGATATTGAAGGACTTCTTGATGTGTCTTAGAGTGAAAATATTTGATAAATACATGTTTGTTGTGCCTTCACTAAATGATTGTGTTCTTCTATTTAGTTTTTGAAATGAATGTGTACATACATGTAATCATACTTGTATTATATCTGCATCAGTTCCAAAGGGTACATCCCATATTTCCTAATTTTAGCACACACTTATTAAAACAAAAGCATGCTCCATATGCATTATTCAAACAATAAATCCTATGTCACAGTAGATGCGCCACTTGTTCTATGTGAATGTTATTTGTTCATACTTGAATTTTTTTATAGTTTTTAATTTTTTTTTAAATTCTTTTCTTTTAATTACAATATGCAATCATAATATTCCATGAATATAACTGAAATAAGATTGTCACGGGAAACTATGCAGATAATATTAATTATGAATTTACAACTTTGCCCTCCGGTCATGTTTTTATCTATGGTTCTGCCATAAATGTCATGTCCATGTAAATCATGATATATAAAGTCCATTATTCTTCACACCATGAATCCAACAATCAGATTATATTAACAAACAAAATACTTTTGGTAACTTGTATGTCTTGTATGTGACCCAGGTTATAAGGGTCGCCAATTCATTAGTACCTGTTGCCCTGCTAATAATATAGACATTGAAGTGATCCCAAAGTCATTCTAGGGTATCATCAGATATATGGGGCATCTATCTTGTTTGAATCACTGTTGCTGCCTATCAACCCCCCCCCCCCCCCAAGTTAACCAAACTCGTCTGGCCCAGTTATCTACTCCCGTACTCGTAGATCTGGGCCAGACGAGATCCAATGCAAAAAGGGGGGATTTACTCCGAAAAACACACTGGTTTTTCAATGTACAATACGTGCTAATAAATAAATAAACATCATAAAAAACACTCACGTGTTTGTTCCTTGTATCAAACTTTGTATTTATATTAGGTTTCCATCGCTGGATGACGGCTAATAAATAAGAAAGAAACGATTAAACGCAGCAAAAAGAAAAATTCTTCTGCAATCTGTTCGTGATCTCGTAGAATATTGAGAAGTCTCGGCTGCATATTTCGTTCAGTACTACATTAGGTCAGTTCAACAAATTGAAAAATCGTATTTAATGTCCACCATATTTATTTCAAGTCTAAATACAACACAGCAAAGTAATCTACATTTTGATAATAAATCTGCTGAAATATTTGGGATGTATTGGTTCCCGGGAAATGTATTTTCGTTCCATGAAAGTTAAAAAATCATTGCGTCACACTTATGTTACGTCACATCACGTGACTTTATTCGGTGCGGAGAACTGACGAAAATATTGACGAAATCTTGTGCCCATTTCAACATCAACATAACAAACAACACACCACATTTACGTGTAAGTTATATACTCTTTATTTCAAATAAATACTTGGGTTTACATGGAGCCCGATGTTTTGGTTGGATGGCTAATAGGGAATGAATAATAAGTGATGATTCAGCGACATGTTTTTTCCGGAGTAAATCCCCTTTTTTTGCATTGGACCTCGTCTGGCCCAGATCTACGACGTCAGGAGTAGATAACTGGGCCAGATAGGTTTGGTTACCCCCAAGTACACTTAAAGCCCCTCATAACTTCCTGAGAATCAAAACAAAATTACAATACATTGAATACTATACAAGAAGGAAAAACAAGGGTTGCCATTTTTACCACCCTGTACAACATACATGTACTGTACCTTCAGAGTTAATAACAGCTGAACTGCATTGCTTGGTCCATTAACTTTGGGTAATCCACAGTAATGTGTAGTTCGAAAGAATACCAGGTAGCCAAAGCACCAGACAAATGTTGCAATGTGGCAATACCTAAAATATATAAATTTACATTAATAAGTTGTTTACATGGTTATTGGCTTCAATACTCTGGCTGAATGACAGTCATATGCCACACCCTCCCCCCTTCTGGTTTTGCAGAACATTACTGGTCCATTTATCAAAATGAGTTGTGCTACTTCTAAGCTGAGGTCACATTTCCGGAATCACGAAGTGAAAGGAAACACCCTATGATTTGGATGGACACCTTCCCGATAAAAAATCACTATTTTGGACTCTTATCAGCACAGGGCTGCTTGTATCCTTGTATGAACGCTTTGAATGAAGTATGATATGTCTCATTTACTTCTGAGGCATTTCATCGATGCAGGATTGCTTGTATACCATTATAGTAAATAGACAAGACGCTTTGAATGAGGTACATGTTGGATTTGTGTATCTCTTGAATGCCCATGATACATGCAGTACTGTCAACCCCTAAAGATTTTCTCGCGGGACAGATTTTTTAGACCCAGTGCCCAAAATTCGCGGGATTTTGCGGGACATGTACTAAATTCGCGGGACATTTAAGGCATTTGCGTGATTGCGCTAATAGGCCAATTCTTTTTTATCAAATTCGCGGGATTTCGCGGGACCATTCGAGGGACAAACACTCTAATTGCGGGACAGTTAACAGGTTTACCACCAAAAACTTCATAGAGGGACAGATGTTTTAGACAACGTGCCCTAAATTTGCGGGATTTCGCGGGATATCCACCTAAATTTGCAGGATGTCCCGGGACATTCAAGGGATTTGCGTGATTGGGACTAATGTAAAAGCATGTTAAAGTACTCAAATCAAACTTCCAGATACTGATTAATCAAATATAATGCACCGTTGCATTATAACTTAAATAAACGTCAACACAATTTCACAAAATACGCATAGGAATATTATTAAACTTTATTGTAATTTATCAAAAACAAAAACCATGCTTCAGGTGTGAGTACTGTAATCTAACACGAAATTCAAAAATTCGGAACAATACTTTGCACTTCTGGCGTCGTGACCAACTATGAAACGCTTACCCCCATAATGTTATATATTAAAATGTACCTATTCATATACTGTAGGCATGGGCTTTCAATTGAAAGCCCATGATATAGGGGTTCGATTAATCTACATCAAATTATAGGGAATGAGGTTACTTTTCTAGATAGGGTTTGTAGAAAAAACCGGGTACCGGGTAGTAAATCCTCCATGCTGGGTTCAAACTTGGTACCCGGTCGAAAAAACTGGGTACCCAAAAAACGAAATATACGAATATACAACATAATTAGATCATTAGAAAACGTGTAAGATTTGTTTTGAATTTACAAAAATGTATGTAACTTCCTTCAAAATTGCGCTAGAAGCTTCAAATGAAAAGCATTTTAAGGCTCTTTTCTTCCTTTATCATCATAACCAATGAAAATATTGCCATGACGATAGAGGAAGAAAAGAGCCTTAAACTATGCTTTTTATTTGAAGCTTCTAGCTCAATTTTGAAGGATGTTACATACATTTTTGTGAATTCAAAACAAATCTTACACGTTTTCTCATAATCTAATTATGTTATATATTCGTATTTTTCGTTTTTTGGGTACCCGTTTTTTTGACCGGGTACCAAGTTTGAACCCAGCATGTAGGATTTACAACCCGGTACCCAGTTTTTTCTACAAACCCTTTCTACATATCAGCGTCCATTTATTGTAACTCGCGTTTGCTAACATTTGCTCAGTTCTGAGATGAAGGCCACACGGCTAGTAAAAAGGCCAACGTTGGAACTGTTTGTGACCTACATCCCTATTTTCGTAATTAAAATGAAAGTTGAACCCTTCCTCTTTATTTTGATACCAAACAACAGCATGCTAGGTACTTACAACAAGGTAAACTTTACTCAAAAGTGCAAAAACTTAGCTTCTTATATAAGATAAGATAATCACAATATAGGGGATTGCAACAATTTCGGAAATTCGCGGAGGTTAAAGCCACATTTGCGGGACTTCGCGGGACATTGCGGGACACGCGATTTAGTCTAATTTTGATCAAATTCGCGGGATAATCCCGCCATTCGCGGGACACTTGACAGCTCTGTACATGTATTTCTAAATCTGAATTGGCTGCACAATTGTCATTCTAAAATTAAAATCTTTCTCGTTGTCTCATCTTGAGGAATATTATTGAATATTTGACACTTCTACAAACGGTACGGCCAGGATCTATGGTTTAGATCATACAATGCTTTTTACAAGTTCAGATGTAAACATAGATGACCTACTTTTTTGAAATTGTTATGATCAAACAGGTGACAAGGGAAGTTGTAATCGAGTGTAGCGTATGTTCCTTACAGACAACGGCCACCATAGTCACACCGATTATGCTTGAGTATAGCTGCTTTGTTCTAGCATCATCTATTTTCTTTATTAAATGTCCTAAAGGCAACGATATCACCAACAGTGTGGCGTAAATTATTTCGTCTGGTGTCATGTTTTTTCTAACGAGTCTCAACTTGCTACTTCCGGTATGGCCACGATCGAAAAAGTTAGAATCTTAGTTGTTGGAGATTCAGGTGAGCATTACAGCCATAATGCAACATATTCAAATGAATGTACATCGGACGAGTTTGTCTTTATAGTGGAGCCCCAAATTACCAATGTAAATGAAGCAATTTCATGTATTTGCATAGCTTAAATTTTTGATGATTTTTCAGTTTTTTCTCACTCAATAAATTGTCAATAGCAGGCCCAGTGAGTAACACAGTGAGTGTGGGGGGATTTAAATCTTCTTCTGGGCCTGTGGTCAATAGGCCATGACAATTTTAATGAGTTTCAGTTTTTTACCCGTTCAATAAGAATGATAACTTGAAATTTTTCCATTCCGACAGAAACTGCCATTCGAAATTATCTTGGAAATACCGAATGTGTTGTGTGGGTTATCTCACATTCATACGAAGCGTAGGCCTACATGTATCTTACATTCTTCCAAGGTTATTCTGGCCTAGTTCAACAAGTTAAACCCAATACCACTGCTTTTATTTATTAATCTGAATGTTCTTGTTGCCGTGATTCGGTTTAACTTCTGTGCTATGCTTTCATTGGTTGCGAATTCTCACTATCAGTTATTAATAGAATGCGCATGGAATTTCATGCGCTGCCATAGGCCACCATTAAATTTTTGCATCAAGGGCCGAATAGGCAGGGATGTTAAACCTAGGGCGGGCCACAAGATATTGTGTCACATGTATGTCAGATAAGAAATAAGGCCCAGACTAGGTTTAACTTGTTGAACTAATTCTGGCCTTGTGGCAGGTGTCCAGCAGCTTTAGTATTTGTGTAATTCTCAATCGTTCTTTTAGTTGCTTGCTGTTCGAGAAGACAATTATGTTAAAATCATTGTTGATTGACAGTTTCACCAAAAGTTTTCTCCATTTTACCATTGAAGACCAAACTGCCATCTTTAGATTTCACCATTTTTAAATATGGCAGACACATTGATTTTAATTTTAGATGAAATTATGCAATCCCACATAGGAAAGAGTTTGCTTCACTTTTAATTGATGAACTATTCTCACAAATATTTTCAAAATAATATCTAAATTAAATATTAATCTCAATCAAAATTTTTCCAAAGTACACGGTGGACCAGATGTGATGATTTCTACCCAAGTATTTGGCTAGAGACTCTACTAAGGCCTACCCTTGGTCTCAATTTTATATTGACCATTATAGATTAGATCTAACTATACAGGTATATAACACCTATCATAGTTGAACACCTGTCACCTTATTTTTAAGTCCCGTCATCTCATTCTCTGGCAACCATCACCTCAATTATCCAATCAAATCATTATTTTATCTACTAACCTGACAATGTAATTACCGAATTTAAAAGTTCATATTTCAAGCTCCAAATTGAGATGATGACCCAATTTATTTAAACATTTATATAACATTTATTCAGTTTGTAGTCATGACCCTTATACAATTTAGCAATATCAGTAAAATATTGAGGATTCAGTATAATTCTTTAATTGAATTCTTTCAGGTGTTGGCAAAACCTCCCTTGTACATCTAATGGTAAACAATGAACCCATTGGTAACCCGTCATGGACTATAGGGGGCTCTGTTGATGTCAAGGTAACGTAGAGCAGACCCTATAATTTTGATTTGTATTAAATTATTTAAGTCATTCATATGATTTCGGACACTTTTCTTAGTAAATCTTCTAAAGGTATCTATCTTACTCTGCCAATGAATACATCTCAACATAATGATTATCTCTCTCCAATAATAAAATATGTTCTTTGGATATGTTGAATCAAGGATTGATGTTATATTTCTCTTGTTTCTAGCTACATGACTATAAGGCGGGGACCCCAGCAGAGAAGACATTCTTCATAGAACTATGGGATATAGGAGGATCGTCCAGTCACAGTAATAGTCGCTTCATCTTCTATAATCCTGTACATGGTAAGTGTACTCTCATCTGTACTCTCATATTGAAAGTGTACTATCCTGCCATGTATTTCATCTTGAAAGTGAACTGTCTTGAAACATACATCATCTTGAAAGTTTACTCTTAGAGATGACCAAAAGCTTTGAAAACCAAGTGAAATGTCCTATTAAAGAACTCTGATTGATTTTAGATATGCTCAGTAAGTAACATATTTCTACTAGGCTTAATCAATCACTGTTCTCAGGATTTCAGTAAGGGTGTATTTTAAATGTTTTTTTGGAATGGAATCAATGGGCCACATGGCTTTAAAAAATTGTTTCCCTTGTGAGGTGTTCCATATAGCAGTTTCTATTGTATCTATGTATCTCATTCAAGGAGGATTGACTCCCAGAATGTCACATGTAAATAAGGTTAAAGGTCACCATACCATATATGGGACAAAGTATCTATGTTGCATTCTGGGAACCAATCCTTGCTCTCATTTGGATTTTTCAACTTGAAATCACTAAATTCTAGGGATGACCTACTTTAAACAAAACTTGGTATAAGCACTGTGTACATGAAAGATTTGGAGGTTGGCTGTCTAAAAAAGTAAGCTTAATGGTACAGAAATGCACTCCACAGAACAGATACATCTAACAAACACAGACTAACTCAGTCATTGATGTAAGCATAATGCATCCCTTACATTGTAACTACTTGATACATTTCCAGGTATAATACTGGTGCATGATCTTACAAACAGAAAGTCTCATCAAAATCTCAACAAATGGCTCTCTGAAGTTCTCAACAAAGATAACAAAGATAACAATGGGTAAGTACAAGATACCCCCCCAAATAGGAATAAAGTTGATAAGGATGGAGAAAGTAGACCAATTAGTTTTCTTACATATAAAATATAAAATACTAGTTTGATTTGTACAGCATGAAATGTCTATGTATTAGGCTAACCATTTCTTTCTTGTTTGCAGCTACGATTTTGACCCAGAACAGTTTGCAGGTAACCAGGTCCCTATACTTGTGATTGGCACCAAGGCAGATATGGTAGAGAACCTAAGGGATCGTTCTGTCTCAAGATCCTCTAGTATTGCTGAAGAATGTGGGGCTGATGAGATTAATTTGGTAAGACTCTTTAAAATTGAACTTGGTGCCCTTAATTCGCGATGATGGGGGGGGGTCTTGGGTGGGCCCAGAAAAAAAAATTGGGCCCAAAAAAGATTTTTGGGCCAAAAAAGGCCTTAGGGCTCCAAAAAGTCGGCCTTTTTGGTCATTACTGGGCCTTTTAAGGCCTTATTTTTTAAATTCAGGCCAAATGTTGAAGAAAATGGGCCTCAAAATTTCCAAATTTGGGCCCACTTTTGCCTTTTAGGGGCCCAAAATTTTTTTCCGTGCAAGCGCCGCGTTTTTCTCTGACCTAAAATTTGGGCCCCCCCCCTTGTTGGTTCCCAGATCCGCCCCTGATATGTCCGGAATGAAATGAAACATCTATCCGAACCTCAGTGGAACAAAATGACATAAACACAACGTGTTTAGTCTCTCAATATTATAATTGTACAAAGGAAAGTTTGGTTGATTTAAAAAAAGTATCTTGTTAAAGTCCCCGTCTAAAGTTTGAAAATATTTTTTTATCATTCATTTACTATTTACTATAAGTTGTGAGCATTTTATTTCTCAAATATTCAAATTTCCCGCCATTTTTCAAAAAAGTTGAAATTTCTTAATCATCAAATATTTCTTAATGCATTTCAAAAAAGATTATATTTTTAACACCAATGCAAAGATTGAACAAAAGACACACTATTTCAATAATAAAATGTCATATTTAATGGGCCACTTCAATGTTTTAGCTTATCAAAAATATTTTGAAACATTAGTGATGTCACTAAGGTAACAAAAACTTTTTGAAAAAAATTGAATTTTTTTTTTCTATGTCAATCTTTTCTAAATATGATAGACTTTCATAAAAAACCAATGTTGATTGTCTAACCAGGTTAAAAGGAAGAATAAATTATGTTTTAGATATCATTGTACCATTGGTTTCTATGAGAACTAAAATTTTGAAATGCATTTTTCTCAGAACCATTTTCATGCACTGATAAGTTCATTTCTCGCTTGTTTATCAACCGATTTTCTTAATTTTTTCGGCAAAAAACATGGGAGGATGTATGCTATGCATTGGTATGAATTGTGGCTAAATAGAAGATATTAGTGACCTCTAAAAGTTGGTTTTAAATAAATTCACAAATTTTGGAACAAAAAGTCTATCAAAAACCACTTTTTGAAATTAAAAAAAAAAGTTTCACATATCACACTTTGATAACATTGGGTAAGACTACAATATAAGCCAAAGTGGTTTAAACTTTACATGGGGCCTTTAATGAAATAAGAGATTTATCTTAATTTTTATCTATTTTGGGGATTTTGTTTTAATTTGAATACTTTTTGTTAAATCAACCAAAATTTCCTTTAATGTTGAGAAGTCTAAGAAAATGTTGTATATGCTATTTTGTTCCAACAAGGTCCAGAAAGATATTTTATTTCATTCTCAAGAATTGGTAGAAAGGAACAAAAAACAATTGCACTAAAAACAAAAAAATGTTAACAAAAACAGTTATATAAAAATATATAAATAATTTTCGCATTAAATTGTTGTCAATCAGTCAGCATTACATAAAGGACCATGTTTTTTTACAAATGATAATTGGTTTTGGAGAAAAACATTGCTAAATTCAGTTCACTATATCGATACCTATCCTTTTAAAGGGATTCGGTGCAATGCATTATTTTTCATTGTGATATAAAATGTACTGTTGAGCATTTTAAGAACATCATTGGAAAACTATTGTTACTGTAAAAACTGGAGTTTTAGCAGTTTAAAATTTGCCATATTTCCTTACTATTTATTTGCCTGGTGCTTTTACACCTTACTATGCGCCTGCTGTAAGGACAACATTAGAGCTATAATTTCAAAATAAGTGTAGTCGGAATAAAATATTTTTGTAGTAACTTTTGATATTGATTTTAAAAGATGTCACACATGTATAGACACTCTAGATAGGTGGCGTTATAACTAGATTGTACTCTAAGTGATGTGTATAAAACTGGGGCAGTCAACATTAATTTCATGTACACTTCTCATAATATTTAACCAATCATTGTAAATACCATTATGTGGCACCTAATACTCCATCATGGGGGTCATAGCCACTACAACCTGTTATAAATATGTTACATTGATTTTAATATAAAAAAAGTAAAAAAATCAAGGCGCAAATGGTGGGGGAGGGGTGTTAGATATTTATCTCATGTGTTAAACCATAGTTTTGACATTGAGCGTGTTTTTCCCTTTGGTATGTGCACTTAATATTTGTGCATACAGTGAACTTGTTTATCCATGTTAAAATAAATTTGAATGTAATATGCATAGATAAATCCATAACTTAAATTCCTAATAATGCCAAATTAGAAAAATAGACGCAAAAACTACTTGTGGTTGGTCAAATAGTTTATTGTACCTAACTAAAATAAAACATTAAACTACAATGGAACTATAATATTATAATGTGTTAATTAATAGATGTTACGTCATAGATTAGATGATCTAGACATAATTAAAAGTTCATGACCTTTGCGTGAGCTGCAGAATCAATTGGCAACTCTATAATTTAAATCTATTTTAACTGAAATTATTAGCTTCTCAACTCTTAAGTTTAGATTAGGTATTATAAGTTTTTATTGCTGAAGGTCAGGAGCATTTACCAAGCTTAAGTTTTGGCATAGTATAAGTTGAAATGTATTTTAATCTGTTTATGTAGGTACTTATTATGTATTTTGCCACCAAATTGAGGAAGAAACAGTGTAACATTTAACTGGTTGCAATATTTATATACAATGTACATATACATGCATTATTAGCTTATTCTTTATCTGATAGAACTGATTAGCTTATTTGCTTATTTGACTGATATAATATTGAAAAAGTACATACCTGGAAACAAGTACATGTAAGTTATCAAAGGCAATGATCACAGACACAAATATCAAACACTATGTACGTGAAAACATAATAAGGTATTGCATAGTTTACTGGGAATTATACAGTCATAGACATTTGCTAAAAGACACAGATGGAAAACATTGATGATATCGGTTGGAACATACTTTGCATAGAAATACTCTTGTGCTGCATATAGAATGAAGCAATGCCACAGTTAAATAGCACACTGCAAAGGCCATAGTCATTCTCTATTCAAAGGAATAAATGAAGTTCACTCACATAAATACCTTTAGTTATATTGATTCAAACGTAAACCAGGCTAGAAGCTCGAAGAAAAGCAAGGAGGATTTAAAATAGAAGTGTGTTCAGAACATCAACTAAAAATGAACATGAAACTGCTATAAAATCCTAGATGAAACCATTCAAAATGGAAAACATAAAAGTGATAACAACAATTGTAATTATATTCTTCAACATTGTGGGGAGTAACACAACAATAAATGGACAGTCTTTCCTAGAGAATCCAAACAGAACTGTTGAATTGGGACATGTCAATGATACAGCTGTAAATACCACAGATAGGCCTGTACAAGATAGTCTTCAAATAGACGTAGATATAACTACAGCAGATTTAGAACCACCTACAATGGGTTTTGTTGGGGCTTGCGATCATCCAAATATTGAACTGGATTCTATCACTTATGACTGCCACAATGTACGTCCTGAGCAATATAGCTGTAATAACCGATGTGGCTCAATATTAGAGCCAGTCCAAGGTGCCTACTGTTCATGCGACCCAGGATGTTTGGTACACAAGGACTGCTGTAGAGACTTTCAGCTCCAATGTCCTGTTGAATATAACATCTCTCACAGCCTTCTCAACAATTTAATCACAGAACCTTATATGGAATGTGAATCATTCAATGGGAAACAATACAAAATGGTTGTACAATGCTTGAATGGAACAAGATGTGTGGATCTTGACAGAAATTGGTTGGATGCAATACCTGTAATAGATAAAGCAACATGGGTAACCTACTTGAATACAAACTGTGCTGCCTGTAACAATGTAGAACTTGTCTCGCCATGGCCTAGTAATATAATATGTAATGCAGAATCAATTTTGTCAACCTTAACATCTCTAAAAGCAATTCAAACTGCTATAGAAAATGATTTTTGCTTCATACATGTGGAGGATATTGGACATGTTTGTAGGGAAGTCATTTCCACTTGTCCAGAGGATTGTGCCAACAAGAATTTAGTTGAAAGATGTCATAATGGTTCTGTACAATTTGTAGAGAGCTCTGATTATGATAATATGATGTTTGGTACATACAAGAATGAATACTGCCTAAGATGTAATATACCTGACCCTGGTATAAGTTGCAGCATGTGTAGTGTATGCCAAACGGTTGTTAATCAGGGAATCTTTCCACCTTTTTCATTTTCTCTTTTGATGGACATTAATCCTAAAAAAGGATTGAAAATTGGTTTCAATGTGAATGGTGTCAACCAGGAATTTGAATGTGATGCGACCAGTAACTGTTCAAGTGCTTGTAAAGAAGGATATGATTATAACAATGATACATGTGTCCATGTGTTCACTCCCCATACAATCATTGTGAACATAACATTCAAAATTGTTGAATCATCTCAACATGCTTTTGAACTTACAGGTATGATGGAGGACAACTTCATAAAAAGGATAGATAAATTTGCAGCATCTGATATAAGTTATACCATGGTATATGATAACAATATCCTTAATGGTACTACATCCATCACATTTAAAGATAACATTCTAACAGGGGATAATATAACTGGAATTGAATATCATAATATGATATTTCAAAAGTTAAAGAGTGAATATGACAAACATATGGAAAACATTGATTTAGAGTTTGTTAAGGATATTGACTTCAGAAGTGTTTGTGTAGAAGGAATGGATGCTTTAACATGTTGGGACTGGAAAAATGCAACATTATTTTTTGAGAGAAATTATTTGGTAGAAGCACACACATTATCTATGCCCTCTGAGACCATAATGGGAATTGTCACTATTGTGTGTTTGAGCATTTCAGTGGTTTGTATGATCATTCGTTTAGTTCTCCAAATCTTTGTTCCGGTGTTTCACACATTTCCCGGGAAGCTTCAGTTCTTGATGGTGTTGGCATTGTGGTTTGCTAGTATGTTCAAGCTACTAGGACCTTTAGCCTTTAGGCTACCAGACCTCTGTACAGCTATGGGTGTTCTCACTCACTATTTCTACCTTGTGACTTTCACATGGATGTCTATTATAGCTTTAGACATGTATCTTGTATTTAGGGCAGAATTAAGTGTGGCTTCTAGAGGGTTAAAAAGATTGGTGGTCTATTCCACAGTAGCATTTTTACTCCCAGGGTTAATAGTTGCAACAGCTGGAATATTAGATGGGGTAACACAGGGGTCAAATCTAAGACCTGACTATGGTGTTCCAGTATGTATGATAACAAATAGGTATTCTCTACTCTTGTTCTTTGCTGGTCCATTAGCAGTAATGATCATATTTAATATTGTTATGTTCTCGTTAACTGTTCACAATTTAAGAAAATCCTGGAGAGATGCAAAAAGTGTTAAAACCAAGAAGAATGAAAATCATTTTGATGTTTACATCAAGCTGTTCTTATTGATGGGTTTCACTTGGGTGTTTGGTTTTATCGCTCCTTTTGCAGAACAAGATGGATTATGGTATATCTTCATCATTCTTAATGCATCACAAGGAGTGTTTATCTTTGTAGCCTCAGTGTGTTCTAGGAGAGTTTTGAGATCACTTAGGTGTATGAAATCTACAAGCAAAGGTTCCTCATATATGACTAAGTCAAGCTCTGTTAGAAATAGTGAGTCAGTTATCAGGAATGGTACACAGAATTCATCTTGAGAAGTTGTTTTATCATTATTATAATACATGTAATGTATGTGTCAAATGTTTTCTGGTTTATCTTATATGCACCCATGTGGTGCCATTTTATTTACCCTTTGAATGGCTACTGTTGGCTAATCCTGATAGTTTATTCACATACATCTACATTTGTATAAAATAATTTAAGAATTGTTATTAGCCTGGCATTTGTGTTAGTACATATCATGGAATTATTGGAATTATTTACCCCTTGAGGACATCATTACCACTTGTGTGTTCTATGTAAATATGTTTCTATTACTTCAATAAATAATATATATTAATAGCATATGATGCTTTTTTAAATCAGAAGCAATATTCATTTTTACATAAAGTCAAAATGTTACCAGATAAAGGACAAGTCCCGGTTTTGAGAACAGTCTCCTTGGCTAATAATGTTTTTGGAAAATATAGAAATATCACCCAAATTAAATTATGATTGTTCAAAAGAGGACTTTTAAATCTACAAGATGTAAAAATATCACAATTGTCTGAAGCAGGGATAACGTTAACCAAACCCGTCTGGCCCAGTTATCTACTCCCGACCTCGTAGATCTGGGCCAGACTCGATCCAATGCAAAAAATGGGGTATTTACTCCGGAAAAAACACACTGGTTTTTCAATGTATAATACGTGCTGATAAATGAATAAACATCATAAAAATCACTTACGTGTTTGTTCCTTGTATCAAACTTTGTATTTATATTAGGTTTCCATCGCTGGATGACGGCTAATAAATAAGAACGAAACGTCTAAACGCAGCAAAAAGAAAAATTCTTCTGCAATCTGTTCGTGATCTCGTAGAATATCGAGAAGTCTCGGCTGCTTATTTCGTTCAGTACTACATTCTGTCAGTTCAACAAATTGAAAAATCGTATTAATGTCCACCATATTTCTTTCCAGTTTAAATACAACACAGATACGTCTGTTTTATAAAGTAATCTACGTTTTGATAACAAATCTGCTGAACAAATCTAAATATTTGGAATGTATTGATTCCAGGGAAATGTATTTTGTTCCATGAAAGTTTAAAAATTATCGCATCACACTCGTGTTATGTCACATCACGTGACTTTATTCGGTGCGGAGAACTGACGAAATATTGACGAAATGTTGTGCCCATTTCAACATCAATATAACAAACAAAACACCACATTTACGCGTAAGTTATGTTCTCTTTATTTCAAATAAATACTTGGGTTTACATGGTACCCGATGTTTTGGTTGGATGGCTAATAGGGAATGAATAATAAGTGATGATTCAGCAGTGTGTTTTTTCCGGAGTAAATACCCCCTTTTTTGCATTGGACCTAGTCTGGCCCTAGATCTACGACAATTCAGAATCGGGAGTAGATTACTGGGCCAGACGGGTTTGGTTAGGATAACGTGCAGTAGACTGTTTTAATAGAATACACGTCTCGATTTGGAGAAAGAAGTTCATCAGTGTACTGCGCTGATAATTTTTTATGTATAATCGAGAAATATCATCCAAATTAAATTAGGACTATTCAAAAGAAGAGATTCAAATCTATATTATTAAAAAATCAAATTTGTCCGAAGCAGGGGTAACGTTCAATTAGAGTGATGAACTTCGTTCTCCAAACCCAGAAGAGCCCTTTTTTGACAAATTTATAGTGTCAAAGCAGGGTACATTTCGCGCAAGAAATACACTTGATTGGATTCACATTTTGTTGTCAAGCTTATTATGCACATTGAGGCCTAAAATGACTTCAACAATATAGTGTATATGATTTTTTAATTATATTAGAATTATTATTATATTATTATGTGTCATATTCAATAGGGGTATCACAGGTCAGATATTTTTTTAAAGGGGTTGGGTCAGGCCAAAAAAAAGTGTGTGGATTGGGTAATTTTGAGTCGGGTCAGGAGAAAACAGAAAAGAGAATTTGACTTAATAATTGTCAAAGCATTGCGCCATTTAATTCTAGCAACTCAAATTACTGGGTGAATACCCAGCATATTATAGGCCTGTTTAAGCCTGCATAATTGCATATTATGCATTTTACGATAGTTTACGATTTTCCTGAGTGTTTTGACCAGACCCGAAATTGGTAAGTAGTTATTTGTGACCAGACCCGAGCCTTCCGACCCAAGATTCAGGTCAACTCTTGGTTGGTGTGACACCTCAAGCAAAGAAGTTGGCAAAACATTTTGATCCTGTTGTCGGGGTAAATGAGAATAGGGGATTAAGAGGAAGTATTATCTTTATAAACTGAATGACAGTGATTCCCATCAGATATTTCAAGAACCTCACTCAGAATCAATTGAATCAATTTTTGCAATAAAGATATATACCTCAGGACCTTTATGGAAGACATATTACATGTATATCTCCCACCAAAGAAAGGTATAAAGGAAGGAGAGATGGTTGGTGAGTATCATCAATGAAATCTCATTGAATTTCATTGAATTTCAGTGCATTATCAAAAATAAGAGTGATTGATATTTATACTGAATTTGAAAACATAATCTGCCACATTATAAGCAAGTCTTTCCTGATAATAGATAATCAAATATTTAAAAACCAAAATTGTGCCCTTGTTGTTTCAAAAGTCTGAATCAAAGCATTCCCTGCTTCTAATCTGTTTCCCAGTTATACCATGTCTCCAGGTTTATCCCTTTCTCTTACTTTACGAGGCTGGCCTATCTCCCCATGTCTTTCTTTATAATTGGTCATTTTCTATTTTTACACTACTACCCTGGATACCCTCTATATGTAGTCCCTTCAACTATCTACTGCAGCTATGATGTCACTTTATGTACACCTCTCTTCTGCTTCGGTGATAGAATCTGATTGATTGAGTAGCAATGCATTTTGGACCTTTGGGAGTTAAAACCATGCTGACATGTATGAGGTTGATTGTCCGTATATATTTTACTCATGCGAAGTAACCTGTATGATTTGATTGATAAAAGACTTGTGCATATTTATGAGACTAAATGAAATGATGGTAAAGTGGTATCTTGTTTAATCATTAAAGTGTGCGCCTGACCCGGCTACGTATAGCACAGAGTTTATACTGGCGGATTAGACTAGTTCATTTTTTATATGTGTGTGAAAGCTTTCTCTTATTTGCGTTTTTTCGTTAATGGCCTAGTCACATAGCCCGGCCGATGTCCGGCATCGGTAGAGCTCGGTGGATTTTTTTGGTGCCACCGAGCTCTCCTCATCGGAAGCAGAGCTCGGTGATGTGAACGGACTCCGTCCGGACATCTTCAGGCGACCGACCGAACACCGGCCGGTGACCGTACGGAGTCTGTCTCAAAATGGTAGTTTTTTTCTGCCGATGTGGCAGCAACTACCGGCCGGAGTTCGGCCGGACATCGGAAGGAATACGGCCGGTACCCGAGCAGGTAACAGGACACCGTGCGATCGCCGGCCGGGTTGTTAACGGGCTTTGAACAGTGACCGGCCGATGCTCTGTCCCACATCGGTCGGAGCTCGGTCGGAGCTCGGCCGCTGTCCGTTAAAAAACTTGTCCTCTGGTTGTCTCAGATGCACGGGACACCGGCCGTGCACCGGCCGACGTGTTTTCCGATGTGGTTACGATGGGGCTGCGATGACATGATGAGGGAGCTCGGTGAGAGCCCGGTGAAATTTAACTCCGAAGTTAAAATTTCACCGAGCTACCACCGATGCGGTTTTAAGCAACAAACGCCACGGATATCCGGCCGGTGTCCGGCCAGTGTTCGGCCGAGTTCGGTGAAAATTGCATCGCTGGCTCATCGTAACCTCATCGGCCGGCTATGTGACTAGGCCATTAGTATGGTTTTGTTATAATTGCCGAGGTCATATAACCGGGATGAAACAATGATTATCGTTGACTGCCCACACACAAAACATACGTTGAGTGAACAGTGTTATTACAAACAACAGGCTTTAGAATACAAAGCCCAGTAGTGTGATAATAAGCTGTACACTACCACTGCTGCATGTACATATTAGTAGGGCTCCCAAAGAGTGGATAGGGAGGTTGTGTTTGTCACTTTTAAATTTTACATTTCAAAATTGTCATTTTACATGTCATAATTTGTTGGTTTCATTCGTTTAGCCAATCAAAACATTGTAAAACAATAAATTGTCTGTTACGTACAATCAATTTGGTTCAGTTTTGATTAGTTGTCAGAATAAAGTTACGTTCATCTGAATCCATGTATCAAAACAAAAATCTTATTTTCACTTCAAAATACTTCAGTGAGATGAATGCTCGGAATTGTCACATGCAATAACTTATTGTCGTATTCGTTATTTTATCTTCTCGATAGTAGCATTTAGTCGCACATTTGATGCCAGGTCACCTTGTCGCGTACCTCTTGGGGAGCCCCACATTTATGTGTGTACTCATGGAAGTAAATTCCCCGGTGTAGCCGAGAGCCACAAACTTTTCAACAGCTTCGAAATGGCCAATTTCTCTCATATATACTGTAAATATTTTATTATTTAGCACCTACAAAGTATTGCTAATAACCATATGTAATTTCAATAAGGAAACTTATCTGGTTACATGTAAATTCAATATCAACACTAGCTGTTCTCTCAACACGCCCTGGCTTACCTTGTGGTGACAAACCCTGGATTTTCGCTATTTATAGTTTATCAACACCTGGACACATGCGCATTTTATAGTTTATCGGGCACTTTAAGCAGATGGAAACAGCTATATATACAGGTGAGATCTACATTAGAATTGTGCATGAAGGTATATTAAAATATTACCTACTACACAGACTTCTAGTCAAAGATCAAGCCAATGTTCAATCTTATTGCAAAGGAACAACTAGAAAAGGATAGTTCACATACTATATGTATGTATACATATGTAAGCTTTAGTTATAATTATTTAACTGTATATTGGAAGAATAGAAAGAAAGGATCATCTTTAAAAGTAATGATATAAAAAGTGAGGATGAACATGAAAATACAAGCAATAATTGCGTTTGTGTTGTGCAACATTTTGATGTATGTTACTGCAGTCAATGGACAATTATTGAATGAGTATCAAAACAAAACTGTTAGGTCTGGAGATGCAAATGATACTGCTATAAATGCTACATATAGCCCTGGAGATGGTAATATTGATGTTGACAATTCAGATGACTTGAGTGATGTGATGAATTCTACTATTTTACCTATTTTTGAGACAACTAACCCTCCAGGTGCTTGTGATCTTCCACATATTGACCTAGATTCAATCACGTACAATTGCCATGATGTACGTCCTTGGAAATATAGCTGTAATAACCGATGTGGCTCAGTATTAGAACCAGTCCAAGGTGCCTACTGTTCATGCGACTCAGGATGTTTGCCACACAAGGACTGCTGTAGAGACTTTGAGCTCCAATGTCCCATTGAATATAACATCTCTCACAGCCTTCTCAACAATTTAATCACAGAACCTTATATGGAATGTGAATCATTCAATGGGAAACAATACAAAATGGTTGTACAATGCTTGAATGGAACAAGATGTGTGGATCTTGACAGAAATTGGTTGGATGCAATACCTGTAATAGATAAAGCAACATCGGTAACCTACTTGAATACAAACTGTGCTGCCTGTAACAATATAGAACTTGTCTCGCCATGGCCTAGCAATATAACATGTATAGAAGAACCAATTTTGTCAACCTTAACATCTGTAGAAGCACTTCAAACTGCTGTGGAAGATCAACTATGCTTTATACATGTAAAGGATATTGGACATATCTGTACATATTCCATTTCCTCTTGTCCTTTAAATTGCAAGAACAAGGATCTGGTGGAAAGGTGTCATAATAGCTCTATACAACTTGTTGAGAGTTCTAGTACCATGTTTATGTTGAGAACCTACCAAAATGAATACTGTCTAAGATGTAACGTGCCAGGCCCAGGTTTAAAATGTAGTGCTTGCAGCGCATGTAGCAATACAGAAAGTGAAACATACTTTCCACCATTCTCATTTTCTCTTTTGATGGATATTAATCCCAAAAAAGGATTGAAAATTGGTTTCAATGTGAATGGTGTCAACCAGGAATTTGAATGTGATGCGACCAGTAACTGTTCAAGTGCTTGTAAAGAAGGATATGATTATAACAATGGTACATGTGTCCATGTGTTCACTCCCTATACAATCATTGTGAACATAACATTCAAAATTGTTGAATCATCTCAACATGCTTTTGAACTTACAGGTATGATGGAGGACGACTTTATAAAAAGGATAGATACATTTGCAGCATCTGATATAAGTTATACCATGGTATATGATAACAATATCCTTAATGGTACTACATCCATCACATTTAAAGATAACATTCTAGCAGGAGATAATATAACTGGAATTGAATATCATAATATGATATTTCAAAAGTTAAAGAGTGAATATGACAAACATATGGAAAACATTGATTTAGAGTTTGTTAAGGATATTGACTTCACAAGCGTTTGTGTAGAAGGAATGGATGCTTTAACATGTTGGGACTGGAAAAATGCAACAAAGTTTTTTGAGAGAAATTCTTTGGTAGAAGCACACACATTATCTATGCCCTCTGAGAACATAATGGGAATTGTCACCATTGTGTGTTTGAGCATTTCAGTGATTTGTATGATCATTCGTTTAGTTCTCCAAATCTTTGTTCCAGTGTTTCACACATTTCCTGGGAAGCTTCAGTTCTTGATGGTGTTGGCTTTGTGGTTTGCTAGTATGTTCAAGCTACTGGGACCTTTAGCCTTTAGGCTACCAGACCTCTGTACAGCTATGGGGGTTCTCACTCACTATTTCTACCTTGTCACTTTCACATGGATGTCCATTATAGCTTTAGACATGTATCTCATATTTAGGGCACGATTAAGTGTGGCCTCTAGAGGGTTAAAAAGATTGGTGGTCTATTCCACAGTAGCATTCTTACTCCCAGGGTTAATTGTTGCAACAGCTGGAATATTAGATGGGGTAGTTCAGGGGTCAAATCTAAGACCCGACTATGGTGTACCAGTATGTATGATAACAAATAGGTATTCTCTACTCCTGTTCTTTGCTGGTCCATTAGCAGTAATGATCATATTTAATATTGTTATGTTCTCGTTAACTGTACACAATTTAAGAAAATCCTGGAGAGATGCAAAAAGTGTTAAAACCAAGAGGAATGAAAACCATTTTGATGTGTACATCAAGCTGTTCTTATTGATGGGTTTCACTTGGGTGTTTGGTTTTATCGCTCCTTTTGCAGAACAAGATGGATTATGGTATATCTTCATCATTCTTAATGCATCACAAGGAGTGTTTATCTTTGTAGCCTCAGTGTGTTCTAGGAGAGTTTTGAGATCACTTAGGTGTATGAAATCTACAAGCAAAGGTTCCTCATATATGACCAAGTCAAGCTCTGTTAGAAATAGTGAGTCAGTTATCAGCAATGGCACACAGAATTTATCTTGAGAAGTTATTTTTATTTAATCACCCACTCAGTTCAATTTTAGTGACCCTTTGAATGGCTACATTGGGACACTGTTGGCTAATTCAGATATTATATTCACATATGATATACATAAAATGGCATATGGACTAGCAGTAGTCTTTTAAATATATAGTATCTTTCTATATTGTATATTACATTTACATGGTGTGTCCTCACATACTTTGGTCAATGTTTAGGAGCAGGTCGCTTTTACATTCAAGAATTCAAGATTTTCAAATTGAAAAACTATCATTCCCAGTGTAGGACATTAATGCCTTTTGGCAGTAACTTAGAATTTGATCATAAGGCGTCTGATTGAATTTGTGCAGAAGCATTATTGAAATTGTCAATGCATGTGCTGGTTCAATTTGTCTGTAAAAACGCATATTTTGAGTTCAATTTTTTTGTGAAAATCGTTAAATTTTTTGTTAAAATGACTTGCTCCGAGACACTGCACAAATTAAGTGATGACATTACAGCATTAGACTTGTGATTTATATTAGATTACAAACTGGGCCTAAAAATGGATCCATTTCATCTTTCATGATGAAAAGTGGTGAAAATTATGGCATCGAAAATTCATGATTTACCATAAATAATTTAAATACCCAAAGGAATGCTGATAAATCAAGGGACCAGAATCTTTTTGATAATTCAGATGATGTTTTTGGGTATGGAAATAGACTGACTTGGTGAAATATTTCTGAGATATAAAGTATGTATGATTGTATTAAGTAACATTTTATCCATAGACCTTTTATGTTGTTGTTTCATACTTTTTTTCTTTTAAATAAAAATGAACTCTAAAATAAATGTGTGGAGTTACCTTTTGTAATGACTACAGTTTCAGTTTATGTTACTTATGAATTTAAGTGACTAATGAATTTAGATGACTACTAAGTATGTGTATGTTTGATGCCACAAATCCAATTATGGATCATGTCCAAATGCTTACAGTTGTCAAAGAACGTGTTGTGAGGTCAGTATGAATTACTTGGAATTCTTATTCTAGCTCTAGGAGCACTAGCAACATAGACCTTGATTATTCAAACTATACAATATTTGCAATCTGCTCTACTGTACTTTGAAGGTCATATCTTACCGAGTATTTATTTTAAGTCAGATGTGTTATATACATTCTGATACTTATCATATTTTTCTGTTTCATGTCAAAGAGAAAGAATTCCACTTTAAGAATATGTAATGATTGAATGATGAGCATGTGAGTGAATGGGATGAGAAAATATTAAAAACCCTTTAGAACACAAAAGTGATATATTTGTGACTTGTGTTAGGTGGTTAATGTAACAATATTTACATTTAATTAAACAATTATTTTGTATCAATACCAATTGGAAACGACTCAAAGGCTTGTCTTATGTCAAAATAGATGCAAGCAGCTCCTCTCACAAAAATCAATTTGACTGCAATAAGCCAATGATTTTTGCTTTGACAGACCATGCATTCTCTTGAGACTAATTCATTATATTTGTGTATGCTTCTCCTTTATATTTGTCTATGTTCACCTGCTGAGCTGTGAAATAAATCAATTAAATTATATCATAATGCTGGTTTCTAATATCACTTACTTAGATTGTTAATGAAATAATGGATGACTTATTGAGATGTGACTAGATACAACAAAAGTGATTCCCAAATGATTGTCTTTTAGATAATTTGTTATCATACTCAGACCTACTGTAATACAGTTACTGATACTGAATTGAACAAACAGTGATATTGTCAGAAACCGTAATGTGGTAACTCTATCTAATACATATATCCAGGGTTTCAATACATTATTAATTAAATAATCAAATTACAATTACATTTAACAAGTACATAATATGGAATGTTATTAGGCTCTGTTTAAGATCCTATGTAAGACCCCTAAAAATTAATTGTCAGAAACATACAACAAATTCATAATTTCAGACGAAAATTAGAACTAAATGTTTTGTGTCCAACACCTCAGTTTCATTTGACTTATTTCTGATGCAACACATCTGTTAATAAAAACTACGTAATTTTCTTAATATTTGTAAGTGCTCTATTTTTGCTCATACTGTTATTTAAACATTCCAGGACAACAACCAAGTAAAGTATTTAGCACCAGGGTGTGGCAATGCAGTAAAGCTCAGCAAGTTTTTCGATAAGGTGAGCAAGCTGAACATGACTAAATTTTAACCGCATATTTTATTTTGTCTTCATTACAATACAGGTTATAAATGCATATATAATACATCTAATTGTTGGACCCTCTAGGTCTTAATTCTCAATACTGAACTTTTTTCAAAGTTTTGATTATTTATAATCCTAATGGAGAAATAGATGCAGTTTTGAGAATCATTATTGACTAATTTTCAGGTGATCGAAAGAAAGCATTACAGCAACAATAGTCGAGAAAGTCGGGAAAGTTTGACATCTTCAAGTCAGTATAGTGCACAGGTTGGTGAAGATATGTACAGTGTCCCAAGTGGCTCACATAATAATCAGGACTATTACAACTTCAATTAACCATGTAAGCACATATACAGCTAGAGAAAACCCCTCTATACACCTTCACTCTGCTCTGACTAAATTATTCCAATTGATGCTTTCATTTGATTATTACAGTTAATTGTAATTTGAATAGGATTCAAAATTACATTATTCTGTGCTATTGTAAGATGTCATTTTGCATCTTACATAAGGTATGCTGGTTTAATTTTCTTTGATTGGTTGATTGATAATTAAGTGGCAGAGAGTACCAGTGATACCAATTGGCACATAATGATGCATAAAGGCACCAATTGGCATAATAGAAGGATACATGGAAAAAGTGGTGGTTGATTTTATGACATCAAAATTATTCAAACCTTATAATTCAAATATCTTTTTGACATTGGGTCTTTGGGTATAATTTTATTGTATAAATGGTTTTTTCATTACTTAGTTAGGTTTTCTTTTCACTGATGTATTAAGAAATGATCTGAATGTAGATTAGGTGTACTTGGGTATCTGTGCTTACATGTATTTGTTCTGGAGTTGGAAGGTAATGGTTATTGTATATGTTTTTAATTATTAGTTTTTAGAAGAATTTATTTTTAATATTTGGATTTTTAGCGGATATGCTAGATGTGAACATGTTACTTATTTTCAGGAACTTGAAGATTATGTATAAAAGATAAGCTGGAGCTGTTTTACTCAAAGGAGTGGTATCGATATGGTGAACTGAATTCAACAATATTTTTCTCTTAAACCAATTATTGAAAACATTTTGTAAAAAAACATGGTCCTTTGTGTAATGCTGACTGATTGGCAACAATTTAAAGCAAAAATTATTGTTTTTGTTAACATTTTTGTTTTTTAGTGCAATTGTTTTTGTTCCTTTCTACCAATTCTTCAGAATGAAATGAAATGTCTTTCCGAACCTTGTTGGAACAAAATAGCATATACAACATTTTCTTAGACCTCTCAATATTATAGATATACATTGGAAATTTTGGTTGATTTTACCAAAAATATGCAAAAAACAAAACCCCCCAAAATAGATAAGAATTAAGATAAGCCTTTTATTTCATTAACAAATACTTTTTTAAAATCAACCAAACTTTCCTTTGTACAATTACAATATTGAGAGACCTTAACACGTTGTGTTTATGTCGTTTTGTTCCAATGAGGTTCGGATAGATGTTTCATTTCACTCTGGAAACATGATACCAAGAACAAAACAAGTGTTTGATGTGTTTTCTAAAACAATATAGAGAAAAGTATATATATATATTTCAAATTATAATGTTACCATCCAAAAGATGACCATTAAATTGACGATGTGTAAAATTTTCAGAATGTTTTGATGACTGGTTTTAGATAAACGCGTGTTCAAAAAGTTTACCATATCGATACCACTCCTTTGCATTTTATGCTGAATAACTGAATAAAAAGTAATAGTCTTATTTTTCATCTATCTTCATTGTATCACCGAGAACAGACATCATTGTGTCGAACAAATTCATGCAATTTTACTAAATGGGTAATATAGAAGCTTTTCTCCATTTTAATATTTCATCAGTTACTTCAAAAACTATCTGCAGACTTGCCAACCTCCCGTTTTTTTACGGGAATCTCCCGTAAATTTTTTGTTTTTCTGTAAAAAATACCAAACTCCCATACCGTTTTCTCCCGTAAAAACTCTCGTTAACTCCCGTACCTTATTTCTACTAAAATCTCCCGTAATTTTTTTTAAAATATGGCCGTAAAATCTCCCGTATTTTGCTGAAATCTCCCGTAAAATCTCCCGTATTCTTGGTATAACTCCCGTAAAATCTCCCATTTTCTTGTATAACTCCCGTAAAATCTCCCGTATAAATCCCGTAAAATCTCCGTTTTTTGCTGTCGAAATCTACCGTTTTTAAAAGCAATTTGACAAATTTGTGACCTTGATTATTGCAGGCACGCTTCTTAATTTCTTTTACTCCAAGAAGGATTGGCTCTCATGGTTCATTATCGATACTTTCATAAATAACTTAAAAGTACTTCATTCCCATGATTCAAATTGCTTTTCTGCGATCAGTTCAATATAAGTTTGCACCCCAAATGTCCACCAACAGGGGCCAGTTCATATTCTGTCGTACTTCTGTCGGGAGAATACATTTTTTTTTATATGGCGCTAAACAAAATATTCCCGCAATATAAGGCGCATTATTGGTAGGGACTGCTGTGAAATAATGAACGTAAGTGACATCTATCTTAGATTATAAGTTCTAATTAATTTATAAACTGCGCTTGCGTCATAATAATTTAAACCAATTAAATCGCTGGATTTAATGCTCATGTGCGAAAAACCGAACCTAAAATGGAACCTCACGCAGATTGTAAAAGTAAAGTAAAAACTCCTGTTCTTTTCATAAATCTACCGTAAAAACTCCAGTCTTTTCAAAATCTACCGTAAAAACTCCAGTTTTTTCAGAAATCTACCGTAAAAACTCACGTTTTTTTCAAAATCTACCATAAAAACACCTGTTTTTTCAGAAACCTATTGTAAGAACTCCCGTTTTTTCAGAAATCTACCGTAAAAACTCCTGTTTTTTCAAAATCTAAAGTAAAAACTCCCGTTTTTTCTGAAATCTACCGTAAAAACTCCCTTTTTTCAAAATCTACCGCAAAAACTCCATTTTTTCAGAAATCTACCGTAAAAACTCCAGTTTTTTCAGAAATCTACCGTAAAAACTCCAGTTTTTTCAGAAATCTACCGTAAAAACTCCAGTTTTTCAGAAATCTACCGTAAAAACTCCAGTTTTTTTAAAAATCTACAGCAAAAACTCCAGTTTTTTCAAAACCTACCGTAAAAACTCCCGTTTTTTCAGAATCTACCGCAAAAACTCCCGTTTTTCTGAAATTTGCCGTAAGAAAAGTCACATTTTTTAAAATTTACCGCGAAAAATACCTTTTTTAAAAAATCTCCCGCAAAAACTCCAGTTTTTTTCAAAATATCCCGTAAAAACTCCCATTTTTTAAAAATTTACCGCAAAAACTCCCGTTTTTTTTTAAATCTCCCGTAAAAACTTCCGTTTTTTTTCAAAAATCTCCCGTAAAAACTGCCGCTTTTTTTCAAAAAACTACCGGGTTCTGAAAAAAGCTCAGCAATTTTTTTTAAATCTCCCGAAATTTTTTTTTAAATCTTTTTTTTTTAGGTTGGCAAGTCTGATCTCTATCATAATATAGAGATCTCTATCTCTTGCAAGAACACTCTTATGTTTGAGTGTTCAAACCTAGTCCTGCATCAAGTACTCTAGGACTCCACAGCCCATGTCCATTGCTTAAAGTAGATGTGATGTGTGTATGGTAGAACAAGGGCTTGAAGCAAGAGTAGTTAAGCCATAACAATCCTATTATGAATGTAGGTGTTGATGTACAATTAATTCAAGGACAATAGACAGAGGTTTTTGACTGCTGACTGCACAGAGGTGTTCACCTTAAGGAAGTGTTCAACATACACAAGTGCTCATTGTATAACTTACAGAAGCTTAGGTTTGCAAGTTTTACTGTACATGTATCATATACAGTGAAACCTGTGTATCTTAACACCTCTCTTATCTGAACAACTCTCAATGTGAATGTGTTTTTCAGTCCCATTTTTAATCTACCATAGGCTTACATACCTTGAAATGTGAACATTTGCTAGTCTGAACACTTTTGGTCAGTCCATGTGCCGTTTGGATTAGACAGGTTTATCTTTAATTGTATACCTATGTTGAATATTTCTGTTTCTGTTCCAGAGTGGCGGCTACTATTCCAGCTCTACTAATCAGTTGAGGAGGCCCCAGTACTCACAGAGCAAGCAGTTCCATTCAGATTGATAGGAGGAAAAATAAACAGTGCAATTGAAACATTCTAATTAAACAAAGGGACCCTAAACTGGCACTTCCTTCACTTATAAGTGAGGGGGAAGTTTCACTTAAACATGTTTGACTCAAATATTGTAAATAATGTAGTATATGGAGGACTTGTATATTATGGATGTAAATAGATGGAATTATGAATTAATAATACAAATTACATATTTATTGAGGAAATTATGTATTTTGTCATGATGAGATAGCATGTTTTGCTTGCACGGCTAAAACATATTGTCACCCCCTTGTATATAGTGTCTATTTTTTACCTTATTACTTTCCTGATAAGAAATAAAAGAGAAGATATAAATGTCAGATCACTGCTGACATCTTTCTGTGGATAATTTGTGTCAGATAACATGGCAGACAGAGTTATTTTGAAAAACAATAAAATATAATGGACCAAATAAGTTGATAAATAATTTTCAAAAACATATTTCTAGCTGAATGGGGTTGTGCTCTGCTCAGTAAAACCTGTCTAATCTGAATAACATTGGGACAGACCAAAAGCATTCACATTAGGAGGTGTTCACATTTCAAGGTTTTTGCATTTGCGAGATTCTGAATTTTGAAAAAATGTGAATACATTCTCAATAAATATTTATTGTTCCTTCCTTTGATCACATAGCTTTATAGCATTCCAGTAATTTGAAAATTTGATTCAAATTAATTTAGTCATGCTTGAAAGCCCAAGTATGATTGAGATTTGAGACCCGGTGCCTGGGTTAAGACCATACAAGGTTTTTTCCAAAAGTATTGATATCATGAAAAATCAGTGTTTAACTATCAAATATTTTAGTGATTATGTATTAAACATATTTTATAAGTGTTCTGATTCGTGTAGACAGGTTAATTTTTCAAATATGACTGTTCACTGTTCAAATTGGGAGACGTTCACATTTCAAGGATTTTAACATGGGAGTCAATGGTAGGAAAAAAAAGAATGTAAAAAGTTTCTAATTGGGAGGTGTTCAGGGGGTCATTAACAGAACTTTCGTAAAGTTACGAATTCGCAAGTCAATTGTTAATTTTACGAATTTGGTAAATGTGCATTAACAGAACTTTCGTAAAGTTACGAACGATTCGCAAAGTTACGAAAAAATGACGTCACGTACGCTTTCATTCGTAACTTTAATAGCACCTCAGACCCTTTCATAACTTTGCGAATGGCACATTTCTCATCCAATTCTTATGTAAGGTATACAGGTTGGCAAAAAGAAATTGTTCTCTATATGCATGCTGAGTTTCAAGCTAAAATATCTACCTATTCTTACATGATAAGCAAATATGTTCCTGAGCTGGGAATCTTTGAAATCGCGGAGACAGGTTTGATCACAGCGCGCAATGATATCAAATGACATCATATTTTTATTTGTGCTAAATAATGATATAAGATGACGTCACAATTTGAAATTCGTTTACGAACGATAAAACTTATGAATGACTTACGAAAGTGTTCTGTTAATGGCCGATTCGTAACTTTATGAATTCGTAAATCATTCGTAACTTTTTAAATATTTACGAATTTCATAAAGTTACGAATTACGAATTGGTAACTTTGCGAAAGTTCTGTTAATGACCCCCAGATTAGTTAGGTCAGGTATTCTGATAATCGAACACTTTGTACTATATAATTGTCCATAAACACCATATCAATATAAAAACTAACTTAACACATAATATATAGATGGCAGATACGCAGTTTTATCTTAAATTCCTGGTTTTATCTGCCTTTCGTTCAGTGTACCTAGCGGTGACCTCTTGAACTAAAACAAGGAAGTGCAAGTGGCATGTTGTGTCAGTAAAATCAGGAAAAAGTAGGTGTTTTGAATATGCAATTTCTGTTTCTGAGAAGTTGATAGATAATTGTATAAGTATGCAAAGTTATACTGTATTTACTTTCTTTTGAATGACAAGTAACTTTTAGATCTGCAGGCTAGATCAGTAGATGTTTTTAACTTTTTCAAGTTCAGTTGAAAGTTGAACCTTCAAATTTTTGTTTTGCTTTAAACATTTTACTTAGTTTGCACAAAGCTATCTCCTGAGAGATATCTAAAGATGGCTATATGCAAATATAGTAATAAACACTCAGAGAGCATTTTTGAAAAAAAACAACAGTATCTACAGAGTCATAGATCTAACATTATATGCATCCAAAGAAAAATGCTCACTGCTTACTATTATTTACTCGAGTCTCTAGCCTTACCTTCTTCTAAGGCCACTGTATCGTGGCCTTCCAGTATAGATATATTCCTGCATGAACAACTGGTCATGTCGTAATCATAAAATTTGAAATCATATGTCCGCCATTTTTCCACATCACAATTTGAATTGCGAGTTTTGGTCTTATTACCTCACCAAAAATTCCAAAACACACACAAAGTGATCAGTGTATTAGTTCACATCTTCTGGATCGCTAACTTAGAATTTACAGCCAGTTACTAATGTCAGACGTAACGACATTTCGTCCAGTTTTTGAACATCGCCATTTTTCTTGGAGCCATTTTGTTTTAATTTTAGACGAAATCCTGATGAAATCATGTCATATCTCATCAAAGAGCCGAGCTGGGTCCGGTTTGATTAATGATTTATTTATCTGGCGATTTTTAAAATATTCAATAAATTTATGACACCCCGGCAGCTTTTTTCAAATAGAGTTCACAGTATTCCAGATGAATCCCCTCTAGCCAACAAGTATTGGCTAGAGACTCGAGTAACTCTAGCCAATACTTGGCTAGAGGGGATTTCATCTGGAATACGTGAACTCTATTTGAAAAAAGCTGGCCGGGGTGTCATAAATTAATTGAATATTTTAAAAATCGCCAGATAAATAAATCATTAATCAAACCGGACCCAGCTCGGTTCCTTGATGAGATATGACATGATTTCAACAGGATTTCGTCTAAAATTAAAACAAAATGGCTCCAAGAAAAATGGCGATGTTCGAAAACTGGACGAAATGTCGTTAACGTCTGACATTAGTAACTGGTTGTAAATTCTAAGTTAGCGATCCAGAAGATGTGAACTAATACACTGATCACTTTATGTGTGTTTTGGAATTTTTGGTGAGGTAATAAGACCAAAACTCGCAATTCAAATTGTGATGTGGAAAAATGGCGGACATATGATTTCAAATTTTATGATTACGACATGACCAGTTGTTCATGCAGGAATATATCTGTACTGGAAGGCCACGATACAGTGGCCTTAGAAGAAGGTAAACTATTACTTTTAGCCTATGCATAAATGTATGTCAAGATTTATCGAATTCTACGACCACTTTAGATTGTGGTCGTACGCGCGAATCATTGGTAAGCCTGTCTTTCTACAATGTCGGAGAATGAACCACGCATTGCACTATTAAATGACCTACCTCGATACATTCCAGAGTATTTTAGAATTCTTTTTATGTTGTTAGATCGCCAGTTGTATGGTTTATCAGCAGAACGAAGAGATTTTAGTTTTTACATCAGAAATATGTCAGCAATTTTCAAAATGTCGGAAGGGGAATTCCCCAGGGATTTCCCTTATGACTGGTGCATGTCAGGAACTGAATGGAGGAATTTGACGGTTGAAATAAGTTAAATATTACACGCAAATATTGCTATCATCTTGAGTTTGTGTTTGTTTTCCTTGTTCCCTTGCATGATTTGGATTATGCCAGGATGCAAAACAAAGAATCTACTTCTTATGGCCTAATATTTAAATTGAATATTTTTATCGCTTCCAACAAATTTTTGAGAGTACACTATTATTTTTGTAGTTAGCTTTTTATTACTACAGTGTATGTTGTTACCACCACAAGTGGTGACATATTGTTTTAGTCGATTTAAATTTTTTCTGGATGGTGTTCTTTGATTGACATTCGGAGTTTGGCAGTTGGTGTTCAACATCTGTAACAAATGGCAGGTCAGTGCATGTTAATGCCTTGTTGGAATTTTTATACTGTTATTTCCACTTTGTTTGACTTGTTAGCTATACTTGTGAAATCAGCTCCAATTATAATCTTTGTTAAAATACCAGCTTGGCTTGACTGCAAGCCAATCCAGTCCCTTTAATGTCAAAGTGATCTCTTTATATATGTAGCCTATTGTGATGCCAGATTTATTGACATTCAATAATAAAATGCTGAACTTCCTCGTTGCTGGTGTTTTGGGTTTCCCCTTTTTCTCTGTCATATGAGGAACTTATGATTGGTTGATAGGAGCAAATTAATGAACTAGTGGTAAGTTTTCAACTCTCGCTAAAAATTAGCAATTTTACTAGATTATACCTAGCAGAGGTCAATGATTGCATCGGAATAAATCAGAATTCGAAACTATCAGTGACAGGTACTAGGATAGGTACTCCTACAAATATATCAGTAAATCTACTTTTAGAAAATAGGAAATATTTTTTTCATATAGCAACTGCACAAGAGATTTATCAAAATAGTTTTTTTAATCTTTTCAATTGTTAGTGTCATTGTGACTGTAACTGATAAGGGCAGTGTGTGATGACGATGAAACATGTTTTGCTTGAAAACTTAAACCTGATTGATGAATGTAACATTCAGTTCAAGTTCACCGAGCAACATACTTTTAAAATGGGATTTAGTGCTTTTTTAATACGGAAACAAAGAGATCCCAAGGATCATGATCAGGAAGGTAAAATTTCTCAATAATTTAGATTTCTGTTTAAGTAAGCATTTTGTAGATTTACGACATACTTAACCTTGTACAGAATCATTTGTTAACCAGGTAGCGTTTTAAACTTCGCCTTTAACCTTAAATAAATTCTCATTAGCATTTTAGCAAATAAAAGTAATTGACTTTTATGAACACACATTACTTACAAATGAAATAAAAAATTGAAAACTAGCTGCGATTACACACGTGTAAGTACAGTATAAGTACAGTGTAAGGATAATGTTATTGTAATTTTCAATAATTTGCAATTTGGCAGCAGCTAGACTTGAGCTTTGAAAGAGGAAGTCATTGTAAAATACATGTACTACTTTAGTAATTAACATTGAATCATCAATGATAAAACCATACAAATTATATTTGGGGACTATAAAATAATGATATCACCATTTTAGACATCGATTCTAAAAGAAAACGAAATAAATTTCAGGAAGTTTTAATCAGAAAATCTAATGTAACAGAAGCAGCGGATATGTAATATCAATCCAGAGGTTGGAAACCATACTTTACCAGTTGAGGTATAAGGGACATTTTAGGACAGGGGGGGGGGGCTTCTGGACAAACCTTGTATACCAGATGGAAACCAGGGGCTTTGTTGAAATCTACTTCAATAGAGATTACGACTTTCACTTAAAAAGTGGCAGAGGTGGTCTGAATACTGTAGGAGACTTTTTAGACTTTGAATACAATGGCCAACATTTAAGTTTACGGTCACAGCACTCTCTTAATACAGCAACTGATATGTTCAATAGACTTCATTTTTTGTTTCAATGCAACAGAAAAATGAAGTCTTCGAAATATAATCACTTCTATACAGTGTTAGAATGTCCAAGAAGGAATGTCCATTTTCATCTGATGTAAAAGGTTCTTCCAGGGCTCAAAAATAGTCATACTTGAATCATTTTTTGTCACTTCATCGAAAGGTGCTAAACTCTGCTGAGTGTTTTACTCCCATAATTCAAGAAACATATTTTTCTTTTTGTAGATACAATGGATGATCTTGCCATCATTCATGATGACTCAGGGACTGCCTGGGCGGAGTATATTAACAACCAAATTACACGGAAGTATAACATCCCTTTACAGATGAGGGTGGTCCATCTTGAAGGCTACCAGGCTTCACAACTCTCCAGTATTAAAAACACCAAATGCCAGTTAGTGCTACTGTTCGAGGGGACCATAGGTGTATATCAGAGCCATAATTTGACATTTTTGAAAGAAATAGGTGACGAAAAATCACTTTGCTTACTCCTTTGTGGTTTTAACCCACTGACATTTTTAGAAAAACTCAGAGGAATGTTTAACAACTATGATAATCTGATCAAGTTTACATTTATCGAGGATTGTGAAAATCCATTGTCAGTCCTTCAAGGGATGTTCAAACATATAATGACAACTGTTGAAAAGTGTAATGTGCCAAAAGTAAAGACTCCGCCTATAGTTTCAAGGAGGCCCCCAAAAGTTTCACTACCTGGGGCTATTGTTACAGCATTTGAAAAGTTGCATGTGCAAGCAGCTCAACCGCCTACACCTATTAAAACGCCAGAACCTGTCCCAACCACAAATGATGATGTCCCTAAAACAGTTGCTCCAAGTGTTCGAGAATGTTCGGTGAAAGCACAGGTCATTCCACACATCACAATGCTGGGGGTAAATATTTTTCTCATTTGGTTTCATTTGGTTAATTTTGATAATCATATCTATAAAACAATAGAATGTCACATTTTTACTAGGCTAGAGACTTATATAGAGACGAGTATGCAAATGAATCCACCAGATATGGCAACTTTGGTCCATTACGGCAATTTGGTTATATATGTGATATACATACACTTCTATGCAGAACAGCCTTGCAGATTCTGGATACCGGCTTAAGAGGATGGGGCTACAAATAAATTCACTATTTAGAATTAAATTACAGTTTATCACATTTATAGGTCATTATGTCCTAAAGTTAGTATTTCCTTTTTTCAGGAGCCACTTACCTTGATATTCAGCGAAGCACCATCAAATTCCAGTGGCAATTTTGCCAAAATAGAAGGACTCGATCAACAAATTCCACTCCAGTCAGGGATAAATTCGCATACATTTTCTCTAACTTTACCAAAAGGTATGTTCCAAAACATATTCATATTTCTTATGATTTTGAATTGACTACATAAGATTGTATGTATGTTGTGTTGAATGTACATTAAAGGAGACCACAATGTCTCATCTAATGAACCTATTTATCATCATTAAATCCTTCCATCCCAATATAAGCAAGGTCATCCTCTAAAACCTGGTCATTAAAGCCGTCCATCCCCCTCTAAGCAAGGCCACCCTACAAAACGTGATCATTAAAGCCTCCCATCCCCCTCTAAGCAAGGAACACCTGAACCCATTGAACTCATTGAACCCCTTATCCCCCTATAAGCAAGGTCACCCTCTAAAACCAGATCATTATCGCCCTCCATCCCCTTCTAGGCAAGGTCACCCTCTTAAACCAGATCATTATCGCCCTCTATCCCCTTCTAGGCAAAGTCACCCTACAAGATCAGATCATTATTAAAGTCTGTCCCCTAAGCAAGGTCATTAGATCTGAACAAGGAAGTAAATAACATAACAAACTTTATGAAACAATTTCTTATCTAAAAATATCCATGGTTTGGCAGTGTAACATTGAGATAGTGCCTAGGGTATATAAGATTACTCTGAAACCAGTTATCATACAACCATCAGTCCTGAGTAATGAAGTAAAGTGTTATTAGTTGCCAAGGAATCATAGTATCGTTCTCTCGATTAAAGTTTAGCGACCGTAATTTACAGTTACAGTATTTATTTGGTAGACTACTAAGTACTAATCAAACATTGAAGTACAATTTTCTTCAAAATGGTTTACAAAATTGTTTAATTTAATGTGTTGATAAACATTCATTAGAATTCATTTGAATTGAAAATGAGATATCTTTATTTATTAACCCTTGATATATCAGAAATGCTCTTAATATGGGTTTAAATGACATTGGATTTCCCGTGTCAGGTTAAAAATTCATGTTTTTCTAATGATATAAAAAAATCACAAAATCCTCAAGACCAGTAAATGAAATCATTCAGGCCGATAAAGACATTTAATCATGTAGCTTTAGTCTCCTTACTTTTTACTCTCAATAATAATACAATTAACCTGTAGATGTAATTGAACTTCAATCATATATAATTAATTGCAATACAAGGGCATGTTGATACTTTGAAGTGCAGCTCAGATCAACATTTTGACAAGCTGTTAAACTAAGGTGTCCCTGATCAAATGACATAAACTACCCTACTTGAATAAAGTCATGATAGGTAGAGTGTTCTAAGTATTTTTATATGTCAGTGAACTGGAAGCAAAATACCGGTTTTAAAAGTTTGTTTTTTATTTCAAGGTGATATTGTGATTTATCTTGACTTTGTTGAATTAGATAAAATATTTAGCTTTTCGGGCGAAAATTAAAAACTTAAATGAATAAATTTAACTTTAGCAAGTAATAGTTTTTATTGGTTATTTGCACCTGTACTCCAGTACCAGTACTCAGCAGTTATGTATCATTTTGTGGTGTGGAAGTAGTCTTTGTAGTGTAATTCACTTGATATTAATTGAGGGGACCTTCAATTCATATTTTTTTTATAGACATTATTGTATCAAAACATGACACATTAGTATATGTACAAGTTTATGTCTATGTGCAATACTTAAAATGTTAACTTATGCTAGACTACATTATAATTACACTGTATACATGTAACATATAATCAATAACTTGAAGTATATTTTGAGGGAAATGAACTCCAAAGCTAAAATAGGGGAAAATCATGAAATTTAAAAGCCATTGTATTAAAGCCAAATGTCTTCACAGATAACATTCTGATACTGTACAGGGTGTCCAAAAACCAGGACCGCAGAAATATATTGAATACAATTGTGCATAGAGAAGGTGGTGGGGGGGGGTGCCCACTTGGAGCATGTTTTGTAAGGTAATTTTTAACTCAATAGGCAGATTATCATCAACTGTTTACAACAAAATTCACATGAAATGAATTGAATAATTCTAAATATCAAGGCACAATATGCAAGATTGACGGAGTAAATCAAGTTTTTCTTCAGTCCTGTTTTTTGGACACCCTGTACATATTCTCATCACATCTTTCTGTTTTGCAGCTTCTATCTCAATACTGAAAAGGAATGGATCATCATGACAATGTATACAACCCCAACACGTTTTACAAATACAAATACATATGGTACTATATTTTCCCCATTTGATTTTAATTTTGGAATGTATTCGTTTCAGATGCTGACGTTAATTGGAACAAAGAGAAACTGGCTCTTAAGATATACAACAACAAAGGACAATATATATGTGGCTGTGAAGTGCAACTGAAACCATCACTCAAAAAACTTGACGATATGTTTCAAAAAACGGATGAAATGGCATCCATTACAAATCCATTTGAACTGTTATGCAACTGTATTGGTCTAGACATGGCTGATCCTTCTCTACTCGACTACACTTTAGCTGCCATTATGAAATTCTATGAGGCTTTTTCTCTGCATCATAAATTTGTGGTGAAGGAATGTGATCATACGTCACTTGAATGTAAGTAACTTACCATAAATCAAACTGTTGTTTCAAACTAATCATGATATTGGGTTGAGTTGGAAACATGGATTTGAAAGTTAACTCTACATAGCCATTATATTCTGTTCAACACTACCAATCACATGTATTGATATGTTTTCTATTCACAAGTAATACCATTACGGTTTTCTCAAAACTTTTTGACCAAAATCATTCATTTTGTTGTTCTCAGGCAGATATCTCCCCTGTGTTCTGATCTAATATTACTTTTGAACTAATGTGACTACACTATGGAACCCCTCCCATATTCACCCATCCATGTTAAGTATCATTATACATGAATCATTTCACTACCCTGTTACAGCAAAATGCAGTGGCCTGTTAACACCGACGATGCTTCACTTTGCGGCACAATATGGCTTAAAAGAGTACTGCGCAATGTTGGTATCATGTCGAGGAGTGAATATAGCCAATGATATTATAAACATCTCAAATAAATTTCCATCACAAATGGCAGAAGAGGCGGGGCATGAAGAAGTTGGAGCTTACCTTCAAAGTCATTCTGAAATGGTAAGACAGTTTTTATTACTCTTATATAAAGAACTACTTGGAGGGTCAAAATTAATTTTAAAAGAATTTTACAATATCTTACAAGATGTCACAAGTTATATGAGCTTTGGGTTTTCATTGATTTCATATCGCTCGGAGACATTTAACATTATTTTTTCCCTGGCTGTGAGCAGCAGTTTCATGTTGCACAGGAATGGAAAAAAGGAAGGTACCAACTTAAAGTAAATGATGTCTGGACCCCATAAATTAGGAAGATGCAAGATAGAATACAGTACTTCAGTGTGTCCAAAATAACTCAATAATGTCTTTGTAAATACTGTAATATCGCATATGACATAGGAATCATCATGCACTGACACTTCTTGAGTGTCATATCTTCATCATCACCATGACATTTATATAACAAACAATACATTTCTTTTTATTTCAGACACATGACCTGAATGCAATATATGAAAACGCAGTTGGTACAACGAATGCCAATGTACAGGATGCTCTCAGTAAGTTTCCATTACAAATTGTAATTTACCATTGTAATTTTTTTAACACATTGAATAATGCAAGATATATTTCATTTCTTCAATGTTCAGTTGAAAATTGATTGTGTGAATTCATGAATGTATATTTAGCCAGGATAAAATAGACAAAGCAAAACTTAATATCTCAACCCCTAGAATCATTATCCCTGGACATTTCATGCCCATTTTGTTCTTGACCTTGTTGAAAAACCAAATATGGTTTTCGAATTGAACCTTAGACTTAATATTTTTATATGAAATGGTAATTTTATGATTAAGTGGTGACACATAGTTTTACCCACAAATAAAAAACCTATCAACTACTTGATTTGAAGTACTTTTTAAATCTCAAGTTCAGACTAAATATATGACAAGTGAATTCAGTGAACACATCGCAGAGGGCTTTCAAATCAAAGGGTTATTAAAAGTAATGTAATTATGGTTAGGCGCTTTTCTATGAGACTGTGTTCACTATGGAAATGCTACTTTGGTTTTATGGCAAAATCAATGGATATTTATATTTCACTATTTCATATCACAGTTAAGGGTTCAAGACTGAGATATTCATGGAGAAAATTCTGATTGTACTTAGAATGTCAATTTCTGTCGATAAGGCACAGTTTACATGCCAATTTTACACATACTATATTTGGTATTTTTGAGTGGTTTTCTGAGAAATCACGCTGTGTGTATGTGCAATTGTATAAATATTTGCAATTGTTATCATATTATAATACATTTATCTTATTTATTCTGATGATAATAATTGGTATTTAAGAACAATGCAAAATAAAACTTCAAGGTTGTTTCAGTCTTGAATATGTCCTATTTTTTTGTTACCAGTGCATAGTGACATATTGTTATAGTCTCCAACTTTTTTTTTTGTGGATGGTGTTTGGTGGTCAGCGTTAGGTATTTGGTGTTCAATGATCAGCATCTGTAACAAATGGCAAGTGGTGGCATTTTGCCTATTAATACCTTATCTTTGATTATTGGTGAACTTGGTGAACTATTTTGTCTTAGTCTGAATAAACTTGTGCTTAGTTTCAAAATCCCTTTATCATAAATAATTCTCCTCTTTTTGTGGATAAATGTTGAAGGCTATCATTTTGTTAAATCAAAAATGTGAAATTAACTAAAGTAGAATATATGAAATCAGGCAGGAAATGAACTCCTATAGATATAAATAGAGATTAGGTATAAACCTGTGAATACACATAGTACAGTATATAATAAACGTGATCTGATTAATTCAGTGGAATTGGCCAGAATAATGAAATTTACCAGTAATGAGGTCAGTCTGACATTGCTGTGATAGATGTTGAACATTCTTTTTGTAAAACTGACTGTACAAAATGTACAAAAGAGTATTGGGATTTCAACTCGTATAATGAGTTGTACCATTGTAGGAATTCACATTGTCCCAAGTGATCTTGATCAGGAGATAGATATATCAAAATAAGATAAGATGTCTTACCACAAGACCTGATATTGAAAATGACTGGCAAACAATGTTTTTGTCTTTATTTAATTGTAAAAATAGGTTTTGAAAAGATATACTTACGTCGTGTACTGCGTTTTCCATAACGCCGTCCAAGCATTGAAAAAATGCAACGAAAAAATGTTGGACCCGAAAATAAAAATGAACTGCGTTTTTTAGACACAATGCAAGGCATATGCACAAAATCAACTTTGGATGAATGATTTGATAAAGATCTTACCTTCAGTCTCATTATTTCGTCAGAATCCACTAAATAATTGAAGGAAATGCTATTTCTAAAAAAGAAATAAAATTTTCTTTCGAAGTTTCCTTTCTGGAAGTTGATTTCTGATCGAAATAGTAAGAGGCATGTGATATGGCAAATAGTTACCCAATACTCGATTTCCGAGCAGTATACTCAGTAGGAGTCCTACGATTGGCCGCTAGCTGAAGACCTGATTTAAACCATTTTCTATTGGTCAAGTGCGATCACATGATCATTATTGAAGAATGCGCATGAGCAACTGAACCAAAAAATTGAACCCCGCACAGATTGCCCTAAACAAGATATTTCTGAGCCATCAAAATCGATAGCAAATTGTTTCGAAATATGCAAAGAAAATGTGTGTTTGATGGTTGAATATAAGTTATACCTTATATATATTTCCTATATATATAAGTGATGGTATCTGTAATATTCAATGACATACTACACTCGTTAGAAAGCTGGTTTAGACCGATAAATGGCAAAAGCGATACAAAGTTTCATCAATTTTTTTTCGTCCAGTGTAAAAATGTGACTTTGAATTCCCGGGAATATTTTGTTAAGGGATGTAGTTTTTTGAGGGGGGACACATTTTTTCAAAATCAGTACATCCCAGGGACGCACCTACTGAAAACACTGATGTAGACCTAATAGACAAAAGTATTGCTTGTATGAAAGCATAAATTTCAAGGAAGAATAATCAAGAAAGTTAGAGCAAAAATTTCAAGACTTTTGGGACAATCCTCATCACGGAGGGCAAACTGATGATAATGATTATGATCTGTGGTAAATCAAGAATTGTTTCAATATGTAGCTTTGTTTCCTCATATATTCCCAGGCACCTGTTTAGAGCGTATTAGAAATGCCTAGATTTGGATCCCTGACTTGTAATTAAGAGAACTTTTGTTTTGAATCAATGAGCCCATTATGCAATTGTTATGCCTAGGGGGAGGGGCATTATTCATGATAAAGCGATGACAGTATCGCATATTATCATATTGCTGTAAACACAAGGTAAAATTTTATAGTGTTTAAATGTTTTGACTTTTCCCATTTCAAGGTTAAATAATTTTAATTTATATGATTTTCGTGATAGTCATGACAGGAAAGCTAAAATGTTATTTTTAGGCTTAACATCTTTTCATTTGTTTACAAATGTTTTAAAAACTTCCTTTGTGACCAGAATTTAAATATGCTCGTGTTTAAGGTTATTTATTTAAGTAGAGACCTAATATTTTTGAAAGAAGTTCATATGAAGAACATTTAAGTGTTTTTACTAGTTAACTCATTATAAAACAACCATAAAATAAGTTTCTAAGAATTAAATAAGCTTTGCAATAAGCTTAATTCTTACTCTCTTATGCCTATATAATAGGCCAATGGGTGTTATTTTACATAAAAAGGGTTTTCCCCAAATATTTCTGATTTCATAAAAGTTTCTGAATGAATGGTCTAATTTTCTGGATGTATGTACCTATTATGAAGTATTTCATAGTAAGAGCACTCCATGCCATGAAGGCAGGTAGAAAATAGCATTTTGGTTAAGTATTGAATTGATCAATATATATTTTTTATTTTACTGAGACACTTGCAGGCACAGATGTTGGCCAGATCATTTTGTAGTAGGATCTCATAGGCTCAAAGAATAATTCTTTGAGCTTCTGATCCTACTACAAAAGAATCTGGCCGGGATCTATGCTTGCAGGCATAAAAATTCTAAACTGTCCTTCACCTCAAAAACTTTGATTTTGTTGCTGCCAACTTTTTTTCATTTTTACTTTGAAAATTGCTGTATTTTGTCATCTTGTCCTACTTGGCAGCTAGGCATGCGGGTGGGCACTGCATAATTCTGGTCATCCAGGTGGCGGTAAACCCCTCTTTTAGCCCCCATACAAAACAAGTATATTTTGACATGGAATTGAAGAGGAAGTATGACTCATTACTTAAAATGAGATTTCTGAGAGTTTTGACATTTGACCTTGACACTAGGGTGGTTTAAAGGTCAACTTTGAGAGTTGCTATTTTTGTCAAAATTTTACTGTTTCTAATCCAAGAAATGAAAGCAATTGGCTTTATTTTGATTGTGACTGATAATAAGACATGTGAATGGAAATAAAAATATTTTTAACAAATTATCATGGGCAATTACCTGAAAATCTTGAGAATAAATACCGATACGGGCATTTTTTAAATTTTCTTGTTTCAAAAATGAATGTTCTTGTTGCATTTGGAGACTCTAACAGTATCCTAAGCATGTTTTAAGAGTTGGGATGCAATTATTATTTTAAATGCCCATGGGCAATTAGGATAAAATGACTGCAATTAAATGCACACAAGGGCACTTCAAAAAGAATGGGTTTTTTTTTAATTTCAATTGCTTCTCGCCAGTTTTCTAAACATGTTTGCCTTATTATCCCATCGAACGAAGTTCGGAGGGATATAGGGAACGCGTCCGTCCGTCCGTCCGTACGTACGTACGTACGTCCGTCCGTCCGGGCAATAACTCAAATACCGTTGGCCCGATTTTATTCATATTTTGTACAAATATACCCTATGGGGGTAGAAGTTCTGCTCGAAAGCCGATTTTCAAAATGGCCGCTCAATTAAAAATGGCGGCCATTTTAGTGCCGATTTTACAGTAATTTAGGTGCAATATGTAAAACTGTAATAGCAATATGTTTTAAATGTAAAAAAATTATATAGGACATTAATAAAGCTAGAAATGTAGGTATTAAAAAAGCACATGGCAGCCATCTTGAAAAATGGCGGCCTTTACTCGTTATTTTACGATTTTTGCTGTAACTCGAAAAGTAGTGGAGCGATTTTGTTCATATTTGGTATGTGAATACTATAGGCATGGCACACTGTCTAATGACACTTTTGGTAGAAGGCGGCCATTTTAACTTATTTTACTAAAACTCGAAAAGTAGTGGAGCGATTTTGTTCATATTTGGTATGTGAATACATATAAGCATGGCACACTGTCTAATGACACTTTTGGTAGAGGGCGGTCATTTTTCAAAATGGCCGCCATTTTAACGTATTTTACTATAACTCGAAAAGTAGTGGAGCGATTTTGTTCATATTCGGTATGTGAATACTGTAAGCATGGCACACTGTCTAATGACACTTTTGGTAGAAGGCGGCCATTTTGAAAAATGGCGGACATTTTGAAAAATGGCTGCCATTTTAACTTATTTTACTATAATTCGAAAAGTAGTGGAGCGATTTTGTTCATATTTGGTACGTGAATACGTATCAGCATGGCACACTGTCTAATGACACTTTTGGTAGAAGGTGGCCATTTTGAAAAATGGCCGCCATTTTAACGTTTTTTACTATAACTCGAAAAGTAGTGGAGCGATTTGTTCATATTTGGTATGTGAATATTATAAGCATGGCACACTGTCTAATGACACTTTTGGTAGAAGGTGCCCGTTTTGAAAAATGTTCGATGGGATTCGCTACGCTTTGGCGTTGCCGTTGTTCTGGTTCTAAATAGCTATAGGGTCACTTTTACTAAATGCCCATTGGCATTTTGCATTTTATTTGGCATTTGAAATTCAATGTTTGTAAAATGGACACTTAATTTTAAAGTTATTTGCCAATTTGCAGTTCCCATATTTGAAACACAAATAATTCAGAGAAATCCTCTCTTAATATATATCATAAAATATAAGGCAGCATCATGTATAAATGGCATGACACTCAAAGGATTGCCTAAAATAATTTCTACTTATTCCCTATTTAGAAAGATTTTCTTCTAATAATGTCACTAAATTCTATGTTTTCAGAAAAAAACAAAATGTCCCCATGTACTCTCTTCTTGTAATGTATATAAATGACAAAGGGAATTGTAATCCTGGATTATATTGTAGTGAAATGAGTTCCAGTTAAAAACTACATGTATATGAACTTCATTAACAAGGTCATCTGAACTGGAGAGGTGTGTTACTTGCTTTGCCACAATGTGTTATTGCATTTTCACACTCTTAAATAATATATAAAACCCTTTAAATAAATAAAGGTTTTGTAGTTTTTAATATAAGGCTCTTCATCAGAATGCCAACATATAATTAATTTTGGATGGCTTAATCTGTACATGCAGTTATGTGGTGTACATGTATGCTCAGGTTAGCAGCCATATTGAAAACATAAACCAGTCAGGCTTATTTTCATCACAAAAGTTAAGTTTTAGTGGTGAGCCCACACTCCCACAAAAATGATATTTGCAGAGAAGCTACTTTACAGTCTCTGCATTATACAGTTTCAATATATTTTTTTGGGAGTGTGGGCTGACGGTTAACTTTTCAATGAAAGGGAATGAGCACCATGCTAAAACTTGATAACAAAGTGAATAAAAATGACAATTTTTTCTAGATTTGCATAGGTGAACTACATACATAGCTAGATTTTGTCAATTTTCTTCTCTGAATACTTGTATGCCATATGTTCTATATATTAAATTCTACATAATGATAAGTTTTGATATTATTTTGATGATAAACATAGTGTGTATCCATATTCAGACAGCCTTGTGATAGGGGTTCTTAATGCCAATTTTTCAAAGAAACGGAAAACTAATGCCACTTTTTGAAATTGCACATCTCAAGAAGAAAGATTTATCTACAACTTGCAATCGGTTTTGAAAGTAAATGGGAGAATGAGTTTTTCAGAAAAAGTCTAAGTGGACCAATAGTCTGTTAAATGGACCTGTTCTTTGAGAAAGACTGCTTATCTATTCAATTTGAAATTTTTACAGATACAAAACAAGAGCAGACTATACTAGTGCTCCTTAGGTGTTGGGAATGCAAAGTTCTTCGTTGATAAATATGTGTTAATCTATTTAACACATAGGATATATGCCCAGAATTTCAAGGAGATTCCATTAAAAATCAGAAAGTTATACCAAATTAATTACTAGCAAGGACGTCCTTGGTACTAGTTTACATTTCTAAATAAGTCAATTTATAGCTGTCTAGACCCCCATCCAGACATCTTTATAAATAACAATAAAATGTACAGTAAAACCTATCTCACGTGAACACTACCACTGGACTGGCCAGAGTTCAACTTGGGTATTCATATTTTGAGGATTTTTAACATAGAAGTCTATAGCAGATTAAAAATGCGACCAAAAACGTTTCACATTTTGTATTATCAATTATAAAACACTTTATCTTATTGATGATATTTTGTCATGTCAAGTTGTCCTATTTTATTTTTATATGTACTATGGACACTCTTCAGATAGAGAGTAGGTTGAAATATACATGTACCTGATTCCTCTTGGGGTTGTTACCAGGCTTTGAGAGTTATGGAAGTGCTCATGCACTTCTTTCAAGTGCAGTGTATTTTTTGTATAGGGTGACACAAAAATGTAGTTTTCTAATTTTGGATTAACTTTGTTATGATTGAAACTTCATTAATTTTTTTATGTTGAGAGAGAGAGAAAGAGAGATCAATAAGTGAAACAGATGATTTCCATATTTGGAAGAGTTACAAGATAAGTTATTTAAAAAATTTGAGAGTTGCATTTTATTTGTGTCATCCTGTTCAAAGCAATGATTTTGTATTTGTAATAATGATATAACATAAGAACCACACTACTAACATACCAAGAGGGCAGAAAGTCAACTCCTGTTAAACCAAAACATGCTAAAATATGATGCCTTTGGTCTTGCACTCACAAATTTCTTACATGCTGATTTTAGGCCAAGAGGTCCATCGCAGAGGAAGTGCTGACCCAGACTATATGGCCATGGGTAGTTCCAATCCCCAAAAGGGAGAAGACAGTGCCCAACCTGACTACATGGAAATGTATGGGCAAAGTATGGGATACCTAACCATGCCTTCATGTCCAGTATACCCGGGTTACTTGAGGATGGATGGTCAGGCATCTGGGTCGCATAATCTGAAAGTACCACCAAAGTATCATGTTGTTCCCAGTCAACACCACATAGAAGGTATAACATCACAATGTTTTCCTTATTTGCCAACCTCTACATGAGTTTTTCTTTAGATGGAAGAATTGATCCTTATGGCATGTATTTTCTTTATAATTGTTGGAGCATGTCACATGAAGAATGAACCAATATACTTTTCATCTCAGCCTTCTTTTAATATTGACAAGTGTTCATTCAGAAAAAATGCATATAAGACGGTATAAGACAAAATACATTACCTGAAATATTTTGTCAACTATTGACCATTTTGATTCATATGAAACATACATACATACATATCTTCAAATAGGAGTGGTGGTTCTACATGAATAAACTACACATTTACCAATATGTTAATAAGTTAACCTCTGACCTTTCAGGTTCAGATGAAGAAGGCCCTGAGTATGAAGATGTCCCCACCGAGGAGGTCAGAGGTAAGGATCTGCTTGGAGATTGCTCATATTCAACATCACTTTAACGTTAATGCATGTGTATAGGGAATCTCTAGACAAATTTAAATTATCCTTCTTAACCTTGATTTGATATACATAATGTACTTGGTTTTCGAAGTAGCCTTGGATCAAGTTTTTAATTGGTCAAGGGAAACAGGGAGTCGAAGCAAGACATATCGAAATTCTTTATTGAAAAGACCACGTGCAGTATTGCAAGTGATTTTAGACGGTCATGTCTTTCACCATGAGTACTTTCTGGGCATAAATACAGTGGTTTTTATCTATAAAACAATATGTTTTCTTTCAAGTGAAGTACCCATGATGATAAAAATATCAATCGAATAATTCTAAATATAGGGTGACCCCAGAAAATGCAACCCTCCATTTCTTCAATATTTTTCTTAAATTGAGGTAAATTGCTCTGAGATTTGGCACACAAGGACTTCATTCAATGTGGGATCCTCTGGCAAAGGTTTAATAATCATAGTCTTATATTGATAGAGTTATGATTGTTTCAAAATATGCTCCAGATGTCGTCAATTTCGCTGAAAACAAACTTGCAATGTTCAAGGAAAACTGTTCATTACAGGGATGCATTCTTCCTCATGGGTATGGCTCAAATTTTTGCAGCCATTGCTTATTGGAGTTCTGCAATTGCGGTAGGGTTATTTTCATACACATTATCCTTTAAATAACCCCATATATAGAAGTCAGGGGCATTGAGATCAAGACTGTGGGATGACCATGGGTTCTCCGTCCTAGGAGAGATCATCTTCTCATAGAAATGACTAGTGAGCCAGGCTATGCTATCATTAGAAATGTGAGGAGTAGCTCCATCCTTCTAGAACCACTGTTCGTCTATTGAAGCCTCTATGTCATTCAAGAACTGCCTAGAACTTCCTGGGAACGCCAATATTGCGCTGTGTGTTAACAGTAACAGTGTTGCCATTATCAACCTCAAACCAAAAGGGGCTGGTGATTTCGTGTTTGGAAATTGGCAGCCCAAGCTGTGCATTTAACAGAATGAAGGGGCCTTTGAAGCACTTCATCTGGAATTTGTGATCCCAGAACACATTATTTCTTGAGTTTACATGTTCAGAAAGAAGGGAATGTGATTCATCTGAAAACCTAACATTGGAAATGGACGACATTTGGAGCATATTTTGGAACAATCATAACTCTATCAATATAAGACTATGATTATTGAAACTTTGCCAGAGGATCCCACATTGAATGAAGTCCTTGTGTGCCAAATTTCAGAGCAATTTACTTCCATTTAAGAAAAATATTGAAGAAATGGAGGGTTGCATTTTTTTTGGGTCACCCTGTATCATGAATGGGATATGGGATATGTGGTTTTTAACTTTAACCCATTTCAATACACATCCCCTTTTCAGAAATTGTTAATATAGTGTAGAGGAAACTTTCGATATGTTTAAATTGAAAAAACAAGATCCTCTTTTTAGAAAATAAGCCTAACATTTTTTTTAAAGTGCCAAGGTGGGGTCCTAATCCATAATTTTTCAGAGAGTTGGATTGATATTATACTATCATGGGGACTTCACTTGAAAGAAAACATATTGTTTTAATAAAGACCACTGTATTTATGGCCAGAAAGTACTCATGGTGAAAGATATGGCTGTCTAAAATCACTTGCCATACTGCACATGGACTTTTGTGTTTACTGCCCATCTTTGAACAAAACATACTTTTTACAGTACATATACCAAGAATCTGGCTACCAGACAATTAATGTACGGGTGGTCAAAAAAAATGGAAACCCTGTCGCCATTTTCATCATATCTTTGTCATTTTAGGAAATTACTCCCTGATATTTAGCACATTTGTACATCATTCAATTTCCTACCGGCCTACCATATTTCATGACCATCAAATTGATAGTCACAATGTTACAGCACTTTAAACAACATGCTCCATTTGCCAACATTGCACTTGGTAAACCTGCACCTCTCATCCAAAATGTCCCTACCTAACTTCAACCTGTGGTGATACACCAAAAAAGAGTGTACGAGAATAACCCCAGGACAACTGCAGACCTCAAAAAGCAGATCATCCATGTCATTCAGGCCATACCTGCTGAAAAATGTAGTCAGATCATTGACAACCTGTTCAGATTTGCCAATAGTGCGATGGTGGCCACACTGGGGCATCTTGTTCAAAGTGCTGTACCATTGTGACTATCAATCTGATGGTCATGAAATATGGTTAGCTGGTAGGAAATTGAATGTTGTACATGTTTGTCAAATTTCAGGGAATAATTACCCAAAATGACGAAGATATGGAGAAAATCCAGGGTTTCCATTTTTTTTGACCACCCGTATTAGTGTTTCAAGTACTATTGAATGAATCTGTATAGATATATTGGTGTATTATTTTTCACTCATGTTCACTTGTTTTCCTTCATTAGCGGAAATCTTACTCTCGCCTACTTCACCATTAGCGCCATCATGTAAATATATTTTATGTAGTTCCATTGTATATGTTGTACTCTTGATAAACAGCAGGCATGTGACCGTAAATCACTTAAAATTTTCAACCGGTACAGTACAGTACTTCTTCAAGTACTTCTCTTTATAGCTTGAAATTGTATTTTGAATATTTTTTGGGAAAATTTTAAAAACAATAATTGGCTAGTGATTTTTTGGAATTTTCTGCTATTTTAACATCAAAAATAATTGTATCAAAACATTATATGTTGTAGTAACAGGGTAACACAAAAAATGTAATTTTCTATTTTTGAAATAATTCCCAATTATCATGGAATCTTCGTCATGGATTTTCTTGTAATTAACTCTAAATCCAAATTGATTGATAAATAAGTATACCATTATTTCTCACATTGAACACTCTATCTACGCATTAAAAAAATTCATGAAAATGAAGGTAATTCATGTTAAATGAGAAAGTTATTCCGCACAATAAGAGCTTTGGTTTTTGTGTTACCCTGTATTTCAACTATCAACTAGTTTGAAGTCACACTCACATTGAATTTTACATGCCTTGTGATCATAGCCATGCTGTTTGACCAGAGGCTTTAGATGCTGTATTAAATAAGTATTTGCTTTGGTTTGGTTATCATATGAACTTGGGTAAACTTCAATGTTATAGCAATATTCAAATTATATATTATTGAAACTATGAAAAAATAGATTTCCTTAATACCAACTGATATTCATTGACATGTGCCATTTGGTGTAACAATAAACTAATCAATCTCGAAACCACCCAACATGTATACAGCATATCAGGGTAAAACATAAATCTCATATCCACTGAGTAAAACATTAACTTCATATCCAATGGGTAAAACATTAATCTCATTATCCAATGGGATTTACACTGTATTATGATGGAATGTGAGACATATTTGATGTTAATGAAAAAGTCATATGATTTTGTGAAGGCAATGTTTTCTGTCATGTATTTAAGGCTGGGACTTAAGCTTTTACCCCTGATATTCTGTCCTCCCCTGATATATGTCACGATATAGGGTAGAGATTTTTCGGTTTTTATTTTGTGCTACTTTTGGACTTAGAATAAAATCTAAAATGACCAGGCATCAGGGATCAGATTAAAAAAAATAAGAACAGGACTCGTCAAAAGAGATAACGTATAGCATAAAATGGACTCTTTTTCAAAACCAACACAAATGGCGCAAAGTAGCACTTTCCAGAAAATCCAGCCTCTCGATAGATTTTCATACCTGTTTTTCAAAACTAACACAAATGTCCAAAAGTAACACTTTTCCAGAAAAATAAACAGAGTCCAGCCTATCGATATATTTTCATCCAGATTTTTCAAAACTAACACAAATGGCCAAAAGTAACACTTTTCCAGAAAAAAACAGAATCCAGCCTAACGATAGATTTTCATACCTTTTTTCAAAACTAACACAAATGGCGAAAAGTAGCACTTTCCAGTAAATAAACAGAGTTCAGCCTATCGATAGATTTTGATACCTTTTTCCAAAACCAACACAAATGGCGAAAAGTAGCACTTTTCCAGAAAATAAACAGAGTCCAGCCTATTGATAGTGATATTCATACCTTTTTTACCTTTTTTGAAAACCAACACAAATGGCCACAAGTAACACTTTTCCAGACAATAAACAGAGTCCAGCCTATCGATAGCTTTTTATACCTTTTTTCAAAACCAACACAAATGGCGAAAAGTAGCACTTTTCCAGAAAATAAACAGAGTCCAGCCTATTGATAGATATTCATACCTTTTTTACCTTTTTTGAAAACCAACACAAATGGGCACAAGTAACACTTTTCCAGAAAATAAACAGAGTTCAGCATACGATAGATTTTCATACCTTTTTTCAAAACCAACACAAATGGCAAAAAGTAGCACTTTCAAGAAAATAAACAGAGTCAAGTCTATCGATAGATTTTTATACCTTTTTTCAAAACCAACACAAATGGCAAAAAGTAACACTTTTCAGAAAATAAACAGAGTCCAGCATACGATAGATTTTCATACCTTTTTTCAAAACCAACACAAATGGCGAAAAGTAACACTTTTCCAGAAAAAATTCAGAGTTCAGCCAATCGATAGATTTCATCCCATTTTTTCAAAACTAACACAAATGGTGAAAAGTAACACTTTTCCAGAAAATAAACAGAGTCCAGCATATGATAGATTTTCATACCTTTTTTCAAAACCAACACAAATGGAGAAAAGTAACACTTTTCAGAAAATAAACAGAGTCCAGCATTCGATAGATTTTCAGACCTTTTTTCAAAACCAAAAATGGCAAAAAGTAACACTTTTCAGAAAAAAGACAGAGTCCAGCATACGATAGATTTTCATACCTTTTTTCAAAACCAACACAAATGGCGAAAAGTAACACTTTTCAGAAAATAAACAGAGTCCAGCATACGATAGATTTTCATACCTTTTTTCAAAACCAACACAAATGGCGAAAAGTAACACTTTTCAGAAAATAATCAGAGTTCAGCCCATCGATAGATTTCATCCCATTTTTTCAAAACTAACACAAATGGTGAAAAGTAACACTTTTCCAGAAAATAAACAGAGTCCAGCCTATTGATAGATATTCATACCTTTTTTACCTTTTTTGAAAACCAACACAAATGGCCACAAGTAACACTTTTCCAGACAATAAACAGAGTCCAGCCTATCGATAGCTTTTTATACCTTTTTTCAAAACCAACACAAATGACCAAAAGTAACACTTTTCCAGACAAGAGTCCAGCCTATCGATAGATTTTCATACCTTTTTTCAAAACCAACACAAATGGCAAAAAGTAGCACTTTCCAGAAAATAAACAGAGTCCAGCCTATTGATAGATATTCATACCTTTTTTACCTTTTTTGAAAACCAACACAAATGGGCACAAGTAACACTTTTCCAGAAAATAAACAGAGTTCAGCATACGATAGATTTTCATACCTTTTTTCAAAACCAACACAAATGGCAAAAAGTAGCACTTTCAAGAAAATAAACAGAGTCAAGTCTATCGATAGATTTTTATACCTTTTTTCAAAACCAACACAAATGGCAAAAAGTAACACTTTTCAGAAAATAAACAGAGTCCAGCATACGATAGATTTTCATACCTTTTTTCAAAACCAACACAAATGGCGAAAAGTAACACTTTTCCAGAAAAAATTCAGAGTTCAGCCAATCGATAGATTTCATCCCATTTTTTCAAAACTAACACAAATGGTGAAAAGTAACACTTTTCCAGAAAATAAACAGAGTCCAGCATATGATAGATTTTCATACCTTTTTTCAAAACCAACACAAATGGTGAAAAGTAACACTTTTCCAGAAAATAAACAGAGTCCAGCATATGATAGATTTTTATACCTTTTTTCAAAACCAACACAAATGGCCAAAAGTAACACTTTTCCAGAAAATAATCAGAGTTCAGCCCATCGATAGATTTTCATAAAAAGTAACACTTTTCCAGAAAATAAACAGAGTCCTGTCTATCGATAGATTTTCATACCTTTTTTCAAAACCAACACAAATGGCCAAAAGTAACACTTTTTCCAGAAAATAAATAGAGTCCAGCCTATCGATAGATTTTCATACCCCTTTTTCAAAACCAACACAAATGGCCAAAAGTAACACTTTTCCAGAAAATAAACAGAGACCAACCTATCGATAGATTTTTATACCAATTTGGCTAGAGAGCCTTAAATTTTAAGGTTCTTTAGCATTTCGGCTGAAAGAGCCTTAAATTTTAAGGCTCTTTAGCATTTTGATAGCCAATTTCGCTAGAGAGCCTTAAAGGAATTCTAGGTGACAGAAATGACAAAATACTGTTTCTGGGACGAGATCAAACGACTTAGATATCGGACATATTCATAAAAAATATTTTTTGATCGATAAAATCGCTGATTATTAAACCGGAAGTGTCTTCTCTGAGGTCCGCGAAGAAGATGAAGAAGAAAACATATAAAGATTTCAGTCATTTCAAATTTGCCGTCGATTTGGTTTTAAATAGTTCTAAATTATCTTCGAATGCTTACTATGACTTCTATTAGTACTGTTTTGACTTCCCCACTTCATAAAAAGAAGATTATCACCTTTTACTCGACTTATAAATTTACTTCCGGTCTACCGAGAAAAATAAGTTTGAACCTCAGTCAAGATTTGAAAAAACTTTTTGTTTATTTTCTGGAAAAGTGTTACTTTTTGCCATTTATGTTGCCTTTTAAAAAGGAAAGAAAATCGATATATTCTGAAGGCTGGAAAAGTGTTACTTTTTGCAATTTTCAAAAGGTATGAAAATCTATCGATAGGCTGAACTCTGTTTAGTGTTACTTTTGGCCATTTGTGTTGTTTTTGAAAAAAGGTATGAAAATCTATCGTATGTTGGACTCTGTTTATTTTCTGGAAATGTGCTACTTTTGGCCATTTGTGTTGGTTTTGAAAAAAGGTACGAAAATCTATCCTATGCTGGACTCTGTTTATTTTCTGAAAAGTGTTACTTTTCGCCATTTGTGTTGGTTTTGAAAAAAGGTATGAAAATCTATCGTATGCTGGACTCTGTTTATTTTCTGAAAAGTGTTACTTTTCGCCATTTGTGTTGGTTTTGAAAAAAGGTATGAAAATCTATCGTATGCTAGACTCTGTTTATTTTCTGAAAAGTGTTACTTTTCGCCATTTGTGTTGGTTTTGAAAAAAGGTATGAAAATCTATCGTATGCTGGACTCTGTTTATTTTCTGAAAAGTGTTACTTTTCGCCATTTGTGTTGGTTTTGAAAAAAGGTATGAAAATCTATCGTATGCTGGACTCTGTTTATTTTCTGAAAAGTGTTACTTTTCGCCATTTGTTTTGGTTTTGAAAAAAGGTATGAAAATCCATCATATGCTGGACTCTGTTTATTTTCTGAAGTGTTACTTTTCGCCATTTGTGTTGGTTTTGAAAAAAGGTATGAAAATCTATCGTATGCTGGACTCTGTTTATTTTCTGAAAAGTGCTACTTTTCGCCATTTGTGTTGGTTTTGAAAAAAGGTATAAAAATCGATCGTATGCTGGACTCTGTTTATTTTCTGAAAAGTGTTACTTTTCGCCATTTGTGTTGGTTTTGAAAAAAAGGTATGAAAATCTATTGTATGCTGGACTCTGTTTATTTTCTGAAAAGTGTTATTTTTTCGCCATTTGTGTTGGTTTTGAAAAAAGGTATGAAAATCTATCGTATACTGGACTCTGTTTATTTTCTGGAAAGTGCTACTTTTTGCCATTTGTGTTGGTTTTGAAAAAAGGTATGAAAATCTATCCTATGCTGGACTCTGTTTATTTTCTGAAAAGTGTTACTTTTCGCCATTTGTGTTGGTTTTGAAAAAAGGTTTGAAAATCTATCGTATGCTGGACTCTGTTTATTTTCTGGAAAGTGCTACTTTTTGCCATTTGTGTTGGTTTTGAAAAAAGGTATGAAAATCTATCCTATGCTGGACTCTGTTTATTTTCTGAAAAGTGTTACTTTTCGTCATTTGTGTTGGTTTTGAAAAAAAGTATAAAAATCTATCGATAGACTTGACTCTGTTTATTTTCTGAAAAGTGTAAATTTTCGCCATTTGTTTATTTTCTGAAAAGTGTAAATTTTCGCCATTTGTGTTGGTTTTGAAAAAAGGTATGAAAATCTATCGTATGCTGGACTCTGTTTATTTTCTGAAAAGTGTTACTTTTTGCCATTTGTGTTGGTTTTGAAAAAAGGTCTGAAAATCTATCGAATGCTGGACTCTGTTTATTTTCTGAAAAGTGTTACTTTTCGCCATTTGTGTTGGTCTTGAAAAAGGTATAAAAATCTATCCTATGCTGGACTCTGTTTATTTTCTGAAAAGTGTTACTTTTCGCCATTTGTGTTGGTTTTGAAAAAAGGTATGAAAATCTATCGTATGCTGGACTATGTTTATTTTCTGGAAAGTGCTACTTTTTGCCATTTGTGTTGGTTTTGAAAAAAGGTATGAAAATCTATCCTATGCTGGACTCTGTTTATTTTCTGAAAAGTGTTACTTTTTGCCATTTGTGTTGGTTTTGAAAAAAGGTATAAAAATCTATCGATAGACTTGACTCTGTTTATTTTCTTGAAAGTGCTACTTTTTGCCATTTGTGTTGGTTTTGAAAAAAGGTATGAAAATCTATCGTATGCTGAACTCTGTTTATTTTCTGGAAAAGTGATACTTTTGGCCATTTGTGTTGGTTTTGAAAAAAGGTATAAAAATCTATCGATAGGCTGAACTCTGTTTATTTCCTGGAAAAGTGTTACTTTTTGCCATTTGTGTTGGTTTTAAAAAAGGTATAAAAATCTATCGATAGACTTGACTCTGTTTATTTTCTTGAAAGTGTTACTTTTTGCCATTTGTGTTGGTTTTGAAAAAAGGTATGAAAATCTATCGTATGCTGAACTCTGTTTATTTTCTGGAAAAGTGATACTTTTGGCCATTTGTGTTGGTTTTGAAAAAAGGTATAAAAATCTATCGATAGGCTGAACTCTGTTTATTTCCTGGAAAAGTGTTACTTTTGGCCATTTGTGTTGGTTTTGAAAAAAGGTATGAAAATCTATCGAAAGGCTGGACTGAACTGTATGTTTAAATGCCTGGTCATTTTAGATTTTATTCTAAGTCCAAAAGTAGCACAAAATAAAAACCGAAAATCTCTACCCTATATTGTGACACTGATGCCTCCCCTGGTGTGATAATGTAGAAAAAACATCATATATGGGGTCTGCGTTTGCAATATAAAGATATAATTGCCATATAATTATGGTGCTTTTGTAGTATAGTATTAGTTGAGTAATTATCAATGCAAACTATGGAAATTATTAGACACAATGTATTTGACTCTTGAACAATAAGATATTCAGGAATTTTTGAGATTTTAGTCAAAATCAGTCAAAATTGACAACACTCTACATATATACTATATGTTTATGTGTGTATTTTGGTGGATAAATTATATTTCATATTGTTGATACTCTACAGCTGATTTACTTAGACGCTCGATGATAGAGAACCGAAGGCCGCAGCCAGAGAGCTACATAAAGCAACAAGCTGCTGCTACACTACCACATAAGCTTCCCGGGGGCATTATGTCCAGTAAGACTTTCCAGGACTCCTTGCTTGCTTTTGTACCCAGTAAGCTTGTTTATTGCTTTTTGTTTTAAATCACATATCCTTGTAAAACATATATAATTCTATATTATAAACAGGTCAGCTGAGGTTAGAAACTTTACACTGTATATTCTTTACTGTGAAATATCTTATTTTGGGATATCAGTGAGTCTTTCCCTAATAGGAATTCACATGTCCCAAGAAATGTGTTATAGCCAATGGGTTTGTCATATAAATACCTTGACTAATTGAAAAATATCTGAAGTAGTGTTTACAATGTATCAGTGTAATTAGTATTTTTTATCAAAACCACTAAGAAAGTGGTTCGACACAGATTGAAGAATAAAAAATGAAACGAGGGCTTTTAACCTCAACAGACCTGGTATTGGTTAAAAAATGATTGATTTATACATTTGTACATTATTATTTGCTTGATTCAGTATTTTTGCCAGCTTTTCAAGTTCATCCCATAGATTTAGATCAGCTTAATGATTGACGCTTTCTTTAATCTAGATTTGGCCTTTTTGACCATTTTCAGATTTATTCTTAACATGAAATGCTATTTTAGATAGAATACTCCTGGTTAATTTTGCTAGTTTTAATTTAGCGAATTTTGAGAAAACATTCGGGAACAGCGCAAAACTAAATTGAACACGAAAAATACCAGGAGTACAGTATCTTCCAATGAATCTTTCTCATCTCTTTTATGTCTTATGTTATTTAGTTTTGCTTCAATTTTTTTACTATCTGATCACCTTCCAGTGTTCTCAACACATCTTAAGTTATCATAATTTCATTACACTACCACAGAATAATAGCATTAATGACTGCAAGTTTTGAAAGAAATATCTTTTGTATCTGGATTTTGGAAAGAAACGTTTGTAAATGTTTAGGAATATTAAATGTTTGTGAATCATAATTTAATTTTCATTATTTAGTCAGATTGATGTCATAGTAGAATCCAACACAAGTAGGTGTATATACAGGGCGTTCAATAAGTATTGCTAATTTTGTTATAACTTTTGTTATCTTGCATTTTTCTTCATGAAACTTTTACAACATAAGCAATCAAATAAACACTTTGATGAATAAAAACTGTTGATATGGTCAAATCTTGATGTTGTCAGTTTGAATTATATGTATTATCTAACCGCGGTGAAAAGAGATCTGAGAGGAATATCGCACTAGAATCTCAATCAGTGGATGTCTGCAGTGATCACTGCACATCCCTAGCCACACACTTCAAACGTCCTCAAAGAGCAATATCGACCTATACGTTCCACCAGAATAACGCCCCTGCTCACAGATCCTCTATTCTCCTAAATACAATAACAGAGTTTGGCATGGAAGCACTACCCCACGCAGCATATTTCCCAGATAAGGCCCCACTTGATTTTGTTGTATTTGCCCCAGTGAAAAGGGATCTGAGAGGAATATCGCACCAGATTCTCAATCAGCTGATGTCTGCATAGTGAACACCTCCCTAACCACACACTTTAAGGGTGGCTTCAAAAATGTGTACTACGAGTGGGTCGCCAGACAGCAACTGTGCATATAGACGCTAAGGGTGCCTATTTTGAGCACCTCATGAAGTTAATATGGATCTTGAAGTGATTCTGGAATGGATTGTTTGTAACTGCACTGCATATCCCAAGAGTTAAACGGCATACTGCTTTCAGTACTCAAAATGTCGTCCAAAGTGACGTCAGAAATTTGCCCCGCATATCCATGATACTAGTTACCTTAGTAACCATAACTTTGTAAATACTGATTGTCTTTAAACTTTCATAGAGTAAAGTCAGATATATGTACCTTATGTTCTGAAAGTTTCATGAAGGAAAATCAAATAGACCTAGGATGAAGATTCTTTTATTCATCCTAGAACAGAACAAAAGTTATAGCAAAATTAGCAATACTTATTGAACGCCCTGTAAATGTTTCCTATTACAAAAACATAAAAATACTAAAAACACTTAACTCACACATTGTGTCACCGACCTATCACCTTGTTGATAATGGAATAAACTCTCTTATTAAGATTTTTCCGTTGTGGCTATTTCTTTATATCTAATCTGTACAATTGTTGTAATTGGCCTGAAACCGGATTTTTGTAGTCTCCCCTATGTGATTTGGATTCCAAAATTAATTTCCTCTTCAAAGTTTTAATATGAGCCAGAATTCTGGAAAGCACATGTTTTTGTATCAATCCTCATACTAATTTATATTCAATCTGGTCTACCATGTTTTTGAATATTGATTAATTGCATTTATTAGACATCTGACATACTTTGCTTAAAAATATCTAGTGTCTGTTTTATTTGTATTATGTTAAGATATTACTGGAAATTATTGTTGACAAAATGGGATTAAAAGTTGAATTTAAATATTTGAATCGAGTGGAATGCCAAGAATAGAAGAAAATAATATAATTTTTAAAATATTATAAATTATATTTCATGTGCTACTTAAGGTTGGACTAGACTAACAACTTGTGGACCTAGTATGTCTACACCTTAAAGGACAATTAAATAACACAATCATTCTGGTTGGCCAGGCTTGATAAAAATCCAAGTACCATAATCAATGCCATAATTTAATGTTTTAGTTCCTGGTCCAAAACCAAAAGAACCCACTATGGGGTCTGTGCGGCAACAAGAACTTATTGATATTGCCACAGGCTACAAGGAAAATGAATACACAATGGAAGATGTGAATGTCCTCTATCAAAACTTTCTCCTGAAGTGCAACAATAGCACTGGATCCTTCAAGGAAAAACAGGTATGATATACATGAACATGCACCTGTTAGTATCAGTAGGTCACATTCTCTTTTAAAATGGTGAATGTAAATTTTGAATTTTATATGCTATAGGAATTCTGTAGACCACTTTGGCTAAGGCACTTAATAACTTTGTTCAAATGTTTGAAATATGCTTCCAACAAATTGTGATTTTTATGTCACCTTCAAGAAGTGGTGACATTTTATATTGTTATAGAGACACCATTTCATTTGTGTTCAGCATTTGATGTCTGTAATGTTATACTTATATATATTCAACTAGGTGGTGACATTTTGTCTTCGTGTTAATGCCTTGATAATATTATGTTAAATAAATTTCAGTCATTTCAATGCATGCACATATATAATTGAAGAATAAGCTTGTATTTGCGAATGCAACTAACGCCTGTCCGCTACCAAATAAACCTACTATTTTTGGGCAAACTCATTTAAATATGAATGGAATAGTGGCAGGTACTATTCATATTCAAATGAGTTACCCATAAAATGGTGGGTTAATCTGGTAGCCGACAGACGTTAGTTGCATTCACGAATACAAGCTAAGAGAATGAGGCTAATTATGATAAAGTTACACTTCCTTGTTCATACTTTGTTAAAATCGTTATATTTCAGAAAAGTCTCGATGAGTTAAGGAGAGAGATAAGGAGCAAGAAACAACAAGGCTGGTTCTCAAGTATATTTGGAAACAAGAAAAAAGAAAAAGACATCAAGATTGAGAGGATTTTACCGGCTAACCAATCAGGACACAAGGTAAATTGTGACCAATCAGAGCAAGTGAATTTTCCGTTTCGTGGTTAGCTCTCCAATGGAGAAGGTACAAAGATATTTTTCCACAATGCATTTCATGTAGCTATTTTCGTGACCTGAAAGTACTAAATCAAACTAGTTAGGTAATATTGTTTTTACATCTGATAATAAGACATCAATCATTAATGATCAATTTTACAGAGATTTGATTGAACATATCCATTGAAAAATAGGTATGAAAATCAACATACTAAACCAATGAGGGAAAAACAAGGAAGTAAGAATTTGTTCCAATTTTGTCCATATAAGAAAAGAATTCCGTGTCTCCTCATTTGAAAAGCAAACCAAGAAACTGAGAATTAGACCACAATTGACCAATCAGAACAGATATCATGTTTGTGCAGTCTAATCAGCTTAAAATTATAACCAATCAGAAAAATTTGATGACAGCTAAATATTGACCAATCAGAGCTGGAATATCAGGTCACAACCAATCAGAAATGATTCAAAAGGCTGATAAATCAGATCATGCTTACTCTGCTTCATAATAATAAATACAGAGTGACCCGGAAGTAACATCAAAGGTTTTAGTGATCTCCCCAGCATTAAAGCAAGTGGGCACAGCACCAATCTGAGATTTTAAAAATAGGCTTGCACTCACCTGTAAATCCATTTGCACCCACTTGAAAATGAGAAAAATCATGAAAAATTGGCATATTTTGAGCAATTTTGGTCTGAATTGTGAAAATGAGAATTTTGCACCCACTTGAGAAAAAATCCTGTGGAGATAACTGGCTTTTGCCATTTTGAGAAGATTAGGTCAGAAGTATTGCAATGGCAACATCTTTGACACTACTTCTCAGTAATTAAAGTCATCTGCATTACGGGAAATGTACTCCTGTAGTATAATAAGTGCATGCTTCTCATCAGCGCGCATGCTTCTCATCGGCTTTTAATACAGGTATCCCTGAGGATATTATAAAAGTATATCTATTCTTAATGATACAGGGACCAAGAACATTCTCTAAGAAGAAAAAAGATGTTCCTGCCCTACATGATGATACAGACGAACACAAGCGCCATTCAAACAGCAGTAAGTATACATACAAGCGATCACACAATTGCTATAAGCCATAATACAAATCAGTACTTACCAAGAATATCAGTTTAGATAGTTATATTTTAAATGAAACATCCAAAACACAAAATCATGTTGCTTAAAATATGCGTGCCTCTTACAAAGTATTTTTCGTTTTTCACCTGTTTTTATAATGCAGTAGACAAACTCCCGTTTCATCATTTATGATTTGTAAAAATGAAAATTACGGAAAAATAAGTGCAAGTAGTGTGTTATATAAATGTAATGTATTTACTTCGGATTTTTAATCTTAACATGAAATGTAAAAATAAAACATTCATTCAATTAAGATTTTCAAACGTCATTGCTTGGCAAAGAGCCGTAGTTGCTAACTCTCACTCTTAAAATCTCCAAATGTTTAAACAGCTTCTTGATGAATTCAAATCTAAGAACCCGGTTTCATATTATGTAAAATTTCAGGTAATGCAAGTAGTAGAAGTAGTCGAGATAGTGGGAGCTTCAGTGACTCACCCCCAGGTTCCAATGACCCCCCTGCCTTATCGACAAATACTATTGAAGAGACTCAAGAAGGGGTAAGACTGTATATCAAAATGCGTTGACGTCATGAATCCAGCACTGAGATATACAGGGTGTCCGGAAAGTAAAGATACAAATACTCTAATTTTAAGAGATTTAGGGTTTTTGTAATGAAATTGCTACATACTGTAGAGGAACTGTATTACAATATATCTACTAACTTTTATTACAAATAGTTTAAACGTGTTAAAGTTACGGTTGTCATGGTTACGGTGGTGAGGGGTATGCGGAGCAGTTCCAGGATTTCGCTAAATGTATTAAATTGCTAAAATATAACCATTTGGAACAGTGTTTATTATTGTTATTGCTATCAATGTTTTGTTTTGTTCAATATTGTATTATTGTTGTCATTATGTTCTCGTTGGTATAATGATGTTATTGATACATAACAGAACTATGAAATGTCACTAACCATACCAGTATACTAGTAATCAAAGAAAAATTATATAAGTGCTTGGAAAAAAGGTCCCTGGATTAATAGGAAAGTCAATAGTGCACCTCCATGATGCACCAATTCACAATGCAAAGAAAACAAATCTTACAATTGAATGTCTTGACATTAAACCTTTTTGTACAATGGCCCATATTTCCCTGATAATGTCCCGTTGGACTTCTACATTAATGAATACCTTAAAGCAATATTTGTTAGAAGTTCAACATAAAAATGAGACTCTGCTTGAAGCCAGTGTTATCAGCAATCTGAGGGATGGACAGCAGCGATTTTGTCAGGTCTTTGAATCGCCGGTCAAGATGCCCTACCATTTAGATAATGGTGGGAAATACATAATACCGGATAAAAGTAGTAATGCCAAATGACCAAATAATCGTTACAGTACTAATCCTTTTGCTGTTGTGGTACATATTTTGATGTATAATAGCAACATATGATGGATTTCCAAAATAATATGAACAGGAAAAATAATTATAAAACACAATTGTGACGCTGCTCCACATACCCGCAACTCCTGTTACCATAACAACCATAACTTTTTCATTTTGAAACAATTTGTCATGATAGTTGCAGGATAAATTGTTATAATGCCATTCTGCATTCTGTAGTAATTTCAGCTCTCAACAGGTGAATCCATTGAAATAAGAGCATTTGTATCTTTACTTTCCGGACACCCTGTATATGAGAATGCTATAACCCTTGTTTCTTGTAACATCTTAGTATTTCCAGAATAAAGCTGACTGTTGATCGTCCAGTTTTATTTGAAAATCTCACCGTATCTGGTAAAGCACAGTGATATGATATGTATACTTACAGGGTGATCTCGAAGTTCTTGTGTTGTCTGTTATTTCCATTATAGATGACATTTTGAAGGTGTACATTCTTTTCACATTCCAGGCATACTATGATGATCCACATCCAATAGAACGCAGGCGGCCTTCGCCTGACACTCAAGATGTAAGTTTCATCTTAAGTCAAAGATTTATGAGTCAGTCACTCTTGCTGTAGTCCTGCTCATGTTTAAGTGCTTAGCCTGGTCAAATGAACCTCAAGCAATTTATTTTTGAAATACTTATTTACCCAAACAAATCAGAGTTGTAAACAAAGACATACATTTGTCATTTATCACGTAATGCTAAAAATTAGATTCACTGGATCATTTTTTCAGAGGGAATTTTTGGGATGGTATGTATGTTCTTTATACATGCAGTGATTGCTTGATGTAATATATTGCTTGCACTTTGATTTGAAAACATCGACATGAAAGAATTCTAATTTTAAATAATAGATTTGATATAAATGTGAGTTTACATTTACTTGAAAGTTGTAAAATTATTCCACCCTGATGATTAACAATACCAAAAGCTTAGAAATATTAAGAAATGCTTATTTTATTGTAATTTATTTATTGTTTTAGATTATAAGGTAGAATAAGCCATAGTAAAAATTAAAGATATTAGGTTTATTTTATTTGGTATAATTTTGGTCTTCAAAATATTACAATATACATAGTCACAAACCACCATTTTTACATTGATTTAATTTTGCTATGTTTTAGGGTCTAGTTTATGAGGATCCTGACAATCCAACATCAAAGGTAAACTATCTCCCTCATTTTCAAACTTCAAAAATATCGCACTCGCTCTGTTCTGTTATGTTTATCTCTGTGGACTGAAGATAGTAAATTCAGTGAATGAGTAAATGTAATGCAAAAATAAATTCTGGGGAGTATCAATCATATTGGTTACTTACCAGTCACATTCATTAAGTAACACATTCAGCAAGGTTAGCTTTGTTTACGAAAGCTATACTATGTGAAAGAACTCTCACAATTTCCTCATATATCTCAAAACTTTTCCAGTCACATTTTTGGATATTCCATTTTACTGTCTGAATGTTTCTTACCACTAGCTTTTAATTTGTACCCACTTGTAATATTTTACATTTTTATTTTCATATTTCAGCGTATGTCTTACTCCGACATGGTTGCCCATAGTGAACCAGAACAGCCCCCTCTGACACCCCATACACCAAATTGGAGTGATTTCAAAGAACGTACCATGCCACAACAAGTACAACAAACAGAGGAGGACATTTATGTAGCAGATGCTCCCGAAGATGATGCTCTTCCCCCTCCCCCTCCACCTCCAAGAAAGACAAGTGGCAATACCCCTAATGTCCCCCCAAAACCAGTTTCATGTAATCCAAGTGCCCGCTTAGGTCAGGTTGGACCAACCGGGGCATTCATGAGTGAACTGGAGGAAAAATTTGCAAGAAAAAAGTCTAATGAGGAAAGACCACCAGTATCTAAGCGTCCACCAAAAAATTAAATTTGACTAGCGGGTTTTAAAATGTGCATATAGATGAACACATTGGTCAGGTCACTTGAGAAAATGTTTTTTTATTGCATTACCTAACATCAAATATAAATCTAATATTTGCACAACACATTTATATATTTAACATAATACAGTACATGTATATGCATTTATAATCCATTCAGTCTTCTTTTTATTTACTGCTGGCGGTACTAAGAAGGCTTTTCATGATTTTAGTGTAGAATAAGTAATAATTAAAAAAATTCTAAAAAACACCTGGAAATTGAAGGTTGTAATTTGTAGTACCATAGGGACTAGGTCAACAGGAAGGGAACAGTTGTAGTCAGTGCCTGTTCACCTAGTGTCAATGCATCATGTTTTCACTCTTCAAACTCTATAACACTAGCACATGGTAAATTCCTTAGTATATATTTTGGAATTCTAAATTTCTAAACAGGATTATATGTTTTATACAGTTCTATAGTCTGTATTGTAAATACAGGAAGATGTATAGACACATTTAGCTCAGATTGTGTTTTTAACTACAGCATGTTGATTAGACACATTCTGTATGATATATATACATAGACAGTCCAAATCTTTTATGAGTCAATCTTACCTAAAAAAGCAACCAAAACAGGTGATGCCCTGTGAAAAATCAAAATTAAGATACAAAACTTTTGTAAGTTTTTGGATTAGGTTAACAAATGTGTTGCCTCTTTTATGGTTATGATGCTTCTCTGCCATGTTGTTTTTGAAGCACAACCCAAAACTTCCTAAATTGCAAGAGGCCACAATTCTATTCCACGTAGAACTAACTATCTGAAATGTTACAAAAGTTTTTTATTGAAAATATGAATATATTTTTTCATATAGTATTGCACTGTTGACTGCATTTGTACACTAAAACTTACAGTATATTATAGACTGTATTATGTATACATATTATTACAAAACTTAGAAAAGATCATTAACAAAGATGGGCTTTAGAACAAATGTACAGGGTCTCCATAAAGTCTCTTTACAAGGGTTAAAGATTTTATATTGTAATTGTAATGATACTTTATGGACACTCCGTACAGTTATTGTTATATGGCTGTTATCATGCAGTGAAAATATCAGTATTATTGTTACATTTGTCAATTTTAACATAAGGATATTTCCCTAATAGTCCACCTGTATAGCTCAGTGGTAGAGCATGTACCATTGTACCAATTATGCAGAAGTCCCGGATTTGATCCCTGTTCAGGCACTTTTATTGTTGCTTAAAGCAAATCAGGGTGTTTGACTGAGTGGTATGACTCGTCTAAAAGGCTGTGGTTTGTATGTCTATGTACAGGTGCACATAAAAGAACAGGGACCTTCAAGGAGGGGTTCCTGGGTCTTCCATAATTACATGTGTAGATTACGACTGTATATACCCATGCATGACTAAACCTGGATTTCTTCAGTCCAATACCAGCAGCAGTTAACTTCCAGAACCCAAATGTTTTGTATCACCAGGGGCTGTGAATTGTTACGATCCATGATCTGTTTCAGATTTTCATCATGGATGCATTGTGGGATTAATCTTGGAATTTATCCGAATATTGGTGAATTCATACAATCTAGGAAAATTTTTATCCAAATCTCAATCCACCTACAATAGATGGATTAATTTTCGGGTAAAATTTATCCGAATTCCAATGTAATTTTGATAAAACTTGGGGATTCCCTCCCAAAATCCTAGGATCATAACAACTCACCAAATATTTATCCGGATCAATAATCCAAAAAGACAAAGTGGATAAATTCAGATTGTACCGATTCATGTCTGCCTGGGCATAGCAGGTGAGGCAACAGGTGAGACATTTGCCTCTTATTACCTCACCAATATGAAATAATCATCTGCACTGATTCAACTACATTGATGTTGAATATATAACAAGCATGTAGTTCCATTACATGTTAATATATAATATTTTTATTATTATTTTAACCCGTTGGCTGGACCAACTGATTTGTATCTATTAAGGAAACTATTATAGCTCACTTGCTTATTGTATTGTTATTATGAATTCCTTTTTAATAATCAACTTTTTATTATTATATCATTCTGTAGCATGTTTTACTGGAACTAGAAATATTTTGTATAGTTAACCTTGTATAAACAAGAAATGAAGTTGTTCACAATTTTAGTTTACGTGGTGAGATGTTACAATAATCCAAATATCAATCTTTATTTTGTATCTATTACTGTTGTTCAATGTGCTCGCCTATTTGAAACTCATCACCTCAATAAATCAAGTAAAATTTCAAAATAGTCCAACTGTTTTAAATTGAAAATTCCTATTTACATGTAGTTATTCAACAGATTTTGTTTTAGAGATACGGCCGCCATATGGATGCCGTAGATCAAATGTTACTGAGGCATAATGCATTCGCATCCAATCACAGAGATACTTTATAAGCAATTGTGACTCCTGTAGCGCATTTTAAGCCATCAACAATACTTTCGAGCCTATGTTTTTTAATTTAATTGAATACCCATATGCAAACCATTAAATGTACTCATACATGTAGTTGATTTGTAGTACATATTGTAATAAGCAATTGACGTGATTCCCTATTTTAAATGAAATCCATATAATTTATTGACAAATTCAGGAGAAATGATCGGTTTAGGAGTTAGCAATTTCGCTCTCCATCAACAATGTAAAATCCATATTAAAATGAAATCCATGACTACAATTTCTATTTAAATGAAAAAAATATTCCTAACAACTCACTAATTCATCATGGAAATTGTTATAATGTACAATCTTGCATCAATCCTTTATGACCCCCACACATATCTAATGTCCACATCTCTGAGATGAAGTAAATTGTGGGGGGATCCAGAGGTTTGATTCAAGACTTATATACTAATGTAAACCATGGTTACCACCAGAGGTGAATAATGGTGGTCATTAGCCACCTATAAAACACTATATTAATTAATATTATTACCACCTTGCCGGGCCAGTTCTAGGGGTTTGAGTGTTAGTTTAGAAGGCATTAATTCTATTTTACTATATCGACCTGAGCAATATGTGACGTCATAGTGGTGGGTCATAATGGCGGACAATAATGCAATTAATGACTGGCAATTTCCCCCTGGAAATTAGATATCGTTCAGTGCGTAACATTTTCTTGCTTTTTAAGCCCTGGTAATAATACTAATAATAACCTCATTTCTAGGGGCAATATCGTGAAATATTGGACCGAGGTCCGAAGGCCCAAGTCCAATATTTCACTATATTGCCCGCAGAAATGACGTTATTGTACTATTAATCTTAGTGTGTAGAGTTGGATGGTTTTATAAATGGAAGGGAACCATGACATAAACGGAAAAAGTAATATTATATTTTTGTAAACAATGAAAAACAAATGGGGCAAGTTACAAATTACTATCATAGTACATTTACTTGAAAGTTACATCGTTTAGTGAAATTTATTCTGATTATTCTAGTTTTGATATAGATTTTAATGTAATTGGCTAAAATAAATTCAAATATGTATTAAATATTAAGAGTTGCGTATTTGCATAAAGAATAACATGTGCAAGTCACACAAAATGACATGTATTTTTGTACTACCCTGTAGATGTTATTCATATTATTTTCACCAATCCTATAACTATTTAATAGTGATTAATGGGGAGACTAGTAAATCATGTGGGACCTTACCTTTTCAGAAAAGAACATATTTTTGTGAATATTCACTGGGAATTGGACTTAGGTTAGTGAATATTCAATGACTGGTTTGTATTACTGAAACATGATTGTTTAGAAAAAATATTTTGGCTTCCTTACGAGAAAATATTTTTGGCTTCCTTATGCTAAAATAAACAATTGCATCCAGCGGTTTTAGAAATATATTCTGGTTACGGGCAAAAGGGGTAGGTCCCCCATGATATAAAAGTTGACCTTCAATATATGTATATTTCGATGAAATACAATGTTCCATACAATCTCCTGTATTTGATGATGTTTAAGATGTGCTGCTGGATTTTCTATTTTTGTTTTTTTTTCTCTATTTTTGGTGATTTCTTGCAATGGTGATAAGTAAATGCTGATGTGTGACTATTATGTAAATTTCATATAGAAAGAACTTACATTCATATATTCGCCAAGGTGGTCAACTATTTATATTAGTTTAACTTCACATTCATCACAGATACTTCAAGGGGTTGACAATTTTGCCAGTAGACCTCTGAGAATTTGTATTATTGTTTAGAATTGTAATGAGATATGCTGTACTGCTCGATTGTCTGGCCTGAGAATGGTCTATTTACTCCAGAAATATATTTATCCAAGATATGCTTTTTCAGAAAGCCATGCTTTTGAATAACTAAAACTTGTTATTGTTGTTATTTATAGGGTTCATATACAAAATAAACAAAGCCTCAAAGAAAGCATGTAGTTCCAGTTGGGAAATTGATTTACTGAACTTGAAACACAGCAATTCCATGAAGTAGTAAATCCCATTGAATGAAAGGTGTTTAACAAGATAACTCCTCATTTTGAACTGTTAAAGAAGCAAATCCCAACAAACAAATTATTCATAAATCTGAAATATGTCCAAATGCACTTTTTACTATACAATGTTGAAAACCCTAAATTTGCACATGAAAGGTATATAACAGTGAAATCTCAGAATTCCTGTCATCTCAAGGTTTTGGTAGCTATTTTGAATTTTTACGGCCATAAATCAGAAAGAAAAAACAATACAATACATGTGATCTACTTTAAAGCAGCATGAATGCGAAGTCAAGGAAACAATACATCAGTGGATTAAATCATCCACAATTCATTTAGTCACATAAATATCCTATGTTTTTGCATTTAAAACATTAATATTACACTTTTATATGTTGTACCTAAAATACTGTGAGAATGACGCCAACATGGGTGGTCATATTGAAAAGTGACTTTCGAGCAGAACTTGTGCTGATATGAGGCATATACATATAAAATATTAGCGATATTGGGCCCAGACTGACAGATTTGCGGATGGACTTACACTCAGATGGACCCATTCTCTATATTTCTTTGAAAATTGGAAACCCTCCTTGAGCAGGGGTCCTTTCAACTATAAAATTCAACAAAGGTTATTCGATTCGAGTTGTTGCCTGGACACGTGAACAGAAAACACATGAACAGAAATATGAGTGAAAGGATTGTACGAAATTCAAGTGCTGGTTTTTTCTTTGGCTCAGAATTGAAGTTTTTTATATTAACACCCTATCTAACTCTATTTTTGATTGGTTGACAGTACACTTCCTTGCTCAAAATCTAAACTAAGCAAAATGTTGGTTGATAATAGATCCTCCTGTCAATCATGGGATAGAAAACACAAAAAGTGAAAAAACAAACAAACAAACCAGTGATTTATTTTGTAGTGAACTTTATTGATGTACACATCTGTACACCATTGCTCATCATACACAATAGTTAATGTTCAGAAGAAAAGATGCCGGATGAGTCTAAGTCAAGCCTGGCTGACTCCCGGGTCCAAATCCATACATACACTCGTGATTCATGATTAAATTACATTTCTCTGAATACCTCTTTGAATGTAGAGAATTCGAAATAAAGTTTATTTATTGGATATCCTCTTATCCAACCCATTCTCAATGTACTATATGATAGTATTGATTTAATTCAAAGTTTTATTTTGAGACACCACCCTTATACAGCCTAACTACCCCTAGATAGGTTGCATCCTGGTGATGTCCCAAAGTTTTCATTTTATTTATATATTTAAGCACTAACTACTTAATTTATACCATGTACATGTATAGTTAACACAGCTACACAACTACATGTGGTTGATTCATAATTATTAATAATTACTATCCGATTCCCAGTTTATTTTATAGTATATTTCCTTAACCTTTTGCCTCTCCATTAACTGAACTATTAAACCTTTAATTAGTTCAACATCAGTTTCCTTTCTTCACAAGCAGGTTTCATTTTTAACATTCTATTATAACATTTTCCAAGAACAAAATCTAAATTAGCCTCATGCATCTATATTATAACGGTTGCCGTAGCAATTAGCAAAGTTGCCATAGAAATCTGCAGCAACAAACAAAAATAGCTAGATGACCCTACTGAATAGGAATCTAGTGAATACATACTTATGGGATTTATATTTATACCCACATAACATTGTGTTGAATGTAATAATGTAACAGCCCTATAAAGATACTACAACAGGGCATATATAAGTGTGCATTGGTTTTACCACACTTCGCAACAACAGAACATTATATAGCCCCATGAATCTTGGCTATTCAGATCCTAACTAGTGTCACAACATTGTAGTCTAAATATAAATAATGACCCTTTCTCTAGTGGTTGTTCATCCTTATATGGATCGCTATAGCAACCAAGCTTGGTAGCCAAGCAGCAGCCAATTGAAGATTGGCCAATATGAAATCTGTAGTCATAATTCATCTGATAATTTTCAATTCAATATCCTATTGATTATTGAATTGTGGGGATTCCTCCCATCATGTTTGAAACAGTAGTTCTATTGAATAGTCGGGAGTTACTACACTGTTTGAAGCAGAATCAAATTCTATTGATTTCTATATTACCTCTGAATATCTGGTTATCCACATTTTCGTATTATCTTAGTTTACTCAACTTTTTCTAGCATTAATGTCTACTTCAAGTAATAAAAAATGGAAAATAGAACCTAAACTATGTGTACAATATTTCATATATTTCAGAATTTTGAACTTAAAGTCCCTAAACTGTTTTACTATTAACATTCTCTATACTGTTTTCATTTTTCATTTATACAGGTATTATTCCTGTACAGTTCCTTGTTATTTATGTGTACTTTTTGTTATCCTTGTGTACCCTTGGTCTTAGTAATCCATTTTATCTGCCTACCATGCATTATCCCTTGCTATTCATGTTTTTCTCGTCATGTATTATTATTTAAGGGTATCCATGTATTTCTAGTCAACCCATGTATTATTATTTGAGGGTATCCATGTATCTCCAGTCATCTCATGTATTATTATTTGAGGGTATCCATGTATTTCCAGTCAACTCATGCATTATTATTTGAAGGTATCCATGTTTTTCCAGTCATCTCATGTATTATTATTTGAGGGTATCCATGTATTTCCAGTCAACTTATGCATATTATTATTTGAGGGTATCCATGTATTTCCAGTCAACTCATGCATTATTATTATTTGAGGGTATCCGTGTATCTCCAGTCAACTCATGTATTATTTACTATTTGAGGGTATCCATGTATTTCTCCAGTGGATATTCATGTTTTCTCCAGTGGGTATCCATGTTATTTCTCCAGTAGATATCCATGTATTTCTCCAGTGTGTATTAAGTTTTGGGTTATCCATGAACTACTGCCCTGCACCCCAGTCCTGTTGCCACATCTATAAAGAAATATTGAAATTGCTTAGAAGAGTGTTAAAGTGAAAACTCACTGAAGATATTGCAAGATTTTGAATTTTGATGCATATCTTCTATTCAAGATTCTTCTAATGCTTTAGAGAACATTACAACTTACTTGATAATCTGTCTTGTACCTCTCGTGAATATCAAGTACATACCTAGCAATGTCATTGTAAAAGAACTGGCCCGTATTGACTTCATTCTTGCCAAAATAAAACTGGCATATTTCAGGTCATAATATATTATATCGATATCTATTTCTTATTTTATATTCAGTACACAACTTTTTTTTATACATCTAGCATATAATGTACCTGAGCCAGTTTTTGGTCTCCATTGCCCTCCAGTGGTAGTTTCATCTGCGTACCCCAGGTGGAGCCAGCATCTCCTGTCCCAGAGATCGGCAACTGGGTAGGGAAGCCATTGACATATGGTATATCAATACCTTGGCTCTGAAACAAGAAAATGGCAATTTGAAATGACAAACATCAAAAATTACAAGATAACACCCAAAAAGGTTTCAAATTTGAAATGTCAATATTTCAAATCTGGAACAAAACACAGCGTTAATTTTGAATGGCCGCCCTTTGATTGACCCAGCCTAAGATGAGGGAAAACCTCATGCTTCAAAGATGATCTCAACTGGAAATTTATATAGAGATGACCCTCATTGCTGATCAGCCAAGTGACTTGAAGCTAACGAAAATGATATGACAGATTCAAAATTTTGAAAAAAACGCTTCAAATATACGTAATTGTTAATTTCTGGCATATCCACCCAGACACTTATCATGACAATATAGCAATTTAAAAAGCGTGATAACAAATTCTATTTAATACAATTCTGTGCAGTTTACCTCAAAACCACTGTCATCCGTTTGCTTGACACCACTACTGGCTCCCTCTATAAAGCTATCACTTGGTATTGTTGGTGTGATGATGGTTGTCGTGGCAACTGAAGTAGTCAAAACCGATCCAACCTGTGATATCTGGGTCATCCAATCTGTTGTGCCAGTGTCTAAAATGACAAGCAATACACATTTACTTATTTCAGATAATCTCTGTAATGTGGCTTAATAATGTTATGATGCATCCTATACTCATCCACAAGTAAGGCTTCAAGCCCCAATTATGAATGAAAAAGAAAAAAATGAGTTTTTGTGTGACTTTATATGTTAACATACCTGCTCCAAAGGACCATATGCCAGTCATATCACCCATAGTGCTGAAACCACCAGGATTGGCCAAAATGGGTTTCTTGCTGCGCTCCATCCCAATGGTACTGAAACTACGCTCAACGCCTATTGGTCCTGGGGCCTTGCGGTCATCCAGCTCCTTGGAAGTGTCAGTGGGTGAGGGTGCGGTGGAGCCCTCTTGTGGCTGGGGCACGGGTGGACTACCATCAGGTTTGGCTGAAGGTGGAACATTGCTACCTCTAGGGGAACTACCAGTGTTGTTAATGTTCCTTTGTAGAATAGACATCCCTGACATGCCTTGCCCTTGCAGATTGCCAGTTGTTCCTCCAGGCATACCATTCACAGACATACTGCTCTGCATACTCCCAGACATGCCACTTCCAGACATGCTACTTTGTACTCCCCCTGGCATATTCACAGACATGCCACTAGGCATATTCCCACCTATGCCCCCTGGCATATTTCCCGACATACCCCCTGGCATGCCACCTTGCATGTTACTAGGCATGCCAGGCATACTAGGCCCAGACATGTTAGCATTGCTAGACATAGCTTGCATGTTACTCGTGCTGAAACCTCCAGGGAAACCAGCCATGTTGCTGTAGTTGAAATCACCAGGTGGTGGAATATTGGTTGGGGGTAAGCCTGGGTGTGGCATGGCTCCAAAACCTGGCTGAGCACCAAGGTTCGGCAGACCAGATGGGGGTCGGAAGCCTTGCTGCATGAATGATTGACCAGGGTTACTTGGTCCCATTTGGTCAACAGGTGGCGTAGGTGTTGATCTGAATTCAAACTTTGGAGCATTTGGGTTCAATGTACTCTCTATCTTAGGAAGCGTCATAGGCTGATGGGGTTGGCTGTACTTGGGCTCTCGATCCATGAATGACTGTGGAAAGTTACCATACACAGAGAAACCCTGCTGTGGGTCCATTCCAAGGTTTGGGTGCATTTTGTTCATCTCCATGAACTGTCGCGCCTGAAGCATCACCTGACTACGAGGGGATATATCTGCCAGAGATATCCTGTTGTTGAAATCTCCTGGATTCTGCATGATTCTTGGGGGAGCCATGTTTGCAGTGTTGTACTGAAGAGACCTAGGGGAATTAGCATCAGACATGCTCCCTGGTCTGGGGGAGATATCACTCATACCTAGATTGCTTCTGGGTGAGTGCTGGCTGGGTGTTCCAGGGGCAGATCTGGGGGACATGGTGTTGTGTTGGTTGATTCTGTGAGAATCAAGCTCAGTATCTACTGACACATTGTAGCCCTGTTGCTGTGGATTGTACTCCTGTTGAGGGGTACTAGTGTTACTGCGCTGATTCATTGGTTTATACCCAGGTGCTTTAGCCTGAAGGGAAGGATCCACACCCCTATCAGGACCAATCATGACTGGTGGTGGCTCACTGCCTAATAAGGCAGTGACAGATGACGATGGTGCAGCACTGGATCGAACTGCAGCTGCATTAGCAAAATTCATCCCATCTTTCTTGCCAAGGACAGAATCCACCTGACTGAAGAGATTATTATTAAAGGGGGAGTAAACCCCTGATGGGGCACTCTGAGGAGGCCCTTGATTGGCAGATGGCTGAGAATTAGGTCTCATTGGTACAGGTAGGCTAGGACCCTGACTGTGTTGTTTCCCCTGCACATTCCCATTGCTATCAACATGTGTGGAGAAGCTTGGAGCTGTTGTGTTAACAACCTTCGTCTTAGCAGATGTCTTAACTGCGGTGAACATTCCAATGTTGGTCAACGTGGATGATGTAGGGTTGGATTTATCCAAGGGGAACAACTGCCTGGAGACTGTACTAGGACTTTTAGCCTGCATGGAGCTTGGGTGAGGAGCCTTTGCACCAGGTTGACGTTTTGGTGACATCCCAACTGTGCTAGTAGTTGGTGCCTGCCAGGCTGGGACAGGTACTTGGAACACACCAATAGGTGGTGGCTGCTGTCTAGGTGGTATATTACTCCTGGATCCTCCATTTTGGATTACAGTGCTCGCCTTTGTGTTCACCTGGGTTGTTGATGTGGCGATCGTCGTGACTGTACTGATCACTGTCCCTGTGGTGATTGTAGATGATGATGCGTTAGAGCTCAGCAAAGATCGTTGCTTTTTAGGGATCAGCTCAGCAATCTCCTTGTCTGGGTCTTTAATGAGAGCTGTGATCAACTGATGTGCCTGACGTGTGGAGTCAGCAGACCCCCTAAAACAAAAATAAATACCCAAGTTTAAATTCAATGCCATTTCAGGTTTACTGGTACTAGTATAGATGTAGTATTGTAGTAATATTCCACTCAAGTCAAATTTTGGTATACTCCAAGGAATAGGAAAATCATAATTGTTGACAACATGTCAACATCAACATTTTAATATTCTCTTTTAATTTTGATAAAAATAACCAATTTCAATGATTTGGTCACTCACTTGATTGTTATAGTCCTGTCATTGCCTCCCTTTGCCTTGTCAACTTCTATATGAGCTCCAGACACTTCACGTATTGCATTGATGTTGCATCCGCCTCTTCCTATAACACGGGATATTGCTGTGGCAGGAACGATCACCTTCTTGGACCTAGAATTAATTGGACATCTATCTTCTTATTAAATTATCACAGTATTTTTTAATTACAACCTGTTTAAATCAAATGTTTTGACTTTTTTATTGCTCCTTTATTTGGCATGTAAAATATGATTTAAAAAAACGTGTATTGTAAAGGGATACATAAATATGATTATTGCTTTCAACATTTGACATTCTATGTTTTGCTGCCATTTTTAAAAGTCATGTTTCCTGTCTTTCTATCTCATAATTTGGCTGGTTTGGAAAGTATGAAGAAAAGCAGCTACCAAAATGGCAATGTAGCAATGACATGACAGTATGAGCCTTACTTCCTAATGACCTCCTTCCATCCCTCCTCTCTCTTCTGTCCTCGTTTCGGGCTGGCCACCATGTTGGGGGATTTGACATTCAGGGTGTTTCTCGACTGTGGACTCTTCACTGGTGTATTGCTCACATTGTCCATGGGAACTCCCTCAAAATTATCACTGAAATCAACATTGAAAATTAACTGGGTGTTTAGTGTATTTCTCATTTTTACAGAGATGTAGCGCTAATTGGAATTCATACAAATGTATATATAAAATATTTCAGGACAAATATAGCGCTAATATCTCAGATGTGATTTAGATACAGACAAATGTATCTGGTCTTAATATTTCACCAACAGTAGTTTAACAGGAGAATTTTGATCACTTACAGTGCTGACATTTTAGTGTTCTTCTCAATGACCTTGTTGATCTTAGTCTTGTCTTTGGGGGTCATCTTGATCCTAGATGGCAGGGTACCAAAGTCATCCAAATCTCCTATACCTAAAATGTCAATGTATGTCACAATGAAGTTTGGAAAAACATGTGTAAGAATAACTTGATAATTTGAGGATTGAACGGAAAGAAGCAGATTGAATTATGACTTCGACTTTCAGTCATCTTTGATTTACAATTTCAAATCATTTAATAATCCCAATTGGATGATTCATAAAGGGTCATTCACTTCAGATTGGTCAATATGGTATTTTGAAGTTATTAGTTTACTCTCCCTTATTACTCATATCATACCTGTACTCTTAACAGTGTTGTAGTCCACTTTCTTGGCTGCAGGGCTACTGGTTGGTGTAGGTTTAGACGTAACAACAGAAGTTGTAACAGCATTAGTTGTCCTCATGATCTTATTGTTCTGTTGGTGTTCATCAATCTGGTCCATTCCTTCACGCTTCTGATTTCGGCTCTCTTCCTTCTCCAGGGATTTACGTTCTGCTGTTCGACTTTGTCGTTTGTTCTTACGATTTCTTGCTTTAGTGTCATTGCTCCTCTCTGATTGGTTGTTCTCTTTGTTGCGTGCATTCTTGGCTTCAGTTGTCTCTTGCGCTGAAATTTCTGGAATCAGAACAATTGATGAGTGGTTATGAAGTAGTATTTGTTGAAACAAATTTGAATGGAAAGTGAAAAACACTATATAGAATATCATAGTTAGTGATAGATTTTTAGAGAGGCACCCTACCTTTGACTGAGTTATTAGTAGCCTCCATCCTGTCTTCTAGTGGGGGTTCAATAACCTCAGCCTCCTCTTCCTTCTCGTTCTTGTCATCATCATCCTTGTCTGGTTCTGGTGAGGAGTTCTTGCTGTTGCTCTTCTCTCTCTGTTCCTTCTCTTTCTTCTCCTTACGTTTCTGCTTCTTCTTCTCTTGTTTCTTGGCTGCTTTCTCCTTCTTGGTTTTCTCCCGTTTCTCCTCCATGCTGATCTCCTCCAGGAGCAGATTTGCATTCTTGTTGGCTTCAGCGAGTTGACGATCTTTAGCGCTGACTATGATCTCCATGCATTGATGGCACTTCTTCAATAGTTCCTGTGGAAATATCAAGTGAGGATTAGAAATTGCACATGCATTGCTGTTAGCATTTATCAACATGACTGCTTATTTATATACGGTAATAAAAAACATTTAACAAAACACCTATGTAAGTGGAACATAGTCATTAGACCAACACAATCTAGAACTGTGAAACATATGATTTAGTCAGTGAATTACTCAATGCTTCGCTTACCCTATCAGTGACAGTAGCAATGTAGCGCATACATTCCTTATCAGAAGGGAATTGATTTACATGTTTCACCATCCACTTCACCACCTTGAAGTGACCTTTCCTGGAACAGAGAAGTGAGCATTCACGCACTGAAGTATGTACAGAATTTGTGTATGTGTCTGCACAGTCATTAGGAAAATGGGATGAGACTTCATGTGAAATAACTACATTCTGCATGTCTTGCATATGGAGTCTTGCATAAAACCTAATATGGATTTCGATTTTTACAAATCATTTCATTGTTAATTTAAATTTATTTACCAAAACTGTATTTACCTGAATGCAGACATGAGACAGGAAACCTTTCTGTTATCCTCAGAGTCAATATCTGCACCTGCCGAGACTAGGAGCTGAACAACATCCAAATGGCCACCATTGCATGCTAACCAAAGTGGGGAGTTTCCTTTCTTGTTCTTTACATCCACGGCTGCACCTCTGAAGATCATAAATAACACTGATTATCCAGTAAATTGTTGGTATTGAAATACAGTGAAATGAATTGTGATATCAAATCAGTATCTGGTCATAGAAATTGACTGTAGATAAAAGGTATAGTCTTATGATATATGCAACAGAAATAGAACATAAGATATTTGATTACTGTTAGGGATATTTCAATGACTTCCTTTCAATAAGACAAATCAATTAAGATTCCGATTTAAAGCACAATTACATATCAAAATTTTACCTCGAGAGTAGCAATTCCACAAAGCGATAGTGTCCTTTATCTGCCGCAATAGTTAGGGCAGTGTCACGAGATGAGGGGACAGGGTTAGCATTGACGTCAGCCCCTTTATCAAGCAATACACGTCCTACTTCCACATAGCCACCAGAAGCTGCTTCCATCAGAGGGGTCAACCCAGTCTACAAGAAGACATATCAATTAACTAATTTACATTTTCTTTTGAAGTTTTTATTCATCAATGTTAAATCCTTAAGTAACATGTTACTATAGAAGTATTATAATAGAAGACCTTACTAAAATAATGACAAACGGAAAAGAAAATGAGTTTTATAACAATTGTATAGCTTATGAATAGATGCATACCTTGGCTCTATGTTCTATGTTAGCCTTGCTGTCCACTAGAAGACTAACAACCTCATGTCTTCCCTGGAAGCAAGCTAGTGTCAGAGCTGTATTCCTGTTAGTCTCAATCTGAAAAAATACATAGAGAATACATTAAGTCTTCAGAAAAGAAAAATTACAAAGCATTTACAATGTTTACGATTCCAATATTAGGACTCATAAATTCAAAATAAACAAATTATCAAAGAGACTGTCTGACTGAATCTGGAATATATACCGGTAATCGTAACAAATCCTCTAATCTTAATATCTCAGATTTAATTAAGATTTCCTCACCTGTGCATTGATATCACTGCCCATGTCCAGTAGCAGCTTCACAGCCTGTGTGTGTCCATTCATAGCAGCCAGCATCAATGGAGAGATACCTAGCTTACTGCCAGTGCGAGAGTTTATCTCCGCCCCATGTTTTAGGAGTAGCTTGATGATGTTCACGTAGCCACCAGAAGCAGCGAGACTGAGTGGTGTGTAGTCAGAGACATTGCGGTGCTCTTTGTTGGCTGCCTTTCCAAGTAGTAATTCGACAACCTAAAAATTGAATTTTAATGTTTAACAGATTTATTCAACCTTCATCCACTGATAAGTGATAAAGTGTAATTAAAATCTTAGATGATACAAGCTAACACTTTAAGTCTTGGTCAAGTGTATTCCAAATATTGAATATAGTCAGACGGTATAAAGAGCATGAAAACTTTCTAAAAAGTAGAACTGATATTTTCAAGGAACTCAAGGAAATAAAATGTAGATTTGTAGTTTAACTGTAACATAAGTAAAGCATGAGTGTATGTATTATGAAAAGTGGTCATTAAAAAGTTACCTCATAACGGCCACCAGAGCAAGCAAGAGAGAGAGGAGTGTCTTTGGTTCTTTCAGACTGGGCTTCAATGTCTGCATGGTTCTCTAGGAGGATCTCTACAACATCTACATGTCCTGCAGTGGCAGCCAAAATCAATGGTGTGAACCCTGCAATAAATATGTAAAATAAAATAAAATGATAAACTTGATATTTTTGATGTTTAATTGTCTTACACTTAATCAGAAAATGATGATCTCTCAACAAAGTGTATTTTGTGACACAAGCTCTTTTTCCTGTTAATCAAATTTAGAAGGGTGACTTGATCAATGCTTTAAATGTTATCTTCTTTGGATGAAATTAATAAATCAAGAATATACCTTTCTTGTCTCTATGTTCTATGTCAGCTCCCCTTGAAAGTAGCAACTGCACAAGTTCAGCATGACCTCCAGCACAGGCCAAGGTCAAGGCCGTATCATGATTGCTCTCTGTCTCTGCATTCAGGTCAACCACTGGGTACATCTGCTGCGGTACCTGGGGGGATGCAGGAGATGGATTTGGTGTGAGTGGCGTAGAGGGTGGAGGTGTCATATTGTCAAGGCCTGTCCCTGGATAGGTCTGCTGGGCAGCTATGATGTTGTTCACTTGTTGGTTCTGTAGCATCTGCTGTTGTAGGAGCTTCACTTTCTTCTGCAGGTTCTGTACCTCAGCTACCTGTTGGAGCAACTCTGGGGCTGCTGGCTGTAGTTGTTGTAGAACATCCGGCTGGACATGAACAAGACAATGTAAAATTTCAATTCATTTTTCTCTTTTGTCAAAGGTTTCATGAACAGGACGATTTTGCCTGCTGTTTTTCATCAAAATGCCTTAATACCTCAAATACAATTTGCCATTTTAAATTTGACAGAGAAGTTCCAGCTATCTTTTTAAAACACACATAAGTGGCATGCTTTCTTGCTGCACTAGTTATTGAAGAAAGTTAATACTAAAATTCCACTGAAACGCCAGTTTTTGCAAAATTTTAACCAACAATTTTAGTCGATACAACAGTTACTTAAGAAAAAAATTGACAATAATCGCCTTACTTCGTTATTTATGAATCTTAACTACAAGTCTTCCTGTGATTGAACTATACAATGTACATGGTGACAAAATGTAGATTAGTTGAAGGCTTTATTGCTTCTTATTAAAAAGTTATTATTAAAAGTTAAGTTATTCAATTGTTCACTTGTGTTTTGCATCTGTTCATATCCAATTGGTTTCATACCTTGGGCAATGTAATAACAAGCATATGAAAACTTATTTCTAAATTATACCTCTTCAATAGCAAAGTGAAGTTTGAGATGAACATTCATTCCAACAGCTTACTATAAGTGAGTAATTTTTCACAATTCTTCAAAAAGAAGCAAATTTGGAAATTTTGAGGTACATAGGACAATTAATAAATTTCTTAAGTCAAATTGCCCCCTCAAACAACTCATGTTTTACTCATGTGAGTATAAGAATCAAAACAAAATGAGCCACTTTAAATTCTAACATCATGATTGTTGAAAATCTAAATGAGCCATGAAATGTATACGCCCTCTGGGGTCTTTTTCATGTATTGTATGAAACATTGTATGATTGATTTTTACTTGAATAAATTGAGTTGAATTGAATCTTGATTAATCTCTACCTGTGGGGGCATCTGGATCTGTTGTATCCACTGCTGTGACTGCATCATCTGAGTCAGCTGTGGACTCTGCTCCTGGACAAGCTGTTGATTCTCCTGCAGCTGTCTTGCAATCTGCAGCTGTTGTTGTAGCTGCTGTTGAAGGGCCTGGTGTAATGGTTGGTTCCCATAACTGATCTGTTCAGTACCAGCTTGTGTACACTGTACACCTTGCTGCTGCACTACCTTGCTGTTCTGCTGCTGTGCAGAGACGGGTAACTGAATACATGGAAGATACAACAATGGTAAAGGGTTGAAAGATTAAAATAAACGTAACATTAAGATATACAGGTTGGTACAAGAATTGGGTGACTGTTAATGAACTGAAAACACCAAAAATGAGGGATGGTGTGAAAATTCATCTGACAACCACCAGTCCATCAAATCTTTTAGCCTTGGAGAAGATTGAGAAAGCTAACCCCCATACCAGAAAAATACAAGGATATCTAGACAGTTATAAGCTGAGTTTCCCTGATAAATTAAATGGCTGCAGCTCACCTGTCCCAGCTGATTACTCTGTTGCTGCAGCTGTAGTTGTGCTTGTTGCTGCAGCTGTAGTTGAAGCTGTAGCTGATGTTGTTGCATTTGTTGCATCTGTAGCTGGGCTTGTTGTACTTGCTGGTTAACATGGACCTGAAAGGAAGAAATACATTATAAATTCAATCCACAACACAATTTATGATAGACATGAGACACTGATGATTCACATGCAAAGTGTCACCACCATTTGTTAGACGCCAACCACTGATCATCACAAAAAATGGAGACCATAATCTGTCGCAGGTTTTTAAAATTGACAAATACATGTAAATAAGGCTAGCAAAGAACACCTTTCACTAACATATGAGGTGTTGGTTCATTTCTACATACTTTTGATTCAGGATTTGAAATGGACAACTAACCTGAACATGTTGGTGTGCTCCCTGGGGGTTGACTTTAATCTGAACTTGTTGCTGGCTTGTAGCAGGTTGTGCTGTAGAAACTTGGATTTGACTCTGTACCATTACCTGCTGTTGTTGTAACTGCTGCTGTTGCTGCAGTTGTTGGTGATGATGTTGTAACAGCTGTTGTTGTTGAAGAGGCTGCAATTGTAGCTGCTGTAACTGGTGTTGTAAAATCATTGTTTGATTTTCTGGTTTTGGTTGCGTCTTTTTCCGTTTTGCCATTTTCACTTCCCGGCCTTCGATGGGGGTCATGTTCATTAGAGGCATAACATTGTTGGGGTCTTGCTGTATCGGGGTTAACATGAGAGGAGGGGGTGGTGGCGGTGGAGGTAACAGTGGCTGGGTGGTGACAGTTGATGGCACAGCCACTGTGGTGAGGTCGACAGTCATGTGCTGGTGGCACTGTACAGTGGGTAAAGTCACAGTGCCACTATTTGCAACAGATCCACAACTTGACGTTAGAACAGCCCCCTGAGGGCAACTAGTGCTGGTGTGGCTAAAGCTCGCAGTCATTGGAGGCTGGGGTGGGGCCTCCGGCAGACTCAGCTCTGCTGGGTAGCTTGCGGGATTAGGCTCAGTATCATCTAAACCACTGCCACCTAGGGGCTGCTGACTGCAATTCAATATTCCAATCCCTAGAGACTCGTGGAGTAGGGCAGGGGGCTCTCTGGCATCCTCTTTCACATGGTTAAGATTAATTTCTCCATTTTCAGTTTGAGAGAGTTGGGTTTCATTTTGGCTTTGAGGTGGATCTTTGTCTGGTTTCAGAGAGGCAATATTTTCTTGCTCTGCAGATAGGTTCGTATTACACTCAGTAGCTTTCTCACCAGGTGAATCCTTGTCATTTTCTGAGGCCACTTTAGCGGGTGCCTCTAGGTCATTTTGATCATGAGTGGGGCTATCAGGGGTAGTAGCATTAGTATTGGAGTGTACTGCAATGTTGTTAGGTCTTGCCTCCACTTGACTGGTATCATCTATCACCTCACCATCACTCTCTCCAAGTGGCTCAGTACGATCTCCTGGAGGTGCCTGGGGCTCACATGGGGTATCATTCTCTCCCCGGGGCTCTTTTGGGGAGTCCTGTTGGCTGTGGGGTTCCTTTTGCCTTAAGGTCTCCTTTGAGGGTTCTTGCTGATTGAGGGTTTCTCCTGGAGGCTCCTGTTCTCCTTGGGGTTCCACTCTCTCCATTTCATGCACTGTGTCTTCCAAATCAGGTGGGTCAACAGAGCTAGACACGGGGGAGGGTGGAGGATTGGGGTTTTGGTGTTCACTAGATTGCACATCATCAGTCAGTTGACCTTGGGATGACAGATCAGAGGGTGCGTCGATATAGCCAATAGGTGGCTCTGAGGTGTCATCATACGCTGGCTCCTCGCCACCTCCATCATACTGCAATAAACCTGCCTCCTTCAGCTCGGGATCAAGATCCCAGAGGTTCCGTTTAGCCGCCTTTGCTTTAATCTGACTCTCAAATGCTATGTGCAGTGGTAGAGGTTCATGTTTGATTTTAACCTGAAGCTCCTTCTCGACCTTTTGCAATTCTTCAAGGATTTGCTGCTTTTTCTGAATCTGCTCTTCCCGAGTGGTATTCAGTTTTTCAGCCTGCTTCATCATCTTGTTGATAAAGGCCTTTAGGTCAGGTCGGTCCTCAAGTTCTTGGAGGTGTTGGCTTTCAAGGTCAGAATAGCCACGGTTTTCCATATCGGGATACCCATGGCTCTCATTCTCAGCATATCCTCGGTTTTCAACATCACCATAACCATGGTTTTCCAAATCTGAATAACCTCGATCGTAGTTAAACTCGACATTATCTAATTCTCCACCACTTGATGACTGGGAATCGATGCTCTGGGAACCTTCCTTGTCAGCTAGTTTCATCTTCTTGCTGCGACTTAGAGATTTCTCCATATTCTGACGTATTTGCTCAGGTGTTTTCACGGGAATATTTAAATCTTTCAAATTAATTTGGCCAGGGACTTGGGATGAACCTGTAAGAGAATAGCACAGCATATTAATGACATTTCTCACCTGACAAGAGTTGTAAAATATCTCAAAATGCAAAATAACAGATGATTTTGGTAAAAGCAATCAGAGAAAATTGCCTGTTACTAACAAAACTCCTGCTAGTGCTGGAAATATCTGGAACTTATAAATATAGAGTGAGGTTTACTTTTTTCAAAAAGAGAATAAAGCATTCCCAGAGATGTCCATGTTAAAACTTACCAGCTGATGGTTGTATATTAGGTATATAAGCTGTGCTGCTTATGGGTATAGACTGCAATTGCTGTTGCTGTGCCTGATACTGCTGTACTTGTTGAAGCTGCTGTACTTGCAGCTGCTGCACCTGTAACTGCTGTTGAACTTGCATCTGCTGCACAAAATTTGGGTCCTGGATGTTTGGAACAAAGTTACCATTTGACACGGCCATTTGGTTAACATAGTTGGGATCCTGGGGTGGCACAACATTGGTTAGGCCATGCATTGGCACACGGGGTAGCTGAAATTAAGGTGAACATTTTCAATAGTGGTATATATCACATTATCTAAACTAAGTTTTAACCCAGGGGTAAGATAATATAAATTTGATACATTTGAGCTCAGTTAAAATGTTTTCAGCACTGTAATGCAGGTCAAGTGTCAAAGCATCATAGCTCATTTCTTCAAATATAGGCAATTTTAAAGATAACATGTATTAGGTTGTTACCTCATTGGTGCTTGAATCTGGTACTGCGACCTGTGCTAGTTCTTGTCCATTGCTGTTGCTCACATTGTTGGGGTAATCTAACAGCAGGTTGACAACATTAGTGTGACCCCCTTTAGCAGCCTCAATCAGCATTGTAGAGCCATCCTAAATACATGAACAATAAGGAATAGATTTGGGAAAATTTGGAGGTTTTCACTTATTTGGACTCAATTATCCATTATTTAGTCATGGTATTACATTATATCAGGTATATTCTGAGCACTCGAAATGTTTAACCATGTGCCAGTGCAACTACATGTACATGTTTAATGTTTATTAATAATTTTGGCTTGGGGGCAAACCAACAATAGTTTGATCTTGAAATAGATTGAGTCACCCTGATTTATTCTAATGGAATAGTGCCTCTCACAATGGACACAATTTATAGATTTTAGTTTCTTACCTTCAATTTGTGATGAGGATCAGCACCATGTGCTAGGAGCAGTTCCACAACAGCAAGATGTCCCCCAGCACAAGCCAGAGACAGCACAGTGTGGTCATTGGTTGTGGTTTGCCTGTTAACATCTGCCCCCTTACTGATCAAGAACTGTACAGTACACAGGTGCCCTGCTCTGGCTGCTTTCATCAGTGGAGTACGACCTCCTTCTGACTCATGTTCCTAAAGATAACAACATTAACTCAGTATGATATACATGTACGTATCAAAATCATGAACAAATCTTTACTATCAACTTGAAATCTGTCAATTACGAAATGAGCTCAGTAAATATCATTTTCAGCATTATAAATGCAGGTCAAGTGTCAAAGCATCATGGCTCATTAAATATTTATTAATTTCTCATATTCTACAGATGGATCCTAATTCAATATTGATTAAAGTAATACATACCAGTCCGGCTCCATGCATGAGAAGGACATCAGCAACATCAGTGTGTCCATTCTCACATGCATAAGTCAGTGCAGTGTCACCAGTACCAGTGTGAGCATGAACATTACTCCCTTTGGAAAATAAAGAACACTAAATCAACATTGTATCTAATAAAATTTTACTGGTGTACAAATCATTGAAATACGTTCAATAATTCATAAAATATACCCCATGAGCTCAGTAAAATATTTTCAGCATTATAAATGCAGGTCAAGTGTCAAGCATCATTGCTCATAATGGAATGCATATATATATCAAAGACAGATTTTCTTCAAGTTAACATGGACTTAAAGATACATGTGCCTCTGAAAACATTCTTGGTATGTATTTCTAATTTATCTCATAATATAACAGAAAACTAAAACTTACCAGATTTTAGAAGGTATTTGACAAGCTCAAGGTGTCCCTCTTGGGCTGCCTCCATAAGTGGTGTGCTACATCCCAGTTCTAGATCTGCCCCTGCCTTGATGAGGAAATCTGCTACCTCCAGGAAACCCCCACAGCAGGACAGTGTCAGTCCAGTCTCCTGGGTTTCCTCAGTCTGTGCATTGATGTCAGCTCCTGGGAATAAAATGACAGATGAATGACTCACAAATACTATTGTCTTAGAAGAAAAATAAAACGTCTCAAACTTTTTAATGTAATCCTACATTATTCAATGAAAAACAAACTCATTTGAAAAATAAATTCTAGGTATTTGATAGGCTGGACCATTTCACTGGATTTTCACACCATGGTATGCTGCTATTTCAAGTGTTTTCAAATGTTGATACCAATCAGCAAGCAACAGGAAATGACAGTTTTGCAAGTAGACTGAGTTAATCTATTCTTTTATTTCTTAACACTACCTATCTTACCATGTGCAAGGAGAAGAGAGACCATCTCTTCATGTCCTTCTCTTGCTGCTTCCATCAGTGGTGTATATCCTTCATCATTGACTTCTTCAAGGTTGGCCCCTCGTTCAATCAGGAGGTTTGCAAGCTCAACATGTCCACCACATGCAGCTAGTGTCAAAGGAGACTCAAAACTGTCAGCAGGCATGTTAACCTAAACAAGACAAAACAAATAAAACTTATTTATGGAGTTTTTAGTTCACATGTCAACACATTTCATGGATAGTAAGGTTTACATGGCAAAAAACATACAACAAATGTGCCCCATACAGGTGTTATTGGAAATTTACAAACACAAAACTCATAATTTGTTAGGTTTAATTGAAACTTGATAATCCAATGAATGTCATATCCCTTTCAATTTGAGTAAGATTTGTACTGTATTGTACCCCATTGTATATGAATGTAATGTACCTGTGCCCCACTGTCCAGTAACAACCTAGCAACCTCCACATGTCCATCCATGGAGGCCTCCATTAAGGCGGTGTGCATCTCGTCTGTTTTGTGCTCCTGGTCAGCACCAGCTTCTAGCAGAAACTTCACCATCTCAAGGTGCCCTAGAGATAAAGTTCATGATAAGACTATACAAAAGTTGAATTCTATTGAGGTAAATACCTGTGCCTCTTTCACAAGTGATTTTTCAAGAAGCCTGATTAGATCAAACAACTGCAGAGTTAAATAAACTCCTAGTATTTTCATAGTTTAGTGCCTAAACCTATGAATGTAATCTGAGTATTCTTATTTTGTTTCATCATCAATCAGATTTTATACATTTCTAAATTGTTAGTTTACAATTATACGAGACCAACTCTGCTTTTTCTCATTAATTGTAGAATATCCGATTATCATACCTTTATAGCACGCCAAGGTCAAAGCACTTTCTTTGAACTCATTAGAGTGAGTGTTAATTCCCGCGCCACCCTCAAGAAGAGACATCGCAACTCCTGCATGACCAGCTGATGCGGCCTCCATCAGGGGTGTATGACCGTTCTCGTTATGTTCTTCCACATTAGCCCCAGCTTCGATCAGTACCTGCACAACATCCTCATAGCCACCACATGATGCATAATGTAGAGGAGTGTTGCCTGAAAATTCAATAACTGTTTATCTTGAAGTTCAGATTGTCCTATCAATGAAATGAGGGTTCCTACTAATTTCTTAGGTAACATAGTTTACAGAAATCCAAAAATGATATCTATATAGATGTTTCTGCAAAAAATCTTACAAAATTTCAAAATTGCCACCTTTTTTCCTCTTGATTCTCTGATTTCACAATTTTTGGGAATAATTAAGAAATTCCATATTTTTTCCAGGATTTCTGAGATATGAAACTAATTTAGAAGGCGGAGCATGCAGACAATATCATTACACATTGGTCTTCACCATTTCAAGTAATGCCTAAATACATGATAACCTTAGTTCAAACCCCAGGGTCGGCTTACACTCAGGGATGTTTATTTTTAAGTGAAATGTAAATCCTATTGTATTTATACATCCATCTGACATTATCATAAGGCTTTGCATCATAACAGGCCAGATTTTCAAGTTGTTCTTTCATCTAAAGAATAATATTTATTGTGATAAGAAGGACTATTCATCATAGAAATATAACTGCATATACATTCATGATATGAGCTCAGTAAAAAAGCTATCAGCATTATAAATACAGGTCAAGTGTCAAAACATCATAGCTCACTGTAATAGTCCCACAAAAAGAACATAAATATACTTTACAGGGAAACCAAAGAAGTCATGAATGTCGACAAAAATGCAGAACCTCAGCTCTTATAATGAAAGGGGTCTCAAAAGTTTTAAATATTAACTCTACCTGCAGAGGACTGAGCATTGACATCAGCACAGTTTGCAATGAGTAGACGTACAATGTCTACATAGCCCCCACTTGCAGCCTCCATGAGTGGTGTACAGTCACCCTTGATACCCCTGTCCTCTACATTAGCCCGCATAGCCAGAAGGACCTATATAAAAAATACGACAATTATGAACTTAAATGTTAACTTCAATGGCCAAACCAAAAGTGCCAACTACCACAATCATAAGACAATAGATATGTTCATGGTTCATACATTGATGTATTGGGTTAAACTTTTAAATAATTTTAAATTTACTATTTTGAGCTCAGTATAAATGTTTTCAGCACCATATTACAGGTCAAGTGTCAAAGCATCATTGCTCATGGCTTAAAAAATTCAAAATAACAACAAGTAGTTTGTGAGTGGACCAATCAAGTAATGCCTCAGTCACATTTGATCTACGGCAACCGTACAGCAGCCATAGCATATCCCAAAACCGAGAAATATATGCAGCATAAAATATAGGGATAAGCAGTACAATGTCAATTTTCTATATCGACTTTGTGAAGTTATGGCCGCTGTACACATGCTGTAGAACAAATGTGAGCGAGGTTTAAAGATTCTTAGAAACAAAAAACCTTGAATCTTACCTGGGCAAGTTCGTAATAACCAGCAGAGCAAGCAAGAGACAGTAAGCTTTCACCCTCCTCTGTTGTCTCATGTACACTGCCTCCTTCATCTAGGAGCTTCCTGACAGTGTGGATGTCACCATCACTACATGCTTCAACCAGGGATCTGCTGTAAATACAATATGAACATTATAATGGATGGGACTTACATGATTTAAGGTATAAGGTATTTGTATTATGATTCCATATAAAGTGTATGCAACAATACTATAAGTCTTGAATTTCTTTACATACAAGATGTACATTGCATTGTTGGATTGCATTTATTTTGATGGTATTTGATGGTTTTCTAAAGGTTCTTCCACTGACTTTCCTAATCAAATGAATATAACAATTTAAGCAGAAGCTCTCCTACCTGTCGACCCTTGCTAGAGGTTCTTGTTGTTCTGCCCTCATGCGTGTTAGAGCTGCTGCAGCCTCATCCAATGCGGAACTAACTGATGTAGTCAGCCTCCGTAGCACTTCAGGGTCACCAAATGTTTTACCATCAGGTGTAGAGAGTTTACCTATACCTGCAAATATATAGGCGAGTTCAGGTAAATAATGAGATATGACCATTTAAGAATATATCAGAATAAATCTAGTTATGGGACTACAGTAAATGAATTTTTTGTGAAGAGTTAGCAGCCTGGTTATATCCTTCTCACATTTCTGACATCCTGGCTAAAGTGAACATACCTGAGTATTTATATTGCGAATCCTCACATACAGAGGTGTTCTCAAAAAATTAACACAAAAGACAAAAGAGCTAAATAATACCTAATATGGGATCAAAAAGTGTATATTCTCAGGTTTTATCTCATTACAAACAAAAGCATTCCCAAGTGCATTTTTCAAAAATAAGATAATCCTTCGGTGCAAACATCAATTTGCAATAATATTCAAAGTACACATTTTCTTCCTTCAAATGTCGCAGAACTAAGATGCACAAAGAAAATGTTTGGGTGTTGGTTTGAAGTTGAGAGGTGAACCTGTCTGAAAGAAAACCCCCAATTGAAATAAAGCTACTGGCCTGTTACAATCAAATGCCCACTGCCCAGTTTAACCCTTTATATGGATCAAAAGCCTTTTGACCTATTTCAAATATCCAGTTTAACCCTTTAAACAATACTAAACTTATAGCTTGCAATATTGCGTTACAGAATGAACTTGAAAACTTGAGAGAAGCATTAAAGAGTGAACTTTTAACTAAGAGAAAGGAGGCCTGAAGAACATTCTGTTTTTCATTCCACAAGTTTGCACTTATCTACATACCAGGATGCTTTGCAACATCAAAGCTTGCATTCACACATTCTTAAGTTCTAAACAGTCAAAATATTTATGATTCTCTGAATCTGACCTATGGCATCGTCTAAATATATACTAAAGACCAAAGGATTGTAATATTAAAATGTATCACAGTCTAAAGCTACACATTTAGAGACAGTCCTGATTTTCATTCATAAAACGTAAACTATGAAATTAATTTTAAGCCCTTTAGGGTATTCTACTTGTAAACACTATGACCTGAAAAAAGAAGCAGCTGGTGTGGTGACCTTTGTTCTCTATTATTCTTACTGTATATTCCTTTGTTGTCTAATGTATGCCTTCTAGACCAGTCTTTCATTTCATTAGACAAAGATGGGTCATTCACATTTTAGGCTATAACGACTTGGCCACTTTTTCCGCACTGATCAATACAACGAACGAAACACTGATAGATTGGTTCACAGCCTTTATTATTCGTAACAACATGTTCAATTCGTTTTTGCAGGCTTAAAAATTACTTTTCTAACCACAAAAAGTTCCTGAAAATTACTAATTTACACGCCACTTTTTATTTGCTAACCTGCAACAAAATCATGTTAATTTGCTGATCAAGGTTATTTATTTTCTGATTAGGGACACAAAAACCTAAATTGGTTAATACCAAAAACATACGTTTTCTATGCCTATATTTATTCTGGCCACTAACCTTGATATTAACAGTCATTATTAGGACTCATTTTTGGGAGGGGAGTATGTATATAATTTTTCATCAGGTCTCTGACCATCTCCCTCAATATCAGGAATAATAGAAAGTTACTAAATAAATATATGTATATGTATCTGTATAGAGTGATCTCCCCAGCATTAAAGCGCAGCGCCCACCTGAAATTTTGAATATAGGCTTGCCCACCTGAAAATCCATTTGCATCCACTTGAAAATGAGAAAAAATCATGAAAACTGGGCATATTTTAATCAATTTTGGTCTGAATTGTGAAAATGAGAAATATACACCCACTTGAGAAAAAATCCTGAGGAGATCACTGGTATATATACTAAATAATCACAATCAACTGACCTTTAAACAATCATTGCCTCGTGTATATGTCTAACAGTTTACTGAGCCATGATGATGCAATCTGCGAAGCAAGCGGATCTTCATTTTACCTTATAATACATGTACATGTAGAACTGCATTTCTTGCTTCACTAATATTGATTCAAAGCTTGTTTAATAATCCGAATCTGTTTTGCTTGATAAAGCGTACATCCCACGGAGACTTCAAACCACTTCAGTTTCGTAGATTTGAACAGTTTTAGCTGAATAAGCTAGCATATCATCAGTCTACCCACAAGTTGTGATCGTGAACAAAGCTTCTATTTCCAGTAAACCTCAAGAAACCTCATCTGAACAAGGATGTGGGGATCTTACTAACAGAAACATGAATGTTACCTCCTGAGGAAGGTCAGAGTGACCAAAAATAACACCATATTGGCATACTGTAATTCATCAAATATTCTCAAAACAAAGCTTCATCTAGCTCTAATTGTTTTATTTCCTATTTTGTATTGATTCCCATTGGTTATACTATCCTAATATAAGCAGAGATCACGATAGTTGAAAAAACTTGTTAGCCATTGTGGCTAAATCTTCCAAAAAAATTTTCGCCAACCAAAATATGAATTAGCCATTTTGAAAAACCGTAAAAAAGGGAACATTAAAAATGATGCAATGTCTGATGATGACAGTTTCACTTTCAGTTTCACTTTTCAAAATCATATTCAGAAATAAAAAAACGTCAATTAAAATTGAATGTAAAGCATCTGCCGCGAATGTGATCGGCATTTCACATAGTCTGCAAGGTGTAATATCACCAATTCGTTTACCTTGTGATATCGGAGTCCCAAAATACTTCCAAACTGCCGACTTTTTCGACTTAGATGCCGGCTCGATTTTTCAATTTCTTTCCTACATCCGGCATACTGTCTGATAATGCACTCGATTTGCGAACGACGATGAAGAAATTTAAGAACAAGCATTACCATCTACCTGAAATCGCGGGTCCGTTAATAACACTTTTCAATGCAAAGAAGTGTAAACTAGGTACGAGGTAAGTGAAAATATTTAATTTTTCAGAACGAAGTCGGAGGTGTTCCTCGCTACGTTTTTATGCATTCTAGGGAAGGAACCTATGTACCGATATTAACCCTTTCTGTCCCATGTCCCGAACCGAAGCATCTGGACCGAAATTCGGTCCAATATCGGGAAACCGTGACAACTCTAATTCGCCATAACTGTGAAATACCTTTACATATTTTTCGCCACCTCTTTCGAAAATTCGCGATTGGCGAATGGCGAACGTCTACCGTGATCTCTGTATAAGTGCATGAACTTGTAAATTAAAAACCTGATTGAATTGCCTCTTCAATGTCGGTTGGTTAGTCTGTTGGTTGGTTGGTTGGATGATTTAGGCTAGCAACAAGTAGCCACATCATCTGTATCCTATTGTCTCTACAGTGAGAGGCCATTCAGCTTGATGCCTACAACATGGTTTTTACTTTATCTACCCAGATATGACTCCCACTCTTTCATTCTCTTTCTTACATCCCTCATTTTCTACCACGGTGACATTTTAACTCTCCATGTGATCAAATATGTGTATCTACTATACTTTCTTCAGACAATGTACAAGAACATATAATCCGAATTTACTTCTCGTTTTCTTCAAATATAAAGACAAAGGTTTACCGTCATCAAATATAACTGAATTAAGAGATGCAGAATATGGCTTATATGTAACTTAAGACCTTTCAGTAACAGGCATATTTATTTATAATCCATATTTATTTAGAAAATTATTATAAAGTAAACATGATGCTTGATAGACAAGTGTGGAAAGGAAGTATATCAGGAGATTATTGCTATCAGGATTAAGCCTCAAGTTTCCAAATGTGAAAATGAACAATGCTCATCTTCCTCTCTAAATATCCATGCAGTTCACACATTCAGACTTGTATTATACTTGACATTCAGACTGCCTTCGAAAATAAGTGCATGTACCTGTTAGCAATAATAAATTTATGGTTTCTATAGAGAACGTTGCCAGTTACCAGCTCAAATGCAAAGACCCTCTGATTCTCCACTTAAAAAGCTATTATCCCAGCAGCAGGGTTTTTCAGTAACAATGGGAAAGCCATGTAACAAATTACTTAAATAATATCATGGGCAATTACCTGAATTTTCTGCTGCATAGGTTTGGAACCAACCATGGATTTAAAATCAACACAGACACAACAGTTTCAACAAATTAATGTTCTCTGTTTTGTGAACATCACTATTGTCTTTTAAAACATGAATAAAAATAAACAAACAAGTGAGTGATTGCAAAAGCTCACTATGTGAGCTAAAAACCAGATTTCTCCAAAATGAGGAAGCATAGTTGTATATGACCATTAGTTCAGAAAATCTAATGATGAAGGATGGATGGATGAACAGGCCATAGACTTTGAAATATGAATACATGTACTGCACTCCCAGTTAATTTCGCGTATTTTGTGAAAATGCAATTTCGTGCAACTTTCACATTTTTATCGGAATCCTCAACTTTTGGTTAACTAAGTTACCTTTTGCACAGTAGTTACATCCAACTCAGTATAATATTTGGATAACATTTATAATTACAAGATCTTGGAAAACGGTACGTTGTACCAGTATACCCCAACCTCTATTACATCATCATTTTTGGTCTAATTGATCTAAAAAGCCAGCGGAAGAGACTTCATAGCTATATCCTTTTAATCGCCCAATAACACTGGACGACTGTTTTACACTTAACGAAATGCATCAGAGTCCCAGGTAATGACAAATCCCTGTGGATATAATTTGCGAATTTCGCAATGATTATTTTTCACGATTTTACTGCAATCACAAAACTAAATCGATCACGAAAAATACCGGGAGTACAGTATTCCCAAATAACAACAACCTACCTGCAGCTTCCAAAAGTGCTTCCAGCCTAGCCTGAGTCTCTGGATCCACTGTATGTAGATCAGCATTCTCCATATTTTCAGTGTTAAGCAGAAATTTTGATGCCTCCAGACATGACTCCCCATCTTCAATGTCATCTTGGTCCAGCATAAATGACTCAACCTGTAAAAAAGAACTTACTATATAACACACGAAAGGCTCAATATTTACATAAAATAGTCAATTTTCAATATGTAACACAGAAGATTCAATATGCAATACATGAGATATAAGATATCCAATCCACATTATGACAAATAAGGAAACATGGCATCAATATGTAGTTACAGCCTCTACTGCTAATGTTTTGTCATAGAATCAAATATCAGCTCAGCGTTCAAATATCTAAATCTCCCTTTGGTGATATCAGTTGAGAAATCAAAACCTTCTCGCTGGTCCCACCTATATTGGGTATTATGGGGATGAACTGGAAACTACTGCACTATATTCCTGTAATAAGAATTTTCTTCTATGAGGTATTTTCATAAGCATTTAAAAAATATAACTCCATTGAATGAACTTCCATCTTTTGAGAGAATCAACGTTTTGATCTATAATCAGTTGTTGGCTAGCTAAAACTGAAAAATCTAATCCTAATTTGAATGGCAGTGACTTGTGATCCACATATTTCTATAATGAAGAATTATCAAACAGGGTTCATGGGAAATTGATGGAAATGGACTAAATTAATGTATCTATCAGAATCTATAGATTAACAGATATATAAAATATTGTTCTACATTGTACTTGATGACCTTATAAATCAGCATAATCAATACTGCAACAATACAGAAAAGCATATACATGTATATGGAATGCTGTACATAATTGAAACACTACATCTTCTAACCAGGATTTTTTTCACAAGCATTGACAAAGTTCTCATTTTCTAGACTTTATATAGCTTTCATGAAGTTTCTCATTTTTAAGGAGGTGCAAGTCCAATTTCAAAATCTAGATTGGGTATAGCATCCACTTTAGAGGTGGGGAGATCACTGTATTGAGGGAGATCACTGTATTGAGGGAGATCACAGTATTGAGGGAGATCACTTTATTGAGGGAGATCACTGCATTGAGGAAGATCACTTTATTGAGGGAGATCCCTGTATTGAGAGAAGTAGAAAAACAACTGGCATCAATGAAGTCTCACATCACTGCAATTTTGTAGCTCCTCTAACGTGCTATCTAATTCCCTAAATTGTGTTTCAGATAGAAAGAATGTTAGAATTCAGTGGAATCGGAATCATGACTAGAATAATGACGGATAAGGTAAAAGATAAATTTATAAATCTGGGAAATTCTAGCTGTACTGGATGATCCTTGTATGAACCTAAAATAAATTTGTGCCAACGGTACAGGTGTAACCAAGAATTTGGCATGGTCTAAACTTGATATAACCTTATTCATGATACCTAAATACATGCACTGCTTTCATCTCGGTCATCTGCTTTGACTTGTTATTACATATATTGAGTTAATTTAAACAAGCCTCTTTTTCAACACTATATACATGTACAACACCACAAATTATATATTTCCTACTCATGTTTATGTGAGTGAGAAGCATAACAATGAATCATAAAACAAATATTCCATTTTATTTCAGGAAATATTCCATATTTCAGTTAAATATGGAGGACACCCTAGCTCAGAAAATAGTCAAGAGTGGAAGATTACAATCCTGAAGTAATATAAGAAGATCATTTGTTTACTTGGTGACCTATCCAATAATAAACATTTATCAATGTACAAATGAATGATGCTAGAATCAAATCAGACAAAATGCTTCAAATATTGATAGCGTCAAGGTTATTTTTACCATGATAGCATAATACATTGTACTTTACATTTCCATGTTCTTTGCATGTAACTTACAACAATCTATTATAAATTCTGTTATATGTTAATGTCACAGATAAACCTGGAAACATGAACTACTTCACTATATATTCTTATGCATAGGTTTAAATTACTTTGTACTTTAGGTGGGCAACTTGTTCTTACTGTATATACACAGTATACTGAGTGGAATGAAAATCTTTATGTGATGCTTCTATCTATTTTGAATCTTGCTGCTCTAGCGTTAACCTTTAGCCAACCAGATTTAATATCTATGTCAATGTAGCATCACCATGAAATGAAATGTAAATAAAGTTTACCCAGGAACAGTAAAAATCAATTTTCTCCGTTCAGATTGAATACTGTCACTTAGTCAATTTATGATTTTCTACAGTACTGACATGTGAAACAATAGTACTTCTTTTGTAATTATGAACATTTGTATATGAGAATTTGTAAAATCATCCATTTGAATTCATATCCCACATCCTGCACATAACTACCTCACATCTGTTTGTTTATACACTTATTATTTCATGATCATCAATTGCAGTTTCTCTTCTTGACATTTTTCTGATAAAAGCAAATGCTTTCATAAAGCATATCTCTTTTCAGGCCTAAGCTTTGTTTTCCTAATACCTGATGTCAATATTTAATATACGAGATCACTGACATTACTTTCACATTATGACATCACTGGAAACCAGAAGCCATCTCCAATATTGACATGTGATTTGTGATTATCTATGTGATAGTCTACAACAGCAATCGTTCATGGTCTCATCCAGTCCACTGTTAGATGTCCAGATAACTTAAATACAAAAATGTCACATTGGCAGACAAGGCAGAACCTACACATCATGACATCACACATTCATTATGACATCACAATGATACCTACCAGAAGACATGTAATGAGCTGTGTCATACTTGTTTCCCACATGTTATTGTTTTCCAGGGACTCTATCCACGGCCCCGCCATCTCCACGATGATCCCCCTCCTCTCTAACTTGTCCATGCTAACCCTTGCAACAAATCACAGTCTTTATATATTAGGAAGAACGCTCATGAATTCCATGTAAATCAGCAGGTATATTTCATGAAAAAGTAATTCATTCAGAAATTCTCAAGTCAGTTGTTATCTTAGTTGATCTTAACATGTTAAGAACAACAACTGATTTGGAATTTCTTATAATATTTCATGAAATGGACCCAAGATCGTGAAAATCTTGAGTAATTATTCAGAATATATAAGAATGTGAATGTTGTCTTACCTCGCTATAGCCTTACTACTGGTTTATCTCGTAAATTCTGTATACCAATCTATGCTCACCTTTACATCCCTGTTAAAATGCTACATCAGGGATTTCTCCAAAACATGAAGTTTCATAGCTGGTGTAATCAGCATGAACAGATTTGAAGAGTTCGTTTTACATAAGGTGATAGCAAATGTTGGTACCTAATAATAACCAAAGCAAAGGCAATAGAGAAACTGATCTACTTTTAGCCATCTTTTCCCTACTGGGGAAACCTTAAGACCTCTCCCTGTATCAAAAATGGTTTTCAACACCATAGCACAAGTTATCAAAATTTTTACTTGATGTACCTTATATCTAAACGCATAATCTAACTTAGTTTTGTACTTTACATCAAGTTTTCCACTTTTTATCACAAAAATATTCAAAAATATTCGTTACAAATATAACAGTTTTACAGTGCATCATCACAGCATATAGGCTGGAAGCTTACTAATGATAATACATCACTCAATCATCTGAAAGGTTATATAACGCTATCAAACAGTTGTAGATTCATGCCAACTACATCTTTATATACATGTATGTTGTAGATAATTATCAGACAAACCCCATCACTAATGAATTACAAAACGGATTCAAAAATTAGCCGAAATTGCATCATTTTTGGCATATTTTCTGTCTATAGCTTTTAGGGGTTTGGGTAATAATGAGCATCAACCTTTGCCATGGCTGTCATCATTTCATCTTGAAAATAAACAGATTTGACCCAGAGGAAAACAGAATCCTGGATAACTGTGTAAAGAATAGTGTGAGTGCTATAAATGTTATACAGTAAAACTTGTCTAAAGTGAACAATACATACTGCTGAGATAGCTTAGTGTTCACATAGAGGTATTCACATTGAGAGGTGTTCAAATTTAGACGTTCTTACAACATGATAGTCAATGGAATATGCAGAACATTCAATTGAATATGTTCCCAAATTAATGTTCAAATCACATACAAAGGTTATACTGTATATAGCAGAGCAATTATAACTCACACTAACACAATTCACCATGCACATTTTCCAAGCAGTAGACTACTAGACACTGCAGGGCAGAAGATGCTGATAACAGATGTGTAGGATAAACATAGATTATAAGATGAACTCATAAATATCTATGCAACCTACCAAAGAGAATAAGACAAGATATCAACTCCATCTTTATTTGAGGGGAAGTGTTATAATCATGATGTGACTCATTATGAATCAAATTAACTAATAATTAATGGCAGAGCATCTACATCCTCCTAAGCAGGTATCCAGAATCCGTACCTCCTTCTTCCCCCCTGCTATAACCAATTTGGAAGCGCCTGATTAAACTGAATCACGTGATCTAATTATGCGCAATAACGTATACATGATTTCTGCCGCAGTGTTGCGACAGCCAATCAGATTGCGAGTTCTTAATCGGGAAAATGCTAACTGCTTATCGCAGGGGGTAAAAAGAAAGAATATATTCTGGATGTTGAAGCCCTGTGATCGCAGGATGAGCATCTATGAATGGCAGATAATACCAGTATCAATACAAATGTATAACTACAAAACTAACACGAACAATACATATGTAAGATTTTTTGTTTAGAATTGCATGTAGGTCTTATCATACCACAATCAATGTTATCTAATTTGCTACCTGACACTTTAATTTGAAGAAAAACTAGCTAATGTCCTTTTGGAAATTATAAAAATTAGATGTGAGGTCTATCTCAAGTAAGAAATAAATGTATTGAAATTTTCGTTTGTGTTTTGAATTAGCAAGTGACCCATGCTGCCAAGAATGTCATTAGATAATTTAGTCATTCATCAAAGTTCATGTTAATACTGTTTTATAATTGAAGTATCCCTGATAACCTCCTAACTCACAACGATATCACCAGTCAATATATAGACTAGAAAGAGCAACTCCACAGAACAAAACATATTTTGATAATTAGTGGCCATCTTCAAAATTTCTTCTTGAACAGAGCTCATTTGTTCCTTGGTATCAGCATAAAAATTCAAATCCATCAACTGGTATTTCAGTTAATCAAGATCGAGCTTTTTCCGAAAATGCCATTTTGAAATTCAACTGCTATCTTCAAAATTTCTTGAGCAGAGTTCCTTTGTCACAAGGCATAAGCATATGAAATTTGAACCAAATCTGTCAACTAGTATTTGAGTTATCACAGATTAAATTTTTTATGAAAAATGGCAGCTCTTTTGAATTGAACTCCCATAATGCTTTGCAATTATCTAAGAGCAATGAACTGATCACAAAGACTGTTGAAGCCACTCAGAATTAATTTTCATTAGTTTTGAACTTATGTCTTAAAAGGCTACCATGAGTGTATTGAATTATAAAGATGCTAGACTGAGAGGTATATAAACTAAACTATGTAATTGAGCAAAGAAACTTTTCACTCAGGGAGGTAAGTGAATTTAACATATCAGATAAAGTCGGGAAAAAGTAGAATGTGTATTTGTTGCAGTATGTGCATTTATAAGAATGAGGTGGAGGAAAAGAATACATGAAACATTGTTGTGGTCAATAACTGGTTACAGACGCCATGTACTCATCACTCTAAGCTTAATGCAAATAAACACAAGTCTTATTTATTTGGCTGTACTTGTTGATATGTTTTATCTGGGTTTTTAGTCTTTGTATTCTTCAAATACAATTCATACCGGTCAATCATTACAGTTTTTGTTTCTAGCTATATCAAAACAGACTATAAACTTAGATGTCATAAGTATTATCAATCCAAATAATTTGATCACAATTCAGATTTAAACTACTTATGATAAATTCCAAATTGACTCAATTTTCAAACAATCCTATTTTGACAATTTTCAAAATTTCTAATTGGGTGCAATATAATTCTTAAACAGGGATAACAAGATATTGTTTCCACATATCAATCCTTATGGAATAATAGATACAAATCTTACTCTTGAAGGATTTTAATAGCTTTTATCTCCTAGCACCCTTTGCATTCGTTTGACTTCACTTCTTAAATGAGAGCTACGTCTTCACTCTTTCAAACTAAAATAAACCGCGCCAATCAGTGTTCGTCGGCCAAATTTGACCGACGTTCCATATATGGTCATTCCTTCTGACGTCATCGTTGAGCCCAGAATTGACCAATGACATGCGCATATTTAATTAGAACGCATTTGGCATATGTTTCTTCAAGCTCGCTGATTGGTGGAAGAGGGGTCAGCGCGTAGGTCAGAAGTGATTTATTACCCAAACCTTCACCGGTACCTGTCGTGGGGACGGGGCTACTAAACCGCAATATGGTCTCTACTAGGCAGAGTGTAGTTTAACTACACTCTGCATGCAGGGTAATCTCCTAGACAATTTTAGACATCGCTACGTACTACTTAAACAAAGTTTATGGGAAATGGAATCTAACTTTGTCTATCTTTGGCTTATTCCAAAGCAACCACATGAAATTACATTTTCCTAACCTGAAAATTAATTAATAGTAATAAGTATTCTTTCAAAAATATAAAAAATACAAAAATTACTTAAATACTATTCAAGTTTTCACATTTTCAAATCCAGCTACTAAATAAGTCTTGAATGATACCAATTACATCTATATAAGACAAATATCTCTACAAAAGTTGTAAATACATATTTTCTTCAGTTTAAAGACAGATTTCTATGATGTGATTTCGGTGCAAAAGGGTCCTCCAATCTATATATTAGGTAGACGGCCATCGCTGACATTATCTTGATAACAAGCTCTGAATTTGAAATTCAGAATGATTGAGTCTATCATATACCAGGAATTAGATATACTCAGGGCTTTGGCTAAGATTTTAGGCTGTGGCGTGGCACTACACTCTAACATTCACGTGAGTTAACAACAGGTATACTGATAAATATGTACATTAACAACTATAAACAAATAAACAATTTTATTATAGAACAGACAGTATGTCAATGGCTGTTTAGATGTTCCATCTCATGGGATCTCGAAAGTTTCCTAAAAAAGTAAGAAACAAATTCTGATAAATATCCTGCATATGTTTTGGTTGAAAACAGCTTCTTAACAAGGACTTCATTTGGTGCAACATAGGCTCACACTATAGAGCAAGCTGGTTAGGTAAAAATTCATCATATAGTGGAAAACCACTGAGAAACGGAGCTGGCTTGGTCTCAAAAGCTAATGGTTCAGTAGATCTAACCCTGTGTAGATTACTCTCAAATCTGCACTTGATCACATGAGCTAAAAATGTAAACGGTAACACTCGCACAAAGGCATGTTGGTCTCTAAGTATCCACCATATTAACAGGACTATGGGAAAATGTATAATTTATATTGCTTTATTCAACAAGCTCATGGAAAACATATAAGGCCATAAAATTATCATGGATGAGAAATTCCACAGCTTTTGAATATTTTTCAAAAATACTTTGAAGAATACAATGAACTCTCGAAATATCCGAAGTTCGGGGATATTCAGTAGAACTATGAAGTTGATCATAAACGTGATTACCTCCGATGCCTCTTCGTCATCACTCTGAGAGAGATCAGGAATAAAATTGGGAGGAATTGCGGGAAGAATTGATCTCTTATCCATCGCTGGTGACGACGGGGACGAACCAACTTCAACTGTTTTCACATTCTCCAAAGATTCTGTAACGTTATTTTCCGTTTCATTTTCCATCTTTATCTTTTGGCCTATCGTTTGGACCTGGAATTAATTATTTACTAGCTTGTATAATTCCGTAAAACCATCATTTTTGTAAAATATTTTCACGTTTTAGTTGCCATCAGGTCGGCCATTACAAAAGTCTCCAGTGTCCCGGATGTACAGCCACATTGCGCATGAGCATCGATGTCTGCCGCTTGGGGGCGCTGCATTACACGCACTGAGTAGGCCATGAGAATAAGAACCCCCTCCCTCCATAATTCCCCACTACTTGCTCCTAGAGCCAGTCATTATTTCATATTAACATTTTCTAAATTAAAGTATTATATGGACGAGTGGATTTGGTTCAAGCCAATGCATCCGATGACGATTTGAGGCGGGCCTAGCCAAGAATGACCTGGCCCCGGACTGTGAGGCTGCATTCCGGTGTAAAGCCGGGGTAGGACTAGGAGGTCCTATTAATATATGGTCCTACTCTCCATTGATATTATGGTGACCTCTTTGTGCTTCAAACAGCGGTAGTTTTCCCCAAATATCCCCTTGTTGCCCCATGTCTGTAAGTTTGGCGGTAGATTCCTACTCCAAGTAGGCCTAATTATCTGAGAGAACGGCCTTTTTTGCCCAAACGGGGCTCATTCAGAGTGCTCCATGAGCACATAAAATTTGTGATTCAGAAATTTATTTTCAAAGTCAATACCATTGCCATTTCAGAGGACCAATGTCCCTTGTTCAGTTCAGGCTAAACATGGGTTTCACAAGCCGTTAACTTGCTACATGGGCGTAGCCAGGGGGGGGGGGTGCGATGGGTGCCATCCTTTTGAGCCTTTGAGACATAGACATTCACCTTCACCATAGGCCTATAACCTCCTCCATTGGTCCAAATCCCAATCGTCCGAATCCCATTGGTCCGAACACGATCTTTTGAAAGTCCATGGTCGGCGAAACAGGTTCGAATACCAATGGTCCGAACTCCGAATCCCATTGGTCCGAAACTCAATCGTCCGAATCCCAATGATCCGAATCCCAAGGGTCCGAATTCCACCTAGTAAAAACTTAATTTTAAATGACTCGTTTTATATCAAGATAGCCTAAAGATGCGAGAAATGTGTGTGAACATGGAGGCCCATAGAACTGTAGAATAAAACATCACGTTAATATGAGTGTGATTATTAAATAAATTCGATTCCACGTTTATTGAGCCATATTGGAAATAATTTTACACGTTCTCTTTGTCAAAGTAAGGCAGTTCTGATTGTAGCTCTTGAAAACAAACAATCTAGCCTAAGTTATGAGTTTGTATCGGACATCTTGCTAATGGTCATTTATGCATATATTTACTTTAAATACGGTACTATTTCATAAGAACAAATACTAGTAGTTTCCAATATCGTAACTTGAGCATTGGATAACTACCAACCGCCCCCCGGGAACCGTCCGTACCGGTGTGACAGAAATTATGGTCCCCCAGGGATTATGGTCCCCCCTTTTAAAGGCCCTTTCTGGCCCTGATTGTGTATAAGATAATGAGGGAAAGGGGTGTATTTAAGTCACCATATAAATCAATGGAGAGTAGGACCATAATTTGATCTACCCTTTTACACCGGCAATCGGGTTATCAAATTGTACAGGATCACTGTGAGTTTGAGGATGACCATAAAGTCTGGGATGAATTCAAATACAATTTACAATGCTGTGTAAATTTATAGACTTTATGACACATTGGCGTCGGAAGGGGGAGGGCGTTGTCCCTTTCCCCAGGTTAGATTTGAAATCAAGCCTAGTAGAAAGCTCTGAGCTAATTAAAGTCAAGGTGTAATAATGACAGAAATGATGTCATTATTTAGTCTACATCAAGCATAGAAGATCTCATTTCTCATATTATATTTAATTCTATACCATATAGTTTCTCAGAAAACAGTATATAAATACTTTGAAGAATAAGTGCAAAATGTATATCGTAAAATTCAACGTTTTTTAGTCAAAGTCAAGCTAGTTTTCTAAAAAAAATTTTCTTGTTTTTATATTAATTGGGAATGTTGTGCTGAGATATGTTAAGAATGCACCAGAGAGGGTCTAACTTTGAAAATTCACGACGCATGACCCATCCGCAATATCCAAAAGTCGCTCCCTCCCTTGGCAAATCTTTCTGACGCTCCTCAGACACCTTGTATATTAGTTTAAAGTAGAACAATCTCATGTTAAGGCATCCTTCTTCAAAGGACTTCATTTATGCCTGACTTGTAAAATACCCTTGCAGCAAGGATGATGTTAAGGGGAATGCTGTAATCGTGCATGAGTATGCAGAGCCTACTTATCGCAGGGCATTTGAAGCGTTTTGGGTCGTTTTGGAATACGAAATTCCATCTAATGTGGACGAATGATGTCAAAATAGGTTCTTCTTGAAATAAAACTCATTTACAATTAGTAGATAGAAAATTTAAGTTAATGCAACACAGAATTAAGAATAAAATATTTATTTTGCTTTTTCATATATGATTGTTGCTACATTTATTCAGAATATCCAGTATTTTTAAAGATTGGGGTAACTGAACATAAAAAATCAACTTTTCTCTAAATGATAGGTATAGATATGGTCATGGGCTTTCAATGAGAGTCATGATATGGTGAACTGAATTCAACAATGTTTTTCTCCTAACCCAATTATTGAAAACATTCTGTGAAAAACACTGTCATTTATGTAATGTTGACTGATTGACAACAATTTAATGCGAAAATTATATTCAGCCATTCCAACCATAACCCCATGTCAATAAATGACATACCGTTGAAGACGAGAAATGGGGCTTCATAAGTTCATTGTCGTACATTGAATGAAATAGATGCAGTCATCTTTTTGTGATTGTATGATTTATTTGTTTGATGCATTCACATACAATCTATATCATTATGGTAACTTTATGTTAAATGTTTAAAAAAATTGTTGGATTGCAAAAAAATCTCAAACTAGTTGTTTCTATTTATGAATTATAGATGTCACTGTAATAGAACATGTATCTGTAACTCATTTAAAATTTCGTGACTCCTTATTTTCATCTGACAAAACATCTCTGTCATGTGACTTTGTTCAAAATGGCGGAACAAGAAAACCCTCAGCGGAACGAATCTAAAGAAGATGATATTGTGTGTCAAAATGGGCAGGTATGTTATGACGATCTTGTGGAACATGTAGCGATAGTAAAGGCTAATGGTTTGATTCATTTTAAGTGGCTGGGCTGCTGTCATTACTCTAGGATAACAATGTTTTCAGGGAGCTTCAAAATATCACAACTGAAAATTATTTATCAAATAATTTAAAAGTTGAATTATCATTCATATTGATAAAAATAGATCTATTTGTAAACATTGTTTGAATGATTAAACTTGACCCTTGTAAAATATAAGTCAATCAGATCTAAAAACAAAATTTCGACACTCGGCAGTAAATACAAACAGACACAGTTACATGTTTGGAAGAAATTCATAATGGTAGAAACAAGGAAATGATGTGATGTTAAGGTACAGCTGGAGAATAACATTTTGGAAAAAATGCTACACCTACACATGTTATTTTCTTGTACAAAATTAAGTATGAAGGTATGCGTTAATTTCCTTGCTTTTTTCAGGAAAGTATCATTACATTGTCTACTTTTAGTAAATCTGATAAGAGGTCAATGGGAACTCCAGGAAATTCTGATATTTCACGCTTTCTATTTTTCCAAATTTTCTTTTAAAGTTTGCAGACAACACAGGAGTACTATTGACCTGTTTCCAGGTTTACTAAAAGTGGACACTGGACAATGTAATGATACTTTCCTGAAAAAAGCAAGGAAGTACACACATGCCTTCATACTTAATTTTGTACCAGAAAATAGCA